>CM055117.1:247826437-249076437 GCA_029206835.1 Rana muscosa | reverse complement strand
TATGCTGACTGGTTGGCCCTTCTTTTAACTAATGCTTTCAATTCCCTTCTAAAGTAGATTTATTTTGGTGGGGAAACACTTACCTCTATGATCTCCATGATTCCCAAGCCTAACTCTGACCATACCTCCTGGGCTATTTGTAGGCCTATATCCCTACTAAATCTAGACATCAAGCTCTTGGCCAAGATTCTCACATTGCGACTCAACAACATAATTGGCACTCTTAGTTAGAAGGACCAAGTTGGTTTCATTCCCCGCCGACAGGCCAGTGACAATGTCAGGCATGTAATCCTTCTACATCATTTAGCTCGCAAACAACAGATTCCCCTACACCTATTGTCCCTCGATATGAAAAAGGTCTTTGATATCGTGTTCTGGTCTTATCTTCATTATACCTTGCGGAAATGGGGGTTTGGCCCTCATTTTCTTTGGTGGGTCATGGCCCCTTTTGATAATCCCCAAGCCTAAATCAGATATTCCGGTTTCCGATCGGACAGGTTCCCCATTGCCCGGGGAACTAGACAAGGTTTACCCCTCTCCCCACTAATTTTTGCCCTTGTTCTAGAACTGCTGGCCCTAGCTATTCGGGCGAATCCGGATATTAAAGATATTGAGGTTGCCTCCTGTCACCACAAAGTATGTCTATTTGCTGATGATGCCCTGATGTTCGTCACTTCACCCTGTATTACATTACATATCCTAATACTTACTATAGATCGCTTTGCCGCTATATCGGGTCTTGAGGTCAACCAATCGAAGTCCATAGAGTACAATGTTTCCCTACCACCGAATGAGGTCTCCCATTTGCAGGAAACATTTTCCTTTAGATGGACAATATCATATATCCCCTACCTTTTTGCTCCTTATGTGCATGCCTCTACATCACCGGCTATTATGACGTTGTACGAAGGCATCTGCAACTCTGATCCCCACGCTCCAGGTAATATTTCTAAGTTGTACAACCACCTCATGACTACATCTTTCCACCTCCCCTCCTATACTGCCTGTTGGACCACTGACCTGAATGTCTCTCTAGAACAGGAAGATCGGGATGACATTTTGGCTATGACTAACTCCTCGTCCCAAAACATGCTCGCTATTGAGACCAACTACAAAGTGCTTTTGCACTGGTACCTGGTCCCAGCAAGAATTGCTAAATACCTTTTTTTTTTTTTTAAACAATAGATTTTTATTGAAAGTATTTACTAAACAATACAGATTAACATTGTCACGTTAGTCATTTGTAACCAACTTAGTTACCTTGGTTCATAAGATAAATCTTATAAAAATACAGTATTTGATAGCCTGATCCAGCCTAACCCTATTGGGTTCAAACTGTAGAGATGGATAGGCCACCAATTGAGTTAAATTAATCGAGTATAGAAAATTATAAAGAAAACAGAAACATTATATATACTGTATATATAAAAGAGAAAAAATAACATATATATATATATATATATATATATATATATATATAATTAAATTAACTGAATAAAACCTGCTACATAGAATAATAAAGTAGGTCCAGGATGATATATTACATCTGGGGTAAGCAAATATATGATTTCAGTGTACTTCAAACTTGTCAATAGATTATATATTACACACTTTTAAGTATTTGGATGCTCTGGGATGAGAGATCCACGCAATCCATTTCTTTCTAAATGTAATGGTGGAATAATTTTAATAAGCCAGCATTAATTCATATTGGGCCTGTGTATTGATTATGGCTATAACCCTCGATAGGTTGTGTGCGTCCCTGGATTTCCATAGGCTGGTTATAGTGAGTCTTGCTGCTATTAGTGTGTGGAATACAATTGTTCTAAATTCTTTAGAATAGATATCTAAATTAATACCTAGTAAAGCTGTGTCAGGGTTTAGTTTATTTAGGATACCTGTGAGATCTGCTATAAAGGAAGTTATTGAATTCCAGAAGCTATGTAGAGTTTTACAGCTCCATAGAATGTGTAAAAGGTTACCTGTTTGATCATTGCATCTCCAAAACAAATTAGACGTTGAGGTATATATTTTCTATAATTTATATGGGGTCAAGTGCCACCTATTCAGTATTTTTTGTGCATTGTCAAATGGGTGAGTAGATAGTAAATCATAAAAGAGAGAAATTCCTTTTATTGATTGTTGAGTTTGGCGAGTGAAAAATTGCCATATAATTAAGGGGATTTCTACTGGGTCAGTCGGATTATTCTTTTTAGTCTGGTATGTTTCTTCAGTTTGTTTAGAGTGATCTCTATATATTGCAAGGGTAGATTTACGTAAAGATGATAACCTTCCTTAACCCATTCATCAACATTTAGACAAATTCTACAGTAGTTAATTGCTCCTGTCGGTATCATTGAGTTGATTTTATTTTGGATATTTTTAGTTTTCGAAAGTATATGTAGCACTGACCCCCGAAGGAGCTGCTGGTAATTGATTGGGCCTGTACTCTGCTCTCCTACCCCCAAATAAATTGTCTCAGCCCGCTTGACACAGCTGTGTAACAGTATTGATGTGAAGCTTTTACTACAAGGAACAATCCCACAATAACAATGTGCATATAGTGTACCTTTACCGTTATCTGGGCATCCGTTGTTCCACATGTTAAGGATAATGAACAAACCTCACACCAATTGTGATTAACCAAAATGTAAGTTTACTGAAACTGGTATAAAAACAGTGGTTATAATAACTGTATCAATATACAAACTTACTATAATAGCGCAATGAGTGTTCGCAAATTATTAACACTTAAAAGGTTCCTTGAATCTCTACTGCATGCGCGTCTCCAAGTGGGACTAGTGCTCAGAGTGACAATGCCTTGACACTGGCCACCTTTCCACTTCCAGTATGGCCGCACTAAACACACTAATGCAAGGATATCAAACACAGCGCAATAAAATTTCTCAAGGGCTCCCCCTGAGGTATAATGCAGTCCTTTTTACTGTAACCGAAGCACAAAACCTCCCAGTGAGAAGTGTAATCTCTGGTCTTCTTTCTTCTGCTAGCTATTATACTGCAGTGTTTGTAATCCAAGTGTTTAACAAGTAATGAAGTAACATAAAATGAAGAGTGATAACAATTCCTGCTATGCAACACACTTGTAGATGCCTCCGGTGTAGGTATCTCTTAACCGTCAGTCATCCCTTAATGAAGTATAGGTTTTGAGGCCTGATTGAACGCAGTCTATTTGAATGAGACCTCCCTGTAGGACTACAGGTCTCAGCAACTCTGTGAGATGAGTCTAAGTGTGTTAAGTGTGTTAAATAACTTCTGGGCGACAGCCCCTCACCACACCAGGCCTGGAAAGTTGGGAACCTCCGCTCCGGTTGTCTCAGCCCTGCTGCAAGTCAGCGCCGTCACACTGCTCCGCTCCGCAAGATGACCCGGACCCTCAATTGGCTCCGTCAGGGGTTCTGGATCCTCAGACCTGATCACACCGCTTCTCCAGCACACTGTGATAAGGCAGAGTCAATGGTTGCTGTTCCACTCCGCACGATGTAGGCCCTCTTCTGGAACACTAGTGCCAGAAGAGACAGAAAATGGCTGCACTCTGCCTTTTATTACCTACCCAGCATGCAGTTCAGCCACCTAGGGTTCATGGGTAGGTGGATGTGCATTGTGGGTAAGTGAGTCCTTTCACAGAACAAATAGGTAACTTCCTGCATAGACATGTGCAATTCGTTTAGTTACGAAATCGTAATTCTTTATATTCGTTAATTCTTAAACATACGAATGAACAAATGGTTTACTAAAATTACCAACGAAAAACGAATTATCGAAAAGAACGAATATGGAAAACAACGAAAATTCTAAATTATTAAATTAGTAACAGCAAAAATACGAAAGAGTGATAAAACGAAAACATAGAAACAACGAAAATACCGAACAAAGATTCAAAATAACGAAAATCTAAATGAACGAAAACTCGAAATTACGAATATTCGGAAAACGGAAATCAAAACAACGAATTCGTTAGTTATGTGTCGAATAAACGGAAAATGTATTATAACAAAAGTACGAATGTAATTAAATCTACAAAAGTACAATTTTTCAATCGACGGAAATTAGACACGGAAATACGAATCATTGCAAATCAACGAAAATATAGTTCTTACGAAAATACGAACGCGGCCGAATATAAAATATAATGAAAAATATGAATTTCGAATCAACAAAAATAAGACTAACGGAAAAACGAATCAACGGAGAAATAACCCTTACAGAAATATGAAAGAGTCCGAATACGATAACCCACGTCTTACGAAATTACGAATTGTTACGAATCAACGGAAACTAACAGAAACAAAACCAAACTAAACAAATTTTTATGTTGTGCACATGTCTATGAGAATCCTGCATAGGTTTTTATGTGGAGAATAAACAAGTCTCATTCACTCTATACGCCACCAGAGGGAGCCGAATACCAATCTTTAGCATTGTCCATTATTTAGCATTACATGGCAAAAATACCAGCGCTACATATATGTTTCCAAGCTATTAATGTGGATCTGATACTAAGTAAATTGGGTATGTTAATCTTTGGAAGTATAGAGTAAGCTATTGTTAGGGCATAAAGGTTGTGTCTTTTGGTGACTTGTTTTTCTATGTTTAGCCATAGTTTATCTTCCATGTTGTTGAACCAATATCTCATCTGATCTAATAGGGTTGCATAGTAGTAGTTCTTGTTGTCAGATAAGTTCATTCCTCCTAAAGATTTTCTGGTAGTTAAAATGGAAAATGCGACTGTATTTTTTACGTTTTGTGTTCAGTTGTGTGAAAAATTTGGTCGGGATTGGGATGGGTAAACATCTAAAATGGTATAATATTTTAGGGAGGGTTTGCATTTTGAATGCGGCTATTTTCCCTAACCAGGAAAGTTGTGTTTTTTGTATATTTTGTAGGTCTTTGTTGACTAATTCTAAAAGGTGGGGGAAATTAGCTTTGTATATTTTGGTTGGTGGGTAGGAGAGTTGTATTCCCAGATAGCTTATTGTGGAATTATCCCAATTAAACCATTTTCTTTGCGTAGTGTATTAATTAGCATCATAGGAATGTTCATGGGGAGAGCATAACGTTTGTTTTGATTTATTTTGTAATACGACACCTCACCAAATATATCTAATAATTTTTGAGCTTCTGGCAGGGAAGAGGTAGGATTGGTTAATGTAAGTATGATGTCGTCTGCGAATAGCCCTACTTTATGTTCATGTCGTCCTATAGTTATATACCTTTGATGTTGGGGGTTGATCTTATATATTCCGCAAGTGGTTCTATTGCTAGTGAGAAAATTAATGGGGGAAGTGGGCATCCTGGTCTGGTTCCATTAGTAAGGGAGAAAGTTTTAGAGATTATACCTGATGTGAATACTTTGGCCCTATGCTGAGAATATAGCGCCATAATTGCTGAATGGATGAATCCTTGAAATCCGAATTTGGCTAGAGTTTTGGAAATGTATACCCAATGCATTCTGTCGAACGCCTTTTCTGCATCTAATGCTAGAAGCAAGGAGGGAGTTCAATCGGTGTGAATTTGGTCAATTAGGTTAAGAATTCTTATAGTGCTGTCTGGTGTTTGTCTCTCTTAGTGAATCCTTCTTGGTCTGGTCCTATTAGGTAGGGAGTTATGTTTACTAATCTGTTGGCCAGGATTTTTGCATAGATTTTTAGGTCAGAATTTAATAATGAAATGGGTCTATAATTGAGAGGGGATGAGGGATCTTTGTCTTGTTTCGGTATTGTTATTATTATTGCTTCCAAGAGTTTTTTGGGAAAAGAATTAGAGTTAGCTAGATGGTTAAACATTTTAGTTAGATATGGGACTAGAGTTTCTTTAAAGGCTATGTAATATTCTGCTGATAGGCCGTTAGCTCCTGGTGTTTTGTTTTTGGGTAGTTCTTTGATTACTTTAAGGGTTTCTTCAGGTGATATTGGTTTATTCAATTGTTTTAAGTCATTAGGGTCAATATTTGGTAATTTTATGTTATCTAGGAATTTTTCTATATTTTCTAGATTAGGTTGGGGAGTATTGCTTTCATCTTTTAGGTTGTATAGTGACTCTTAGTATTGTGCGAATGTATCTGCTATTTCTTGAGGGTTGATTACTACTTTCCCAGAGGTATGATGTGCTAGTTTATGGATTTTATTCTTTATTTGACGTTGACGGAGTTGGGAGGCTAGTGCTAAATGCCTTTCGACCTACCCTCCCACATGTTTTCAAGGTTGCGGAGAACAGGGCACATATGATATCTGATGGACTTGTCCGATCGTGCAGCAATTTTGGGCCAAAATCTTTTGAATGTTGTCCACTCTAATAAGCAGGCTGGCTACCCCCAACACAGCTTTTGCCTTACTGAACCACTGTCCACCTGACCTTACAAAGGCCCAATGAAACTAGCAATATTCATCATTACAGCTTCTAAACAGATGGCCTGGAAATCCATATCTCTCCAAGCTATGATCCATAGTAAGATTGAGACAACCATCCTAGATAAGATCCCATGACTCCTGAAAATATGGCAACAATGGGTGGATCATTTCCTCCCTCCACGCTTCGATCCCAAGCTCCTGGAACCTTAAGGTTGCAAGACCAATCTCCTACTTTAGTTAATCCCTTACCCTGATACGGAACAGACGGCCTCTCCCTCCTCCCTTGTCGTCTCACCCCTCTTTGCTGTTTCTCTTACACTCTTCCTTCTCTTTCTCTTTTTCTTTCTTCTTATCTTTTCTTTTGGATGTCTTTCATCTCCCTTTTCAGACATTATCTGAAGATATGTGGTTGGGACCTCCTGGGTTACTCCTCTAAGGTCCTTTCCACAGTCATCACTCTCCTTTGTAAATTATTGTACTATAACTACCTGTGCCACGTGCGTCAGATGGGAGTTTATTCTCCCCTACACTTCTTCTACTTGTAGCGGGGGTCTCCTTTAAGGATCCAGGACTACGATACCCAGAACCCCGTTCAGAACCCAAGGTGCATTGCCAACCGCAGAGACTCATGGGGTGGGCTATAAAGGTGAAGCGTAGGCTGAGCTCAGCCTCTTTTGGACGCCGCCATTCTAGAAAGAGGATACCCTGTGCGGACTTGCTGCTGGTGCAAGGCCTGAAGCCTGGGCCTTGCGCACTTCCAAAGAGCCCTTCCACTCCACTGCGGAGCCTGTGTGGCACCTGATCTCCATTTGTTTCTCACTGACATCAGGAGGACCGAAGACCCGGCTATCGCAGACCCTGTGTGCGGATTCACAGCGGTGGAAGTTACGGATGGGGACTAAGTCCGGTGTGGTGAGAGAGCTCTTGCTCAAAGTTATAGCCAAGTACTTTGTTTAGGCCTACTGACTGCCTTGGCCCTTAGTGCTATATCAACTATCCTAGCAGGAGACTATTTCCAGAACTGAGTTTGATAGACTCCTGGGAGTTGTTACTTTGCTGAGACACAGTCCTGTTGGATTACAATTGTTGTTCCTGATGTGCACCACCGATTTCCTTGCATGCAAAGATTTTTCACCCTAAGACTATACCTTACTTTAAGCCAGGCCTGACTGGGTAGCGTAGAACATTATTGGGCGCCATATTGCTGACGGGGAGGATAGCGGCAGCGCGGTGTGCTAGTTATTTCCTTACACTATTGCTAAGTGTCATTAATATTGCAGGGCTCTGCATGTGTTATGATGTACTGTACTTCTACCTAACTTTTATACCAAAGTAAAGTTGCTATAGTTAAGTACTCCGGTATCAGTGTCAATTACTGTACTTTATTACTGTTTGCTTTATTGTGGGACTGTGTCATAGATGATCGCAGAGACATTACCAGTCTATCATTCCCTAGACTAGCTGTGCCAGGGGAGGGTCGAGTAGATTGCAGAGGGTTGGCAGTGCTGTGTACAGGGCCCGAAACAATATCAGCGGCTCTCTTAAGTTGGGGGTATCGCTACATACCTATGATGTAATGTTATCATCTGGTTAACATCTACGAAGGCACCGGCTCATTGAACTACATTGTCATTGTCTCTCATGCAATGCTTGTTATTATCTACTTCTAATAAATAAATAAATATTGAACAAGAAAAAAGTCACCCACACGTTCTTCCATGTCTCTTCAAATCGCTAACTCAACTAAATCTTTTGACCTTTTATTGTTAAATAAGCAGGTCTAAATGCACTTTTTAGCAGGATGGACTCTAAATTCTGCCTCCAACAGCCACAGGAATAATAGGAGAATGGACCCAAGTAAACTCTGCAGTGCACCTTTGCTCCAGTGCCTGCAAGCTGTCTATAGCTGACACGCTGTTTATAATCACAAGAAGTGATAGATCATGTGGCACATTCATTTTTGGATACTTGATATTCTTTCACTTGATCATGGTTTGATAGAGGAACTTATATTTTGCACATTATTATTGATTTGAGCACTTTATTCTTAAAGCGGAGGTCTGCCCACTGCTGCAAAAATTAAAAACCAGCAGCTACACATACTGCAGCTACTGGCTTTTAATAATATGACACTTACCTGTCCTGGAGTCCAGCGATGTCGGCACCACAGCTGATGTTTCCATCAGCTGTCGGGTGCTGCCGCCGCCATTGCGGGTAAGGGAACCCGGCAGTGTAGCCTTATGGCTTCATGCCGGGAACCCTACTGCTCATTCGCGAAGCTCGGTTCCTCTCTCCTACTGGCCCGGCGACAGGAGGAAGAGGAGGGAGCCGAGCCGTGACATCAATATCCGCGGCTGTGGCTCCCGGAAGAGGGAACAGGATACCTCAAAGACAGGTATCCTGTCATACCCCCCTCCGAAAGGTGCCAATTGTGGCATCAGAGGGGGGGGAAACAAATGAGCGGAAGTTCCACTTTGGGTGGAACTCTGCTTTAATGACTGGAATTTGCAATTTGCACACTAATATTGTCTTGAGCACTTTAAGTTTAACAAAGTCGGTAATAATTTATTTATTCATTGAGTGGGACAATTAAAATTATAGGTTTTGGGCACTGTTCACATTATAGTAAGTATTAGTTCATAGTGTGTAAGGAATTCATGTTTATAATGGAAAGCTGGGTTGACACAATATTTACTATTGATTTATTTATTTTATTAAATAATACATTTTTTGTAATACAATATACATCAGGGTAGGTTATTTTTGATTTTATGTTTCATTTTGTAAGTTGCACACATAATATTATTGTGTCATATTTAAAACCATTTATTTTATGTCACATGCAGCTAAAACTAAAGCATACAAGACTGAATTCTCCCTTTGTCATCAACAAATCTGTGAAGGTTGGTTTATAAAGATATTTTTTTCTGCAGAAGAAAAATATCTGTTTGGGCTGAATACTCTTTTTTTCTTGCTACAAGAGTTATTGTGATCATTTATTCAAAGAACAGGGGCATCTGATAACCCTGTATCTACTCATTGTATAATAAACTATGTGGATCGTATCTAGAGGATTAATAATTCCCAGTAAAGCAAAGCAAATGTATAAATGATATAACTTTTTTTTAAACTTTGTGAAGGTTTTTTCTATGCCGTATGGACTAGTATAGTTCTTATATGGCAACTACTTTTAAATAGTCTTTATTTTTTATTTATTTTAAGATTATAATAAAAAGACAACAGATATCATGCATATTATATATATTATATATCTTATCTTATATGCAAGATTATGTTCCTAAGGAAATTAAAGAAGATGTAAGCCCCAAATCGTAGCTGCCCATACACTATACACTGCAATGCACAGCCCCTCAGTGAGTATCCATCATAAAGCCAAAGGTAAAATAAGAAGCCTCAGATGTGCTTATCATTTGTCAGTGTGGTCACTTGGCTGTGCTGACAAATGAGCATTTTACTAGCGTTATGATGGATACTCACTCCAGAGCTGTGCATTGTGGTACAGTATATGGAGTAATGCACCAGAAACACAAGGCATCAGAGCCACTATGGTGAGGCTTGGGAGGGGGGGGGTGACCAGGATATTTAAAAGTTAAATTTACCCTTTAAGGCTATTTTTTTAATGCGTTACAGAATCCAGTTTCTAAATGTAGCAATACCCCCAGTTAAGAGGGCTGCTGGTATAGATTTTGGGCCTGTACACACTTCTGTCAACCCCCGGTAACTGGCTCTAACCTTCCTTGGCACAGATAGCAGTAAAGATGGGATTGTGAACCAGTTAGCTATGGGGATCACAATACCGCAACAAACATATAACTACACAGTGGATTGGCTTAACCACAAGTACTTTTTATTGAATATCAAGCATCAAGTTAAACAGTAATACGTATGCATATGCAGAGCCCTGCAATGTTAACCATTCAGCATAACCAAGCGCTGTAGTAATTACACATGCTAAATGTCATTCAACTATGCTCGCGAGCTTCCCCCTCGTGGGCAAGATGGCGCCCAAACAATTTCTAACAGTTCAACAGTCAGGCCTGACTATTGCAGATATGGTGCTTCCGTTGGGAAGGATCTTCGCTAGCAATGGTGGTGCACTTTGTAGGTTATTTGTAATCCACAGGCATAAAAACAGTTAACTTCTTGGCATGTACTAAAGAGTTCAACTAACGCTGCACAGCACACTGTCCCTCTGGTGTGCAATAACACTCTGGTAATGGTGGTCCCTGAACAAAGGGCACTGGGCCTAAGATTAGTCAGTTAATCTCTGAGCAAGTGCTCTCTCACCCGACCAGACCAGTCCGTACAACCGACTTCCATAGCTGGGGCTCCAGCACACAGTCTCACGACACCCGTAGTCTCTGATCCTCCCGACAGTCCTTGGAAGGATGATGGACGCAATTACTCCTGGGTTCTCCGGTGAAGGTCATTGGTTCCACTTGCTAGGAGGCGGCGTCCAAAGAGACCCGTGTGTCGCTCCGCTCCTCCTTAAATAGGCCTTCCCCAGCAGACCTTGTGCCAGGGATTGCACTCTGGGTGTCCTGTTGCACACTGGGTATGGTAGTCTTTTTAGATCCTTAAAGTGACACCCCGTTACATAAAGAAACATTTAGTTTTACCCTTAAAAGCTTATTTCTACTTTTGCCCATAATCTTGAGAAAAAACCACTATGGGGTTGATTTACCAGAACTAGTGTGCAAAATCTGGTGTAGATGGGCATAGTAGCCAAGCATCTTCTAACTTCAGCTTATTTAATTAAAGGATAAGTAAGAATAAATGCCCATATATATTTTTTATTTTTTTTGCAGGTAAAAAAATGTGCATTTACTATTGTTTTTTTAAGAGCCTAGAAAGCATTGCACCAGCAATCAGGGGATTTCTGGTGCCATGCAAGACTCCTGCAGACTGTCAGTGTAAGCTGTGTGCCCATACATCACACAGGTAGGCAGTTTCACACTGACTAGAAGAATCAATGAACAAACAGCACTAAACAGTGCCATGGTAGTTTATAGAGAACTACAAGCCGACAGCCACTAGGGATGTTGGTACTTGTAGTTCATTCATTTACAGAACATTGTGAATGAATTATGCGACCATGTGGGCAGAGCCCCTCATGGCAGCGCTCTTTTCAAAAAGTGCCAGCTGATACAGGGAACTGTCAAACAGAGGCAGCAGATCCCTGAGCGACTGCAGGAGTGGGAACATGTTACATGTTCCACCCTAAAAATGGGTGGAATGTGTAACATGCTCCCAAAGGGGAAAATATCCTTTAAATTTTGACAAAAAGAACTGGAAGCCGATTTATTTCTATGCAGAGCTGCAGCAGATTTTGCACTCCCCAGTTTTAGTAAATCAACCCCTAAATGTTTGTTATGTGCTCCCACTTATGCAACATGCCTAAAAAAGTCTTTCCTTTCAGATGCTTCTTAGAAGAAGAATGTTGATGATGAGGACAAGCGCCTCTTCCCAACAAACCTAGCTGGTGGTTGTCAGGGTCTGCGGGCGGGAAGCTTATCAGAATCTGGAAGCCCCCATTAAGAAGGGGGCCCCGAGATCCCGCCTCCCTCTATGTCCATGGGTATTGGGTACATCGTACCCATTCACCAAAAAAGCAGTGAAATGTAATAAAAACACAAGAGACGGTTTTTGACAATTCCTTTATTAATAGCTCTGTTCTCTAGCTGTCTCTTTCTGTTGTTTTCCCCTTCCCGCCGTCTCCCCCTCGAACTTTCTCTTCCCACCGTCTCTTTCCACAGCCTTCTCCTCGAGCTGTTTCTTCCTGCCTCCCCCATCTCTTCCCGCTGCTGTCTTCTTCTTTGCTGCAGGTTACCCGCTGAAAAAAAAAGCTGCTCTTTTTCTGTTGATGTCTTCATCTGCTTTGTTGTCTCCCACTCTCTGCCGACTCTTATATAGCAATGGGGCGTGGCTATTCAACATTAGGGATGAGCTTCGAGTTTGAGTCAAACTCATGTTTGACTCGAACATTGCCTGTTCGCCCGTTCGCCGAACAGCGAACAATTTGGGGTGTTTGCTGCAAATTCGAAAAGCCACGGAACACCCTGTAAAAGTCTATGGGCGAAATCTAAAGTGCTAATTTTAAAGGCTTATATGCAAGTTATTGTCATAAAAAGTGTTTAGTGACCCGGGTCCTGCCCCAGGGGACATGTATCAATGCAAATTTTTATTTTAAAAAGGCAGTTTTTTCAGGAGCAGTGATTTTAATAATGCTTAAAGTGAAACAATAAAAGGGAAATATTCCTTTAAATTTCGTACCTAGGGGGTGTGTATAGTATGCCTGTAAAGCAGCGCTTGGTTCCCGTGCTTAGAACTGTCCCTGCACAAAGTGTCATTTCTTGCGGCTATAATGAATTGTCGGCTCCCAGCAATACAGAGAAAAGTCATTGAAAGTCATTGATAAAAAAAATAAAATGCGTGGGGGTCCCCCCAAATTCAATTACCAGGCCCTTCAGGTCTGGTATGGATATTAAGGGGAACCCTGCGTCAATTTTTTAAAAAAATGACGTGGGGTTCCCCCCAAATATCCATACCAGACCCTTCAGGTCTGGTATGGATTTTAAGGGGAACTCCAACCAAATTAAAAAAAAAATGGCGTGGAGTTTCCCCCAAAAATCCATACCAGACCCTTTATCCGAGCACGCAACCTGGCAGGCCGTAGTAAAAGAGGGAGGACGAGAGAGCGCCCCCCCCTCCTGAACCGTACCAGGCCACATGCCCTCAACATGGGGAGGATGCTTTGGGGGTCTGTGACTCCTCAAAGCACCATGTCCCCATGTTGATGGGGACAAGGGCCTCATCCCCACAACCCTTGCCCGGTGGTTGTGGGGGTTTGCGGGCGGGGGGCTTATCGGAATCTAGAAGACCCCTTTAATAAAGGGGACCCCCAGATCCTGGCCCCCCCATGTGAATTGGTAAGGGGTACATTGTACCCCTACTATTTCACAAAGAAAGTGTAAAAAATTGTTTAAAAAAAACACACAGACACCGTTGGGATAAGTCCTTTATTAAAAATTAAAAAAATTAAAAAAAGATTCCAGCGGTGGTAATCCACTCTCGGTCTCCACACCAACGCCGTCGGTATCCTTTTTTTGTTAATTTGACCTGAAGAGTCTGGTATGGATATTTGGGGGGGAAACCCATGTCATTTTTTTTTATTTGACGCAGGGTTCCCCTTAATATCCATACCAGACCTGAAGGGCCTGGTAATTGAATTTGGGGGGGCCCACACATTTTTTTTTTTTTAATATCAATGACTTTTCTCTGTATTGTCAGGAGCCGACAATTCATTATAGTGCTTTTAAATTCCTTTTTTTCCTTCAGAAATGACACTTTGTGCAGGGACAGTATAGGATAGAAACACCCGCGCTAGCCAAAAATTTAGCAGGTGGGCTAGCTGGGGTGTGGGGGGCACTGCAGCAGATACCGGGGGGTCTAATCCAAATAGACAAACAGAAAATATAGATAAATGATGGTGACTGCGCTGTGATTACACTAAGGAAAAAAAGAGAATGAGGGAAGGGCTGTGGGCTGGTCTAATATACAGGGGCAAGAGATAAGTGGCGTGATAGTGACAAATAAGTGACACAGATGTGAAATATGTAAGTGTCACGACCAATGAACTTGCACAAATCCCAAAAACGCAGGGGGGAGAGAAAGGTTACCCTAATGGGTAAGCGTTAACATAATCACATGTGAAATCTTGGATGAAATATAAACAAATAAATGATTATAAATGAATGTGCAAGGCAAAACGTATGTGAACTCCAAAAAAAAACCAAAAAAAAAAAAACGCACAAGATAAAGCAAATGCAAAAACTATGATAAAAGGTCCATAGTTTGGATCCAAAGTGAACGTGACAAGTGATACAGTTCAATGTTTTAAGTGAATCCCGTCACCATCGGTTGCTAGGGTGTTTAACACATGACTCTTCAGTGCAAATCCCAATACCGTAGGGGGGGGGAGAAAGGTTACCCTAATGGGTAAGCGTTAACATAATCACAAGTGAAAACTTGGATGAAATATAAACAAATAAATGATTATAAATTAATGTGCAAAGCAAAACGTATGTAAACTCCAAAAAAACGCACAAGATAAAACAAATGCAAAAATTATGATAAAATGTCCATGGTTTGGATCCAAAGTAAACGTGACAAGTAGGGATGAGCTCGGTGTTCGACTCGAACATCGGCTGTTCGATCGTTCGACGAAGATCGAACGGTTTGGGCCATTCGCGCCAAATTCGGGTGACGCGAACAGCCCACAATGCACTACGCCATCGCAGTGCAATCCAGGCGCTGTGATTGGCCAAGCATGCACTGTGACCCCGCATGCTTGGCCAATCAGAGCGCCGGCAGCGAGGAGAGCCATAATTGGCCACAGGCAGGATGCCTGTGGCAAATTATTGCTCAGGGGGATTTAGTACACACCCCCCACTATAAAAGGCCGCCAGCGCGGCTGCCTTGTGTAGTGTGTTCCGGTTCAGGGAGAGAGAAGGATAGGCAGGAACAGTGTCAGTGCTATTTGTTCATTTACCTTGTGTGCAGGGAGAGAGAAGGATAGGCAGGGACAGTGTCAGTGATATTCTTTGCTAAACCTTGTGTGCAGGGAGAGAGAAGGATAGGCAGGGACAGTGTCAGTGATATTCTTTGCTAAACCTTGTGTGCAGGGAGAGAGAAGGATAGGCAGGGGACAGTGTCAGTGTTATTTTTGCTAAGCCTCCTGCACAGTATACACCTGAAGCTAGCCCTTATTGCTGTGTTTTCCTGTTGTGTAACACAGGCAGGCATCTGCAGCACTTACAGCGGGCGTAGTGTGCCTCCTGCACATTATACACCTGAAGCTAGCCCTTATTGCTCGTGTTTTTTTTTCTTTTGTGTTACATTAACAGGTATCTGCAGCAATTACAGCGGATATAGTGTGCTTCCTGCAAAATATACACCTGAAGCTAGCCCTTATTGCTGTGTTTTCCTGTTGTGTAACACAGGCAGGCATCTGCAGCACTTACAGCGGGCGTAGTGTGCCTCCTGCACATTATACACCTGAAGCTAGCCCTTATTGCTCGTGTTTTTTTTTTCTTTTGTGTTACACTAACAGGCATCTGCAGCACTTACAGCGGGCATAGTGTGCTTCCTGCAAAATATACACCTGAAGCTAGCCCTTATTGCTGTGTTTTCCTGTTGTGTAACACAGGCAGGCATCTGCAGCACTTACAGCGGGCGTAGTGTGCCTCCTGCACATTATACACCTGAAGCTAGCCCTTATTGCTTGTGTTTTTTTTATTTTCTGTTACACTAACAGGCATCTGCAGCACTTACAGTGGGCATAGTGTGCTTCCTGCAAAATATACACCTGAAGCTAGCCCTTATTGCTGTGTTTTCCTGTTGTGTAACACAGGCAGGCATCTGCAGCACTTACAGTGGGTGAAGTGTGCCTCCTGCACATTATACACCTGAAGCTAGCCCTTATTGCTCGTTTTTTTTTCTTTTGTGATACACTAACAGGCATCTGCAGCACTTAGAGTGGGCATAGTGTGCTTCCTGCAAAATATACACCTGAAGCTAGCCCTTATTGCTGTGTTTTCCTGTTGTGTAACACAGGCATGCATCTGCAGCACTTAAAGCGGGCGTAGTGTGCCTCCTGCACATTATACACCTGAAGCTAGCCCTTTATTGCTCGTGTTTTTTTTCTTTTGTGTTACACTAACAGGCATCTGCAGCACTTAAAGCGGGCGTAGTGTGCTTCCTGTAAAATATACACATAAGATAGCCCTTATTGCTGTGTTTTCCTGTTGTGTAACACAGGCAGGCATCTGCAGCACTTACAGCGGGCGTAGTGTGCCTCCTGCACAGTATACACCTGAAGCTAGCCCTTATTTCTCGTGTTTTTTTTCTTTTGTGTTACACTAACAGGCATGTGCAGCACATACAGCGTTCATAGTGTGCTTCCTGCAAAATACACACCTGAAGCTAGCCCTTATTGCTGTGTTTTCCGGTTGTGTAACACAGGCAGGCATCTGCAGCACTTACAGCGGGCGTAGTGTGCCTCCTGCACATTATACACCTGAAGCTAGCCCTTATTGCTTGTGTTTTTTTTCTGTTACACTAACAGGCATCTGCAGCACTTACAGTGGGCGTAGTGTGCCTCCCGCACATTATACACCTGAAGCTAGCCCTTATTGCTCGTGGTTTTTTTCTTTTGTGTTACACTAACAGGCATCTGCAGCACTTACAGCGGGCATAGTGTGCTTCCTGCAAAATATACACCTGAAGCTAGCCCTTATTGCTGTGTTTTCCTGTTGTGTAACACAGGCATGCATCTGCAGCACTTAAAGCGGGCGTAGTGTGCCTCCTGCACATTATACACCTGAAGCTAGCCCTTATTGCTTGTGTTTTTTTTCTTTTGTGTTACACTAAAAGGCATCTGCAGCACTTAAAGCGGGCGTAGTGTGCTTCCTGCAAAATATACACCTAAAGATAGCCCTTATTGCTGTGTTTTCCTGTTGTGTAACACAGGCAGGCACCTGCAGCACTTACAGCGGGCGTAGTGTGCCTCCTGCACAGTATACACCTGAAGGATAGCCCTTATTGCTTGTGTTTTTTTAATTTTCTGTTACACTAACAGGCATCTGCAGCACTTACAGTGGGCATAGTGTGCTTCCTGCAAAATATACACCTGAAGCTAGCCCTTATTGCTGTGTTTTCCTGTTGTGTAACACAGGCAGGCATCTGCAGCACTTACAGTGTGCGTAGTGTGCCTCCTGCACATTATACACCTGAAGCTAGCCCTTATTGCTTGTTTTTTTTTCTTTTGTGATACACTAACAGGCATCTGCAGCACTTAGAGCGGGCATAGTGTGCTTCCTGCAAAATATACACCTGAAGCTAGCCCTTAATGCTGTGTTTTCCTGTTGTGTAACACAGGCATGCATCTGCAGCACTTAAAGCGGGCGTAGTGTGCCTCCTGCACATTATACACCTGAAGCTAGCCCTTATTGCTCGTGTTTTTTTTCTTTTGTGTTACACTAACAGGCATCTGCAGCACTTAAAGCGGGCATAGTGTGCTTCCTGCAAAATATACACCTAAAGATAGCCCTTATTGCTGTGTTTTCCTGTTGTGTAACACAGGCAGGAATTTGCAGCACTTACAGCGGGCGTAGTGTGCCTCCTGCACAGTATACACCTGAAGCTAGCCCTTATTTCTCGTGTTTTTTTTCTTTTGTGTTACACTAACAGGCATGTGCAGCACATACAGCGTTCATAGTGTGCTTCCTGCAAAATACACACCTGAAGCTAGCCCTTATTGCTGTGTTTTCCGGTTGTGTAACACAGGCAGGCATCTGCAGCACTTACAGCGGGCGTAGTGTGCCTCCTGCACATTATACACCTGAAGCTAGCCCTTATTGCTTGTGTTTTTTTTATTTTCTGTTACACTAACAGGCATCTGCAGCACTTACAGTGGGCGTAGTGTGCCTCCCGCACATTATACACCTGAAGCTAGCCCTTATTGCTCGTGGTTTTCTTCTTTTGTGTTACACTAACAGGCATCTGCAGCACTTACAGCGGGCATAGTGTGCTTCCTGCAAAATATACACCTGAAGCTAGCCCTTATTGCTGTGTTTTCCTGTTGTGTAACACAGGCATGCATCTGCAGCACTTAAATCGGGCGTAGTGTGCCTCCTGCACATTATACACCTGAAGCTAGCCCTTATTGCTTGTGTTTTTTTTCTTTTGTGTTACACTAACAGGCATCTGCAGCACTTAAAGCGGGCGTAGTGTGCTTCCTGCAAAATATACACCTAAAGATAGCCCTTATTGCTGTGTTTTCCTGTTGTGTAACACAGGCAGGCATCTGCAGCACTTACAGCGGGCGTAGTGTGCCTCCTGCACAGTATACACCTGAAGATAGCCCTTATTTCTCGTGTTTTTTTTCTTTTGTGTTACACTAACAGGCATGTGCAGCACATACAGCGTTCATAGTGTGCTTCCTGCAAAATACACACCTGAAGCTAGCCCTTATTGCTGTGTTTTCCGGTTGTGTAACACAGGCAGGCATCTGCAGCACTTACAGCGGGCGTAGTGTGCCTCCTGCACATTATACACCCGAAGCTAGCCCTTATTGCTCGTGGTTTTTTCTTTTGTGTTACACTAACAGGCATCTGAAGCACTTAAAGCGGGCATAGTGTGCTTCCTGCAAAATATACACCTAAAGATAGCCCTTATTGCTGTGTTTTCCTGTTGTGTAACACAGGCAGGCGTCTGCAGCACTTACAGCGGGTGTATTGTGCCTCATGCACATTATACACCTGAAGCTAGCCCTTATTGCTCGTGTTTTTTTCTTTTGTGTTACACTAACAGGCATCTGCAGCACTTACAGTGGGCATAGTGTGCTTCCTGTAAAATATACACCTGAAGCTAGCCCTTATTGCTGTGTTTTCCTGTTGTGTAACACAGGCAGGCGTCTGCAGCACTTACAGCGGGTGTAGTTTGCCTCCTGCACATTATACACCTGAAGCTAGCCCTTATTGCTCGTGTTTTTTTCTTTTGTGTTACACTAACAGGCATCTGCAGCACTTACAGCGGGTATAGTGTGCTTCCTGTAAAATATACACCTGAAGCTAGCCCTTATTGCTGTGTTTTCCTGTTGTGTAACACAGGCAGGCATCTGCAGCACTTACAGCGGGCGTAGTGTGCCTCCTGCACATTATACACCTGAAGCTAGCCCTTATTTCTCGTGTTTTTTTCTTTTGTGTTACACTAACAGGCATCTGCAGCACTTACAGCGGGCATAGTGTGCTTCCTGAAAAATATACACCTGAAGCTAGCCCTTATTGCGGTGTTTTCCTGTTGTGTAACACAGGCAGGCATCTACAGCACTTACAGTGGGCGTAGTGTGCCTCCTGCACATTATACACCTGAAGCTAGCCCTTATTGCTTGTGGTTTTTTCTTTTGTGTTACACTAACAGGCATCTGCAGCACTTACAGCGGGCATAATGTGCTTCCTGCAAAATATACACCTGAAGCTAGCCCTTATTGCTGTGTTTTCCTGTTGTGTAACACAGGCAGGCATCTGCAGCACTTACAGTGGGCGTAGTGTGCCTCCTGCACATTATACACCTGAAGCTAGCCCTTATTTCTCGTGTTTTTTTCTTTTGTGTTACACTAACAGGCATCTGCAGGACTTACAGCGGGCATAGGGTGCTTCCTGCAAAATATACACCTGAAGCTAGTCCTTATTGCGGTGTTTTTCTGTTGTGTAACACAGGCAGGCATCTGCAGCACTTACAGCGGGCGTAGTGTGCCTCCTGCACAGTATACACCTGAAGCTCGCCCTTATTGCTCGTGTTTTTTTTTCTTTTGTGTTACACTAACAGGCATCTGCAGCACTTACAGCGGGCATAGGGTGCTTCCTGCAAAATATACACCTGAAGCTAGCCCTTATTGCGGTGTTTTCCTGTTGTGTAACACAGGCAGGCATCTGCAGCACTTACAGCGGGCGTAGTGTGCCTCCTGCACATTATACACCTGAAGCTAGCCCTTATTGCTCGTGGTTTTTTTCTTTTGTGTTACACTAACAGGCATCTGCAGCACTTACAGCAGGCATAGTGTGCTTCCTGCAAAATACACACCTGAAGCTAGCCCTTGTTACTGTGTTTTCCTGTTGTGTAACACAGGCAGGCATCTGCAGCACTTACAGTGGGCGTAGTGTGCCTCCCGCACATTATACACCTGAAGCTAGCCCTTATTGCTCGTGGTTTTTTCTTTTGTGTTACACTAACAGGCATCTGCAGCACTTACAGCGGGCGTAGTGTGCTTCCTGCAAAATATACACCTGAAGCTAGCCCTTATTGCTGTGTTTTCCTGTTGTGTAACACAGGCAGGCATCTGCAGCACTTACAGTGGGCATAGTGTGCCTCCTGCACATTATACACCTGAAGCTAGCCCTTATTGCTCGTGGTTTTTTCTTTTGTGTTACACTAACAGGCATCTGCAGCACTTACAGCGGGCATAGTGTGCTTCCTGCAAAATATACACCTGAAGTTAGCCCTTATTGCTGTGATTTCCTGTTGTGTAACACAGGCAGGCATCTGCAGCACTTACAGCGGGCGTAGTGTGCCTCCTGCACAGTATACACCTGAAGCGAGCCCTTATTGATCGTGTTTTTTTTTTCTTTTGTGTTACACTAACAGGCATTTGCAGCACATACAGCGGGCATAGTGTACTTTCTGCAAAATACACACCTGAAGCTAGCCCTTATTGCTGTGTTTTCCTGTTGTGTAACACAGGCAGGCATCTGCAGCACTTACAGCTGGTGTAGTGTGCCTCCTACACATTATACACCTGAAGCTAGCTCTTATTGCTTGTGTTTTTTTTCTTTTGTGTTACACTAACAGGCATCTGCAGCACTTACAGCGGGCGTAGTGTGCTTCCTGCAAGATAAACACCTGAAGCTAGCCCTTATTGCTGTGTTTTCCTGTTGTGTAACACAGGCAGGCATCTGCAGCACTTACAGTGGGCGTAGTGTGCCTCCTGCACAGTATACACCTGAAGCTAGCCCTTATTGCTTGTGGTTTTTTTCTTTTGTGTTACACTAACAGGCATCTGCAGCACTTACAGGGGGCATAGTGTGCTTCCTGCAAAATATACACCTGAAGCTAGCCCTTATTACTGTGTTTTCCTGTTGTGTAACACAGGCAGGCATCTGCAGCACTTACAGCGGGCGCAGTGTGCCTCCTGCACATTATACACCTGAAGCTAGACCTTATTGCGCGTGGTTTTTTATTTTGTGTTACACTAACAGGCATCTGCAGCACTTACAGCGGGCATAGTGTGCTTCCTGCAAAATATACACCTAAAGATAGCCCTTATTGCTGTGTTTTCCAGTTGTGTAACACAGGCAGGCATCTGCAGCACTTACAGCGGGCGTAGTGTGCCTCCTGCACAGTATACACCTGAAGCTAGCCCTTATTTCTCGTGTTTCTTTTCTTTTGTGTTACACTAACAGGCATGTGCAGCACATACAGCGTTCATAGTGTGCTTCCTGCAAAATACACACCTGAAGCTAGCCCTTATTGCTGTGTTTTCCGGTTGTGTAACACAGGCAGGCATCTGCAGCACTTACAGCGGGCGTAGTGTGCCTCCTGCACATTATACACCTGAAGCTAGCCCTTATTGCTTGTGTTTTTTTTTATTTTCTGTTTCACTAACAGGCATCTGCAGCACTTACAGTGGGCGTAGTGTGCCTCCCGCACATTATACACCTGAAGCTAGCCCTTATTGCTCGTGGTTTTTTTCTTTTGTGTTACACTAACAGGCATCTGCAGCACTTACAGCGGGCATAGTGTGCTTCCTGCAAAATATACACCTGAAGCTAGCCCTTATTGCTGTGTTTTCCTGTTGTGTAACACAGGCATGCATCTGCAGCACTTAAAGTGGGCGTAGTGTGCCTCCTGCACATTATACACCTGAAGCTAGCCCTTATTGCTTGTGTTTTTTTTCTTTTGTGTTACACTAACAGGCATCTGCAGCACTTAAAGCGGGCATAGTGTGCTTCCTGCAAAATATACACCTAAAGATAGCCCTTATTGCTGTGTTTTCCTGTTGTGTAACACAGGCAGGCATCTGCAGCACTTACAGCGGGCGTAGTGTGCCTCCTGCACAGTATACACCTGAAGATAGCCCTTATTTCTCGTGTTTTTTTTTTCTTTTGTGTTACACTAACAGGCATGTGCAGCACATACAGCGTTCATAGTGTGCTTCCTGCAAAATACACACCTGAAGCTAGCCCTTATTGCTGTGTTTTCCGGTTGTGTAACACAGGCAGGCATATGCAGCACTTACAGCGGGCGTAGTGTGCCTCCTGCACATTATACACCCAAAGCTAGCCCTTATTGCTCGTGGTTTTTTCTTTTGTGTTACACTAACAGGCATCTGAAGCACTTAAAGCGGGCATAGTGTGCTTCCTGCAAAATATACACCTAAAGATAGCCCTTATTGCTGTGTTTTCCTGTTGTGTAACACAGGCAGGCGTCTGCAGCACGTACAGCGGGTGTAGTGTGCCTCCTGCACATTATACACCTGAAGCTAGCCCTTATTGCTCATGTTTTTTTCTTTTGTGTTACACTAACAGGCATCTGCAGCACTTACAGCGGGCATAGTGTGCTTCCTGTAAAATATACACCTGAAGCTAGCCCTTATTGCGGTGTTTTCCTGTTGTGTAACACAGGCAGGCATCTACAGCACTTACAGTGGGCGTAGTGTGCCTCCTGCACATTATACACCTGAAGCTAGCCCTTATTGCTTGTGGTTTTTTCTTTTGTGTTACACTAACAGGCATCTGCAGCACTTACAGCGGGCATAATGTGCTTCCTGCAAAATATACACCTGAAGCTAGCCCTTATTGCTGTGTTTTCCTGTTGTGCAACACAGGCAGGCATCTGCAGCACTTACAGTGGGCGTAGTGTGCCTCCTGCACATTATACACCTGAAGCTAGCCCTTATTTCTCGTGGTTTTTTCTTTTGTGTTACACTAACAGGCATCTGCAGGACTTACAGCGGGCATAGGGTGCTTCCTGCAAAATATACACCTGAAGCTAGTCCTTATTGCGGTGTTTTTCTGTTGTGTAACACAGGCAGGCATCTGCAGCACTTACAGCGGGCGTACTGTGCCTCCTGCACAGTATACACCTGAAGCTAGCCCTTATTGCTTGTGGTTTTTTTCTTTTGTGTTACACTAACAGGCATCTGCAGCACTTACAGGGGGCATAGTGTGCTTCCTGCAAAATATACACCTGAAGCTAGCCCTTATTACTGTGTTTTCCTGTTGTGTAACACAGGCAGGCATTTGCAGCACTTACAGCGGGCGCAGTGTGCCTCCTGCACATTATACACCTGAAGCTAGACCTTATTGCGCGTGGTTTTTTATTTTGTGTTACACTAACAGGCATCTGCAGCACTTACAGCGGGCATAGTGTGCTTCCTGCAAAATATACACCTAAAGATAGCCCTTATTGCTGTGTTTTCCAGTTGTGTAACACAGGCAGGCATCTGCAGCACTTACAGCGGGCGTAGTGTGCCTCCTGCACAGTATACACCTGAAGCTAGCCCTTATTTCTCGTGTTTCTTTTCTTTTGTGTTACACTAACAGGCATGTGCAGCACATACAGCGTTCATAGTGTGCTTCCTGCAAAATACACACCTGAAGCTAGCCCTTATTGCTGTGTTTTCCGGTTGTGTAACACAGGCAGGCATCTGCAGCACTTACAGCGGGCGTAGTGTGCCTCCTGCACATTATACACCTGAAGCTAGCCCTTATTGCTTGTGTTTTTTTTTATTTTCTGTTTCACTAACAGGCATCTGCAGCACTTACAGTGGGCGTAGTGTGCCTCCCGCACATTATACACCTGAAGCTAGCCCTTATTGCTCGTGGTTTTTTTCTTTTGTGTTACACTAACAGGCATCTGCAGCACTTACAGCGGGCATAGTGTGCTTCCTGCAAAATATACACCTGAAGCTAGCCCTTATTGCTGTGTTTTCCTGTTGTGTAACACAGGCATGCATCTGCAGCACTTAAAGTGGGCGTAGTGTGCCTCCTGCACATTATACACCTGAAGCTAGCCCTTATTGCTTGTGTTTTTTTTCTTTTGTGTTACACTAACAGGCATCTGCAGCACTTAAAGCGGGCATAGTGTGCTTCCTGCAAAATATACACCTAAAGATAGCCCTTATTGCTGTGTTTTCCTGTTGTGTAACACAGGCAGGCATCTGCAGCACTTACAGCGGGCGTAGTGTGCCTCCTGCACAGTATACACCTGAAGATAGCCCTTATTTCTCGTGTTTTTTTTCTTTTGTGTTACACTAACAGGCATGTGCAGCACATACAGCGTTCATAGTGTGCTTCCTGCAAAATACACACCTGAAGCTAGCCCTTATTGCTGTGTTTTCCGGTTGTGTAACACAGGCAGGCATCTGCAGCACTTACAGCGGGCGTAGTGTGCCTCCTGCACATTATACACCCAAAGCTAGCCCTTATTGCTCGTGGTTTTTTCTTTTGTGTTTACACTAACAGGCATCTGAAGCACTTAAAGCGGGCATAGTGTGCTTCCTGCAAAATATACACCTAAAGATAGCCCTTATTGCTGTGTTTTCCTGTTGTGTAACACAGGCAGGCGTCTGCAGCACTTACAGCGGGTGTAGTGTGCCTCCTGCACATTATACACCTGAAGCTAGCCCTTATTGCTCGTGTTTTTTTTTTTTGTGTTACACTAACAGGCATCTGCAGCACTTACAGCGGGCATAGTGTGCTTCCTGTAAAATATACACCTGAAGCTAGTCCTTATTGCGGTGTTTTTCTGTTGTGTAACACAGGCAGGCATCTGCAGCACTTACAGCGGGCGTAGTGTGCCTCCTGCACAGTATACACCTGAAGCTAGCCCTTATTGCTCGTGTTTTTTTTCTTTTGTGTTACACTAACAGGCATCTGCAGCACTTACAGCGGGCGTAGTGTGCCTCCTGCACATTATACACCTGAAGCTAGACCTTATTGCGCATGGTTTTTTTCTTTTGTGTTACACTAACAGGCATCTGCAGCACTTACAGCGGGCATAGTGTGCTTCCTGCAAAATATACACCTAAAGATAGCCCTTATTGCTGTGTTTTCCAGTTGTGTAACACAGGCAGGCATCTGCAGCACTTACAGCGGGCGTAGTGTGCCTCCTGCACAGTATACACCTGAAGCTAGCCCTTATTTCTCGTGTTTTTTTTCTTTTGTGTTACACTAACAGGCATGTGCAGCACATACAGCGTTCATAGTGTGCTTCCTGCAAAATACACACCTGAAGCTAGCCCTTATTGCTGTGTTTTCCGGTTGTGTACCACAGGCAGGCATCTGCAGCACTTACAGCGGGCGTAGTGTGCCTCCTGCACATTATACACCTGAAGCTAGCCCTTATTGCTTGTGTTTTTTTTTCTGTTACACTAACAGGCATCTGCAGCACTTACAGTGGGCGTAGTGTGCCTCCCGCACATTATACACCTGAAGCTAGCCCTTATTGCTCGTGGTTTTTTTCTTTTGTGTTACACTAACAGGCATCTGCAGCACTTACAGCGGGCATAGTGTGCTTCCTGCAAAATATACACCTGAAGCTAGCCCTTATTGCTGTGTTTTCCTGTTGTGTAACACAGGCATGCATCTGCAGCACTTAAAGCGGGCGTAGTGTGCCTCCTGCACATTATACACCTGAAGCTAGCCCTTATTGCTTGTGTTTTTTTTCTTTTGTGTTACACTAACAGGCATCTGCAGCACTTAAAGCGGGCATAGTGTGCTTCCTGCAAAATATACACCTAAAGATAGCCCTTATTGCTGTGTTTTCCTGTTGTGTAACACAGGCAGGCATCTGCAGCACTTACAGCGGGCGTAGTGTGCCTCCTGCACATTATACACCTGAAGATAGCCCTTATTTCTCGTGTTTTTTTTCTTTTGTGTTACACTAACAGGCATGTGCAGCACATACAGCGTTCATAGTGTGCTTCCTGCAAAATACACACCTGAAGCTAGCCCTTATTGCTGTGTTTTCCGGTTGTGTAACACAGGCAGGCATCTGCAGCACTTACAGCGGGCGTAGTGTGCCTCCTGCACATTATACACCCGAAGCTAGCCCTTATTGCTCGTGGTTTTTTCTTTTGTGTTACACTAACAGGCATCTGAAGCACTTAAAGCGGGCATAGTGTGCTTCCTGCAAAATATACACCTAAAGATAGCCCTTATTGCTGTGTTTTCCTGTTGTGTAACACAGGCAGGTGTCTGCAGCATTTACAGCGGGTGTAGTGTGCCTCCTACACATTATACACCTGCAGCTAGCCCTTATTGCTCGTGTTTTTTTCTTTTGTGTTACACTAACAGGCATCTGCAGCACTTACAGCGGGCATAGTGTGCTTCCTGTAAAATATACACCTGAAGCTAGCCCTTATTGCTGTGTTTTCCTGTTGTGTAACACAGGCAGGCATCTGCAGCTCTTACAGCGGGCGTAGTGTGCCTCCTGCACATTATACACCTGAAGCTAGCCCTTATTTCTCGTGTTTTTTTTTCTTTTGTGTTACACTAACAGGCATCTTCAGCACTTACAGCGGGCATAGTGTGCTTCCTGCAAAATATACACCTGAAGCTAGCCCTTATTGCGGTGTTTTCCTGTTGTGTAACACAGGCAGGCATCTACAGCACTTACAGTGGGCGTAGTGTGCCTCCTGCACATTATACACCTGAAGCTAGCCCTTATTGCTTGTGTTTTTTTCTTTTGTGTTACACTAACAGGCATCTGCAGCACTTACAGCGGGCATAATGTGCTTCCTGCAAAATATACACCTGAAGCTAGCCCTTATTGCTGTGTTTTCCTGTTGTGCAACACAGGCAGGCATCTGCAGCACTTACAGTGGGCGTAGTGTGCCTCCTGCACATTATACACCTGAAGCTAGCCCTTATTGCTCGTGTTTTTTTTTCTTTTGTGTTACACTAACAGGCATCTGCAGCACTTACAGAGGGCATAGGGTGCTTCCTGCAAAATATACACCTGAAGCTAGCCCTTATTGCGGTGTTTTCCTGTTGTGTAACACAGGCAGGCATCTACAGCACTTACAGCGGGCGTAGTGTGCCTCCTGCACATTATACACCTGAAGCTAGCCCTTATTGCTCGTGGTTTTTTCTTTTGTGTTACACTAACAGGCATCTGCAGCACTTACAGCAGGCATAGTGTGCTTCCTGCAAAATACACACCTGAAGCTAGCCCTTGTTACTGTGTTTTCCTGTTGTGTAACACAGGCAGGCATCTGCAGCACTTACAGTGGGCGTAGTGTGCCTCCTGCACATTATACACCTGAAGCTAGCCCTTATTGCTCGTGGTTTTTTCTTTTGTGTTACACTAACAGGCATCTGCAGCACTTACAGCGGGCGTAGTGTGCTTCCTGCAAAATATACACCTGAAGCTAGCCCTTACTGCTGTGTTTTCCTGTTGTGTAACACAGGCAGGCATCTGCAGCACTTACAGCGGGCGTAGTGTGCCTCCTGCACATTATACACCTGAAGCTAGCCCTTATTGCTCGTGGTTTTTTCTTTTGTGTTACACTAACAGGCATCTGCAGCACTTACAGGGGGCATAGTGTGCTTCCTGCAAAATATACACCTGAAGTTAGCCCTTATTGCTGTGATTTCCTGTTGTGTAACACAGGCAGGCATCTGCAGCACTTACAGCGGGCGTAGTGTGCCTCCTGCACAGTATACACCTGAAGCGAGCCCTTATTGATCGTGGTTTTTTTCTTTTGTGTTACACTAACAGGCATTTGTAGCACATACAGCGGGCATAGTGTACTTTCTGCAAAATACACACCTGAAGCTAGCCCCTATTGCTGTGTTTTCCTGTTGTGTAACACAGGCAGGCATCTGCAGCACTTACAGCGGGTGTAGTGTGCCTCCTACACATTATACACCTGAAGCTAGCTCTTATTGCTTGTGTTTTTTTTCTTTTGTGTTACACTAACAGGCATCTGCAGCACTTACAGCGGGCGTAGTGTGCTTCCTGCAAGATAAACACCTGAAGCTAGCCCTTATTGCTGTGTTTTCCTGTTGTGTAACACAGGCAGGCATCTGCAGCACTTACAGTGGGCGTAGTGTGCCTCCTGCACAGTATACACCTGAAGCTAGCCCTTATTGCTCGTGGTTTTTTTCTTTTGTGTTACACTAACAGGCATCTGCAGCACTTACATTGGGCATAGTGTGCTTCCTGCAAAATATACACCTGAAGCTAGCCCTTATTACTGTGTTTTCCTGTTGTGTAACACAGGCAGGCATCTGCAGCACTTACAGCGGGCGCAGTGTGCCTCCTGCACATTATACACCTGAAGCTAGACCTTATTGCTCGTGTTTTTTTTCTTTTGTGTTACACTAACAGGCATCTGCAGCACTTACAGCGGGCATAGTGTGCTTCCTGCAAAATATACACCTGAAGCTAGCCCTTATTGCTGTGTTTTCCTGTTGTGTAACACAGGCAGGCATCTGCAGCACTTACAGCGGGCGTAGTGTGCCTCCTGCACATTATACACCTGAAGCTAGCCCTTATTGCTCGTGTTTTTTTCTTTTGTGTTACACTAACAGGCATCTGCAGCACTTACAGCGGGCATAGTGTGCTTCCTGCAAAATATACACCTGAAGCTAGCCCTTATTGCTGTGTTTTCCTGTTGTGTAACACAGGCAGGCATCTGCAGCACTTACAGCGGGCGTAGTGTGCCTCCTGCACAGTATACACCTGAAGCTAGCCCTTATTGCTGTGTTTTCCTGTTGTGTAAGACAGGCAGGCATCTGCAGCACTTACAGCGGGCGTAGTTTGCCTCCTGCACAGTATACACCTGAAGCTAGCTCTTATTGCTGTGTTTTCCTGTTGTGTAACACAGGCAGGCATCTGCAGCACTTACAACGGGCGTAGTGTGCTTCCTGCACAGTATACACCTGAAGCTAGCCCTTATTGCTGTGTTTTCCTGTTGTGTATCACAGGCAGGCATCTGCAGCACTTACAGCGGGCGTAATGTGCTTCCTGCAAAATATACACCTGAAGCTAGCCCTTATTGCTGTGTTTTCCTGTTGTGTAACACAGGGAGGCATCTGCAGCACTTACAGTGGGCGTAGTGTGCCTCCTGCACAGTATACACCTGAAGCTAGCCCTTATTGCTCGTGTTTTTTTTCTTTTGTGTTACACTAACAGGCATCTGCAGCACTTACAGCAGGGGTAGTGTGCTTCCTGCAAAATATACACATGAAGCTAGCCCTTATTTCTGTGTTTTCCTGTTGTGTAACACAGGCAGGCATCTGCAGCACTTACAGCGGGCGTAGTGTTCCTCCTGCACATTATACACATGAAGCTAGCCCTTATTGCTCATGGTTTTTTCTTTTGTGTTACACTAAGAGGCATCTGCAGCACTTACAATGGGCATAGTGTGCTTCCTGCAAAATATACACCTGAAGCTAGCCCTTATTGCTGTGTTTTCCTGTTGTGTAACACAGGCAGGCATCTGCAGCACTTACAGCGGGCGTAGTGTGCCTCCTGCACATTATACACCTGAAGCTAGCCCTTATTGCTCGTGGTTTTTTTCTTTTGTGTTACACTAACAGGCATCTGCAGCACTTACAGCGGGCATATTGTGCTTCCTGCAAAATATACACCTGATGCTAGCCCTTATTGCGGTGTTTTCCAGTTGTGTAACACAGGCAGGCATCTGCAGCACTTACAGCAGGCGTAGTGTGCCTCCTGCACATTATACACCTGAAGCTAGCCCTTATTGCTCGTGTTTTTTTCTTTTGTGTTACACTAACAGGCATCTGCAGCACTTACAGTGGGCATAGTGTGCTTCCTGCAAAATATACACCTGAAGCTAGCCCTTATTGCTGTGTTTTCCTGTTGTGCAACACAGTCAGGCATCTGCAGCACTTACAGCGGGCGTAGTGTGCCTCCTGCACATTATATACCTGAAGCTAGCCCTTATTGCTTGTGTTTTTTTTTATTTTGTGTTACACTAACAGGCATCTGCAGCACTTACAGCAGGCATAGTGTGCTTCCTGTAAAATATACACCTGAAGCTAGCCCTTATTGCGGTGTTTTCCTGTTGTGTAACACAGGCAGGCATCTGCAGCACTTACAGCGGGCGTAGTGTGCCTCCTGCACATTATACACCTGAAGCTAGCCCTTATTGCTCGTGGTTTTTTCTTTTGTGTTACACTAACAGGCATCTGCAGCACTTACAGCGGGTATAGTGTGCTTCCTGCAAAATATACACCTGAAGCTAGCACTTAATGCTGTGTTTTCCTGTTGTGTAACACAGGCAGGCATCTGCAGCACTTACAGTGGGCGTAGTGTGCCTCCTGCACAGTATACACCTGAAGCTAGCCCTTATTGCTCGTGTTTTTTTTCTTTTGTGTTACACTAACAGGCATCTGCAGCACTTACAGTGGGCATAGTGTGCTTCCTGCAAAATATACACCTGAAGCTAGCCCTTATTGCGGTGTTTTCTGTTGTGTAACACAGGCAGGCATCTGCAGCACTTACAGCGGGCGTAGTGTGCCTCCTGCACATTATACACCTGAAGCTAGCCCTTATTGCTCATGGTTTTTTCTTTTGTGTTACACTAACAGGCATCTGCAGCACTTACAGCGGGCATAGTGTGCTTCCTGCAAAATATACACCTGAAGCTAGCCCTTATTGCTGTGTTTTCCGGTTGTGTAACACAGGCAGGCATCTGCAGCACTTACAGCGGGCGTAGTGTGCCTCCTGCACATTATACACCCGAAGCTAGCCCTTATTGCTCGTGGTTTTTTCTTTTGTGTTACACTAACAGGCATCTGAAGCACTTAAAGCGGGCATGGTGTGCTTCCTGCAAAATATACACCTAAAGATAGCCCTTATTGCTGTGTTTTCCTGTTGTGTAACACAGGCAGGCGTCTGCAGCACTTACAGCGGGTGTAGTGTGCCTCCTGCACATTATACACCTGAAGCTAGCCCTTATTTCTCGTGTTTTTTTTATTTTGTGTTACACTAACAGGCATCTGCAGCACTTACAGCGGGCATAGTGTGCTTCCTGTAAAATATACACCTGAAGCTAGCCCTTATTGCTGTGTTTTCCTGTTGTGTAACACAGGCAGGCATCTGCAGCACTTACAGCGGGCGTAGTGTGCCTCCTGCACATTATACACCTGAAGCTAGCACTTATTGCTCGTGGTTTTTTCTTTTGTGTTACACTAACAGGCATCTGCAGCACTTACAGCGGGCGTAGTGTGCTTCCTGCAAAATATACACCTGAAGCTAGCCCTTATTGCTGTGTTTTCCTGTTGTGTAACACAGGCAGGCATCTGCAGCACTTACAGGGGGCATAGTGTGCTTCCTGCAAAATATACACCTGAAGCTAGCCCTTATTACTGTGTTTTCCTGTTGTGTAACACAGGCAGGCATCTGCAGCACTTACAGCGGGCCCAGTGTGCCTCCTGCACATTCTACACCTGAAGCTAGACCTTATTGCGCGTGGTTTTTTTCTTTTGTGTTACACTAACAGGCATCTGCAGCACTTACAGCGGGCATAGTGTGCTTCCTGCAAAATATACACCTGAAGCTAGCCCTTATTGCTGTGTTTTCCTGTTTTGTAACACAGGCAGGCATCTGCAGCACTTACAGCGGGCGTAGTGTGCCTCCTGCACATTATACACCTGAAGCTAGCCCTTATTGCTCGTGTTTTTTTCTTTTGTGTTACACTAACAGGCATCTGCAGCACTTACAGCGGGCATAGTGTGCTTCCTGCAAAATATACACCTGAAGCTAGCCCTTATTGCTGTGTTTTCCTGTTGTGTAACAGAGGCAGGCATCTGCAGCACTTACAGCGGGCGTAGTGTGCCTCCTGCACAGTATACACCTGAAGCTACCTTTATTGCTGTGTTTTCCTGTTGTGTAAGACAGGCAGGCATCTGCAGCACTTACAGTGGGCGTAGTGTGCCTCCTGCACATTATACACCTGAAGCTAGCCCTTATTTCTCGTGGTTTTTTCTTTTGTGTTACACTAACAGGCATCTGCAGGACTTACAGCGGGCATAGGGTGCTTCCTGCAAAATATACACCTGAAGCTAGTCCTTATTGCGGTGTTTTTCTGTTGTGTAACACAGGCAGGCATCTGCAGCACTTACAGCGGGCGTAGTGTGCCTCCTGCACAGTATACACCTGAAGCTAGCCCTTATTGCTCGTGTTTTTTTTTCTTTTGTGTTACACTAACAGGCATCTGCAGCACTTACAGCGGGCATAGGGTGCTTCCTGCAAAATATACACCTGAAGCTAAACCTTATTGCGGTGTTTTCCTGTTGTGTAACACAGGCAGGCATCTGCAGCACTTACAGCGGGCGTAGTGTGCCTCCTGCACATTATACACCTGAAGCTAGCCCTTATTGCTCGTGGTTTTTTCTTTTGTGTTACACTAACAGGCATCTGCAGCACTTACAGCAGGCATAGTGTGCTTCCTGCAAAATACACACCTGAAGCTAGCCCTTGTTACTGTGTTTTCCTGTTGTGTAACACAGGCAGGCATCTGCAGCACTTACAGTGGGCGTAGTGTGCCTCCTGCACATTATACACCTGAAGCTAGCCCTTATTGCTCGTGGTTTTTTATTTTGTGTTACACTAACAGGCATCTGCAGCACTTACAGCGGGCGTAGTGTGCTTCCTGCAAAATATACATCTGAAGCTAGCCCTTATTGCTGTGTTTTCCTGTTGTGTAACACAGGCAGGCATCTGCAGCACTTACAGCGAGCGTAGTGTGCCTCCTGCACATTATACACCTGAAGCTAGCCCTTATTGCTTGTGTTTTTTTCTTTTGTGTTACACTAACAGGCATCTGCAGCACTTACAGCGGGCATAGGGTGCTTCCTGCAAAACATACACCTGAAGCTAGCCCTTATTGCGGTGTTTTCCTGTTGTGTAACACAGGCAGGCATCTGCAGCACTTACAGCGGGCGTAGTGTGCCTCCTGCACATTATACACCTGAAGCTAGCCCTTATTGCTCGTGGTTTTTTCTTTTGTGTTACACTAACAGGCATCTGCAGCACTTACAGCAGGCATAGTGTGCTTCCTGCAAAATACACACCTGAAGCTAGCCCTTGTTACTGTGTTTTCCTGTTGTGTAACACAGGCAGGCATCTGCAGCACTTACAGTGGGCGTAGTGTGCCTCCTGCACATTATACACCTGAAGCTAGCCCTTATTGCTCGTGGTTTTTTCTTTTGTGTTACACTAACAGGCATCTGCAGCACTTACAGCGGGCGTAGTGTGCTTCCTGCAAAATATACACCTGAAGCTAGCCCTTATTGCTGTGTTTTCCTGTTGTGTAACACAGGCAGGCATCTGCAGCACTTACAGCGGGCGTAGTGTGCCTCCTGCACATTATACACCTGAAGCTAGCCCTTATTGCTCGTGTTTTTTTCTTTTGTGTTACACTAACAGGCATCTGCAGCACTTACAGCGGGCATAGTGTGCTTCCTGCAAAATATACACCTGAAGTTAGCCCTTATTGCTGTGATTTCCTGTTGTGTAACACAGGCAGGCATCTGCAGCACTTACAGCGGGTGTAGTGTGCCTCCTATACATTATACACCTGAAGCTAGCTCTTATTGCTTGTGTTTTTTTTCTTTTGTGTTACACTAACAGGCATCTGCAGCACTTACAGCGGGCGTAGTGTGCTTCCTGCAAGATAAACACCTGAAGCTAGCCCTTATTGCTGTGTTTTCCTGTTGTGTAACACAGGCAGGCATCTGCAGCACTTACAGTGGGCGTAGTGTGTCTCCTGCACAGTATACACCTGAAGCTAGCCCTTATTGCTCGTGGCTTTTTTCTTTTGTGTTACACTAACAGGCATCTGCAGCACTTACAGGGGGCATAGTGTGCTTCCTGCAAAATATACACCTGAAGCTAGCCCTTATTACTGTGTTTTCCTGTTGTGTAACACAGGCAGGCATCTGCAGCACTTACAGCGGGCCCAGTGTGCCTCCTGCACATTCTACACCTGAAGCTAGACCTTATTGCGCGTGGTTTTTTTCTTTTGTGTTACACTAACAGGCATCTGCAGCACTTACAGCGGGCATAGTGTGCTTCCTGCAAAATATACACCTGAAGCTAGCCCTTATTGCTGTGTTTTCCTGTTTTGTAACACAGGCAGGCATCTGCAGCACTTACAGCGGGCGTAGTGTGCCTCCTGCACATTATACACCTGAAGCTAGCCCTTATTGCTCGTGTTTTTTTCTTTTGTGTTACACTAACAGGCATCTGCAGCACTTACAGCGGGCATAGTGTGCTTCCTGCAAAATATACACCTGAAGCTAGCCCTTATTGCTGTGTTTTCCTGTTGTGTAACAGAGGCAGGCATCTGCAGCACTTACAGCGGGCGTAGTGTGCCTCCTGCACAGTATACACCTGAAGCTACCTTTATTGCTGTGTTTTCCTGTTGTGTAAGACAGGCAGGCATCTGCAGCACTTACAGCGGGCGTAGTTTGCCTCCTGCACAGTATACACCTGAAGCTAGCTCTTATTGCTGTGTTTTCCTGTTGTGTAACACAGGCAGGCATCTGCAGCACTTACAATGGGCGTAGTGTGCTTCCTGCACAGTATACACCTGAAGCTAGCCCTTATTGCTGTGTTTTCCTGTTGTGTAACACAGGCAGGCATCTGCAGCACTTACAGCGGGCGTAATGTGCTTCCTGCAAAATATACACCTGAAGCTAGCCCTTATTGCTGTGTTTTCCTGTTGTGTAACACAGGCAGGCATCTGCAGCACTTACAGTGGGCGTAGTGTGCCTCCTGCACAGTATACACCTGAAGCTAGCCCTTATTGCTCGTGTTTTTTTTTCTTTTGTGTTACACTAACAGGCATCTGCAGCACTTACAGCAGGGGTAGTGTGCTTCCTGCAAAATATACACATGAAGCTAGCCCTTATTTCTGTGTTTTCCTGTTGTGTAACACAGGCAGGCATCTGCAGCACTTACAGCGGGCGTAGTGTTCCTCCTGCACATTATACACATGAAGCTAGCCCTTATTGCTCATGGTTTTTTCTTTTGTGTTACACTAAGAGGCATCTGCAGCACTTACAATGGGCATAGTGTGCTTCCTGCAAAATATACACCTGAAGCTAGCCCTTATTGCTGTGTTTTCCTGTTGTGTAACACAGGCAGGCATCTGCAGCACTTACAGCGGGCGTAGTGTGCCTCCTGCACATTATACACCTGAAGCTAGCCCTTATTGCTCGTGGTTTTTTTCTTTTGTGTTACACTAACAGGCATCTGCAGCACTTACAGTGGGCATAGTGTGCTTCCTGCAAAATATACACCTGAAGCTAGCCCTTATTGCTGTGTTTTCCTGTTGTGCAACACAGTCAGGCATCTGCAGCACTTACAGCGGGCGTAGTGTGCCTCCTGCACATTATATACCTGAAGCTAGCCCTTATTGCTTGTGTTTTTTTTTATTTTGTGTTACACTAACAGGCATCTGCAGCACTTACAGCAGGCATAGTGTGCTTCCTGTAAAATATACACCTGAAGCTAACCCTTATTGCGGTGTTTTCCTGTTGTGTAACACAGGCAGGCATCTGCAGCACTTACAGCGGGCGTAGTGTGCCTCCTGCACATTATACACCTGAAGCTAGCCCTTATTGCTCGTGGTTTTTTTCTTTTGTGTTACACTAACAGGCATCTGCAGCACTTACAATGGGCATAGTGTGCTTCCTGCAAAATATACACCTGAAGCTAGCCCTTATTGCTGTGTTTTCCTGTTGTGTAACACAGGCAGGCATCTGCAGCACTTACAGTGGGCGTAGTGTGCCTCCTGCACATTATACACCTGAAGCTAGCCCTTATTGCTTATGTTTTTTTCTTTTGTGTTACACTAACAGGCATCTGCAGCACTTACAGCGGGCATAGGGTGCTTCCTGCAAAATATACACCTGAAGCTAGCCCTTATTGCTGTGTTTTCCTGTTGTGTAACACAGGCAGGCATCTGCAGCAATTACAGTGGGCGTAGTGTGCCTCCTGCACATTATACACCTGAAGCTAGCCCTTATTGCTCGTGGTTTTTTCTTTTGTGTTACACTAACAGGCATCTGCAGCACTTACAGCGGGCGTAGTGTGCTTCCTGCAAAATATGCACCTGAAGCTAGCCCTTATTGCTCGTGTTTTCCTGTTGTGTAACACAGGCAGGCATCTGCAGCACTTACAGCGGGCGTAGTGTGCTTTCTGCACATTATACACCTGAAGCTAGCCCTTATTGCTTGTGGTTTTTTCTTTTGTGTTACACTAACAGGCATCTGCAGCACTTACAGCGGGCATAGTGTGCTTCCTGCAAAATATACACCTGAAGTTAGCCCTTATTGCTGTGATTTCCTGTTGTGTAACACAGGCAGGCATCTGCAGCACTTACAGCGGGCGTAGTGTGCCTCCTGCACAGTATACACCTGAAGCGGGCCCTTATTGCTCGTGGTTTTTTCTTTTGTGTTACACTAACAGGCATCTGCAGCACTTACAGCGCGCGTAGTGTGCTTCCTGCAAAATATACACCTGAAGCTAGCCCTTATTGCTGTGTTTTCCTGTTGTGTAACACAGGCAGGCATCTGCAGCACTTACAGCGGGCGTAGTGTGCTTTCTGCACATTATACACCTGAAGCTAGCCCTTATTGCTTGTGTTTTTTTCTTTTGTGTTACACTAACAGGCATCTGCAGCACTTACAGCGGGCATAGTGTGCTTCCTGCAAAATATACACCTGAAGTTAGCCCTTATTGCTGTGATTTCCTGTTGTGTAACACAGGCAGGCATCTGCAGCACTTACAGCGGGCGTAGTGTGCCTCCTGCACAGTATACACCTGAAGCGAGCCCTTATTGATCGTGGTTTTTTTCTTTTGTGTTACACTAACAGGCATTTGCAGCACATACAGCAGGCATAGTGTACTTTCTGCAAAATACACACCTGAAGCTAGCCCTTATTGCTGTGTTTTCCTGTTGTGTAACACAGGCAGGCATCTGCAGCACTTACAGCGGGTGTAGTGTGCCTCCTATACATTATACACCTGAAGCTAGCTCTTATTGCTTGTGTTTTTTTTCTTTTGTGTTACACTAACAGGCATCTGCAGCACTTACAGCGGGCGTAGTGTGCTTCCTGCAAGATAAACACCTGAAGCTAGCCCTTATTGCTGTGTTTTCCTGTTGTGTAACACAGGCAGGCATCTGCAGCACTTACAGTGGGCGTAGTGTGCCTCCTGCACAGTATACACCTGAAGCTAGCCCTTATTGCTCGTGGCTTTTTTCTTTTGTGTTACACTAACAGGCATCTGCAGCACTTACAGGGGGCATAGTGTGCTTCCTGCAAAATATACACCTGAAGCTAGCCCTTATTACTGTGTTTTCCTGTTGTGTAACACAGGCAGGCATCTGCAGCACTTACAGCGGGCCCAGTGTGCCTCCTGCACATTATACACCTGAAGCTAGACCTTATTGCGCGTGGTTTTTTTCTTTTGTGTTACACTAACAGGCATCTGCAGCACTTACAGCGGGCATAGTGTGCTTCCTGCAAAATATACACCTGAAGCTAGCCCTTATTGCTGTGTTTTCCTGTTGTGTAACACAGGCAGGCATCTGCAGCACTTACAGCGGGCGTAGTGTGCCTCCTGCACATTATACACCTGAAGCTAGCCCTTATTGCTCGTGTTTTTTTCTTTTGTGTTACACTAACAGGCATCTGCAGCACTTACAGCGGGCATAGTGTGCTTCCTGCAAAATATACACCTGAAGCTAGCCCTTATTGCTGTGTTTTCCTGTTGTGTAACAGAGGCAGGCATCTGCAGCACTTACAGCGGGCGTAGTGTGCCTCCTGCACAGTATACACCTGAAGCTAGCCTTTATTGCTGTGTTTTCCTGTTGTGTAAGACAGGCAGGCATCTGCAGCACTTACAGCGGGCGTAGTTTGCCTCCTGCAAAGTATACACCTGAAGCTAGCTCTTATTGCTGTGTTTTCCTGTTGTGTAACACAGGCAGGCATCTGCAGCACTTACAATGGGCGTAGTGTGCTTCCTGCACAGTATAAACCTGAAGCTAGCCCTTATTGCTGTGTTTTCCTGTTGTGTAACACAGGCAGGCATCTGCAGCACTTACAGCGGGCGTAATGTGCTTCCTGCAAAATATACACCTGAAGCTAGCCCTTATTGCTGTGTTTTCCTGTTGTGTAACACAGGCAGGCATCTGCAGCACTTACAGTGGGCGTAGTGTGCCTCCTGCACAGTATACACCTGAAGCTAGCCCTTATTGCTCGTGTTTTTTTTTCTTTTGTGTTACACTAACAGGCATCTGCAGCACTTACAGCAGGGGTAGTGTGCTTCCTGCAAAATATACACATGAAGCTAGCCCTTATTTCTGTGTTTTCCTGTTGTGTAACACAGGCAGGCATCTGCAGCACTTACAGCGGGCGTAGTGTTCCTCCTGCACATTATACACATGAAGCTAGCCCTTATTGCTCATGGTTTTTTCTTTTGTGTTACACTAAGAGGCATCTGCAGCACTTACAATGGGCATAGTGTGCTTCCTGCAAAATATACACCTGAAGCTAGCCCTTATTGCTGTGTTTTCCTGTTGTGTAACACAGGCAGGCATCTGCAGCACTTACAGCGGGCGTAGTGTGCCTCCTGCACATTATACACCTGAAGCTAGCCCTTATTGCTCGTGGTTTTTTTCTTTTGTGTTACACTAACAGGCATCTGCAGCACTTACAGTGGGCATAGTGTGCTTCCTGCAAAATATACACCTGAAGCTAGCCCTTATTGCTGTGTTTTCCTGTTGTGCAACACAGTCAGGCATCTGCAGCACTTACAGCAGGCGTAGTGTGCCTCCTGCACATTATATACCTGAAGCTAGCCCTTATTGCTTGTGTTTTTTTTATTTTGTGTTACACTAACAGGCATCTGCAGCACTTACAGCGGGCGTAGTGTGCTTCCTGCAAAATATACACCTGAAGCTAGCCCTTATTGCTGTGTTTTCCTGTTGTGTAACACAGGCAGGCATCTGCAGCACTTACAGCGGGCGTAGTGTGCCTCCTGCACAGTATACACCTGAAGCGAGCCTTTATTGCTTGTGTTTTTTTCTTTTGTGTTACACTAACAGGCATCTGCAGCACTTACAGCGGGCATAGGGTGCTTCCTGCAAAATATACACCTGAAGCTAGCCCTTATTGCTGTGTTTTCCTGTTGTGTAACACAGGCAGGCATCTGCAGCACTTACAGTGGGCGTAGTGTGCCTCCTGCACATTATACACCTGAAGCTAGCCCTTATTGCTCGTGGTTTTTTCTTTTGTGTTACACTAACAGGCATCTGCAGCACTTACAGCGGGCGTAGTGTGCTTCCTGCAAAATATACACCTGAAGCTAGCCCTTATTGCTGTGTTTTCCTGTTGTGTAACACAGGCAGGCATCTGCAGCACTTACAGCGGGCGTAGTGTGCCTCCTGCACATTATACACCTGAAGCTAGCCCTTATTGCTTGTGGTTTTTTCTTTTGTGTTACACTAACAGGCATCTGCAGCACTTACAGCGGGCGTAGTGTGCTTCCTGCAAAATATACACCTGAAGCTAGCCCTTATTGCTGTGTTTTCCTGTTGTGTAACACAGGCAGGCATCTGCAGCACTTACAGCGGGCGTAGTGTGCCTCCTGCACATTATACACCTGAAGCTAGCCCTTATTGCTTGTGGTTTTTTCTTTTGTGTTACACTAACAGGCATCTGCAGCACTTACAGCGGGCATAGTGTGCTTCCTGCAAAATATACACCTGAAGTTAGCCCTTATTGCTGTGATTTCCTGTTGTGTAACACAGGCAGGCATCTGCAGCACTTAGAGCGGGCGTAGTGTGCCTCCTGCACAGTATACACCTGAAGCGAGCCCTTATTGATCGTGGTTTTTTCTTTTGTGTTACACTAACAGGCATTTGCAGCACATACAGCGGGCATAGTGTACTTTCTGCAAAATACACACCTGAAGCTAGCCCTTATTGCTGTGTTTTCCTGTTGTGTAACACAGGCAGGCATCTGCAGCACTTACAGCGGGTGTAGTGTGCCTCCTATACATTATACACCTGAAGCTAGCTCTTATTGCTTGTGTTTTTTTTCTTTTGTGTTACACTAACAGGCATCTGCAGCACTTACAGCGGGCGTAGTGTGCTTCCTGCAAGATAAACACCTGAAGCTAGCCCATATTGCTGTGTTTTTCTGTTGTGTAACACAGGCAGGCATCTGCAGCACTTACAGTGGGCGTAGTGTGCCTCCTGCACAGTATACACCTGAAGCTAGCCCTTATTGCTCGTGGCTTTTTTCTTTTGTGTTACACTAACATGCATCTGCAGCACTTACAGGGGGCATAGTGTGCTTCCTGCAAAATATACACTTGAAGCTAGCCCTTATTGCTGTGTTTTCCTGTTGTGTAACACAGGCAGGCATCTGCAGCACTTACAGCGGGCCCAGTGTGCCTCCTGCACATTATACACCTGAAGCTAGACCTTATTGCGCGTGGTTTTTTTCTTTTGTGTTACACTAACAGGCATCTGCAGCACTTACAGCAGGCATAGTGTGCTTCCTGCAAAATATACACCTGAAGCTAGCCCTTATTGCTGTGTTTTCCTGTTGTGTAACACAGGCAGGCATCTGCAGCACTTACAGCGGGCGTAGTGTGCCTCCTGCACATTATACACCTGAAGCTAGCTCTTATTGCTCGTGTTTTTTTCTTTTGTGTTACACTAACAGGCATCTGCAGCACTTACAACGGGCATAGTGTGCTTCCTGCAAAATATACACCTGAAGCTAGCCCTTATTGCTGTGTTTTCCTGTTGTGTAACAGAGGCAGGCATCTGCAGCACTTACAGCGGGCGTAGTGTGCCTCCTGCACAGTATACACCTGAAGCTAGCCTTTATTGCTGTGTTTTCCTGTTGTGTAAGACAGGCAGGCATCTGCAGCACTTACAGCGGGCGTAGTTTGCCTCCTGCACAGTATACACCTGAAGCTAGCTCTTATTGCTGTGTTTTCCTGTTGTGTAACACAGGCAGGCATCTGCAGCACTTACAGCGGGCGTAATGTGCTTCCTGCAAAATATACAACTGAAGCTAGCCCTTATTGCTGTGTTTTCCTGTTGTGTAACACAGGCAGGCATCTGCAGCACTTACAGCGGGCGTAGTGTGCCTCCTGCACAGTATACACCTGAAGCTAGCCCTTATTGCTCGTGTTTTTTTTCTTTTGTGTTACACTAACAGGCATCTGCAGCACTTACAGCAGGGGTAGTGTGCTTCCTGCAAAATATACACATGAAGCTAGCCCTTATTTCTGTGTTTTCCTGTTGTGTAACCCAGGCAGGCATCTGCAGCACTTACAGCGGGCGTAGTGTTCCTCCTGCACATTATACACATGAAGCTAGCCCTTATTGCTCATGGTTTTTTCTTTTGTGTTACACTAAGAGGCATCTGCAGCACTTACAATGGGCATAGTGTGCTTCCTGCAAAATATACACCTGAAGCTAGCCCTTATTGCTGTGTTTTCCTGTTGTGTAACACAGGCAGGCATCTGCAGCACTTACAGCGGGCGTAGTGTGCCTCCTGCACATTATACACCTGAAGCTAGCCCTTATTGCTCGTGGTTTTTTTCTTTTGTGTTACACTAACAGGCATCTGCAGCACTTACAGTGGGCATAGTGTGCTTCCTGCAAAATATACACCTGAAGCTAGCCCTTATTGCTGTGTTTCCTGTTGTGCAACACAGTCAGGCATCTGCAGCACTTACAGCGGGCGTAGTGTGCCTCCTGCACATTATATACCCGAAGCTAGCCCTTATTGCTTGTGTTTTTTTTTATTTTGTGTTACACTAACAGGCATCTGCAGCACTTACAGCGGGTATAGTGTGCTTCCTGCAAAATATACACCTGAAGCTAGCACTTAATGCTGTGTTTTCCTGTTGTGTAACACAGGCAGGCATCTGCAGCACTTACAGCGGGCGTAGTGTGCCTCCTGCAAAATACACACCTGAAGCTAGCCCTTGTTGCTGTGTTTTCCTGTTGTGTAACACAGGCAGGCATCTGCAGCACTTACAGCGGGCGTAGTGTGCCTCCTGCACATTATACACCTGAAGCTAGCCCTTATTGCTCGTGGTTTTTTCTTTTGTGTTACACTAACAGGCATCTGCAGCACTTACAGTGGGCATAGTGTGCTTCCTTCAAAATATACACCTGAAGCTAGCCCTTATTGCTGTGTTTTCCTGTTGTGTAACACAGGCAGGCATCTGCAGCACTTACAGCGGGCATAGTGTGCCTCCTGCACATTATACACCTGAAGCTAGCCCTTATTGCTTGTGGTTTTTTCTTTTGTGTTACACTAACAGGCATCTGCAGCACTTACAGTGGGCATAGTGTGCTTCCTGCAAAATACACACCTGAAGCTAGCCCTTGTTGCTGTGTTTTCCTGTTGTGTAACACAGGCAGGCATCTGCAGCACTTACAGCGGGCGTAGTGTGCCTCCTGCACATTATACACCTGAAGCTAGCCCTTATTGCTTGTGTTTTTTTTCTTTTGTGTTACACTAACAGGCATCTGCAGCACTTACAGCGGGCGTAGTGTGCTTCCTGCAAAATATACACCTGAAGCTAGCCCTTATTGCTCTGTTTTCCTGTTGTGTAACACAGGCAGGCATCTGCAGCACTTACAGTGGGCGTAGTGTGCCTCCTGCACAGTATACACCTGAAGCTAGCCCTTATTGCTCGTGGTTTTTTTCTTTTGTGTTACACTAACAGGCATCTGCAGCACTTACAGCGGGCGTAGTGTGCCTCCTGCACAGTATACACCTGAAGCTAGCACTTATTGCTCATGGTTTTTTCTTTTGTGTTAAACTAACAGGCATCTGCAGCACTTACAGTGGGTGTAGTGTGCCTACTGCACAGTATACACCTGAAGCTACCCCTTATTGCTGGTTTTCCCATCTCCTTGCAGGCCATTAGAATGTCTGGAAGGAAAACAAGGAGAGGCAGACAGTCAGGAGCCAATAAAAGAGGGCAAGCAAGCTCTGTGTCTAGAGACAACAGTGCTGGTCATGGACGCGGAGCATCGTCATCAGCACGTGGCCATGGGACACGCTTGTCCTTATTTTCGGCAGCTGGACGTGTTGAGCCGCCTCATGCCGAAGACTTGGTAGAGTGGATGACCAAGCCCTCCTCATCCTCCTCATCCTCTCTCACCCAGGCTCAGGGTACTGGCAAAGCAGCTGCCAAAGCGTCCTCTTCCCTCATATCAATGTCATCATCAGTCACTCCTTCCCTAGACCCACCGTGTCCTCCTGAGGAGTCCCCCGAACTGTTTGAGCACAGTGTTGGGTACATGCTCCAGGAGGATGCCCAGCGTTTCGAAGGGTCTGATGATGATACCCAGCTAGAGGAAGGCAGTAGCGTGAGAGCAGAGAGAGGGGATGCTCAAGAAGGACAGCAATCTGGCAGTCATGTTCCAGCAGCTGCATCATACTGCCAGATTGGCTCCAGTGATGAGGAGGGAGGGGATGACGAGGTCACTGACTCCACGTGGGTGCCTGATAGTAGAGAGGAGGAGAAGGAGGATGACGAGGAGGCACATCTCCAATGAGGCAGGATGCCCTCGGGGGGCCAGCGTAAGGGCAGCACACCGACTGAATCACACCGCAGAGCTCTGCCTGTGCAGGGCGCTGCCTCTGCCCGTTATTACAAAAGTTCTTTGGTGTGGGCCTTTTTTGTCGAGTGCATCAGATCACACCACTGCTGTTTGCAACATATGTCTGAAGCGTATCTCGCGTTGCCAAAACATCAGCCGCTTGGGCACCACATGCTTGACCAGACATATTTTGACCTGCCATGCAGCTCGTTGGCAAGCGTATCTTAAAGACCCACACCAAAGAACAAAGTGGACCTCTCCTTGCTCCTCATCAGCTGGGATCTCCAACCCCACTGTACCTTCAGTTCTCTCTGAAACCTGCACTGAGAGGAATGAAGGTGTAGAATTAGGTGTGTCACAGCCAAGTACTTGCGGGCACTCTGATAGCAGTACACAGACGTCCGATTCTAGCAGGCAAATTTCAGTCCCCCAGCTGCTGGACCGTCAAAAGAAGTTCACTCTCAGCCATCCACATGCCCAGCGGTTTAATGCTAGCTTGGCTAAATTGCTAGCAATTCAACTGCTGCCTTTTCAGTTGGTAGACTCGGCCCCCTTCCGTGAGTTTGTGCAATGTGCGGTTCCTCAGTGGCAGGTTCCCAAACGCCACTTTTTCTCACGGAAAGCGATTCCGGCTCTCTACCGGCATGTGGAAGGCAATGTCCATGCCTTGCTGGACAGGGCGGTCAGCGGTAAGGTGCATATTACCGCTGACTCATGGTCCAGCAGGCATGGACAGGGACGTTACCTTTCTTTCACGGCCCATTGGGTCACTCTTTTGGCAGCTGGGAAGGATGCAGGACAAGGTGCAGTAGTGTTGGAGGTTGTTCCGCCACCACGCCTCCAAAATGCTACTACTGGTTGTGACACACCTCTCTCCTCCACCCCCTCCTCTTCTTCTTCCTCCATGGCCTCTTCCTGTGCTTTGTCCTCGGAACCAGCGGTGCTCCGTAGGCATTCAAGGGGCTATGCAAGTACGCAGGCAAAAAGATGCCATGCCGTGCTTGCGCTGGTGTGTTTGGGGGACACGAGCCACACTGGGGCAGAGGTTCTGTCTGCTCTGCAGGGGCAGGCCGAGAGGTGGTTGATGTCACACCAGCTTAAGCCAGGACTGGTGGTTTGCGACAATGGCACCAACCTCCTCTCCGCCCTCCGACAGGGACAACTGACCCATGTGCCCTGTGTGGCTCACATCCTTAAAGGGGTTGTAAAGGTTTGTTTTTTATTTTCTAAATAGGTTCCTTTAAGCTAGTGCATTGTTGGTTCACTTACCTTTTCCTTAGATTTCCCTTCTAAATATTTTTTTTCTTTGTTTTCTTTGTCTGAATTTCCCACTTCCTGTTCCTCCTCAGTAAGCTGTTCAGTAAGCTGTTCTGGCTGACTCCACACCACTCGGATGATGGTGTGAAGTTTAGTGAGGAGAAACAGGAAGTGAGAAATTCAGACAAAGAAAACAAACATTTAGAAGGTATATCAAAGGAAAAGATAAGTGAACCAACAATGCACTAGCTTATAGGAACCTATTTAGAAAATAAAAAATGAACCTTTACAACCCCTTTAACCTGGTGGTGCAGCGGTTCTTGGTCAGGTACCCGGGCTTACAGGATGTCCTGAGGCAGGCCAGGAAAGTCTGTGTGCATTTCCGCAGATCATATAATGCCAGTGCTCGGCTGGCTGAGCTGCAAAAGGAGTTGAACCTGCCCAAGAACCGCCTTATATGTGACATGCCCACCAGGTGGAACTCAACGTTGGCCATGCTGCAGCGGCTGCACACGCAGCAGAGGGCTATCAATGAGTACCTGTGTGACTACGGCACCAGGACAGGGTCAGGGGAGTTTGTTTTTTTTCACCACGCCAGTGGGGCATGATCAGGGATGCATGCACTGTCCTGGCACCATTTGAGGAGGCCACGAGGATGGTGAGCAGTGACAGTGAATGCATCAGTGACACTGTACCTCTTGTCCACCTGTTGGAGCATACGCTGCGTGGAATAATGGACAGGGCACTTGAGGCAGAACAGAGGCAGGAAGAGGAGGACTTCCTTGCCTCTTAAGGCCCCCTTTACCCAGACAGTGTTCCTTCTGTCCCACCCATCACACAAGAAGAGGAGGAGGAGGAGGATTGTGTCAGCATGGAGGTGGAGCATGGCACTCAGCATCAACAGCAGCAGTCTTTTAGGGATTATTTACAGTCCCAACAAACCAGTGGACTTGTACGTGGCTGGGAGGAGGTGGCTGGGGATCATGTCGTCCTTAGTGACCCAGAGGACTCCGGACCGAATGCCTCAGCTAACCTATGCTGCATGGCCTCCCTGATCCTGCAAAGTCTGCGGAAGGATCCTCATATTCTTCGGATCAAGGAGAGGGACCATTACTGGCTGGCCACTCTCCTTGATCCACGGTACAAGGGTAAGGTTGCGGACCTTATCTTGCCGTCGCAGAGGGAGCAGAGGATGAGACATCTCCAGGAGGCCTTGCAGAAAGGTCTGTGCAATGCATTCCTAGAGACTGGGAGGTTACAAACTCCTGGTCCTGGACAACGAGTTGCTGAGGCTTCGGTCAGTAGCAGAAGGAGCGGTGGAGAAGGTGGCCGTCTGACCGATGCGTTCAGACAATTTTTTAGTCCGCAGCCCCAAGGTATGATCGGTTCCAGCAACCATCGCCAGCGTCTGATATACATGGTGCAGGAATACCTAGGGGCAAGGTCAGACTTGGACACCTTTCCCACCGAAAATCCTCTGGCTTCCTGGGTGTTGAGGATGGATCACTGGCCAGAGCTTGCACAGGATGCAATTGAGCTACTGGCCTGCCCTTCATTCAGCGTTCTTTCGGAACGCACATTCAGTGCTGCTGGAGGCTTTGTCACGGATCACAGGGTGCGCCTGTCCACCGACTCAGTTGATCGACTGACCTTCATAAAGATGAACCAGTCTTGGATCACCACCAGCTACCAAGCACCTGAAGCTGATATAACAGAATAATTTATTTTCAAATGTCACATCCCTTCAAGACTGCCTATGCTGATGCTGAGTGACTGTCCTGTTATGTTTACTGACTATCCTCCTCCTCCTCAATGATCCGATTCTTGATGATAGCTTGGAAGAACTTTTTTGTTTCTGGGTGATGCCACCAGTGGCTAAGGCCCAATTTTTCAGCCCCTGTTTAACAGGGGCATGTAATTACAATTTTTTATGTAATGCTTTGCAGCAGGGCTCATTCCTGCACTCCAACTAGAGTATCTGGGAGAGGTTGCAGTGTCGTGGCACCCGCACCAGTGCCTAAGGCCCAATTTTTCTGCCCCTGTTTAACAGGGGCGTGTAATTACAATTTTTGATGCAATACTTTGCAACAGGGCTCATTGCTGTGCTCCAAGTTCAGTATCTGTGAGGGGCTGCAGTGTTGTGGCACCAGTGCCTAAGGCCCAATTTTTCTGCCCCTGTTAGGCGTGTAATTACAATTTTTGATGCAATACTTTGCAACAGGGCTCATTGCTGTGCTCCAAGTTCAGTATCTGTGAGGGGTTGCAGTGTTGTGGCACCAGTGCCTAAGGCCAAATTTTTCTGCCCCTGTTTAACAGGGGCGTGTAATTACAATTTTTTATGCAATACTTTGCAACAGGGCTCATTGCTGTGCTCCAAGTTCAGTATCTGTGAGGGGTTGCAGTGTTGTGGCACCAGTGCCTAAGGCCCAATTTTTCTGCCCCTGTTCAACAGGGGCATGTAATTACAATTCTTGATCTAATAATTCAGAGCAGGGTCCATTCATGCGCCCACCAAGAGTAACTGTGAGGGCTTACTGTGTTGTGACAACACCACCACCACCACCACCAAAGGCCCAATTTTTCAGCCCCTGTTCAACAGGGCCATGCAATTACAATTCTTGATCTAATAATTCACAGCAGGGCCCATTCATGTGCCCACCAAGAGTAACTGTGAGGGCTTACAGTGTTGTGGCACCAGCACCACCACCAAAGGCCCAATTTTTCCTACCACTGTTCAACAATGGCATGTAAATTAAATTCCTGATATAATAGTTCACATCAGGGCGTTCCAGCGCCCACCAAGAATAACTGTGAGGGCTCACAGTGTTGTGGCAACACCAACATGTAAGGGGCAAATTTCAGCAGAGTATATACGGCAGGCCCCTACTTTCAAACATCCAACTTACAAACGACTCCTACTTGCAAACGGAAGGAGACAACAGGAAGTGAGAGGAAATCTACCCCTAGGAAGGGAAATTTTCTCCTGTAAGAGTTAATATGGGAAAAAGGTGTCTCCTCTCTACTGATGCTTTATCACCAATCCTTGTTTCAATAAAAAAAACACTTTTCAAAAACATTTGTCATTGGGACGGAAAGTGAGGTGAAATGTTCTGAACAAGGGGCACAGACAGCAAAACAAATGTTACAGGGGTGATAACCCTTCCCTATGTTTTCCAAAAAGCTTAAAAATAGATTTTTTGGCTGGAGCTACACTTAAACAATGTACGTGTTCAAAATTACAAACAGATTCTACTTAAGAACAAACCTACAGTCCCTGTCTTGTTTGCACCGCCTGTATACTGCTGTTCAGAGTATATAGGGCCTTTTTTATTTTGTGTGCGGGGTTCCCCTTAATATCTATACAAGACCCGAAGGGGCTGGTAATGGGCTGGGGTAGGGGGGGGGCTGGTGGGGTAGCCATGCCATTTTTCTCAAAGATTTTCATCCATATTACCGGGACCAGACATGACATTAAAGCCGCAAGCAGTTTTAAATGGCTTTTTTTCCTTTAGAAATTTCATTTTGTGCAGGGACAGTTCTAAACACGGGAAACACATGACACTTCAGAGGCATACTTTAGACACCCCCCAGGTACGATATTTAAAGTAATATTTCACTTTTTTTTTTCACTTTATGCATCATTAAAATGACTGCTCCCGAAAAACGTCCGTTTTTAAAACTTCGTTTTGCATTGATACATGTCCCCTGGGGCAGAACCCGGGTCCCCAAACCCTTTTTAGGACAATAACATGCATATTAGTCGTTATAATTAGCACTTTAGATTTCGAATGTTCGCGTCCATTGTATTTAATAGGGTTCTAACGTTCGCGCGAACTTTCGGCCCGTTCGAAGGTTCTGGTGCGAACCGAACCGGGGGGTGTTCGGCTCATCCCTAGTGACAAGTGATACAGTCCAATATTATTTTAAGTGAGTCCCGTCACCATCGGTTGCTAGGGTGTTTAGCACACGACTCTTCAGTGCAAATCCACCACTCTCACAAGCAGCTTACCTCCCAGCTAAAATAAACCAGCAGGAGATTGAACCCCTACCCTCTTCATAATTGTGAGTTTATTCGGCAATTGCCACTAATAAAGACGCCTGTTTTTACCTACTCACACTATGTGGTTCCTTCATATATAAATATATCGAGACTGTGTGGTTACCATCCATCGGAGGGATCCGCATACCAAACACTGAAGCACGGACAGATGAGCGCGGTGTTCGTGGATTGATGCCCTTGCTCACCTTTTACAAGTGAGTGTGTGAACAGCCATTGCAGCGACCCCATTGCCGTGTATCCACAGAGTCACAGAGTCATGCTATATACCTTTTGTTTTTTTGTTGTTTTATTTTTTCCATGCACTGCATCTGAGAGGCACCCTGCAGTTACCCCCAAATTGGAGGGCTTCCATCACTGTAACCTGCTACGTACTAACGAGTTTGGTGCTCGTGGATTGATGTCCATGCTCACTCATTAAAAAGTGAGTGTGAGAACATCTAATTACAGTCACTCCAGTTTGTGCATCTAAAGAGTCACACTATATATATTTTTTTTTCTTCGCTTGTATTTCCATATACATCCTGTGAAAGTAAGAATAGGTCTTCCTTGAGAGGACTGTCTACTGCTCCGGAGTACACCATATGCTGGTTTATTTTACCTGGGAGGTAAGCTGCTTTTGAGCACTGTGGTGGATTTGCACTGAAGAGTCGTGTGCTAAACACCCTAGCAACCGATGGTGACGGGACTCACTTAAAATAATATTGGACTGTATCACTTGTCACGTTTACTTTGGATCCAAACCATGGACATTTTATCATAATTTTTGCATTTGTTTTAACTTGTGAGTTTTTTTGGAGTTCACATACGTTTTGCTTTGCACATTAATTTATAATCATTTATTTGTTTATATTTCATCCAAGTTTTCACTTGTGATTATGTTAACGCTTACCCATTAGGGTAACCTTTCTCCCCCCCCTGCGTTATTTGGATTTGCACTGAAGAGTTGTGTGTTAAACACCCTAGCAACCGATGGTGACGGTATTCACTTAAAACATTGAACTGTATCACTTGTCACGTTCACTTTGGATCCAAACTATGGACATTTTATCATAATTTTTGCATTTGCTTTATCTTGTGCGTTTTTTTTTTGGAGTTCACATACGTTTTGCCTTGCACAATCATTTATAATCATTTATTTGTTTATATTTCATCCAAGATTTCACATGTGATTATGTTAACGCTTACCCATTAGGGTAACCTTTCTCTCCCCCCTGCGTTATTGGGATTTGTGCACGTTCATTGGTCGTGACACTTACATATTTCACATCTGTGTCACTTATTTGTCACTATCACGCCACTTATCTCTAGCCCCTGTATATTAGACCAGCCCACAGCCCTTCCCTCATTCTCTTTTTTTCCTTAGTGTAATCACAGCGCAGTCACCATCATTGTGCAGGGACAGTTCTAAGCACAGGAAACAAGCACTACTTTACAGGCATACTATACACACCCCCTAGGTACAAAATTTCAAGGAATATTTCACTTTTATTGTTTCACTTTAAGCATTATTAAAATCACTGCTCCCTAAAAAAGTCAGTTTTTAAAACTTTTTTTTGCATTGATACATGTCCCCTGGGGCAGGACCCGAGTCCCTAAACACTTTTTATGACAATAACTTGCATATAAGCCTTTAAAATTAGCACTTTAGATTTTTCATGTTCGAGTCCCATAGACTTTAACAGTGTTTCTGATGTTCGAACAAATTAATTGCCTGTTTGCATGTTCTGATGCGAACCGAACTGAGGGGGGGGGGGGGGGGTGTTCGGCTCATCCCTATACAGTATACACCTGCACAATAAAAACAAGAAGTATAATTTACATGAATTATAGCATTTAGAATCCAGCCAATCTTGTTTATTTGTTGATCATTCTGTGATATACATTATATGAGATGTTTATTTATTCATATTTATATCCTTCTAGGTGCATGTGGTGACCAGCGGCAATGCCTGGGTTTGATCCTACTATTTGGGGTTCCTTGGTGTTGTGTATTGTCTCCTGCTGGGACTGTGTACCTTTCATTCCTTGTGCTGGCTTATTGATCCACCCCTCTGCTTGCTTTACCGGCATATGGGGGTTGGGGTCCATCAAATGTGTCATAATGCCTGCGCCTAAAGTAACATCATCAGCGCCATTTGATGATGCCGGCGAATGGCCTTCGGTGGCAGTATATATGTGTTAATCTTGGGCCTCCATTTCCCTTTCCTCCAGCCATGTTGCATGTCCCTGATGGTGGCTGTGTTTGAACATCTTCCTGATACGCTAAGGATTTAACAATCTGTTTCATCCTGTATGTATATTTTGTTCCATCTTGTATGTCTATCTTAGTACCTGTCTCTGGGGTTTGGTAGATTCACTTTTTTTTATATTAGATTGAGGGTTAAACTACTGATGTACTGCTTGACTCTTGGTGTTATTGAGTTTACAATCATAGGTATTCTTATTGTAAGTGTAGATAGATATTATATTGTATATGGTTGGTTGTAAATAGTCAGCAGTGGAACTTAGTTTAATAGGACATTACTAGAGCATTTGAATTATACATCATTAGCAATAATGGCTCCGGAGACTGAGTCTGTGGTATTACATAGTACTTGTGGTGATATTATATTTAGGGATGTAAATACATGCCATAATATTTTGCTGAATACTACATATATTTATATCACCATGTAGGGAACATTGCAAATGTTGGAGGCCGGTAAGGTGATGGCTCTGTCTGTCCCAGTATGCTCCAGTATGCTCCAGTGGTCTCGCTTTGGGATTGTACATGGTCCATGATGTGACTCTACCAATCTCGGGGGGGGGGGGTCAATTCTTATTTATATTGTTATATTCTGTTATTGCAGACATGTACTGGTTTTGTGGATGGATGGATGGAAGTTTGATATGTGGCTGTCATTTGTCTATTATCTGGTTCCTTAAAGAGGAAGTAAACCCTGATGGGTTTTACTTCCTCTTTGTTTCCCTGCAAAGGTAAAGCATAATGGGCTACTATGCATTGCATAGTAGCCCATTATGTGTCACTTACCTGAAACCGAAGCCTGCGATGTCACCGCTGTCCCCCGTTTCACAAGGCGTCCATCTTCCTTCACGGGATCGCGGCTTCGGCGCCGTGATTGGTTCGGAGCCGGGATGACGTCACTCCTGCGCATGCGCGCGGGAGCCGCCAGTCATGGCACGCTCTCCTTTAGAAACGGCACGATCGCCGTTTCTAAAGGTTTCTAAACTGCGCCTGCACCGTTGTCTACGGAGCATGCGCCGTAGACATCGGCGTCCGTATCATTTGTAAATATCTCCTAAACCGTGGAGGTTTAGGAGATATTTCGAGCACCTACAGGTAAGCCCTTATTTAGGCTTATTTAGGCTTACCTGTAGGTAAAAGTGTTTACAACCACTTTAAAAGCCCATGTACTTGGGTGTTTTTGTGATTATAACTAATAATAGGGTGTAACACCTTATGCACCACCTGCAATTTGGATTTATATTTTCCTTCAATGGCTAGCATTCAGGTCCTGTTCCCAATTAACTGCAGGATGAGTAAGTCTAATGGCTTTTCATACACATGGTACCCAAAAGAGTGTTGATATTGCTATGCTTTATATGATTTTGTCAGAGACTGCTAATTACTACAGTGTGGTCTACAGCACATGTGTTAAAAAAGTTCCACACAGTTGTCCTCTGGAGAGTGAACAGTGCCTCGCATCCTTGGAGTTTTGCCATTGAGTGGAAAATAATGGCTGCTCCCTTGACTTCTTTGCGACCTGCCACTGGATGATGTTTGCTTGCCTCACTAATGTTGTGCATTACCTTAACTGTCCTCCACTGTTATATGACACCTAAATACAGTCACCTCATCATCACACCCCCTCCTTATTGCTGAAGCCAACTTGTCAGGAGACTTCAGCTGCATGAACATCTGTGTCAATTGGTTACCATTCGTGTTATGACCTCCCAATATGCTCTCAGGGGACCAGCTAATGCTAATGTTCATACTCATGCACCTTGTGCACATGTGCCAGCACACAGATGGACTTCGGGCAGTAACCAGTGCGCACTGATACATCAGCGCATTTGAGTGCACCAGAGCGCATTGGCCCACAATTGCATGTGCAACGGTGCATGTCCACACACGTCCATTTCCAGGAATGGTGCCAAGCTGCCTATTTAAAGGAGGCCTAGATTTGTGCTCATTTGCTCATTGCTGGATGTTCTTTAGCTACCCTTGACCTGTGTTCCTGTGTCCCTGCTCTTGCTGTCTGATCTCCCGTTGCTGACCTGACCTGCTCCTGACCTTGCTTTGTGGATTCTGCATTCTGACCTCAGCTTGCCTCTGATCACACTCTGCTGTCTTCTCAGCAATGACCTTGGCCTGCTGCCTGACCATGCTTCTGCTCCTTGTGTATGATTTTGTGCTGCGCTGCCAAGATCCAGTTACTGGGTACCATCCTTAGTCCTCTTCTGGTGTATCTGCACTGCTGCTGTCCAGAGGTTACTACTGCTTGCTACCTGATTACTGTCACCCAACATTATTTTTGCCCTGTGTTCATGTACCACATTCAGCGGTACTTGGACCACAGCTACAAAGGGAAGCCCTCTCATCGCTTCGGCCTCCAACCAAGATATGTGACAAAGTGGCTGATACTGTGCTCAAATAGCTCAACCAACTAAGCTGTGCCAGTTGTCAGAGCAATGGCTGGAGTAGCTGTGGATGAGGAGGCAGAACAGGGTGCATTAGCAGCTGCTGATTACTTCAAGCTGTTTTGCAACTATGAGACAAAAGAGGAGAATAATGAAAGCTTGGTTAGCCACTCCATCACATGTGCTCTTGGTGTATAGCATGCCCACTGCTAGAAGGGAAAGACCCTTGTGACATGCCTCTAGATGCTACACCCCAACCAAAGATTTTGCCTGTGGATACAGATGCTGCTTACCCTCCTGTATATGTTAAATATAATTAAAGTAGTATTAAACCCCAAATCAAAAATGCAATATATTGCAGCTTACCAACCATTAGATGTGGTGGCTGCATCATTTTTTTTCTTTGGCTTTTTTAAATTTGTTATAATTGTATTTTTATTAGATTTCACAGATAAAAGGTTACAGACCATATAAACTTAACACATGTAACATAAGGTATGATAATACAAGAAAAAATGTCCACAAAGGCAGAACACGGGTGAACTGCACAGCATATGAAGGGGTAAAAACAACTCATAGGTAAAACAAGAGGCAATACAGAGGTCATACATGTTTATAAGAGCTATCTTAGGGTATTCAAGTATGTTCAAGGGGGTCTAAGGAGTAACATTTAGTATGTATCTGAGGGGGGGGGACCCTGCAAGTGAACTCAGGGGAGAGAATTTGAACACTTCATGAGGTAGTGGTTGGCAGAGGCGCCCCGTATTCTGACTGATCCCAATGTTCCCAGATTTTGTCAAATTGGGAAATACTATCATGTACGGTGGCCGTCAGGTATTCCATTCTTCAAGTTTCAGCTATAAGTTGGAGAAATATGGACCATGGGGGGGGAGGTGTTGGATAGCCAACACAATGGGATAAGTCTCTTAGCAGCTAAAAGAATATATGAAATCAGCCGATTACCATTTTTAGTAATACCTGAGAAAGGGAGACCCAATCAGTGGCGGTGCGTCCATTGAGGGCGCCGGAGCGCCGCCCCCTCTCGCTCCCGCACCGCCACTGAAAGACAATACACAGATTCATGCATTGCATGAATCGGTGTATTGTCACCGCTGCCGCGCTGCCCACTATACATATGGCCGGCCTCCTGGTGAGCGCCGGCCATATGAATTAGAGCGGCGGCCGGCGGTGGGTGTAACTTGGAAGTGCCTATCAGAGCCAGCGGCTCTGATAGGCTTTCCGAATACAGCTCTCACGCTGTATTCGGCTTCCAAAAACTCCTCCCAGGTACGCACGGGGGTGCGTTCCTGGGAGAAGACTGTGTGGAGGTTTCAGCCAATCAGGTTCACCGGATCTGGTTACCGGTAACCTGATTGGCTGAAGTGACATCGAGGGCGGGAGAACACATCAAGGACGGCGCGGACCGAGGAAGGTAAGTGCAGGGCTGGGGGGAACAGGCTGCATTTGGGGGACAAATTGGCTGAATATGGGGGACAAACTGGCTGAATATGGGGGACAAACTGGCTGAATATGGGGCACAAACTGGCTGAATATGGGGGGAACTGGCTGAATATGGGGGACAAACTGGCTGAATATGGGGGGGAACTGGCTGAATATGGGGGACAAACTGGCTGTATATGGGGGACAAACTGGCTGAATATGGGGGAACTGGCTGTATATGGGGGACACGCTGGCTGCATTTGGGGGGAACTGGCTGTATATGGGGGACAAACTGGCTGCATTTGGGGGGAACTGGCTGTATATGGGGGACAAACTGGCTGCATTTGGGGGGAACTGGCTGTATATGGGGGACACGCTGGCTGCATTTGGGGGGAACTGGCTGTATATGGGGGACAAACTGGCTGCATTTGGGGGGAACTGGCTGTATATGGGGGACAAACTGGCTGCATTTGGGGGGAACTGGCTGTATATGAGGGACAAACTGGCTGCATTTGCCGGGAACTGGCTGTATATGGGGACAAACTGGCTGTATATGGGGGTACACTGGCTATATATATGGGTACACACTGGCTGTATATGGGGGCACACTGGCTATATATATGGGGACAAACTGGCTGTATATGGGGGCACACTGGCTATATATATATGGGGGCACACTGGCTGTATATGGGGGCACACTGGCTGTATATGGGGGCACACTGGCTATATATATATGGGGGCACACTGGCTGTATATGGGGGCACACTGGCTGTATATGGGGGCACACTGGCTGTATATGGGGGCACACTGGCTATATATATATATGGGGGCACACTGGCTGTATATGGAAACAAACTGGCTGTATTTGAGGGGGAAAACTGGTGGCGTTTGGGCACAGTGGCTGTGTTTAATGGGCACAGTGGCGGCAATTGATTTTTTTTTTTCAGTTTGTTTGCGCCCCCCCAAAAATTTTGAGCACCAGCCGCCACTGGACCCAATAGATAATGTAATGGGTCAAGCGGAAGAGACACATCCACCACCTTCTGGATTAGTATCATTACTTCATGCCAGAAATGCTGAATCAGAGAACGTTGCCATAAAATATGAAAAAACGAACCCACGGCTAGCCCACAGCGCCGACAATTTGCTGAGTTTGAGGGGTCATATTTATGAATAAGTTTAGGGGTCTTATACCATAGCATAAGAACTTTGATGGACGTGTCCCTCTGCACAACGCATTTGGAACATTTAAGCGTGGAAGACCAAATCATATCCCACAACTGAGAGCTGATGGGCCTACCTAACAGTTGAGCCCATCTTCTCATGCATAGATGTGTGACCTCGGTGAAGGGGGTTGACTCCTGGAGGATATAGTGAATAGAGGAAACCAGATGTAGTTGGTAAGGACCCTGTGCACATAGATATTCAAAAGGGGTGGGTTTATCTAGGGTCAGGAGCGGGGCCTGGGAGTGGAAAAAATGCCTAATTTGCAAGTAAAAATTGAACAAATGTGAAGGTATGTCAAACTGCTCTCGGAGAGTGTCAAAAGTGTGGAGCCTACGGGAGATTGGATGGACTAAGTTCCGGAGTTGAAACAAGGAGGCATTTATCCAAGGGAGAATACGACCCAAGGATAGGCTGTCAGGTATAGCCGGGTTAAATAGCACATTCGTGAGGGGGGGCAAGGCAAGGAGAGAGAAAAATTCTTAAGGCATTTACGCCAGACGGTTAATGTGAAGTTCATTGGTGCAGTACATTGGTGTCTAAAAATCAGAGGCAAGGTAGGAGGTGGGAAAAAATCTTGAGGCAAACTTCAGCGAGCCTCCTGCCGGAAAGTGCGTCTCCTGGAGCATGACCACATCTGCGCCTGAGGATCTGAACTCCTTCAGAGCCATACAGCGCTTCCGAATGGTGTTCAGACCCTTCACATTATATGACATGATCCTCAACGCCATGGAGACAGGACTTCAGTAATACAGTAGCTGGCTTTAGCGCATAAACCATAAAGAGAAACATAACATAGATGGCATGAAAATGGTTATGTGAATGGTTATAAACAAAACAAAAGGGGAAAGCCCAAAAGTACCTGTATAAGAACATATATACCTCATGAGAAGGAAACCATAATAATTATTATGGATGAATCGAACACCCCCGGTTCGGTTTGCACCAGAACCTGCGAACGGACCGAAAGTTTGCGCAAACTTTAGAACCCTATTAAATACAATGGACGTGAACGTTCAAAATCAAAAGTGCTAGGAAGGCGCATGCGCGGCAGCTCCCAAGATGGCCGCCAGCCTCTAGAGCTCCGCTCCACCACGGCCCATTAATCGCCACCGGAGCTCACAGAGCGCCCCCACAGCACCCTCCACGGGATATTCGAGCGGGGGAAGCCCCCCTGATCACCCAGATGTCAGCGGTACAGGCGAGGAGGAATCTGACAAGCCGGATGACCGCGAGTCCTGGTCCCCTCAGCAATTCCAAGATGGCGGCGGCAGCACGAGGTCCTCAGGACACAGAGTTCACGGAGGACATTGCAGCAGACCAGGACGTATTACCGCAACCCACTGCAGGTACAGACTATCCGCCCCTGAACCTGGCCGCATCCCCAGCCTCCACTGAATCACTGCAGAGCAGAATGACATCAGGCATCCCCACAACCCCTATGCATGATCCAAACACAGGCCTCCTATTAACAGCCACTGATAACGCAGGCCCTTTTCCTAACCCCTCTGACTTGTCATCTATGATGGCGGCGTTTGCTCAAATGCTCTCCACAGGGCTTGCTCAGAACGCGGCGCAGATCACGGCATCCATTCATGCTGATTTGCAGCAAATTGGAGTGAGAATGGACGTTATTGAACAGAAAGCCGACCAGGCTGTTTCCCGTATAAACCAAAATACTGATAGGCTGCATGATGTACAAGACCAATTAGAAACAGCGTTCGCAAAGATCGATGATCTCGAGAACAGATCAAGAAGATATAACTTTAGGGTACGGGGATCCCCGAATCTGAAAAGGAGGTTCAAGGTATACACAGCCTACTCCCTGATATTTCGGAGATCCGCCTGGAGCTAGATAGAGCTCACAGAGCCCTTCAACCCCCCCGCTCTGATGGTCTCCCCAGGGAGATCATAGTGAAACCTCACTATTATTCAGTCAAAGAAGAGGTGATGAAGAAATCCAGGAGCTCTGATAGCCTCATCTTTCAGGGGCATAAAATACAAATATTTGCTGACTTGTCACCGTTCACTATTCAAAAGAGACGTTCCTTAAAGCCTTTACTACAGGTCCTAACGGAAAAGGAGATCACATACAGGTGGTCATTCCCCCTCCGCCTGAACTTTTCCTACAGGAATAAAAGCTATGGATTCTCCTCCTTGGTGGAGGGAGAGCGCATCCTGCTGCACCTGGGGATCCTTTCACAGGAACCTTCACCCATGCAGATTTCCAGAAACACCCTGTCTTCATCTAAAAGACCACCGCCTGCAAGCCCACTGCAACACAACTGGTTGACACAAAGCTCCAAGAGGCCTAAAGAAAATCTCCCACCTTGAAAGATGACTGCCTCATCCTAGATCAGGGCCCTGATCTGAGAAATCTTTAACCTATTTGAGTGCCTGTGACTTCTGCCCCCCCTCACTATTGCTATCCCAAGCGGGCCGGAACTCATCACATATCGTGAACTGTCAAGTATATTTTACCTACTTCTGCAGACAGCTAATGCAGTGCTATGAGTGCGGATTACCTGAACTTGGGGTGGGGGGGGATGCTTTTTCTGGCACAGGACCATAATTGTTCTGCTCTATGGACTGCCTCCTTAGAACTTCCCTTGTGCCTACAATTTTTTGTTATGGTTTTCAGTTTATTGATAGGCAGATATCACTGTTGTTCGGGTGATTGTGCCCCTTCCCCCAGTAGTTGGGGGGTTTCACTACAGCTAGGCCGGGATACTCAGCCTAGTCAATAAGGGGGTTTATCACCCCCCCTTTTTTTTTATTAGATTTATTTGTTTGGAGATAGGGGTGACCGGGAGTTGTTCCTTTTAGGTTAGGGGCTGTCCCTTGATTTGTTTGCGCCAATAATGGGGGCGTTCTGTTTCAGCTACAATTAGGGGCTACATATAGCCCTCAGTTTTACTTTTTTACAGGTGCTCGGGCTGTGGTGGACCCAGTGCACCTTCTCTAGGAACCGGGGGCACTATCAGTGCTTCTAGGCTCCGCTCTGGAACCCCCGCTTTTGGGGTATTCCAGACCTCTCAGGTTACAGGAGGTGGAATGGTTAGACCATCCGCCTCCAGGGGGGGAGGGGATCGGGGGATCCCCCAACTCAGTTTTGGTTCAATTGGTCCTTAAGGGACGAATGTTTAGGTTTGTATTACAAGTGTATAACCCCATTCTTCCTCTTTCTCTCTTTTTCATCCTTTCTCTACTCCTCTCTCATGCTCGAAGGAAATCTCGATCGATCCAGGACTACATGCTCCCTCCCATCTCGGATGCCGGCTTCTCACTCAGCCTTCTCACGCAACATTCCTGGGTATTCTTCTGCCTGGGAAAAGGTAAGCACCTGCTTCTTCTCACAGAATCACCCCCTCTGATCCATGCCCAACGCACACCAACCCATACCCACCCTTAAAATAGTTTCACATAACACACAGGGTCTCAACTCCCCTGTCAAACGTAGGAAAAGCCTTTCAGCAATACCACTCCATGCATGCAGACATACTCTTATTACAAGAAACTCATTTTCCGTCCACGTTCAAACCCTCCTTCCTACACCAACACTACCCTCAATTTTTTCTAGCTTCAGCAGAAAATAAGACTAAAGGGGTTGCAGTATGCTTCACCAAGCACATCAGTCTCTCCCAACCAGAAACTGTACTAGACCCCATGGGACGTTACATTTTAGTATCCGGACACATAGACGGGGAAATGTATACTTTCGTGTCATATTATGCCCCGAATAAGGGTCAAAAGCGCTTTTTTGATATTCTTATACGGACACTAAAACCACATTTCAAAGGGTTGGTCTTCATCGGTGGTGATTCCAATATCGCCTTTGATCTTGCCCTGGACAAACGGGTGGATGGAACATCCAAGCCCAAACGCCCTGCCAAACAGAGCACATACATAGCCAAAACGCTCCATGAGGCGGGTCTCGTGGATATCTGGAGGGAGGTTAATCCACATACTAAAGATTACACACACAACTCCTTTGCAAGGATAGATCATGTTTTCACTAATTCCTTTTCAATTCCACTACTCCAGGGTTCCAAAATAGTAGAATCCCCTCTGTCTGACCATTCAATGGTCTCCGTGACCACACACAGATTCTCGGGAGAGAGAAAGGCGCCCAGATGGCGACTACAAGAATCCCTCTTGAGTGACCCAATACAATGTTCTTTGGTGGAAGCGGCCATTAAAGAATATTTTCTGATAAACGCTATGAAGGAGGTCTCCCCTCAAATAGTATGGGCAGCACACAAATCTGTCATTAGAGGGAAAATCATTCAGTTATCCTCAAGGCTCAAAGCGGAACGTAAGGCAGATACACTCAGGCTCACGGAGGAATTTCACTCCCTAGCCAAAGCGCTTAAACGTAACCCAACGCCCAATTCCCTGGCTGACTTGGACAGAGCCAGGGTACTTCTTAACCTACACTTAACTACGGCAGCAGAACAACATCTTAGATGGACAGGGGCAAAGCTCTATTCCTATAAAGACAGGATAGGCTCTAAATTGGCAGCAAAACTTACTCCAAAACACCGTCCACTAGCCTTCCCTAAAATCAAGACAACTGGGGGTGACTTGACTCAGAACCCGACTAAAATTATGGACACCTTTTTAAAATTCTATTCAGACCTTTACAAACAAGACCAAAGGGCCCCTAATAAGCCTGATGAAGATTTTTTGGCGAACCTGCAGTTACCCTCCCTGACGGATGATCATAGAGACATACTCGAAAGCCCCTTTACTCAGGAGGAAATCTTGACTACCATTAAGTCACTTAAAGTGGGGTCCGCTCCGGGGCCGGACGGCTTCTCCACCGGGTATTATAAAAAATTCGGACCAATACTGACTCCACATTTGTCTCAGTTCTTCAACTCTCTCAGGGATGGAGCTCAGCTAGGAACAGACCTTAACACTGCTTATATCTCAGTCATACCCAAACCTGATAAGGATCCGTGCGAGGTGAGCAATTACAGACCGATCTCTCTTATTAATAACGATATCAAACTTATGACTAAGATTATAGCTAACAGAATGTCAGGTTTCATCTCCTCCTACGTCCACAAGGACCAGGTGGGCTTCATACCCGGGAGACAGGGTCCGGACCAGATTAGAAGATCCATTGACATCGTATCCATTCTACGGTCACGTTGGGATGGGGGTAGCCAACACACCGGTTACTTGCTCTCAATTGATCTACACAAAGCCTTCGATTCCATAGATTGGGCGTATCTCTCTGGTACCCTTGTGAGATGGGGATTTGGTCCACACTTCCTCAATCTTATACGTTCCCTTTATTCTGCACCCACTGCTCAGATACGTTTGATGGGGAGGTACTCAGATTCCTTCCCTATTGGTAGGGGTACCAGACAGGGTTGCCCCCTCTCTCCCCTGCTGTTTGCAATAGCAATTGAGACGTTAGCCATTGCTCTCCGATCACACCCTGACTTTAAGGGAGTCAATTGCGGACCCTAAGAACATAAATGCGCACTGTACGCAGATGACCTACTCCTCTTTGTTACATCCCCACTAACATGTACCCCGGTTATTCTTAAAACTTTGAAGGCCTTCAGTGAGGCCTCGGGCTTGAAAATCAATATGAATAAGTCAACGGCCCTAAACGTAACTGTCCCGCAGGACATGCTTTCACTACTCTCTAAGAACTTTGAGTTTGCCTGGGCCTCCGGGGCGATACCATACTTAGGTATCAAATTGACTTCTGACATAAGCAACCTCTTTAAGGCAAATTACCCCCCTATTCTACAGAAATGTAGGAAGGATTTGAACAATTGGTCGAGAAGCGGCCTATCCTGGATTGGCAGGATACACGCCATTAAAATGACTCTTCTCCCACGTATGCTGTACTTATTCCGATCCCTCCCTATCCCGATCAAGAAACAGGTTCTGGATAAACTACAATCTGACATTATCCGCTTTGTTTGGGGAAACAAAGGATACAGATGTCCCTCGGGAATCTTACTCCGCCTTAAATCTCAGGGAGGCTTGGGACTCCCGAATATTTGGAATTATTACCAGGCAGCGCAACTGGCACAAATCTCAATGGTCTTCTCAAAGGGACAGAAACCGGACTGGCTCTCTATAGAAAGGCAAGCAGTCCCCATGAATACCATTGACTACTTGCTATGTTGTAACCCAAAAACCAGACCTGCAATACTATCCCCCACACTATCTCACTCAGTTACATTATGCTCCCGGATATACAAGCACTCATCTTTGACCTCTCCACTGAAACCTTTAGCCCATCTGTTCCACAACCCTGCCTTCCCTCCGGGAATGAATATCAGAGCTTTTAAATGGTGGACTGATAAGGGCTTGTACCGAATAGGGCACTTTCTCTCTCCTGCAGGCCCTATATCTTTATCGCACTGCAAAAAGACACTAGATATGCCCGACTCTGAGTTTCTACGTTTCTCCCAAATCTCACATTTCTTGCACTCCATCGAGTCTAACAAGACTGTCCCACATAAGATTACACCCTATGAACACTGGTGCTCGAACACGCTGGATAAGAGGGGAGGAATCTCTCTAATATACACAGCTCTGTCAACTCAGTCGACCAAACCCTCATATGCTCAGAGATGGGAGGAAGATGTGGACGGCTCATGGGACAATGAGATTTGGTTTCGAGCATTGCAACAAGCTTTTAAGGGTATACTCAATGTATCTTTGATAGAAGCTAGTCTGAAAGTTTTGGTAAGGTGGTATTATGTTCCTTCCAGGCTGGCTACAATGTACTCAGGCACATCGCCAGTTTGCTTCAGAAGATGTGAACTGGAGGGCACTATGCTCCACACATGGTGGTCCTGCCCGCGCATCAGATCTTTCTGGCGCAAGGTTTTCCGCACCCTTAGTTCCCTGACGGGCATACAGATCACTCCTCGACCCAATATAGCACTGCTGAACCACCCAATCCCCAATTTACCCAAACTATCCCAGAAGCTCTCATTTTTTATATTGTTAGGAGCCAAATTAACCATAGCCAAGGCCTGGAAGAATCCCACAGTATCGTTCTGGGGTTTCAAGAGAAAGGTTTCCTGGATCATGGCCCAAGAGCAAATTTTCGCTAAACTTACTGACAAGAGTGAAAAATTCATAGCCACCTGGGATCCTTGGGCCACCTACTGCAATGTCTCTCTGATACCCGGAGTACAACCTGGTTTTCTGAGTACTAACGTTCCACCTTCTTAACATAAGAATTTCTACACCTCCTTCCTTCTCACGTTTCTAAGTCTTCTCCTCTCTTGCCTCACTTGGCTTTCTGGGGTTTTCACTACAGATCTGATCGAGTTGCTCTCATATTCACTTAACTCATGTTACACAATTGTGTTTGTTTCTTAATGTCTTTCTTTATACTTGCCCAGAGTGGGGTCCTCCTATTCTGACGCTTCCTACTGTGAGATAATATAGTTGAAATATTTCAGCTCTTCACTTTCACTACCTTACCAACCTGATGGAAACTTCCATGGGTACTGGATCCTCCACTCTCCGGGATGCAGTATGAGCCCGTAGGGGCATCCCGGGGGTCGGAGACTCAAAGTTGGGATGGTAGGGATCTTTACCCTTCTGGCTATGGTTATTCATTACAGAACATGGGAGGATAAAGTTAGGTCACTGTGGATCTCAGTTCAGGTTTAGAATCTCTATGTCTATTATTTTGGACCACAGGTTGATTTGATCGCTAAATGCATTATTGTACTGTACAGACTACTTGTTGAGATTTTTCTGTATCGCCTAAAAATTTCAATAAAATATTTAAACTAAAAAAAAAAAAAAAAAGTGCTAATTATAATGGCTAATATGCAATATATTGTCCTAAAAGGGGTTTGGGGACCCAGGTCCTGCCCCAGGGGACATGTAGCAATGCAAAAAAAAAGTTTTAAAAACTGCAGTTTTTTCGGGAGCAGTGATTTTAATGATGCTTAAAGTGAAAAAAAAAGTGAAATATTCCTTTAAATATTGTACATGGGGGTGTCTAAAGTATGCCTGTGAAGTGGCACATGTTTCCCGTGTTTAGAACTGTCCCTGAACAAAATGACATTTCTAAAATAAAAAAGTCATTTAAAACTGCTTGCGGCTTTAATGTAATGTCTGGTCCCGGCAATATGGATGAAAATCATTGAAAAAATGGCATGGGTACCCACCCCCAGTCCATTATTAGCCCCTTTGGGTATTTGTATTTGTATTCAGGTAAGCTTTAGGTGCACACTGTGCAAAGAACACTAAAACAAAATACTGGAGGTCCCTGCTTCACTGCCCGTATTTATATGAGAACCCCAGCAATTGTATTAAGGTAAGAATTAGGTGCACACTGTGCAAAGAACACTAAAACAAAATACAGGAGGTCCCTGCCTCACTGCCTGTATTTTTATGAGAACCCCAGCCATTGTATTAAGGTAAGAATTAGGTGCACACTGTGCAAAGAACACTAAAGCAAAATACTGTAGGTCCCTGCCTCACGGCCTGTATTTTTATGAGAACACCAGCAATTGTATTCAGGTAAGCTTTAGGTAAATGCTATGCAAAGCACACAGTACACTAAGTGAAACACTGCTGCAGCTAGCACAATCACCTGCCTGCCTGTCACAGTATAGAGAATAACAGGAACGGATCTAGCTAAACTGAATACAGTGTATAAATATATATACATCACCTAGGATGCATATATATGCTCTACACACTGTAACTGAAGCTAACTGACTCGCCTGCCTGCTCTATCTAACTCAAAATAAATGACACTGTCTCTCTCTCTCTATTTATCTGTCTTTAACCATCACAACACAGTACACAAGGCCGCCACGGAGGCGGTCTTATATAGTGTGGGGCGTGTACTAAACCCCCTGAGACATAATTGTCCAAAGCCACCCTGGCTTTGGCCAATTATGGCTCTCCGTTTTTTGTGCGCTGTGATTGGCCAAGGCATGCGGGTCATAGTGCATGCTTGGCCAATCATCAGCCAGCAATGCACTGCGATGCTGCAGTGAATTATGGGCCATGACGCGCCACTCGAATTTGGCACGAGCGCCCCATAATGTTCAAAATTCGGCGAACGATCGAACAGCCGATGTTCGAGTCAAACATGGGTTCAACTCGAACTCGAAGCTCATCCCTAGTAATGATAATAAATGAAAAATTTGCAACCTCATCCTACAGAGTTGGCACATGAGCAGGGACATACTGAAAAAAAGTAAAAACAAAAGCAGGAACATCCAAAAAAAAAGAAAAACCAGGGTTTAAAAGCCTAAGACACTTCTGCATCTCAGGGGCCTTTAACAATGTCAAAGGCCAGGTAGGGACACATGAGGACCTCCATCAGGGGACTCAAGGGAGAGAGAGGGAACCGTCCGCTCTCCTTATGAACTTGGCAGCAGCGACAAAAGTCAAGCAAAAGATAACTCGTTGAAAACAGTCAACAAAAAGCATCAAAACAAAACAGTAACTTTAATACCCCATGGGGGTTGGAAAGGAGTACCCCTAAGGGATTTCAGGGAAACTCATAAAACCTGGAGTCCAGTACACAGCACTGTATTACCTGTGGACATCTGAAGGGAAGAAACAATGTGAGCCAAAAAGATCTACCCAGGTAAATCAAGGAGGTTGCTTGGAGGATCGTGAGCATTGAGGTGTGGTAAAGTGCTTCTTCGATTGGCCCCTCACGGGAGTCCAGATACGGCTGGGGGTAGTAGGAAATGGACGAGATTGCCCAGGGGGAGGCAGCAGGTCTTCTTCAGGTAATGGAGGAAGATTAAGGCTTTTAATGAAGGCATCCCCTTCCTGGAGATCACGAAGGCTGTGTTGGGTACCTTCTCTAGACACAATGAGACGAAAGGGGAACTCCCAATAATACGGGACCCGGTGATGTTGCAGATGGGCTGTTATAGGACTTGATTTTTCAGTTTGGCTAGGGTGATGGGAGAGAGGTCGCTAAAAATCTGTAGCTTAGCCCCTTTGTATGTGATCTGGGATTTGTTGCGTGTGGCCAGAGTCAGGGCCTCCTTGCTGTCGTAGAAGTGAAACCTCACAATAACATCTCTGTGCCTAGCTCCTGCTGGAGGTTTCGGGCCCAGAGAGTGATGAGCCCTGTCCAGGTGCCATTCCAAATCCACCACCGAGGGGGCCAGAGTGTTAAAAAGCCCAGGAGATAGGGGCGTACGACGGAGTCTCCCACCGTCTCAATGGATACCGCGGAAACGCAGGTTCTATCGCCTCTCCCTGTTCTCTAGGTCCTCCTGCTGTAGCTGAAGCTGGGAGACTGAGTGTTTAAGGTTGTAATTATCCTCCTCTATGGCCTGCACATAGTTCACCATTTCATCAAATTTATGCTCAAGTGCATCAGTGCGTTCCCCAGTTTGAGTGATTTCACCCCTCAATGCTGCAGAAATCTTGCTCACCTCTGCCGAGATGTTTCGGGTAATTTGCTGGAGCAAAAGCTGCAATTTGACATCCAGCTTGGCATCTAGAATGCCCGGGGTTAGAACAGCTGGAATAGGAGGGGGTGTAGGGCCAGGGACCTGTGTCAAAGGAGAAGGGGGGTTCCCAGCTTCCTCTGTCCCCAACAATGGATCCATCGTGGCGAAGGGGTCGGCCGGGGAACTCGAGGCAGAGGATTGCGGCCTAGTAATGTAACGGTCCATATCTGATCTCTTGCGCGGCCCAAACAGCGGACTGTAGCAGTGCTGCTGCTGGCCAATCTTTTACATAGGGTGCCCAAAGAAAAGGACGTTCAATCAGGCTTACCCCAGATGCTTCATCTGGCTATCGTTGCTGTATGGAGGTCTCAGAGAGCGGGCGGAGCCTGGAGCTCACTCAGAACACGTCCGCCATGTCAGAAGCCACGCATGCGCCTTTTCTTTGGCTTTTTTACTTCTGTTTTCACCCGTTGATCTGGCCAGTAACACTCCTTCCATATTGCATTAGTAAGGCACAACTCTGGATGAGTGGCACCTTTGGACAACAGTATTGTCAATCTGGCGGAAGGGGAGTGTTAGATTTAAATACCCTAACAAATCGAAGCCAAACTCCAGATAATACTTTATAATCAGTTATAGCAAACAGTTGTAACATTTAGGCCTCCTGCTAGCGTTACATGGTTTTTCTCATCTCTGTAACTAATACATTCTGTTAGAGAGCTTGTTCTTTTGAAAAATAACAGATTCACTGGCTGGGTCACTAGCTGAAAATAGAAGAAAGAAAGCCTAAGAAAAAATTTAATGCAATCATCCCATCTAAGAAGTGTAAATGCAATATAATGTTTGCTTTTGGGTTTAATACCACTTTAGGCTGGGTTCACACTATTGCCACATGCGGCTCACAGCAGGGGTCTGGTGTGCCCCCTTCACCTTCAGGTCAGATTTTAGCCCAAATTGTTGGGCTGAATTCGGATTTGAAATGGACCAAAAGGCGCACAGGACCCCTGTGTAGATTTGCATCGGAGCTGCAGCAGAGATTTGTGAACCGGCTCCATAGACAGCAGGTCACAATCTCCTACCATGTGAATTGGATGCGGAAAAACCTGTATCCAATTTGCATAGGTGTGAACCCAGCCTTAGAGACAGAACAGAAGCAAAAGTTGTTGCTGACACAAAAAAGTAGCCCTAATAAGGATTGTTTGATCTTATGAAAGCACAGTGAATGCAGATGGCTGTACAGTCCCCTCTCTGTAGCCATACAAACTGCAATTCACTGCAAAGTGTCAGTGGAAATAGGTGTCAGAGGAGCAGAAACTGGAGCAATGTCCATGCCAGAGGTAGCTGGGAACATCCAAGGTCCCTGTGAAATAGAAGTCCATGGAATAGCAGACATGTTGTTTCTCCTTACTGCTCCAAGCTTTTTCTGTCCCTTGGCGCCAAGTGCACCTCGTGCAACTCACAATTGGCGGGGGCTATTCCCCCTTCTTTTTTTTTTGCTGCACGCAGCTCGCATGCTTTTCTTCAGTTAGGACACGCCAACGAACTATGCAGTTAGAAAAAAAATCAAAGTACATGCCTGACCTCCATTTCTCTCGACAAAGTGACGCAGTCCAATTTTCCTTCAATGGCCGACCTCCACAGAACACATAGACATGAGAGAAAAATAGTCCAACTTCTAGGGGCAGCTGCAAAATCCCGGACGAGCCCCCATGTGTAGCACACAGATCCCTTACCCTGCTTACCGCCACTTGCAGAGTGGAACACACCATGCCACATGCCCAATATCCTCCATCTTGTAGAGCAAGCACTATTGTATAGATTATCTTGTTCAATGGCACCTAGGTCCCGATAATAGAATATATAAAGAGAGCCCGTTTGAGGCAATGTGTGTGGGACTTTGAAGGTGCTCATTGAAAGTATTATCGAATCAGTCATACAAAAAGAGAAAATGCCAAAAGAATATACTAAAAAACATCCGTATTTAATAGATAATTATCATAGTATAAAAACAATGAGGAAAGAAGATGCAACGCAGTGTATTTGTTCCTTATACGTCACATATTTATCGTCCTACATGTTTCGCATAATTAATGCTTCTTCAGGGACGCACATGGACTTTAGTTTATCTAAAATAAACGTAAATATTTAGAACAAGAAATAATGCAATAGAATTTATTACATCGTTGATTTGACACATTTGCAAAAAAACAAAATCTATCGTAATCAAATAACAGTCATAAATTAAAAAAAATATTAATTAGGAATAATTAGAGACAAGTGTTTTAATACCTCCGTACTCTTGTGGATCCTCGTACTGACAACCGGGTGTCACCTGTGTAAGGGTACACCCAGGGGTGAAGCTGGCAAATTGCTCTCCACCCATACAACCACCCCCATGCACATGCATGAGCAAATCACAGAGGATCCTGTGGGGGGGGGGGATTAAGGCAGATGGTGATAACAGGGAACCTAAATATAGAAAACAGTATTCATAGGGTTTGTTTTATAGAAGGTGCATTTTATTTGATATCAATCTAAATCTAAACATGGTCAATTTTGGACCATGTATGGGCGTACAAATATAAAATATATATATATATATATATATATATATATATATATATATATATATATATATGTGTGTGCTTGCTGTTTGAATTGAATTAAAGAGCCTGGGAGCTTATTGGACCGCAGGACAGCAGATAACTATATTTCATTAGATTGCAGAGAAGTATACTGATTATATCTGTAAAAAAGGAAGAAAATATATATGCATCTATAGACTCCTGTAAGCCTAGACTAATGCCCCGTACACACGATCGTTTTTAATGTCATTTTTAAAACTGACGTTTTTCTCGTCATTTTTTTTCTTGTTTCCTCTCAAGCCTGTCTTGCGTACACACCATAATTTTAAAAAATGTTCAAGAAAAGCGCAGTGACGTACACCACGTACGACGGCACTATAAAGGGGAAGTTCCGTTCGAATGGCGCCACCCTTCATGCTAGTAAAGTTTGTTGAGAGACGATTCGCTCTTTTCAGTCTAGTGCTTTTCAGTCCGTTACAGCATGACAAATGTGCTATCTCCATTACGAACGCTAGTTTTACCAGAACGAGCGCTCCCGTCTCATACTTGATTCTGAGCATGCGCATTTTTTTTCACGTCGTTAAAGCATACACACTATCGTTTTTCACGTCGTTAAAAAAAACGACATGAAAAACTACGTGAAAAAAGAGAGCATGTTCGAAATTTTTAATGCCCGTTTTTCACGTCGTTAAAAATGCTCTGGAGCATATACACGATCATTTTTAATGGCCATTTTTTTTAATGGCATTTTTAACGGCATGAAAAATGATCGTGTGTATGGGGCATAAGGCATATGCAGAGTAACTGATGCATGAAGACTGACATTGACAAGTCTAGCAAATACTTGTGGTTAGCTGCGCCTGGATTTATTGTGCAGCAGACATGATGTATTGAGGAAAAGAAAACTCTGACTACGTCAGAGAATACTTCATATTATGATCTAAACATAAAGATATAACAGGCATTATGACAAATGAACAGGGACTAGCTTTCCATGTCCATAAAGTATACAATTAACAGAGCGTCTAAATAATGATGAGTTTTACCTGTGGCTGTCGATGCAGTGATTACGCTTCCTGGATGGGCCCTGTGACGGCCATGATGGCTGTGTCTGGCCTTTTATACCCCCCGAGGCGGTGGTATGGCGACGCCGCATATTGACGTGTAAACGTCAACGACGTGAGTGCGGGCGCACGGAAATGACGTTTCGATGGAGGTGCCATCGAATGTACAGCCAATCTCGCACATGCGCAGTACCGACAATACGGTGGCTGACGCATGCGCCCTGGTGTGGGCGGCAGCGGCTCTGCCGCAGGATGTTGGACAATGCATGCGTCGAGGGTGGAACGAGGGGACGTCACCGTATGGGGTAGGACAGTCATAACATCCATGCCCCCGGGTGCCCGCATGTGGTCATATGATTGCTCTGTTTCTGGGTGGGTGGGTGGCATGGAGGAGGATATACATGCCATGGGAACTGGTGTGCGCGCACAGCACATCACATGAACGCAGACCAACAAAGTTGGTCCGCATAGATGCGTGCATGAACGTGCACCCAGGTGGATAATGAGTCTATTGTATTTGTTCGGAGTTCTACATACCGTACCATGATGGGGAGGCATGTCAATGTGGAGGAATCCATAGAGTTAGAGGCATTAGCCGCCAGCCTCAACTTTAAAATAAGAAAACAGAACAAAAGGGGAGCAAAATAATAAACACAAGTAGATACATAAATTCACAGTATTCATACATAAAATGCACAGCTTCACTAAATATACATCTGAATTTTAAAGAATTTATAAAGCAGCACATACTGTGGTGATACATATTCACACCACTTGGGTATGATACCCGGGCAGTGAATATCTAAGCATATAATTTGCATTATCCCGTGTTGATGAGTACGGGTTAGCAGATGTACTGTATAAATCCTGATGTAAAATAGGATAAATCAACAGGTGAATGAATGAGGAAAAGGGGAAATAAAAGGGAAAAGGGTCAAAGAGATGATGTAAGGCTCAATGTTAAAGGTAGAGTGTATCCAGACCTCATGCATTTATAAGAATACAATTTGATGCATAGTCTCATAGAAATGGTTTGTAGCTAATATTTTCATTTAGTCCTGGCTGTTTAGTGGCCTGAAGATGGTAAATCCACTTAGCTTCGACTTGGAGCAGGCATCGACCGCATCACCACCTCTCTCATTGAGAGAGATGTGCTCCAAGGCGAAGAAGCACAGCATTTTTAGATTGTGATTGTGGAACAGACCCATGTGTCGGCTGATGGGCGTCTCCATTCGTTTCTTGGAGATAGCCGACACGTGGTCCCGCATCCTACAAAAGAAATGTCTTTTGGTTTTACCCACATAAAATGCCCCGTAGGGGCATTTCATGAGGTATATAACCCCAATTGTTTGACATGTGATTCGATTTTTGGGTGCCAATGTGTCACCATTGGGCAGATTGATATTGCAGCCTGTGAGGATATAGCGACAATAATTACATTTGCCACATGGGTAAATACCCAATCTCGTGGGTTTAGGATCAGTGTTTGACGCATAGTGGCTCGAGACTGTTCTGTCTTTGATTGATCTAGAGCTTTTGAAGGTTATCTCGGGGAGGGTGTTAATATACTTGCTAATTTTTTCATCAGATGTCAACAAGTACCAAAACTTATTGTAAATTTTTCTAATCGCAGCGTGTTGTCTGTTGTATCCTGTGATTATTCTGATGGAATCAGTTTTTTTGTTGTCTTTGGTATTGTAAATTAGGGCGTTCCTATCTAAGGCTTTGACTTTGTTGAAAGCTTTACGTAGGCATGTTTTGGTATATCCTCTGGCTCTAAGACGTTGATATAGTTGGCTCGATTCGCGTTTAAAGTCATCATCCAGAGAGCAATTCCTCCTCAGTCTGAGGTACTGACTGAAAGGGATGCTCCTGATGAGTGGTTCAGGATGTGAGCTTGTAGCTTGTAGCAGTGTATTCCCTGCAGTGGGCTTTCTATATAGTGTAGAGCACAGGTTGCCCTTATCGTTGACAAACAATTCTACATCTAAAAATGTAATTCTTTCTTGACTAAAATTGTAGGTGAATTTTAAGTTATAAGCATTCAAGAACTGTAATATATATATTGGGAAAAAACCTGCGCTAAACCAAATAATATTGAGAAAGATTAATAAATACTTGATCAAAGAAAACTGTGATGCTGCTACAAGTAAAAAGCTAAAAAATACTAAAGCTCAACAAACATATGCAAAAAGAAACAAGTGTGCAATCACCATGAATTAAAACAACAATCCTGCAAACAGGAAAAAATATTTAAAACATAAAGTGAAAAAATATATATAGTGAAAAAAAGGGGTTAATGTAGAGAATCTTCTATTATAAGGAATCTCCAAACAATATTCATTTAACGAATGTGTATAAAAAATGTCCCAAAAAAAAGAAGTTGTATATTTAAATGTTTTTAAATATTAAATAATCAGCTCCACCAATCTTCATATGGGTAAGGAATTATCCGATGTAGATCTTATTCCATATACATTCGACAGTAGGGAATAATCTTAAAGCCGCTTACCAGATCGATGGGACCTCGGATTACAGAGGTCTCAAGAGCGTGTGCATCTGCCTGCCGGCACCGAGGATATCCACCTGCTCCTTATCCCAAGGGATCTCTCCTCGCTCCACCAGCTGATCGGATGTCCAACACACAGGAATCAAGGTAAGCAGAGATAATGATTGCTCCAGGTGCACTCCTAGGAGTTGGTTCAACTCAGCAGGAAGGGATTGAATGAAAAAAACTTCATGGTGCAGTATTTCAGAAAAAAGTTTCCAAATGATTTATTGAAAAAAATCACAGCAAAGACCAAAGCAAGTTCACATCCAATCCACACTTCATAAAAAGATATATATAAAAACAGGAACACAAAAGGGGGGGAGAGGGTAAAAAAGGAAAAAATATCCGAAAAATCAGTCAGAGAGCAAACACTGACTGCTTCAATGACCAAATACGTGATAACGTTTTAGGGATGTATGCTCCACCCGACGCGTTTCCCCACAACTGGCATCAACTGGGATCAGCCTCCGTTCCCAGTTGATGCCAGTTGTGGGGAAACGCGTCGGGTGGAGCATACATCCCTAAAACGTTATCACGTATTTGGTCATTGAAGCAGTCAGTGTTTGCTCTCTGACTGATTTTTCGGATATTTTTTCCTTTTTTACCCTCTCCCCCCCTTTTGTGTTCCTGTTTTTATATATATCTTTTTATGAAGTGTGGATTGGATGTGAACTTGCTTTGGTCTTTGCTGTGATTTTTTTCAATAAATCATTTGGAAACTTTTTTCTGAAATACTGCACCATGAAGTTTTTTTCATTCAATCCCTTCCTGCTGAGTTGAACCAACTCCTAGGAGTGCACCTGGAGCAATCATTATCTCTGCTTACCTTGATTCCTGTGTGTTGGACATCCGATCAGCTGGTGGAGCGAGGAGAGATCCCTTGGGATAAGGAGCAGGTGGACATCCTCGGTGCCGGCAGGCAGATGCACACGCTCTTGAGACCTCTGTAATCCGAGGTCCCATCGATCTGGTAAGCGGCTTTAAGATTATTCCCTACTTTCGAATGTATATGGAATAAGATCTACATCGGATAATTCCTTACCCATATGAAGATTGGTGGAGCTGATTATTTAATATTTAAAAACATTTAAATATACAACTTCTTTTTTTTGGGACATTTTTTATACACATTCGTTAAATGAATATTGTTTGGAGATTCCTTATAATAGAAGATTCTCTACATTAACCCCTTTTTTTCACTATATATATTTTTTCACTTGATGTTTTAAATATTTTTTCCTGTTTGCAGGATTGTTGTTTTAATTCATGGTGATTGCGCACTTGTTTCTTTTTGCATATTCAAGAACTGTAGAAGGGTTTCCTTGGGTCCCGCCCATATCATAAGAATGTCATCGATATAGTGATGCCAACTCAAGATGTTGGTCAAGTGGGCATCGCTATCATCGCTTGAAAAAAGATTGCGTTCCCACCCCCCCAGGAAGAGGTTGGCATAGGAGGGGGCACAACCTGCCCCCATGGCCACCCCCTGAACCTGGAGGTAATGGGAGCGTTTGAACAAAAAAATGTTATGAGTAAGGATGAAATCAAGCATTTCTATTATGAAGTTGTTATATTTGCGACAATCTTTGTCGCGTTCACTGAGAAAACTACATGCTACTTGTACTCCTAAGGAGTGAGGAATAGAGTTATAGAGTGCTTCTATATCAATGGATACAAGCCATGCGTTTTTGGGTATTGATAGTCCATCAGTTGTTTTTAATAGTTCAATAGTGTCTTTGATGTGGGAGAATAGACTCCGTACAACCCAATAGTTCCCTCTCACAGTCCTAGCAGCCGGAGTGGAGCATGGAACATTTACTTTAGATTTGTTTATCCTAGAGACACGTTCAGGAGATCCTCTGCCACAGGACCTTCTAGCTTCTAAGTCCTGAACTCCTCAACACTTGTAACTTTAGAGACAGTAGGTGCCAATGGGGCACGTTACAAGACCTTTTGGCGGATCACGGAATCCTTCCCTCTGACAGGTAACCAGGCCTCTCTCGAGACAGTGACATCCTTCACCGATCCCCTTAGAAAGGTCCTCCCCTGGTTGCCTCTCCTTCAGATCAGGTCACCCCCCCACGGGCACTCTGGGATTCTGTGGTTTGGTTGTAGGCCTCAGTTAAAGGTACTGGGCCTACCTGTAACGATGTGGACTCGGGCCAAAGATGCCTGGGACCCAACACATTCACATGGGCCAAGGATGAAGACCCTTGGCCAATGGCGTCTGCCCCTTATGTACCCTCTCCCGACATGCACAGCGGGCAGACCACGCCAACCGCACAGCCACCGAGAGAGGACACCCAATAGCGCTGCAATGCCACCTGCAGTTCAACCTGAGACCAGGGCAACAGCGCCACCCACAGGTCAAAGGGAACTATACAACCAGGCAACATCGCAATAAAGCAGAGACCAATTTAAGAAATCAAACAGCCTGAGCCAAACTAATGCTCAGGCTACCCCCTAAATTTCAGGCATAGCGACCCCAAATATGGGAGGCCCACTACATATGCTTGGTGGAATACTATTTGTACTATACTATTTCTGTTTTTCACATATTTTGCTTTGCTATTTTTATATAGACACATGTATTGAATGGCGTATATGAGGTTTTAAATTATTATATTTAGAGACTAGCATTGTTGGTGTCTGATTCAGCATTCTTAAATTACCGGTATATTATTATTGATTTTATGGCATATGAATAATAAAGATACATTTAAACACCTCTTATATTCATTTTCTTTAAATATAGGATCTATGCTGTTCACATAAATAGGGTGATTTTTATTTAATTTTTATATACTTACCCAGTTACTCCAGACCTAGGTAGGTGTTTTTATTTGTGTTATGCTGTAAATTACTGCCCATTGCACTACACACACCATATTGGGCATTACAAAGTCTTGATCATTGCACTGTATATACTATGTTGTACTTTACATAGTCATGACCCCTGCAATTTATGCACTGTGTAGTCTTTATGTGGGATTGGAACTTGTGCAACTCTGCTCTCTTAAGCCCCGTACACACGATCGGTTTGACTGATGAAAAACGTCGGATGTATCGTTTTCATCAGACCAACCGATCGTGTATGGTAGCCATCGGTCTTTTTTCCATCGGTTGGAAAAAATAGAACTTGTTTTAAAATTTTCCGATGGATAAAAAACCGATGGTAATTTCCGATCGTCTATGGGCAAGTCCATCGGTTAAAAAACCCACGCATGCTCAGACTGAATTAGGAGACGGGAGCGCTCGTTCTGGTAAAACTAGCGTTCCTAATGGAGAGAGCACATTCGTCATTCTGCAAGTTATTGCTTCGTTTAATGCAGCGCATGTTTTGTTGCTTTAGAACGGTGTTTAAAATGTCATTTTGGCAGCAGATCTTTCTCATGAGTTCTGACAAACGTATGTCTTTCTTCTTTCTTGTGATCTTAGGAATAATTTGTTTAATTCTTCAAGGCCGAGCTCACAAATTCCCCCTTTTTTTTTTTTTTGTCTTTAAATTTGTTGTGCATTATTTGGTGTGTCAATTTCTCAGAACAACTTTTTTTTTTTTATCGTTTCCTCATGGAGGTTGGTGTCCCTTGTTATTAATTACACATTGTATTTATGAAATGTTATTGCTACTTCAAAAAAAAAACACACCAGGCATGTATGTTGGCTGAAATCAAATTTCCCTTTATTTTGGAAAAAAAGCAAACAAAAAACGAAGGGCAACTATTCAGAAATTAGCAGAGAATATTAAGTCCTTAGATCCCAAATGCAGACCTGACTATGATGAATAATAAAATCAACAACAGCATGAAATCAGGAGCAGCAGCCAAAGACATACATCATCCCAAGCTGTGGTACTCCATCAACCTGCAACTTCTGGATGAGCAGCTAGAGGCCAGGGAATCACCTCCTGCTCTTTCCTGTAGCCTTCCCTCCACGCTTCCCTGCAGTGTTCCCTCCACGGCCCCGTCCACGCACCCTTGCAGGCTGGGCCACTGTGGGTGGTGATGTGGCAGGAGGAGGAGGAGGAGAAGGAGGAGAGGGATTGGCCTGATGTGACAGATGGGTGGCCTCAGTCAGCAGCCCCCTCGCCCCCATGTGTACGGCCATATATATGAGGTGCTCACAAAGGGCCCGTTGTCCCGCCTCCATTTGGAGCACCTTATCCTCCAGATAGCTGCTAAACCCCTCTGTAGGGTTGAGGGGGCCCTCATGATGGCAGCAGCCTCCTGAATCATCTTTAGTGACTCCTCCTCCACTTGTGTCATCCACCGTTGTTTTGGCGGTCTGACGTGGAGGGGAGCCACTTGAGAGACGGTGCTGCCACTAGGCCTGGGGACCTGCTGAGTCCCACTTGGCCCTGCCTCCTCCTGCCTGCCACACTCCTGACCCTCTTCCTCCTGGCTTGCCTCATCCTGTTTATAAAATAAAAAGAAAATTTTTATTATTTGGGGAATCTATCACACACAATTTGGATATCCTGACTGGTGCATATTTTTTTTGGGGGGGGGGTGATATCATTTATGGGTAATCCAAGCAGTTCAACACAATATTATTTAGTGGACAATAATTATCATCAAAAATACTATACCTGGCTGAAGATGCGAAGATCTGGCTCTTCAAGTTCAGGAGGCTCCTCCTCCGCCTCTGCAGGGGTGGAGGGAAGGGTGGAAGGAACGCTGGAGGGAAGGGTGGAAGGAAGGGTTGAGGGAAGGCTGGAAATAGATTCCCTGGCCTCGATCTGGTCATCCAGAAATTGAAGATGTCTGTAGTACCACAGCTTGGGCTTTACTACATCGTCGGCTGCTGCTCCTGATCTCTTTGACTGGCGCACTTCCTTGTATTTTTTTTTATAGGAATTACGCAGGTTGTTGATTTTATTATTGATCATAGTGTAGTCTGCATCTGGGATCCATGGCTTCATATCCTCTGCTAATTTGGTAATAGTTGCCCGACGTACATCACTCTTGTGGTACACAGGGTGTTTCAGTTCCCACAGGTTGCGCTGTTCCTTATATTTTTCAATAAAAGTCAGCATCACCTCCGGCTCACGTAATTTATGCATCTTTTTGGATCAGCAAGTAAAAAAACAAGGATAAAAAAAAGATCAGATTTGATTCTCCTCAACTTATCACAATATTGCCCTTTACAATCATGAACCATTATAGGCCACTGCAGGCCCGAGTTCCCTTCTTACCTTAGTTTAGTTTGTTGGTTCACTTCCGGTCGTCCTTACTCCGCGCATCCCTAATAACTTCTTTCCCCTTTTTATACCCTGCGCATGCGTGTAACTCCGCCCTCGTCGCCCGCCCATGACTGACTTTTTCTGCATTTCCCCGCCCCTTAATGATCGGCGCACAGTGTGAGACGGCGACATGTCACAGACACAGGTGGCTTCTTTAGTAGAAATTACCGACGAGGAAAGCTCAGAGACGGAAACGTCCCGATCCTGTAAAAAAAGATACAAGGCGACTAATATGTCTTTTTCTGAGATGGCGGAGATGGTGGACATTCTGCGGAGGAAGGATTACGACGGCAAGCATGGCCCATACGACACCCCTAATCTCCGGAAATCACAAATTATGGACAAAGTGGCGAAGACTCTCTATAAAAAATATGGGGTCAGGAGATCCAAGGAACAACTCCGTAAAAGGTGGTCAGACCTGAAGCTCAGGGAGCCGGAGCAGTATAGGAAGCTTCTAAAAAGCATAGAAAAAAGTAAGTTTATTTTACTGTGTTCTTTCACATTGTAATATGTATTCTTCCATGTTTTGCAACATGTGCTTGGCTTGACTGGTTTCACATTTTAAAATGTCAACTTTTATGTTAAGTGGAGAGTCCACTTATTTGGTAAATGTGTTGTTAAAAAAAAATGCTGCTCTTCCCCCAAACATGTTTGGCACATATCCACGTAAACTACATGTGTGCATGCCTCATTTTACTTCAACAATGCTTATCTACACATTGTTGGCTAGATGATGTGTTGTAAGGAAAATTAGAATGTGAATGAAAGGATAAACTGTATTCTGGGTAAAGGAGATGACACTCCAGCAGTTGTGTACTTTTTTTTGTTCTTGATCAAGATACTATACTCTGGGCCACATGACCAAATTTCCTAACGGTGTCACACACAGGTGGTCCAGTGGATACCTTGGTGGTTATCCAAGTGTATTTGTGAGTGTCCTCCAAAACAACATGTTGCTTTGTTGAGTTTGCAAGATCTCATATGTTCATCTTGAAACTCAGGGCCAAATATCAATTGTATCCCACTTCAAAACAATGAGAATCCATTTTCAGGCCTAAAAAGTCTGTGTGCTAAAGGATACATTATTTTTTAAATTCCCATAGGGGAGAGGAGACTGGGAGGACACCATGCTCAGGAGACGAGGAACCAAACACCACAGAAACTCCCCGAAGATCACAAAGCAGACCAAGATCAGCAGGTTCAGGAAGCGGAGGGGGAGAAAGCGGAGGTGGAGGAAGGGGAGGTGGAGGAAGGAGAGGTGGAGCTTATCAGCACAACAGGTCAGTGTCTGTCACCACAACTTCAAGGTAAATACAGATGTAGGCCTGCATAGTTTAAAAAAAAAAATTGTTTTTAGGGACTGAACGTGGGGGTGTGCCAGGAAGTCCAAATCCTCCATTCTCGAGTGCCAGCGCCAAAATAATCATTCAGGAAATCATGGAATGCAGTAGCGAAATGGACATTATGAGAAAGAGAATGATTGTGATTGAGCAAAAATATAAAAACATGATAGATATTTTGGGGAGAATAGTGTGAACCCCCCCTTTTTGTGTGTTTTGTTATGCGTCAGAATTTTTCTATGGGATTTCCACCAGCCCAAAAGTGATGATGCACACACTGACTCAACATGTGCTATCTGCCGTCACAGGATATCTATGTCCCTGTTTTGGGGTTGCAACCTCTTCCTCCCTCCTCAAGTAGGTGAGAGGAAGGGTTTTCACCCCTAAAGCACGTCCATTGATCCCCCATGATGGCAGATAGCACATGTTTACCTTAGCCATGGGATCATGTTGAAGATACCCATTTGAGCCCCAAAAAGAAAGTGTGGTTCTTCACATTTGGGCTGGATCAGGGGTAACATCACCCCATCTCATGTTTGTATTTTTCACTGTGTTATTTTGTCAGTTTTTCTGAAAAAAAATATTGGCTTTTGACCCATGCATGTTTCTGCAAGAAAAGCCGCACAAACAAAAAAAAGGCTAGAATTTCACAAACCAACCAAAAATGTTGTGCAATCAATAAAAACATTCGGGAAGTCTAAAAAAGGTGTGCCTTGTTCTTTCTATGCTCAATAGCAGTTCTGAAGATGCAAAAACAGTGTTTTTACCTCTGAGATTTGAGGGTATTTACTAACCACTTGACAACTGGGCACTTAAACCCCCTTCCTAACCAGGCGAATTTTCAGCTTTCGGTGCTCTCACATTTTGAATGACAATTACTCAGTCATACAACACTGTACCCATATGAAATTTTTGTCCTTTTTTTCACACAAATAGAGCTTTCTTTTGGTGGTATTTAATCACTGTTGGGTTTTTTATTTTTTGCGCTATAAGAGAAAAAAGACTGAAAATTTTGTAAAAAAATGAATTTTTCTTTGTTTCCGTTATAAAATTTTGCAAATTAGTATTTTTTCTTCATACATTTTGGCCAAAATTTATACTGCTACATATCTTTGGTAAAAATAAGTACAAATTGGTGGATATTTTTTGGTCTTTGTGAAAGTTATAGAGTCCACAAGCTATGGTGCCAATATCTGAAAATTGATCACACCTGAAGTACTGACGGCCTATCTCAATTCTTGAGACCCTAACATGCCAGAAAAGTACAAATACCCCCCAAATGACCCCTTTTTGGAAAGAAGACATTCCAAGGTATTTAGAAAGAGTCATTGTGAGTTTTTTGAAGTTGTCATTTTTTCCCACAATTCTTTGCAAAAATCAAGATTTTTTTTTCTTTTTTTTTTTCCCACAAAATTGTCATATTAGCAGGTTATTTCTCACACACAGCATATGCATACCACAAATTACACCCCAAAACACATTCTGCTATTCCTCCCGAGTATGGCGATACCACATGTGTGAGACTTTTACACAGCGTGGCCACATACAGAGGCCCAACATGCAGGGAGCACCTTCAGGCGTTCTGGAGCACCCAGGCCAATTCTGACATTTCTCTCCTACATGTAAAAATCATCATTTATTTGGTATAAAATTACATAGAACCCCAAAACATTATATATGTTTTTTTAGCAAAGACCTTAAAGAATATAATGGTGGTCATTGCAACTTTTTATCTTGCACGGTATTTGCGCAGAAATTTTTCTAACGCGTTTTTTACGGAAAAAAACTGTTTTGTGCCTAAAAGAAAAAAAAAACAGTAAAGTTAGCCCAGTGTTTTTGCATAGTGTGAAAGATGAAGTTACGCCGAGTAAATAGATACCTAACATGTCACCCTTCAAAATTGCACACGCTCGTGGAATGGCGCCAAACTTCGCTACTTAAAAATCCCCATAGGCAATGCTTTAAATATTTTTACTGGTTATATGTTTTGAGTTACAGAGGAGGTCTAGGGCCAAAATTATTGCTCTCGCTCTAACGTTCGCAACGATACCTCACATGTGTGGCTTGAACACCGTTTTCATATGTGGGCGGGGCTTACGTATGCGTTCACTTCTGCATGCGAGCTCGCGGGGGCAGGGGCGCTTTAAAAAAAATATATATATTTTATTGTTCATTTTACTTTATTTATTTTAGTTTGACATGTTTTTCCGCCCCAAATTTTTTTTTTTAGCACTTTTATTCCTATTACAAGGAATGTAAACATCCCTTGTAATAGGAATATGGCATGACAGGTCCTCTTTACAGTGAGATATGGGGGGGGGTGTCAATAAGACCCCACATCTCACCTCTAGGCTGGGAAGCCTGAAAAAAAAAACAAAAAAAAAAACAATCTTGGCTTTGATCGTAGCGGTGAGTCGGTAGAAGCACCGGAGGGCAGCGGGAGGGGGGGGCATCCCCTCTCACCTTCCGTAAGAGCGATCAAGCGGTGGAACAGCCGCTATGATTGTTCTTATGGTGTAGGGAATCGCCAGCTGAAAAAGCGAATATCTGAATGATGCCTGTAGCTGCTCCCATCATTCAGATATCTCCGCACAAAGTCAAGGACGTCATATGACGGCCGGCGGGCGGGCGGGAAGTGGTTATTGCAGAGTATTGCCGGGTATTGAGGAGTATTGCCGGGTATTGAGGAGTATTGACGAGTATTGCCGGGTATTGACGAGTATTGCGGGGTATTGAGGAGTATTGCGGGGTATTGAGGAGTATTGCAGGGTATTGTGGAGTATTGCAGGGTATTGTGGAGTATTGCAGGGTATTGTGGAGTATTGCCGGGTATTGTGGAGTATTGCCGGGTATTGTGGAGTATTGCCGGGTATTGTGGAGTATTGCCGGGTATTGTGGAGTATTGCCGGGTATTGTGGAGTATTGCTGGGTATTGTGGAGTATTGCTGGGTATTGTGGAGTATTGCCGGGTATTGTGGAGTATTGCTGGGTATTGTGGAGTATTGCGGAGTATGGCAGGGTATGGGCAGGGTATTGCACAGTATGGGCAGGGTATTGCACAGGGTATTGCAGAGTATGGGCAGGGTATTGCACAGGGTGTATTGCAGAGTATTGCACAGGGTGTATTGCAGAGTATTGCACAGGGTGTATTGCAGAGTATTGCACAGGGTGTATTGCAGAGTATTGCACAGGGTGTATTGCAGAGTATTGCACAGGGTATTGCAGAGTATTGGCAGGGTGTATTGCAGAGTATTGCACAGGGTATTGCAGAGTATTGGCAGGGTGTATTGCAGAGTATTGCACAGGGTATTGCAGAGTATTGGCAGGGTGTATTGCAGAGTATTGCACAGGGTATTGCAGAGTATTGCACAGGGTGTATTGCAGAGTATTGCACAGGGTGTATTGCAGAGTATTGCACAGGGTGTATTGCAGAGTATTGCACAGGGTGTATTGCAGAGTATTGGCAGGGTATAGCACAGGGATGGCTGAGCAGGGATGGATGGATTGCTGGATCTGTGACTGCAATTGTCACAGATCCAGCCCACATCTGACATGGGGGAGGGAGCGGACATGATCCGCTCCCTCCCCTCTCCTCTCACACTGTACCGATCGGTACAGAGAGGGGAGGGAGGAACCGGCGTCATCAAATGACGCCGGTCTGTTTACAAGTGATCGCTCCGTCATTTGACGGAGCGATCACGTGGTAAACGGCCGCGATTAGCGGCCATCTACCGTGATCCGTGATGCGCCGGGTCTTCCGGACCCGGCGGTCACGGACATATCCTGGAGCGCACCCCTGGGGGCGCGCGGGAGCAAGATTCTGTGAGGACGTCCCTGGGACGTCCACTCAGGATAACTCGACCGCGCTGTGGACGTCTTTTGTACATGGCGCGGTCGGGAAGTGGCTAAGGACAAATACACTTGGCACTACTAGAACCTGGGAGACACATAAACCACAAATACAAGAATGACAACACAAGTTTGTAGTAAATCGAATTTTTGTTTTATTTGAAAAAGGTAATAATAAAAGTTCAGATGTGGTCTGGCATTGCGATGGCCCCCCTACCCGTGAAGTACTCTACGTATTTCTGACGTACTTCACTGGCACTTTGGGGGGCCAAGCCAGTACGGGCAGTGCTGAGGCCAGTCAGATTTGTCAGTTCAGATGGACCGGCCTCAGGCCCAACTGATGACACATAATTAGCAGAAAATTTTTGCAAAAAGTTGTGCAATAAGCAGCAGCAGTAGACAATGTTGTTCAGTTTATATTCCGCCAAATTGATAGCTGTCTGAAACAGGCGGAACCGGCTGGCCATTATCCCGAAGGCATTCTCCACAACTCTCCGGGCTCTGGCCAGCCGGTAATTAAAAACCCTCCTCTCCGGGGTGAGGGTGCGTTGGGGAAACGGCCGCATGAGGTGTGGTCCTAGTCCAAAAGCTTCATCCGCGATGAAAACGAACGGTAGCCCTTCCACGTTCTCTGCATCTGGAGCCAGTGCAAGACCCCCAGCCTGCAGACGGTGAGCGAACTCCGTCTCAGCGAATACTCCGCCATCGGACATCCGGCCGTTCTTCCCCACGTCCACATACAGGAACTCGTACCGTGCCGACACCACCGCCATTAACACAATACTATTGAAACCTTTATAGTTAAAATAGTATGACCCCGAACGGGGTGGCGGCACTATGTGGACGTGCTTCCCATCAATTGTCCCTCCGCAGTTGGGGAAATCCCACCGCTGGGCAAATTGGGAGGCCACAGTCAGCCATTCCTGTGGTGTGCTAGGGAACTGTGGAGTCAAACAAAAAGAAGACATTAGTACTGTTTATGTTTACAGTGCAAGCAGATTACACGCAAAAACATTGTTGACCAACATCATTCTAACATTATTATTTAAGGGAGTATTTCCTAACAAAAAAAAAGGCCCACCTAGCAGATGCCTCACCCCCGCTGAGTGGACATTCTAAAATAATCTAAGGGGGGGCTAAGTTGATTGTGTGGGATCCAAAAAAAGGCTCTACCACTCTGCTGAGCTTGATTGAGAACTAAAAATATTTTTACATCTTTAGGGGGGGGTTGTCAAACTACGAGGGCACTGACCCCAAAAATATGAAAAGGAAAATAGAAGGCTAGCTGGGTTTGCGCCCACGATAGCATGCTGGAGAGGTTAGTGAAGGGAAATAGGCATGTAGGGCCCAAAAAGGCCTTTACAGGTAAAAACATGCATGGGGAAAATGGGGACATTACCAGGATATTACAAACAGGCAAATTTGTGTTAGGAGGAAAAAAAAGAGAAGATTCTAAAACAATAAAAACATATAATGTGAGGTTAAAGGAGCAAAATTACCTTCATATAGTCCGTCTGCAGGACCTGAATAATGGCCGAACACGTCTCAGGGATAATGATCCCGAGAGCCTGGGGGGAGATGCCTGTTGAGAACTTGAGGTCCTGCAAGCTTCTCCCAGTCGCCAGGTATCTCAACGTGGCAATAAGCCTCTGCTCGGCAGTGATGGCCTGGTGCATCACAGTGTCCTGCCTCGTGATATAGGGGGACAGCAAATCCAACAGACGGTGAAAAACGGGGTCCGTCATCCTGAGATAATTCCTGAAATCATCAGGATTATTCTCATGGATTTCCCGCAGCAGAGGCATATGACAGAATTGGTCCCGCTGAAGCAACCCATTCTTAGTCCATGAACTCCTCCTCACCCTGTTCACAGACTGAACTCGGGTTACAGTGTTAACTGCAACACCAAGTCCAAAGCCAGCACGAGCTCGAGAACGAGAACGCACTTCAAACATGGTTTTAAACCGGTCGGCTGGTCAGAACGCACTCAAACAGAACGCACCGTGGAACAGCAAGGCCTGAGAAGAACGACCTGAAAAACAGTAAACGAGCGGCCAAGAAGGCACTGCAAGGCAGTAACGACCTGACTGCACGCACTGAATCACAAATACAAACCCACAAGCACAAACTGAACACCAGGAAATGATCTGCAAAGCACGGAGACTGAAAAGCGCGAATCGGCTCTCACCAAACTTTTACTAACACGCGGTAACACAAAATCAGCAAAAGCAGCCCAAGAGGTGGCGCCATTAGATTTGTTCGGCCCTTTTATATCGCGTCGTACGTTTTGTACGTACCGTCGTTTTCTTGCCGTCGGTTTTTGGACTGATGGTGTGTGGCCAAGACTGATGAAAAACAGTTTCATCAGATTTCCGATGGACAAATCCATCGGACGAAAAACCATAGGTTATCCGATCGTGTGTACGGGGCTTAAGTGTTCTCTTTTTCTTTTCAGTGTCATTGTAGTCAAAAAGATGTATGTGAGGCTGCTTTTCCAACTCCCACAATATGTATTATGCATAAATTAATCCAGGTCTAAGTTTCTCTGCTATGCATTCTAAATCTTACTCCCTCCAGGAATAAGAGTGTACAGAGTTATTAAAAAAAAAATCTGCAAATTCTGTGGTTTAATTTTAAACTTCATGTGCAGATTCCTATTATTAAACATCAGAAATTGTGCAGTTTGTAATATTTTTCTTATCGTTCTTTGCATACAGTATAGTTACATGATATTGAATATAGTCGTATTAGTACTGGGATAACAAAAATGGCTCTGGCATTTTGTTATCCATAGGTGTTCATCTTGTATGTTCTTGATGTACTTTTTCTCTTAGACCCAGATATTTTGTAAATGCTACTATTTAATGGATGGAATGGCAGTTGTTTTCTGGTGAAAAATATGACCTTTCTTACTGCATGTTGTTTCTTAGTAAAGATGATTTAATTGTAGAATTGAACTTTACCTTGAGAATAATATTGCTCCAGTGGATGGATGTTGTTATTGTAAGCTTTGCTGACTTTGGCAAAGTATTATGTTAAAGTTCATATTTAGAAGAAATAGATTTAATCCATCTCAGCCAAAGGTTCGTTTTTTTCCTTTATATATATATTTTTTTTTGATACCAGAAACACAATTTAAAACATTTTAAAGTGTTATACTTGTGTAAATTACATTTTTGATTAACACTGTTGTTACAAAAAACATGTGCAATCTTATACTTTACAAAGATGAGATTTATGGCAATATGTATAAGCGAAAGCAAAGCAACTTTAGACTAATGCCCCATTTAAAACAATGAATAGATAGAATAGTTATTGATGATTTTATGTATGAAAAAAATTGTTTTTATTTCACTCTGTTTAACATTTTATGAATTTTAACATTGATGAACTCCAGCAAACCCTCTTAGACCTGAATCTCATGGAACCAGTCCCACGAAATACCCCAACCCGCAGGAGATCAACATCTCTTTCATCCGCAGGAAACCCTTCCCATCCCAACCTGAAAAATGGTACCCATCCAACTCACAAGAGAGGTCGCTACACATCACCTCCTCAGGAACAAAATGATTCTATGGACTGAAGGATGCTCCTATAACTGTGAACTTGACTCTTTTTTAACCCTTTCTAGTCTTTCTAAAGAATCTCAGGGCTTCACCTTATCCCTTTTAGTTCCCCAATTCAAGACGCTACATCCTGTTTCCCTTATTGTCCTCCAGATTTGCATGCATAACATTTACTTTCAATTCTCTCTGTTTCAGTTGACTCACCAAGACTGTGTTTACAAATTATAATCATAGTTTTAAGTTCTTTGCTTAACCCATTGCATGCATAGTGTTTTTTTTTTATTATTTATTTTTTAAATATTTTTTTTTTTATCCTGGATAATTTTTGTCCCAAGTAATGGACATAACTGTAAGGTCTTTTGGCATTCATAAGAAGTATTATGACCAAAGGTCCCATTCGTTTTAATTTCTTTTTTTTTTTAAACATTACAAGTTTATTGAGCAAATAAAGAGTGTAACAAAGAGAAACAGGAGTAGGTGTAACTACTCTTAATGCAACATTCCGATTAGCTCAGATAATAAGACCTACTAGAACATAGTATGCTAGTACAAACTTGTACATCACTGGAGCTTTATGCAATCATGTTTCAAGTCGGTACTCACTATTACCAACTAGAGCCCAATTTTTTTTTTATAAGCAGTCAATAGCAAAGGGAAAGAGAAAAGACAGAATAAATCAAGAGGAAAAGTATGTAGAGCAGTAGTGGAAGGACAGATTTAGTCAGTGTAGCCTAGGCGAACAGTCTCAGTCTGGAGGGAGCGGTACAATATCAGTGTATTCAGCTGAGTATTTAAAGAGCAGCCAGGGCTGCCATGTCTCATGAAATTTTTTCACCTCATCAGTGGTCTGGGTCAGCGTCTCTTCCATCTTGTAGATGTCAGAGACCCTGTTGAGCCATTCTGCAATGGAGGGAACCCTTTGAGACTTCCAGTGTAGCGGAATCAAAGATTTTGCCGCATTTAGGAGATGTCTCGTCAAGGAGTTTTTGTATCTCCTCAACGAGATATTCGTGATATGGAGTAGGCATGCTGCAGCATTTAAGCTAATTTTGGTCTCAGTTATTTTCTTGATTAGAAGGTTAACTTCCTCCCAAAATTGCGCGATTAGCGGACATTGCCACCAAATGTGCAGCAGTGTGCCCTTTTCAGTTTTACACCTCCAGCAGGTGTCTGGAAATTGTGGGTTCCATCCATGTATCTTGGCTGGGGTGTTGTACCAGTGTGTGAGGATTTTGTAGGCTGTCTCTTGCATTTTTGAGCTTATTGAGCACTTATGAGTCAAAATACAAGCATACCTCCAGTCTTTAGTAGTTATTTCCGTCTGTAGATCTGTGGCCCATCTCACTCTGAGCGCCTCCTCCCGCCCATATTTCAAATCTCGTAACCACGCGTAGGCCATGGAAGTGGCTTTTGGGCACTTGGCACCAGCAAGGCAGATCTTCTCCAGGGCCGTGGGGGGCCTATAGATCTTAGTTTTATCTGGCAGCCTCCCTAAGTAGCTGCGGAGTTGCAGGTACGTCCAAAAGGGTAGACGTGGGTTATTCAGTTTCAATTTAAGTGTTGTCCATTCCCTTATTACCCCTCCGTCAAAGCAGTCTCCTAGTAGGAACGGTTTAGAGGTGTCCAAGGGTTGGAAGTGAGGGTTAAACAGGCCAGGCTCAAAGTCCGGGTTGTCTTTTAAGGGGGTCAGGGGGCTGGGTTGTGAGGATATGTCCAAAGTTTTGGTCAGTCTGTGGAAAATCTCCAAGGTACAGCCGGTGACGGGGTGCTTTTTAAGGTTATTCGGACAGCTATCCCATGTGATCCACGGAGAGAATTTTAACGGGAGTGGACACAAGTCATTTTCCAGGGTCACCCAATCTTTGGTATTTCCATGACAGTGCCAGTCGACTATCCTGGTCAGGTGCGTGGCCTGGTAGTAGGACCCAAAGTCAGGTATACCCATGCCACCAAAGTCCTTTGGTTTCATCAAGAGGGAATACCTAATCCTCGGTCGCTGAGCATTCCAGAGAAATCTCAACAAAATGGTTTTCAGCGAGGAGAAGAAGGCTGTAGGTATCTTGAGGGGTAGGGCATGGAGCAGATAAAGTAACCTGGGTAGGACCATCATCTTGATTATGGCCACGCGGCCAAACCAAGAAAAATAGCCTGACTGCCATCTGTCCAAGTCTTCCTTAACAGTCTTGAGAAACCTTGGAAAGTTCTGTCCATAAGTGTCGGCCAATCTGGGCGTGAGCCACACTCCAAGGTACTTAAGTTTCGCAGGTTCCCATCTAAAGGAAGATGTCGACTTCACTCAGCCTAGCAGGTTGTCTGGCAAGGAGACATTCAGGGCCTCAGATTTGGCATAGTTGATTTTGAGATTAGAGACTCATCCGTATACCGCAAACTCCCTGAGGAGAACGGGTAGGGATGTGACTGGGCTTGTTAAAAAGAAGAGCAGGTCATCCGCATAAGCGGCGACCTTGTATTCCTTATCCAAGACCCTGAAGCCCCGGATGTCTGTATTAGCTCTGATTAGTCTAATGAACGGTTCCAGGGACAGTATGAACAACAGAGGCGACAGCGGGCAGCCCTGTCTTGTGCCATTTAGTATCTGGACCTTATCTGATAAAGCACCATTAATTTTAAGCTTTGCCGAAGGGCACTGGTACAACGCCGAGATCCTGGCCATCATGCGCGGACCTAATCCGATTCTAGAACATACAGCCAGCATGTAGTCCCAGGCCACACGATCGAAGGCCTTCTCCGCATCCGTGGACAGGAGAAGACCATCTGTGTTACCGTCCCGGGCTGCTTGAATCAAGAGCATAGCTTTTATAACGTTGTCTTTGGCTTCACGTCCAGGCATGAAGCCTACCTGGTCCATTCCTATTAAATCCGCGAGCAAAGGGCTCAATCGCGAGGCCAGGATCTTGGCGTGTATTTTGGCGTCTAGATTTAGCAAAGATATAGGGCGATAACTTGCACAATCTGCCGGGTTTTTACCTCCCTTATGGATCACCGTGATGTGTGCTGACAAAAAGTCTGGGGTAATTACTCTAGGTTCAGACATAGAGTCTAGCGCGGCCCTAAGTGGGTCCACTAATATGTTGGCAAAGGTTTTATAATAAATGGAAGTGAATCCATCTGGTCCTGGGCTCTTACCAGATTTAAGTTGCTTAATGGCCACCGCGATCTCCTCTGCCGTAACTGGTCCCTCCAGGAGTGATATGTCCGAGTCTGAGAGGGTGGGCATGCCACTCTTCTCTAGGTAATCACGAATGATCTGTGGTCTCTCTCCCTCCATGTCTGCCAGTCTATGATGGGTTGGTAGGTTATATAGCTTCGTGTAGAAGTCATGGAAGTGGTTCGCTATGGCGTCAGTGGTTACATCCAAATTGCCATCCGCCCTCCTAATACCCTGTATGAAATTTTTCCCCGTCTGCTCCTTTAGGGCCCTCGCCAAAAATTTCCCCGACTTATTACCAGACTCGTAGTAGATTCCCCTCTTAAAGAACAGGAATCTCCGCGACTTGTCATCGAAAACCTGTTGAAGGACCTTCCTTTTCTCTAAAAGTTCGGTGGCTGTCTGGACAGTAAGTGATTGTTTGTGTAGTGTTTCTAAATGTTTTATCCGGTCTGTCAGGTTCTTGACAAGTTTTTCTCTTTCTTTTTTACGTCTCGCGCCCATTCCCATGAGGACCCCCCTGATCGTGCACTTGTGCGCCTCCCAGGTCATTAGTGGGTCAGTGTCAGCGGAAGAATTTCGCTGAAAGAAATCAGTCAGGGAGGCGGTCAGTTCTGTCAGGAGGACCGGATCAGTTAGCAGGGAAGCATTCAACCTCCAAGCGAATGATTTGGGGGTTGAAGTGATTTCCTTTACGGAGCGTGAAATTGGGGCATGGTCCGAGAAGGATTGGATGCCAATGTGAGCTCCCGTTATTAGGGCTAAATCCCTTTGTGTAATGAAAAGGTAGTCTATGCGGGAGTGTCGGTTGTGGGGGGAGAGAAAAACGTAAAGTCACGACTGTCAGGGTGCACAAATCTCCAGGTGTCAGTCAGGTGCAAGGATTGTAGCATAGCCTTAATTCGTTTAAGGGTCCTATACGTGATGCATGTTTTCCCGTTGGACGTGTCCTGCAGCGGGCTGAGTGGCACGTTGAAGTCTCCACCCAGGATCATACATCCCGAGGAAAATCCCAAAAGCTCTTGAACAATTTGCTGACAAAAGGATATATGAGATTTGTTGGGAAAGTAGACATTGGCTAACGTCATGGGTGTATTGTTATACAAACCCTTGAGGAATACATATCTACCCTTGGGGTCTAGCCTTTTTTCCTGTAGGGTGAAGGGTGCATCTCTACCTATCAGAATAGATGCCCCCCTGGCCCTGGAATCATCACTCGTAGCATGAAATGCCTCTTTAAAGTAAGAACTCGTGAGTTTGGGGACATGATGTGTTTTGAAATGGGTCTCTTGTAAAAATACGAAATGCGGCCTACCTTTTTTGAGCTCCCTCAGCAGAGTGGAGCGTCTTTCGGGTATGTTCAAGCCCCTAACATTGTGAGATATAACGAGTGGATTTCGGCCGAGATCTGCGTAAGCCATGCTGGGAGCCTAGAGTGAGACGGCCCGGAGTGATCCTAGAATACAAAGCTGTTGATATCAGGTTAGAACCAATACAACTATATTTATAACAGTAAATGAAAAAAAAAAGAAGAAGAAAAAGAAGGAAAAGGTGAGTCAGAAAAGGGGAGAGTAAAAGATGATGGAGCAATTTAAAGAATTCCCTAGACAGGCCGGAAATCCTGACCTGAGTAGTAGGCAGGTTAGTGCGTCCCACGCCCAACTAGTAGGCGAGGAGGCACTTGGTGGGGGTAGAGGGAGGCAGCTGACAACAGGGTAAAACAGTCAGCTACTCTACTCTGCCAGTATAACTCTGGAAGAGTAAACGTTAAATGTATGTGGACAGGTTTGCAACATAACACACACAGCCTGCACATGAAAGCAAAACTAGCCTCATCTATTACTAGATGAAAGTGTTTCCCCCTCGACCCAGGGGTGGTACAAACTTAAGTGCTCATGGGCAACACTTTAGATAAAGCGCCCCTTTACGTAGCAACATGCAACAGTATTACAGTATTCCCCTCCTCGGTCTGTCCCAAAAAAAAGAGGAAAAAAGGGGGGGAAGGAGGGACCCCCCCATTTCACACAGTGCCATCCATAGTCCCGGACCCTCTTTGGTCGTTAGTCATCTGGTCACAGGAAATGTTATTCAGTATCAGAATTTTTACTCTTCAAGCCAGGGCAGCATAGGACCAACCTCCAACTATGACTCCCTGTGAACATGTAGCCTGAGAGCCAGTGCCGAAGCTCAAGACAGAAGTCCGTCTTATCTGGGCAGCAGCAATTGTCCCATGTAGGCCCAGGTCAGCAGGCTTCCAGGCTAGGAGGGAGTACATGACGCTGTGGTAGGTGACAGAAGGACAGACTCTGGCCTTACATGGGGGGGGAAGGGGGAGGGGTCACCCTTGACCTGAGTCTCCGTCTCCTCCTCCAGGAAGCCCACGGGGAGTAGGTCGAGAAAATTGCTAAAAAAAAAAAAAAGGGGGGAGGGGGGGTAAGGCCAGCCAGGAGAACAAACCAAGGAGTAGGGGGCGAGTGATCGTTTTTTAGCAAAGTTGTTACATTTTTCCAAGGGAGCCCCAAAGGGAACCCATAAGAAACGTAGAAAAACAAATGAGCATAACAGGTTGAGCTCAGCAAGTGTCGATCAGTCATCAGCATGATCTCTGCTTTCCTCTCTGCTGGGACCTGGGGTTCCAAATTTCCCAGAGCGGTTCGGCTTCTGTTTCTTGTTCAATCTTTTGTCAGGAGTGGAGAAGGGAGATCTGGAAGGTGACCGGTCTCGGGGTGGTTCCTGGAACTCAGCATACCAGTCAGGCAATGGGATGTATTCAAGGTCCAGAGCGGCATAGAAGTCTGGAAGTTCATCCGGATCACGCAGAATGTGTTGATGTCCATTGTAGTGCACGGATAGTGCAAAAGGGAACTTCCAGGTGTATTTTAATTCACGTTCCCTGAGTTTCTCCAGCAGAGGGCGCAAGGCTCTTCGGTTTCTCAGGGTAATCTGAGATAAGTCCTGAAACAACCGGATAGTGGCTCCATTGAAAATAATATGCTAATTTCTCCTCGCCTTTCTCATTATGTCCTCTTTAAGCAAAAAGCTCTGAAGGCAGCATATGATGTCCCTTGGAGGAGCATTATCTGGGCCTTTTGGTCTTAGTGCTCTGTGAGCCCTGACAAAATCGATCGCCATGTCTTCCTGCCGCTCTAGCAAGCTATTAAAAACTCGTTGTAATGCCGGAATGATTTGAGCTGAGTCTACTGTCTCAGGGATACCCCTCACTCGTATATTGGCCCTCCTTCCCCTATTGTCCAGGTCTTCTAAATGCCTATTTATTTCAATAAAATGGTGGTTTTGAGTCGTGCATTTCTTCTCCAATCTGAGAATTGCTTTGTCCCTGTGCCTTCCCGCAGCCTCAGACACCGCCATCCGCTCATTCAGAGCCAATAGGTTAGATTTAATGTCCGTGATGGCGGCCGAGAAGGAGGATTTAATATCCGCGGCTATCACTGACATATCGGCTAGGGTGAGGGGATGATTCAAGCGGGCGTTTCCCTTACCTGAGTCCTCAGGCGGGGATTGGGAGTCCTCACTGTATTCCTCCTCGTGTGGCTGCATCAGCGCCATCTTGGTCTTCCCCACGTTGTTGCGGGTCCCCGCCGCAGGCTTAAATAGCTCTGTGATGTTCCACGCTGTGGTAGAAGCCGAACCTCTCCTCGGGCGTGAGTGTGGGGTGTTGTACAGGCGTTTGCCCGGCATCTGGAGGCTCAGGGTCGGGGAATTAGGCGATTGCAGGCTGTGTGTGTGCCGGAGCTCTCCTAGTGTGCGTCCATACCCGTTGCGCGCCAAGCCACGCCCCCTCGTTTTAATTTCTATGACTTTGCTGACCGCTAGCCTATCATGAGGAAGTTTTAAGGTAGTTTTGGCACTGTAATTTTAGGAATTCCTCACTCTACCTTTCCTGGTAGATCCTTCTGTTATACCCTTATTGTTAACTGATCCAGTTTTCACTCCCCAAATCCCTTAATCACTCCCTTAGCACATCTTACTTCCATACCAGGAAACCCTGGGGTAGTCAGATGCCATTCTCTTATTTCCCATTTCCCCTGTTGCTCCCTTTTTAACTAATTATAGTTAACTTTGACTTTAATCATTTTCATTATAACTCGTGTGGTTTACAGTTATGTACATTAATAAGAAGCTTTCATTAGAAGGCTCTCCTCCCACGAACGGGAGATCCGTGCGCCCTATTTTGCCTCCCTCATTCAGCCACATAATATGTGGAAGTCTGACGGAAGCACCCTTTCCCCTGAGGGTGATTTTTGTCCCCACTCACGGGATATGTTTGAATGTGTTTTTCTGTTGAATTACTTATTATTTTCTCAAACCATTTCTGTTTTATTTATTTTCCTCACTTCAGTACTCACCTCTATTCCTTTTCTCTCCTCTTCCTTCAAGTCCACCTGGATTGTATCAACTGACTCGAGCAGCCCGATTATAGGTAAGTCTCTTTTATCTACTCAGCTACCATGGCACCACTAAACATCCTGTCTCTGAATGTCCAGGGACTCAACATCCCCCAAAAACGTACTAAGGCCTTCCGCACATTTCATGCCAGAAAGGCGCATATAGTTTGCCTACAAGAGACGCATTTCACGAACTCTTCTACACCTAAATTTATGTCCCACTTTTATCCGCAAACCTTTACAGCTTCGGCTACCTCTAGGCAACGTGGTACCCTCATAGCCTTTCACCGCTCTACTCCATTTTCCCTCCAATCTCAAATTAAAGACCCAGAAGGATCCTACTTAATTCTCATAAGCCATATTATGGACACTGAAATTACTGTCGTTTCATACTACGCGCCTAATAAGCAACCAAACCCGTTTATGTCACACCTACTACAGGTTGTGAATGACCACAAAACAGGAACAGTCATACTTTATGGAGATTCCAATCAGGTCCTCCTCCCATTTCTAGATAAATCCCTGTACAACCCACCCCACAATACATCCAAATTGTCTTTTTCACAACTTCTTTCCAAATATAATTTAGTAGACACATGGAGAGAATGTAATCCCACAAAACGTAGATATTCATACTACTCCCACCCTCATAAAACATTCTCACGGATTGACCACATATTTCTAACTATCGGTATGATCCCTGAAATAATCACAGCAGAGATTATTCCCATCCCATGGTCCGACCATAATGCAGTAATCACTTCTATTAAATCAGCACTACCCAAAGGCCATGACCCAACTTGGAATCTCCCAGACATTTTGCTCAAGCACCCATCTTACTGTCAAACCAATGAACAAGCCATAAAAGATTACCTATTACTCAATACCAGCCCCGATATTAATACCCTAACACTTTGGGAAGCACACAAGCCAGTAATACGTAATGTAATACAAAAACAATCAGCCATATTTAAACGTGAACGGAAAACCCTTGCTTGCAAACTGGAATCTGAGTTTAATGCCGCCTTTTTATCCCACCAAGACAATCCATCACCACTAACAAAATCTCGCTTAGACAAATCTTGTGTCGCATATGACTTATTTTTGACCGAAGCAGTTGAAAAATCTTATAAACGTTCAAAACATAATTATTTTATGAATTCCAATAAATCGGGAACCTACCTAGCACGCATGCTTAACTCTTTAAGCAAACCATTTAAACCAATTTGTTTAAAATTGGCAAAAGATGTTTTCACGAGTAACCCTATCAAAATAGTCCAGAGATTTCATTCCCACTTAACCTCACTATATACTTCACCCACTACCTTCGATCCAAAATTAGCAGACGCTTTCTTCTCTGACATTAATCTACCAGAACTCTCCCTTAACCAAAAGAATGTCTTAGAAGAAAAAATTACACCAGAGGATGTCACCAATGTCATCAAAGACCTAAAGCTAAATAAAAGACTGGGTCCAGATGGATACTCCGCTTTATATTATAGAACCTTTGCAGAAACTTTATCACCGATCTTAGCTGAAGCCTTTAATGTACTGCTGGAAGGAAAGTCCTTTTGGCAAGAAACATTAACAGCCATTGTTTGCATGATCCCCAAACTTCCCTCTGATGACACTTTATGTAAAAATTACCGCCCAATCTCGCTTTTAAATCTAGATATCAAAATTCTAGCTAAAATCTTAGCCAACAGATTAAACACTATAATAGGGAAACTCATCCACAAAGATAAAGTGGGTTTCATGCCAACACGCCAAGCGGGCGATAATGTCCGCCAGGCAGTATTACTAGCACAAATAGCAAAAGCTCGGCATTAAACCCTACTGTTTTCTATCTCTTGATTTAAAAAAGGCTTTTGATTCTGTATCATGGCCTCACCTACGCTATACATTACAAAATGGGGCTTTGGTCCCCACTTTTTGACCTGGATTGAGGCACTCTATAACAAACCAATTGCATACGTCAAATATGCAGGTTACAAATCTAGTCCATTTAATATAGAAAGAGGAACTCGCCAGGGATGCTCGCTTTCCCCCCTTTTATTCGCCCTTTTAGTGGAACCATTAGCCCAACGAATACATTCTGACCCGACAATCACACTTATAGAAACTGCTGGATATCAACACAAATTATGTTTATTTGCAGATGACATATTACTATTTTTGTCCTCCCCACAAGTTTCAGGACCCAACCTCCTTCCCATCCTCAACAAATTTGGGATGATTTCAGGCCTTTTAACAAATCCTAAAAAATCCAGTCCTTGATATATCCCTTTCCAAAGTAGAATAATGCCCCATACACACGATCGTTTTTCATGCCGTTAAAAATGCCATTTTTAAAAATGGGCATTAAAACCGATCGTGTGTATGCTCCAGAGCATTTTTAAAGACGTGAAAAACGGGCATTAAAAATTTCGAACATGCTCTATTTTTTCACGTAGTTTTTCATGTCGTTTTTTTAACGACGTGAAAAACGATGGTGTGTATGCTTTGACGAGGTGAAAAAAAACCGCGCATGCTCAGAATCAAGTATGAGACGGGAGCGAACGTTCTGGTAAAACTAGCATTTGTAATGGAGATAGCACATTCGTCACGCTGTAACGGACTGAAAAGCAGGAGGCTGAAAAGCGCGAATCGTCGCTCAACAAACTTTACTAACATGAAGGGTGGCACCATCCGAATGGAACTTCCCCTTTATAGTGCCGTCGTACGTGTTGTACGTCACTGCGCTTTGCTTGAACGTTTTTTAAAATGATCGTGTGTACGCAAGACAGGCTTGAGAGGAAACATGAAAAAAAACGACGAGAAAAACGTCGGTTTAAAAAATGGCATGAAAAACGATCGTGTGTACGCCACATTAGATTTGGTTAAACATTCACTCCCATTCATTTGGGCTGAGAGGTCAATTCCCTACTTAGGAATTCACCTAACAGCCTCCTATTCTGACCTTTTCACAGTAAATTACCCCCCAATTCTAAAACAAATTACAAAACTTATACAGCAATGGACACATCTCCCGATCTCATGGATTGGCAAAATGAATGCAATCAGAATGACAATTCTCCCAAAACTACTTTACTTATTTAGAATTCTGCCAATCTCAATCCCATCTTATTACCTTAGACTACTTCAAAAAAGGACAACAACCTTTGTGTGGGGCTCTACTAAACCCTGTATTTCACTTCACACGTTACATTTACCAAAACTCAGAAGAGGTCTTGGTTTTCCGAACTTTGCAAATTATTATAGAGCTGCACACATTGCCAGCCTTTCTAAAAATCATGCTACTCATGAAATACCCTTATGGGTTATAATAGAAGCCACAGAATGTGACCCACTCTCCATCTCCAATTTGTTATGGCTCCTCCCCAAGGAACGCAAAACCTTGCGTAACCCCATCACCAAATATTTTCTATCTCTATGGGACAAACTCAAATTCAAACACCAACTACAATCTCCCCACAACCCTTTATTATCATTCTCCAAAAACCCCTCGTTCTACCCAGCATGGGTCTTTTTCCCAAATCATTCAAGGCTTGGACCTCTCTGAACATTACACGGCTTAGTAACCTAATATCTTCTACATCCTTCCTCACATTTCCTACCCTTCGCGACACCTATAATTTGCCAAATTCCGAACTCTTTAGATATCTCCAGATCAAAAATTTCTACGCACCATTACTAAGTACTACTACCTCTCTTCCACATACCACACACTTTGAATCACCCTGTCTGAAGGATCCCCACTCAAGAGGTATGATATCTTCTTTATACTCCCAAATTTCAACTTACCTTGGTCTTGATGAACCCCCATATGCCCGTAAATGGGAGGAGGACCTGGATAGAACATTTGATATGGCTGACTGGTCTACAATTTGGTCCGCAATGAAATCTTCCTCTCCAAATATCCTGGCGGTAGAAACCAACTATAAGGTTTTAACTCGTTGGTACCTCGTCCCTTCCAGGTTGGCCAAATTTACGCCGAACCAAACGGCACAATGCTTTCCAGGCTGCCTTGACCCGGGCACCCACTTGCACATATGGTGGTCCTGCCCATTGGCACAGATATATTGGAAGAAAATATTTGGAGTTGCCTCCAGAATGTTTAATCTCAATGTGCAACCTGACCCAGCCACAGCCTTGCTTATAGACTTATTACTTATAGACAATTTAAACTCCTTAACCAACTCCTCACGGCGGCTAAGCAAACAATCGCAAAGGCGTGGAGGACCCCCGACCTGGAGGTACCCGAGACTGAATCCAGACTAAACGTTTTCATGTCTCATGCCAAAATGCTAGCAATAGAAAGAGATCAAATTCCAGCTTTCGAAAAAACCTGGAATCCTTGGATCAAATACCACTTATCACCACTCTGTGATAACACAATTCTCATGCCATGGTTGCTGACAACCCTACACAGATAAAAGTGATTTGCAATCCCAAACCCAAACTTTCAGAGCCTTGGTGCTACCCTACTTTCTGTTGTGAATATTATAATGCTTTTTACACCCTCAGACAGGAAGCCATACGATCTGAGCTAATTCAGTGGACTCCTGCCCTTTCTTCTCTATTCTCCTCACTATTCTATTCTTCCTTTTCTTGTGTCTCCCTTTTTCTTTTATATATATATTTTTTTCTCTTCGGCTCTATTTTTTATTCTTTCACTGAACAGTAATGAAGTATTATTCTATTTATCAAATTTTAACAGCTCTGGTCCAAGCTAATACTCTATATGGTAGCATTATTTCAATTGTAGTTACCGTAATTATTCTTAGTTATTTTAACTAATTTACTTTTCTTTTTTGTAATGGTCAAATAACCTACCTAACAGTAGCTACTTAGTGGTCCTTAAAATTCTACCATTTATGTTAAACATGGTTTGTTTACTGTTGTATTATTTATTACAACTGCTTGTATTTACTTGTTGATCCAATCAATAAAATATTTTGACAAGGAAAAAGGAGCGCGCCTGTCATTACCATCGGCAGAGTGCAAGCTCGGAAATGCATTGCAATAAATCAGACATCAGACGCCGCTGTGGTCCACGTGCGTTGCAGCCCCTCTTCCTGTTCTAGCCTAATACATCCAGCTGACAATCGGCACCCACAGGAGATAAGGCTATCGAACCACCACCGCTACCCAGCCAGCGCAGAGACTCACCTCACAGGACTCCACAATGTGCTTCACTTCACTTACCTAGATGTAAGTGATTTTATGCCTTGTTTTATTAAATGTCATACAGTTTACTTCAGTGGCGCTTCTATCTTTGTTTTACTTGTTCCTGGAGTTTTTGCTTCTGCTTCCCTCAAGAGGCTTGCCCTAAGTACAGGACTGTCCCCCCATTATCACCATTGGACCATCATCCCATCCGTTGCCTGCACATAGACTTATTCCCCCTATCTATATCATCCACAGGCCCCACTCAGACTGCTGACCCCTGATTGAGTGGTTTTATTCCCTCATCTTCGGTCAGATTAAGCATTTTTGTCTAACAGCTTCCGCCAGTATCACCCTATTGTATATCAAGGAAACACAGCCTAACTGCTAAGAAATTCAGTTTTTCATCCAGGTAAAGATGTTTTAATGTTTCAGTACCGCTACAGTAACTCCTTTTGTTGGTAATATGGTGGTGCGGGAACAAATGTTAAATTCCATTTTTTAATGTAGGAACCTCATAGTGCACCTCTATAGGTTCCCTGCTGTCTCTCCTATATAATAAACTAGGAGAAAAAGCAAGGGGAGAGGCGCCTCTGAGTGTAGATGTTTAAACAATTTAATAACAGGTAGAAGTACAGGCAACTCACATTTTACATGGTAAAAGCAGGCATTGTACGAAATCCATGGTTAAGAAGAGGTGTCATCAGTTCAGTCAAGCTGTTCTTTGTCCTGCTGGACCAGGCTGCACATCCTGTCTCTCACTGCACTTCCATGGATCACATACAAATATATTTTTTTACCACTACATCAGGTTGACTCATATTGCCCTTCCCATACTGGGGGTGGCGGGTGTTTGAATAGCAACAACCAAGGCCGTGATCTGCAGTCTCCCCACCGCCGCCGGCTCTCCATCTTCAGCGGTGCATATGACATCCAGCAGCACATCGCCCCAGCAGGGCAAAGAACAGCATGACTGAACTGATGACACCTCTTCTTAACCATGGATTTCGTACAATGCCTGCTTTTACCATGTAAAATGTGAGTTGCCTGTACTTCTACCTGTTATTAAATTGTTTAAACATCTACACTCAGAGGCACCTCTCCCCTTGCTTTTTCTCCTACAGTATTGGAACACGGTTTCTGTTTCTCCTCTGATGGCAGCCCTGAGACTGTACATGTGACTTTTGCTTTACCATTCCCCCCCCCCCCCTGGCCCCCATTATCTTGCTTACATACCCCCAGAGCTTGGACTCTACTTTCACTGTTTGTACATTGCATTGTACATTTATCATCTGATCCTATACGAATAGGATACCAGTGATTTGGACTTATGCGCATTTTACTTGTGTACTATAAAATAAACTAAATGCATTCCTCCTAAATTAGACTAAAATCTGACTTTAACCACTTAAGCCCCGGGCCATTTTGTAGCTAAAGGACCAGAGCTGTTTTCAGAATTTTGCACTGCGCTGCTCTAACTGTAAATTGTGCAGACATGCAATGTTGTACCAAAACGAAATTTGTGTCCTTTTCTTCCCACAAATAGAGCTTTCTTTTATTGGTATTTGATTGCCTCTGCGATTTTTATTTTTTACGATATCAACGGAAAAAGACAGATTTTTTAAAAAAAAAAAGATATTTTCTACTTTTTGTTATAAGAAAAATCGAATAAACTCAATTTTAGTCATACATTTAGGCCAAAATGTATTCAGCCACATGTCTTTAGTAAAAAAAAATGTCAATAAGCATATATTTATTGGTTTGCGCAAAAGTTATAGCGTCTACAAACTAGGGTACATTTTCTGGAATTTACACAGCTTTTAATTTATGACTGCCTATCTCATTTCCTGAGGTGCTAAAATGGCAGGGCAGTACAAAACGCCCCCCAAATTACCCTATTTTGGAAAGTAGACACCCCAAGGAAATTGCTGAGAGGCATGTTGAGCCCATTGAATATTTTTTTTTTTTGTCTCAAGTGATTGAATAATGACAAAAAAAAAAAAAAAATTACAAAAAGTTGTCACTAAATGATATATTGCTCACACATGCCATGGTTATATGTGGAATTGCACCCCAAAATACATTTTGCTGCTGCTCCTGAGTACGGGGATACCACATGTGTGGGACTTTTTGGGAGCCTAGCCGCGTACGGGCCCCCGAAAACCAAGCACCGCCTTCAGGATTTCTAAGGGCGCAAATTTTTGATTTCACTCCTCACTACCTATCACAGTTTCGAAGGCCATAAAATGCCAAAATAGCACAAAACCCCCCCAAATGACCCCATTTTAGAAAGTAGACACCCCAAGGAAATTGCTGAGAGGCCTGTTGAGCCCATTGAATATTTTTTTTTGTCCTAAGTGATTGAATAATGACAAAAAAAATAAAAATACAAAAAGTTGTCACTAAATGATATATTGCTCACACATGCCATGGTTATATATGGAATTACACCCCAAAATACATTTTGCTGCTTCTCTTGAGTACGGGGATACCACATGTGTGGGACTTTTTGGGAGCCTAGCCGCGTACGGGACCCCGAAAACCAAGCACCGCCTTCAGGATTTCTAGGCACAAATTTTTGATTTCACTCCTCACTACCTATCACAGTTTCGAAGGCCATAAAATGCCAAAATAGCACAAAACCCCCCCAAATGACCCCATTTTGGAAAGTAGACACCCCAAGCTATTTTCTGAGAGGCATGGTGAGTATTTTACAGCTCTCATTTGTTTTTGAAAATGAAGAAAGGACATTTTTTTTTTTTTTTTTCAATTTTCAAAACTTTGTGACAAAAAGCGAGATCTGCAAAATACTCACCATACCTCTCAGCAAATATCTTGGGGTGTCTACTTTCCAAAATGGGGTCATTTGGGGGGGGGTTTGTGCCATCTGGGCATTCCATGGCCTCCGAAACTGTGATAGGCAGTGAGAAGTGAAATCAAAAATTTACACCCTTAGAAAGCCTGAAGGCGGTGCTTGGTTTTGGGGTCCCGTACGCGGCTAGGCTCCCAAAAAGTCTCACACATGTGGTATCCCTGTACTCAGGAGAAGCAACAGAATGTATTTTGAGGTGTAATTCCACATATGCCCATGACATGTTTGAGCAATATATCATTTAGTGACAACTTTGTGCAAAAAATAAATTGTCTTTTTTCCGCAACTTGTGTCAACATATAAAATATTCCATGGACTCGACATGCCTCTCAGTATATAGCTTGGGGTGTCTACTTTCCAAAATTGGGTCATTTGGGGGGGTTTTGAACTGTTCTGGCATTTTATACACAACATTAGGAAGCTTACATCCACTCTTCTAACCACTTGAAGGCAAAGCCCTTTTTGACACTTTTTGTTTACATGAAAACATATTTTTTTTGCAAGAAAATTATGTTGAACCCCCAAACATTATATATATTTTTAAAGTAAAGGCCATACAGATTAAAATGGTGGGTGTTGCATTTTTTTTTCTACACAGTATTTGCACAGCGATTTTTCAAACGCATTTTTTGGGGAAAAAATACACTTTTTTAAATTTTAATGCACTAAAACACACTATATTGCCCAAATGTTTGATGAAATAAAAAAGATGATCTTAGGCCGAGTACATAGATACCAAACAAGACAAGCTTTAAAATTTCGCACAAACGCGCATTGGCGACAAACTACATACATTTTTAAAAGCCTTTAAAAGCCTTTACAGGTTACACAGATTTACAGAGGAGGTCTACTGCTAAAATTACTGCCTTCGATCTGACCTTCGCGATGATACCTCACATGCATGGTGCAATTGCTGTTTACATATGACGCCAGACCGACGCTTGCGTTCGCCATTGGGCAAGAGCAGGGCAGGACAGGGGTGCTTTTTTTTTTATTATTATTAATTTTGCTTTTTTATTTTATTTTTAAACTGTTGCTTCCAGATTTTTTTTTTTTTATCATTTTTATTGTTATCTCAGGGAATGTAAATATCCCCTATGATAGCAATAGGTAGTGACAGGTACTCTTTTTTGAAAAAACTGGGGTCTATTGGACCCTAGATCTTTCCTCTGCCCTCAAAGCATCTGACCACACCAAGATCGGTGTGATAAAATGCTTTCCCAATTTCCCAATGGCACTTTTTATATCCGGGGGGGGGACATTCCCTCCCACTGCTTGTAAAAGCAGTCCAGAGGCTAATTAGCCACTAGGATTGCTTTTACATGAAAGCCGGCCACTGGCTGAAAAGAATGATACCAAGATTATACCTAAACCCACAGGCATCATTCTGGTATAAACATTCAAAGTCCAGCAACATACCAGTACGTTGCTGGTCCTTGTTGGACATGTATTGTAATCTTTTTTTTCATGCAGCCTGTTGGCTGAACGAAAAAAAAAGATTGATCGGTGGGTATGCCCACCATTAGAATACCGCCCTTCATCCACCCACTTCTAATGATGGGCATGCATGCACCATTTATATATGCCGAAGCATAGGGTCATCTTCCCGCAAAAGTTATGCCGCGTACACATGGTCAGACTTTTCCACGGGCAAGCCTCCGTCGGAATTTCGACCATATGTACGCGGCATTAGGAGCAAAATCGCTCCACCGCTCCTCCGCCCTTGCTGCTCCAATGCTTCGGGTTTTTTTTGTTTTTTTTTGACTGTGGTGGTGAAATCACCTCCTACAGCACTGGAGTCACAAGGATCAGGCCTGTCTCTGCGAACGCTGCAGTTATGTGTGTTGTGTTTTGTAAGTGACAGTGATCGATCGATACTGCACTTGGGTGGCCTGGGCTGGACGGAGGGGCAAAACGCAGGTGCTAGCAGGTATCTGGGCTGATCCCACTAACACTGCGTTTTTGGGAACCCTAAACTGCTGGGGACGCTAGTATAGATCTGATCAGATCAGATATTGATCTGTTCAGATACTATACCACTAAGGGGGGTGTATGCTTAACACGTGGGTGTTAGCGCTACTGGCACTAACCTGACACTGCCTGGGGTGTGACGCAGACCCTCTCTGACGCTAAAACCTAATTGATATCACCCGCCGGGCGATCAGGGGGTTAAACCTTTATTGGGTTATATACGGCGGGTGCCCTGACACTATAAAAAGCAAACTAACTAACCAGTGTCACCCGTAACACTTATATGGTGATTACTGGTGAAAGGGTTAACTAGGGGCAATTAGGGGGTTAAAACCTTTATTAGGTAATATATGGGGGTACCTGACGCTATATAAAAACCTGACGGCGAACCTAAAAAAAAAATTACTGGCTACCTATCGGCATCACCGACACTAAGGCAACGATCATAAAAACGATCGCTTAGCGACAGTGGTGATAGGGGGTGAAAGGGTTACCTGGGGGACGATCAAGGGGGTTAAACCTTTATTAGATAATATATGGGGGTACCTGACGCTATAAAAACCTGCGGCGAACCTAAAAAAAATTACTGGCTACCGATCGGCATCACCGACACTAAGACAGCGATCAGAAAAACTATCGCTTAGCGACAGTGGTGATAGGGGGTGAAAGGGTTACCTGGGGGGCGATCAAGGGGGTTAAACCTTTATTAGGTAATATATGGGGTACCCGACGCTATAAAAACCTGCGGCGAACCTAAAAAAAATTACTGGCTACCGATCGGCATCACCAACGCTAAGACAGCGATCAGAAAAACAATCGCTTAGCGACAGTGGTGATAGGGGGTGAAAGGGTTACCTGGGGGGCGATCAAGGGGGTTAAACCTTTATTAGGTAATATATGGGGGTACCTGACGCTATAAAAACCTGCGGCGAACCTAAAAAAAATTACTGGCTACCGATCTGCATCACCAACGCTAAGACAGCAATCAGAAAAATGATCGCTTAGCGACAGTGGTGATAGGGGGTGAAAGGGTTATCTGGGGGGCGATCAAGGGGGTTAAACCTTTATTAGGTAATATATGGGGGTACCGGACGCTATAAAAACCTGCAGCGAACCTAAAAAAAATTACTGGCTACCGATCTGCATCACCGACGCTAAGACAGCGATCAGAAAAATGATCGCTTAGCGACAGCGGTGCTAGGGGGTGAAAGGGTTATCTGGGGGGCGATCAGGGGGTTAAACCTTTATTAGGGGGGGTTAGGGGGCTACACTGGACCTAAAACTAAATGTAGTGACACATTTACAGTCACAAATGTCACTGATTGCAGTGATCAGTAAATAAATGGTCACTGCAATCAGTGACACTGTGACTGGGGGCTGGGGGGGTGATCTGGGGGGTGATCTGGGGTGTCTGGGGGGGGCCTGGGGGGCGATTTATGTGCCTATGTGTCCTGGTGTCAGTGTAGTGTTTTGTGCACTAACCTGCATCTTCTCCTGTGCGGCGCTCGGTATATGTGAGCGCCGCAGGAGAGATGACATCACTTCCTCCTGCCTGTGTAAACATTACACAGGCAGGGGAAGGATTAGATTCGCTGGGAGCGATCGAGAGGGGGTGGCCGGAATCAAACGGCTGTCCCCTCATCCCTGATCGCTCCCAAACGAATAACGGCCGATCGGACCCCCCAACTATACAAAGGCAGTCACGTACATATACGTGATTCTGCCTGTCGGTGACATTCTGCCAACGTATATTTACAGTGGGCGGTCGTTAAGTGGTTAATGTATGGCTCTGGTTGAGAATACATCACAGAAAGGGAGAGAGAGAGGAAGCTGCACAACTCAGATGCCATGAAGGAAATCAAACTGCTTGTTGATATTAGGATTCAGTAGGTTTGAACTCACATTAAGGTAAAATGAATTAATTTCTAGCTTAAAGCGTAACACCATCTTTGTTGAGAAAAAAGCATTCCCCAGGCAGCCATATTGCATTGCATTTTACAGATAATTACAGAGCTGCAGATTGAAAAGGAAAGGTCATATTTAAAAAACATTTACCGGTAATTACAATATGACTTGTGTCATCATTGTATATGCTATATTATTTTATTTGTTTCTATTTTTTCCCCATGCAAGTGGAGTTACCCTTTAAGCACAGTTGTAATGTAATGTATTGATGAATGTGACTAGTTGCGTGAATTTGTTCTTTTACAATAGAATGTACCTATGCCTATTAATTCTGCATCTAAGTATATTAGGAGCTTTTCCCCAATTGCTTGCTTTTTAAAATAATACTCTGCACTATGTATAGTGTAGCTAAGCCCTTCTCAACCCTTTTATGCTCAAATAAATCTTGAGACAAATTCAGGTCTCTGCTACAATTTCTCCTATCTCGTGTCGTGTGCCTCACTCAAAGTCCCAAAAAACATTTCTTACTTCTGATTTAGGGATGGAGGTGCATGTTATCATGCACCTCATGTAAAGTCCCACAACACCCTTGCTTTCTACATTAATAGGGATGGAGGCGCAATTGACTGGTTGGTCTGGATTAATTTGTTATTTTTTGATCAATTTAGATTGGTGTATGATCTGGATGATACTATATATTTTGTCCGCATATGCTGTCTGTATTTTACTATTTCTACCGAGTCTAGTTTTTAAATACACACATCCTATACTGTATTTCACAATTAGCGATAGTTTCTATTTTAGGTGGTCTTTGCTTGTCAGGCTGAGTATCTGTCTGTATACCCGGGAGCTGCGATGCACATCGGGTGCCCTCTCCCCTTCTGCTGTGTTTCACAGGGGGCGGGTGGGTTTTCCTGACGTGCATCGGTGCCATGCCCTGCGCCATATGTTGTGCATTCTGGTGGATGTCTACTGCAGCCTGGTTACACAATGAATCCATAAGCAACAATAGCATACCTAATCAGGCTTTCACTTTTCCCAGCAGCTTGTCCCATGCTACTCCTGATTTCATATGCTGGAATTAAATAGTAATGCCAAGCTGATATCAATCTGCCTGATTTACACAGTTGGTGTAACTCAAGACACCATTGAGTGGATGGTGATCTGCCACAGCAGGGAGCTACTGAAGCCACTGTTAGGTGGATAAGATTTTTCTGTAGTGTTGGAGATGGGAGAACCCTTATGCCCCGTACAATTTCCAACAGAAAAAGTCAGATGGGAGCTTTTGGTCGGAAATTTCGACCGTGTGTATGCTCCATCTGACTTTTTCCGACGAAAAACCCAACCGTGTGTACGGGACATTAGGGACCTCTGTGCCAGAGATTGCTGTTTTTTTTTTTTGTTTTGAGTAATGGAAAATTATTTCTAGTTTCTGTGGTTTAAAATAAATTGATTGATGGTTACAGAATGATGGAAGTATTGATAGAGCTATTCCTATCATGAGGCAACGTGAGACTTACCTTACCTATTTTCCCTTAACTAATTCCTACTGCTATCTAGTGAAAACAACCTATGCCTGCTAAATCTTAAACCATGCACTGTTTTCTCAAGATATATAACAACAGAAATGTCCAGATGAAGAGGAGAAGGGTTTATAAGCAGTGACAGGTTTAACACTGTGATTGGTTGGAAGGTATTTCAAATGCTGTCTCAAATTGGACGTATGGTAGGAATACAGAATACGTAAGCCTATTTTCTGTCTTAAGCCTAGGAGTCCCCAAACTTCACATATTCAACTAGGAGAAAGTAAATTAGTGTACTTAGTTTTAAGCACTGTTAGTTCAAGTAGGATTGGTCACTTTCAGCATTAATACATGTAGAACATAGTATTTGATAGGTTTAAAGGGACACTAAAGGTTCATGTTTTTTCACCTGAACGCATCATATGGCAGCACAGTGGTGTAGTGGTTAGCACTTTCACCTAGCAGCAAAAGGGTCGCTGGTTCGAATCCTGACCACGACACCATCTCCCTGGAGTTTGCATGTTCTGCGTGGGTTTCCTCCCCCACTCCAAAAACATGCTGGTAGGTTAATTGGATCTTGTCCAAATTGGCCCAGTATATATGTGTCCCAAGCGTGTCAAGATCCTACGAGGTAAAATGACCGCCGCAGACACTTGCTGCTAAAAGCGCCTAGAGGCGATTTAGTTTGCATGTGAGCGCTATACAAGTCACTCATTCATTAAAAAACATCCGACAATACCAGCTCCCTGTTTTACTTACCTGAGCCTGTTCACCTGTTGCGCTCGTCCCCGACGTCCTCTTCACCGCTCAGCCTGGTCGTTGATTGGTTAGAGTGGATGAATTAAAAGCAGCGCAGCCATTGGCTCGCGCTGCTGTCAATCACATCCAATGACGCGGCGCGCCAGGGCGGGGCCGAGTGATACAGTTGTATCACGGGAGTGTGCCCGCAAGAACTTACCACCATGCAAGCTCACTCGCATGAAGGTGTTCAGTTCTTGCGGGCAGGAGCCGAGACAGCCGCCGAGGGACCCCAGAAGACCAGGTTCAGGGCCACTCTGTGAAAAACGAGCTGCACAGTGGAGGTAAGTATTACATGTTTGTTATTTAAAAAAAAAATCTCTTTACAACCCCTTTAAGCATTGTTACATTTTTGATGACATGATCAGCTACAGTATAGTCAGCATCAAGGTCATGGAAAGGAAAGTGGGTTGCAAATACACATTACACAGATAAACCACAAATGCAAATCATAAATTACTTGGTTTATATACACATTACAAATACTACATTTCCACTTGACTGGTCGGCGTATTGCTATTTTCAGCTGATGTATGCAGTGTGGCTGATACACTAGAATCTTTCATTTTGATTTTCGTGGAAAATCGTAAAGATAGTGGTGTGCAAGCTTCCTATCCTGTCACCCCTTCATGCACAGAACCATAAGGTGTGAGTGTGTTACCTTCTTGCAGCAAAATTCAAATCTAATTGATTTTCCATTCCTTATGCCATACCTGTGGGCAAGGCATGTTTGTCAAGAGATTGCACACATGTGATCAACCTAAACATAAGCACAGCCCATCTTTTTTATTTGATTATCTGTTGTTCCTTTATACATTTTTGGATCTCCCTTACATTTATGTTAAAATACACTGAGGCCTGTTACTCAATAATAAAGGCCTGAAATGTACAAGTCTACACATAAAACAATGCACATCAAATGGGAATACTTCTAAAAGTTACTTTAAGTCTAGGTTAACACTGATGCAAATTTACAGCGGGTTTGATGCCTTTAGGAACACACAAATTCACAGGTCATGTAAATAGCATCGTATTCAATGGCTTTGGTTCACATCTATGCGTTGCGAATTTGGTGTGAGAAAAAAAAAGGGTCCTGTGCGTGTTGACTGCGAGTGCAATGCAAATTCCTATGGTGCAGTGTGAAGTTTATCTTCATAGGCTTCAATTGAACTTGCAGTAAACTCGCAGCACACAGTTCACATCTCTGTGAATTGTTCACTATCTGCCTCCTGAAATTTGTGGTAAAATTGCGGTAAAATTGCGGTAAAATCATAATAAATTTGCACCTGTCCACCTCAAAACGCAAGGCAAATTCACATCTCACAAAAAACGGATGAATATCGCAGTACATCTTAACGCAGTAGTGTGAACCTAGGCTAAAGGGATGTTATATACTTCCAATTGTCTATAAAATATTTAACCTTTTATTGGATAGTATTTTAATTATTAATAATAGATGTTTACACAATGCTATCTTCACCAGCCAGGAAGTACAGAAAGCTGAACTAAGGGTGAACAAAATAGTTCTTGCGGTTCCAGGTGACACTACACTCATGTGGCAGTGATCAGGAACACTGTTGCTGGCTGCACTAGCTCTGTAACACTGTACTGATGTGGCAGTGATCAGGACAATGTTGCTGGCTGCAATGGTCTGGTGACACTGGCACTGGTGAGGGTGCAATCAAGAACACAGTAGCTGGCTTACACTGGTCTGGTGATACTGAGACTGGTGTGGCAATGTACACAGTGATCACAGAGTATACTGCTGCACATGCTAGAAGGTGTGGAGGAGCAGTGCAAAGCTAATGCCACTTTAAAATGTCCTCCTGCCCCAGATAACTATTCTATGTCGGGAAGAGTCCCTTGTCCTTCATCATTGGGAAAAGTGTCCTGAAAGGTACCCCCAAAGCTGAAGGGCATGTGACCTGGTTTGGTACAGGAAGGGGGTACTCGCTGCACCTCTTTTTGAAGCCACCCAGACTGCATGCAAGGTGCTGGGGGAATGTTGGGTTGAACCCCCACACCTTTTTCATTTTTTTTTTATATTTACTGTTACTTAGTGTTGGGCGAACAGTTAGAGCCCAGCAAATGTTTGGCCCAAACATTGGCTGTTCGGCCTTTCAGTGAACACCTGAATTGTCAGGGCGTTTGACCGTTTGTTTGGCCTGCTGAATAACCCACAATGCACTGTGCTCCACACAGTGAATTCTAACCCTTTATTGGCTGAAGCAATGAAGGCTTTGCCTAATCAGGGCACAGAGCACTGTCAGAGCCATGATTGGAAAAAGTAATGATGACTGTGCCCATTAATGGCTCATTGCTCAGATATTCCTCACACTATAAAAGGTTCCTTCCCAGTGTGACGTTGGAGTTGAGAGAGATAGAACAGGGCTCTGTTCATTGCTACAAGCAAGTTAGTGTGCTATAGTGTACAATTGTGATTCTATTGTGAGTGTAGAATGTTAGTGTAGTGTGAATCTAGTGATAGTGCAGCGTCAGTGTAGTGCAACATTCCTTTTTTTACTTTAGTGTCAGTGGTGTGAGTCAGGGCAGTTTTACTGCAGTATATTGAAGTGTGTCAGTGTAGTGTGTCAGGGCAGTTTTATAGCACTATATTGTAGTGCATCAGTGCAGTTTTACAGCAGTATATTGTAGTGCATCTGTGCACTTTTACTGCAGTATATTGTAATGCATCAGTGCATTTTTACTGCAGTATATATTAGTGCATCAGTGCACTTTTACTTCAGCATATTGTAGTGCATCAGTGCAATTTGTGAAAAAATATAGGAAAGAAGGTATGGCGCAACCTGATATGTACACCTTCATCTTTTTAACATTTGTGACAAATTCATAAAAACAAAAAATTTCCAAAAAAGTATCTTCACAAAAAAAAAACAAACACCGTGATTTAAAGTGTCAAATAATATCCTTCAAGTAGTGCTCCACCACAAATTGTGCATAACAAATGCAAATACACCAGAACCTTAAACTAAAAAAACTTGTGAGAATAATGGATTTCTCTCAACCAACAGCGTGAATCAGAATGATGCCTTAACCACCCGCCGCACGCACTTATACTTCGACAGAATGGCACTTCTGGGCAGAAGGACGTATATATACATCCCCTTTAAAGAAGCTGCATTGTGGATGCGCGCCCGCCGTGAGCCTGACCGCGGGTCCCGTGGACTCGATCGCCGCGGGGATACCCGCGATCATCTCATGGTGAGGAAGAACGGGGAGATGCTGATGTAAACAAGCATGTCCCCGCTCTGCCTAGTGACAATGACAGTGATCACCGCTTCCTGTAATCGGAAGCGGTGATCACTGTCTTGTCACACACAGCCCATCCCCCCTACAGTAAGAACACATCCCTAGGACACACTTAACCCCTACAGCGCCACCTAGTGGTTAACCGCTTCACTGCCAGTGTCATTTTCACAGTAATCAGTGCATTTTTATAGCACTGTCGCTGTAAAAATGACAATGGTCCCAAAATGTGTCAAAATTGTCCGATGTGTCCGCCATAATGTTGCAGTCACAATAAAAATCGTTGGTCGCCGCCATTACTAGTAAAAAAATAAAATTATTACTGTAATAAAAATGCCATAAAACTATCCCCTATTTTGTAGACGCTATAACTTTTGCGCTAACCGATCAATAAATGCTTATTGCGATTTTTTTTTACCAAAAATATGTAGAAGAATACGTATCGGCCTAAACTGAGGGAAAAAAATGTTTTTTTTCGATATTTTTGGGGGATATTTATTATAGCAAAAAGTAAAAAATATTGCATTTTTTTCAAAATTGTCGCTCTTTTTTTGTTTATAGCGCAAAAAATAAAAACCGCAGAGGTGATCAAATACCACCAAAAGAAAGCTCTATTTGTGGTAAAAAAAAGGACGTCAATTTTGTTTGGGAGCCAAGTCGCACGACCGCGCAATTGTCCCCTATTCACAGAACTGTTTTGCAGTCACCACATCCCTAAATTTGAATAGAAACAAAAACCTCCTAGAAAGGATGGGACTTTATAAGTGACTGGAAAACCAATGGAATGATTTATTAAATGATTTATTAAATATACAAATATTCATAAAAAGATATACAGTTGTGAACATATGTTACAAATCTATATAATGGGTTGATGGATGTGGATGCCTGTGAGCATGGCTCTCACAACTTGACCCAATGTTTCTGGCACAAGAGCCCTTCTTCGGGGGGTTTTATTCAAGTATCTAGAGCCAGTCATCTAGTAAAACATATATATCATATTAGTACAAAAATGTTAAATATTGAATAAAAAATATATTCTGTACATTGTAGTGAAAACTAACAGAGCAAACAGAGTCATGTAAAGGAAAAAAAAGAGAGAAAATGGGGGGGGGGGGAAGAGAGAGAAAGAGAGGGAGGAGGAGGAGGAGGAGAAGAGGAGAAAGTGGGGAGGCGAAGGGGTGGGAAGGTGAAGGGTAAAAAGGGGGAGGGGATCGACGTCAAGCCGTTGTGAATGCGTGTATGACGCAAGGTCTCCTATTTTGTGTTCCACCCTTACTATGGACGTGAGGACGCCGCTGCGTTCCATGCGCATTGCGCAGGCACCGGCATCCTCCTTTCTCCCATATAAACATTGACAGCTGCATGGTATGTACAGCAGCAACGGCTCTGTCACCAGAGGATGAAATTACTTCCATCTGCTTACAGGTATCCTATAACACTTTTTGTAACACCGCTCTTTACTACCATCTTACCCTCTTTGTAGATGTATATAAATTGGGTCTGTGCTATTCACACAGGCATACCCCCTATATCTGAGGATCACTGCTATCCTCGGGTTATTTGTGAGGCACCCAGCACTGAGTACTGAATACTTCAATCTTTGGAGCTCTTGATCCATTCTACATCTAGGTAGGTGCTATAGGAGGGAGTGGACAGAAACACTCAGCTATCAAGCCCCGAAGAGTCTGTAGCCATTTCAGGCGGTCAAACACAGCCAGTGTTTGGTTGGCTGATGTTCAGTGGGAATTCCACTTGCCCGTAAACAGCCTGACATGTCCACCAGGTGGAACTCAACTTTGGCAATGCTGCAGTAGCTGCACATGCAGCAGAGGGCCGTCAATGAGTACCTGTGTGAGTATGGCACAATGACAGGCTCAGGACGGCTCTTCTTTTTTTCCCCATGCCAATGGCTGCTGAAAAAGGATGCAGGCACTGTACTGCCACCATATGATGAGGCGATAAGGATGGTGAGCCGTGACAATGCATGCATCAGTGACACAATCTCTGTTGTGTTCCTGCTGGAGAATACTCTGCATGGCATTATGGACAGGGAACTCGAGGCAGAGCAGCAGGAGGAAGAGGAGGACTTGCGTTCTCTCAAGGCCCGCTTTATGCAGACACATTATTCTTGCGTCGCCACAAAACACACAGGAGCAGAGGGAGCAGGATTCTGTCAGTTTTGGAGGCATTGAAGCAGAGGAAGACATAAGTCAAACTTTAGGAGATGGTTTTCAGTCCCCAGAACCCTTGGGAGTAGTACATGGCTGGGAGGAGGCAGTTCCAGATACTTTAATCCTCAGTGACCCCCGAGGACTCTGCTTCTCATGTCTTCGCAAACTTGCAGTGCATTGCCTCCCTTATGCTTTAAAGCCTGCAAAAGGATCCGAGAATTTGTGGCATCAAGGAGAAGAATCATTATTGGTTGACAACCCTCCTTGACCACTGTTACAAAGAAAAGTCTCAGAACTCATCCCATTCCCACAAAGGGAGCAGAGGATGAAATATCTTGAGGATACCTTGAAGAGGAGTTTATGTAACGCCTTTCCAGACTCTGGTAGGTTACAGTCTCATGGAAAATCTAGTTTTGAGTCTTCTGTTGGTCAAAGGAGAAGCAGTGGAGAAGAGGGCTGCCTCAGTGATGCATTTAAAAATGTTTCTAGCCCTCAATGCTAAGAGATGTCAGCTTCCACGTCCTATCTGTAATTTCTGCATCATAATGTGGAAGTTTTTCTAGGGCCGATGATCCACCGGGTAATGGGTCATGAGACTAGACCACTGGCCAGAACTTGCCCAGTATGCAATTGAGCTGCTGGTCTGCCCCAGCATTCAGTATGCTTTCCAAATGGGCATTCAGTGCTCCTGGGAGTATTGTGACAGATAAAAGAGCGCATCTGTCCACAGACTACATTGACCAACTGACAATTATCAAAATGAATCATTCCTGGATTAGCAGCAGCTATCAAGCCCCCGATGCTGATGTCATAGTTACATAGTTACATAGTTAGCCAGGCTAAAAAAAGTCCATCTAATTCCACCCAAAAAAAATAGAATCCCATATACACAACCCTATACCCTCAGTTGATCCTGAGGAAGGGGAAAAACCCCAGCAAAGCATGATCCAATTTGCTACAGCAGGAGAAAAAATTCCTTCCTGGTCCCCCGATAGGCAATCGGATATTCCCTGGATCAACTTTACCTAAATATTAGTACCCAGTTTTACTATGTACACCTAGGAAAAAATCCAGGCCTTTTTTAAAGCAATCTATTGAGCTGGCCAGAACCACCTCTGGAGGGAGTCTATTCCACATTTTCATAGCTCTTACTGTGAAGAAACCTTTCCGTATTTGGAGATGAAATCTCTTTTCCTCTAGACCTGAAGAGTGCCGCCTTGTCCTCTGTGATGACCTTAAAGTGAATAACTCAACACCAAGTTCACTATATGGACCCCTTATATATTTGTACATGTTGACCATATCCCCCTTAATCTCCTCTTCTCAAGAGAGAATAAATTCAGTTACTCTAATCTTTCCTCATAGCTGGGCTCCTCCATGCCTCTTATTAGTGATGAGCCGAACACCCCCGGGTTCGGTTCGCACCAGAACCCGCGAACGGACCGAAAGTTCGAACGAACATTAGAACCCTATTAAATACAATGGATGCGAACGTTCGAATTCTAAAGTGCTAATTATAAAAACTATTATGCATGTTATTGTCCTAAAAAGGGTTTGGGAACCCGGGTTCTGCACCAGGGGACATGTATCAATGCAAAAATAAGTTTTAAAAACGGTCGTTTTCCGGGAGCAGTCATTTTAATGATGCATAAAGTGAAAAAAAAAAGTCAAATATTCCTTTAAATATCGTACCTGGGGGGTGTCTAAAGTATGCCTGTGAAGTGCCACGTGTTTCCCGTGTTTAGAACTGTCCCTGCACAAAATGACACTTCTAAAGGAAAAAAAAGCCATTTAAAACTGCTTGCGGCTTTAATGTAATGTCTGGTCCCGGTAATATGGATGAAAATCTTTAAGAAAAATGGCATAGCTACCCCATGACCCCCCCCCTACCCCAGCCCATTACCAGCCCCTTTGGGTCTTGTATGGATATTAAGGGGAACCCCGCACATAAAATAAAAAAGGCCCTATATACTCTGAACAGCCGTATACAGGCGGTGCATACAAGACAGGGACTGTAGGTTTGTTCTTATGTAGAATCTGTTTGTAATTTTGAACAGGTACATTGTTGAAGTGTAGCTCCAGACCAAAAATCTATTTTTAAACTTTTTGGAAAACATAGGTAAGGGTTATCACCCCTGTAACATTTGTTTTGCTGTCTGTGCCCCTGTTCAGAACATTTCACCTCACTTTCCGTCCTAATGACAACTGTTTTTGAAATGTGGTGTTTTTCTTGAAACAAGGATTGCTGATAAAGCATCAGTACAGAGGAGACACCTTTCTCCCATATTTATTCTTACAGGAGAGAATTTTCCTTCCTAGTGGTAGATTTCCTCTCACTTCCTGTTGTCTTCTTGCGTTTGCAAGTAGGAGTCGTTTGTAAGTTGGATGTTTGAAAGTAGGGACCTGCCGTATATACTCTGCAGAAATAGGCCCCTTAGTTGTTGGTGTTGGCACAACACTGTAAGCACTCACAGTTACTCTTGGTTGGTGCTGGAACGCCCTGCTGTCAACTATTATATCAGGAATTTTAATTACATATAATTGTTGAACAGTGGTAGTAAAAATTGGGCCTTTGATGGTGGTGCTGGTGCCACAACACTGTAAGCCCTGACAGTTACTCTTGGTGGGTGCAGCAATGGGCCCTGCTGTGAATTATTAGATCAAGAATTGTAATTACATGCCCCTGTTGAACAGGGGCTGAAAAATTGGGCCTTAGGCACTGGTGGCACAACACTGCAACCCTTCACAGATACTGTACTTGGAGCACAGCAATGAGCCCTGTTGCAAAGTATTGCTTCAAAAATTGTAATGACACGCCCCTGTTAAACAGGGGCTGAAAAATTGGGCCTTAGGCACTGGTGGCACAACACTGCAACTCCTCACAGATACTGTACTTGGAGCACAGCAATGAGCCCTGTTGCAAAGTATTGCTTCAAAAATTGTAATTACACGCCCCTGTTAAACAGGGGCTGAAAAATTGGGCGTTAGGCACTGGTGGCGGCACCCATAAACAAAAATGATCTTCCAAGCTATCATCATCAATCGTATCATTGAGGACTCGGAGGAGGAGGATAGCCAGTCAACATAACAGCACAGGCACTCAGCATCAGCATCAGTCTTGAAGGGATGTGACATTTTAAAATCAATTAGTCTGTTATATCAGCATCAGGTGTGTGGTAGCTGGTGGTGATCCAAGACTGGTTCATCTTGATGAAAGTCAGTCGATCAACCGAGTCGGTGGACAGGCGCACCCTGTGATCCGTGACAAATCCTCCAGCAGCACTGAATGTGCGTTCCGAAAGAACGCTGGATGCAGGACAGGCCAGTAGCTCAATTGCATACTGTGCAAGCTCTGGCCAGTGATCCATCCTCAAGACCCAGTAAGCCAGAGGATTTTCGGTGGGGAAGGTGTCCAAGTCTGACCTTGCCCCTAGATATTCCTGCACCATGTTTATCAGACGCTGGCGATGGTTGCTGGAACCGATCATACTTTGGGGCTGCGGACTAAAGAATTGTCTGAACGCATCGGTCAGACGGCCACCTTCCCCACCGCTCCTTCTTTGACTGGCCGAAGCCTCAGCAACTCGTTGTCCAGGACCAGGAGTTTGCAACCTCCCAGTCTCTGGGAACGCGTTGCACAGACCTTTCTGCAAGGCCTCCCGGAGTTGTCTCATCCTCTGCTCCCTCTGCGACGGTAACATAAGGTCCGCAACCTTACCCTTGTACCGTGGATCAAGGAGAGTGGCCAGCCAGTAATGGTCCCTCTCCTTGATCCGAAGAATACGAGGATCCTTCCGCAGACTTTGCAGGATCAGGGAGGCCATGCAGCGTAGGTTTGCTGAGGCATTCGCTCCGGAGTCCTCTGGGTCACTAAGGACGACATGATCCGCAGCCACCTCCTCCCAGCCACGTACAAGTCCACTGGTTTCTTGGGACTGTAAATCATCCCTAAAAGACTGCTGCTGATGATGCTGAGTGCCAGCCTCCACCTCCATGCTGACACAATCCTCCTCCTCCTCCTCCTCCTCCTCCTCCTCCTCTTCCTGTGCGATGGGTGGGACAGAAGGAACACTGTCTGGGTAAAGGGGGCCTTGAGAGGCAAGGAAGTCCTCCTCTTCCTGCCTCTGTTCTGCCTCAAGTGCCCTGTCCATTATTCCACGCAGCGTGTGCTCCAACAGGTGGACAAGAGGTACAGTGTCACTGATGCATGCACTGTCACTGCTCACCATCCTCGTGGCCTCCTCAAATGGTGCCAGGACAGTGCATGCATCCCTGATCATGCCCCACTGGCGTGGAGAAAAAAAACCAAGCTCCCCTGACCCTGTCCTGGTGCCGTAGTCGCACAGGTACTCATTGATGGCCCTCTGCTGCGTGTGCAGCCGCTGCAGCATGGCCAACGTTGAGTTCCACCTGGTGGGCATGTCACATATAAGGCGGTTCTTGGGCAGGTTCAACTCCTTTTGCAGCTCAGCCAGGCGAGCACTGGCATTATAAGATCTGCGGAAATGCACACAGACTTTCCTGGCCTGCCTCAGGACATCCTGTAAGCCCGGGTACCTGCCCAAGAAGCGCTGCACCACCAGGTTAAGGACGTGAGCCACACAGGGCACATGGGTCAGTTGTCCCTGTCGGAGGGCGGAGAGGAGGTTGGTGCCATTGTCGCAAACCACCATTCCTGGCTTAAGCTGGCGTGGCGTCAACCACCTCTCGGCCTGGCCCTGCAGAGCAGACAGGACCTCTGCCCCAGTGTGGCTTCTGTCCCCCAAACACACCAGCGCAAGCACGGCATGGCATCTTTTTGCCTGCGTACTTGCGTAGCCCCGTGAACGGCTACGGAGCACCGCTGGTTCATAGGACAAACCACAGGAAGAGGCCATGGAGGAAGAAGAAGAGGAGGGGGTGGAGGAGAGAGGTGTGTCACAACCAGTAGTAGCATTTTGGAGGCGTGGCGGTGGGACAACCTCCAACACTACTGCACCTTGTCCTGAATCCTTCCCAGCTGCCAAAAGAGTGACCCAATGGGCCGTGAAAGAAAGGTAACGTCCCTGTCCATGCCTGCTGGACCATGAGTCAGCGGTAATATGCACCTTACCGCTGACCGCCCTGTCCAGCGAGGCCAAGACATTGCCTTCCACATGCCGGTAGAGAGCCGGAATAGCCTTCCGTGAGAAAAAGTGGCGTTTGGGAACCTGCCACTGAGGAACCGCACATTGCACAAACTCACGGAAGGGGGCCGAGTCTACCAACTGAAAAGGCAGCAGTTGAAGCGCTAGCAATTTAGCCAAGCTAGCATTCAACCGCTGGGCATGTGGATGGCTGGGAGTGAACTTCTTTCGACGGTCCAGCAGCTGGGGCAGGGAAATTTGCCTGCTAGAATCGGACGTCGGTGTACTGCTAGCAGAGTGGGCGCAAGTACTTGGCTGTGACACACCTAATTCTACACCTTCATTCCTCTCAGTGCATGTTTCAGAGAGGACTGAAGTTATAGTGGGGTTGGAGATCCCAGCTGATGCGGTGCAAGGAGAGGTCCGCTTGGTTCTTTGGTGTGGGTCTTTGAGGTAGGCTTGCCAACGAGCTGCATGGCAGGTCAACATATGTCTGGTCAGGCATGTGGTACCCAAGCGGCTGATGTTTTGGCCACGCGATATACGCTTGAGACATATGTTGCAAACAGCAGCTGTGCGATCTGATGCACTAGCCTCAAAAAAGGCCCACACCAAAGAACTTTTTGAATGACGGGCAGAGGCAGCGCCCTGCACAGGCGGAGCTCTGCGGTGTGATTCCGTCGGTGTACTGCCCTTACGCTGGCCACCAAAGGGCATCCTGCCTCGTTGGAGATGTGCCTCCTCCTCATCCTCCTCCTCCTCCTCTCTCCTATTAGGCACCCACGTGGAGTCATTGACCTCATCATCCCCTCCCTCCTCATCACTGGAGCCAATCTGGCAGTATGCTGCAGCTGCTGGAACATGACTGCCAGATTGGTGTCCTTCTTGAGCATCCCCTCTGTCTGCTCTCACGCTACTGCCTTCCTCTAGCTGGGTTTCATCATCAGACCCTTCGAAACGCTGGGCATCCTCCTGGAGCATGTACCCAACACTGTGCTGAAACAGTTCGGGGGACTCCTCAGGAGGAGGACATGGTGGGTCTAGGGAAGGAGTGACTGATGATTTGTCTGACATTGATACCAGGGAAGACGACGCTTTGGCAGCTGCTTTTCCAGTACCCTGAGCCTGGGTGAGAGAGGATGAGGAGGAGGAGGAGGGCTTGGTCATCCACTCTACCAAGTCTTCGGCATGATGTGGCTCAACATGTCCAGCTGCCGAAAAGAAGGACAAGCGTGTCCCATGGCCATGTGCTGATGACAATGCACCGCGTCCACGACCAGCACTGTTGCCCCCAGACACAGAGCCTGCTTGCCCTCTTTTATTGCCTCCTGACTGTCTGCCTCTCCTTGTTTGCCTTCCAGACATTCTAATAGATGGCCTGCAGGGAGATGGGAAAAAAGCAATAAGGGCTACCTTCAGGTGTCCTTCTCTGTCCCTTGAAACAAGGACTTTCACAGTGAAAGAAACTGACACTGTCCCTACCTAGAGTTTTCTGTCCCTAGAATAAATGTTTTTTTTAATCACAATATAGCACAAGGACAATTCACTCAATGTCTCTCCAGGTCCCTGGAAACAAGGACTTGCAGAGTGAAAGAAACTGACACTGTCCCTACCTAGAGTTTTCTGTCCCTAGAAAAAATGTTTTTTTTAAGCACAATATAGCACAAGGACAATTAACTCACTGTCCTTACAGGTCCCTGGAAACAAGGACTTGCAGAGTGAAAGAAAAAAAACACTCTCCCTACCTACAGTTTTCTGTCCCTAGAAAAAATGTTTTTTTTAAGCACAATATAGCACAAGTAAAATTAACTCACTGTCCTTACAGGTCCCTGGAAACAAGGACTTGCAGAGTGAAAGAAAAAAAACACTCTCCCTACCTACAGTTTTCTGTCCCTAGAAAAAATGTTTTTTTTAATCACAATATAGCACAAGGAAAATTAACTCACTGTCCTTACAGGTCCCTGGAAACAAGGACTTGCAGAGTGAAAGAAACTGACACTGTCCCTACCTAGAGTTTTCTGTCCCTAGAATAAATGTTTTTTTTAATCACAATATAGCACAAGGAAAATTAACTCACTGTCCTTACAGGTCCCTGGAAACAAGGACTTGCAGAGTGAAAGAAACTGACACTGTCCCTACCTAGAGTTTTCTGTCCCTAGAATAAATGTTTTTTTTAAGCACAATATAGCACAAGGACAATTAACTCACTGTCCTTACAGGTCCCTGGAAACAAGGACTTGCAGAGTGAAAGAAACTGACACTGTCCCTACCTAGAGTTTTCTGTCCCTAGAATAAATGTTTTTTTTAAGCACAATATAGCACAAGGACAATTAACTCACTGTCCTTACAGGTCCCTGGAAACAAGGACTTGCAGAGTGAAAGAAAAAAAACACTCTCCCTACCTACAGTTTTCTGTCCCTAGAAAAAATGTTTTTTTTAAGCACAATATAGCACAAGTAAAATTAACTCACTGTCCTTACAGGTCCCTGGAAACAAGGACTTGCAGAGTGAAAGAAAAAAAACACTCTCCCTACCTACAGTTTTCTGTCCCTAGAAAAAATGTTTTTTTTAATCACAATATAGCACAAGGAAAATTAACTCACTGTCCTTACAGGTCCCTGGAAACAAGGACTTGCAGAGTGAAAGAAACTGACACTGTCCCTACCTAGAGTTTTCTGTCCCTAGAATAAATGTTTTTTTTAATCACAATATAGCACAAGGACAATTAACTCACTGTCCTTACAGGTCCCTGGAAACAAGGACTTGCAGAGTGAAAGAAACTGACACTGTCCCTACCTAGAGTTTTCTGTCCCTAGAATAAATGTTTTTTTTAAGCACAATATAGCACAAGGACAATTAACTCACTGTCCTTACAGGTCCCTGGAAACAAGGACTTGCAGAGTGAAAGAAAAAAAACACTCTCCCTACCTACAGTTTTCTGTCCCTAGAAAAAATGTTTTTTTTAATCACAATATAGCACAAGGAAAATTAACTCACTGTCCTTACAGGTCCCTGGAAACAAGGACTTGCAGAGTGAAAGAAACTGACACTGTCCCTACCTAGAGTTTTCTGTCCCTAGAATAAATGTTTTTTTTAATCACAATATAGCACAAGGACAATTAACTCACTGTCCTTACAGGTCCCTGGAAACAAGGACTTGCAGAGTGAAAGAAACTGACACTGTCCCTACCTAGAGTTTTCTGTCCCTAGAATAAATGTTTTTTTTAAGCACAATATAGCACAAGGACAATTAACTCACTGTCCTTACAGGTCCCTGGAAACAAGGACTTGCAGAGTGAAAGAAACTGACACTGTCCCTACCTAGAGTTTTCTGTCCCTAGAATAAATGTTTTTTTTAAGCACAATATAGCACAAGGACAATTAACTCACTGTCCTTACAGGTCCCTGGAAACAAGGACTTGCAGAGTGAAAGAAAAAAAACACTCTCCCTACCTACAGTTTTCTGTCCCTAGAAAAAATGTTTTTTTTAATCACAATATAGCACAAGGAAAATTAACTCACTGTCCTTACAGGTCCCTGGAAACAAGGACTTGCAGAGTGAAAGAAACTGACACTGTCCCTACCTAGAGTTTTCTGTCCCTAGAATAAATGTTTTTTTTAATCACAATATAGCACAAGGACAATTAACTCACTGTCCTTACAGGTCCCTGGAAACAAGGACTTGCAGAGTGAAAGAAACTGACACTGTCCCTACCTAGAGTTTTCTGTCCCTAGAATAAATGTTTTTTTTAATCACAATATAGCACAAGGACAATTAACTCACTGTCCTTACAGGTCCCTGGAAACAAGGACTTGCAGAGTGAAAGAAACTGACACTGTCCCTACCTAGAGTTTTCTGTCCCTAGAATAAATGTTTTTTTTAAGCACAATATAGCACAAGGACAATTAACTCACTGTCCTTACAGGTCCCTGGAAACAAGGACTTGCAGAGTGAAAGAAACTGACACTGTCCCTACCTAGAGTTTTCTGTCCCTAGAATAAATGTTTTTTTTAAGCACAATATAGCACAAGGACAATTAACTCACTGTCCTTACAGGTCCCTGGAAACAAGGACTTGCAGAGTGAAAGAAAAAAAACACTCTCCCTACCTACAGTTTTCTGTCCCTAGAAAAAATGTTTTTTTTAATCACAATATAGCACAAGGAAAATTAACTCACTGTCCTTACAGGTCCCTGGAAACAAGGACTTGCAGAGTGAAAGAAACTGACACTGTCCCTACCTAGAGTTTTCTGTCCCTAGAATAAATGTTTTTTTTAATCACAATATAGCACAAGGAAAATTAACTCACTGTCCTTACAGGTCCCTGGAAACAAGGACTTGCAGAGTGAAAGAAACTGACACTGTCCCTACCTAGAGTTTTCTGTCCCTAGAATAAATGTTTTTTTTAAGCACAATATAGCACAAGGACAATTAACTCACTGTCCTTACAGGTCCCTGGAAACAAGGACTTGCAGAGTGAAAGAAACTGACACTGTCCCTACCTAGAGTTTTCTGTCCCTAGAATAAATGTTTTTTTTAAGCACAATATAGCACAAGGACAATTAACTCACTGTCCTTACAGGTCCCTGGAAACAAGGACTTGCAGAGTGAAAGAAAAAAAACACTCTCCCTACCTACAGTTTTCTGTCCCTAGAAAAAATGTTTTTTTTAAGCACAATATAGCACAAGTAAAATTAACTCACTGTCCTTACAGGTCCCTGGAAACAAGGACTTGCAGAGTGAAAGAAAAAAAACACTCTCCCTACCTACAGTTTTCTGTCCCTAGAAAAAATGTTTTTTTTAATCACAATATAGCACAAGGAAAATTAACTCACTGTCCTTACAGGTCCCTGGAAACAAGGACTTGCAGAGTGAAAGAAACTGACACTGTCCCTACCTAGAGTTTTCTGTCCCTAGAATAAATGTTTTTTTTAATCACAATATAGCACAAGGACAATTAACTCACTGTCCTTACAGGTCCCTGGAAACAAGGACTTGCAGAGTGAAAGAAACTGACACTGTCCCTACCTAGAGTTTTCTGTCCCTAGAATAAATGTTTTTTTTAAGCACAATATAGCACAAGGACAATTAACTCACTGTCCTTACAGGTCCCTGGAAACAAGGACTTGCAGAGTGAAAGAAAAAAAACACTCTCCCTACCTACAGTTTTCTGTCCCTAGAAAAAATGTTTTTTTTAATCACAATATAGCACAAGGAAAATTAACTCACTGTCCTTACAGGTCCCTGGAAACAAGGACTTGCAGAGTGAAAGAAACTGACACTGTCCCTACCTAGAGTTTTCTGTCCCTAGAATAAATGTTTTTTTTAATCACAATATAGCACAAGGACAATTAACTCACTGTCCTTACAGGTCCCTGGAAACAAGGACTTGCAGAGTGAAAGAAACTGACACTGTCCCTACCTAGAGTTTTCTGTCCCTAGAATAAATGTTTTTTTTAAGCACAATATAGCACAAGGACAATTAACTCACTGTCCTTACAGGTCCCTGGAAACAAGGACTTGCAGAGTGAAAGAAACTGACACTGTCCCTACCTAGAGTTTTCTGTCCCTAGAATAAATGTTTTTTTTAAGCACAATATAGCACAAGGACAATTAACTCACTGTCCTTACAGGTCCCTGGAAACAAGGACTTGCAGAGTGAAAGAAAAAAAACACTCTCCCTACCTACAGTTTTCTGTCCCTAGAAAAAATGTTTTTTTTAATCACAATATAGCACAAGGAAAATTAACTCACTGTCCTTACAGGTCCCTGGAAACAAGGACTTGCAGAGTGAAAGAAACTGACACTGTCCCTACCTAGAGTTTTCTGTCCCTAGAATAAATGTTTTTTTTAATCACAATATAGCACAAGGACAATTAACTCACTGTCCTTACAGGTCCCTGGAAACAAGGACTTGCAGAGTGAAAGAAACTGACACTGTCCCTACCTAGAGTTTTCTGTCCCTAGAATAAATGTTTTTTTTAATCACAATATAGCACAAGGACAATTAACTCACTGTCCTTACAGGTCCCTGGAAACAAGGACTTGCAGAGTGAAAGAAACTGACACTGTCCCTACCTAGAGTTTTCTGTCCCTAGAATAAATGTTTTTTTTAAGCACAATATAGCACAAGGACAATTAACTCACTGTCCTTACAGGTCCCTGGAAACAAGGACTTGCAGAGTGAAAGAAACTGACACTGTCCCTACCTAGAGTTTTCTGTCCCTAGAATAAATGTTTTTTTTAAGCACAATATAGCACAAGGACAATTAACTCACTGTCCTTACAGGTCCCTGGAAACAAGGACTTGCAGAGTGAAAGAAAAAAAACACTCTCCCTACCTACAGTTTTCTGTCCCTAGAAAAAATGTTTTTTTTAATCACAATATAGCACAAGGAAAATTAACTCACTGTCCTTACAGGTCCCTGGAAACAAGGACTTGCAGAGTGAAAGAAACTGACACTGTCCCTACCTAGAGTTTTCTGTCCCTAGAATAAATGTTTTTTTTAATCACAATATAGCACAAGGAAAATTAACTCACTGTCCTTACAGGTCCCTGGAAACAAGGACTTGCAGAGTGAAAGAAACTGACACTGTCCCTACCTAGAGTTTTCTGTCCCTAGAATAAATGTTTTTTTTAAGCACAATATAGCACAAGGACAATTAACTCACTGTCCTTACAGGTCCCTGGAAACAAGGACTTGCAGAGTGAAAGAAACTGACACTGTCCCTACCTAGAGTTTTCTGTCCCTAGAATAAATGTTTTTTTTAAGCACAATATAGCACAAGGACAATTAACTCACTGTCCTTACAGGTCCCTGGAAACAAGGACTTGCAGAGTGAAAGAAAAAAAACACTCTCCCTACCTACAGTTTTCTGTCCCTAGAAAAAATGTTTTTTTTAAGCACAATATAGCACAAGTAAAATTAACTCACTGTCCTTACAGGTCCCTGGAAACAAGGACTTGCAGAGTGAAAGAAAAAAAACACTCTCCCTACCTACAGTTTTCTGTCCCTAGAAAAAATGTTTTTTTTAATCACAATATAGCACAAGGAAAATTAACTCACTGTCCTTACAGGTCCCTGGAAACAAGGACTTGCAGAGTGAAAGAAACTGACACTGTCCCTACCTAGAGTTTTCTGTCCCTAGAATAAATGTTTTTTTTAATCACAATATAGCACAAGGACAATTAACTCACTGTCCTTACAGGTCCCTGGAAACAAGGACTTGCAGAGTGAAAGAAACTGACACTGTCCCTACCTAGAGTTTTCTGTCCCTAGAATAAATGTTTTTTTTAAGCACAATATAGCACAAGGACAATTAACTCACTGTCCTTACAGGTCCCTGGAAACAAGGACTTGCAGAGTGAAAGAAAAAAAACACTCTCCCTACCTACAGTTTTCTGTCCCTAGAAAAAATGTTTTTTTTAATCACAATATAGCACAAGGAAAATTAACTCACTGTCCTTACAGGTCCCTGGAAACAAGGACTTGCAGAGTGAAAGAAACTGACACTGTCCCTACCTAGAGTTTTCTGTCCCTAGAATAAATGTTTTTTTTAATCACAATATAGCACAAGGACAATTAACTCACTGTCCTTACAGGTCCCTGGAAACAAGGACTTGCAGAGTGAAAGAAACTGACACTGTCCCTACCTAGAGTTTTCTGTCCCTAGAATAAATGTTTTTTTTAAGCACAATATAGCACAAGGACAATTAACTCACTGTCCTTACAGGTCCCTGGAAACAAGGACTTGCAGAGTGAAAGAAACTGACACTGTCCCTACCTAGAGTTTTCTGTCCCTAGAATAAATGTTTTTTTTAAGCACAATATAGCACAAGGACAATTAACTCACTGTCCTTACAGGTCCCTGGAAACAAGGACTTGCAGAGTGAAAGAAAAAAAACACTCTCCCTACCTACAGTTTTCTGTCCCTAGAAAAAATGTTTTTTTTAATCACAATATAGCACAAGGAAAATTAACTCACTGTCCTTACAGGTCCCTGGAAACAAGGACTTGCAGAGTGAAAGAAACTGACACTGTCCCTACCTAGAGTTTTCTGTCCCTAGAATAAATGTTTTTTTTAATCACAATATAGCACAAGGACAATTAACTCACTGTCCTTACAGGTCCCTGGAAACAAGGACTTGCAGAGTGAAAGAAACTGACACTGTCCCTACCTAGAGTTTTCTGTCCCTAGAATAAATGTTTTTTTTAAGCACAATATAGCACAAGGACAATTAACTCACTGTCCTTACAGGTCCCTGGAAACAAGGACTTGCAGAGTGAAAGAAACTGACACTGTCCCTACCTAGAGTTTTCTGTCCCTAGAATAAATGTTTTTTTTAAGCACAATATAGCACAAGGACAATTAACTCACTGTCCTTACAGGTCCCTGGAAACAAGGACTTGCAGAGTGAAAGAAACTGACACTGTCCCTACCTAGAGTTTTCTGTCCCTAGAATAAATGTTTTTTTTAAGCACACTATAGCAGAAGCACAAAACACACTGACACTCTCCCTACCTATCCTTCTCTTTCCCTAAACTAAAGGAATCCAGGTTAAGCAAGAAAGAAATAACAGTCACTGTCCCTGCCTATGCTACTCTATCCCTGCTCCGGAACACACTACACTAGGCCGCCGTGCTGGCGGCCTTTTATAGTGTGGGGCGTGTACTAAACACCCTCAGCAATAATTGGCCACAGGCATCCTGCCTGTGGCCAATCATTGCTCTCCTCGCTGCCGGCGCTGTGATTGGCCAAGCATGCGGGGTCACAGTGCATGCTTGGCCAATCACAGCGCCTGGATGACACTGCGATGGCGTAGTGCATTGTGGGCCGTTCGCGTCACTCGAATTTGGCGCGAACGCCCCAAATCGTTCGATCTTCGTCGAACGATCGAACAGCCAATGTTCGAGTCGAACGTATGTTCGACTCGAACACGAAGCTCATCCCTACCTCTTATCAGTTTAGTTGCCCTTCTCTGCACTTTCTCCTGTTCCCTGATGTACTTTTTGATAACTGTTGCCCAAAACTGTACTGCATATTCCAAATGAGGTCTTAATAATGATTTGTACAGGGGCAAAATGATATATCTCTCTCTCTGGAGTACATACCTCTCTTAATACAAGAAAGGACTTTGCTTGCTTTGGAAACCGCAGCTTGGCATTGCAGGCTATTATTAAGCTTATGATCTACCAAAACACCCAGATCCTTCTCCACTATGGATTCCCCCAGTTGTACTCCCCCTAGTATTTATGATGCATGCATTGTATTAGCCCCCAAGTGCATAACTTTACATTTATCAACATTAAACCTCATTTGCAACATAGTCGCTCAAAAGGCATTGAGGTTGGCTTGTACGTTGGAGACATTCTGTATGGATACTATTCCACTGCATAGCTTGGTGTTGTAGCACTTACCCCTATTTAAGGGACCAGCTGGTTTTGTTGGGTCTTGTGAACTACTTCCAAGGCTTCCGTTGTCAGGGTATAGAAAGAAAGTCTCCAGAAAGGCCAATGTCCACACAAATGTAAAACCCAAACAGTCAGGCTTTATTTACTTTTGCTGAGGGAAACTTGAGAGGAAAGTAGGATATGAGAGAAGAACAGGGGAAGGTTCAGGTACGCAGCACTAAAGTTGCAATCATGGCCACTCAAGCCTGAATGGGTATTGCTCACCCGGATAGTCCCGTTTAGTGGTCCTAGGAGCCGGGATGAAGCACGAATCAATCTTTCTTTTAGAACTAGGGATATGATCAGGAATCCTCTGCCACAGGATTATTAAAAGTCCCAAACCTCCCAACCAAGCAATAGTGAGAGAACCTTTATGCCGGATCGGCGTATTGCAGGGCTTGTAATGATGATGATGGATCCCTCCTTAGGTGAGCTCCAGGCCTCCTCCCGAGACAGCAGTGCCGTCGCTAGTCTCCTCTGGGGCAGATCCTCCCCTGGTCTACTTCCCCAAGCGTGGGCTTCCTGCAGGTGGGTAGCCTGGGATCCTTTCCAAAAGTGTAGGCCCCAGCCAGCAGAGCTGGGCCTAACAGGTAGCGATGTAGCCTCGGGCTGGAGGTGCCCGAGGCCAGAACGCACACGCACCCCGTGCCGTGCGGGCCACGAGGCGCTTAAAACAAACCTCAATTAATGGCGTCTGCCCCTTTTGTACCCTCTTCCAGCATGCACAGCGGGTAGACCACGCCCACTGCATGGCTGCCGAAAAAAGTACACCCAAGGTGTTGTGATACCCCCCTGTAGTTCAACCTATGCCGGTGGTGACAGTGCCACCTACAGGTGGACAGGGAACATTACTGCCAGGCAGCATCACACCCAGAGCAGAAGCAAATTTAGAACAATCAATATGTCTGAGCCCAACTACTGGCTCAGACTACCCTTAAATTTACACATAGCGCCCCCAAATATTGGGGAGGGAGCTACAGTGTCATATGCAAAGACTGAAATGGTACATTTAATCCCAGACCCTATATAATTTATAAAGATATTAAAAGGTAAGGGTCCCAACACTGAACCTTGGTGTACACCACTGATAATCTTAGACTTTCAGAGTAAGAATCATTAGCCACTACTCTCTGAATTCTGTCTTTTAGCCAGTTTTCTATCTATTCACAAACTGTTCTTTCAAAGCCTATAGACTTAACCTTACACATTAGCCATGTGTGCAACTGTGTCAAACACTTTTTGCAAAATCCAAGTATACTACGTCCACAGCCACCCCTCTGTCTAAGGTTTTACTTACCTCCTCATGAAAAGAAATCAGATTTGTTTGACAACTTCTGTCTTTCATGAATCCATGCTGTCTGTTGCTTAAAATATATTTTTCCAGCAAGAACTCCTCTATGTGGTCTTTTATTAAAACTCTCCAGTATTTTTCCGACTATCGAAGTTAAACTAACAGGTCTATAGTTACTTGGTAAAGACTTTGATCCCTTTTTAACTATAGGCACGACATTGGCCCTATGCCAATCCAGTGGTACTATTCCAGTCAATAACGAGTCCCTAAAAATTTGAAACAATGGCTTTGAAATGACAGAGCTCAATTCTTTTAGGATCCGCAGGATGCCATCAGGTCCTGGTGCTTTATCCACCTTGATTCTGTCTAAATATTTCTGGACCATATCACTTCTGTCCCATTGTGGATCATTAGGGGCTGTGTTAATAACATCCCCATTATGGACATGAGCTCCCCCATGCTCATTTGTACACACAGTCATGTCATCAATTAAGTGTTTTTGGGATGTGGAATCTGTGCAAGACTGTCTAGGCTGTCTAGCATTGTGGGTGTTGATTTTATCTGGAAGACATTCTTTGGTATAGGTTTCATGGGCCCAATTAACACCCAATTACCTATTTTTCAGCACCTGTTTGACCGGGGCAGATATTTTTTCTTTTTACAGCAGGGCCAATTCTTGCTTTCATCAACAGTACCTTCATAGGGTTACAGTGTGAAGGCACCACCAACACCCAAAGCCCAATTTTTCGATACATGTTACTTCTATCCAAAGTCTGCAAAACAGGCACCAGAAGTTATCCAAAAAATGTCTAATCTTGTTTTGAGGGAACTAAATTGTGGTCTCATCATACATACTGGCTCCCCAAGCCGTTGTTTACAAAATAAAGAAAGCTTGCAGAGAAAATTTAATTTTTTTCTTTATAAATGTCATTTTTTCTGCACCAGGTTCTATACACAATGCAGATGTGCCACTTTACAGGCTGACCAAGGCACTATATTTAATGGATTTTTTAATTTTTATTGTTTCACTTCAAGCACCATTAAATCAATGTTAATTTAAAAATGATCTTTTTTACAAACTTTTTTGCATTGATACATGTCCACCAGGGCAGTATCCTGATCCCCATACCCTTTGTAAGCCCAATAAATTGCATATAAGACTTAAAAAATGTGCACTTTTGACTTTTCAAGTTAGGGTCCCATAGACTTTAAGGGGGTTCTTTGTTCGGCTCCGAACTTTTGCGATGTTCGAAAGTTCTGGCGCAAACCGAACAGGGGATGTTCAGCCCATCTCTACTGTTACTTTTAAAGCACTACATTGTTCTGTTCTGTAACACCACGTGCAGCTTTAAGGCATCCCCAAACATGTTATTTAAGAGATTTCTTCATTTTCAGGCTCCATGCACACTGGATGTTAAAATAACATTATAAAAACGCCAGTAGCTTTGCAGTGAGCCTTTTAAAGTTTTTTACCGTTTTTGCAATAGCGTTTTTTAGTGCTTTTTTTTTTTTATTAGAACTTTTTTTTTTTCAATGGATCAAAAACTTTAAAAAACGCCAGTGAGCCACGTTTTTGTGCATTTATCAATGTTTAACAGCGTTTATGCGCATTTAACGTTTTAAAGCATTCTTTGTAGTCAGAAAAACAGCTCCTGAACACAATTTTAGGGCGTTCAGACAACAGCCCATAGACTTCACTGCTGATAAACGTCCAAAAACGTCCATGTGTGCATGGACACATAGGATAACATAGAGGAGAGTTTATGGGCTGTTAAATAAAACACCCAAACTCCCAAAAACAGACGTTTATGAGCTTCAGTGTGCATGGAGCCTCAATGTTTCTCTTTAATCCACATGAAAAGATCCTCAACATGATAAACAAATAATTTTTTTTTTTGCATTGGTACATGTCCTCTATGGCAGGATCCAGCTCCAGATGCCAAATAATAGCTTGCCTATTAGCATAGAAATGATTTACAGATAAAGATAACAAAAATAAAAATACAAATGTTATGTGATGCCCAATGGTGTAAACATTGCCCCAAAAATTATACTGTTCTGTAACCTCACATACAACTTAAAAGCATCTCTAATGCATGTTAAAAGAAAAAAGCAACTACCTCTGTACCACATCCAAAATTGTATAGCTTCAACATATGATAAGAATTGATAGAGACTTTACTGTTACAAATGAGATTATGCTCAAATTTAAAAATGGTATACATCACTTTATTACATCATATAAAATGTAAATGGAACACCATGATCCAAAAATATATAAACCAACATGATTCTCCACAACATCTTCTCCCGACTATGAGCATACACTGTCAAATATCATATACGATCCAGGTTTAGTTAATAAATTACCGTATATACTCGAGTATAAGCCAAGATTTTCAGCCCTTTTTTTGGGCTGAAAGTCCCCCCCTCGGCTTATACTCGAGTCAGCTAAATTTTACATTGTAAATAGTACCTGAAAAAAAGTTGAGGCTGCGGCGTCCATCGTTCAAATCCCGCGGTCTCTTCCTGGTCCCTTCCGTGATAGGCGATTCTCAGCAGACACTCTCCGCCTATCACAAACGTTCTCTCATCCTCAGTTTCCCAGCAGACGTCTGTGATTGGCGGAACACCCAACACAGTGTCTGCTGGGAAACTGAGGATGAGAGAACGTTCGTGATAGGCGGAGAGTGTCTGATGAGAATCGCCTATCACGGAAGGGTCCAGGAAGAGACCGCGGGATTTGAACGATGGACGCCGCAGCCTCAACTTTTTTTCAGGTACTATTTACAATGTAAAATTTAAACAGTGAGGATAGGAACAGTGAGGATAGGAAATAGTGAGCTAGGGAACAGTGAGGATAGGAACAGTGAGGATAGGAACAGTAAGGATGGAAACAGTAAGGATGGGAACAGTAAGGACGGGAACAGTGAGGCATTGTTGACCCTCGGCTTATACTCGAGTCAGTACGTTTTCCCAGTTTTTTGTGGCAACATTAGGTACCTCGGCTTATACTCGGGTCGGCATATACTCGAGTATATACGGTATATAATGTACAGATATCACATAACTTATGATGATAGATTCTCTAAAGTCAACCTGTTTCTCGTAAAGCTTCTTCAGGACCAACTGAGGATCCGAAGGGTAGATAATGGTAACAGCTAAATATGGAATAACAGGTTATTCAAACACATATACATGCTACTTTTTATTAATTATGAATAGTATAAGTATACAGACATACCAATGTGCAAAAAAATATACATCTAGAGAGTACAAGAGCATCGGTCTGCAATGGGGCAATCCCTTGGTATGCACATTGGGACAAAGTGATGAACCCAGACCACAACCAAACCCAAGCGCAACTTGGGCAACCAGCAAGATTTCCTAAAGAAACAACAATAATCACTGTCATATATATATATATATATATATATATATATATATAGTTCAACAATTACCACCCCTATCTGTATACAATATACTCGAACACTTACATATCATATATTTCTACAGGCAATGTAAAGGCATGTTAAATATGGCAACTTGGGCCTTCCCACCCCTCAATAAATCTAGGAAGAATATACAGTAGCATTTACTAAAAAAACGAAATTAGATGAAACTGTGTGTCACCCTAGACAACCCTAGTCCCATATGTAAGCACGGATAACCCAAATACGTACCTGTATATACTATAAAACCAATAGTGCAGCGCTAAATAATAAATGAAAGTTATTAATGAACTCAATAGAGTGCACATAAATACAGTTCCATATAGGTACTTCAAAGCACTCAAGATGAAGAGTCCCACATGCCGTAAAAGTGGTGAAAAAATAGCAGAGGTGTCATCAGTCAGTGATTTCACACCGCGCTTACCATAGGACGTGTGACCCCCTAATAAGAGTGGTCTAATGCACTTTGTTTACAATACACAAAACCGGAGATCCTGATCACTGGAACATCCTCCCCTGTGTTAGGGTAAATGGCACCATAGAAATGGATGAATGGATACAGCCCTCCGTGCGTGATTATCCCACTAGGATGAACTCACAAGGCATGAAAGCATGAAAGCAAAAAAGTAGCCAACACAGCATAATACTGTTTAGGCTAATTTGTTTTAAAATAGGTGAAGAGAACACTCACGCTATTGCAAAAAGGAAAAAAGTTGCACTAAAAAATTACCTGTGAAGCACTAGCCCACTAGTGCTGATGTGGGTGCACTCACCAACAAATTAATTGTTGAAAAAGCAAGTGACAAAAATAAATCAAAGCTTAAAAAGGAAAAAGGCGTTTGAATCCAACTGTGTTTCATATAAATAGACTAACAGCTTCTACAGTTAACACACACAATGAAGTTATTAAAACTCCCAAGGGTGGCACTTGGAAGGACAAACACAAAAAGGTATTTGGTTGATAAAGAACAAAAGGGTGATGATAGTCAGTACAAAGTTTGCTGATGAATTATCCACAGTGGCACATAATCCAAAAAACACCTGGGAGGAAGTGAAGATAGAAAAGCGCCTCCACCTAAGCACACACTACCGCTTACCGCAATGATATGATCCCTTGTTACAGGGGATCAATGAGCGCCTGTGGCTAATAACCCAGCCTGGGGTCTCTGCGGCATACACCGGACGTCCCGACTTCAATAATGGCAACTCTCGTGGGAAGTTAGCAGGATCAAAGATATCCCCATAAAAAACAAAGGCTTATATAGTGTAAACCTGTTACATTTATTTAAATAAAAAAGACGATTGGACACTTACACTTAGGTAGATAAAAAACAGCATGTAAATAATCAAGCCGTCAGGCTCTCGATTGCAGCCCGTATACTTCCGGGATTGGTGTAGATGCGGTGACGTCAGAATGTAGTTCCTCCCTACGCGTTTCGTCACTGAAAGGACGTGCTCACGGGATACAATGTACCCTGTTACCAATTCACATAGGGGGGATCTGGGGGTCCCCTTTGTTAAAGGGGGCTTCCAGATTCCGATTAACCCTCCGCCCGCATACCCCCACAACTACCGGGCAAGGGTTGTGGGGATGAGGCCCTTGTCCCCATCCTCCCCATGTTGAGGGCATGTGGCCTGGTACGGTTCAAGAGGGGGGGCACTCTCTCGTCCCCCCTATTTTCCTGCAGCCTGCCAGGTTGCATGCTCGGATAAGGGTCTGGTATGGATTTCTGGGGGGACCCCCACGCCATTGTTTTTTAAAATTTTGGTTCGGGGTTCCCCTTAATATTCATACCAGAGCCAAAGGGCCTGGTAATGGATTGGGGGGGAACCCGTTGCCGTTTTTTTCAATGATATTTATTTGTATTGCCGGGACCCGACAATTCATTATAGCTGCGAGTAGTTTTAAATGACTTTTTTTCCTTTAGAAATGTCATTGTGCAGGGACTGTTCTAAACACGGGGAAAATGTGCCACTTTACAGGCATACTATAGACACCCCCCAGGTACGAAATTTAAAGAAATATTTCACTTTTATTGTTTCACTTTAAGCATTATTAAAATCACTGCTCCCGAAAAAACGTCCGTTTATAAAACTTTTTTTTTGCATTGATACATGTCCCCTGGGGCAGGTCCCAGGTCCCCAAACACTTTTTATGACAATAACTTGCATATTAACCTTTAAAATGAGCATGATGTTTCACGTTCATGTCCCATAGACTTTAACGGTGTTTGCGTGTTCAAACAAATTTTTAACGGTTGGACGTGTGAAATACAGACGTTCTGTTTCTCATTTTAACAAGATTATGGATTATACCGAGAAATTATCACGGCGGTATTATGTCAAAGGGACTGCACGCCCATTTTGCAGTGTTTTTATTGATTTTCCAGTCGTTCATTTAACGCAATTGGTATTTTAATTTTATGTAAATTTTTTTTTTTTTCAATTTGAATTTGTTTGTGCTTTTTCACAAAGTTTAACAACACTTTACAATTGCGATGATACATGAAGGTTTAACATTTTGACAGATGTTAATAATGTAGACATCGAAGATATGTATGACAGACAATACTTTTGTATTTCAATAGAACAAGTTAATAGTAATCTCAACAGGTTATATAGACTGAATGTTTCAAAAAGGGTTCACATTGAGGTCACCTGCAATAGAGTATTTCTAACTGACATTGAGCTGAAGTTGGAGCCATGGCTCCCAAGAGTTCCTAAATTTCCCAGTGGATCCCGATTGTAAGGCGGAGTATTGTTCGTACTTTTTAATAATTTTGAGGTGGGTTTTGACACCAGAGATGTTGTTAGGGACTATGGATTGTCTTCATTTTCTTGTTATCAGTATTCTAGCAGCGAAAAGAATGTGCATTGTTATGTGTCTGAACTTAGTTGGTATATTGGTGATCTCTAAGCTAAGGATTTCTAGTGGAAGGGTGGGTTTTAATATAATGCCAGTGAGGTCTGAGATGAACGCAAATACTTTCTTCCAGAAGGGAAAGATGTGAGGGCACTCCCAAAGTATATGCATCAATGAGCCCTTGTGTGAGCAGCCTCGCCAACATGTGTTATCATCTATATTTGCAAATTTGTACATTTGGACCGGGGTCAGCTACCAAAGTAGATGAAGCTTTTGAGAAAGTTCCCAATAGTTGATACTTCTAGAAGCTGTTTGATTATAATGGATGGCTTTGCGCCATTGTTGGTCAGAAAAGGTGGTGTTCAAATCTCTTTCCCAGCATTTGAGGGCTGAATCTTTAGTGATCGTGCCCTTGTCGTGGATGAGTGTATAAAACAAAGATATTCCTTTTAATGCTAGCGATGTGGGGGATAAAAATTCCCATACTTTTTTAGGTAATCTTAGGTCTGGGGCTGCTTTCTGTGTTGTATAGGAAGCTAATTGTCTATATGTGAAATGGCTTTTCTGCGATAGATTGTACCGTGCTTGTAATGAATGATAAGGAAGGAGTTTATTGCCCTGCATTATCGCGGAAAATGGTTCCTTTCTAAGGTCTGCCCAGGAACCTAAAGAGAGAGCTGGGATGATAAATTGGAATATTTCCAATTTAATCGGGACCCTTGTGTCAGATGTTTTTCCTTGTATATTGGAGCCAAAATATTTCCACGCCCTGACGGTTACTGTAATTGTTGGATGACTAATGAGGTATTCTGTTTGGGTTACCCATTCCGCTAGGAGTAGTGTTCCCAGATCTCCTTTGGTTATAAAGGATTGTTCTTTGTGTCTCCATTAGTGATGGACGAACATCTGCCGGGACGGTTCGCGAACGCGATCGCGCGAACGTGATCGCGCGAACGCGGGCAAATCTTTACGAACCGCAGGTTCGCGGCGGGCCCCATTGATTTAAATGGCAGGCGAACATTAAAAACCTCCAGGTCATATTTACAGCCACAAAATACTTACTAGCTGTGCACACATAGTCCCACAACATGAACAATGACATACCAGAAGTATTAAGCGAATTTGAGATCGACAACGACAAGCATTCTTTTTTTATCTGCAAAATTTTTTCAATTCAGGAGCGCATGAAGGCCATGGAAGAGACGCAAGGCCAGGCTATGAAGGGGGTGCAGGAGATGATCCTGCTATTGGAAAAGTTGCCATAATTTTTTTTTTTTTATAAGCCGATGTAGTCGGACACCTGCCGGTCTAGGCGTTCCCTGATGCTGGATCCGGATGACACCTGTCGATGGGTTGGCTGAAAGAATGATCTCATATCAGAAGTGACCAACACATCTTCAAACCGCCCTCTTCTTGCAGGCGCTGTTGGTTTGGTACCCGCAACTGTTTCTCTGGGAGTGGAAATTCCTCTGCCAGCGCACGCAAAAGCAGAATGCAGAGTTTCTCAAAGCAAGGCCTGGAAGTGCTCCATTCTGACAGCCCTCTGTGATGGTGGTAACATTTCCACCATTTTTAGTTTGTACGTTGCCACCCAGTAATGGTCCTTGCCCTTTATGCTTTTTATACGAGGGTCCCTCTTAAAACACTGGAGCATGAAGGCCCCCATTTGCACTAAACTGGAAGCCGTGTGGTGGCCTGGCTCCTGCTCATCATCAAGGATAATGTCGTCCTCGTTCTCCTCCCCCCATCCACGGACAACAACAGGGATCCCAGAAAGGTTTAAAGCATGCTCTTCTTGCTCCTCCTCATCCGCCCTGGCACCATCCTCCTCTGACTCCTCTTCAGACTCCTGTTGTTGACTTGTCTCAGATAGAGTAGCCCCCCCCTGGGAATTCATCCAGCATTGCGACTTCCTCATCTTCCTGCTCCTGCTCTTCGACGGCTTGATCAATGACAGGACGCAGTGCACGCTCCATAAAGAAGGAGTAAGGTACGATGTCACTGATGGCGCCATGGCTGCGACTGACCAGTTTGGTGATCTCATCAAATGGCCGCAAAAGTCTGCATGCGTCTCGCATGAGCAGCCACTGACGTGGTGAAAAAAAACAAGCTCCCCAGAACCTGTTCTGGCGCAGAGTTCGTACAGGTAGTCGTTAACTGCACGTTTCTGCTGGAGCAGCCTATCAAGCATATACAAGGTTGAGTTCCATCGCGTCGGGTAGTCACAAATAAGACGTTTGACCGGCAGATTGTGTCGCCGCTGAATGTCAGCAAGGCGAGCCATGGCCGTGTAAGATCTTCTGAAATGTGCCGAGATTTTCCTTGCCTTCCGCAAGACGTCCTGGATCCCAGGGTATTTGACAACGAATCGCTGCACGACCAAGTTCAAGACGTGTGCCATGCATGGCACGTGTGTAATTTTGCCCTGTTTCAACGCGCTCAGCAGATTGGCACCGTTGTCGCACACCACTTTACCAACTGGCAAATTGAGCAGTGTTAGCCACTGATCTACCGGTGAAAGCAAAGCTGAAAGGAGTGCAGGGCCAGTGTGGCTCTTGGCTTTCAGGCACAACATGGCAACGTCTCACCTGGCATGTCGAATAGGTTCTGGGGATCTTGGGCGGCGCAGCGGAAGAGACGGTAGCAGCGGAAAAGGAGGAGTCAGCCGAGGAGGACAGGGAGGATGGAGTAGGAGGAGGAGGAGAAGAAGAAGCAGGCCTGCATGCAATCCGTGGCGGTAAAACCAAATCTACACGGGTGCCACGAGTTACATGCTTGACGGCCGTCAGAAGGTTCACCCAGTGGGCAGTAAAAGTAATATACCTTCCCTGCCCGTGTTTGCTAGACCACGTGTCTGTGGTCAGATGTATCTTGGCACCGACACTGTGTGCCAGAGATACATTCACTTGCCGCTGAACATGGCCATATAGCTCTGGGATGCCCTTCTGGGAGAAATATTTCCTTCCTGGGACCTTCCATTGTGGTGTTCCAATGGCCACAAATTTTCGAAAGGCCTCCGAGTCCACCATGGCAGTAGTTAGCGGGCTATCAGTTCTGACAAGCCAGCGGTCAACCGTTGGTCAAGAGGGTTATCCGGCGTCATCATTCTTTTATGCTGGAACATTTGGCCCACGGAAACCTGCCTTTTTCCAGAAAAACTTGGGGACGGGATGATGGAAGGTGGAGTGGAGGACAATTGTGAGGAGAGAGGAGAAGTAGAAGTAGAAGAGGCTGGACGGTGAGAGCCTGGAGTGTGGCTTTGTGGGTTCTGATGGCATTGCTCCCACTGGGCTCGGTGATGGGAGTTCATGTGCCTTCTTAAGGCGGTCATCCCTAGGTGAGTGTTGGGCTTACCGCAACTTATGCGTTGACTGCAAAGGCTGCAGATGGCAACACTATTGTCAGCAGCGGACACGTTAAAAAAAGCCCACACTGCGGAGCCCTGTGTCGGCGTCCTGGGAGTGCCAGATGTGACCGTAGATGGTTGATGGCTTTCTCTGAGTCCTGATACATTAGCAGTCTGGTTTGTCCCTCCTGTGCAATGTAAGTTCCGCCTGCCTCTCCTCCCTATCTGCTGGTCCATCTCTCCCTCTGAACTCCCCTCCTGGTCCTCTCTTGTGGGCACCCACGTGACATCCATAGACACCTCATCATCGACGTCACCTTCCCCACCACTAACATTAGAGATCTCAGAGTAGGCAGCAACAGCGGGGACCAACCTCCTTGGGCTGATCTGGGTACTGTCGTCAGACTGCTGAGTGGCGGTTGTGGCTACCTCCTCTTCCTGATCCAATATCAAGAATGCCTGAGCATCGGAAATGTCTTGTGATGGATCAGAAAATAATTCCTGTGACTCAAGCGGAGGGTATATGGTGGTGGTGTTGTTGGTGGTAGTGTCTTTGGGGGTGCACACAGCAGAGAGTGAAGAGGGTGCAGATAGAGAGGATGAGGAGGGTGCAGAAGAGTAAGGCTGAGTGAGCCACTTAACCAAGTCTGGTGCGTCCTTTGATGTAATCAAACATGCCTTCTGCAACTTCCCACTTTACCACCCCTACCACCCCTGCGGAAGGGCCTACCTCTTCCTCTGCCTGTCATTTTTTTTAAATGACCCTGTGACAAAAGTCTCTAGAGAAGTGCAGTATATGTGGAAGAAGGTATATAACACCCCGCTTCAATCTGTCGTTTTGGGGGGCCACTGGTCTATCACACCAGTTATAATAATTTTTTATAATTGCGTTTGTCACTCTTTGTAGTATCGCTGCAGAACCGCTCAGCAGTCACAATGCTGCACAGTAGAAATGCACTATACTATGCGTTCTATATTTGAAAGTATTTTATGCGTGTATTACACCCCTATTTACTGCACACCAAATAGTACACCTATACCAGTCCTTAAAAGAACTTTTGTGGAGCTTTATTGGTTAGCGATTTTAGTCGCTATAGTCTGTGCCTGCGACACACAGCAGCAACTTCTCCCTACACTGACAAAAGAGCTGCAGAACCACTCAGAAGCTGCACAGTTGAAATGCACTATACTATGCTTTCTATATTTGAAAGTATTTTATGCGTGTATTACACCCCTATTTACTGCACACCAAATAGTACACCTATACCAGTCCTTAAAAGAACTTTTGTGGAGCTTTATTGGTTAGCGATTTTAGTCGCTATAGTCTGTGCCTGCGACACACAGCAGCAACTTCTCCCTACACTGACAAAAGAGCTGCAGAACCACTCAGAAGCTGCACAGTAGAAATGCACTATACTATGCTTTCTATATTTGAAAGTATTTTATGCGTGTATTACACCCCTATTTACTGCACACCAAATAGTAAACCTATACCAGTCCTTAAAATAACTTTTGTGGAGCTTTATTGGTTAGCGATTTTAGTCGCTAGTCTGTGCCTGCGACACACAGCAGCAACTTCTCCCTACACTGACAAAAGAGCTGCAGAACTGCTCAGAAGCTGCACAGTAGAAATGCTGCACAGTAGAAATGCACTATAATATGCTTTCTATATTTGAAAGCATATTATAAGTGTATTACACCCCTATATACTGCTGCACACCAAACAATAGTACACCTATACCAGTCCTTAAAAGGACTTTTGTGGACCTAATACAGTAGCTAGTGTATTACACCCCTATATACTGTACACCTATACCAGTCCTTAAAATTACTTTTGTGGACCTAATAGCTAGTGATTAGTAGAGTCTGTCACTGCTAGTACACACACAGCAACCTCCCTACACTGACTAAAGACAGCTGCAGTCCCAATGCTGCACAATTGAAATGAACTATAATATGCTTTCTATATTTGAAAGTATATTATAAGTGTATTACACCCCTATATACTGCTGCACACCAAACAATAGTACACCTATACCAGTCCTTAAAAGGACTTTTGTGGACCTAATACAGTAGCTAGGAGGATTACAGTCTGTTCCCTGCTCCACACAGCAACCTCTCCCTACGCTGACAAAAGACAGAATGTAAAATTGCAGCCAGATCAGGTCTATTTATAAGGTAGGGGGTATGTCTATCTGCTGAAATGTCTCAATTGGCTGTCCTGTACCATATGATGGATGTGTCATGGGTCAAAGTTCTCCACAATGTCAAAGAATATGGCAGCTGCGAACAGCGCTATATGTCCGCCGGTTTGGCGAATAGCGATCGCGCAAAGTTTGCCGCGAACCGACCGCGGGGGAAAACCGCAAGGCCATCTCTAGTCTCCATTGCTTACCCAATGTAGGGGTAAATCAATGGCGCATTTGGTCTAGTAGTACCGCTACGTAGTAATCTTTCACATCGGGAAGTCCCATGCCACCTGCTTTTTTAAGTCTGATAGTAACAGAATGAGGACAATGTGTTTTTTATTTGACCAGATGTAAGATTGCAGCATGCTTTTTAACGATTTGAAGAATGTGTCAGGGATGACTATCATCGGTATTGCTCTATATAGGTATAATAGATTTGGAAGGGTGAACATTTTGAATGCTGCTACCCTACCTGCCCAAGATAGGTGCTGTTTGCTGATCTTTTGCAGATCTTGTTTACAAGTGTTTAGGAATGGAGTGAAGTTGTGTGAGAACAGATTGTTTGTTGGTATGGTTAGAGATATGCCTAAATATGACATGAAGGAGGGTACTCATTGAAATGGAATTTTGGATTGTAGTTTTTTATGGGGTTTGCTACACCCGTTTGTAAAATATTGGATTTTGACTCGTTAACTTTGTAAAAGGAGCATGCGTTAAATTTGTCAAGAATATCGCATACCGCTGGGAGGGAAGAAGCCGGTTCCGAGAGAGTGAGGATGATATCATCCGCAAATAGGGTGATTTTATGATTTTGGTCTGCTACTTGTATGCCTTGAATTGATAAGTTATTACGGATTGTTTGGGCCAGAGGTTCCATCATGAGTAAGAATAATATAGGGGAGAGAGGACACCCTTGCCTAGTACCATTGGTGATTTTAAAGGATTCAGAGAGGGTAACGTCTGTGAATACTTGGGCTGAGGGAGACGAGTACAGGGCTAGTATGGCTTTTAATATGTTGCCTTGAAATCCGAATTTAGTGAGCGTTTTTGTTAAGTAGCACCAATGAATCCGGTCAAACGCCTTTTCGGCGTCTAACGCTACAAAGATTGCAGGGGATTTGGTAGAAGCAGAATGGTGTATAAGATTTATAATTTTTCGAGTGACGTCTGGTGCCTGTCTGCCCAAAGTGAAGCCCACCTGATTGGGATGGATAATGTTTGGCATAAGTGGTGCTATTCTCTGGGCCACCAATTTCGCTTATAACTTGAGATCAGTGTTTAGTAGTGAAATTGGGTGAAAGTTTTGTGGTGACACCGGCTCCTTCCCTGGCATAGGCAACCTAATTATTTTAGCTGATAACATTTCAGATGGAAATTCGCTTGAGGACACAGCAGCATTGAATATGTGACATAGGTAAGGAGTCAGAGTTTTGGAAAATGATGTGAAATATTTGACCGGTAACCCATTTGGACCTGGGGCTTTGCCGTTTGGAAGAGATGAGATTGCCTGGGTGATTTCTATGTTAGTGAATGGAGCATTAAGGGCTGACAGTTGTTCGTCATATAGTGTAGGTAGATGTAGGGAGGCTAGAAAGTTTTCAATGTGTGAGTCTGTTGGTTGTTTCACCGAGGGATCATTCTTTAAGTTGTACAATTTTACATAATTATCTTTAAAGGCGTTTGCAATGTCCCGTGGGTGAAACATTTTGTTGCCTTGAGTGGGGTGTAAAATTTATGGAATTTTCTGCTTGGGTTACTGACTGAACGTTCGTTCAGGTGAAAGAAGTCTTTCAGTTTGTTTTAAATCTGGTTGTTGTTGTTGTCAGGAAGTGACATTAGGTATGGGTCGTTGCGTCAATTATTAAAGGTCACATTTTCTTGCTTTTCCCCCAGAGTTATTGAGATGGGTGTTTGGTCTGACCATGTTGTGGTGTGTATTACTGACATAATGGCATCTTGTAGTAGCTGTTTATCTCCTAGAACACAGCATAAAATAAACAGAACAAAAAAAAACAGAGATCGGTGGTTCAAACTGAACTTTTAAGAAGGAAACGCAGAACTCTGCCAGCACGGTGGTTACCGCGTCAAATATTTGGGGTGTTTAACAAATGAACTAAGCTCGTTCGAGCAATCCAGGGTAACTAAGTTGCGTAGTAAAGCATATATGATTCAGGTGGTCATGTCATCCGGAGGGTCCAGGTCTCCCCAGTTGGCGTTGTGGTTCCCACGAGGTTGATGCTGTTTCTGTGGTTCCAGGATATTCCATTGCCGGAGGAGTGTAAAGCCTTTTTCCAGAAATCTGATATGGTGTAGGAATTGTTATCTTTTGTGATTATGAGCTTCACCGGATGGCCCCACTTGTATGGTATCTGATGGTTCCTCAGAGGTTTCGTTATTGTTGCTAGATTTTTGTGCTGCTGCATTGTAATCATCGTAAAAGTAGAAGTTGGTATATTGCTGCGGGTATTCTGAGGTGTTCCTGGCAGCTCTCATAAATCTTTCCTTTATGTGGAAGAAGTGGATGCAGACAATAGTATACCTCGGGATGGTTTCAGGCAGATGAGGCGGTTTTGGCAAGTGATGAATGCAATCAATTATGAGCTCGCTTTGTGGTGAGTCAGGTAGGAAAGTCGCCAACAGGTTTAAGAAGTAATCTTTTAAAGCGGCTTGCTGAATTGACTCTGGTATGCCTCTGATTTTTATGTTGTTCATTCTGGAACGGTCTTCCAGGTCGGCCATTTTAGTTTTAAGTCATGCTATTTCATCCGCTTCTTCCCCATGGGCATCTATTAAATCATTAACAGAAGCTGTGACTTCCCTCATTTTTGTTTCCACATTAGACACTCTTTCTCCCATATGAGATATGTCAGAGGTGAAACGTTGCATCATGTGTAAGATTTCAGAGTGTATGGAGCTCTGTATTGTCATTAGCATGTCTTTTATTGTGGTATCCAGCACAGGCTGGTTAGATGTGGGAAATGCCGCAATAGAGCTATGAGGTACTGTGCTCACCAGAGGGTGCTGTGATAAGGGGCCTAACTCCTGTCCTGGGTCCATAGCCTGTGAGAGCCGCAGCTTCGATTTGGCTGGGCTTGTAGATGGAGTGGAGGTAACCAAAGAGCCATCCATGTATTGAGGTGAGCTGTCCAAGTACTGAGCGGATTGTGTCCGCATTGTTGTCCCCCTCTGGCCGCCTTGTGTGTGAGGTATGGTCCAGCCGGTGCCATCTTGGATAGACGGCGGATAGAATTCTGTCAGCTTGCGGGGAGCCGAGCGCTCCTGTCTCCACTTGGACATGCTGGCGGGTGTCTCCGGTAGATGGTGGTGGTCTGTGTTGCTGTGAGGTCCTGATCACCTGGTTATAAGTGCCCTGGAAAGCCGTCACGGATCAGAGCTCTGCTAACAAGCAGCCATCTCACTCAGGATCCGGCCACACCCCTGGTCAAAGTGAATTTTATGTTGATGGGAATTATCTAGAGTCAGCCCTTAGTGGTAATATGAGTACTCAGAAAAAATTGGTAAAGATACAGGAAATGTTGGAAATTATTCCTAAAATTTAAATGGTGGATCATGTCAGAAATAGATTGTCTAATGAGACTGATCTAGAAGCAGACGTTAAAGACCTTAAAAGACGCGCCCGTCATTTAGTAAAAGATGTGTGGAAGGCGGAAGTTCAAAACGATGTACTAAAAGACAGTTTCTCTGAGACAGAGGTAATTAAAAAGGCTTGATTACATTATTTTGGAACTCATCCTCCTACTGTGGCTTCATAGACAGTTTGAACCTCAAAATATCCAACAGGAAAATGATATCTTAGAATCCCAGCCACATTTAACAGAAAAGGAATGTGAGCTCACCAAAAATAGAAAGGAGACCAATGACAAGGCAGATCGTGATCACAAGTCTATAATGACAGTGCAAGATGAAATAGAACAGTTGCAAAAGAACACTAAAATAATTCAGGACAAATGTCACCAATTAAATAAAGAGTGGGAACAATTAATAGAAGAGATGGAGAGTTTTCTGCAGGAAAATGAGTCTCCTGCCGAAATTTGCCGAGTAATAGGCAGTGGAAATTTAGAAAGTTGCCGAGTAATAGACAGTGGAAGTTTAAAAGAAGAAACAAATCAGCTTAAGTCAGGACAGGAATCCCTAATTAAGCAATCAGAAGAATTAAAAGAACAAGTGAAGTTTATGCCCCAGGGTAATGCTCAGAAGTTTAACCCTGAGAGTATAGGTCTGACAATACTCCAAAATCTGACTCTCAATCTGAAATGTGGTAGTTAGACAATGGGGAGGGATCAGAAAAAGAACCCATATCCTTCCCCAAGCCATCTGTAGAGCAAAGGGGGGTAAAAATTGAACCACCACATGAAAGTAACTTAATCAGTTTTCTCTGGGATCAGAGGAAAAGACAGGCACCCCTAAACAGGACACCTCAGAAATAATAAAAAAATTAAATTATGCTTTCCCAGTCTTTGAGGAAGAGGGATCCATGAGCGTTATTAACCACATCGAGACCTATGAAAATACCTATCAGCTTTAGGCTTAGATGATGACAAGTCTAGGATTAATTTCTTACCGTGGGTATTTGAAACCAAACACCGTAGATTCTGCAAATCTTTCAAAGGTCTGAATGGTACTTCATGGCAAGAAATTAAACACTGCTGTCATCTAGAATTTGGCCAGTACAAAAACGTTACCGCGGCTAGAGCGGCTATACAAAATCTGAGATGTGCCAGTAATCAAAGCCCCATCGAATTTTTGGCTGTGCTCAAAAGTGCTTACCACTTAGCAGAAAATGAGCCAGATTACAAAAACCCTGAGTTTAAATCCATGTTCTTCAAGGCCCTACCTACCCACATGAAAGTGAGTTTAACGAAAGATTACAAAAGGGGGTGTTGACTGGAGTACTTGGTAAAAGAAAGTAATAATTTTTACTCTATCCAACAGACCGGTGAATACAAAGGAAGGCCTGAACCCATAACTAAAATTGTGGATGAAATTTATGCATCTCCTCAATTATTACAGTCTGAAACACAGAAAATGACATGCGCTGATATAGTCAGAGGAGATATGCCACAGAGTTTCCCCAGCGGGGAACCAGATACCCCATCAATCAGAAGGGGGAGCAGAGACCACCCTTTAGAGGGGGAGCACAAAGACCACCTCAGGAGTATCACCCAAGGGAACCAGACCCGAGGTTTAAGAGAAACTATAGGGTGTATCTCCAACGGGTCACATTTAAACCTAAAGGTAGAAACCCGCACTATTACCGGTCCAATTTGCCCCGGGGACCTACACAGGTAAATAGGGAGTAACCACAGGGTAAGACACCCCAAAATCCCCAGAAAAATAGGGAGCAACTAAGGCCCAGACAACAATCCCAGAATCAGGACAGTGTTTCTGATGGGGATATGTCTGATAAAACTAAGCCAGTAGTCCAAAAAAAATTCAGAAACTGGGTCCCAGAACCCTATTCTGATCAGCCTGTAGGCAATACAGAAACCAAAATAAATCAAATTATGGATATGCCACACGGTTTTATTGCTGTACGAAACGTGAATAACGTTTCTTCAAGGGGCAAATCCTGTGGCCAGCCAAGGGCCACAGAGCCTTTGAAGCGCCTGTATTAAGGTAAATCAGAGGTATGCACTGAAAAAGTATAGGGGACAGAGGTTCTAACACCAGGTTTTTTCCCCCAGGTTACAGTAGTAAGGATCCTGAAATCCCTAAAGGGGATTTTTGGTCGTTAGATATTAACTATTCTCCTATTTTTCAGTGGTCACTTCATTCCTCTGACATAAACAGGTCTCTCCAAACAGCCTAATTTCAAGAAGTCGCCGAAGACGGTAATTACAGAGGATGACCGAATCCTAAGGACATTAAAATCAGAAGGCCTAAAATGGTTTGGTAGTTTGGTAAAAGATGAGGAGTCATCCGCATAAGGTAGTTTGATTGCCTCAAATGAGGGGGACGATATTTGTTTTATTCCTCCCAAGTAGAAGGTTGACTATAATATCAAATATTTTGTTGCTGACAGTAAGTGTCACATGTGATATATGAAGGAGGGGTTGTGGCGCTACCTCCCACTAGATACCCTGCAGGTATAAGTGATTAAAGTGTTTAACAAGATAAATAGTACTGTGACTCCTCTTAGGTTACCACTACTGCAGTAACTTACATGGGTGGCTAATTACATGTGAAATAATATGCCTCCTAATAAATGTGTGTGAACTCAATTGAGTTTAAATGTGTGTACACAGGTCTTGTGCATAAACCCTACCATATATATACAACTATACGTTAGTTCAACTGATATATATCAATTAAAGTATACAGCTTACATAATTAAAATTCAAGGATTAATGTGAGTTATAAAGTGTCCAGTGCAATAGTGTATATAAGCCAATGGTCCTCATTAGGGATGAGCTTCGTGTTCGAGTCGAACATACGTTCGACTCGAACATCGGCTGTTCGATCGTTCGACGAAGATCGAACGATTTGGGCCGTTCGCGCCAAATTCGAGTGACGCGAACGGCCCACAATGCACTACGCCATCGCAGTGTCATCCAGGCGCTGTGATTGGCCAAGCATGCACTGTGACCCCGCATGCTTGGCCAATCACAGCGCCGGCAGCGAGGAGAGCAATGATTGGCCACAGGCAGGATGCCTGTGGCCAATTATTGCTGAGGGTGTTTAGTACACGCCCCACACTATAAAAGGCCGCCAGCACGGCGGCCTAGTGTAGTGTGTTCCGGAGCAGGGAAAGACAAGCATAGGCAGGGACAGTGACATTTATTTCTTTCTTGCTTAACCTGGATTCCTTTAGTTTAGGGAAAGAGAAGGATAGGTAGGGAGAGTGTCAGTGTGTTTTACTGTGCGAATCCTTGTTTCTAGGGACAAAGAAGGAAAGTGAGGGGAATTCTCCTTGTGCTATAGTGTGCTTTAAAAAAACATTTTTTCTAGGGACAGAAAACTCTAGGTAGGGAGAGTGTCAGTTTCTTTCACTGTGCGAGTCCTTGTTTCTAGGGACAAAGAAGGAAAGTGAGGGGAATTCTCCTTGTGCTATAGTGTGCTTTAAAAAAACATTTTTTCTAGGGACAGAAAACTCTAGGTAGGGAGAGTGTCAGTTTCTTTCACTGTGCGAGTCCTTGTTTCTAGGGACAAAGAAGGAAAGTGAGGGGAATTCTCCTTGTGCTATAGTGTGCTTTAAAAAAACATTTTTTCTAGGGACAGAAAACTCTAGGTAGGGAGAGTGTCAGTGTCTTTTACTGTGCGAGTCCTTGTTTCTAGGGACAAAGAAGGAAAGTGAGGGGAATTCTCCTTGTGCTATAGTGTGCTTTAAAAAAAACATTTTTTCTAGGGACAGAAAACTCTAGGTAGGGAGAGTGTCAGTTTCTTTCACTGTGCGAGTCCTTGTTTCTAGGGACAAAGAAGGAAAGTGAGGGGAATTCTCCTTGTGCTATAGTGTGCTTTAAAAAAACATTTTTTCTAGGGACAGAAAACTCTAGGTAGGGAGAGTGTCAGTTTCTTTCACTGTGCGAGTCCTTGTTTCTAGGGACAAAGAAGGAAAGTGAGGGGAATTCTCCTTGTGCTATAGTGTGCTTTAAAAAAACATTTTTTCTAGGGACAGAAAACTCTAGGTAGGGAGAGTGTCAGTTTCTTTCACTGTGCGAGTCCTTGTTTCTAGGGACAAAGAAGGAAAGTGAGGGGAATTCTCCTTGTGCTATAGTGTGCTTTAAAAAAACATTTGTTCTAGGGACAGAAAACTCTAGGTAGGGAGAGTGTCAGTGTCTTTTACTGTGCGAGTCCTTGTTTCTAGGGACAAAGAAGGAAAGTGAGGGGAATTCTCCTTGTGCTATAGTGTGCTTTAAAAAAACATTTTTTCTAGGGACAGAAAACTCTAGGTAGGGAGAGTGTGAGTTTCTTTCACTGTGCGAGTCCTTGTTTCTAGGGACAAAGAAGGAAAGTGAGGGGAATTCTCCTTGTGCTATAGTGTGCTTTAAAAAAACATTTATTCTAGGGACAGAAAACTCTAGGTAGGGAGAGTGTCAGTGTCTTTTACTGTGCGAGTCCTTGTTTCTAGGGACAAAGAAGGAAAGTGAGGGGAATTCTCCTTGTGCTATAGTGTGCTTTAATAAAACATTTTTTCTAGGGACAGAAAACTCTAGGTAGGGAGAGTGTCAGTGTCTTTTACTGTGCGAGTCCTTGTTTCTAGGGACAAAGAAGGAAAGTGAGGGGAATTCTCCTTGTGCTATAGTGTGCTTTAAAAAAAAATTTTTTCTAGGGACAGAAAACTCTAGGTAGGGAGAGTGTCAGTTTCTTTCACTGTGCGAGTCCTTGTTTCTAGGGACAAAGAAGGAAAGTGAGGGGAATTCTCCTTGTGCTATAGTGTGCTTTAAAAAAACATTTTTTCTAGGGACAGAAAACTCTAGGTAGGGAGAGTGTCAGTTTATTTCACTGTGCGAGTCCTTGTTTCTAGGGAAAAAGAAAGAAAATGAGGGGAAGACTCCTTGTGCTATAGTGTGCTTTAAAAAAACATTTTTTCTAGGGACAGAAAACTCTAGGTAGGGAGAGTGTCAGTGTCTTTTACTGTGCGAGTCCTTGTTTCTAGGGACAAAGAAGGAAAGTGAGGGGAATTCTCCTTGTGCTATAGTGTGCTTTAAAAAAACATTTTTTCTAGGGACAGAAAACTCTAGGTAGGGAGAGTGTCAGTGTCTTTTACTGTGCGAGTCCTTGTTTCTAGGGACAAAGAAGGAAAGTGAGGGGAATTCTCCTTGTGCTATAGTGTGCTTTAAAAAAACATTTTTTCTAGGGACAGAAAACTCTAGGTAGGGAGAGTGTCAGTGTCTTTTACTGTGCGAGTCCTTGTTTCTAGGGACAAAGAAGGAAAGTGAGGGGAATTCTCCTTGTGCTATAGTGTGCTTTAAAAAAACATTTTTTCTAGGGACAGAAAACTCTAGGTAGGGAGAGTGTCAGTTTCTTTCACTGTGCGAGTCCTTGTTTCTAGGGACAAAGAAGGAAAGTGAGGGGAATTCTCCTTGTGCTATAGTGTGCTTTAAAAAAACATTTTTTCTAGGGACAGAAAACTCTAGGTAGGGAGAGTGTCAGTGTCTTTTACTGTGCGAGTCCTTGTTTCTAGGGACAAAGAAGGAAAGTGAGGGGAATTCTCCTTGTGCTATAGTGTGCTTTAAAAAAACATTTTTTCTAGGGACAGAAAACTCTAGGTAGGGAGAGTGTCAGTGTCTTTTACTGTGCGAGTCCTTGTTTCTAGGGACAAAGAAGGAAAGTGAGGGGAATTCTCCTTGTGCTATAGTGTGCTTTAAAAAAACATTTTTTCTAGGGACAGAAAACTCTAGGTAGGGAGAGTGTCAGTTTCTTTCACTGTGCGAGTCCTTGTTTCTAGGGACAAAGAAGGAAAGTGAGGGGAATTCTCCTTGTGCTATAGTGTGCTTTAAAAAAACATTTTTTCTAGGGACAGAAAACTCTAGGTAGGGAGAGTGTCAGTTTCTTTCACTGTGCGAGTCCTTGTTTCTAGGGACAAAGAAGGAAAGTGAGGGGAATTCTCCTTGTGCTATAGTGTGCTTTAAAAAAACTTTTTTTCTAGGGACAGAAAACTCTAGGTAGGGAGAGTGTTAGTTTCTTTCACTGTGCGAGTCCTTGTTTCTAGGGACAAAGAAGGAACGTGAGGGGAATTCTCCTTGTGCTATAGTGTGCTTTAAAAAAACATTTTTTCTAGGGACAGAAAACTCTAGGTAGGGAGAGTGTCAGTGTCTTTTACTGTGCGAGTCCTTGTTTCTAGGGACAAAGAAAGAAAGTGAGGGGAATTCTCCTTGTGCTATAGTGTGCTTTAAAAAAACATTTTTTCTAGGGACAGAAAACTCTAGGTAGGGAGAGTGTCAGTGTCTTTTACTGCGCGAGTCCTTGTTTCTAGTGACAAAGAAGGAAAGTGAGGGGAATTCTCCTTGTGCTATAGTGTGCTAAAGCATTCCTCATCAACCATCTTTGAAATCCTTGTTTTTTGGACAGTCAGGGAAATTGTCGTTGTGCTATTCTGTGCAAAAGCAATCATCCTCAACCATATTTAGAAATCCTTAAGTAAAGGGACAGAGAAGGACACCTGAAGGTAGCCCTTATTGCTTTTTTCCCATCTCCCTGCAGGCCATCTATTAGAATGTCTGGAAGGCAAACAAGGAGAGGCAGACAGTCAGGAGGCAATAAAAGAGGGCAAGCAGGCTCTGTGTCTGGGGGCAACAGTGCTGGTCGTGGACGCGGTGCATTGTCATCAGCACATGGCCATGGGACACGCTTGTCCTTCTTTTCGGCAGCTGGACATGTTGAGCCACATCATGCCGAAGACTTGGTAGAGTGGATGACCAAGCCCTCCTCCTCCTCCTCATCCTCTCTCACCCAGGCTCAGGGTACTGGCAAAGCAGCTGCCAAAGCGTCCTCTTCCCTGGTATCAATGTCAGACTCATCATCAGTCACTCCTTCCCTAGACCCACCATGTCCTCCTCCTGAGGAGTCCCCCGAACTGTTTGAGCACAGTGTTGGGTACATGCTCCAGGAGGATGCCCAGCGTTTCGAAGGGTCTGATGATGAAACCCAGCTACAGGAAGGCAGTAGCGTGAGAGCAGACAGAGGGGATGCTCAAGAAGGACACCAATCTGGCAGTCATGTTCCAGCAGCTGCAGCATACTGCCAGATTGGCTCCAGTGATGAGGAGGGAGGGGATGATGAGGTCACTGACTCCACGTGGGTGCCTAATAGGAGAGAGGAGGAGGAGGAGGATGAGGAGGAGGCACATCTCCAACGAGGCAGGATGCCCTTTGGTGGCCAGCGTAAGGGCAGTACACCGACGGAATCACACCGCAGAGCTCCGCCTGTGCAGGGCGCTGCCTCTGCCCGTCATTCAAAAAGTTCCTTGGTGTGGGCCTTTTTTGAGGCTAGTGCATCAGATCGCACAGCTGCTGTTTGCAACATATGTCTCAAGCGTATATCGCGTGGCCAAAACATCAGCCGCTTGGGTACCACATGCCTGACCAGACATATGTTGACCTGCCATGCAGCTCGTTGGCAAGCCTACCTCAAAGACCCACACCAAAGAACAAAGCGGACCTCTCCTTGCACCGCATCAGCTGGGATCTCCAACCCCACTATAACTTCAGTCCTCTCTGAAACATGCACTGAGAGGAATGAAGGTGTAGAATTAGGTGTGTCACAGCCAAGTACTTGCGGCCACTCTGCTAGCAGTACACCGACGTCCGATTCTAGCAGGCAAATTTCCCTGCCCCAGCTGCTGGACCGTCGAAAGAAGTTCACTCCCAGCCATCCACATGCCCAGCGGTTGAATGCTAGCTTGGCTAAATTGCTAGCGCTTCAACTGCTGCCTTTTCAGTTGGTAGACTCGGCCCCCTTCCGTGAGTTTGTGCAATGTGCGGTTCCTCAGTGGCAGGTTCCCAAACGCCACTTTTTCTCACGGAAGGCTATTCCGGCTCTCTACCGGCATGTGGAAGGCAATGTCTTGGCCTCGCTGGACAGGGCGGTCAGCGGTAAGGTGCATATTACCGCTGACTCATGGTCCAGTAGGCATGGACAGGGACGTTACCTTTCTTTCACGGCCCATTGGGTCACTCTTTTGGCAGCTGGGAAGGATGCAGGACAAGGTGCAGTAGTGTTGGAGGTTGTTCCACCGCCATGCCTCCAAAATGCTACTACTGGTTGTGACACACCTCTCTCCTCCACCCCCTCCTCTTCTTCCTCCATGGCCTCTTCCTGTGGTTTGTCCTATGAACCAGCGGTGCTCCGTAGCCGTTCACGGGGCTACGCAAGTACGCAGGCAAAAAGATGCCATGCCGTGCTTGCGCTGGTGTGTTTGGGGGACAGAAGCCACACTGGGGCAGAGGTCCTGTCTGCTCTGCAGGGCCAGGCCGAGAGGTGGTTGACGCCATGCCAGCTTAAGCCAGGAATGGTGGTTTGCGACAATGGCACCAACCTCCTCTCCGCCCTCCGACAGGGACAACTGACCCATGTGCCCTGTGTGGCTCACGTCCTTAACCTGGTGGTGCAGCGGTTCTTGGGCAGGTACCCGGGCTTACAGGATGTCCTGAGGCAGGCCAGGAAAGTCTGTGTGCATTTCCGCAGATCTTATAATGCCAGTGCTCGCCTGGCTGAGCTGCAAAAGGAGTTGAACCTGCCCAAGAACCGCCTTATATGTGACATGCCCACCAGGTGGAACTCAACGTTGGCCATGCTGCAGCGGCTGCACACGCAGCAGAGGGCCATCAATGAGTACCTGTGCGACTACGGCACCAGGACAGGGTCAGGGGAGCTTGGTTTTTTTTCTCCACGCCAGTGGGGCATGATCAGGGATGCATGCACTGTCCTGGCACCATTTGAGGAGGCCACGAGGATGGTGAGCAGTGACAGTGCATGCATCAGTGACACTGTACCTCTTGTCCACCTGTTGGAGCACACGCTGCGTGGAATAATGGACAGGGCACTTGAGGCAGAACAGAGGCAGGAAGAGGAGGACTTCCTTGCCTCTCAAGGCCCCCTTTACCCAGACAGTGTTCCTTCTGTCCCACCCATCGCACAGGAAGCGGAGGAGGAGGAGGAGGAGGAGGATTGTGTCAGCATGGAGGTGGAGGCTGGCACTCAGCATCATCAGCAGCAGTCTTTTAGGGATGATTTACAGTCCCAACAAACCAGTGGACTTGTACGTGGCTGGGAGGAGGTGGCTGCGGATCATGTCGTCCTTAGTGACCCAGAGGACTCCGGAGCGAATGCCTCAGCAAACCTACGCTGCATGGCCTCCCTGATCCTGCAAAGTCTGCGGAAGGATCCTCGTATTCTTCAGATCAAGGAGAGGGACCATTACTGGCTGGCCACTCTCCTTGATCCACGGTACAAGGGTAAGGTTGCGGACCTTATGTTACCTTCGCAGAGGGAGCAGAGGATGAGGCCTTGCAGAAAGGTCTGTGCAACGCGTTCCCAGAGACTGGGAGGTTACAAACTCCTGGTCCTGGACAACGAGTTGCTGAGGCTTCGGCCAGTCAAAGAAGGAGCGGTGGGGAAGGTGGCCGTCTGACCGATGCGTTCAGACAATTCTTTAGTCCGCAGCCCCAAAGTATGATCGGTTCCAGCAACCATCGCCAGCGTCTGATAAACATGGTGCAGGAATATCTAGGGGCAAGGTCAGACTTGGACACCTTCCCCACCGAAAATCCTCTGGCTTACTGGGTCTTGAGGATGGATCACTGGCCAGAGCTTGCACAGTATGCAATTGAGCTACTGGCCTGTCCTGCATCCAGCGTTCTTTCGGAACGCACATTCAGTGCTGCTGGAGGATTTGTCACGGATCACAGGGTGCGCCTGTCCACCGACTCGGTTGATCGACTGACTTTCATCAAGATGAACCAGTCTTGGATCACCACCAGCTACCACACACCTGATGCTGATATAACAGACTAATTGATTTTAACATGTCACATCCCTTCAAGACTGATGCTGATGCTGAGTGCCTGTGCTGTTATGTTGACTGGCTATCCTCCTCCTCCGAGTCCTCAATGATACGATTGATGATGATAGCTTGGAAGATCATTTTTGTTTATGGGTGCCGCCACCAGTGGCTAAGGCCCAATTTTTCAGCCCCTGAGTAAGCGTCAATTCGTGACGTGAAACGCGTTAGCCACCCTTCCCTGCATGCACACTATCTGCATTTGTTGTTTTGGATTTATGGATTTATTTTGAATTTGGATTTTTTACCTGAAATTTTGGAATAAATAACTGTCTATACAGAGTGCGGCAGTCCAGGGTTTCTTTTTCTCCCATGCATCAGTGCAGAGCCAGCACCTGTGTGAGTGACCGGGCGGAAGCAGCTATTTGGTGAATTCTCAAGCTTTTGAGCGGTACGTTTTTCCTTTCCCCTGTTTTACAGGGGCGTGTAATTACAATTTTTTTAGCAATAATTTGCCATAGGGCTCATTGCTGTGCTCCAAGTACAGTATCTGTGAGGGGTTGGAGTGTTGTGGCACCAGTGCCTAAGGCCCAATTTTTCAGCCCCTGTTTAAAAGGGGCGTGTCATTACAATTTTTGAAGCAATACTTTGCAACAGGGCTCATTGCTGTGCTCCAAGTACAGTATCTGTGAGGGGTTGTAGTGTTGTGCCACCAGTGCCTAAGGCCCAATTTTTCAGCCCCTGTTTAACAGGGGCGTGTCATTACAATTTTTGAAGCAATACTTTGCAACAGGGCTCATTGCTGTGCTCCAAGTACAGTATCTGTGAGGGGTTGTAGTGTTGTGCCACCAGTGCCTAAGGCCCAATTTTTCAGCCCCTGTTTAACAGGGGCGTGTCATTACAATTTTTGAAGCAATACTTTGCAACAGGGCTCATTGCTGTGCTCCAAGTACAGTATCTGTGAGGGGTTGTAGTGTTGTGCCACCAGTGCCTAAGGCCCAATTTTTCAGCCCCTGTTCAACAGGGGCATGCAATTACAATTCTTGATCTAATAATTCACAGCAGGGCCCATTGCTGCACCCACCAAGAGTAACTCTGAGGGCTTACAGTGTTGTGGCAACGCCACCACCACCACCACCACGAAAGGCCCAATTTTTCAGCCCCTGTTCAAAAGGGGCATGTAATTACAATTCTTGATCTAATAATTCACAGCAGGGCCCATTCCTGCACCCACCAAGAGTAACTCTGAGGGCTTACAGTGTTGTGGCAACACCACCACCACCACCACCACCACGAAAGGCCCAATTTTTCAGCCCCTGTTCAACAGGGGCATGCAATTACAATTCTTGATCTAATAATTCACAGCAGGGCCCATTGCTGCACCCACCAAGAGTAACTGTCAGGGCTTACAGTGTTGTGGCACCAGCACCACCATCAAAGGCCCAATTTTTACTACCACTGTTCAACAATTATATGTAATTAAAATTCCTGATATAATAGTTGACAGCAGGGCGTTCCAGCACCAACCAAGAGTAACTGTGAGTGCTTACAGTGTTGTGCCAACACCAACAACTAAGGGGCCTATTTCTGCAGAGTATATACGGCAGGTCCCTACTTTCAAACATCCAACTTACAAACGACTCCTACTTGCAAACGCAAGAAGACAACAGGAAGTGAGAGGAAATCTACCACTAGGAAGGAAAATTCTCTCCTGTAAGAATAAATATGGGAGAAAGGTGTCTCCTCTGTACTGATGCTTTATCAGCAATCCTTGTTTCAAGAAAAACACCACATTTCAAAAACAGTTGTCATTGGGACGGAAAGTGAGGTGAAATGTTCTGAACAGGGGCACAGACAGCAAAACAAATGTTACAGGGGTGAAAACCCTTACCTATGTTTTCCAAAAAGTTTAAAAATAGATTTTTGGGCTGGAGCTACACTTCAACAATGTACCTGTTCAAAATTACAAACACATTCTACATAAGAACAAACCTACAGTCCCTGTCTTGTATGCACCGCCTGTATACGGCTGTTCAGAGTATATAGGGCCTTTTTTATTTTATGTGCGGGGTTCCCCTTAATATCCATACAAGACCCAAAGGGGCTGGTAATGGGCTGGGGTGGGGGGGGGGGGGTCATGGGGTAGCTATGCCATTTTTCTTAAAGATTTTCATCCATATTACCGGGACCAGACATTACATTAAAGCCGCAAGCAGTTTTAAATGTTTTTTTTTTCCTTTAGAAGTGTCATTTTGTGCAGGGACAGTTCTAAACACGGGAAACACGTGGCACTTCACAGGCATACTTTAGACACCCCCCAGGTACGATATTTAAAGGAATATTTGACTTTTTTTTTTTCACTTTATGCATCATTAAAATGACTGCTCCCGAAAAACGACCGTTTTTAAAACTTCTTTTTGCATTGATACATGTCCCCTGGTGCAGAACCCGGGTTCCCAAACCCTTTTTAGGACAATAACATGCATAATAGTTGTTATAATTAGCACTTTAGAATTCGAACGTTCGCATCCATTGTATTTAATAGGGTTCTAATGTTCGTACGAACTTTCGGTCCGTTCGCGGGTTCTGGTGCGAACCGAACCCGGGGGTGTTCGGCTCATCACTAGTCCTCATAGACTTAATCAAAAAACACAGCTATATGCCATAAAGTCCATAATTAATTAGAATCCAAAAGACAAAATGTTCTTCAAGGTGACTTCAAGTGATAAAGAGATGCTCTCAATTGACAAATGGTGACTTCCGTGACCCCTCTTGTAACCCTGCTTACCAGATCCTGGAACCCCTACAGGGGTATCGGGCATATCAGGTATACCGTCAGCGTCTCCACACAGGGGGTCCTTGTGTTCAAACTGAAGCCGCCACTCGTGCACACATGCAGATAGTCAATCCAATGGCAAAGGTAGATAGACATTCCATGCTCAGATGCAGACACAAGTCACCTTTATCTTGGACAAGCCCAGGGAAGATATGTTTATCTGCTTCCCTCTCAGCAGCTCAGAAAGGCCACACCTGATGGGGTCAAGGTAGCTGTCCAAGTGATCTACAGCTAGGGGTGAGAGCTGTAGATCACTTGGCCAGCTACCTTTACCTATGCACAAGACCTGTGTACACACATTTAAACTCAATTGAGTTCACACACATTTATTAGGAGGCATATTATTTCACATGTAATTAGCCACCCATGTAAGTTACTGCAGTAGTGGTAACCTAAGAGGAGTCACAGTACTATTTATCTTTGTCGATACACTCATCAATATCGGGTATATGGCTGTTATGTGGCCTTTAATTTTATCATAGTAACTACATAAATATTCCATGGGGGTCTTATGGGCCAAAGTTTGCACAAAATGGTGAATCTGGACATATCTATAGTATTCTGTAGGGAAAATTTGGTATTTATCAATCATGGACCGTTCAGATAGTATTCCCTTACTGTCGTAAAGGTTGGCTATATGCAGTAGTCCCTTATTAGTCCACCAAGCAAACACAAGGGGGGCGAGGCCTGGGGTGAACGCTCTGTTGTTCAATAGTGGTGCCAATGGAGTATGGGGTGATTTAAAATGATGTGTTCTCGAGAGCCTATCCCATATCTCTAGTGAGAAAGACAGTGCAGGGCAGAGTATTGTCGGTCTCTCTTTAATAGGGAGCCACATTATGTGAGAAATTGAGTGCGGACGACAAGAGTAGGATTCCATACCCATCCATAGTGCTGGCGGTAGCTGGGAATGAAACCTGGAGAGTTGGGCCACCTGGGCCGCTTAGAACTATTTTTGCAGGTCAGGCAACCCAAGTCGCCCTCTCCGTTTTGGGGTGTACATTGTACTTTTATTCACCCTAGGCCTCTTGTCTCCCCAAATAAATTGAAGGATTTTCCTTTGGAACATTTGGAGGTCGTGTCTAGCCAATGCCACGGGTATAGTGCAGAAAAAATAAGGTAGCCTCGGTAGAGCGTTAATTTTTATCGAGTGGAGTCTGCCGAATAACGATGGGGGATGAACCTGCCATTTAGCCAAGTCTTCAGTTAACCGTTTAAAAAGGGCAGGATAATTTCGCTTGTATAGCGTATGAATAGATGAGGTCAGATGAATGCCTAAATACGGAAGAGTCTCAGGCTCCCATTTAAACTGATAAGACTGTTCCAGCGTTCTCTGAGTAGAGGCTGGTAGTGAAAGATTCAGTGCCCTAGATTTGTCTTGGTTTATGTGTAACCCTGAAATGTCACAGAATGGTTGTAGAACGGCGTGTAAGTTAGGGAGGGAGGTGATCGGTGAAGTCAGGGTCAGCAGTAAATCGACAGCAAAAAGTAGACATTTGTGTTCATAATCACCACAGACGATCCCCCGAATATGTTGACTCGCGCAAATTTTGATTACTAGCGGCTCTATCGCCAGAGCAAATAGTAGAGGTGACAGCGGGCATCCCTGTCTAGTGCCTCGTCTGACGGGCAGTGATTGGGAAGGGTAGCCTCGGATCATCAATCAGGCCAACGGCGTGTCGTACAGTGTACAGAGGAGGGTCAGAAAGCGCTCGCCAAATCCAAAGTACATCAGACAAGTAGTACGGTCCAGTACATCAGACAAGTAGTCCCAAGAGAGGGAATCGAACACTTTCTGAACATCTAATGAGAGCAACATCCCACCGCTGGGGCCCTTTCCGTCGCAGTCTGATTGAACCGCTGAGATCAAATTTATTACCCGATGGGTTTAATCCGATGCCTGTCTGTTTGGGACAAAACCTGCCTGGTCAGGATGGATGTATCTTGGGAAGAAAGTATTCAGTCGCAGTGCCAGAACTTTAGTTAAGATTTTCAGGTCGGTATTAATTAATGAGATCGGACGATAATTGGTGCAGCCCCCATGGTCCCTTCCCGGTTTCGGTATGATGTTTATGAAAGCTGCATTTTCATGGTTAGGGACCTTTTTACCTTGTTTCAAGTCATTAAAGTAGCTAGATAAGTGTGTGGTCAAAGAGACCCCATATTTCCTATAGTAATGGCCTGGGAAACCGTCTGGTCCTGGGGCCTTAGAGGGATGGATAAGTTTGATGGCTTCCAAAATTTCGGATTCCGAAAAATCTTTGTCCATCAATTCCACATGGTCTCTTGTCAATGTAGGTATGTGAAGGTCGCGGAAGAACGTCTCTACCTTACGGGAGTCGATTGTGCTAGGTATTGTTTCTCATAAAACTTTTGAAATTCCCTAAGGATTAGTTCCGGGTTTTGGGTGGGATGGCCAGTAGATAGCCTTAGTTTAGGTAGGGTCGGCGTATAAGGCCAGGGCACTATTTTCCTAGCCAGCATTGTAGTTGGTTTGTCTCTCATAGTATAAAACCTATGCTTGGACCAACTAATATGTTTCTCTGCTTGCGTGGTCAAACTGAGATTGAGGGCCAGTCTTGCCTCCTCTATCCTGTGTCTAAGGTCTATCCCGGGGTTCCTGTGCTGTTCTCCCACTAAAGTCTCCAGATTTCCTTCTAATTGTTTTATGGTCAGTTCCGAGGACCGCTTTGCTCTGGCAGCTATTTGGATTAGTTTGCCCTGTATTTTGGCTTTATGGGCAGCCCAGTCAAGGGCAGGGGATGTGTCTGAGGATTTATTGATCCGGAAATACTCCTGTATTTCCTTCTCAACTTCCACGTAATGTACAGGGTCATTCAGTAAGCTGAAATTGAGTCTCCATGTAGAGGGATTCAAATTAGTCCAAAGCCCCTTATTAGAAAGTTTTATCGGGGAATGATCTGACCAGGGAGTTGACAATATTTTAACCAACGTTACATACGGAAGCAGGGGGGTACGCACCAAGAGATGATCTATCCTCGAATGTATGTAAAGTCTCTTGCAGTGGGGTTATTTTCCCTCCAAGAATCGATCAGGTCATGGAAATGGAGTAAGCATGCTACTCTACTGCTCACAGTCGGTGGTCGTTTCAGAGTCGTTTTTGTAGGGTCTGATTTATACATAATCCTGTCGAGAGGAATGTTGCTATCACCCCCCAGTATAACCTATCCCTGGGCCTTAGGCATCAATATCCTAAGCATCCTACTAAAAAATTCTATCTGGCCAGTTTTTGGGGCGTAGTATGATACAAATGATACCAGCTGATCATGAAGACGTCCCACCGCCATAAGATATCTACTGCCCTTGTCTTTAACTATAGAGATAGGTGTAAAGGGGGTCCGCTTCGAAAAGCAAACCGCCACTCCCCCCTTCTTGTCAGGACCACAAGCAAGGAAGTACTGTGGGTATTTAACATTAAGGTAACGAGGTGCCGAGGTTTTAGAGAAATGGGTTTCCTGAAGTAGAAGAACATCTGCTTTTTGTTTGTGATAGAATTGAAAGTCTGTAGTGCGTTTGGTGGGGGAATTAAAGCCATGTACATTATGAGTGATTACTGTGTAATCTGTGGAGTATGTCTTAGCCATCGTGGTAGGGCAGAGAACTCTTACCTTGCATCACCGGTGTAGTGGACAAGGCCGCAGGGGTGGAGGCTACTTCTGTCTGCATTCTCCCGGGCCCAATGAGTGGGGAGGGGCACGGACCCGGAGCTCGAGTGGGGAGGGAGAAAAGGGTAAAAAAGAAGAATGTAAGTAACCAACAAAAATTAAAGAACATGTTGTTCGGCCATAGAACTAAGCATACCAACTTAACCAGTTTAAGTAAATTGGCGGCTGCATGAGGGAAAACCCCTACCGGAGTCAATATCCGGAAAAATACGTGTAAGGGTACCATCCTCCCTGGAGGATAAGTAGTCTTACAGGTGGGTGGCATGTATGGCCGCCCCAACCCAAGAATTAAATCTTTCTATGCAGGGCCACCAAGGTTTAACATATGTTAACAAGGTTATTTAAACACGCGACCTGTTTATGGACGGTGAAATCCGCCCTACCCCTCGGAGGGCTGCGACCCCAGGACAGGCAGGTTCCCCAGCGGTTGTCTACACCCTTTAAACACTATATACAGTATCCACAATCCGGATACCCACAAAGTTACCTCCGATCAATAGAGGCTACACAGAAATATTTGATCATTGCCACGTTATGGAGTGAATTTCATGCACGTTTCCTTGACATAACTGAAATTCAAGTGGGGATTTGTTATAAAGTCATTAAAAATAATAATAATAATAATAATAATAGTAATAATACATTTAAAAATTTACTGGCAAAAATGTGAGATTCACAATCATTGGCCAATTTGTCCTTTTGGAGACCTTTCAGAAAAGAAAAAAAACACCTGAGCTCAATGTTTTCCCAAGTACTCAATGTATCAACCATTAAACTTCACAAGCCTGCTTTGAGATTTTGGTTTTCGTAACCAAACAAGAGATGTTTAAGAAGACAAATTCTGCCATAGGAAAAGCTCTACAGATAGCTAACTGGGTTATAAACAGCCAGAACAAATAACCCCCATTGTTTCACAGGATGAGATCGTCTCTAGAAGACCTAATGTTTACTCAGCTTTTCCCAAGACAATGGCATCATAAACGCCTGGTTAATTCTACAAACAAAGTCCATCTCAACACTTGGTGTAACAGATTTGAAGTTATGCAAGTCAGAATAAATTTTTAGCAAACCATAAACAAACCAAGTTCTGTACATTTTTCTTATATATCTGTATATAAGATATATGATCATAAGGCCCCTTTCACATGGGGCGGATCCGTGCAGATCCGCCCTGTGAAGCTCCGCTTGCTCAGCGGGGATCGCTCCGTTGATCCCCGCTGAGCCGACGGATGACTGGGCGGTCCCCGCACACTGTGCAGGGACCGCCCTGTCAGAGCGCCGCTCTCCCCTATGGGGAATCGGATGACGACGGACCGTAGAGTCCGTTGTCATCCGATCCGCTCCGCCGACGGAAGGAAAAATAGGGTTTTCCTCCGTCACACTTTGGCGGAGCGGAGCGGATGTCAGCGGACATGTCTCCGCTGACATCCGTGCCTCCATAGGGGTACATGGAGGATCCGTTTCAGGTCCGCCTAAAAAACTGACAGGCGGACCTGAACGGACCTCCGTGTGAAAGAGCCCTAAGTGATGCATATGCTACTTCTCAGACATTTTAAGAAAACGTCTGTATACATGTTGCATTATAAATACGGTACACATGATATTAGAAATAAGAATGTGATATATTAATATGGAATAAATGAAAAATTATGTTTAGATTATATATGATACTGTAAATCAAAATGATGATAATAATTGTAGTATCTGTTGATCTAAGAAACTTGTTATAAGAAAGAAATATATATGAGTGTGATAATAAGTAGAAGTGTTTTAAAGAGTTAATTAGCATTATGAAAGACGTCAAATTGTGATTATAAAAATATAAATTAACCTGCATTTAGAGATTAACACATATTCAAAATATATATATATATATATAATTATTTTTTGTGTGATATTGATTGATATATAATCTGTACCCTGCTTAGGAAAACCAGCTTAAAGATATACACTTATACACAAAAACCATGTTATGTTATGTAAATTAATCAAAAAGTATATTAAAGTGGTTGTAAACCCATTTAAAAAAAAAAAAAACCTGCAAGACAAAGGCATAATGAGCTTGTATGACTAGCATACTAGCTCATTATGCATTACTTACCTTAGATCGAAGCCTCCGAAGCCGTCCTCGTCTCCCCCTCCAGCCGCAGCCATCTCTCCCAGAGGTTACTTCCGGGTATCGAAGCTTCGGCGCTGTGATTGGCCGGAGTGGCGATGACGTCAATCCACGCATGTGCACGGGACCCGTAAAAGCCGGCGTTATCATTCATAAAACCGGCATTTACAGTGCGCCTGCACCGATGTCTACGGTGCATGCGCCATACACATCGGTGTACTCTTTTTGGCAAATATCTCCTAAACCTTGTAGGTTTAGGAGATATTGCAAACACCTACAGGTAAGCCTTAATCTAGGCTTACCTGTAGGTGCAAGTTGCAAGAGTGGGTTTACAACCACTTTAATCGTATGTTATGTATACCAGTTACCAGAATATTCAAAATATATATGTATATATATTCTTCCCAGCATTATATAAACCATTATACACATTATGGAAATATAATATATTAACTTAAAGAGTTAGACTCAAAACACATGTGATACACCTGGTGGTTGAAAGTGATATTACCTTAAAATCATCACTCTCCTGGAAAGGGGTGGTGAGAATCAGGGCAATTAACTCCCATATTTGCAACCAACCAATGAGTTCGGGACACATAACTTTTGGGAAGAACTTATTATAATCTTTATAATCTTATTGTCTGTGATAATATTTAAGACAAGAAAAATGAGATGAAAGGACACTCACTCCCACAGGGAGGACGGAGGACACCCAGGGAGACACACTGGGGGGGAGATGCAGCCACACACTCCCAGACAAACTAACACTCACTCAGGGACACATGCACCATGCATCAATACGTATCTTTACATTCATGAAGATTCCTAGACACCTAATACCTGAAAGCCACGGCAGCCATCTTAACTCTGGTCACCAGCCAGTAGGAAATAGCCATTTTGGAATGAGTAATTATGTCATTTTTGATTTTATCTTGAATTCATTTTTGTTCTCTAAAATATTGAAGTATTGAATATTCTGCAATGTATGATTTATTCTCATTAATCAATAACCGCCTGGTAGACTTTACTCTAAAGATTACATTTTTCATTATATTTTTCTTTTTACATAGTTGCCAATTAGTGATGAGCCGAACACCCCCGGGTTTGGTTCGCACCAGAACCCGCGAACGGACCGAAAGTTCGCACGAACATTAGAACCCTATTAAATACAATGGATGCGAACGTTCGGATTCTAAAGTGCTAATTATAACGACTATTATCCATGTTATTGTCCGAAACAGAGTTTGGGAACCCGGCTTCTGCACCAGGGGACATGTATCAATGCAAAAAGAAGTTTTAAAAACGGACGTTTTCCGGGAGCAGTCATTTTAATGATGCAAAAAGTGAAAAAAAAAGTCAAATATTCCTTTAAATATTGTACCTGGGGGGTGTCTAAAGTATGCCTGTGAAGTGCCACGTGTTTCCCGTGTTTAGAACTGTCCCTGCACAAAATAACATTTCTAAAGGGAAAAAAGTCATTTAAAACTGCTTGCGGCTTTAATGCAATGTCTGGTCCCGGTAATATGGATGAAAATCTTTAGGAAAAATGGCATAGCTACCCCATCAACCCCCCCCTACCCCAGCCCATTACCAGCCCCTTTGGGTCTTGTATGGATATTAAGGGGAACCCCGCACACAAAATAAAAAAAGACCTATATACTCTAAACAGCCGTATACAGGCGGTGCATACAAGACAGGGACTGTAGGTTTGTTCTTATGTAGAATCTGTTTATAATTTTGAACAGCTGCATTGTTTAAGTGGAGCTCCATGGCAAATTCTTTTTTTTTAGCTTTTTGTAAAACATAGGGAAACGGTTATCACCCCTGTCACATTTTTTTTGCTGTCTGTGCCCCTGTTCAGAACATTTCACCTCACTTTGCGTCCCAATGACAACTGTTTTTGAAATGTGGTGTTTTTATTGAAACAAGGATTGGTGATAAAGCATCAGTAGAGAGGAGACACCTTTCTCCCATATTAATTCTTACAGGAGAGAATTTTCCTTCCAAGGGGTAGATTTCCTCTCACTTCCTGTTGTCTTCTTCTGTTTGCAAGTAGTAGTAGTTTGTAAGTTGGATGTTTGAAAGTAGGGAACTTCCGTATATACTCTGCAGAAATTGGCCCCTTAGGTGTTGGTGTTGGCACAACACTGAAAGCACTCACAGTTATTCTTGGTGGGTGCTGGAACGCCCTGCTGTCAAGTATAATATCAGGAATTGTAATAACATATAATTGTTGATCAGTGGTAGTAAAAATTGGGCCTTTGATGGTGGTGCTGGTGCCACAACACTGTAAGGCCTGACAGTTACTCTTTGTGGGCGCAGCAATGGTCCCTGCTGTGAATTATTAGATCAATAATTATAATTGCATGCCCCTGTTGAACAGGGGCTGAAAAATTGGGCCTTTGGTGGTGGTGGTGGTGGTGATGGTGGTGCTGGTGCCACAACACTGTAAGGCCTGACAGTTACTCTTGGTGGGCGCAGCAATGGGCCCTGCTGTGAATTATTAGATCAATAATTATAATTGCATGCCCCTGTTGAACAGGGGCTGAAAAATTGGGCCTTTGGTGGTGGTGGTGGTGGTGATGGTGGTGCTGGTGCCACAACACTGTAAGGCCTGACAGTTACTCTTGGTGGGCGCAGCAATGGGCCCTGCTGTGAATTATTAGATCAATAATTATAATTGCATGCCCCTGTTGAACAGGGGCTGAAAAATTGGGCCTTTGGTGGTGGTGGTGGTGGTGATGGTGGTGCTGGTGCCACAACACTGTAAGGCCTGACAGTTACTCTTGGTGGGCGCAGCAATGGGCCCTGCTGTGAATTATTAGATCAATAATTATAATTGCATGCCCCTGTTGAACAGGGGCTGAAAAATTGGGCCTTAGGCACTGGTGGCACAACACTGCAACCCCTCACAGATACTGTACTTGGAGCACAGCAATGAGGCCTGTTGCAAAGTATTGCATCAAAAATTTTAATTACACGCCCCTGTTAAACAGGGGCTGAAAAATTGGGCCTTAGCCACTGGTGGCGTCATCCATAAACCAAAATGATCTTCCAAGCTATCATCGTTAATCGTATCATTGAGGAGGAGGAGGAGGATAGCCAGTCAACATAACAGCACAGGCACTCAGCATCAGCATCAGTCTTGAAGGGATGTGACATTTTAAAATCAATTAGTCTGTTATATCAGCATCTGGTGTGTGGTAGCTGGTGGTGATCCAAGACTGGTTCATCTTGATGAAAGTCAGTCGATCAACCGAGTCGGTGGACAGGCGCACCCTGTGATCCGTGACAAATCCTCCAGCAGCACTGAATGTGCGTTCTGAAAGAACGCTGGATGCAGGACAGGCCAGTAGCTCAATTGCATACTGTGCAAGCTCTGGCCAGTGATCCATCCTCAAGACCCAGTAAGCCAGAGGATTTTCGGTGGGGAAGGTGTCCAAGTCTGACCTTGCCCCTAGGTATTCCTGGACCATGTATATCAGACGCTGGCGATGGTTGCTGGAACCGATCATACTTTGGGGCTGCGGACTAAAGAATTGTCTGAACGCATCGGTCAGACGGCCACCTTCCCCACCGCTCCTTCTTTGACTGGCCGAAGCCTCAGCAACTCGTTGTCCAGGACCAGGAGTTTGTAACCTCCCAGTCTCTGGGAACGCGTTGCACAGACCTTTCTGCAAGGCCTCCCGGAGTTGTCTCATCCTCTGCTCCCTCTGCGACGGTACGATAAGGTCCGCAACCTTACCCTTGTACCGTGGATCAAGGAGAGTGGCCAGCCAGTAATGGTCCCTCTCCTTGATCCGAAGAATACGAGGATCCTTCCGCAGACTTTGCAGGATCAGGGAGGCCATGCAGCGTAGGTTAGCTGAGGCATTCAGTCCGGAGTCCTCTGGGTCACTAAGGACGACATGATCCGCAGCCACCTCCTCCCAGCCACGTACAAGTCCACTGGTTTCTTGGGACTGTAAATCATCCCTAAAAGACTGCTGCTGATGATACTGAGTGTTAGCCTCCACCTCCATGCTGACACAATCCTCCTCCTCCTCCTCCTCCTCCTCCTCCTCTTCCTGTGCGATGGGTGGGACAGAAGGAACACTGTCTGGGTAAAGGGGGCCTTGAGAGGCAAGGAAGTCCTCCTCTTCCTGCCTCTGTTCTGCCTCAAGTGCCCTGTCCATTATTCCACGCAGCGTGTGCTCCAACAGGTGGACAAGAGGTACAGTGTCACTGATGCATGCACTGTCACTGCTCACCATCCTCGTGGCCTCCTCAAATGGTGCCAGGACAGTGCATGCATCCCTGATCATGCCCCACTGGCGTGGTGAAAAAAACCCGAGCTCCCCTGACCCTTTCCTGGTGCCGTAGTCGCACAGGTACTCATTGATGGCCCTCTGCTGCATGTGCAGCCGCTGCAGCATGGCCAACGTTGAGTTTCACCTGGTGGGCATGTCACATATAAGGCGGTTCTTGGGCAGGTTCAACTCCTTTTGAAGCTCAGCCAGGCGAGCACTGGCATTATAAGATCTGCGGAAATGCACACAGACTTTCCTGGCCTGCCTCAGGACATCCTGTAAGCCCGGGTACCTGCCCAAGAACCGCTGCACCACCAGGTTAAGGACGTGAGCCATACAGGGCACATGGGTCAGTTGTCCCTGTCGGAGGGCGGAGAGGAGGTTGGTGCCATTGTCGCAAACCACCATTCCTGGCTTAAGCTGGCGTGGCGTCAACCACCTCTCGGCCTGCCCCTGCAGAGCAGACAGGACCTCTGCCCCAGTGTGGCTCCTGTCCCCCAAACACACCAGCGCAAGCACGGCATGGCATCTTTTTGCCTGCGTACTTGCGTAGCCCCTTGAACGCCTACGGAGCACCGCTGGTTCCGAGGACAAACCACAGGAAGAGGCCATGGAGGAAGAAGAAGAGGAGGGGGTGGAGGAGAGAGGTGTGTCACAACCAGTAGTAGCATTTTGGAGGCGTGGCGGTGGAACAACCTCCAACACTACTGCACCTTGTCCTGCATCCTTCCCAGCTGCCAAAAGAGTGACCCAATGGGCCGTGAAAGAAAGGTAACGTCCCTGTCCATGCCTGCTGGACCATGAGTCAGCGGTAATATGCACCTTACCGCTGACCGTCCTGTCCAGCGAGGCCAAGACATTGCCTTCCACATGCCTGTAGAGAGCCGGAATAGCCTTCCGTGCGAAAAAGTGTCGTTTGGGAACCTGCCACTGAGGAACCGCACATTGCACAAACTCACGGAAGGGGGCCGAGTCTACCAACTGAAAAGGCAGCAGTTGAAGCGCTAGCAATTTAGCCAAGCTAGCATTCAACCGCTGGGCATGTGGATGGCTGGGAGTGAACTTCTTTCGACGGTCCAGCAGCTGGGGCAGGGAAATTTGCCTGCTAGAATCGGACGTTGGTGTACTGCTAGCAGAATGCCCGCAAGTACTTGCCTGTGACACACCTAATTCTACACCTTCATTCCTCTCAGAGCAGGTTTCAGAGAGGAGTGAAGGTATAGTGGGGTTGGAGATCCCAGCTGATGCGGTGCAAGAAGAGGTCAGCTTTGTTCTTTGGTGTGGGTCTTTAAGGTAGGCTTGCCAACGAGCTGCATGGCAGGTCAACATATGTCTGATCAAGCATGTGGTGCCCAAGCGGCTGATGTTTTGGCCACGCGATATACGCTTGAGACATATGTTGCAAACAGCAGCTGTGCGATCTGATGCACTCGCCTCAAAAAAGGTCCACACCAAAGAACTTTTAGGAGCTCTGCGGTGTGATTCCGTCGGTGTGCTGCCCATACGCTGGCCACTCAAGGGCATCCTGCCTCGTTGGAGATGTGCCTCCTCCTCATCCTCCTCCTCCTCCTCTCTCCTATTAGGCACCCACGTGGAGTCAGTGACCTCATCATCCCCTCCCTCCTCATCACTGGAGCCAATCTGGCAGTATGCTGCAGCTGCTGGAACATGACTGCCAGATTGGTGTCCTTCTTGAGCATCCCCTCTCTCTGCTCTCACGCTGCTGCCTTCCTCTAGCTGGGTATCATCATCAGATCCTTCCAAACGCTGGGCATCCTCCTGGAGCATGTACCCAACACTGTGCTCAAACAGTTCGGGGGACTCCTCAGGAGGAGGGCATGGTGGGTCTAGGGAAGGATTGACTAATGAAGATAATGATACCAGAGAAGAGGACGCTTTGGCAGCTGCTTTGCCAGTACCCTGAGCCTGGGTGAGAGAGGATGAGGAGGATAAGGTGGGCTTGGTCATCCACTCTACCAAGTCTTCGGCATGATGTGGCTCAACATGTCCAGCTGCCGAAAACAAGGTCAAGCATGTCCCATGGCCATGTGCTGATGACAATGCACCGCGTACACGACCAGCACTGTTGCCCCCAGACACAGAGCCTGCTTGCCCTCTTTTTTTGCCCCCTGACTGTCTGCCTCTCCTTGGTTGCCTTCCAGACATTTTAATGGATGGCCTGCAGGGAGATGGGAAAAACAGCAATAAGGGCTACCTTCAGGTGTATATTGTGCAGGAGGCTTAGCAACAATCACACTGACACTGTCCCCTGCCTATCCTTCTCTGTCCCTAAACACAAGGATTGAAAATATGGTTCAGCAAAAAAGTTTTAGAACAGAATAGCACACTGACACTTTCCCTCACTGTCCTACTCTGTCCCTCCCTACAAACAAGATTTAGCACAGAATAGCACACTGATAATTTCTACGAGTGTCCTTCTCTGTCCCTAAACTCAAGGATTGAAAATATGGAACAGCAAAATTGGTTTAGAACCGAATAGCACACTGTCAGTTTCACTGACTGTACCTCTCTGTCCCTCAACTCAAGGATTGAAAATATGGAACAGCAAAATTGGTTGAGAACAGAATAGCACACTGTCAGTTTCACTCACTGTACCTCTCTGTCCCTCAACTCAAGGATTGAAAATATGGAACAGCAAAATTGGTTTAGAACAGAATAGCACACTGTCAGTTTCACTCACTGTACCTCTCTGTCCCTCAACTCAAGGATTGAAAATATGGTTCAGCAAAATAGTTTTAGAACAGAATAGCACACTGACACTTTCCCTCACTGTCCTACTCTGTCCCTCCCTACAAACAAGATTTAGCACAGAATAGCACACTGATAATTTCTACGAGTGTCCTTCTCTGTCCCTAAACTCAAGGATTGAAAATATGGAACAGCAAAATTGGTTTAGAACAGAATAGCACACTGTCAGTTTCACTCACTGTACCTCTCTGTCCCTCAACTCAAGGATTGAAAATATGGAACAGCAAAATTGGTTTAGAACAGAATAGCACACTGTCAGTTTCACTCACTGTACCTCTCTGTCCCTCAACTCAAGGATTGAAAATATGGTTCAGCAAAATAGTTTTAGAACAGAATAGCACACTGACACTTTCCCTCACTGTCCTACTCTGTCCCTCCCTACAAACAAGATTTAGCACAGAATAGCACACTGATAATTTCTACGAGTGTCCTTCTCTGTCCCTAAACTCAAGGATTGAAAATATGGAACAGCAAAATTGGTTTAGAACAGAATAGCACACTGTCAGTTTCACTCACTGTACCTCTCTGTCCCTCAACTCAAGGATTGAAAATATGGTTCAGCAAAATAGTTTTAGAACAGACCAGCACACTGACACTTTCCCTCACTGTCCTACTCTGTCCCTCCCTACAAACAAGATTTAGCACAGAATAGCACACTGATAATTTCTACGAGTGTCCTTCTCTGTCCCTAAACTCAAGGATTGAAAATATGGAACAGCAAAATTGGTTTAGAACAGAATAGCACACTGTCAGTTTCACTCACTGTACCTCTCTGTCCCTCAACGCAAGGATTGAAAATATGGTTCAGCAAAATAGTTTTAGAACAGAATAGCACACTGACACTTTCCCTCACTGTCCTACTCTGTCCCTCCCTACAAACAAGATTTAGCACAGAATAGCACACTGATAATTTCTACGAGTGTCCTTCTCTGTCCCTAAACTCAAGGATTGAAAATATGGAACAGCAAAATTGGTTTAGAACAGAATAGCACACTGTCAGTTTCACTGACTGTACCTCTCTGTCCCTCAACTCAAGGATTGAAAATATGGAACAGCAAAATTGGTTTAGAACAGAATAGCACACTGTCAGTTTCACTCACTGTACCACTCTGTCCCTCAACTCAAGGATTGAAAATATGGAACAGCAAAATTGGTTTAGAACAGAATAGCACACTGTCAGTTTCACTCACTGTTCCTCTCTGTCCCTCAACTCAAGGATTGAAAATATGGTTCAGCAAAATAGTTTTCGAACAGAATAGCACACTGACACTTTCCCTCACTGTCCTACTCTGTCCCTCCCTACAAACAAGATTTAGCACAGAATAGCACACTGATAATTTCTACGAGTGTCCTTCTCTGTCCCTAAACTCAAGGATTGAAAATATGGAACAGCAAAATTGGTTTAGAACAGAATAGCACACTGTCAGGTTCACTCACTGTACCTCTCTGTCCCTCAACTCAAGGATTGAAAATATGGAACAGCAAAATAGTTTTAGAACAGAATAGCACACTGACACTTTCCCTCACTGTCCTACTCTGTCCCTTCCTACAAACAAGATTTAGCACAGAATAGCACACTGATAATTTCTACGAGTGTCCTTCTCTGTCCCTAAACTCAAGGATTGAAAATATGGAACAGCAAAATTGGTTTAGAACAGAATAGCACACTGTCAGGTTCACTCACTGTACCTCTCTGTCCCTCAACTCAAGGATTGAAAATATGGAACAGCAAAATAGTTTTAGAACAGAATAGCACACTGACACTTTCCCTCACTGTCCTACTCTGTCCCTTCCTACAAACAAGATTTAGCACAGAATAGCACACTGATAATTTCTACGAGTGTCCTTCTCTGTCCCTAAACTCAAGGATTGAAAATATGGAACAGCAAAATTGGTTTAGAACAGAATAGCACACTGTCAGTTTCACTCACTGTACCTCTCTGTCCCTCAACTCAAGGATTGAAAATATGGTTCAGCAAAATAGTTTTAGAACAGAATAGCACACTGACACTTTCCCTCACTGTCCTACTCTGTCCCTCCCTACAAACAAGATTTAGCACAGAATAGCACACTGATAATTTCTATGAGTGTCCTTCTCTGTCCCTAAACTCAAGGATTGAAAATATGGAACAGCAAAATTGGTTTAGAACAGAATAGCACACTGTCAGTTTCACTCACTGTACCTCTCTGTCCCTCAACTCAAGGATTGAAAATATGGAACAGCAAAATTGGTTTAGAACAGAATAGCACACTGTCAGTTTCACTCACTGTACCTCTCTGTCCCTCAACTCAAGGATTGAAAATATGGTTCAGCAAAATAGTTTTAGAACAGAATAGCACACTGACACTTTCCCTCACTGTCCTACTCTGTCCCTCCCTACAAACAAGATTTAGCACAGAATAGCACACTGATAATTTCTACGAGTGTCCTTCTCTGTCCCTAAACTCAAGGATTGAAAATATGGAACAGCAAAATTGGTTTAGAACAGAATAGCACACTGTCAGTTTCACTCACTGTACCTCTCTGTCCCTCAACTCAAGGATTGAAAATATGGAACAGCAAAATTGGTTTAGAACAGAATAGCACACTGTCAGTTTCACTCACTGTACCTCTCTGTCCCTCAACGCAAGGATTGAAAATATGGTTCAGCAAAATAGTTTTAGAACAGAATAGCACACTGACACTTTCCCTCACTGTCCTACTCTGTCCCTCCCTACAAACAAGATTTAGCACAGAATAGCACACTGATAATTTCTACGAGTGTCCTTCTCTGTCCCTAAACTCAAGGATTGAAAATATGGAACAGCAAAATTGGTTTAGAACAGAATAGCACACTGTCAGTTTCACTGACTGTACCTCTCTGTCCCTCAACTCAAGGATTGAAAATATGGAACAGCAAAATTGGTTTAGAACAGAATAGCACACTGTCAGTTTCACTCACTGTACCTCTCTGTCCCTCAACTCAAGGATTGAAAATATGGAACAGCAAAATTGGTTTAGAACAGAATAGCACACTGTCAGTTTCACTCACTGTACCTCTCTGTCCCTCAACTCAAGGATTGAAAATATGGTTCAGCAAAATAGTTTTAGAACAGAATAGCACACTGACACTTTCCCTCACTGTCCTACTCTGTCCCTCCCTACAAACAAGATTTAGCACAGAATAGCACACTGATAATTTCTACGAGTGTCCTTCTCTGTCCCTAAACTCAAGGATTGAAAATATGGAACAGCAAAATTGGTTTAGAACAGAATAGCACACTGTCAGTTTCACTCACTGTACCTCTCTGTCCCTCAACTCAAGGATTGAAAATATGGAACAGCAAAATTGGTTTAGAACAGAATAGCACACTGTCAGTTTCACTCACTGTACCACTCTGTCCCTCAACTCAAGGATTGAAAATATGGAACAGCAAAATTGGTTTAGAACAGAATAGCACACTGTCAGTTTCACTCACTGTTCCTCTCTGTCCCTCAACTCAAGGATTGAAAATATGGTTCAGCAAAATAGTTTTCGAACAGAATAGCACACTGACACTTTCCCTCACTGTCCTACTCTGTCCCTCCCTACAAACAAGATTTAGCACAGAATAGCACACTGATAATTTCTACGAGTGTCCTTCTCTGTCCCTAAACTCAAGGATTGAAAATATGGAACAGCAAAATTGGTTTAGAACAGAATAGCACACTGTCAGGTTCACTCACTGTACCTCTCTGTCCCTCAACTCAAGGATTGAAAATATGGAACAGCAAAATAGTTTTAGAACAGAATAGCACACTGACACTTTCCCTCACTGTCCTACTCTGTCCCTTCCTACAAACAAGATTTAGCACAGAATAGCACACTGATAATTTCTACGAGTGTCCTTCTCTGTCCCTAAACTCAAGGATTGAAAATATGGAACAGCAAAATTGGTTTAGAACAGAATAGCACACTGTCAGTTTCACTCACTGTACCTCTCTGTCCCTCAACTCAAGGATTGAAAATATGGTTCAGCAAAATAGTTTTAGAACAGAATAGCACACTGACACTTTCCCTCACTGTCCTACTCTGTCCCTCCCTACAAACAAGATTTAGCACAGAATAGCACACTGATAATTTCTATGAGTGTCCTTCTCTGTCCCTAAACTCAAGGATTGAAAATATGGAACAGCAAAATTGGTTTAGAACAGAATAGCACACTGTCAGTTTCACTCACTGTACCTCTCTGTCCCTCAACTCAAGGATTGAAAATATGGAACAGCAAAATTGGTTTAGAACAGAATAGCACACTGTCAGTTTCACTCACTGTACCTCTCTGTCCCTCAACTCAAGGATTGAAAATATGGTTCAGCAAAATAGTTTTAGAACAGAATAGCACACTGACACTTTCCCTCACTGTCCTACTCTGTCCCTCCCTACAAACAAGATTTAGCACAGAATAGCACACTGATAATTTCTACGAGTGTCCTTCTCTGTCCCTAAACTCAAGGATTGAAAATATGGAACAGCAAAATTGGTTTAGAACAGAATAGCACACTGTCAGTTTCACTCACTGTACCTCTCTGTCCCTCAACTCAAGGATTGAAAATATGGAACAGCAAAATTGGTTTAGAACAGAATAGCACACTGTCAGTTTCACTCACTGTACCTCTCTGTCCCTCAACGCAAGGATTGAAAATATGGTTCAGCAAAATAGTTTTAGAACAGAATAGCACACTGACACTTTCCCTCACTGTCCTACTCTGTCCCTCCCTACAAACAAGATTTAGCACAGAATAGCACACTGATAATTTCTACGAGTGTCCTTCTCTGTCCCTAAACTCAAGGATTGAAAATATGGAACAGCAAAATTGGTTTAGAACAGAATAGCACACTGTCAGTTTCACTGACTGTACCTCTCTGTCCCTCAACTCAAGGATTGAAAATATGGAACAGCAAAATTGGTTTAGAACAGAATAGCACACTGTCAGTTTCACTCACTGTACCTCTCTGTCCCTCAACTCAAGGATTGAAAATATGGAACAGCAAAATTGGTTTAGAACAGAATAGCACACTGTCAGTTTCACTCACTGTACCTCTCTGTCCCTCAACTCAAGGATTGAAAATATGGTTCAGCAAAATAGTTTTAGAACAGAATAGCACACTGACACTTTCCCTCACTGTCCTACTCTGTCCCTCCCTACAAACAAGATTTAGCACAGAATAGCACACTGATCATTTCTACGAGTGTCCTTATCTGTCCCTAAACTCAAGGATTGAAAATATGGAACAGCAAAATTGGTTTAGAACAGAATAGCACACTGTCAGTTTCACTCACTGTACCTCTCTGTCCCTCAACTCAAGGATTGAAAATATGGAACAGCAAAATAGTTTTAGAACAGAATAGCACGCTGACACTTTCCCTCACTGTCCTACTCTGTCCCTCCCTACAAACAAAATTTAGCACAGAATAGCACACTGATAATTTCTACGAGTGTCCTTCTCTGTCCCTAAACTCAAGGATTGAAAATATGGAACAGCAAAATTGGTTTAGAACAGAATAGCACACTGTCAGTTTCACTCACTGTACCTCTCTGTCCCTCAACTCAAGGATTGAAAATATGGAACAGCAAAATTGGTTTAGAACAGAATAGCACACTGTCAGTTTCACTCACTGTACCTCTCTGTCCCTCAACTCAAGGATTGAAAATATGGAACAGCAAAATTGGTTTAGAACAGAATAGCACACTGTCAGTTTCACTCACTGTACCTCTCTGTCCCTCAACTCAAGGATTGAAAATATGGTTCAGCAAAATAGTTTTAGAACAGAATAGCACACTGACACTTTCCCTCACTGTCCTACTCTGTCCCTCCCTACAAACAAGATTTAGCACAGAATAGCACACTGATAATTTCTACGAGTGTCCTTCTCTGTCCCTAAACTCAAGGATTGAAAATATGGAACAGCAAAATTGGTTTAGAACATAATAGCACACTGTCAGTTTCACTCACTGTACCTCTCTGTCCCTCAACTCAAGGATTGAAAATATGGAACAGCAAAATTGGTTTAGAACAGAATAGCACACTGTCAGTTTCACTCACTGTACCTCTCTGTCCCTCAACTCAAGGATTGAAAATATGGAACAGCAAAATTGGTTTAGAACAGAATAGCACACTGTCAGTTTCACTCACTGTACCTCTCTGTCCATCAACTCAAGGATTGAAAATATGGTTCAGCAAAATAGTTTTAGAACAGAATAGCACACTGACACTTTCCCTCACTGTCCTACTCTGTCCCTCCCTACAAACAAGATTTAGCACAGAATAGCACACTGATAATTTCTACGAGTGTCCTTCTCTGTCCCTAAACTCAAGGATTGAAAATATGGAACAGCAAAATTGGTTTAGAACAGAATAGCACACTGTCAGTTTCACTCACTGTACCTCTCTGTCCCTCAACTCAAGGATTGAAAATATGGAACAGCAAAATTGGTTTAGAACAGAATAGCACACTGTCAGTTTCACTCACTGTACCTCTCTGTCCCTCAACTCAAGGATTGAAAATATGGAACAGCAAAATTGGTTTAGAACAGAATAGCACACTGTCAGTTTCACTCACTGTACCTCTCTGTCCCTCAACTCAAGGATTGAAAATATGGTTCAGCAAAATAGTTTTAGAACAGAATAGCACACTGACACTTTCCCTCACTGTCCTACTCTGTCCCTCCCTACAAACAAGATTTAGCACAGAATAGCACACTGATAATTTCTACGAGTGTCCTTCTCTGTCCCTAAACTCAAGGATTGAAAATATGGAACAGCAAAATTGGTTTAGAACATAATAGCACACTGTCAGTTTCACTCACTGTACCTCTCTGTCCCTCAACTCAAGGATTGAAAATATGGAACAGCAAAATTGGTTTAGAACAGAATAGCACACTGTCAGTTTCACTCACTGTACCTCTCTGTCCCTCAACTCAAGGATTGAAAATATGGAACAGCAAAATTGGTTTAGAACAGAATAGCACACTGTCAGTTTCACTCACTGTACCTCTCTGTCCCTCAACTCCAGGATTGAAAATATGGTTCAGCAAAATAGTTTTAGAACAGAATAGCACACTGACACTTTCCCTCACTGTCCTACTCTGTCCCTCCCTACAAACACGATTTAGCACAGAATAGCACACTGATAATTTCTACGAGTGTCCTTCTCTGTCCCTAAACTCAAGGATTGAAAATATGGAACAGCAAAATTGGTTTAGAACAGAATAGCACACTGTCAGTTTCACTCACTGTACCTCTCTGTCCCTCAACTCAAGGATTGAAAATATGGAACAGCAAAATTGGTTTAGAACAGAATAGCACACTGTCAGTTTCACTCACTGTACCTCTCTGTCCCTCAACTCAAGGATTAAAAATATGGTTCAGCAAAATAGTTTTAGAACAGAATAGCACACTGACACTTTCCCTCACTGTCCAACTCTGTCCCTCCCTACAAACAAGATTTAGCACAGAATAGCACACTGATAATTTCTACGAGTGTCCTTCTCTGTCCCTAAACTCAAGGATTGAAAATATGGAACAGCAAAATTGGTTTAGAACAGAATAGCACACTGTCAGTTTCACTCACTGTACCTCTCTGTCCTTCAACTCAAGGATTGAAAATATGGTTCAGCAAAATAGTTTTAGAACAGAATAGCACACTGACACTTTCCCTCACTGTACCTCTCTGTTCCTAAACTCAAGGATTGAAAATATGGTTCAGCAAAATAGTTTTAGAACAGAATAGCACACTGACACTTTCCCTCACTGTACCTCTCTGTCCCTACAAACAAGGATTAGCACAGAATAGCACACTGTCACTGACACTCTCCCTACCTATCCTTATTTGTCCCTAAACACAAGGAATCCAGGAATAGTAAAGGAAAAATAATGACACTGTCCCTGCCTATGCTTCTCTTTCCCTGCTCCGGAACACACTACACAAGGCCGCCGCGCTGGCGGCCTTTTATAGTGTGGGGCGTGTACTAAACCCCATCAGCAATAATTGGCCACAGGCATCCTGCCTGTGCCCAATCATTGCTCTCCTCGCTGCCGGCGCTGTGATTGGCCAGGCATGCGGGGTCACAGTGCATGCTTGGCCAATCACAGCGCCTGGATGACACTGCGATGGCGTAGTGCATTGTGGGCCGTTCGCGTCACTCGAATTTGGCGCGAACGGCCCAAATCGTTCGATCTTCGACGAACGATCGAACAGCCGATGTTCGAGTCGAACGTATGTTCGACTCGAACACGAAGCTCATCCCTATTGCCAATTTGACCAAACGAACGTCCAATTTATTTCACATTGTTAACCACTTACTTACCTGCAGTATAGTAACGGTTGGACGTGTGAAATACTGACGAGAAATTATCATGGCGGTATTATGTCAAAGGGACTGCATGCCCATTTTGCGGTGTAAATATAAAACTTTTTGTCAACCAATAAATGTTTTGTATGATCACATGTCTCCGTGAATAAGTTTCATATGCATAGACTGTCATATAGATTGACTTGTATCTTAAAAATATCTTCGCTAAAAATTACTCAATAATAATTACTGTGCGGGCAAAACTGTCCTTAAAAAAGCACAACAATGTATGAAATCTTATCTTACCACTAATGTACTCCTGAAGAGTCTTTTTGTTCCTTGCTGTATCTCGGAGTGCCTGACTGGCCAAGCACCTTCTGGGTTTCCCCATGTGCTCTCTGAGAGCTCTTCTCTGCACAGCTGCCTGCAGTTCCCTGTGCACAGCACAATTTACTTGTCACAGGGTAATCTCCAGAGTTCCCCTCTACCCATGGAAAAAAGGAAAGAAGCACATTGCTTCTTGTGCATTATGTTAAAGTAGACAACAAATGTATTTTAGAATCACACTCACATTTAAAAAATAAATAAAAAAATGATATAGGAACATGACGGGATTTATATATTCTCAAAATGCTCCTCCTAGTGGACAGTTGGTTTTATGCATAAGTGGTGTACATTTTACTTATTTTTTCTTGTTAGATCATGTGATTGCTGTTCCTATTTTCACCACAGCACAGCCCAGAATGGGTGGAGCTAAGCCACAGCACATCATATGTCCTATGATGTTGCTTTAGCTATTACAATCCTTCCCCTGTCATATCATTCAGAGCAGAGTGAAGTGTCAGTTAATCATCTTACCTTTCTAGGAGGCGGAGCACATTTTCAGGGCTGGGCCCAGCCTTCCTTTTCTGAGCTGGCCGCTTAGCTGTCGGTTAATTGTCAGCTCCTATCTCTCCACAGTGACTCACCTGTTGATGATTTCCTCCTCGTCAGTCCTGCTTACTTAAGCCGTCCAGCCCAGATGATCTCTGCATTCGCCTTGTCAACTTCACAGAGACCTTCTCCTGCGTTCCTGTTAAAGACTTGCTTTGCTGACATTCCTTCTGGCTCCAGATCCTGCTTGCTGTTCCACTACACTGATTCCTGGCTTCCTGACTTTCTGGCGTGTGATTATCCGTTCCGGTTACTGATCTTTGGCTATGTTTTGACTACGTTTGTTCTGTTTACCTTTTTTTATTATTATTAAACAAGTGTGATTTAACTGTACTTCTGTCTCGGTGTGATTCATTGTTTTTGACAGACATCCTGGACTGACAGTGCACTCCACTCTACATAGCCTCCAAGGGAGGGCATGTAATAACTAAAGTGACATCACATGGCATCTGAAAAGCTATGGTTTAGCTCTGCCCCAAACCAGAACATGCTGCGGTGATAAGAACAGTGATCATGTGACCTAGTAAGTAAGCCATGTATAGTAAAGCCCAACTTTCTTACTTAGCTAAATAAAGAAGCATGCACACTATGTTGGCAACACTGCAGAGGCTCTATGAGCCTGCAGATCATTGCCACAAGGAAGGAGGAAGCCCTGAGTACTGCATAATAGGGATGAGCCGAACACCCCCCGTTCGGTTCGCACCAGAACCTGCGAGCAGACTTAAAGTTTGTGCGGACTTTAGAACCCTATTAAATACAACGGACTTGAACGTTCAAAATCAAAAGTGTTAATTATCAAGGCTAATATGCAAGTTATTGTCCTAAAAAGGGTTTGGGGACCCGGGTCCTGCCCCAGGGGACATTTATCAATGCAAAAAAAAGTTTTAAAAACTGCAGTTTTTTTGGGAACAGTGATTTTAATATTGCTTAAAGTGAAACAATAAAAGTGAAATATTCCTTTAAATTTCATACCTAGGGGGGGGGGGGGGTTGTATAGTATGCCTGTAAAGCAGCGCTTGTTTCCAATGCTTAGGACTGTCCTTGCACAAAGTGTCATTTCTGAAGGAAAAAAAGTCATTTAAAAGGCTATAATGAATTGTCGGCTCCCGGCAATACAGAGAAAAGTCATTGATAAAAAATGTTTTTCAAAAATGCGTGGGGGTCCTCCCAAATTCCATTACCAGGACCTTCAGGTCTGGTATGGATATTAAGGGGAACCCTGGGTCAAATTAAGAAAAAAAATACGTTGGGTTCCCCCCAAATATCCACAGGGTCTCTTCAGGTCTGGTATGGATTTTAAGTGGAACTCCACGCCAATTTTTTTTAAAAAATGGCGTGGTGTTCCCCCCAAAAATCCATACCAGACCCTTTATCCGAGCATGCAACCTGGCAAGTCGCAGGAATAGAGGGGGGATGAGATAGCGCCCCCCCTCCAGAACTGTACCAGGCCACATGCCCTCAACATGGGGAGGATGCTTTGGGGGTCTGTGACCCCTCAAAGCACCATGTCCCCATGTTGATGGGGACAAGGGCCTCATCCCCACAATCCTTGCCCGGTGGTTGTGGGGGTCTGCGGGCGGGGGGCTTATCGAAATCTGGAAGACCTCTTTAACAAAGGGGACCCCCAGATCCTGCCCCCCCCTATGTGAATTGGTAAGGGGTACATTGTACCCCTACCATTTCACAAAGAAAGTGTAAAAAAAAATAAAAAACACACAGACAGAGTTGGGAAAAAATTAAAAAATAAAAAACCCATTCCAGCGATGTAATCCAGTGTCCCTCGGTGATCCGATGTCCAGCGATGCAGTATCCTCCAGTCTCCACTCCACACAAAACCCCCATGACATACGAGGGGGCGGGGTCACCCATCACATCATAGGGTAAGTCCCAGTTTTCCCCACTTGCCGGGGAATAGCCAATGACGTAGGCGGGATCCCGCAAGCGGGGAAAGCCGGGGCTTACCCCTATGATCTGATGGGTGACCCCGCCCCCTCGTACGTCAGACCCCGCCTACGTCATTGGCTGAGCTGACCTGATGGGAAACTTCCTCCGCCCAGTCCCCTCGTACATCATGTGGGTTTCGTGTGGAGTGGAGACTGGAGGAGACTGCAGCGCTGGACATCGGATCATTGCGGGACACTGGATTACATTGCTGGAATGTTTTTTTTATTTTTTATTCTTTTATTTTTAATAAAGGACTTTCCCAACTGTGTCTGTGTGTTTTTTTTTTTTTTTTTACACTTTCTTTGTGAAATGGTAGGGGTACAATGTACCCCTTACCAATTCACGGGGGGGCTGGGATCTGGGGGTCCCCTTTATTAAAGGGGTCTTTCAGATTCTGATAAGCCCCCCCGCCCGCAAACCCCACAACCACCGGGCAAGGGTTGTGGGGATGAGGCCCTTGTCCCCATCAACATGGGGACATGGTGCTTTGAGGGGTCACAGACCCCCAAAGTATCCTCCCCATGTTGAGGGCATGTGGTCTGGTATGGTTCAATTGAATTTGGGGGGACCGCTCAGCCAATGTACAATGTACCCCTTACCAATTCACATAGCGGGGGGCCGGGATCCGGGGGTCCACTTTGTTAAAGGGGTCTTCCAGATTCCGATAAGTCCCCCGCCCGCAGACCCCAACAACCACCAGGCAAGGGTCACAGACCCCCAAAGCATCCTCCCCATGTTGAGGGTATGTGGCCTAGTAAGGTTCAGGAGGGGGGGGCGCTCTCTCGTCCCCCCCTCTTTTCCTGCGGCCTGCCAGGTTGCATGCTCGAATAAACGGTCTGGTATGGATTTTTGGGGGGAACCTCACGTCATTTTTTTTCAAATTTGATGCAGGGTTCCCCTTAATATCCATACCAGACCTGAAGGGCCTGGTAATTGAATTTGGGGGGACCCCCACGCATTTTTATTTTTTTTATCAATGACTTTTCTCTGTATTGCCTGGAGCCGACAATTCATTATAGCCGTGAGTACTTTTAAATGACTTTTTTCCTTCAGAAATGTGCAGGGACAGTTCTAAGCATGAGAAACAAGCGCTGCTTTACAGGCATACTATACACCCCCCCCCCAGGTACGAAATTTAAAGGAATATTTCACTTTTATTGTTTCACTTTAAGCATTATTAAAATCACTGCTCCCGAAAAAACGGCCGTTTTTAAATATTTTTTTTTGCATTGATACATGTCCCCTGGGGCAGGACCCGGGTCCCCAAACACTTTTTATGTCAATAACTTGCATATAAGCCTTTAAAATTAGCACTTTAGATTTCTCCCATAGACTTTTACAGGGTGTTCCGTGGCTTTTGGAATTAGCCGCAAACACCCCAAATTGTTCGCTGTTCGGCGAACGGGCGAACAGGCAATGTTCGAGTCGAACATGAGTTTGACTCGAACTCAAAGCTCATCCCTACTGCATAATAGCCAGGTAATTTCTATTTGAGTAAATATTATTAGAAAGTATAGGGTAGAGGGCAGAATCACTTTCATTTTTATTTGGTCTATGAAAAGGGCTTATATGCTGTATATAATGTTTCTAGCTCATGTTTTATCTACTTAAGTGATTTTCTGAATTTCAAAATACTTTTTTGGTACATTTATTTTAATACCCCCCCTAATTTGTGGTTGTCAAGGACAATAAGTGCTAGCAGGCAGTACACAAGGTGGAGGATTGTGAGCATATATAATACCAGTTTTTCAAATGTGAGTGGAATACATTTGTTGTTTGAATGTAACAAACCACACCACACAAGGGTAGGGCATTTGTTTACTTCTTTCCTATGTGTGCAGGAGAACTCTGGAGATTACCCTATAATGAGTGGATTGTGCTGTGGAAACCCAGAAGGTACAGTACATGGCCAGTCAGATACGTCGCAACACAGCAAGGAGCAAACAGGCTCAGCACAATACCAGGAGTGCATTTTTCACTCAGCTTTCACTCAAACATTGGAGCAATCTAACTACATTGTACAGTAAGTACTTTAAGCCTGGAGACATTGTGTTCTGAACAACTGAAGTGGCAACATAGCAAGATATACAGTATAATGAGCTGGTGGGATTTTGATGAATACAAAGACATTTGGTGGTTGTATTTGATTCACTATTGCTTTGGACATTCCCTTGGCTGCAAAAGAAATTTCTAGGACAAGATTGTGGCTTATTGGACATTTTAAAGTTTTATATACTGTAGTTGTCCATGTGTATATGGCTTTTGGTGCTGCTTGATTTCATTGATCAAATATGGTTTTGGCCAAATTTAGTCAATGACATCACCCAATATGTCTTGCTGCTCATTTACAATTTGAAACAAGCCAGCAGGCAGCTAGGTACTTGGTTGCTAGGATTATGGCCGATGCCTGAATCCTAGCAACCAAGGATGCTGGGAGGCTTCTTGCTTATTAGCATCCAATGACTCCTGTGGCCTGCACAAGAGAACATACTTTTAGTCTACCACTAAATGAAAGACTTCATACTACAGGAAATTTGGGTGGGCAGACATGCCCAAATCTGGTTCTCCTGATCCACGAACCTTGAACAGCAAGAGTTTGGGTCAAGCCTTGCACTGCCCAGGGCTTGAATCTCATCACTTCTTGGAAGGAGAAGAAAGGTCAGATACAGCAGGTGGCAGGTACATAAAAGATTTCTGTTTATGTCTGGCATATAGGTAGCAAATTGTGAATGAAACAAAACATAAAGGGGGAATTTATAAAGGTTGTCATAGACACTCTGTAGAGTCAGGGCCGGACTGGAAATAAACACCAGCCCTGAAAATAACTTCATACCAGCCCTAGTGGCGTAGCGTGGGTTGTCAGCACCCAAGGCAAGTAATTTGCACCTCTGACCCCCGGACATTTATTGCTCCCTGAGTCCCTTCCACTCTTACGGTATTGAACCCCTTATGGTACATTTTAGGATGTACCACTCATTCTTTTTGTTCTCCTTTCTTTCCCTTTTATCTCTGTCTATCCTAAATGTCTTGTTTTTTTCCCCTTCTCTCTCTCTATCCATCTTTCTTATTCTTTCTCTTATTCTTTCTCTCCCCTTTTCCTCTTTCTTCCATGTATTCTCTCTTTTTATTCCTTCTCTCTCTCACCTCCTTTCTTGCCCTCCCCTCTCTCTCTCTCTTTACTTCCAGGAAGTGAATAGTTACATACCCATTTTTTGCATTATTGAATAAAATGCTAACCATACACTATATATTCCACAGTAGCGCAACCACTGCTACTATGCAGTGGACAATCATATATCTGCAAGTGATATAATCAAACGTGAAAATATATAAAAAAAAAATCATATAAATATGTCTATTCAACTGTCAAAATAACAGTGTATAAATCAAAAATAAATCTTCAAAGTGATTCAATTCAGGAAAGTTTGTGATTAACCGTCCACATTCTATGTGAGTAGAGCCAGGAATAATACACCTTATATCCAACACTAGTGCAATTAAAAAGAGCCATCTCCCCTATGGAAATGCAATCACTAGATTGAATTGCCTTTCACTCATGAAAAGGCAAATAAGCTTTTAGGTCAATATTCACCTGGTAGTATCACCTCACAATCAGCAGGTCTCATCTCATCGCATGTGTGAGAGAAAACAAAAAGCTTCCAATAGTGCATTAATCCCATAAAACATTTATTTAAATCCAAGTAAACCACTCACATTTAAAATCATCTTTACATTGCATGTAAATAGATAGGTATAAGATAGGTAACAACTCATCAGTGTAGTCAACTTCCAACTCTCCCATGATCAACACATGAACCAAGCTCCGCATAGCCACGTCCCAAAGCTTTTCGTCATTTCGGACTTCATCAATGGGGATTGGCTATACGGTGCAGTATCTTGGCTTTTCTACTCATCTCCTACGGTGCAGTATCTCTGCTTTTGTACTCATCTCCTCCTTACCCTCAAACAACTACCTGGTCTTAAAGTCTGCCAGATTTAATCTCATTATCTCATTTAGGCCTGGTTCACACCTATGCATTTTTTGTGAAGTTTCAGTTTTGCAATAACACACCACAGTCAATTTAACATGGTTTCCTATGGATGTAGTTCACATCTGTTCATTTTATGGAACGAGCCAGGGACTTTTTTCTGATTTTTGGTTCTATAGACTTCAATGGATCAAAAACATGTATGGAAAAATGCAAAATGCACTTGGAATATGCAAACTGCAACCTGCATAGGTGTGAATTAGGCCTTAATGCAAGGTGTTTTATCCATCTGGTCCCTACATACACCAAGTGGAAATTATCGACTTGTGCTGATTAAGGATGAGCCTGATGTTCGAGTCGAACGTTAGTTCGACTCGAACATCGGGTGTTCGCCTGTTCGCCGAACAGCGAACATTATGCAGTGTTCACGGCAAATTCGAAAGCCTGCGGAACACCGTTTATGGGACACTAACATGAAAAACTAAAAGTGCTAATTTTAAAGGCTTATATGCAAGTTATTGCCATAAAAGTGTTTGGGGACCTGGGTCCTGCCCCAGGGGACATGTATCAATGCAAAAAAAAGTTTTAAAAACTGACGTTTTTTTGGAAGCAGTGATTTCAATAATGCTTAAGTGAAACAATAAAAATGAAATATTCCTTTAAATATCGTGCCTGGGGGGTGTCTATAGTATGCCTGTAAAGTGGTGCATTGTTCCCGTGTTTAGAACAATACCACAGCAAAATTACATTTCTAAAGGAAAAAAAGTCATTTAAAACTGATCGCAGCTGAATTGTCGGGTCTCAGCAATATAGATAAAACTCATTGAAAAAAACGGCATGCCCATTACGAGGCCCTTTGGGTCTGGTATGAATATTAAGGGGAACCCAGAACCAAATTTAAAAAAACAATTGCGTGGGGGTCCCCCCAAAATCCATACCAGGTCCTTCAGGTCTGGTATGGATTTCAAGGGGAACCCTGCGCAAAAAGAAAAAAAAATGGCGTAGGAGTCCCCCAAAATCCATACCAGACCCTTACCTGAGCATGCAACCTGGCAGACCGCAGTAAAAGAGGAGGGGATGATAGAGGCCCCCTCCTCCTGAACCATACCAGGCCACATGCCCTCAACATGAGGGGGAGACTTTGGTGCGGGGGGCTCTGTCCCCCCAAAGCACCTTGTCCCTGGAAGCCAGGCTGCATGCTTGGATAAGGGTGTGGTATGGATTTTGGTGAGACCCCACACAGTTTTTATTTTTTTGGGCATGGGGTTTTCCTAAAAATTCCTTTAATTTGTCGGCATTCTTTTTTTTACATTCAGCTGTCAGTGGGAAAACCCACTGACAGCTGATGAGTCATTGGTTAAGGATGCGCTGGCCAGCTTCCTGGACCCCTACTTACCAAACCAGTTATTCTGCACATAGAATTTGGATCGGTTGATCATTGTTCGACCAATTCATATTTGAATCATTCTGAAAATTGGAATGTGTTAGAAAAAAATATTTTTTTATGAAACTAAACAAATTTTAACAAAATTTGTTACTATTGTTATACGGAAATTCAGATACATCCGAATCTCTAAATAACCAAAAATCTCAATTTAGATTTGGGCTGAACCGAATTGCAGTTGTAAACCCAGTGAAATGACTAGCATCAGGTGATACACAAAGATGAAACAAATTCTTCTGTAGATTTTTCTAAAAACACACAGATCAAAGGATTTTTCTGGGCTCTACTATCAGGGGGCAGGGATCTGACACACACTGCAGAGCATATCGCACAGTGGTCCCTGATATCTGACAGCTGATTAAAGGAAAGGGACATACCTCCTTCTACACAGGTGAACAGGCTCAGAAAATTAAAACAAAGCTAAATCTATAAGACACCTACTGTGTGTTGGTGGGGACAGGCCATCTCCCAGGAACTGTCAGACGTGACTTGTGGCAATTAGCACAGAGAGTAGAGATCGGAGAGGACACACACTAGTAGGGTGTAATTTTTTAAATTTTTATATCCAAGGTTTACAACCACTTTAATGAGGATAGCTGTACATTTATCAAAGAGAAATACCTGCAATAGTGCCTATTATGGCTTAAGGTGGTTGTAAGGCCTCATGCCCACCGGCATTTTAAAAAACGGGCTGTAAAGCTAGTACCGACGCCAGGAAAAAAACAGCGTTAAAAACACGATTTTGGCCGCGTTTTGCATTGAAGTCAATAAAAAGACAAAAGAGGTCGCCCTGGGACTTTGAATGAGGTGAGAAAGTTGCTGGGCCAGTGGATACACATATACAATAAGGAAATAAAATGTACATACATATAAACAGGGAAATATGTAGACATAATGCAGACATCGATAATACCCAGCATGTACAGGCATAAAACAAGCATCAATAAAGCCCCATTGAAGTCAATGCACGTTTTGCTGCGCTGGCTTTCAGCCACATTTCTCTGTCTCTATTCAAAATCAATGGTTCCCTATGGGAGCCCATTGATTTGAATAGAAGTGGCACCAGAAGTGTGACTTGTGTGTGACTTGTGTGCTGAGAATCTTAAAGGGGAACCCTGCAAAAATGTAAAAAAAATTTGTGTGAGGTTCCCCCCAAGACGATACCAGACCCTTTGGTCTGGTATGGATCTTAAGGGGAACCCTCATGCCAAAAAATTGGAGTGGGGGTCCCCCCAAGATCCATACCAGACCCTTATCCGAGTACGCAGCCTGGCAGGTCAGGAAAGGGGGGATGAGTGAGCCCCACCTCCTGGACCATACCAGACCACATGCCCTCAACATGGGGGTTTGGTGCTTTGGGGCAGCGGGGCCCTGCGCCCCCACCCTAAAGCACCTTGTCCCCATGTTGATGAGGACAAGGGCCTCTTCCCGACAACCCTTCGCCCGGTGGTTGTCGGGGTCATCGCCCGGGACATGATGGGGTGATGACATCACAAGGGGCGTGGCCTCCGACTTACATTATCCGGTGGCCCCACTCCATGCCAATATAAGTCATTGCACACGGCGGACCCAGAATTACATTGGTAGATCGCGTTAAGTCAACATCGGAAGAAAAACAGTGGAAGAAGATCCAGCAAAGGAGCAGAAGACAACAGAGAGAGAGGACAGCGCAGAGAGGAGAAGAACTGGAGGGGGGAGAAGGACCGGCAGAGGGAGAAGACATTGCCAGAAGAGGGGGATAAGAACCAGCAGAGGAAGAAGACATCGCCAGAAGAGGGAGAAGAGCCAGAGAGGGGAGAAGGACCGGCAGAGGGGACAAGGTGTTTTGGGGTGAGGGGCGCAGGGCCCCCCTGCCCTAAAGCACCAAACCCCCCTATGTTGAGGGCATGTGGCCTGGTATGGACCAGGAGGGTGGGGGGCTCGCTCGTCCCCCCTTTCCTGACCTGCTGGGCTGCGTGCTCGGATAAGGGTCTGGTATGGATCTTGGGGGACCCCACACCATTTTTTTTGTGTGGGGGTTCCCCTTAAGATCCATACCAGACCAAAGTGTCTGGTATCGTCTTGGGGGGGACCTCATGCAAACATTTTTTTACATTTTGGCGGGGTTCCCCTTCAGGATTCTCAGCACACAAGTCGCACCACAAGTTGGATCATCTTGATCCGAATTCTGGTGTGACTTCTATTCAAATCAATAGGCTCCCATAGGGAACCATTGATTTTGAATAGAGACAGAAATGCCGGACGAGGCTTACCACAGCGTTAAGCCTTGTTGAATCACATTTAACACCTTTTGCTGGCTTTGTCTGGCGTTTTTACAGCTCTAGTGCTGGAGCCTCAGAACGCACTGGTCCTTGTTTTTTTTTTGGAGCTTAAAAACGACTATGCCACTTACAGCTCCTAAACGCCTTGGTGGGCATGAGGCCATATACTAACATGGAGAGGCGTTTTTAAGCTGTGAAAAACGCTCCTAAAAGCGGCTGTAAAAATGTCCGTGGTCATGAGGCCTTAGGATGCCGGGAGGTGGGGCTTAAGAGCATGTGACCGCCGTGATTGGCAGTCATGTGATCCGAAAACTCTAGATCGCAAGCAGTGATCAGGAGCTTTAGGTTAGGCGCCAGTAACTGTGTCGGGAGCGTGCACCACGTGCGCTCTCGGCACAGCTGTATTGACAGCAATTCACGCAAATATGCGACCCCTCAGCGCCAAGGACCAGGCGCCAAGAGGCTGCATATTTGTGTGCAGCTGGCGCCAAGGGGTTAACAGTATTTACAACATGATTTACAGTAAAATTATGCTGGGTTACATGACATTTACAAATCACACAAAATCATATTTACAAAACAATGTACATTGCAAGTATGGAGTTAGTTTACCTCTCAGATTACAATCTGGTCATACTGAAAGCTTTTGTGCACTAGGATAAAGAGAGAGAGCATGTCTTATTAACAATTCATTATATCCCCTCTCCTTTCCGTTCAGTGGCTAACTGGCTAATATAATGTGCCCTAATTGGTCACTATATCTAGCAAATATGTATGAGAAGCAGACTGATTGGAGAACTCAAATAGAGCTGCTTTTTTACAACCCACGTGAGATGTGATAAGGAAAAACAATGGTTAAAATATATTCCCAAATGTCAGAATACCTATTGATTATATTATACAAGGAAAATTTGATACAGTAACTCTTAAACAGTTTGCAAGATGAGTCAGGCTTCTAGGAGAGAAGATGTTCCACTACTAATCAATGTGCTGTAAACAAATAAATAAAGCTATCACAGCAGCAAAGTATAGAAATCACAATAACAGATGTCAGAGTCTGTATGTAAACATTGTGCAGAATCTGTGGAACCTGAATAATTCTGTTAAATCCTAGACAAGGTAATTGAAGAAGGGTTAGTAACATAGCAAGGTATAGTGCAAAAAAAGAGAATTAAATCACATCCCCTGTAAAAGTCAAAGTATGATTAATGTTGAGTGAATAATGGAAAGTCATTGCCATGTAAGGGATGCTCTTGTGATGTTGTTGCCCTAGTAAAGAAGTATTATATTTACCTTATTTGGATAACACATGAAATTATATATATATATAAATTAACATGGGGGTGGGCCCCATTCTTTGTACCAATGGGTAAACTCAGTAGGTTCCAAAACCTAAAGACCTTAAAGCAGAGCTGAACTCTCTCAACTAACATCAACTATTTAAATCCTTATACTGCTAGCATTAATAAATAAATAGAAAAGTATATATTTACTTGTTTTAACCATTTCAGCCCCAGGAGAATTTGCCCGCTTAAAGACCAGGCCATTTTTTGCGACACTGTGTCATTTTAACTTACAATTTTGCGGTCGTGCGACGTTGTACCCAAACAAAATGTATGTCCTTTTTTTCCCACAAATAGAGCTTTTTTTGATGGTATTTGATCACCTCTGTGGTTTTTATTTTTTGCGCTATAAACAAACAAAGAGTGACAATTTAGAAAAAAAAATACATATAATACATATCCCCCCCAAAAAAAAGCTAGTGATATTTGGATGGATACAAAGACATTTAGTGATAGTAAATGTTTTACTGTTGCTTTTAACATTTTGGAGTGCAAGGTGATGTATACAATTGTGCATGTGTATATGAGAATATTGGGCACCCTAATGGAGTAAGGTGCAACGACTGAGTGATCCCCAAAGCAGTAGAGTACACTTAAAGTTTCTCTGTCTATTGGAATCAACAGCCAGCTTGTTTACCATAAGCAGCCAGTGAGCTTTCAGTTACAGATAGAAAGGCTACTGGGAGGGGACTGTCGTGCCTAAATCAATATGTTTGCGATGGCAGATTGTTGGGATTGTCATCCATCTACTATCAGGAAAATACTGGCCATAGTATAAGTGAGGTTCCAAGGTGCATACAGATGCACAGGCGTGGGCCTGGGAGTGCTCATTTTGCTGAGCCAGCCATGCATGTGCGCAGGTGTGTGTGCCCCCGCCACTAATACTGGTGCCAAATTGACTATTTAAGTGCAGCAGCTGTACTAGGTAGTTGTTATGTGATCTGCAGCATTCTCTGTGTTCCTGTACTTGACTTCCAGCTTGTATTGACCACACTTGAATGCCGCCTGCCCTAACCTTGGCTTGTCTCTGGATCCTCTTTTGCCCTCCTTCTCATCTGTCCACTTGATGATACTGACCTCGGCCTGTACCTTCCCCACTCTCCTACCTACTGTCCATTCCTGATCTGACTGTCTGTTACTGACCCAACTTGCCTGACCACACTTTCTGTCTTATCCATCTGCTCAGCAATTTCTGACCAGCATGCTACTTACCTGGTCCATGCTGGTCATCTGCCAGCTAGTGCCCGCCAACCTGCCTGGCACCCACAGAAGGTCATCTGCCAGCCAAGCATTTGTCAGCCTGCCTTCTGTCAAGTTTGGGATCTGCTGCACCTGCTGCCAGCTGTTCTGGCCATCTGATCTGTTCCTGGCATAGTACCAGCCACTTTCCTGTGCAGTCTGCTGGACACCTTACAGGCACTCACACCTCACTGTGCTCTCGTGGTCACTGTCTCACCATCAGGGGTCCCTAAGCTGGAGCTGTGAAAGAGGTCTCCCTCATCACATCCTCACGTCACCTCATAGACAATGTTATTATGGATTTACACCATAAGACCTTTATTTATTTATTTTTCCTTAATATAGAATTGTGTGTGGGCTCCTCCTTGAAATCCATACCAGGCCCTCATTGAGGATAAAGGCCTGGTATGAATTTTTAAGGGGAATTCCACACCATGTTTTGCTTCATCATTGATCATATATTATCATTAATCTCAATTACATCACCCAAGATCCCCCTTCTGCCTTGTGGTACAAATGTTTTTAACCACTTGAGACCCGCGCTATAGCCGAAATACGGCTGCAGCGTGGCTCTCAAGTCCCGGGTGGACGTCTCCAGGGCATGCGGCGTGGAACAGCTGTGCGCGCCGCATTACGTGGTGCTGATGCGCATGCCTGGCGGCCGCAATGTCCGCCAGGTACATGCGATCGGCTTTTACAGAGGCAGGACGTGGATCTCAGTGTATAAACACAGAGATCCATGTCCTGTCAGGGAGAGAGGAGACCGATGCTGTGTCCCTTGTACATAGGGACACAGATCGGTCACCTCCCCCAGTCAGTCCCCTCCCCCACACAGTAAGGAACACTAATAGGGAACATATTTAACCCCTTGATCGCCCCCTAGTGTTAACCCCTTCCCTGCCAGTCACATTCATACAATAATCAGTGCATTTTTATAGCACTGTTCGCTCTATAAATGTGAATGGTCCCAAAATAGTGTCAAAAGTGTCCGATGTGTCCGCCGCAATATCGCAGGCCTAACAAAAATCACAGATCGCCACCATTACTAGTAAAAAAAAAATATATATAATAAAAATGTCATAATTCTATCCCCTATTTTGTAGGCGCTATAACTTTTGTGCAAACCAATCACTATACGCTTATTGCAATTTTTTTTACCAAAAATAAATAGAAGAATATGTATCGGCCTAAATTGAGAAAAAAATAAATAAAAAATTGGGATATTATTATAACAAAAAGTAAAAAAATATTGAGTTTTTTTTCTAAATTTTCTGTCTTTTTTTTGTTTATAGCGCAAAAAATAAAAACCGCAGAGGTGATCAAATACCACCAAAAGAAAGCTCTATTTGTGGGAAAAAAAATTCAAAAATATCATTTGGGTACAGTGTTGTATGACCGCGCAATTGTCATTCAAAATGCGTCAGCGCTGAAAGCTGAAAATTGGTCTGGGTACGAAGGGGGTTTAAGTGCACAGTAAGGAAGTGGTTAAATGTCACTTTTTAAAATAGTGAATTTTTTTGACAAGAGGCCAGATGTGTATTCCTGGGCTGATGGCCCGTAATAAAGAGCTAATATACTGTAGATGACAGTATCACACCACAAAAATAATTTTTTTCCACACTAGTCGCATATAGCGCCAATGAACTCCATTGAAAGAAGGCATGCGAGTCTGCTCAGCATGATGTAGAATGTGGATAATTCTCCTTGTAGCATCGGCTAGTTGTCTAGCCTTTGTGAATCCCATCTGATCAGGTTTGACCCAAGAAGGAAGAAAATCCATGAGTCTCTTTGCTAATAATTAGGGATGACCCCCCCCCGGCAAAAAAAAATTTTGAACACGCAAACACCGTTAAAGTCTATGGGACACAAACGTAAAAAATCATGCTAATTTTAAAGGTTAATATGCAAGTTATTGTCATAAAAAGTGTTTGGGGACCTGGGTCCTGCCCCAGGGGACATGTATCAATGCAAAAAAAAAGTTTTAAAAACTGACGTTTTTTCGGGAGCAGTGATTTTAATAATGCTTTCATACCTGGGGGGTGTCTATAGTTTGCCTGTAGAGTGGCACATTTTTCCCGTGTTTAGAACAGTCCCTGCACAATGACATTTCTAAAGGAAAAAAAGTCATTTAAAACTACTGGCAGCTACTATTTATAGTGACTATGTTTATTGACAATATATGCTTGTAATTTTGAAAATTTAATAAACAAATTTGACAAGAAAAAAAAAAAATAAATAAATAAAATTAAAGCCTCATGGCTAAAAATAAAACTACTGGCAGTTATAATGAATTGTCGGGTCCCGGCAATACAAATAAAAGTCATTGAAAAAAACGGCAACGGGTTCCCCCCCAATCCATTACCAGGCCCTTTGGCTCTGGTATGAATATTAAGGGGAACCCCAAACCAAAATTTTAAAAAACAATGGCGTGGGGGTCCCCCCAGAAATCCATACCAGACCCTTATCCGAGCACGCAACCTGGCAGGCCGCAGGAAAATAGGGGGGACGAGAGAGCGCCCCCCCCCTCCTGAACCATACCAGGCCACATGCCCTCAACATGGGGAGGATGGGGCGGAGGGTTAATCGGAATCTGGAAGCCCCCTTTAACAAAGGGGACCCCCAGATCCCCCATGTGAATTGGTAACGGGGTACATTGTATCCTGTGAGCACGTCCTTTCAGTGACGAAACGCGTAGGGTGGAGCTACATTCTGACGTCACCGCTTCTACACCAATCCCGGAAGTATACGGGTTGCAATCGAGAGCCTGCCGGCTTGATTATTTACATGCTGTTTTTTTATCTACCTAAGTGTAAAGCCCCATACACACGATCGGTTTGACTGATGAAAACCATCCGATGGATGGTTTTCATCAGACCAACCGATCGTGTATGGTACCCATCGGTCTTTTTTCCATCGGTTGGAAAAAATAGAACTTGTTTTAAAATTTTCCGATGGATAAAAAACCGATGGGAATTTCCGATCGTCTATGGGCAAGTCCATCGGTTAAAATACCCACGCATGCTCAGACTGAATTAGGAGACGGGAGCGCTCGTTCTGGTAAAACTAGCGTTCCTAATGGAGAGAGCACATTCGTCATTCTGCAAGTTATTGCTTCGTTTAATGCAGCGCGTGTTTTTTTGCTTTAGAACGGTCTTTAAAATGTCATTTCGGCAGCAGATCTTTCTCATGAGTTCTGAGAAACGTATGTCTTTCTTCTTTCTTGTGATCTTAGGAATAATTAGTTTAATTCTTCAAGGCCGACCTCACAAATTACACCTTTTTTTTGGTTTTTGTCTTTAATTTTGTTGTGCATTTTTTGGTGTGTCAATTTCTCCGAACAACATTTTTTTTTTATTTTTTACTCATGGAGGTTGGTGTCCCTTGTAATTAATTACACATTGTATTTATGAAATCTTATTGCTACTTCAAAAAAAAACACATCAGGCATGTATGTTGGCTGAAATCAAATTTCCATTTATTTCGGAAAAAAAAAACAAAAAAACCGAAGGGCAACTATTCAGAAATTAGCAGAGAATATCAAGTCATTAGATCCCAAATGCAGACCTGACTATGATCAATAATAAAATCAACAACAGCTAGAAATCAGGAGCAGCAGCCAAAGACATACATCATCCCAAGCTGTGGCACTCCATCAACCTTCAATTTCTGGATGAGCAGCTCGAGGCCAGGGAATCACCTCCTGCTCTTCCCTGTAGCCTTCCTTCCATGCCTCTCTGCAACGTTCTCTCCACGGCCCTGTCCACGCACCCTTGCAGGCTGGGCCACTGTGGGTGGTGATGTGGCAGGAGGAGGAGGAGAGGGATTGGCCTGCTGCGAGATATGGGTGGCCTCAGTCAGCAGCCCCCTCGCCCCCATGTGTACGGCCATATATATGAGGTGCTCACAAAGGGCCCGTTGTCCCGCCTCCATTCTGAGCAACTTATCCGCCAGATAGGTGCTAAAGCCCTCTGTAGGGTTGAGGGGGGCCCTCATAATGGCAGCAGCCTCCTGAATCATCTTTAGTGACTCCTCCTCCACTTGTGACATCCGCCGTTGTTTTGGCGGTCTGACGTGGAGGGGAGCCACTTGGGAGACGGTGCTGCCACTAGGCCTGGGGACCTGCTGAGTCCCACTTGGCCCTGCCTCCTCCTGCCTGCCACACTCCTGACCCTCTTCCTCCTGGCTTGCCTCATCCTGTTTTTAAAATAAAATGAAAAATTTGATTATTTGGGTAATCTATCACACACAATTTTGATCTCATTACTGTTTTTTTTTTTTGGGGGGATGGGGGATGATATCATTTATGGCTAATCCAAACAGTTCAACACAATATTACTTAGTGGACAATAATTATGATCAAAAATACTATACCTGGCTGAAGATGTGAAGATCTGGCTCTTCTAGCTCGGGAGGCTCCTCCTCCGCCTCTGCAGGGGTGGAGGGAAGGGTGGAAGGAACGCTGGAGGGAAGGGTGGAAGGAAGGGTTGAGGGAAGGCTGGAAATAGATTCCCTGGCCTCGATCTGGTCATCCAGAAATTGAAGATGTCTGTAGTACCACAGCTTGGGCTTTACTACATCGTCGGCTGCTGCTCCTGATCTCTTTGACTGGCGCACTTCCTTGTATTTTTTTTGTATAGGAATTACGCAGGTTGTTGATTTTATTATTGATCATAGTGTAGTCTGCATCTGGGATCCATGGTTTCATATCCTCTGCTAATTTGGTAATAGTTGCCCGACGTACATCACTCTTGTGGTACGCAGGGTGTTTCAGTTCCCACAGGTTGCGCTGTTCCTTATATTTTTCAATAAAAGTCAGCATCACCTCCGGCTCTCGTAGTTTATGCATCTTTTTGGATCAGCAAGTAAAAAAAAAAGTAAAAAAAAGAAAAGGATCAGAATTGTTTCTCCTTAACTTATCACAATATTGGCCTTTACAATCATGAACCATTATAGGCCACTGCAGGCCCGAGTTCCCTTCTTACCTTAGTTCACTTTGTTGGTTCACTTCCGGTCGTCCTTACTCCGCGCATCCCTAATAACTTCTTTCCCCTTTTTATACCCTGCGCATGCGTGTAACTCCGCCCTCGTCGCCCGCCCATGACGGACTTTTTCAGCATTTCCCCGCCCCTTAACGATCGGCGCACAGTGTGAGACGGCGACATGTCGCAGACACAGGTGGCTTCTTTAGTTGAAATTACCGACGAGGAAAGCCCGGAGGCGGAAATGTCCCGATCCAGTAAAAAAAGATACAAGGCGACTAATATGTCTTTTTCTGAGATGGCGGAGATGGTGGACATTCTGCGGAGGAAGGATTACGACGGCAAGCATGGCCCATACGACACCCCTAATCTCCGGAAGTCACAAATTATGGACAAAGTGGCGAAGACTCTCTATAAAAAATATGGGGTCAGGAGATCCAAGGAACAACTCTGTAAAAGGTGGTCAGACCTGAAGCTCAGGGAGCCGGAGCAGTATAGGAAGCTTATAAAAAGCATTGAAAAAAGTAAGTTTATTTTACTGTGTTCTTTCACATTGTAATATGTATTCTTCCATGTTTTGCAACATGTGCTTGGCTTGACTGGTTTCACATTTTAAAATCTCAACTTTTATGTTAAGTGGAGAGTCCACTTATTTGCTAAATGTGTGGAAAAAATAATTGCTGCTCTTCCCCCAAACATGTTTGGCACATATCCACGTAAACTACATGTGGGCATGCCTCATTTTACTTCAACAATGTTTATCTACACATTGTTGGCTAGATGATGTGTTGTAAGGAAATGTAGAATGTGAATGAAAGGATAAACTGTATTCTGGGTAAAGGAGATGACACTCCAGCAGTTGTGTACTCTTTTTTGTTCTTCATCAAGATACTATACTCTGGGCCACATGACCAAATTTCTTAACGGTGTCACACACAGGTGGTCCAGTGGATACCTTGGTGGTTATCCAAGTGTATTTGTGAGTGTCCTCCAAAATTACATGTTGCTTTGTTGAGTTTGCAAGATCTCATATGTTCATCTTGAAACTCAGGGCCAAATATCAATTGGACCCCACTTTAAAACATTGAGAATCCATTTTCAGGCCTAAAAAGGGGAGGGGAGAGTGGAAGGACACCATGCTCAGGAGACGAGGAACCCAACACCACAGAAACTCCCCGAAGATCCCAAAGCAGACCAAGTTCAGCAGGTTCAGGAAGCGGAGGGGGAGAAAGTGGAGGTGGAAGAAGGGGAGGTGGAGGAAGGAGAGGTGGAGCTTATCAGCACAACAGGTCAGTGTCTGTCACCACAACTTCAAGGTAAATACAGATGTAGGCCTGCATAGTTTTAAAATATTTGTTTCTTTTTAGGGACTGAATGTGGGGGTGTGTCAGGAAGTCCAAATCCTCCATTCTCAAGGGCCAGCGCCAAAATAATCATTCAGGAAATCATGGAATGCAGTAGCGAAATGGACATTATGAGAAAGAGAATGATTGTGATTGAGCAAAAATATAAAAACATGATAGATATTTTGGGGAGAATAGTGTGAACCCCCCCCCCTTTTTGTGTGTTTTGTTATGCGTCGGAATTTTTCTATGGGATTTCCACCAGCCCAAATGTGAGGATGCACACACTGAAGACTCAACATGTGCTATCTGCCGTCACAGGATATCCATGTCCCTGTTTTGGGGGTGCAACCTCTTCCTCCCTCCTCAAGTAGGGGAGAGGAAGGGTTTTCACCCCCAAAGCACGTCCATTGATCCCCCATGATGGCAGATAGCACATGTTTACCCTAGCCATGGGATCATGTTGAAGATACCCATTTGAGCCCCAAAAAGAAAGTGCGGTTCTTCACATTTGGGATGGATCAGGGGTAACATCACCCCATCTCCTGTTTGTATTTTTCACTGTGTTATTTTATTACTTTTTCAGAAAAAAAATGTGGCTTTTGACCCATGCATGTTTCTGCAAAAAAAGCCGCACAAAAAATAAAAAAAAATATTTAAAAAACAAAACAAAACTGTGGTGCAATCAATAAAAACATTTGGGAAGTCTAAAAAAGGTGTGCCTTGTTCTTTCTATGCTCAATAGCAGTTCTGAAGATGCAAAAATAGTGTTTTTACCTCTGAGATTGGAGGCTATTTACTAAGGAGAAATACACTTGGCACTACTAGAACCTGGGAGACACAAACCCCGAATACAAGAATGACAACACAAGTTTGTAGTAAATCAAATATTTTTGTTTATTTTAAAATGGTAAAAGAAAAGGTCAAATGTGGTCTGGCATTGCGATGGCCCCCCTACCCGTGAAGTACTCTACGTATTTCTGATGTACTTCACAGGCACTTTGGGGGGCCAAGCCAGTACGGGCAGTGCTGAGGCCGGTCAGATTTGTCAGTTCAGATGGACCGGCCTCAGGCCCAACTGATGACACATAATTTGTGGAGAATTTCCGTAAAAAATTGTGCAACAAGCAGCAGCAGTACACAATGTTGTTGAGTTTATAATCCGCCAAATGTATAGCTGTCTGGAACAGGCGGAACCGGCTGGCCATTATCCAGAAGGCATTCTCCACAACTCTCCGGGCTCTGGCCAGCCGGTAATTAAAAACCCTCCTCTCCGGGGTGAGGGTGCGTTGGGGAAACGGCCGCATGAGGTGTGGTCCTAGTCCAAAAGCTTCATCCGCGATGAAAACGAATGGTAGCCCTTCCACGTTCTCTGCATCTGGAGGCAGTGCAAGACCCCCAGCCTGCAGACGGTGAGCGAACTCCGTCTCTGCGAATGCTCCGCCATCGGACATCCGGCCATTCTTCCCCACGTCCACATACAGGAACTCGTACCGTGCCGACACCACCACCATTAACACAATACTATTGAAACCTTTATAGTTAAAATAGTATGACCCCGAACGGGGTGGCGGCACTATGTGGACGTGCTTCCCATCAATTGCCCCTCCGCAGTTGGGGAAATCCCACCGCTGGGCAAATTGGGAGGCCACAGTCAGCCATTCCTGTGGTGTGCTAGGGAACTGTGGAGTCAAACAAAAAGAAGACATTAGTACGGTTTATGTTTACAGTGCAAGCAGATTACACGCAAAAACAGTGTTGACCAACATCATTCTAACATTATTATTTAAGGGAGTTTTTCCTACCAATAAACAAAGGCCCACTTAGCAGATGCCTCACCCCCGCTGAGTGGACATTCTAAAATAATCTAAGGGGGGGGCCTAAGGTGATTGTGGGGGATCCAAAAAAAGGCTCTACCAGTCTGCTGAGCTTGATTGAGAACTAAACATTTTTTAACATCTTTAGGGGGGGGAGGGAGGGTTGTCAAACTACGCGGGCAATCACCCCAAAAAAAGGAAAAGGAAAATAGAAGGCTAGCTGGGTTTGCGCCCACGATAGCATGCTGGAGAGGTTAGTGAAGGGAAATAGGCATGTAGGGCCCAAAAAGGCCTTTACAGGTAAAAACATGCATGGGGAAAATGGGGACATTACCAGGTTATTACAAACAGGCAAATTTGGGTTAGGAGGGGAAAAAAAAAAGATACTAAAACAATCAAAACATATAATGTGAGGTTAAAGGAGCAAAATTACCTTCATATAGTCCTTCTGCAGGACCTGAATGATGGCCGAACACGTCTCAGGGATAATGATCCCGAGAGCCTGGGGGGAGATGCCTGTTGAGAACTTGAGGTCCTGCAAGCTTCTCCCAGTCGCCAGGTATCTCAACAAGGCAATAAGCCTCTGCTCGGCAGTGATGGCCTGGCGCATCACAGTGTCCTGCCTCGTTATATAGGGGGACAGCAAATCCGAAAGACGGTGAAATACGGGGTCCGTCATCCTGAGATAATTCCTGAAATCATCAGGATTATTCTCATGGATTTCCCGCAGCAGAGGCATATGAGTGAATTGGTCCCGCTGGAGCAACCAATTCTTAGTCCATGAACTCCTGCTCACCCTGTTCACGGACTGAACTCGGGTTACAGTGTTAACTGCAACACCAAGCCCAAAGCCAGCACGAGTTTGAGAACGAGAACGCACTTCAAACATGGTTTTAATTCGGTCGGCTGGTCAGAACGCACTCAAACAGAATGCACTGTGGAACAGCAAGGCCTGAGAAGAACGACCTGAAAAACAGTAAACGAACGGCCAAGAAGGCACTGCAAGGCAGTAATGACCTGACTGCACGCACTGAATCACAAATACAAACCCACAAGCACAAACTGAACACCAGGAAACGATCTGCAAAGCACGGAGACTGAAAAGCGCGAATCGGCTCTCACCAAACTTTTACTAACACGCGGTAACACGAAATCAGCAAAAGCAGCCCAAGGGGTGGCGCCATTAGATTTGTTCGGCCCTTTTATAGCGCGTCGTACGTTTTGTACGTGCCGTCGTTTTCTTGCCGTTGGTTTTTTAACTGATGGTGTGTGGCCAAGACTGATGAAAAACAGTTTCATCGGATTTCCGATGGTCAAATCCATCGGACGAAAATCCATAGGTTATCTGATCGTGTGTACAGGGCTTAAGTGTCCATTGGTCTTTTTTATTTAAATAAATGTAACAGGTTTACACTATATAAGCCTTTGTTTTTTATGGGGATATCTTTGATCCTGCTAACTTCCCATGAGAGTTGCCATTATTGAAGTCGGGACGTCCGGTGTATGCCGCAGAGACCCCAGGCTGGGTTATTAGCCACAGGCGCTCATTGATCCCCTGTAACAAGGGATCATATCGTTGCGGTAAGCGGTAATGTGTGCTTAGGTGGAGGCGCTTTTCTATCTTCACTTCCTCCCGGGTGTTTTTTGGATTATGTGTCACTGTGGATAATTCATCAGCAAACTTTGTATGGACTATCATCACCCTTTTGTTCTTTATCAACCAAATACATTTTTGTGTTTGTCCTTCCAAGTGCCACCCTTGGGAGTTTTAATAACTTCATTGTGTGTGTTAACTGTAGAAGCTGTTAGTCTATTCATATGAAACACAGTTGGATTCAAACGCCTTTTTCCTTTTTAAGCTTTGATTTATTTTTGTCACTTGCTTTTTCAACAATTAATTTGTTGATGAGTGCACCCACATCAGCATTAGTGGGCTAGTGCTTCACAGGTCATTTTTTAGCGCAACTTTTTTCCTTTATAATTTCTACATTGTACCCCTACCATTTCACAAAAAAGTGTCAAATATGGTAAAAAAAACACAGTAGACAGCTTGGGACAAGAAAAAAAATATTCCAGCGAAGTACATCCATTCTCCAGCGGAGGATACGGAGAAAAAGAAAACAAAAACCCGCCGACACGATCCGCCTCCATGGATGGTTCCCGTCGAATGTCAATACACCTGCCATGACAGCTATTAAATAGCCGAGGGCGGGGCCACCTGTGACGTGCGTGGGTGACCCCGCCCCCCTCTGACACAACAGGGAAACGCCACGGGGTTACCCAGTGACATGTACAGGTGTCCCCGCCCCCTCTAATGCCACGGGGTCTGCGGCCTGCCAGGTTGCGTGCTCGGATAAGGGTCTGGTATGGATTTTGAGGGGAACCCCTATGCCATTTAAAAAAAAATAATTGGCACAGGGTTTCCCTTAATATCCATACCAGACCTGAAGGGCCTGGTATGGAATTCGGGGGGGAACCCATGCCATTTTTTTCAATGACTTTTATCTGTATTGCCGGGACCCAACAATTTATTATAGCGGCAAGTAGTTTTAAATTACTTTTATTCCTTTAGAAATGTCATTTTGTGCAGGGACTGTTCTAAACACGGGAAAAGTTTGCCACTTTACAGGCATACTATAGACACCCCCCAGGTACGAAATTTAAAGGAATATTTCACTTTTATTGTTTCACTTTAAGCATTATTAAAATCACTGCTCCCGAAAAAAAACCACTGTTTTTAAAACTTTTTTGCATTGATACATGTCCCCTGGGGCAGGACCCAGGTCCCCAAAAACTTTTTATGACAATAAATTGCATATTAACCTTTAAAATTAGCACTTTTGATTTCTCCCATAGACTTTTAAAGGATGTTCCGTGGCTTTCTTATTTTCCGCGAATACCCCAAATTGTTCGCTAGTCGGTGAACAGGCGAACACCCGATGTTCGAGTTGAACTTAAGTTCGACTCAAACATCGGGCTCATCCCTACTAATAATTTGTCTTTTGGCTAAAAAAGGGCAAAAATTTGCCAGGGTAGTTGGGTCCTTACCAACCTTAGGGAGAGTAACCACATATGCTTGCAGCATCTCCACAGGGAAAGACTCTTTAGATGCTGTGGTTTGAAATATTTTCACCATGTGGGGAGACAATCAAGCTTTAAACTTCTTATAATATTCATTGGTAATCCCATCTGGACCTAGGGACTTGCCAGGGTGTAGGGAGTTAAATAATTTTGCAAACTTCACTAACAGTAAAATGGGAATTTTACTTTTCCAACTGGTTGTTGGAGAGCTTGGACAGTTGTATTAGAGCTAGGAACAAAGAGGAGGCTAGCATATCTGAGGGCACTTTCTTGTTTTAGGACTTTTGCTTTATTACATCCTACAGGTGCACAACTTTACAACAGGTTTAGGGCATCCCCCAAGCATAATGTTATTTACAGGAATTTTAATTTCTACATTTGTTAAAACAACTTAATAAAATACCTTAAGCCTTTTAAAAATATCTTAAAGGGTATTTTTTTAATTGTATTTTTGCATTAGTATATATCTATCCTAGTAGTGCCCAGCTACCTATGCCTTTTGATTGACAATCCCTTGCCTATTAGCCTTGAAAATGGCCAGATTTGATTTTCAAGATTCACCTTCAATTGATTTCAGTTTGCAGTTTGTGAATTTTACAATCAGTTCAGGGATCCGGCCATTAATTAAAACAAAGCATATTCACCCACCATTATTTCTAAGTAAAGTATATGAAAAAAAAAAGAAGAATGTGAAGCAGGTTAATAGCTCTAAAGCCTAGTACACACGGCCGAGAATCTCGTCGTAAAAAAACCCGTAGTTTTTCTCGACGAGATTCTTGTCAAGCTTGACAGGATTCTTGGCAAGCTTTCCTTGCATACACACTGTCAATTCCAAATCTCGTCATTGTAAAGCGCGGTGAAGTACAACATGTACGACGGCAGTATAAAGGGGAAGTTCGATTCCAATGGTGCCACCCCTTGGGCTGCTTTTGCTGATCTCGTGTTACCGCGTGTTAGTAAAAGTTTGGGGAGAGACGATTTGCGCTTTTCAGCCTCGTGCTTTTCAGTTCGTTACAGATAGGGATGAGCCGAACACCCCCGGGTTCGGTTCGCACCAGAACCTTCGAACGGACCGAAAGTTCGCGCGAATTTTCGAACCCTATTCGTTATAATGGACGCGAACGTTCGAAATCAAAATTGCTAATTACAACGGCCAATATGCATGTTAATGTCATAAAACAGGTTTGGGGACCCGGGTCCTGCCCCAGGGGACATATATCAATGCAAAAAGAAATTTTAAAAACTAAAGTTTTTTCGGGAGCAGTCATTTTAATGATGCATAAAGTGAAAAAAAAAAAAGTGAAATTTTCCTTTAAATATGGTACCTGGGGGGTGTCTAAAGTATGCCTGTGAAGTGGCATGTGTTTCCCGTGTTTAGAACTGTCCTTGCACAAAATGACATTTGTAAAGGAAAAAAAGAAGCCATTTAAAACCACTTGCGGCTTTAATGTCATGTCTTGTCCTGGCCGCCATATGGCTGAAAATCCTTGAGAAAAATGGCATGGCTACCCCATCACCCCCCCCCCACCCCAGCCCCTTTGGGTCTTGTATGGATACTAAGGGGGACCCCGCACCCAAAATAAAACCCTATACCTACAACCCTATATACTCTGAACAGCAGTATATAGGTGGTGCAAACAAGACATGGACTGTAGGTTTGTTCTTAAGTAGAATCTGAACAGGTACATTATGAAGTGTAGCTACATCCCAAAAAAATCAATTTTTAAGCTTTTTGGAGAACATAGGGAGGGGTTATCACCCCTGTAACATTTGCTGTCTTTGCACATCTGTTCAGAACATGTCACCTCACTTTCCGTCCCAATGACAAATGTTTTTGGAAAAGTGGGGTTTTAATTGAAACAAGGATTGGTGATAAAGCATCAGTAGAGAGGAGATACCTTTTTCCCAAATTAAATCTAACAGGATAGAATTTTCCTTCCTAGGGGTAGATTTCCTCTCACTTCCTGTTTTCTCTTGCCGTTTGCAAGTAGGAGTCGTTTGTAAGTTGGATGTTTGAAAGTAGGGGCCTGCCGTATATACTCTGCAGAAATTTGCCCTATTAGATGTTGGTGTAGCCACAAGACTGGTGGGCACAGGAATGGGCCCTGCTGTGAGTTAATAGATCAAGATTTGTACTTGCATGCACCTGTTGAACCGGGCAGAAAAATTGGGCCTTTGGTGGTGGTGGACGGTGTTGCCACAAGACTGTAAGCCCTCACAGTTACTCTTGGTGGGTGCAGGAATGGGCCCTGCTGTGAGTTATTAGATCAAGATTTGTAATTGCATGCACCTGTTGAACAGGGCAGAAAAATTGGGCCTTTGGTGGTGGTGGTGGTGGTGGACGGTGTTGCCACAAGACTGTAGGCCCTCATAGTTACTCTTGGTGGGCGCAGGAATGGGCCCTGCTGTGAACTATTAGATCAAGATTTGTAATTACACGCCCCTGTTAAACAGGGGCTGAAAAATTGTGCCTTAGGCATTGGTGCTGGTGCCACAACACTGCAACCCCTCACAGATACTGTACTTGGAGCACAGCAGTCACACCTGTTGCGAAGCATCTTTTTAAAAAATTGTAATTACACGCCCCTGTTATACAGGGGCTGAAAAATTGTGCCTTAGGCACTGGTGCTGGTGCCACAACACTGCAACCCCTCACAGATACTGTACTCTGAGCACAGCAATGAGACCTGTTGCAAAGCATTGCCTAAAAATTGTAATTACACGCCCCAACAGGGGCTGAAAAATTGTGCCTTAGGCACTGGTGCTGGTGCCACAACACTGCAACCCCTCACAGATACTGTACTCTGAGCACAGCAGTCACACCTGTTGCGAAGCATCTTTTTAAAAAATTGTAATTACACGCCCCTGTTATACAGGGGCTGAAAAATTGTGCCTTAGGCACTGGTGTGGTGGCATGGATCATTGAGGAGGAGGAAGAGGATAGTCAGTGAACATAACAGGACAGTCACTCAGCATCAGCATAGGCAGTCTTGAAGGGATGTGACATTATAAATTATTCCGTTATATCCGCTTCAGGTGTCTGGTAGCTGGTGGTGATCCAAGACTGATTCATTTTTATGAAGGTCAGTCGATCAACCGAGTCGGTGGACAGGCGCACCCTATGATCGGTGACAAATCCTCCAGCAGCACTGAATGTGCGTTCGGAAAGAACGCTGGATGCAGGACAGGCCAGTAGCTCAATTGCATACTGTGCAAGCTCTGGCCAGTGATCCATCCTCAGAACCCAGTAAGCCAGAGGATTTTCGGTGGGAAAGGTGTCCAAGTCTGACCTTGCCCCTAGGTATTCCTGCACCATGTATATCAGACGCTGGCGATGGTTGCTGGAACCGATCATACCTTGGGGCTGCGGACTAAAAAATTGTCTGAACGCATCGGTCAGACGGCCACCTTCCCCACCGCTCCTTCTGCTACTGACCGAAGCCTCAGCAACTCGTCGTCCAGGACCAGGAGTTTGTAACCTCCCAGTTTCTGGGAACGCGTTGCACAGACCTTTCTGCAAGGCCTCCCTGAGATGTCTCATCCTCTGCTCCCTCTGCGACGGCAAGATAAGGTCCGCAACCTTACCCTTGTACCGTGGATCAAGGAGAGTGGCCAGCCAGTAATGGTCACTCTCCTTGATCCGAAGAACACGAGGATCCTTCCGCAGGCTTTGCAGGATCAGGGAGGCCATGCAGCGTAGGTTAGCTGAGGCATTCGGTCCGGAGTCTTCTGGGTCACTGAGGATGACATGATCGCCAGCCACCTCCTCCCAGCCACGTACAAGTCCACTGGTTTGTTGGGACTGTACATCATCCCTAAAAGACTGCTGCTGCTGATGCTGAGTGCCAGGCTCCACCTCCATGCTCACACAATCCTCCTCCTCCTCCTCCTCCTCCTCCTCTTCCTGTGTGATGGGTGGGACAGAAGGAACATTGTCTGGATAAAGGGGGCCTTGAGAGACAAGGAAGTCCTCCTCTTCCTGCCTCTGTTCTGCCTCAAGTGCCCTGTCCATTATCCCACGCAGCGTATGCTCCAACAGGTGGACAAGAGGTACAGTGTCACTGATGCATGCACTGTCACTGCTCACCATCCTCGTGGCCTCCTCAAATGGTGAGAGGACAGTGCATGCATCCCTGATCATGCTCCACTGGCGTGGGGGAAAAAAGCCAAGCTCCCCTGACCCTGTCCTGGTGCCGTAGTCGCAAAGGTACTCATTGATGGCCCTCTGCTGCGTGTGCAGTCGCTGCAGCATGGCCAACGTTGAGTTCCACCTGGTGGGCATGTCACATATTAGGCGGTTCTTGGGCAGGTTCAGCTCCTTTTGCAGCTCAGTCAGCCGAGCACTGGCATTATAAGATCGGCGGAAATGCACACAGACTTTCCTGGCCTGCCTCAGGACATCCTGTAAGCCTGGGAACCTGCCCAAGAACCGCTGCACCACCAGGTTGAGGACGTGAGCCATACAGGGCACATGGGTGAGCTGCCCCTGTCGCAGGGCGGAGAGGAGGTTGGTGCCATTATCAGAAACGACCATTCCTGGCTTAAGCTGGCGTGGCGTCAACCACCTCTCGGCCTGCCCCTGCAGAGCTGCCAGAACCTCTGGCCCAGTGTGGCTCCTGTCCCCCAAACACACCAGCGCAAGCACGGCATGGCATCTTTTTGCCTGCGTACTCGCGTAGCCCCTTGTACGCCTACGGAGCACCGCTGGTTCCGAGGACAGAGCACTCGAAGAGGACATGGAGGAAGAAGAAGAGGAGGGGGTGGAGGAGAGAGGTGTGTCACAACCAGTAGTAGCATTTTGGAGGCGTGGTGGCGGAACAACCTCCAACACTACTGCACCTTGTCCTGCATCCCTCCCAGCTGCCAATAGAGTGACCCAATGGGCCGTGAAAGAAAGATAACGTCCCTGTCCATGCCTGCTGGACCATGAGTCAGCGGTAATATGCACCTTACCGCTGACCGCCCTGTCCAGCGAGGCATGGACATTGCCTTCCACATGCCAGTAGAGAGACGGAATCGCCTTCCGTGAGAAAAAGTGGCGTTTGGGAACCTGCCACTGAGGAACCGCACATTGAACAAACTCACGGAAGGGGGCCGAGTCTATCAACTGAAAAGGCAGCAGTTGAAGTGCTAGCAATTTAGCCAAGCTAGCATTCAACCGCTGGGCATGTGGATGGCTGGGAGTATACTTCTTTCGACGGTCCAGCAGCTGGGGCAGGGAAATTTGCCTGCTACAATCGGACGTCGGTGTACTGCAAGTACTTGGTTGTGACACACCTAATTCTACACCTTCAGTCCTCTCAGAGCAGCTTTCAGAGAGGACTGAAGATATAGTGGGGATGGAGATCCCAGCTGATGAGGAGCAAGGAGAGGTCCGCTTTGTTCTTTGGTGTGGGTCTTTTATGTGTGCTTGCCAACGAGCTGCATGGCAGGTCGACATATGTCTGCTCATGCTTGTGGTGCCCAAGCGGCTGATGTTTTGGCCACGCGAGATACGCTTGAGACAAATATTGCAAATAGCAGTGGTGCGATCTGATGCACTCGTCTCAAAAAAGGCCCACACCAAAGAACTTTTGTGATAATGTGCAGAGGCAGCGCCCTGCACAGGCGGAGCTCTGCGGTGTGGTACAGTTGCTGTGCTGGCCTCTAGCTGGCCTCCAGGGGGCATCCTGCCTCGTTGGACATGTGACGCTGCATCCTCCTCCTCCTCCTCCTCTCTCCCTTCAGGCACCCACGTGGAGTCAGTGACCTCATCATCCCCTCCCTCTTCACCACTAGAGCAAACCTGGCAGTAAGCTGCAGCTGGTGGAACACTACTGCCAGATTGCTGTCCTTCAGCATCCCCTCTCTCTGCGCGCACACTACTGACTTCCTCAAGCTGGGTATCATCATCCGAGCCTTCGAATCGTTGGGCATCCTCCTGGAGCATGTACCCAACACTGTGCTCAAACAGTTCGGGGGACTCCTCAGGAGGACATGGTGGGTCTAGGGAAGGGGTGGCTGATGATGCCATTGAGTACGCGTTGGCAGCTGCTCTGCCAGTACCCTGAGCCTGGGTGAGAGAGGATGAGGAGGATGAGGAGGGCTTGGTCATCCATTCTACCAAGCCTTCGGCATGATGCGGCTCCACATGTCCAGCTGCCGAAAACAAAGACAAGCGTGTCCCATGGCCACGTGCTGATGACGATGCACGACCACGTCCACGGCCAGCACTGTTGTCTCTAGAAACAGAGCCTGCCTGCCCTGTGTTCTTGCTTCGGCACGCTCTGCCTCTCCTTGGCGGTCTTCCAGCCATTGTAGTCGGTAGTGTATATAGTATAAAAAATAGAACTCCTATGTGTGCTCACAACACACTGTAGGTCCTATGGGTGCTGACACTAACACACTATAGGTACTATGTGTGCTGCTGACAAGAAAATATAGGAGCTCTGTTTGCTGCCACTAACACACTAGAAGTCCTATGGGTGCTGCTGAGAAGAAAATATAGGAGCTCTGTTTGCTGCCACTAACACACTAGAAGTCCTATGGGTGCTGCTGAGAAGAAAATATAGGAGCTCTGTGTGATGCCACTAACACACTAGAAGTCCTATGGGTGCTGCTGAGAAGAAAATATAGGAGCTCTGTGTGATGCCACTAACACACTAGAAGTCCTATGGGTGCTGCTGAGAAGAAAATATAGGAGCTCTGTGTGATGCCACTAACACACTAGAAGTCCTATGGGTGCTGCTGAGAAGAAAATATAGGAGCTCTGTTTGCTGCCACTAACACACTAGAAGTCCTATGGGTGCTGCTGAGAAGAAAATATAGGAGCTCTGTGTGATGCCACTAACACACTAGAAGTCCTATGGGTGCTGCTGAGAAGAAAATATAGGAGCTCTGTTTGCTGCCACTAACACACTAGAAGTCCTATGGGTGCTGCTGAGAAGAAAATATAGGAGCTCTGTTTGCTGCCACTAACACACTAGAAGTCCTATGGGTGCTGCTGAGAAGAAAATATAGGAGCTCTGTTTGCTGCCACCAACACACTAGAAGTCCTATGGGTGCTGCTGAGAAGAAAATATAGGAGCTCTGTGTGATGCCACTAACACACTAGAAGTCCTATGGGTGCTGCTGAGAAGAAAATATAGGAGCTCTGTTTGCTGCCACTAACACACTAGAAGTCCTATGGGTGCTGCTGAGAAGAAAATATAGGAGCTCTGTTTGCTGCCACTAACACACTAGAAGTCCTATGGGTGCTGCTGAGAAGAAAATATAGGAGCTCTGTGTGATTCCACTAACACACTAGAAGTCCTATGGGTGCTGCTGAGAAGAAAATATAGGAGCTCTGTTTGCTGCCACTAACACACTAGAAGTCCTATGGGTGCTGCTGAGAAGAAAATATAGGAGCTCTGTTTGCTGCCACTAACACACTAGAAGTCCTATGGGTGCTGCTGAGAAGAAAATATAGGAGCTCTGTTTGCTGCCACTAACACACTAGAAGTCCTATGGGTGCTGCTGAGAAGAAAATATAGGAGCTCTGTGTGATGCCACTAACACACTAGAAGTCCTATGGGTGCTGCTGCGAAGAAAATATAGGAGCTCTGTTTGCTGCCACTAACACACTAGAAGTCCTATGGGTGCTGCTGAGAAGAAAATATAGGAGCTCTGTTTGCTGCCACTAACACACTAGAAGTCCTATGGGTGCTGCTGAGAAGAAAATATAGGAGCTCTGTGTGATGCCACTAACACACTAGAAGTCCTATGGGTGCTGCTGAGAAGAAAATATAGGAGCTCTGTTTGCTGCCACTAACACACTAGAAGTCCTATGGGTGCTGCTGAGAAGAAAATATAGGAGCTCTGTTTGCTGCCACTAACACACTAGAAGTCCTATGGGTGCTGCTGAGAAGAAAATATAGGAGCTCTGTTTGCTGCCACTAACACACTAGAAGTCCTATGGGTGCTGCTGAGAAGAAAATATAGGAGCTCTGTGTGATGCCACTAACACACTAGAAGTCCTATGGGTGCTGCTGAGAAGAAAATATAGGAGCTCTGTTTGCTGCCACTAACACACTAGAAGTCCTATGGGTGCTGCTGAGAAGAAAATATAGGAGCTCTGTGTGATGCCACTAACACACTGGAAGTCCTATGGGTGCTGCTGGGAAGAAAATATAGGAGCTCTGTTTGCTGCCACTAACACACTAGAAGTCCTATGGGTGCTGCTGAGAAGAAAATATAGGAGCTCTGTTTGCTGCCACTAACACACTAGAAGTCCTATGGGTGCTGCTGAGAAGAAAATATAGGAGCTCTGTGTGATGCCACTAACACACTAGAAGTCCTATGGGTGCTGCTGAGAAGAAAATATAGGAGCTCTGTTTGCTGCCACTAACACACTAGAAGTCCTATGGGTGCTGCTGAGAAGAAAATATAGGAGCTCTGTTTGCTGCCACTAACACACTAGAAGTCCTATGGGTGCTGCTGAGAAGAAAATATAGGAGCTCTGTTTGCTGCCACTAACACACTAGAAGTCCTATGGGTGCTGCTGAGAAGAAAATATAGGAGCTCTGTGTGATGCCACTAACACACTAGAAGTCCTATGGGTGGTGCTGAGAAGAAAATATAGGAGCTCTGTTTGCTGCCACTAACACACTAGAAGTCCTATGGGTGCTGCTGAGAAGAAAATATAGGAGCTCTGTTTGCTGCCACTAACACACTAGAAGTCCTATGGGTGCTGTTGGGGTGCAATGCTGTGCTAACAGCACTGCGGTTGGTACTACTGCAATACTGTACTAACAGTAAGCACGCACCAGACTAATCCCCAGCAGCAGCTAATAACACACTAACTGTGCAATCAGCAGCAATGAACGATCAATGACTTAGGTAGCAATGGTTTAGCAAAGAAATAGCCAATGGTTTAGCAAAGAAGAGCAAATCTTTCAGTATCAAGCAAAGACAGAATCAGCAGACTAATCTCTCCTAAAGCCGGAACTCATGTGACCGGGGCCGATGGCGTGGCGGCCTTTTAAATGGTGGGGCGTGTACTAAAGCCCCTGAGCTGTAATTGGCTACAGGCGTCCTGCCTGTAGCCAATTATTGCTCTCCGAGTTTCGGGCGCTGTGATTGGCCAAGCATGCGGGGTCACAGTGCATGCTTGGCCAATCATCAGCCAGCAATGCACTGCGCCGGCCGCGCCGGCCGCAATGCATTGCGGGGCCGCTCGCATCACACGAATGTGATGCGAACGGCCCAAATAGTTCTGGGCTCGACGAGCGAGCGAACGCCCGATGCTCGATTCGAACATGGGTTCGAATCGAGCACCGGGCCCATCCCTAGTTACAGAGTGACGAATGTGTTATCTCCATTACGAACGCTAGTTTTAATAGAAGGAGCGCTCCCGTCTCATACTTGATTCTGAGCATGCGCGATTTTTTAAGACTCGGAAAAGCATACACACGACCGGTTTTCTCGTCGGGAAACATGCCGACGAGAATCCTGCTGAGAAAAACGAGAATCCTGAGGAGAAAATAGAGAGCGGCCTCGTACACACGGCCGGTTTTCTCATCAAGAAACTACAAGAAAACTGCTGGTAGAGTTTTCTTGCTGAGAAAACCCACCGTGTGTACGAGACTTTAAGGTTTCTTGTCAAGAAAACTGCCCAGAATCTCGACGAGAAAAATAGAGAACCTGCTCTCTATTTTCTCGTCGGGATTCTTGTCGGCCTGTTTCCCAACGAGAAACCAGAGAGTGTGTATGCTTACCTATCGCCGTGGAAACCCGTGCATGCTCGAAATTACTTTGACGCATGCGCGGTAGCTTCCTAGGCATAGGTAGGGTGTAGCAAGATGGCGGCAACGGCATCGAATGTGACGAGCGCATGCTCATCATATTCGATGACGTCACCGTGTTCGTGCCATTCAAAAGAACGGCGGTTCTTTTGAATCGTACGTGTGTACACTCGGCCGGGACAAGATTCTTGTCAAGAATCTCGTCAGGAAAAACGATGGGTTTTTTCCTGACGAGATTCTCGGCTGTGTGTACTAGGCTAGCAGGTTCTCTATTTTTCTCGTTGAGGTTCCCGGCAGTTTTCTCGACGAAAAACCATACACACGAACGGTTTTCTCGGCAAGAAAGCTCTCCCAGCAGTTTTCTTGTCGTTTCTTGACGAGAAAACCGGTCGTGTGTACGAGGCCTTACTGTTACCCATTCTATATAAACTATGTTCAAACATTTAACGGTCACCATAATGCAAATGCCTCACCAAAAAATAACACATTTCAAACATGAAACTAAATCGTTTGAACACATTTGCATAGTGCCACATTGGTAAATAAGACACAACTGCATTTATAAATGCACATGTGTGAACATCATTATACATTCTGAATTTAATTATACAGTAATGTATTATTTTAGCTATATTGTTATTTTTTATTAGCTAGATAACTATTTGGATAGACAGATATTTGGATAGACGGATAAATAGATAGATAGTAAACAGAAAAATGGTAGTATATTTTTTCTATATTTACTTTCCCAGTTGTGGCTTTTATTTCATACATAAAGCCCACAGAAACATGTGCATAAATTGGATTACTGAACAAAATTAGGAAAACTGTAAAACAACAAGTATAATTAATTATATAGAGCCAGAACAGATGGCTTCTTTAAGATAGCCTTCATTTACATTCGGATTCATGTTTGTTAGTTCAGCCAAATGCATTAGAAAAACTTATAGCTGATCATCACTTTTGCTCTCCCTACAGATATTGGTTGGATCAGCTTCTAATATTTTGTATCAATGCCATGAATTTAAATAGTTCCACAATCCATGCTAATTATGTTTAACAGAAATTTTGGGCGCTGCTAAAACACTCTTACAAATCAAGCTATTTTTTTTATTTATCTAGAAAAAGCTAAGTAATGTTTCTGTGTCTTGTGTAGTATTAATAATAATAATAATAACAATAATAATAATACCAACTTTTTCTAATAGTACGTGGACTAAACTCTATAACATGTGATCAATTCATAATCTATTTCAGAGGATATGGATACAATCACAAAGCATGTGAGTGTGTAACATGCAAGATTGCTTATACGACTCCCCTGATTTTTAATTACCATAGATCATTTTTCTTTATTTTATATATGAATTGACCAAGCAATGGCACAGAATGAGAATTTATCTGAAAGTCAGATGTAATAATGTAATATATAAGGATTTAAAAAAAAATAATAAAAAAATTATATATATATATATATATATATATATATATATACACACATATATATACAAATCAAGGGACTGCTGCACCTAAACATCTATTGAAGAATATTCACATATAGACAGATTACATATCGTTCCACACAACGGTTTCAGGCTATAAAGCTTGCACCCTTCTTTAGGTATGAAACAGAATATAGATTTGACAATGCTCTTACATCCTTTTATATTAATACATTTCACACAAGGAATCAATTAGGTATCAATTAAGCAATTAAACAAATGAAAGAAATTTTAATTATTCCATCCTAAATCTTATACCTTGTACACACGATCGGATTTCCGATGGAATAAAATTCGATGGAATTTTCCGTCAGAATTCAGATGAAGCTGACTTCCATCAGTCTTGCAAACACTGTCAGACTAAGTTCCGACCGTCCAAAACGCGGAGGCGTAAAACACTACGACGAGCCGGGAAAAATTAAGTTCAATGCTTCCGAGCATGCGTCGACTAGATTCTGAGCATGCGTATATTTTTCTCCGATGGAATTCCACACGATCCCAAAAACATTTCCATTGGAAAAATTTCAAACATGTTCTATTTTTTTACTCCGATGGAAAAAAGTCAGATGGGGCCACACACGATCGGAATTTCCGATGAAACAAGTCTATCGGATTTTATTCCATCGGAAATCTGATCGTGTGTACAAGGCATTAGAGACAGCTAAGCGAGGTGTAATCACCCTCCAATATCCCACAGATAGTGTTCTGGTGACCTATTACCAAAAAATAGACATACCGTATATACTCGAGTATAAGCCGACCCGAATATAAGCCGAGGCACCTAATTTTACCACAAAACAATGGGAAAACGTATTGACTCGAGTATAAGCCTAGGGTGTCCATCTGCATGCCTCACTTTGCCTCACTGTGTCCATCTGCATGCCTCACTGTGCCGATGCCTCACTGTGCCCATGACTAGATTGACGTTTAACATGGGAGTCTATGAAAGGGGTGCCTGGATTTGAAAAATCGGTGCTCCCCGGCCAGAGGTCTCCTAGACTAAAAACTTTGCACACTTATAGAGGAGAAATGGGGTTACATGTGTGCCAAGTTTGGGGTCCAGGGAACCTACGACCAGCCGGTACCAGGTCCCCAAAGTCACCGGAGAAATTACCATTTAACATGGGAGTCTATGGAAGGGGTACCCGGATTTGAAAAATCGGTGCTCCCCGAGCGTAGGTCCCCCGGACAACAAACTTTGCACACTTGTAGAGGAAGGGTGGGGCTACATGTGTTCCAAGTATTTTTGTTAAAACGATAACGAAAATAGCTGAAATTTGGACGAAAATGCATTCGGACGAAAACGAATGCACATGTCTAGGCTCATCAGACCACAGGACATGGTTCCATTAATCCATGTCCTTAGTCTGCTTGTCTTCAGCAAACTGTGGGCTTTCTTGTGCATCATCTTTAGAAGTGCCTTCCTTCTGGGACTACAGCCATACAGGCCAATTTGATGCAGTGTGCGGCATATGGTCTGGGCACTGACAGGTTGACCCCCCCCACCCCTTCAACCTCTGCAGCAATGCTGGCAGCATTCATACGTCTATTTCCCAAAGACAACCACTGGATATGTCGCTAAGCATGTTCACTCAACATCTTAGGTCAACCATGGCGAGGCATGTTCTGAGTGGAACCTGTCCTGTTAAACCACTGTATGGTCTTGGCCACCGTGCTGTTGCTCACTCAGTTTCAGGGTCTTGGCAATCTTATTATAGCCTAGGCTATCTTTATGTAGAGCAACATTTTTTTCAGATCCTCGGAGAGTTCTTTGCCATGAGGTGCCATGTTGAACTTCCAGTCACCAGTATGAGAGAGTGAGAGTGATAACACCAAATTTAACAGACCTGCTCCCCATTCAAACCTGAGACCTTGTAACACTAACGAGTCACATGACACTGGGTAGTAAAAATGGCTAATTTAGCCCAATTTGGACATTTTCACTTAGGGGTGTACTGACTTTTGTTGCCAGCAGTTTAACGGCTTCCAGATCGCCTCCTGTATATATACAGTGGCAGAATGGCTCTGCTGAGTGAATTGGCGCATATATACTGCGGCCATTTTAAGAGCCGTAGCAGGCGCGCGCACCCGCTGCATGGTGGGGCACCCGTGATTGCGTCCATGAGAGCAGGAATGGGGATTTGTGTGTGTAAACAAATCCCTGTCCTGTCAGGAGTGGAGAAACATATTGTGTGTGTGGTGGATATTTTGATTCTAATTCTTTTTCATATCCTGTACTCTAAATAAACCACCATGCCCCCAACGGACACATATATATATATATGTATTTATGAAACACTACCCTTGTAGGAGCTGCTGGTTTAATAGCGTCCAATCATTGGGAACAGGACGCTGTATGTGTATGTATGTATATATATATATGTAGGGGGACGGGTAAAATCTGTTTATGAATTTACTGAAATATATCTTCTTTGAGAGAGAGCCCCCCCCATACTGTAAACAAAGGACGTATCATCTCCTGTTGGGTGGGAACATGGATTAGGTTTCAGGTGAAACTTAAGTGTCCTTTGTCTTGGGGGGGCCGGTCACCGCAGGGGCCCTTAGCATGCTTGCTAATGTGAGAAACTTGTTGAACTGAGCATCAAAGGAACACACCTCTATCTGATAAAAGCAGCAAGTATTTCTGGTTTAGATTTGGAAGGCTAAGTAAAGAGGTTTGAGATTTCAACCAATCAGGTGGTCAGCTTTAAACCAATGAGACCACAGGATTTTGGGTTCTGGTTGGCATAGGGGGTATAAAAGTCAGGTACACTCATGGCTAGAGTCCCTTGCGAATGAAGATCTGACGCAGACGACATGGTGACGTAATAAGCTCTCTCTCTCCCTCTCTCTCTCCCTCTCTCTCTCCGTCTCTCTCTCTCTGTCTCTCTCCCTCTCTCTATCTCCCTCTCGCTCGGCCTCTCTGCCTCTCTCCCTCTCTCTCTATCTCTCTCTCTCTCTCTCTCTCCCATGTTTAAGATTAATCTTACTTCTCTTTTGCTCTCTTGTTACTATTGGTATTATCATGTAACATTGGTATCATCTTCATCATAGGTATTATCATGTTTGTCATAGCAATATTCCTATTATGTATCGTGTAACATTGGTATCACCTTGCTATTAGGTGGTATCGTTTCTGTATAAATAAATGTCATTGTTTTCTCTTTTCCCACCGCTATCGTTTGATTTCATTTTATATAGACAAAAGGTTTTTAATCACTTATTTTAAGCATTTAAGCGAGACGTATATCTCCGTAACATGTGTTCCTACTAAGTGGGAACAACGATCTGTCTTTAATACCAGCATGACCAATCCCCTCACAGTTAGAACACACCTAGGGAACATACACTTAACCACTTGATCGCCCTGAGTGTTAACCCCTTCCCTGCCAGTGATATTTATACAGTAATCAGTGGCTATTTTTAGCTCTGATCGCTGTAAAAATGTCAATGGTCCCAAAAAAGTGTCAAAAGTGTCCGATTTGTTCCGCCGCAATATCGCAATCCCGCTAAAAATCGCTGACCGCCGCCATTACTAGTAAAAAAAAAAAATAATAAAAATGCCTAAAATCTATCCCCTATTTTGTAGACGCCATAACTTTTGCGCAAACCACTTAAGATACGCTTATTGCGTATTTTTTTTACCCAAAATGTGTAGAAGAATACATATCGGCCTAAACTAAGGAAAAAAAATTGTGTTTTTTTTTTAATTTGTGATATTTATTATAGCAAAAAGTAAAAAATATTGTGGTTTTTTTTTTCAAAATTGTTGCCTTTGTTTATAGCGCAAAAAATTAAAACCGCAGAGGTGATCAAATACCACCAAAGCAAAGCTCTTTTTGTGGGGAAAAAAAGATGTAAATTTTGTTTGGGTACAGCGTCGCATGACTGCACAATTGTCAGTTAAAGCGTTGCAGTGCTGTATCGCAAAAAATGGCCTGGTCATTAAGGGGGAAAATCCTTCCGAGGCTGAAGTGGTTAATGGCTGTGTGTTGAGTTATTTTGAGGGGACAGCAAATTTACACTGTTATACAACCTGTACACTCACTACTTTACATTGTAGCAAAGTGTAATGTCTTCAGTGTTGTCACATGAAAAGATATAATAAATTATTTGCAAAAATATGAGAGGTGTACTCACTTTTGTGAGATACTGTAGATCACTAGAGAGCCTACCATTTTCTGTGTTCAAATTACCCTCCCATATTGCAAACACGTCATCTAGAGAGCTGAATCAACATTTACAATTTTTCTTAAATAAAACATTATTATAAATAAAGGACTCTTCATGTGCTGTGCCCACCATGTGCTGTGCTTAACGGGTCCCATTATGTAATGCGGAGTGGCCGGCCCTCTGTGTAATGTGCTATGCCCACCATATAAAGCGGAGTGATGTGCCCACCATGTCATGTGCCCACCATGCCCACCATTAGTGATGAGCCGAACACCCCCGGGTTCGGTTCGCACCAGAACCCGCGAACGGACCGAAAGTTCGTACGAACATTAGAACCCTATTAAATACAATGGATGCGAACGTTCGAATTCTAAAGTGCTAATTATAACAACTATTATGCATGTTATTGTCCTAAAAAGGGTTTGGGAACCCGGGTTCTGCACCAGGGGACATGTATCAATGCAAAAAGAAGTTTTAAAAACGGTCGTTTTTCGGGAGCAGTCATTTTAATGATGCATAAAGTGAAAAAAAAAAGTCAAATATTCCTTTAAATATCGTACCTGGGGGGTGTCTAAAGTATGCCTGTGAAGTGCCACGTGTTTCCCGTGTTTAGAACTGTCCCTGCACAAAATGACACTTCTAAAGGAAAAAAAAGCAATTTAAAACTGCTTGCGGCTTTAATGTAATGTCTGGTCCCGGTAATATGGATGAAAATCTTTAAGAAAAATGGCATAGCTACCCCATGACCCCCCCCCTACCCCAGCCCATTACCAGCCCCTTTGGGTCTTGTATGGATATTAAGGGGAACCCCGCACATAAAATAAAAAAGGCCCTATATACTCTGAACAGCCGTATACAGGCGGTGCATACAAGACAGGGACTGTAGGTTTGTTCTTATGTAGAATCTGTTTGTAATTTTGAACAGGTACATTGTTGAAGTGTAGCTCCAGCCCAAAAATCTATTTTTAAACTTTTTGGAAAACCTAGGTAAGGGTTATCACCCCTGTAACATTTGTTTTGCTGTCTGTGCCCCTGTTCAGAACATTTCACCTCACTTTCCGTCCCAATGACAACTGTTTTTGAAATGTGGTGTTTTTCTTGAAACAAGGATTGCTGATAAAGCATCAGTACAGAGGAGACACCTTTCTCCCATATTTATTCTTACAGGAGAGAATTTTCCTTCCTAGTGGTAGATTTCCTCTCACTTCCTGTTGTCTTCTTGCGTTTGCAAGTAGGAGTCGTTTGTAAGTTGGATGTTTGAAAGTAGGGACCTGCCGTATATACTCTGCAGAAATAGGCCCCTTAGTTGTTGGTGTTGGCACAACACTGTAAGCACTCACAGTTACTCTTGGTTGGTGCTGGAACGCCCTGCTGTCAACTATTATATCAGGAATTTTAATTACATATAATTGTTGAACAGTGGTAGTAAAAATTGGGCCTTTGATGGTGGTGCTGGTGCCACAACACTGTAAGCCCTGACAGTTACTCTTGGTGGGTGCAGCAATGGGCCCTGCTGTGAATTATTAGATCAAGAATTGTAATTGCATGCCCCTGTTGAACAGGGGCTGAAAAATTATGCCTTTCGTGGTGGTGGTGGTGGTGGTGGTGTTGCCACAACACTGTAAGCCCTCAGAGTTACTCTTGGTGGGTGCAGGAATGGGCCCTGCTGTGAATTATTAGATCAAGAATTGTAATTACATGCCCCTTTTGAACAGGGGCTGAAAAATTGGGCCTTTCGTGGTGGTGGTGGTGGTGGTGGTGGCGTTGCCACAACACTGTAAGCCCTCAGAGTTACTCTTGGTGGGTGCAGCAATGGGCCCTGCTGTGAATTATTAGATCAAGAATTGTAATTGCATGCCCCTGTTGAACAGGGGCTGAAAAATTGGGCCTTAGGCACTGGTGGCACAACACTACAACCCCTCACAGATACTGTACTTGGAGCACAGCAATGAGCCCTGTTGCAAAGTATTGCTTCAAAAATTGTAATGACACGCCCCTGTTAAACAGGGGCTGAAAAATTGGGCCTTAGGCACTGGTGCCACAACACTCCAACCCCTCACAGATACTGTACTTGGAGCACAGCAATGAGCCCTATGGCAAATTATTGCTAAAAAAATTGTAATTACACGCCCCTGTAAAACAGGGGCTGAAAAATTGGGCCTTAGCCACTGGTGGCGGCACCCATAAACAAAAATGATCTTCCAAGCTATCATCATCAATCGTATCATTGAGGACTCGGAGGAGGAGGATAGCCAGTCAACATAACAGCACAGGCACTCAGCATCAGCATCAGTCTTGAAGGGATGTGACATGTTAAAATCAATTAGTCTGTTATATCAGCATCAGGTGTGTGGTAGCTGGTGGTGATCCAAGACTGGTTCATCTTGATGAAAGTCAGTCGATCAACCGAGTCGGTGGACAGGCGCACCCTGTGATCCGTGACAAATCCTCCAGCAGCACTGAATGTGCGTTCCGAAAGAACGCTGGATGCAGGACAGGCCAGTAGCTCAATTGCATACTGTGCAAGCTCTGGCCAGTGATCCATCCTCAAGACCCAGTAAGCCAGAGGATTTTCGGTGGGGAAGGTGTCCAAGTCTGACCTTGCCCCTAGATATTCCTGCACCATGTTTATCAGACGCTGGCGATGGTTGCTGGAACCGATCATACTTTGGGGCTGCGGACTAAAGAATTGTCTGAACGCATCGGTCAGACGGCCACCTTCCCCACCGCTCCTTCTTTGACTGGCCGAAGCCTCAGCAACTCGTTGTCCAGGACCAGGAGTTTGTAACCTCCCAGTCTCTGGGAACGCATTGCACAGACCTTTCTGCAAGGCCTCCCGGAGTTGTCTCATCCTCTGCTCCCTCTGCGAAGGTAACATAAGGTCCGCAACCTTACCCTTGTACCGTGGATCAAGGAGAGTGGCCAGCCAGTAATGGTCCCTCTCCTTGATCCGAAGAATACGAGGATCCTTCCGCAGACTTTGCAGGATCAGGGAGGCCATGCAGCATAGGTTTGCTGAGGCATTCGCTCCGGAGTCCTCTGGGTCACTAAGGACGACATGATCCGCAGCCACCTCCTCCCAGCCACGTACAAGTCCACTGGTTTCTTGGGACTGTAAATCATCCCTAAAAGACTGCTGCTGATGATGCTGAGTGCCAGCCTCCACCTCCATGCTGACACAATCCTCCTCCTCCTCCTCCTCCTCCTCTTCCTCTTCCTGTGCGATGGGTGGGACAGAAGGAACACTGTCTGGGTAAAGGGGGCCTTGAGAGGCAAGGAAGTCCTCCTCTTCCTGCCTCTGTTCTGCCTCAAGTGCCCTGTCCATTATTCCACGCAGCGTGTGCTCCAACAGGTGGACAAGAGGTACAGTGTCACTGATGCATGCACTGTCACTGCTCACCATCCTCGTGGCCTCCTCAAATGGTGCCAGGACAGTGCATGCATCCCTGATCATGCCCCACTGGCGTGGAGAAAAAAAACCAAGCTCCCCTGACCCTGTCCTGGTGCCGTAGTCGCACAGGTACTCATTGATGGCCCTCTTCTGCATGTGCAGCCGCTGCAGCATGGCCAACGTTGAGTTCCACCTGGTGGGCATGTCACATATAAGGCGGTTCTTGGGCAGGTTCAACTCCTTTTGCAGCTCAGCCAGGCGAGCACTGGCATTATAAGATCTGCGGAAATGCACACAGACTTTCCTGGCCTGCCACAGGACATCCTGTAAGCCCGGGTACCTGCCCAAGAACCGCTGCACCACCAGGTTAAGGACGTGAGCCACACAGGGCACATGGGTCAGTTGTCCCTGTCGGAGGGCGGAGAGGAGGTTGGTGCCATTGTCGCAAACCACCATTCCTGGCTTAAGCTGGCGTGGCGTCAACCACCTCTCGGCCTGGCCCTGCAGAGCAGACAGGACCTCTGCCCCAGTGTGGCTTCTGTCCCCCAAACACACCAGCGCAAGCACGGCATGGCATCTTTTTGCCTGCGTACTTGCGTAGCCCCGTGAACGGCTACGGAGCACCGCTGGTTCATAGGACAAACCACAGGAAGAGGCCATGGAGGAAGAAGAAGAGGAGGGGGTGGAGGAGAGACGTGTGTCACAACCAGTAGTAGCATTTTGGAGGCGTGGCGGTGGAACAACCTCCAACACTACTGCACCTTGTCCTGCATCCTTCCCAGCTGCCAAAAGAGTGACCCAATGGGCCGTGAAAGAAAGGTAACGTCCCTGTCCATGCCTGCTGGACCATGAGTCAGCGGTAATATGCACCTTACCGCTGACCGCCCTGTCCAGCGAGGCCAAGACATTGCCTTCCACATGCCGGTAGAGAGCCGGAATAGCCTTCCGTGAGAAAAAGTGGCGTTTGGGAACCTGCCACTGAGGAACCGCACATTGCACAAACTCACGGAAGGGGGCCGAGTCTACCAACTGAAAAGGCAGCAGTTGAAGCGCTAGCAATTTAGCCAAGCTAGCATTCAACCGCTGGGCATGTGGATGGCTGGGAGTGAACTTCTTTCGACGGTCCAGCAGCTGGGGCAGGGAAATTTGCCTGCTAGAATCGGACCTCGGTGTACTGCTAGCAGAGTGGCCGCAAGTACTTGGCTGTGACACACCTAATTCTACACCTTCATTCCTCTCAGTGCATGTTTCAGAGAGGACTGAAGTTATAGTGGGGTTGGAGATCCCAGCTGATGCGGTGCAAGGAGAGGTCCGCTTTGTTCTTTGGTGTGGGTCTTTGAGGTAGGCTTGCCAACGAGCTGCATGGCAGGTCAACATATGTCTGGTCAGGCATGTGGTACCCAAGCGGCTGATGTTTTGGCCACGCGATATACGCTTGAGACATATGTTGCAAACAGCAGCTGTGCGATCTGATGCACTAGCCTCAAAAAAGGCCCACACCAAGGAACTTTTTGAATGACGGGCAGAGGCTGCGCCCTGCACAGGCGGAGCTCTGCGGTGTGATTCCGTCGGTGTACTGCCCTTACGCTGGCCACCAAAGGGCATCCTGCCTCGTTGGAGATGTGCCTCCTCCTCATCCTCCTCCTCCTCCTCTCTCCTATTAGGCACCCACGTGGAGTCAGTGACCTCATCATCCCCTCCCTCCTCATCACTGGAGCCAATCTGGCAGTATGCTGCAGCTGCTGGAACATGACTGCCAGATTGGTGTCCTTCTTGAGCATCCCCTCTGTCTGCTCTCACGCTACTGCCTTCCTGTAGCTGGGTTTCATCATCAGACCCTTCGAAACGCTGGGCATCCTCCTGGAGCATGTACCCAACACTGTGCTCAAACAGTTCGGGGGACTCCTCAGGAGGAGGACATGGTGGGTCTAGGGAAGGAGTGACTGATGATGAGTCTGACATTGATACCAGGGAAGAGGACGCTTTGGCAGCTGCTTTGCCAGTACCCTGAGCCTGGGTGAGAGAGGATGAGGAGGAGGAGGAGGGCTTGGTCATCCACTCTACCAAGTCTTCGGCATGATGTGGCTCAACATGTCCAGCTGCCGAAAAGAAGGACAAGCGTGTCCCATGGCCATGTGCTGATGACAATGCACCGCGTCCATGACCAGCACTGTTGCCCCCAGACACAGAGCCTGCTTGCCCTCTTTTATTGCCTCCTGACTGTCTGCCTCTCCTTGTTTGCCTTCCAGACATTCTAATAGATGGCCTGCAGGGAGATGGGAAAAAAGCAATAAGGGCTACCTTCAGGTGTCCTTCTCTGTCCCTTTACTTAAGGATTTCTAAATATGGTTGAGGATTATTGCTTTTGCACAGAATAGCACAACGACAATTTCCCTGACTGTCCAAAAAACAAGGATTTCAAAGATGGTTGATGAGGAATGCTTTAGCACACTATAGCACAAGGAGAATTCCCCTCACTTTCCTTCTTTGTCCCTATAAACAAGGACTGGCACAGTGAAAGAAACTGACACTCTCCCTACCTAGAGTTTTCTGTCCCTAGAAAAAATGTTTTTTTAAAGCACACTATAGCACAAGGAGAATTCCCCTCACTTTCCTTCTTTGTCCCTAGAAACAAGGACTGGCACAGTGAAAGAAACTGACACTCTCCCTACCTAGAGTTTTCTGTCCCTAGAAAAAATGTTTTTTAAAGCACACTATAGCACAAGGAGAATTCCCCTCACTTTCCTTCTTTGTCCCTAGAAACAAGGACTGGCACAGTGAAAGAAACTGACACTCTCCCTACCTAGAGTTTTCTGTCCCTAGAAAAAATGTTTTTTTAAAGCACACTATAGCACAAGGAGAATTCCCCTCACTTTCCTTCTTTGTCCCTAGAAACAAGGACTGGCACAGTGAAAGAAACTGACACTCTCCCTACCTAGAGTTTTCTGTCCCTAGAAAAAATGTTTTTTTAAAGCACACTATAGCACAAGGAGAATTCCCCTCACTTTCCTTCTTTGTCCCTAGAAACAAGGACTGGCACAGTGAAAGAAACTGACACTCTCCCTACCTAGAGTTTTCTGTCCCTAGAAAAAATGTTTTTTTAAAGCACACTATAGCACAAGGAGAATTCCCCTCACTTTCCTTCTTTGTCCCTAGAAACAAGGACTGGCACAGTGAAAGAAACTGACACTCTCCCTACCTAGAGTTTTCTGTCCCTAGAAAAAATGTTTTTTTAAAGCACACTATAGCACAAGGAGAATTCCCCTCACTTTCCTTCTTTGTCCCTAGAAACAAGGACTGGCACAGTGAAAGAAACTGACACTCTCCCTACCTAGAGTTTTCTGTCCCTAGAAATTTTTTTTTTTAAAGCACACTATAGCACAAGGAGAATTCCCCTCACTTTCCTTCTTTGTCCCTAGAAACAAGGACTGGCACAGTGAAAGAAACTGACACTCTCCCTACCTAGAGTTTTCTGTCCCTAGAAAAAATGTTTTTTTAAAGCACACTATAGCACAAGGAGAATTCCCCTCACTTTCCTTCTTTGTCCCTAGAAACAAGGACTCGCACAGTGAAAGAAACTGACACTCTCCCTACCTAGAGTTTTCTGTCCCTAGAAAAAATGTTTTTTTAAAGCACACTATAGCACAAGGAGAATTCCCCTCACTTTCCTTCTTTGTCCCTAGAAACAAGGACTCGCACAGTGAAAGAAACTGACACTCTCCCTACCTAGAGTTTTCTGTCCCTAGAAAAAATGTTTTTTTAAAGCACACTATAGCACAAGGAGAATTCCCCTCACTTTCCTTCTTTGTCCCTAGAAACAAGGACTGGCACAGTGAAAGAAACTGACACTCTCCCTACCTAGAGTTTTCTGTCCCTAGAAAAAATGTTTTTTTAAAGCACACTATAGCACAAGGAGAATTCCCCTCACTTTCCTTCTTTGTCCCTAGAAACAAGGACTGGCACAGTGAAAGAAACTGACACTCTCCCTACCTAGAGTTTTCTGTCCCTAGAAAAAATGTTTTTTTAAAGCACACTATAGCACAAGGAGAATTCCCCTCACTTTCCTTCTTTGTCCCTAGAAACAAGGACTGGCACAGTGAAAGAAACTGACACTCTCCCTACCTAGAGTTTTCTGTCCCTAGAAAAAATGTTTTTTTAAAGCACACTATAGCACAAGGAGAATTCCCCTCACTTTCCTTCTTTGTCCCTAGAAACAAGGACTGGCACAGTGAAAGAAACTGACACTCTCCCTACCTAGAGTTTTCTGTCCCTAGAAAAAATGTTTTTTTAAAGCACACTATAGCACAAGGAGAATTCCCCTCACTTTCCTTCTTTGTCCCTAGAAACAAGGACTGGCACAGTGAAAGAAACTGACACTCTCCCTACCTAGAGTTTTCTGTCCCTAGAAAAAATGTTTTTTTAAAGCACACTATAGCACAAGGAGAATTCCCCTCACTTTCCTTCTTTGTCCCTAGAAACAAGGACTGGCACAGTGAAAGAAACTGACACTCTCCCTACCTAGAGTTTTCTGTCCCTAGAAAAAATGTTTTTTAAAAGCACACTATAGCACAAGGAGAATTCCCCTCACTTTCCTTCTTTGTCCCTAGAAACAAGGACTGGCACAGTGAAAGAAACTGACACTCTCCCTACCTAGAGTTTTCTGTCCCTAGAAAAAATGTTTTTTTAAAGCACACTATAGCACAAGGAGAATTCCCCTCACTTTCCTTCTTTGTCCCTAGAAACAAGGACTGGCACAGTGAAAGAAACTGACACTCTCCCTACCTAGAGTTTTCTGTCCCTAGAAAAAATGTTTTTTTAAAGCACACTATAGCACAAGGAGAATTCCCCTCACTTTCCTTCTTTGTCCCTAGAAACAAGGACTGGCACAGTGAAAGAAACTGACACTCTCCCTACCTAGAGTTTTCTGTCCCTAGAAAAAATGTTTTTTTAAAGCACACTATAGCACAAGGAGAATTCCCCTCACTTTCATTCTTTGTCCCTAGAAACAAGGACTCGCACAGTGAAAGAAACTGACACTCTCCCTACCTAGAGTTTTCTGTCCCTAGAAAAAATGTTTTTTTAAAGCACACTATAGCACAAGGAGAATTCCCCTCACTTTCCTTCTTTGTCCCTAGAAACAAGGACTGGCACAGTGAAAGAAACTGACACTCTCCCTACCTAGAGTTTTCTGTCCCTAGAAAAAATGTTTTTTTAAAGCACACTATAGCACAAGGAGAATTCCCCTCACTTTCCTTCTTTGTCCCTAGAAACAAGGACTGGCACAGTGAAAGAAACTGACACTCTCCCTACCTAGAGTTTTCTGTCCCTAGAAAAAATGTTTTTTTAAAGCACACTATAGCACAAGGAGAATTCCCCTCACTTTCCTTCTTTGTCCCTAGAAACAAGGACTGGCACAGTGAAAGAAACTGACACTCTCCCTACCTAGAGTTTTCTGTCCCTAGAAAAAATGTTTTTTTAAAGCACACTATAGCACAAGGAGAATTCCCCTCACTTTCCTTCTTTGTCCCTAGAAACAAGGACTGGCACAGTGAAAGAAACTGACACTCTCCCTACCTAGAGTTTTCTGTCCCTAGAAAAAATGTTTTTTTAAAGCACACTATAGGACAAGGAGAATTCCCCTCACTTTCCTTCTTTGTCCCTAGAAACAAGGACTGCCACAGTGAAAGAAACTGACACTCTCCCTACCTAGAGTTTTCTGTCCCTAGAAAAAATGTTTTTTTAAAGCACACTATAGCACAAGGAGAATTCCCCTCACTTTCCTTCTTTGTCCCTAGAAACAAGGACTGGCACAGTGAAAGAAACTGACACTCTCCCTACCTAGAGTTTTCTGTCCCTAGAAAAAATGTTTTTTAAAGCACACTATAGCACAAGGAGAATTCCCCTCACTTTCCTTCTTTGTCCCTAGAAACAAGGACTGGCACAGTGAAAGAAACTGACACTCTCCCTACCTAGAGTTTTCTGTCCCTAGAAAAAATGTTTTTTTAAAGCACACTATAGCACAAGGAGAATTCCCCTCACTTTCCTTCTTTGTCCCTAGAAACAAGGACTGGCACAGTGAAAGAAACTGACACTCTCCCTACCTAGAGTTTTCTGTCCCTAGAAAAAATGTTTTTTTAAAGCACACTATAGCACAAGGAGAATTCCCCTCACTTTCCTTCTTTGTCCCTAGAAACAAGGACTGGCACAGTGAAAGAAACTGACACTCTCCCTACCTAGAGTTTTCTGTCCCTAGAAAAAATGTTTTTTTAAAGCACACTATAGCACAAGGAGAATTCCCCTCACTTTCCTTCTTTGTCCCTAGAAACAAGGACTGGCACAGTGAAAGAAACTGACACTCTCCCTACCTAGCGTTTTCTGTCCCTAGAAAAAATGTTTTTTTAAAGCACACTATAGCACAAGGAGAATTCCCCTCACTTTCCTTCTTTGTCCCTAGAAACAAGGACTCGCACAGTGAAAGAAACTGACACTCTCCCTACCTAGAGTTTTCTGTCCCTAGAAAAAATGTTTTTTTAAAGCACACTATAGCACAAGGAGAATTCCCCTCACTTTCCTTCTTTGTCCCTAGAAACAAGGACTCGCACAGTAAAACACACTGACACTCTCCCTACCTATCCTTCTCTTTCCCTAAACTAAAGGAATCCAGGTTAAGCAAGAAAGAAATAAATGTCACTGTCCCTGCCTATGCTTGTCTTTCCCTGCTCCGGAACACACTACACTAGGCCGCCGTGCTGGCGGCCTTTTATAGTGTGGGGCGTGTACTAAACACCCTCAGCAATAATTGGCCACAGGCATCCTGCCTGTGGCCAATCATTGCTCTCCTCGCTGCTGGCGCTGTGATTGGCCAAGCATGCGGGGTCACAGTGCATGCTTGGCCAATCACAGCGCCTGGATGACACTGCGATGGCGTAGTGCATTGTGGGCCGTTCGCGTCACTCGAATTTGGCACAAACGGCCCAAATCGTTCGATCTTCGTCGAACGATCGAACAGCCGATGTTCGAGTCGAACACGAAGCTCATCCCTACCCACCATCTATTGTGCTGTGCCCACTGTGTCATGTGCTGTGCCCACTGTGTCATGTGCCGTGCCCACCATTTAATGTGCTGTATAGTGCCCACCGTGTAATGTGCTGTGCCCAACATGTAATGCGGAGTGCTGTGCCCACCATGTAACCAACATCTGTGACATGGACTGGGTTGGGGGCAGGAAAATAACACATGTATATGTACACATAAAACTTCTAAATCAGAACTGATCTACAGATGTTCTCTTCCCTGTGAGTCAAAATCTAATAATCTAGCGTAATATTAGAGTGATCTTTTGTGAGAGGCAGCCTGGAACAGCAAACTCTTACCATCTCTTCACAGTCTCTGACCATCTCGTGTATCATGTCCTCAGTCTCTGACCATCTCTTGTATCATGCCCGCAGTCTCTGACCATCTCCTGTATCATGACCGCAGTCTCTGACCATCTTTTGTATCATGTCTGCAGTCTCTGACCATCTCCTGTAGCATGTCTGCAGTCTCTGACCATCTCCTGCAGTGTGTCTGCAGTTTCTGACTATCTCTTGTATCATGTCCTCAGTCTCTGACTTTGTCCTGTATCATATCTGCAATCTCTGAATACCTCTAGTATCATCTCTGCAGTCTCTGACCATCTCTTGTACTATGTCTGCAGTCTCTGACCATCTCTTGTATCATGTCATCAGTCTCTAACCATCTCCTGTAGTATGTCTGCAATCTCTTACTAAAACACATTGATAATAGTATTAGCTATCTGTTTATGCTGAAGGTAGGACTGTGCAGAGAAGGTAAAGTGTAAAAGGGGGCACTGTGATTAGAGAGATGGGTTAGGGGGGGGGGGAAGAGGCACTGTGACGGGGGGCTGTGAAATTTGTGCAATAAATACAGTATTCTTAAAAACATTACACATTTTTGTGGGTGTTCTTACATTTTAAAGTTAGGGGGTGGGGTGCCAGATGTAGGATATGCTCTAGGTGCCAAATGCTCTAGGTATGCCCCTGCCTATGGCTGCTGATCAATCACAGCCGTTGCCCACAGTCAGGTACCACCTCTCGTGCATGTTACTATCTAATCACTGCCTGCACACCGCCAGGTCCTGCCTCTTGTGCCTACTATACAATAAAAGTCTGCAGCAAAGTTCTCAATCAATGCACTCCTGCATCTATTGCAGGGTTGTGTGTTGGTGCAAACTGGGTGGAAGGTAGGAACCAGATAGGCACAATCTATTAGACCCCACTGTAGTCTCTAATAGGGCCTGGTGGGGGCTCTTTCCAACAGACTCTCTAACAGTGACCCTCTCTGTGTCCATTGGAGAGACCTCCCTCCAGGTCCTATTAGAGTACTCTGCTTCTCTTACTGTATTTTGTTTGTTTTTAAGAGATTGTAGGAAGAACCCAGGGTAAGAAAAACTCCTTAGGGGAGCATCTTTGTGTTTGAGTCATTGCCATAGAAACATTTGTAAAGGGGAGGAGTTAGCAAGATGACCACGCCAAAATGGCAGCGCCAGAAATATTTCTGCACCCAGGCATCTCTGACCCTAGGATCAGCCCTGCCTGCATTATGTGTATTGAAATTACCACTTGTAGTCCCCAACAGAAATCCTTGCGACAGGATGACAATACAGGAACAAAATTAGGAAACAGAGTAAGTGCCTGAACAAGGATCTTCACATATGGATCACCAGGTGTTTTTTTTTCTAATACAGCAAAATGAGAGAGAGAGAGGGCGCATTCACAACATTTTTTGTTATCTCTGGTTCTAGGTTACATTTTAACTACAATACCACTGCAGGGTACTAAGGAAAACATGTTTATTGATCATATTTAGTGACCTTATTTTAAAAACAATATCCTGCCTTTATTTAGCTTGTAGTAATATTACAGGTTTACTATCTCTGCAGCTAATATCTGCAAGCATAAACCTAGTAATTTATTGTACTAATCACTATTGTTTCAAATAAAAAAGTAATTCCAACAATCTCTGAATTAAATTTGATTTTGTTGTCTTAAGTCTGTAGAAGAAAATGAAAACTTCCAGCATGTAAAGCTGTTTTATAACAGCATGAGTTATATTGATAGCAGCAGGGATCCAAAAACACTATGTAACAAAATAATAATCCCATAATATTATTATATTTGCTTGTAAGCACAAAACACATATTATCTATGCGGACAAGTTTTGGTAGCTGGAAATAAAACAATAAGATTAAGAATTTAAACAAAATGCTATAAAATGAATTGAGTATGTCCTTGGTGTTATAATTCCATTTAACAAACCAAAGTTCATAGATGTACAGTAAGGCTGGGTTCATACCTCCGACCCTGAAATGGAGCCGAAATGGAGCCAAAGACACACAGCATTCCTGTGCAAGCCGCTCCGCAGCCACAATGGAGATATGTGAACTGGCTCCACAGAGAGTCGGTCACAATCTCCTGTCATGCGAATTGGATGCAGGGAAACCCGTATCCAATTTGCATAGGTGTGAACCCAGTCTAAGGGGTTGTTCACACCAGGTGCCTTGAGCTGTATTGCTCAGCATTCATCAACACTAGCTCAACACTAGGGATGAGCCGAACACCCCCCCGGATCGGTTCACACCAGAACCTGCGAACGGACTGAAAGTTTGCGCAAACTTTAGAACCCTATTAAATACAATGGGACTCGAACGTTCAAAATCAAAAGTGCTAATTATCAAGGAAAATGTGTAAGTTATTGTCCTAAAAAGGGTTTGGGGACCTGGGTCCTGCCCCAGGGGACATGTATCAATGCAAAAAAAAAGTTTTAAAAACTGCAGTTTTTTTGGGATTGATTTTAATGATGCTTAACCACTTAAGCCCCGGACCATTTTGTAGCTAAAGGACCAGAGGTGTTTTCAGAATTTGGCACTGCGCTGCTTTAACTGGAAATTGTGCGGACATGCAATGTTGTACCCCAACGAAATTTGCGTCCTTTTCTTCCCACAAATAGAGCTTTCTTTTAATGGTATTTGATTGCCTCTGCGATATTTTCTACTTTTTGTTATAAGAAAAATAGAATAAACTCAATTTTAGTCTGAGGCCTCGTACACACGACCGAGTTTCTCGGCAAGAACCAGCAAGAAACTTGCTGGCAGAGATGTCTTGCCGAGAAATTTGTTCGTGTGTATGGTTTCTCGTCAAGAAAACCGACAAGTAATCTCGACGAGAAAATAGAGAACCTGCTCTCTATTTTCTCGTCGAGATTCTCGTCAGCCTGTTTCTCAACGAGAAAAGTGGGTGTGTGTACACTTACCTGTCCTCCGGGAAGCCCGCGCATGTTCGAAATGAATTTGACGCATGCGCGGTAGCTTCCTAGGCATAGGTAGGGTATACCAAGATGGCGGCGACGGCATCGAATGTTTATCCATGTTTATTTTGTTCTATGGCATATTGTATTATATCCATTGACCCATTACAAGGTGGATTATATTATATTATATGGCACATTTATAGACATTCATATATGGACATTTCTTTACACTTTATACACACACATATATCTCCTTCATGATCACTTATCATTTATTTATTCATATGTATCATTCTTCACATTTCCCTATGTAATTGTCACACAGTCTGTTTGGCAGTAGCACGCATTGTGCACATTTTGTGCATTCAAATTTTATTATTTATTAATTAATTCATCATTATGGTTTTTTGGAGTATTTGTAAATTACTATTATTATTATTTCAATTCACACGAATATCACATAATAATTATTTCACATACATGAATATATTTACATCTATGGCTCACCATCTCCAAAAAACATTTTCACATTTTCACTTTTCATTTATTTTTTCATTTAAAAAGATTTTTCCGTTCATTTTTTGAACTTAATTAATTGACATTCATACTTATCACTGTCATATTCATTCACTTTTAAATAATATATAGACACACTTTGGTGTGTCTATGTTTAAGCATTAAGTGTTTAGTTTATAATTTATACACATTTTGTAATTTTGTATTTTTGTGAATGGTCTTCAAAAGAGTGCTATTCCCTTCCCCCCTCTCCCTTTCTTGGGAGTGCCGGAATCAAACATAAGGTTATCCCAGTCAGCTGTGTTCTTTCAGTACTGATTGGTGTAAAGTTACTTTATTTTTCATTTATACCTCTATTGATTCCCACACACCCTAGCTATGAGTAAGCGTCAATTCGTGACGTGAAACGCGTTAGCCACCCTTCCCTGCATGCACACCATCTGCATTTGTTGTTTTGGATTTATGGATTTATTTTGAATTTGGATTTTTTACCTGAAATTTTGGAATAAATAACTGTCTATACAGAGTGCGGCAGTCCAGGGTTTCTTTTTCTCCCACGCATGCTCATCGTAGTCGATGACGTCACGCGTACGCTCCATTCAAAGAACCGCGGGTTCTTTGAATCGAGCGTGTGTACACTCTGCCGGGACAAGTTTCTTGTCCAAGAATCTCGTCGAAAAAAACAACATGTTTTTTTCGACGAGAATCTCGGCCGTGTGTACGAGGCTATACATTTAGGCCAAAATGTATTCAGCCACATGTCTTTAGTAAAAAAAATGTCAATAAGCGTATATTTATTGGTTTGCGCAAAAGTTATAGCGTCTACAAACTAGGGTACATTTTCTGGAATTTACACAGCTTATAGTTTATGACTGCCTAGCTCATTTCTTGAGGTGCTAAAATGGCCCCGAAAATCAAGCACCGCCTTCAGGATTTCTAAGGGCACAAGTTTTTGATTTCACTCCTCACTACCTATCACAGTTTCGAAGGCCATAGAATGCCAAAATAGCACAAACCCCCCCCCCAAATGACCCCATTTTAGAAAGTAGACACCCCAAGGAAATTGCTGAGAGGCATGTTGAGCCCATTGAATATTTTTTTTTTGCCCCAAGTGATTGAATAATGACAAAAAAAAAATTACAAAAAGTTGTCACTAAATGATATATTGCTCACACATTCCATGGTTATATGTGGCATTGCACCCCAAAATACATTTTGCTGCTTCTCCTGAGTATGGGGATACCACTAGGGATGAACTCGGTGTTCGAGTCGAACATAAGTTCAACTCGAACATCGGCTGTTCGACTGTTCGGCGAACATCCAACGATTTGGGTCGTTCGCGCCAAATTCGAGTGACGCGAACGGCCCACAATACACTGCGCCATCGCAGTGCAATCCCGGCGCTGTGATTGGCCAAGCATGCACTGTGACCCCGTATGCTTGGCCAATCACAGCGAAGGCAGCTAGGAGAGCCATAATTGGCCACAGGCAGGTTGCCTGTGGCCAATTATAGCTCAGGGGGTTTAGCACACGCCCCACACTATAAAAGGCCGTCAGCGCGGCGGCCTTGTGTAGTGTGTTCCGCGCAGGGAAAGAGTTACATAGGCAGGGACAGTGTCAGTGCTATTTGTACCTCAAACTTGTGTGTAGGGAGAGAGAAGGATAGGCAGGGAGAGTGTCAGTGTCATATTCTTTGCTAAACCTTGTGTGCAGGGAGAGAGAAGGATAGGCAGGGGACAGTGTCAGTGTCACATTCTTTGCTAAACCTTGTGTGCAAGTTGAGAGAAGGATAGGCAGGGAGAGTGTCAGTGTCACATTCTTTGCTAAATCTTGTGTGCAGGGAGAGAGAAGGATAGGCAGGGAGAGTGTCAGTGTCATATTCTTTGATAAACCTTGTGTGCAGGGAGAGAGAAGGATAGGCAGGGGACAGTGTCAGTGTCACATTCTTTGCTAAACCTTGTGTGCAGGGAGAGAGAAGGATAGGCAAGGAGAGTGTCAGTGTCACATTCTTTGCTAAACCTTGTGTGCAGGGAGAGAGAAGGATAGGCAGGGAGAGTGTCAGTGTCATATTATTTGATAAACCTTGTGTGCAGGGAGAGAGAAGGATAGGCAGGGGACAGTGTCAGTGTCACATTCTTTGCTAAACCTTGTGTGCAGGGAGAGAGAAGGATAGGCAGGGAGAGTGTCAGTGTCATATTCTTTGATAAACCTTGTGTGCAGGGAGAGAGAAGGATAGGCAGGGGACAGTATCAGTGTCATTGTTGCTAAGCCTCCTGCACATTATACACCTGAAGTTAGCCCATATTGCTGTGTTTTCCTGGTGTGTTACACCAACAGGCATTTGCAGCACTTACAGCGGGCAGAGTGTGCCTCCTGCACATTATACACCTGAAGTTAGCCCGTATTGCTGTGTTTTCCTGGTGTGTTACACAAACAGGCATTTGCAGCACTTACAGCGGGTGGAGTGTGCCTCCTGCACATTATACACCTGAAGTTAGCCTGTATTGCTGTGTTTTCCTGGTGTTACACCAACAGGCATTTGCAGCACTTACAGCGGGCGGAGTGTGCCTCCTGCACATTATACACCTGAAGTTAGCCCGTATTCCTGTGTTTTCCTGGTGTGTTACACCAACAGGCATTTGCAGCACTTACAGCGGGCGGAGTGTGCCTCCTGCACATTATACACCTGAAGTTAGCCTGTATTGCTGTCTTTTCCTGGTGTTACACCAACAGGCATTTGCAGCACTTACAGCGGGTGGAGTGTGCCTCCTGCACATTATACACCTGAAGTTAGCCTGTATTGCTGTGTTTTCCTGGTGTTACACCAACAGGCATTTGCAGCACTTACAGCGGACGGAGTGTGCATCCTGCACATTATACACCTGAAGTTAGCCTGTATTGCTGTGTTTTCCTGGTGTGTTACACCAACAGGCATTTGCAGCACTTACAGCGGGTGGAGTGTGCCTCCTGCACATTATACACCTGAAGTTAGCCCGTATTGCTGTGTTTTCCTGGTGTGTTACACCAACAGGCATTTGCAGCACTTACAGCGGGTGGAGTGTGCCTCCTGCACATTATACACCTGAAGTTAGCCTGTATTGCTGTGTTTTCCTGGTGTTACACCAACAGGCATTTGCAGCACTTACAGCGGGCGGAGTGTGCCTCCTGCACATTATACACCTGAAGTTAGCCCGTATTGCTGTGTTTTCCTGGTGTGTTACACCAACAGGCATTTGCAGCACTTACAGCGGGCGGAGTGTGCCTCCTGCACATTATACACCTGAAGTTAGCCTGTATTGCTGTCTTTTCCTGGTGTTACACCAACAGGCATTTGCAGCACTTACAGCGGGCGGAGTGTGCCTCCTGCACATTATACACCTGAAGTTAGCCTGTATTGCTGTGTTTTTCTGGTGTTACACCAACAGGCATTTGCAGCACTTACAGCGGACGGAGTGTGCCTCCTGCACATTATACACCTGAAGTTAGCCTGTATTGCTGTGTTTTCCTGGTGTTACACCAACAGGCATTTGCAGCACTTACAGCGGGCGGAGTGTGCCTCCTGATCATATTACACCTGAAGTTAGCCTGTATTGCTGTGTTTTCCTGGTGTGTTACACCAACAGGCATTTGCAGCACTTACAGCAGGCGTAGTGTGATTCCTGCAAAATATACTCCTGAAGCTAGGCCTTATTGCTGGTTTTCCCATCTCCCTGCAGGCCATTAGAATGTCTGGAAGGCAAACAAGGAGAGGCAGACAGTCAGGAGCCAATAAAAGAGGGCAAGCAGGCTCTGTGTCTAGAGACAACAGTGCTGGTCGTGGATGCGGTGCATCACCATCAGCACGTGGCCATGGGACACGCTTGTCCTTCTTTTCGGCAGCTGGACGTGTTGAGCGGCATAATGCCGAAGACTTGGTAGAGTGGATGACCAAGCCCTCCTCATCCTCCTCATCCTCTCTCACCCAGGCTCAGGGTACTGGCAAAGCAGCTGCCAAAGCGTCCTCTTCCCTGGTATCAATGTCATCATCAGTCACTCCTTCCCTAGACCAACCATGTCCTCCTGAGGAGTCCCCCGAACTGTTTGAGCACAGTGTTGGGTACATGCTCCAGGAGGATGCCCAGCGTTTTGAAGGGTCTGATTATGATACCCAGCTAGAGGAAGGCAGTAGCGTGAGAGCAGAGAGAGGGGATGCTCAAGAAGGACACCAATCTGGCAGTCATGTTCCAGCAGCTGCAGCATACTGCCAGATTGGCTCCAGTGATGAGGAGGGAGGGGATGATGAGGTCACTGACTCCACGTGGGTGCCTAATAGGAGAGAGGAGGAGGAGGAGGAGGAGGAGGAGGCACATCTCCAACGAGGCAGGATGCCCTCGGGGGACCAGCGTAAGGGCAGAACACCGACGGAATCACACCGTAGAGCTCCGCCTGTGCAGGGCGCTGCCTCTGCCCGTTATTCAAAAAGTTCTTTGGTGTGGGCCTTTTTTGAGTCGAGTGCATCAGATCGCACAGCTGCTGTTTGCAACATATATCTCAAGCGTATATCGCGTGGCCAAAACATCACCCGCTTGGGCACCACATGCTTGACCAGACATATGTTGACCTGCCATGCAGCTCGTTGGCAAGCCTACCTTAAAGACCCACACCAAAGAACAAAGCAGACCTCTCCTTGCACCGCATCAGCTGGGATCTCCAACCCCACTATACCTTCAGTCCTCTCTGAAACCTGCACTGAGAGGAATGAAGGTGTAGAATTAGGTGTGTCACAGCCAAGTACTTGCGGGCACTCTGCTAGCAGTACACCAACGTCAAATTGTACCAGGCAAATTTCCCTGCCCCAGCTGCTGGACCGTCGAAAGAAGTTCACTCCCAGCCATCCACATGCCCAGCGGTTGAATGCTAGCTTGGCTAAATTGCTAGCGCTTCAACTGCTGCCTTTTCAGTTGGTAGACTCAGCCCCCTTCCGTGAGTTTGTGCAATGTGCGGTTCCTCAGTGGCAGGTTCCCAAACACCACTTTTTCTCACAGGAGGCGATTCCGGCTCTCTACCGGCATGTGGAAGGCAATGTCTTGGCCTCGATGGACAGGGCGGTCAGCGGTAAGGTGCATATTACCTCTGACTCATGGTCCAGCAGGCATGGACAGGGATGTTACCTTTCTTTCACGGCTCATTGGGTCACTCTTTTGGCAGCTGGGAAGGATGCAGGACAAGGTGCAGTAGTGTTGGAGGTTGTTCCGCCGCCACGCCTCCAAAATGCTACTGCTGGTTGTGACACACCTCTCTCCTCCACACCCTCCTCTTCTTCTTCCTCCATGGCCTCTTCCTGTGCTTTGTCCTCGGAACCAGCGGTGCTCCGTAGGCGTTCAAGGGGCTACGCAAGTACGCAGGCAAAAAGATGCCATGCTGTGCTTGCGCTGGTGTGTTTGGGGGACAGGGGCCACACTGGGGCAGAGGTTCTGTCTGCTCTGCAGGGGCAGGCCGAGAGGTGGTTGACGCCACGCCAGCTTAAGCCAGGAATGGTGGTTTGCGACAATGGCACCAACCTCCTCTCCACCCTCCGACAGGGACAACTGACCCATGTGCCCTGTGTGGCTCACGTCCTTAACCTGGTGGTGCAGCGGTTCTTGGGCAGGTACCCGGGCTTACAGGATGTCCTGAGGCAGACCAGGAAAGTCTGTGTGCATTTCCGCAGATCTTATAATGCCAGTGCTCGCCTGGCTGAGCTGCAAAAGGAGTTGAACCTGCCCAAGAACCGCCTTATATGTGACATGCCCACCAGGTGGAACTCAACGTTGGCCATGCTGCAGCGGCTTCACACGCAGCAGAGGGCCATCAATGAGTACCTGTGCGACTATGGCACCAGGACATGGTCAGGGGAGCTCGGGTTTTTTTCACCACGCCAGTGGGGCATAATCAGGGATGCATGCACTGTCCTGGCACCATTTGAGGAGGCCACAAGGATGGTGAGCAGTGACAGTGCATGCATCAGTGACACTGTACCTCTCGTCCACCTGTTGGAACATACGCTGCGTGGAATAATGGACAGGGCACTTGAGGCAGAACAGAGGCAGGAAGAGGAGGACTTCCTTGCCTCTCAAGGCCCCCTTTACCCAGACAGTGTTCTTTCTGTCCCACCCATCGCACAGGAAGAGGAGGAGGAGGAGGATTGTGTCAGCATGGAGGTGGAGCCTGGCACTCAGCATCATCAGCAGCAGTCTTTTAGGGATGATTTACAGTCCCAAGAAACCAGTGGACTTGTACGTGGCTGGGAGGAGGTGGCTGCGGATCATGTCGTCCTTAGTGACCCAGAGGACTCCGGACCGAATGCCTCAGCTAACCTACGCTGCATGGCCTCCCTGATCCTGCAAAGTCTGCGGAAGGATCCTCGTATTCTTCGGATCAAGGAGAGGGACCATTACTGGCTGGCCACTCTCCTTGATCCACGGTACAAGGGTAAGGTTGCGGACCTTATCTTACCGTCGCAGAGGGAGCAGAGGATGAGACAACTCCGGGAGGCCTTGCAGAAAGGTCTGTGCAACGCGTTCCCAGAGACTGGGAGGTTACAAACTCCTGGTCCTGGACAACGAGTTGCTGAGGCTTCGGTCAGTCAAAGAAGGAGCGGTGGGGAAGGTGGCCGTCTGACCGATGCGTTCAGACAATTCTTTATTCCGCAGCCCCAAGGTATGATCGGTTCCAGCAACCATCGCCAGCGTCTGATATACATGGTGCAGGAATACCTAGGGGCAAGGTCAGACTTGGACACCTTCCCCACCGAAAATCCTCTGACTTACTGGGTCTTGAGGATGGATCACTGGTCAGAGCTTGCACAGTATGCAATTGAGCTACTGGCCTGTCCTGCATCCAGCATTCTTTCAGAACGCACATTCAGTGGTGCTGGAGGATTTATCACGGATCACAGGGTGCGCCTGTCCACCGACTCGGTTGATCGTCTGACCTTCATAAAGATGAGCCAGTCTTGGATCACCACCAGCTACCAAACACCTGAAGCTGATATAACAGACTAATTTATTTTCAAATGTCACATCAAGACTGATGCTGATGCTGAGAGACTGTCCTGTTATGTTGACTGACTATCCTCCTCCTCCTCAATGATCCGATTGATGATGATAGCTTGGAAGAACATTTTTGTTTCTGGGTGCCGCCACCATTGGCTAAGGCCCAATTTTTCAGCCCCTGTTTAACAGGGGCATGTAATTACAATTTTTTTATGCAATGCTTTGCAGCAGGGCTCATTCCTGCACTCCAACTAGAGTATCTGGGAGAGGTTGCAGTGTCGTGGCACCAGCACCAGTGGCTAAGGCCCAATTTTTAAGCCCCTGTTTAACAGGGGCGTGTAATTACAATTTTTGATGCAATACTTTGCAACAGGGCTCATTGCTGTGTTCCAAGTACAGTATCTGTGAGGGGTTGCAGTGTTGTGGCACCAGTGCCTAAGGCCCAATTTTTCTGCCCCTGTTTAACAGGGGCATGTAATTACAATTCTTGATCTAATAATTCACAGCAGGGCCCATTCCTGCGCCCACCAAGAGTAACTGTGAGGCCTTACAGTGTTGTGTCAACACAACCACCACCACCTCCAAAGGCCAAATTTTTCAGCCCCTGTTCAACAGGGCCATGCAATTACAATTCTTGATCTAATAATTCACAGCAGGGCCCATTCATGCGCCCACCAACAGTAACTGTGAGGGCTCACAGTGTTGTGGCAACACCAACATGTAAGGGGCAAATTTCAGCTGAGTATATACGGCAGACCCCATCTTTCAAACATCCAACTTACAAATGACTCCTCCTTGCAAACGGAAGGATACAACAGGAAGTGAGAGGAAATCTACCCCTAGGAAGGCAAATTCTCTCCTGTAAGAGTTAATATGAGAAAAAAAGTGTCTCCTCTCCACTGATGCTTTATCACCAATTCTTGTTTCAATAAAAACCCCAAATTTTCAAAAAACATTTGTCATTAGGTCGGAAAGTGAGGTGAACTGTTCTGAACAGGTGCACACTGCAGACAGCAAAACAAATGTTACAGGGGTGATAACCCTTCCCTATGTTTTCCAAAAAGCTTAAAAATAGATTTTTTGGCTGGAGCTACACTTAAACAATGTACCTGTTCAAAATTACAAACAGATTCTACATAAGAACAAACCTACAGTCCCTGTCTTGTATGCACCGCCTGTATACGGCTGTTCAGAGTATATAGGGCCTTTTTTATTTTGTGTGCGTAGTTCCCCTTAATATCCATACAAGACCCAAAGGGGCTGGTAATGGGCTGGGGTGGGGGGGGTGTGTGATAAGGTAGCTATGCCATTTTTCTTAAAGATTTTCATCCATATTACTGGGACCAGACATTACATTAAAGCCGCAAGCAGTTTTAAATGCCTTTTTTTCCTTTCGAAATGTAATTTTGTGCAGGGACAGTTCTAAACACAGGAAACACGTGGCACTTCACAGGCATACTTTAGACACCCCCCAGGTGCGATATTTAAAGGAATATTTTACTTTTTTTTCCACTTTATGCCTCATTAAAATGACTGCTCCCGAAAAACACCAGTTTTTAAAACTTTTTTTTGGATTGATACATGTCCCCTGGTGCAGAACCCGGGTTCCCAAACCCTTTTTAGGACAATAACATGCATAATAGTCGTTATAATTAGCACTTTAGATTTCGAACGTTCGCATCCATTGTATTTAATAGGGTTCTAAAGTTCGTGCGAACTTTCGGTCCGTTCGCGGGTTCTGGTGCGAACCGAACACGGGGGTGTTCGGCTCATCACTAGATACCACATGTGTGGGACTTTTTAGGAGCCTAGCCGCGTACGGGGCCCCGAAAACCAAGCACCGCCTTCAGAATTTCTAAGGGCACAAATTTTTGATTTCACTCCTCACTACCTATCAGTTTCGAAGGCCATAAAATGCCAAAATAGCACAAAACCCCCCCAAATGACCCCATTTTGGAAAGTAGACACCCCAAGCTATTTGCTGAGAGGCATGGTGAGTATTTTACAGCTCTCATTTGTTTTTGAAAATGAAGAAAGAAAATAATTTATTTTTTTTCAATTTTCAAAACTTTGTGACAAAAAGCGAGATCTGCAAAATACTCACCATACCTCTCAGCAAATAGCTTGGGGTGTCTGCTTTCCAAAATGGGGTCATTTGGGGGGGTTTGTGCCATCTGGGCATTCCATGGCCTCCGAAACTGTGATAGGCAGTGAGAAGTGAAATCAAAAATTGACACCCTTAGAAAGCCTGAAGGCGGTGCTTGGTTTTTGGGGTCCCGTACGCGGCTAGGCTCCCAAAAAGTCTCGCACATGTGGTATCCCCGTACTCAGGAGAAGCAACAGAATGTACTTTGGGGTGTAATTCCACATATGCCCATGGCATGTTTGAGCAATATATCATTTAGTGACAACTTTGTGCAAAAAAAATAAAAATAAAAAATTAATTCCGCAACTTGTGTCAACATATAAAATATTCCATGGACTCGATATGCCTCTCAGTATATAGCTTGGGGTGTCTACTTTCCAAAATGGGGTCATTTGGGGGGGTTTTGAACTGTTCTGGCATTTTATACACAACATTAGGAAGCTTACATCCACTCTTTTAACCACTTGAAGACAAAGCCCTTTCTGACACTTTTTGTTTACATGAAAACATATTTTTTAATTGCAAGAAAATTATGTTGAACCCCCAAACATTATATATTTTTTTAAAGCAAAGGCCCTACAGATTAAAATAGTGGGTGTTGCATTTTTTTTCCCACACAGTATTTGCGCAGCGATTTTTTTGGGGGAAAAAATACACTTTTTTTAATTTTAATGCACTAAAACACACTATATTGCCCAAATGTTTGAAATAAAAAATATGATCTTAGGCCGAGTACATAGATACCAAACACGACATGCTTTAAAATTTCGCACAAACGCGCATTGGCGACAAACTACATACATTTTTAAAAGCCTTTAAAAGCCTTTACAGGTTACCACGTTAGATTTACAGAGGAGGTCTACTGCTAAAATGACTGTCCTCAATCTGACCTTCGCGGTGATACCTCACATGCATGGTGCAATTGCTGTTTACATATGACGCCAGACCGACGCTTGCGTTCGCCATTGCGCAAGCGCAGTGCAGGACAGGGGTGCTTTTTTTATTTTATTTTTATTATTAATTTTGCTTTTTTATTTTATTTTTAAACTGTTCCTTCCATATTTATTTTTTTATCATTTTTATTGTTATCTCAGGGAATGTAAATATCCCCTATAAAAGCAATAGGTAGTGACAGGTACTCTTTTTAAAATAAAACTGGGGTCTATTAGACCCTAGATCTTTCCTCTGCCCTCAAAGCATCTGACCATACCAAGATCGGTGTGATAAAATGCTTTCCCAATTTCCCAATGGCGCTTTTTATATCCGGGGGGGACATTCCCTCCCACTGCTTGTAAAAGCAGTCCAGAGGCTAATTAGCCACTAGGATTGCTTTTACATGAAAGCCGGCCGCTGGCTGAAAAGAATGATACCAAGATGATACCTAAACCCGCAGGCATCAATCTGGTATAACCATTCAAAGTCCAGCAACATACCAGTACGTTGCTGGTCCTTGTTGGACATGTATTGTAATCTTTTTTTTCATGCCGCCTGTTGGCTGAACGAAAAAAGAGATTGATCGGTGGGTATGCCCACCATTAGAATAACGCCCTTCATCCACCCACTTCTAATGATAGGCATACATGCACCATTTATATATGCCGAAGCATGGGGGCATCCTCCCGCAAAAGTTATGCGCACACACATGGTCGGACTTTTCCACGGGCAAGCCTCCATCTGAATTTTGACCGTATGTATGCGGCATTAGGAGCAAAATCGCTCCTTCGCTCCTCCGCCCCTGCTGCCCCAATGCTTCGGCATATATGTTTTTTTTTTTAACTGTGGTGGTGAAATCACCTCCTACAGCACTGGAGTCGCAGGGATCAGGCCTGTCTCTGCGAACGCTGCAGTTATGTGTGTTGTGTTTTGTAAGTGACAGTGATCGATCGATACTGCACTTGGGTGGCCTGGGCTGGACGGAGGGGCAAAACGCAGGTGCTAGCAGGTATCTGGGCTGATCCCGCTAACACTGCGTTTTTGGGAACCCTAAACTGCTGGAGACACTAGTATAGATCTGTTCAGATACTATACCACTAAGGGAGGTGTATGCTTCACGCGTGGGTGTTAACGTTACTGGCACTAACCTGACGCTGCCTGGGGTGTGACGCAGACCCTCTCTGACACTAAAACCTAATTGATATCACCCACCGGGCGATCAGGGGGTTAAACCTTTATTGGGTGATATACGGCGGGTGCCCTGACACTATAAAAAGCAAACTAACTAACCAGCGTCACCCGTAACACTTATATGGTGATCACTGGTGAAAGGGTTAACTAGGGGCAATCAGGGGGTTAAACCTTTATTAGGTAATATATGGGGGTACCTGACGCTATATAAAAACCTGACGGGGAACCTAAATAACAAAATAACTAACTGGCTAACCAGTGTCACCAGTAACACTTATACGGTGATCACTGGTGAAAGGGTTAACTAGGGGCAATTAGGGGGTTAAAACCTTTATTAGATAATATATTGGGGTACCTGACGCTATAAAAACCTGCGGCGAACCTAAAAAAAATAACTGGCTACCTATCGGCACCAGCATAACTAATACAGCGATCAGAAAAATGATCGCTTAGTGACACTGGCAAAAGGGGGTGAAAGGGTTACCTGGGGGCACAATCAAGGGGTTAAACCTTTATTAGGTAATATATGGGGGTACCTGACGGTATAAAAACCTGCGGCGAACCTAAAAAAAATAACTGGCTACCGATCCGCATCACCGACACTAAAACAGCGATCAGAAAAATTATCGCTTAGCGACAGTGGTGATAGGGGGTGATGATCGCTTAGTGACACTGGCAAAAGGGGGTGAAAGGGTTACCTGGGGGCACAATCAAGGGGTTAAACCTTTATTAGGTAATATATGGGGGTACCTGACGGTATAAAAACCTGCGGCGAACCTAAAAAAAATAACTGGCTACCGATCCGCATCACCGACACTAAAACAGCGATCAGAAAAATTATCGCTTAGCGACAGTGGTGATAGGGGGTGAAAGGGTTATCTGGGGGGCGATCAGGGGGTTAAACCTTTATTAGGGGGGTTAGGGGGCTACACTGGTCCTAAAACTAATTTTAGTGACACTTTTACAGTCACAAATGTCACTGATTGCAGTGATCAGTAAATAAATGGTCATTGCAATCAGTGACACTGTGACTGGGGGCTGGGGGGTGATCTGGGGGGTGATCTGGGGGGGCCTGGGGGGCCATTTATGTTCCTATGTGTCCTGGTGTTAGTGTAGTGTTTGTGCACTAACCTGTGTGTCTTCTCTCGTACGACGCTCGGTATATGTGAGCGCCGCATGAGAGATGACATCACTTCCTCTGCCTGTGTTTACATTACACAGGCAGAGGAAGCTTTCTCATTCGCCGGGAGCGATCGCGAGGGGGTGACCGGAATCGAACGGTCGTCCCCTCATCCCGGATCGCTCCCGAACAACTAACGACCGCTCACTGTATAGAAGGGGGGTCCGATGGGACCCCCCCACTATACAAAGGCAGTCACGTACAGGTACGTGACTTTGCCTGTCGGTGCCATTCTGCCGAGGTATATATACAGTGAGCGGTCGTTAAGTGGTTAAAGTGAAAAAAAAAAGTGAAATATTCCTTTAAACACCGTACCTGGGGGGTGTCTATAGCATGCCTGTGAAGTGGCACGTGTTTCCCGTGTTTAGAACTGTCCCTGCACAAAATGACATTTCTAAAGGGAAAAAAGTCATTTAAAACCCTTTGGGTCTTGTATGGCTATTAAGGGGAACCCCGCACCCAAATAAAAAAAAAGGCCCTATATACTCTGAACAGCAGTATACAGGCGGTGCAAACAGACAGGGACTGTAGGTTTGTTCTTAAGTAGAATCTGTTTGTAATTTGGAACAGGTACATTTTTTAAGTGTAGCTCCAGCCAAAAAAACTATTTTTAAGCTTTTTGGAAAACATAGGGAAGGGTTATCACCCCTGTAACATTTGTTTTGCTGTCTGTGTACCTGTTCAGAACATTTCACCTCACTTTCCATCCCAATGACAAACGTTTTTTGAAAATTTGGGTGATAAAGCATCAGTGGAGAGGAGACACATTTTTCCCATATTAATTCTTACAGGAGAGAATTTCCCTTCCTAGGGGTACATTTCCTCTCACTTCTTGTTGTCTCCTTCCGTTTGCAAGTAGGAGTCGTTTGTAAGTTGGATGTTTGAAAGTAGGGGCCTGCCGTATATACTCTGCAGAAATTTGGCCCTTAGGTGTTGGTGTTGCCACAACACTGTAAGCCCTCACAGTTACTCTTGGTGGGCGCTGGAACACCCTGCTGTGAACTATTATATCAAGAATTGTAATTACATGCCATTGTTGAACAGTGGTAGGAAAAATTGGACCTTTGGTGGTGGTGCTGGTGCCACAACACTAAAAGTCCTCACAGTTACTCTTGGTGGGCACAGGAATGGGCCCTGCTGCAAAGTATTGCATTAAAAATTGTAATTACATGCCCCTGTTAAACAGGGACAGAAAAATTGGGCCTTAGGCACTGGTGCTGGTGCCACAACACTGCAACCCCTCACAGATACTGTAGTTACAGCGCAGCAATGAGCCCTGCTGCAAAGTATTGCATCAAAAATTGGGCCTTAGCCACTGTTGGCGGTGCCCAGAAACAAAAATGTTCTTACATGCTATCAGCATGATCATTGAGGAGGAAGAGGATAGTCACTCAGCATAACAGGATAGTCACTTTGCATCAGCATAGGCAGTCTTGAATGGATCTGACATTTCAAAGAAAATGTTACATCAGCACCAGGTGCTTGGTAGCTGGTGGTGATCCAAGACTGATTCATTTTTATGAAGGTCAGTCGATCGACCGAGTCGGTGGACAGACACACCCTGTGATCAGTTACAAAGCCTCCAGCAGCACTGAATGTGCGTTCCGAAAGAACGCTGGATGCAGGACAGGCCAGTAGCTCAATTGCATACTGTGCAATAGGCTTGTGCACAACGGAAAAATTCGTTCCGTTTCGGTTCGTTTCTTTCCGGTCCTGTTGATTCGTAATCATTCGTAATTTTGCTAGACGGGATTTTTCGTGTTCGGACTCATTCGTATTTTTGCAAGCGACATTTTTCGTTGAATTTTTTGTTGCTTTATAATTCGTACTTTCGGTAGAGTACGTTGTTTTTCGTTGATTCTGGACACAACTCCTACTTTCGTAACTTTTTTTGGGTTCGTTGATTCGTAATTTTCTGTGTCTCTCTCACGACGACGCTGACTATTATGCCTAATGTGCTTCGAATGGATTTGTACTTTTCGAAATACATAGCGGTTATTTGTAACGATTCGAAATCTCGTATTTTACTTTCGTTTTTTACATGCGGCTATAGCCTCCGCCCCTGTACACCATTTTGAGAGGGTTCAGCACGGTGAGGGAGAAGCAGAGAGCAGAGCAGAGTGTTATTGTGCTTCGAATGGATTAGAAATCTCGTATTTTACTTTCGTTTTTTACATGCGGCTATAGCCTCCGCCCCTGTACACCATTTTGAGAGGGAGTTCAGCACGGTGAAGGAGAAGCAGAGAGCAGAGCAGAGTGAGTGTTATTGTGTTTCCAATGGATTTGTACATTCGTAAGTTTTTTCATAACGAATTATGCCGAAGACATTCGGGCATTCGCTATTTTGCGGTATAATTTATTTCGGATTCGGTTTTATTCGTAATTGCTTTGTTCGGAAATTCGAATGCTTCCGAATGTCCGAAAGTTGCTAAATTCGGACGAATTTCGATTCGTTACGAAACGAATTGCACAAGCCTACTGTGCAAGCTCTGGCCAGTGATCCATCTTCAAGACCCAGTAACCCAGAGGATTTTCTGTGGGAAAGGTGTCCAAGTCTGATCTTGCCCCTAGGTATTCCTGCACCATGTAAATGAGATGCTGGCGATGGTTGCTGGAACCGATCATACCTTGGGGCTGCGGACTAAAAAATTGTCTGAACGAATCGGCCAGACGGCCACCTTCTCCACCGCTCCTTCTTTGACTGACCGAAGCCTGAGCAACACGTTGTCCAGGACAAGGAATTTGTAACCTCCCAGTCTCTGGGAAAGAGTTACACAGACCTTTCTGCAAGACCTCCCAAAGATGCTTCATCATCTGCTCCCTGGGCGACGGCAAGAAAAGGTCCGCAACCTTACCCTTGTAACATGGATCAAGGAGGGTTGCCAGCCAGTAATGATCCCTCTCCTTGCTCACACGAGTACGAGGATCCTTCCGCAGGCTTTGCAGGATCAGGGAGGCCATGCAGCGTAGGTTTGCTGAGGCATTTGGTCCGGAGTCCTCTGGATCACTCAGGACTACATGATCCGTAACCACCTCCTCCCAGTCACGTACAAGTCCATGGGTGTCTTGGGACTGTAATTAATCCCTTGAAGAATACTGCTGATGCTGAGTGCTAGGCTCCACCTCCATGCTTACACAATCCTCCTCCTCCTCCTCCTCCTCTTCCTGTGTGATAGCCGGGCCAGCAGGAACACTGTCTGCATAAAGGGGGCCTTGAGAGGTAAGGAAGTCCTCCTCTTCCTCCCTCTGTTCTACCTCAAGTGCCCTGTCCATTATTCCACGAAGCGTGTGCTCCAACAGGTGGACAAGAGGGACAGTGTCACTGATGCATGCACTGTCACTGCTCACCATCCTCGTGGCCTCCTCAAATGGTGCCAGCACAGTGCATGCATCCCTGATCATGGCCCACTGGAGTCGGGAAAAAAATCCAAGCTCCCCTGACCCTGTCCTGGTGCCATATTGCAACAGATACTCATTGATGGCCCTCTGCTGCGTGTACAGCCGCTGCAGCATGGCCAACGTAGAGTTCCACCTGGTGGGCATGTCACAGATTAGGCGGTTCTTGGGCAGGTTGTGTTCCTTTTGCAGGTCAGCCAGCCGAGCACTGGCATTATATGATCGGTGGAAATGCCCACAGAGTTTCCTGGCCTGCTTCAGGACCTCCTGTAAGCCTGGGTACCTGCCCAAGAACCACTGCACCACCAAGTTAAGGACGTGAGCCAAACAGGGCACATGGGTCAGGTGTCCCTGTCAGTAGGCGGAGAGGATGTTGGTGCCATTGTCGGAAACCACCATTCCTGGCTTAAATGGTGTGGCGTCAACCACCTCTGAGCCTGCCCCTGCAGAGCTGACAGAATCTCTGCCCAAGTGTGGCTCCTGTCCTAGCACCACTGGTTCCGAGGACAAAGCACAGGAAGAGGCCATGGAGGAAGAAAAAGACGAGAGGGGGGAGGAGAGAGGTGTGTCAGAATCACCAGTAGTAGCATTTTGGAGGCGTGGTGGCGGAACAACCTCCAACACTACTGCACCTTGTCTTGCATCCTACCCAGCTGCCGGCAGAGTCACCCAATGCGCCGTGAAAGATAAGTAACGTTCATGTCCATGCCTGCTGGACCATGAGTCAGCGGTGATATGCACCTTACCGCTGACCGCCCTGTCCAGCGAGGCCAAGACATTGCCTTCCACATGCCGGTAGAGAGCCGTAATCGCCTTCCGTGAGAAAAAGTGACATTTGGGAACCTGCCACTGAGGAACCGCACATTCCATAAACACACGGAAGGGGGCAGAGTCTACCAACTGAAAAGGCAGCAGTTGGAGTGCTAGCAATTTAGCCAAGCTAGCATTCAACCGCTGGGCATGTGGATGGCTGGGAGCGAACTTCTTTCGGCGGTGAAGCAGCTGGGGCAGGGAAATTTGCCTGGTACAATTTGACGTTGGTGTACTGATAGCAGATTGCCTGCAAGTACTTGGCTGTGACACACTTAATTCTACACTTTCATTCCTCTCAGTGCAGGTTTCAGAGAGGACTGAAGGTATAGTGGGGTTGGAGATCCCAGCTGATGAGGAGCAAGGAGAGGTCCGCTTTATTCTTTGGTGTGGGTCTTTTTTATATGCTTGCCAACGGACTGCATGGCAGGTCGACATATGTCTGGTCAAGCACGTGGTACCCAAGCGGCTCATGTTTTGGCCACGCGAGATACGCTTCAGACATATGTTGCAAATAGCAACGGTGCGATCTGCTGCACACGTCTCAAAAAAGGCCCACACCAAAGAAATTTTGGAATAACACGCAGAGACAGCAGCGCCCTGAACATGCGAACACTGCTGTGTGATGCAGTCGGTTGGCTGCCCTTAAGCTGGCACCTGGAGGGCATCCTGCCTCGTTGGAGATGTGCCTCCTCCTCCTCCTCCTCCTCTCTCCTATCGGGCACCCACGTGGAGTCAGTGACCTCATCATCCCCTCCCTCCTCATCACTGGAGCTGCAACTGGGGGAGCATGACTGCCAGATTGCTGTCCTTGTTGGGCACCCCCTCTCTCTGGGCTCATGTTACTGCCTTCCTCTAGTTGGGTACCATCATCTGAGCCTTCAAAACGCTGGGCATCCTCCTGGAGCATGTACCCAACACTGTGGTCAAACAGTTCGGGGGACTCCTCAGGAGGACATTGTAGGGCTAGGGAAGGAGTAACGGATGCCATTAAATCAAGGTAAGAGGCCGATTTGGCAGCTGCTTTGCCAGACAAAGTACCCTGAGCCTGGGTGAGAGAGGATGAGGAGGATGAGGACTGCTTGGTCATCCACTCTACCAAGTCTTCGGCATGTTGCGGCTCAACATGGCCAGCTGCTGAAAAGAAGGACAAGCTTGTCCCACGGCCACGTGCTGATGAGGATGCACCGTGTCCACGACCAGCACTGTTGCCTCTAGACACAGAGCCTGCTTGCCCTCTTTTATTGGCTCGGGACTGTCTGCCTCTCCTTGTTGACCTTCCAGATATACTAATGGCCTGCAGTGAGATGTAGCTGCACAAAGCTGGGATGTATATATACTGATTATACTGCAGCTAGCAGAATCAACTGCCTGCCTGTGGTATTAATATGATCAGAACACCAGCAATTGTCTTCAGGTATTGTTAGGTGCACACTGTGCAAAGGACACAGTACACTAATGCTGTGTACACACGATCGACTTAACCGATGAAAACAGTCCAATGGACTTTTCTCATCGGACAAACCGATCGTGTATGGGCCCCATCAGTCTTTTTTCCATCGGTGAGAAAAAATAGAACATGTTTTAACTTTATCCGAAGGGGAAAAAAAACAATAGAATATTCTGATCGTCTGTGTGGAACTCCATCGGACAAAAAACCCACGCATGCTCAGAATCAAGTCGACGCATGCTCAGAAGCATTGAACTTAATTTTTCTCGGCTTGTCAGAGTGTTTTACGTTTGGGACGGTCGGATTTTTGACTGATGGTGTGTAGGCAAGACTGATGGAAGTCAGCTTCATCGGATTTCCGATGGAAAAATCCATCGGATTAGAATCCATAGGAAATCCGATCGTGTGTACAGGGCTTTACAGTAAATACTGAAGCTGCCTGCCTGTGGTATTAATATGATCAGAACACCAGCAATTGTCTTCAGGTATTTTTAGGTGCACACTGTGCAAAGGACACAGTACACTAACTGTAAATACTGAAGCTGCCTGTGGTATTAATATGATTAGAACACCAGCAATTGTCTTCAGGTATTTTTAGTTGCACACTGTGCAAAGGACACAATGCACTAAGTGAAACACTGCAGTTAGCACAATCACCTCCCTGCCTGTTAGTATAGAGAATAACAGGAACGGATCTAGCTAAACTGAATACAGTGTATGAATATATATACAACACCTAGGATGCATATATATCCTCTACACACTATAACTTCAGCTAACTGTCTCACCTGCCTGCTCTATCTAACTCAATATAAATGACACTGTCTCTCTCTCTCTGTAAGCTCTCTCTTTAACCACCGCAACACACTACACAAGGCCGCCACTGAGGCGGCCTTATATAGTGTGGGGCGTGTACTAAACCCCCTGAGACATAATTGGCAAAAGCCACCCTGGCTTTGGCCAATTATGGCTCTCCGTTTTTTGCGTGCTGTGACTGGCCAAAGCATGCGGGTCATAGTGCATGCTTGGCTAATCATCAGCCAGCAATGCACTGTGATGCCGCAGTGAATTATGGGCCGTGACGCGCCACTCGAATTTGGCGCAAACGGCCCATAATGTTCGCAATTCGGCGAACAACCGAACAGGCGATGTTCGAGTCGAACATGGGTTCGACTTGAACTCGAAGCTCATCCCTACTCAACACAAGGACAACTGTTTTCTGTGTGTTCCATTCACCCCACACAGGTACGTTTTTGTGTATTGCATAAAAATTCAGCATGTCTACATTTTTACGTAGCACAAAACATTGAAACAGACTGCAGCACTCTTGGATTTATTTACTAAAGGCAAATCCACTTTGCACTACAAGTGCACTGCAAGTGCACTTGGAAATGCAGTCATTGTAGATCTGAGGGGGACATGCAAGGAAAATAAAAAACATAATTTTTGCTTGTACATGATCGGATGATAAAGTCAGCAGAGCTTCCCCTCATTTAGATCTTCCCCTCAGATCTAAAGCGACTGAAATTTCAAGTGCACTTGCAGTGCACTTGTAGTGCAGAGTGGATTTGCCTTTAGTAAATCAACCCCATCGTGTTGTTATGCATAAAGATGAATGATGTCTAATTTAGTGACACTTCAATTAAATATTAAAAAAATGCAAACGTGTTATAAGTACAGTATAATGTGTATGGACTGGTGTAAAGAGTTCTAAGAATGATATACAATACAATTAGTTCAGAACACTTATGTCATCTTTGCAGTATGAAAGGAGCACTCCAACACTATATTATATATATATATATATATATATATATATATATATATATATATATATATATATATAAAAGGAATACTCATACTCTTAAGCTCCATAGAAATAAATGAAGAAAGCAGAGTGCATATGCAAATCTGGTTGGGAAGATTTTGACAAGAGGAGTTCTAGTTAGAGATAACTAATTGGATAGGGAACAGGTGAGTATAAAACTAGGGAAAGGGTTACTACTTTATGTACGTGCTGTTACAGTTTACACTAACTTGATATTAACTGGTGGACTACTGTTCTGGAATCATACATCAAATAAAAATAGCAGTTAAGTACAAGAGTTGCCCTGAGATCTAATTGCATTAATATGAATAGAACTGCTGCTATTATAGATCAACCAAAATATCTCACAGTTAAAGATGATATTTGTGGGGAATATGTGGTCCTGCAGAATTTATGTCGGAATTCCCCCTGACATTTTTTGTTTAACCATAATACACTGCATGGCTTTTGAACTGCATGTAACAGGGATTTTGGGTAAGCTAGCCTCCCCACTATAAAGGGGGGCACAGCGAATCAATAGTGTCAATGTATCGAAGCTGCTGTAGGTAAAGGATAGAGAACACTATTAAACTGCATAATGAGATATTATGCCGCGTAGACACGATCGTTTTTCATGCCGTTAACCACTTCAATACAGGGCTTTTTGTACCTATTCAATACCGGGCCTATTTTGGCACTTCTCTCCTACATGTACAAATCATCATTCTTTTGCTAGAAAATTACTCAGAACCCCCAAACATTACATATGTTTTTTTAGCAGACACCCTAGGGAATAAAATGACGGTCATTGCAACATTTTTTCTTGCACAATATTTGCGCAATAATTTTTCAAACGCCTTTTTAAAAAAAAAAAAATGGTTTCATGAATTAAAAAATAACAAAACAGTAAAGTTAGCCCAATTTTTGGGGAAAATATGAAAGATAATGTTACGCCGAGTAAATAGATACCTAACATGTCATGCTTTTAAATGGAATGGCGCCAAACTTCGGTACTTAAAAATCTCCATAGGCGACGCTTTAATTTTTTTTACAGGTTACCAGGTTAGAATTACAGAAGAGTTCTAGTGCTAGAATTGTTGCACGCGCTCTAACGCACGCAGCGATACCTCACATGCGTGGTTTGAACAGCGTTTACATATGTGGGCGACTTACGTGTGCATTCGCTTCTGATCACGAGCTACCGGGGACAGGGGCGTTTAATTTTTTTTTTTTATTATTTTTTCTTTTTTTTTACTTATTTATTTATTTTTTTACAATGATTTTACTTTTTTTTTTTTTATCACTTTTATTCCTATTACAAGGAATGTAAACATCCCTTGTAATAGGAATGTGTGTGACAAGTTCTCTTTATTTAGAGATGCAGGGTCAATAAGACCCCACATCTCTCCTCCAGGCTGGAAAGCCTGAGATCAGTGACATTTTTTTCACTGATCTCATACTTACAGCCGCAATGGCGACTTTGTTTACATTTGAGACCCGGGCGTGACGTCATCACATCGCGCCCGGGCCTCCGACGATCATAGAGATGACTGGTGACCATCTGGTCACCAGTCATCTCTATGCTCATCACGTGACCCCACCAACGACGCCGGAAGATTCGCTCCGGGTCCCCGATCGCACAGGGGAGCCCGGAGAAGCACCGGATGGCGGCGGGAGGGGGGGTGTCCCCTCCCGCCGCCTATAAGAACGATCAAGCGGCGGAACCGCCGCTATTATTGTTCTTATTGTGCACAGAATCGCCGGCACTTCAAAAGGATATCTGAATGATGCCTCTAGCTGCAGGCATCATTCAGATATCCCCCTACAAAGCCGAGGACGTCATATGACGTCCACCCAGGATGGGAGATCCCATCTGTGGACGTCATTTGACTATGGCTGGGCAGGGAAGTGGTTAAAAATGCCATTTTTAAAAATGGCCATTAAAACCGATCGTGTGTATGCTCCAGAGCATTTTTAACGACGTGAAAAACGTCCATTAAAAATTTCGAACATGCTCTATTTTTTTACGTTGTTTTTCATGTCTTTTTTTTTAACGACGTAAAAAACGTACATGTGTATGCTTTTACGAGGTGAAAAAAAACCGCCCATGCTCAGAATCAAGTATGAGATGGGAGCGCACGTTTTGGTAACGCTAGCGTTTGAAATGGAGATGGCACATTCGTCACGCTGGAAATAATAGCATTGTTTAATGCTGCACATTCCTTTCTTCCTTAGATAATGCTTAAATATTTAGCTTCTTTTGCTAATGATATTCTGAGTCATGCAAAACTTGTTTCTTAGCATTTCTTAATTAATCTAATGATTTTAAAATATTGTTGTTAAGCCAGACCTCCCTCATAAATTCATAAATAAATGTAAAGATCACCCAAAAAAAAATATTTTAGATTTTCCTTTTTTTATTATTTATTTATTTTTATTTATTTTAAGTTAGATTTCTTAATGTATTTTTTGTTCTTTTATATTTTTTTGCTTATAATTTTCTTTTAGATTTAGTATTGTATTTTCCGTCAAATATTATTTGTGTGTCAAGTTACCACACCAACATTCTAAATGTGTTTAATTTTGCCTCAAGGAGGTTTGTGTCCCTTGTTAATACCAATAATATTTGTAGAAATGTCCCTGCCTACTCCCTAGCAAACTCTCTTTTTGAATAGAAATCACATAGTCAAGTATTTTAAGCAAAACAAAAGAATCCTTTATTTAGGCAGATAACAAATTAAAGGGGAAGGCAGCACTGGAGACCCTGTTTGAATTTGTGCATCCTTTGGACCCCACAGCAACCATCCAAGAAGAGAAAACATAACTCTGGAATTATCCCCCCAAAAAAGGAGAAAAATCTTGTCTTGGACTCCCAGAGGTCAGGAACAGCAGCAGATAAGGCAGATATGTCCCCAGTCTGTGGTACTACAGCAGTCATTATTTTTTCCTCTTCCTTGTAGCCTTCTCTCCAGCCTTCTCTGCAGCCTTCCCTGCAGCCTTTGTTGAGCGCTTCCTCGGAGGCTGGGGCTCAGGTGGAGAGCTTGTGGCAGGAGGAGGAGTAGGAGGAGGAGGTGGAGGAGGAGGGACAACCTCAGTTATATCGGTGAACTGTGTCAGTTCACCTAGCAACCCCCTGTTGATCACCTTCAGCATGAGGTTTTCGCTGTATAGGCATTGCCTCAAGTCCATCTGTGGTAATTTATGGGCCAGGACTGCCTCTCGTAGGAATGCTCTTGTTTCCTCCTCCACCTGCCTAACCCTCCTTGGCCCTCGTTGTTGTATTTTCAGGGGAGGCATCTGGGCTCTTGTGCTGGGCCTGGCCTCCTCCTGTGTGCCACTGGGCCCTGCCTCCTCCTGGTCCCCAACATCACCCTCTTCCTGGCTCTGCTCTGGCTGTTAAATAAAAAAGGGACATTCTTAATTGTTGGGCATCATCAATCACACACATTGTTCACCTCCAGACATTTTAAAATTAAATGGCAAAAGTGATTCAAATTCTAATGATTCTGACTCATGATATTTTTGTCTTGTCCCCATCAAATTTGACCACTACCGTCTATTGCTCTGTAAATCAATTTATTTTCAGACATTAAATAGATACCAATAGTAACATCAATATGAAATCATCACTTTTCTTACATATAAATGTAGATATCAATACTATACCTGGCTCCATATATCCAAATCGGGCTCCTCAAGGACCTCTGCTTGATCGTCAGAGGAAGCCAGAGCAGGGTTGCAAGGAAGGCTGGAGGGTTGGCTGCAAGGAAGGCTGGAGGGTTGGCTACAAGGAAGGCTGGATAGACCTCTGGGGGGAAGGGTTGACAGAGATTCCTTGACTTCCAGATGGTCATCCAGAAATGCTAACTTGCTGTAGTACCACAGACTGGGTTTATAAACCTTATCTGCTGCAGCACCTGACCTCTGGGACTTCAGGACCATATTCCTCTGGGTCCTGTATGTGCCCCTAATGGTAGATAGTTTTGTTTTAACATCTTGGATGGTTGTTGTGGGGATCTGGGTTTGGACAAATCCAAGCAGGCTCTCCAGTGCTGCTGTCCTGGCAGCTTTATTTTTATTTGATGCAGTTTTTGTCTGCCACAGGACAGGGAATTCCTTCCATCTATCCAGGAACTCCCCCATGAATTCAGGATTCTTGAAAGCCTGCATTTTGTCTGTAAAATCAAGAACCCAAAAAAAAGATCTTTTCAGTCAACATTCATCAAATAATCATTTGGGACAGATATAGCCCTCATCCTCTGAAGAAACACAAATCCTTAAAATGTTATGTACCTTGGTTAACACGTTCGTTGCTAACTCCCTCTCCCGGCAAATGAACGTATTTTCGACACATGGATATTAGCTTTATATACACTTTATATACACTGCGCATGCGTGAAACTCTGCACGCTTTCCCCGCCCCTGATGTTCGATATTGTACTTTCCCCGCCCCTTCTCGCTCGTCGTAGTGCTAAACAACATGGCGGAGACACAGGTGGCTGAGATTACCTCTACAGAGGAGGAAATTCCTGAGGAACCCAAATCCCGATCCCAGAGATATAAGGCATCCAACATGTCATTCGAGGAAATGGTGGAGATGGTCGCCATTTTGAGGAGGGAGGATTATGATGCCAAGCATGGGCCGTATAAAAGGCCTAATCTTGTCAAGTCAAAAATTATGGCCAAAGTGGTCAAAACTCTTCACCAAAAGTTTGGGGTGTGCAGAACGAAGGACCAGCTCCGAAAACAATGGTCTGATCTGAAGTTGCGGGAGCCCGACCAATACAAAAGAATCAAGAAAGTTTCAGGAAAAAGTAAGTAATTTTCCTACATTTTCACAGCTAAATATTATTACTTGTATTAAGTTGTGGATTTTTGCCTTTAATATAGTACAGTGAAAGATAACAACTTTCATGTTCGTCCGCACAGTAAACGGACGTAGTAAAGATCTTTCTCCGTACACTTATTAATACGATGTTTTAGGATCATCCAGTGTGAACACCAAAATGTAAATGTATTTTTTGGGGAGATAATTTTGGAAACATGATGAATTCTTTTTAGAACCAAAAAAATTATTTATGACAAATTAAAAGGGTATGCATTGTAATGTTAAGGGAGAGAATGCTCAGCAGCTGATTAAACATCTGAACTCAGTAGTACAAGTGTGGCCCAAAAGAAAAAACTTTTTAGGGTGTCACACACAGGTGATCCAGTGTAAATACTTGGGGGTGTTTCAATGTGTCAAACTTTATTAAAATAAGTAGATGTTCTTGTTTTGGCTATGTATACAATCATGTGCTCAGGTTGTCACTGGGGGTAAATTGAAAATTGGACCACACTTCCAAATAATCTTTCAAAATTTGCTTTCAGGGTTTATTTTTGTATATAATGATTATTTAGGAATTAAACTATACCTTTTATTGCAATCTCCATATGGCTTCAAAAGCTAAGACAGATGAGCCTATAAATCCAACACCTCCAACAAGACCCCCAGAACCACATGATGTAGAGGAACGTGAAGTTGAGGAAGTGGAAAGTGGCACCACAACAGGTCAGTGTCAAACAACACAGATGCAGGTTAATAGATGTAGGCCTACATATTCTATAGTACATTATTTTAATTTGGTCTGTGCAAACACTCCTCCATCTGACATTCTGCCATTTTTGCCAACGTCCACATACAGAAATTCGTAGGTGGCCGACACCACTGCCATCATGACGATGCTGTGGAACCCCTTATAATTGTAATAAAAGGATCCTGAATGGGGTGGTGGAACGACCCGAACATGCTTGCCGTCAATGGCCCCTCCACAGTTTGGAAAGTTCCATCATTGGGCAAACTCAGATGCCACATTCTGCCATTCATGTGGCGTAGAAGGGAACTGTGAAGTTAAATTAAAAATAAATTAATACTTTGAGACAGAAACATTGCAAGCAGATTAGAGAAAACCATTCATGGCCAACATTAGGATAAACAGAAAAATGTAAACATTATTAGTAAGCACCAAAAAAGGGGGGGTTGAAGATGAGTTGGGGAGATCACAAATCAAGGCTGTAGCACTCTGTATGAAGTTTGACAAAATGTAACATTCCTATGCAATCTTTAGGGGGCGTTTAGGGTAAAGCACTATAATGGAGTAGAGAAAAAAATAAATGGAAGTGACTAGGCTAGGTGGGTATGGCCCCAGGATAGCATGCTGGAGAGGTTAGCTAAGGAAAATTTAAACGTAGGCCTAAAAAAAACATCAAAAAATATAAACATGCATGGGGAGAAAGGGGTCATTCCCTGCAGATAAGAATCATGGGAATTAGGGACTGAAAAAAAATATATATTAAGCAAGAAATACATACAATGTAATGTTTTAAATTAGAACACTTACCTTAATATAGTCCTCCTGCAAAACTTGAAGGATGGCAGAACAAGTCTCTGGTATAATGATCCCCAGGTATCGCAACGTGGCGATGAGACTCTGCTCAGCAGTGATGGCTTCCCGCATAACGGTGTCCTGCCTGGTAATGTAGGGGGACACCAAAGCCAACAGATGCTGAAATACGGGGTCAGACATCCTGAGAAAATTCCTGTAATCCTAAGGATTATACTCCCTGATCTCCCACAACAAAGGCATGTAACAGAACTGGTGCCGCTGGAGCAACCAATTCTTGGTCCATGAACTCCTCCTCACCCTGTCCATGGCCTGGAGTCGGGATACAGCATGAACCCCTGTTCCAACTACAGCACGAACTCTACGACGAGTAGGTGGCCGCAACATGGCTAGATAACGGTCAGCTGCTCAGAACGAACTAGAAGAACGCACGGAAGTACAGCAAGGCCTATGAAGAACAAGCTGAAAAACAGGAATGAGCAGACAAGAACGCACTAAATAAACAGATACGAACTGACTGCAAGCACTGCAAGACAGATACGAACCCACAAGCACAAACTGAACTCCACAAAACGATCTTCAAAGCACGAAGACTGAAAAGCGCGAATCGTCTCTCACCAAACTTTTACTAACACCCGGTAACACAAAATTAGCAAAAGCGTCCCAAAGGGTGGCGCCATTAGAACGGAACTTCCCCTTTATACTGCCGTCGTACGTGTTGTACGTCAGTGCGCTTTGCTCGAGCGTTTTTTTTAATGAACGTGTGTATGCAAGACAGGCTTGAGAGGAAACAAGAAAAAAAATGAAGAGAAAAACGTTGGTTTAAAAAATGACATTTAAAACGTACGTGTGTACGCGGCATTAGGGTCATTTAGAATGATGTGATTTTATTCTGATTGCTAGCTCTCTTAACAATAACACCTTTTCTGTCTTTTTAGGGAGATTTTTTGGTCTTTAATATTATGGTTGATTTGAGGCAGCAGTGACTGTTAGCTGCTGTCTCATTCAAATACATATTTTGTTGTTGATTGTTTTTTTGTTTTTTTTCGTGAAAAACTTTTACTAAAAGGGGGCTTTTTTTCAGGGAGTCAGGGAGTGGTGTTTCGGGATTTTTAATATACTAGTTTTATTTTATGTTTATAGAGCCAATTTTTTTGGGGTGGAAGCCCAGCATTTACTTTTAGCTGTCCTTTGTTCACAGCTTGCTGCTGCATCATTTGTAAGAAAAAGAGAGATAGTTAAGGGAAAGAACAGTGTGCATCGTAGCCGCCTCATAGTATGTCATTCACATTTACTGCCCCCTCAATCCCCTTAAAAAAGTTAGGTGTGCACAATTTAAGCCTGTTATCTGTAAATAAATCCGTCCTGCCACTTTCTTTTAATACCATTTGTAGCACTTGGTTTTCTACTAGTTACTATCATCCACACATATTCAAATGAGGAGGGTGCAGATCAGCCGGGAATAAGGATGGCCAAAAAGTTAGAGGGGTTTTTAAACTAGGCGATGGGGATGAGGGTCCAGAGATAGAGATAGTCAGCGTGGAACATATTCCAGAGGGTAGTATTAGGGGCATTAGTGGTAGGGTAACCAAAGCACATAAACCCAAGGTAAGTATAGTAGCAAGTCCTATTTGCAATCTCGGAACACCCAAGAGGATAGTATGTGACCGGTCAAAATATGTTAATGCATTAAAGTGTTTTTTCACCAATGCCAGAAGTCTGTCAAGCAAAATAGGTGAGTTGGAAGCTCTGGTGCATCAGGAGAGCTATGATGTAATCGGTATTGCTGAAACTTGGCTTCATTCCTCACATGACTGGGCTATTAATATTCCTGGCTATGCACTCTTTCGGAAAAACAAGGTAAAAAGGAATGGTGGAGGTGTCTGTCTCTATGTGAGAAGTGATCTCAAAGTGAGTGTGAAAGAGGACCTGATGGATGGAGAGTGTGATGAGTCTGAAGCATTATGGGTGGAACTGCATACAGATGTGCGTAGTTCAAAGTTAATCATTGGAGTTTGCTATAGACCACCCAATATTAATGAGGAGGTAGAGACTTGGCTCCTTGCACAGATGGAAAGGGCTGCAGGGGCTGGGACGGTGATAATAATGGGGGATTTTATCTACCCAGAAATTGACTGGAGTAATGGCACTGCTGGGACAGTTAAAGGGCAAAAATGTATAAACCTATTACAGGACAATTTTATGGTCCAGTTTATTGAGGCCCAAACTAGGAATGATGCTCTGTTGGACCTGGTAATCTCAAACCACGCAGAGTGTATTACTAATGTTCACATAAAGGAACACCTGGGTAGCAGTGACCATAACATGATTTCATTTGATGTTAGCTGTAAGCAAAAATCACATACGGGAAAGATAAAAACACTTAATTTCAAGAGAGCAAATTTTCCAAGGATGAGGGCTGCTCTCAGGGACTTAAGCCGCGTACACACGGCTGGTTTTCTCATTCTCATCTACAAGAAAACTGCTTGCAGAGCTTTATTGCCGAGAAAACCGGCCGTGTGTACTTGGCTTTCAGGTTTCTCATCAGGAAAACTGACCAGAATCTCGACGAGAAAAAAAGAAGACCTGCTTTCTTTTTTCTCTTCGGGATTCTCGTCGGCCTGTTTCCCGACGAGAAACCCGAGTGTGTGTACACTTACCTGTCGCCGTGGAAACTCGCGCATGCTCAAAATGACTTTGACGCATGCGCGGTAGCTTCCTAGGCATAGGTAGGGTGTAGCAAGATGGCGGCGACGGCATTGAATGTGACGAGCGCACCCTCGTCGTAGCCGATGACGTCACCGCGTTCGTGCCATTCAAAAGAACGGCTGTTCTTTTGAAAGGTACGTGTGTACACTCGGCCGGGACAAGATTCTTGTCAAGAATCTTGTCAGGAAAAACGACAGGTTTTTTCCTGACGAGATTCTCGGCTGTGTGTACGAGGCTTTAGACTGGGAGAGAATATTGGTACCAATGGGCACAGAACAGAAATGGGAATTCTTCAAAAAGACTGTTTGTGAACTCACTGCAAAGTATATTCCCATGGGCAATACGTTTAAAAGGCTAAAAATAAAACCTATGTGGCACACGGCCAAAGTTAAAAAAGCTATAAACTATAAGAAAAGAGCTTTTAAAAATTATAAAAATGAAGGAACACTAGTGTCATTTAAATGTTACAAAGAATATAACAGGATATGTAAAAAGGAAATCAAAGATGCAAAAACTCAAAACGAATGACAGATTGCAAAAGAGTAGAACAAACCCCCAAAAATTCTTCAAATATATTAATAGTAAAAAGGTCAAGTCTGAGCATGTAGGCCCTTTACAAAAAAATCTAGAATGGTTGACTGGGGACAAAGAGAAGGCTAATTTATTAAATACTTTCTTCAGCTCTGTGTATACAAAGGAGCATGGGGGAGCTCATGTCCAAAATGGGGGTGGTAGTGACACAGCCCCAAATCCACAATGGCTCAAAAGTGATATGGTCCAGAAATATTTAGACAGAATAAAGGTGGATAAAGCACCTGGACCAGATGGCATACACCCACAGATCCTAAAAGAATTGAGCTCTGTAATTTCAAAGCCATTGCATCTCATTTTTAGGGACTCATTAATGACAGGAATAGTACCACTGGATTGGCGCAGGGCCAATGTGGTGCCTATATTTAAAAAGGGAACAAAGTCTATCCCAAGAAACTATAGGCCTGTTAGTTTAACTTCTATAGTTGGGAAGATACTGGAGAGATTAATAAAAGACCACATAGATGAGTTCTTGCTGGAAAAAAATATTTTAAGCAACAGATAGCATGGATTCATGAAATACAGAAGTTGTCAGACAAACCTGATTTCATTTCATGAAGAGGTAAGTAAAACCTTGGACAGAGGGGTGGCAGTGGTTGTGGTATACTTGGCAGATGAGGTTTAATGTTGATAAATGTAAAGTTATGCACTTGGGGGCTAAGAATATGAATGCATCATACATACTAGGGGGAGTACAACTGGGGGGGTCCATAGTGGAGAAGGATCTGGGGGTTTTGGTAGATCATAAGCTCAATAATAGCATGCAATGCCAAACTGCGGTTTCCAAAGCGAGCAAAGTCCTTTCTTGTATTAAGAGAGGTATGGACTCCAGAGAGAGAGAGATATAATTTTGCCTCGTTTCAAATCATTAGTAAGACCTCATCTGGAATATGCAGTTCAGTTTTGGACCCCAGTTCTCAAAAAGGATATTGGGGAACTGGAGAAAGTGCAGAGAAAGGCAACCAAACTGATAAGAGGCATGGAGGAGCTCAGCTATGAGGAAAAAATAGAGGAACTGAATTTATTCACTCTTGAGAAGAGGAGATTAAGGGAGGATATGATCAACATGTACAAATATATAAGGGGTCCATATAGTGAACTTGGTGTTGAGTTATTCACTTTATGGTCAACACAAAGGACAAGGGGGCACTCTTTACATCTAGAGGAAAAGAGATTTCACCTCCATATATGGAAAGGTTTCTTCACAGTAAGAGCTGTGAAAATGTGGAATAGACTTCCTGCAGAGGTGGTTCTGGCCAGCTCAGTAAATTGCTTTAAGAAAGGCCTGGATTGTTTCCTAAGGATACTTTCACACTGAAGCGCTGGGTGCGTCGGCGGTAAAGTGCCGCTATTTTTAGCGGCGCTTTACCATAGTTTTTGCTGCGATTTTCGGCTGCTAGCGGGGCCGAAAAAGGGGTAAACCCACCCGCAAAATGCTGCTTTGTGGGTGGTTCGGAGGCGATTCCCCATTGATTTCAATGGGCAGGGGCGCTTTAGGAGCGCTATTTTCACCGCTCCTACAGTGCCTCAAAAATGCGGCTGGCAGGACTTTTTTTACCCTTAGGCTTTCACACTGGAGATAAAGGAGCCGCTCTTTCAGGGCGCTTTGCAGGCGCTATTTTTAGCGCAATAGTGCCTGCAAAGCGCCTCAGTGTGAAAGCAGCCTAAATGTACATAATATAACTGGGTACTAACATGTATAGGTAAAGTTGATCCGGGTAATATCCGATTGCCTCTCTGGGGATCAGAAAGGATTTTTTTCCCTTGCTGTAGCAAATTGGATCGTGCTCTGCTGGGGTTTTTCTCCTTCCTCTGGATCAACTGTGGGTATAGAATTGGGTATATGGGATTGAATGAAATTATTATTATTATTATTATTATCACTATTATTTTTTTTTATGGTTGAACTGGATGGACTTGTGTCTTTTTTCAACCTGACTAACTATGTAACTATGTAACTATGTAACCCCGCTGCCAGACTTCCATACATCACTCTCCAGTAGACAATGAACAGTCATTTGCATTGTTTTTTTTTGTTTGTTTTTTGGCGGATATAATTTGGCTGGGGAAAGGGTATGGGATACCCATAGAACAGATTACATTTGCCATGTTATAGCGGTTGCGTTTTAAACTGGAAATGGTCATTGTGACTTTGCTGATTGCTATAGCAGTTGGGCTTTGCACATTCTGAATAGAGCACTTAGAAGAAAAATGATGGACTCTAAAGTCCTGTACACACAATCGGATTTCCTATGGATTCAAATCCGATGGATTTTTCCATCGGAATTCCAAGGAAGCTGACTTCTATCAGTCTTGCATACACACCATCAGTCAAAAATCTGACCGTCCCAAACGCCGAGACGTAAAACACTCCGATGAGCCGAGAAAAATGAAGTTCAATGCTTCTGAGCATGCGTCAACTTGATTCTGAGCATGCGTGGGTTTTTTCTCCGATGGTGTTCCACACAGACGATCGGAATTTGCTATTCTTTTTTTTTCCATCGGATAAATTTTAAAACATGTTCTATTTTTTCTCACCAATGGAAAAAATACCGATGGGGCCCATAAGTCCATTGGACTGTTTTCATTGGTAAAACCGATCGTGTGTACAGGGCATAATCTTGACAGACTTTGACTTTACACTTCTCCTCTGCACAACGCCTGCAGACTGTTATTCCTCCTCTGCACAACTCCTGCAGACTGTTACTCCCAGGACTCTTTTCCTCCTGCACAAACTTCTCTGTCACAGCGTTAGTCTTTCCGCCCCATCATCTTGAACTATACCAGGCATCTCTCTGAATGATCCCTAGCTGTTGCTAAACTTGCTGAACACTGATAGGCCAGGGGCCTGCAGCACCCCTATTTGGCGGCTTAGTTACTTTAGCAGAAAAAAATGGTAGATGGACTACTGATCCCAGCCAGTCCGACTTGCAAATCCTGTGCCCTTAGTCCACAGCAATTTGTCACAGAACCCTACAGTCTCTCCTCCAGCCTTGCACCCAGCTCCCCTGGCATGACTCTTCCAGATATCCACTGTGCCTCACTCTCCTGCCCTTCTTGAAGAATTTACCCGGACCGTTGGTACCGACTGCTTCACAAGCTCCTGTTGAGGGACACCTCTACATGACCGTGTAAGTAGAGGCTCCCTCCCAGCTCCCGAGCTCCTCCGCTGAGGCCTGCACCCCCCCAGATGGAGGTGAGCTTCCTGCTGCAGTCTAACACTCCATTCTTCAATTTACCCAGCCGACAACTCCCCTCCAGTGGGCTGGACCTGAGTTTATGTAGGAGGCCAGCCCCCTGCCAATCCTAGTTGGGGATGGGTCAGGGTTCCTCACACAAACTCCCTGTCACTCCGATTCCCAGCCCTGACCCTTTTCCAGAACATTCATCCTGGAAGCAGGGGAGGCGCCCAAGAACTGAAAAGACAGGTAGTCACAACCACTGCTACACTAACCACTCCCTGCTCCCCAGATCAAAACAAGCGGGCCTAGCATGCAGCATAAGCCCGCCTAAATTTACCTGCCTGGCAGCTATCACGCAAACCACCTTACCTCTAGCACCTACCTATGGTAGAGGGAGCTACATCCACTCCCACCAATATACAGCTGATCCCCAGCTGTGGAAAAAAATGCACATTTTGAAAAATACCTCCTGGGCCCAGGAGTAAGGGCATCCCATAACATAGGTTGGATGGGGGAAGGGAGAAAAACTTGGATGGGGCTATGCACAAATAATTTACGTACAAAAATATAAGTATGTACATTCTGATGGTAGAGGGTGCTGCACATTGTATCACCTGTAGTATATATTGTAATAAAACATCTGCCTGTGCTCTGGATCTCTGTCACTGACCACCAGTGTGTTTGTAGGGATTACCAGCACTGCCATTTACTATCAATACAAGGGGAAGAGAGTTACCTATGACTAGGGATGAGCCGAACACCCCCCCAGTTCGGTTTGCATCAGAACATGAGAACAGGCAATAAATGTGTTCGAACATCCGAACACCGTTAAAGTCTATGGGACTCGAACATGAAAAATCGAAAGTGCTAATTTTAAAGGCTTATTTGCAAGTTATTGTCATAAAAAGTGTTTGGGGACCCGGGTCCTGCCCCAGGGGACATGTATCAATGCAAAAAAAAGTTTTAAAAACGGCTGCTTTTTCGGGAGCAGTGATGTTAATAATGCTTAAAGTGAAACAATAAAAGTGAAAAAGTTATTTAAAAGCACTCACGGCTATAATGAATTGTCGGCTCCCGGCAATACAGGGAACAGTCATTGAAAGTCATTGATAGAAAAAAAAAATGCGTGGGGGTCCCCCCAAATTCAATTACCAGGCCCTTCAGGTCTGGTATGGATATTAAGGGGAACCCTGCATCAAATAAAAAAAAAATGGCGTGGGGTTCCCCCCAAATATCCATACCAGACCCTTTATCCGAACAAGCAACCTGGCAGGCCGCAGGAAAAGAGGGGGGACGAGAGAGCGCCGCCCCTCCTGAACCGTACCAGGCCATATGCCCTCAACATGGGGAGGATGTCCCCATGTTGATGGGGACAAGGGCCTCATCCCCACAACCATTGCCCGGTGGTTGTGGGGGTCTGTGGGCGGGGGCCTTATCGGAATCTGGAAGCCCCCTTTAACAAAGGGGACCCCCAGATTCCAGCCCCCCCTATGTGAATTGGTAATGGGTACGTTGTACTCCTACCATTTCACAAAGAAAGTGTAAACAATTGTAAAAAAACACACAGACACAGTTGGGAAAGTCCTTTATTAAAAAAAAAAAAAAAAAAAAAAACATTCCAGCGATGTAATCCAGTCTGTCCAGCGTTGTTCTCTATGTCCCGCGGTGATCCGATGTCCAGCGCTGCAGTCTCCTCCAGTCTCCACTCCACACAAAATCCCCATGATGTACGAGGGGGCGGGGTCACCTGTCAAATCATAGGGTAAGCCCCGGGTTTCCCCGCTTGCCGGGGGAATAGCCAAGGACGTAGGCGGGACCCCGCCTACATCATTGACTATTCCCCGGCAAGTGGGGAAAGCCGTGGCTTACCCTATGATCTGAAGGGTTACCCCGCCCCCTTGTACGTCAGACCCCGCCTATGTCATTGGCTATTCCCCGGCAAGCGGGGAAACCCGGGCTTTCCCAGTGACATGTGGGTCACCCCGCCCCCCTCTGATGCAACGGGAAACCTCCTCTCTGGCTGGAGGAGGGGCGGTGCTGAAACTCGGGGCTCCTGTCTGCCAACAAACACTCCAAGAAGCCACAACAAATCCATCATCCGGACTTCTTCTAAAAAACATCACATCTGGGGGTTATGTCTTCATCAGAGCTACTCTTCCCCTCCCCCAGCATTGGAACTCTGCCGAAACCATTGCTGAAATGAGACTATTTGCTATAAACCAGGAAGGATCATCGTGAAATGTTTTATTGAACCGGAAAGGATTTCTAGCTTTATAAAGTTGTCTTCTCTTATTGACCAGTAAGGTGTCAATGTTTAGATCTGATTTTCGGGTACAATTCCTAATTAGTGGGAATGCTCTCCGAGAATTCCCAGTATTGTTATTCAGATTTTTATTATTCTTAATTTTTAATTTTAATTTTATTTTGTACGTTTTTTGGCTCTGCGTAACTTATGCATTCTTTCAGCTATTGAAACCATTCAACTTTTACATTGTTCAGCTCTTTCAGCTAATGATGGGACTTCTTAAATTTTTTTTGCACTATTTATAATTTTTAAAATATTAAGCCTTTTATCACTTTTTTTTAACATTCAAGTCAATGAGAGCATGCTTTAAATCCTTAAAACTTCTTCCGCTCCCAAAAGTTTCAGCTCCTTCATACTTTCACCTACAGACGCCAAACAAACTTTACAGTGTTCACAAAATATTCAGCTATCCGGCTATATCTTTTCAGTTTGATATCTTTTACAGTTTTTGTGCAAAAGCTGTTTAAGTTTAGTGATCGTTTCAGGAAATGTTATCGATTAAACTGAGTGTCTATAGGGCTGCTTAGAGTGGATGATGTCATTGCTACAGCACAGAGCTTTAAAAAATTATCTTAGTTCCTTCTCTATAAATTGCTCTCACGCCCACAAGATCTACTTGTCATACACAATTTATACATCAAAACATAGGTATTTTTGAAAAAAAAATCCTTTTTGAAAAAATAAAAACTAATTTAAAAAAGACAAAAAAAAATTGTGCAAAAAATTTTTGGGGAAAAAAAATTATGAAAAAAATTGAAAAAAAAAATCTTTTGAAAAAAAAATCTTTGAAAAAAAAACATTTTGGAAAAATAATTCTTTTAATTTTTTTTTTTTAAATATTCCACATCTTTCATACATTAGTGGTCTTAAACTTTTTTAATGAAATTCATGTTTATTTTAAAACCATTCCTACTTTTCCAACTATTCTCACTTTTTCTTACGGATTTAAGCTATTCATCCAGTTAGCTTTAGCAATTCAGCTATTCAGCATTCCCACACATTTTCTGCAGGAAATGGATTTTCTAGTTACCTATTTCTATCAAAGATGTAATATTTATGTGAATATTCTGATTATGACACAGGAAGAATCAGAGAAGGGCGGGGTCACCTTCACTGGGTGTAAGGCTGAGCGGACCTGATGGGGAACGTGAGAAGGGGCGGGGTCTATTCATTTATTACACTGCAGAGGAATCAAATTGATGCACGTATTTTGTTCTTCCTGTGTCATAATCAGAATATTCACATAAATATTACATCTTTGATAGAAATAGGTAATTATCTACCTTTCTATATTATGGTAATAAAGTATTACACATTTCATATCAACTTTAATTAGGAATTGTACCTGAAAATCAGATCTAAACACTGACACCTTACTGGTCAATAAGAGAAGACAACTTTCTAAAGCCAGAAATCCTTTTCGGTTCAATAAAACATTTCACGATGATCCTTCCTGGGCAGTTTATAGCAAATAGTTTAATTTCAGCAATGGTTTCGGAAGAGTTCCAATGCTGGGGAGGGGAAGAGTAGCTCTGATGAAGGCATAACCCCCGGATGTGATGTTTGTTAAAAGAAGCCCTGATGATGGATTTGTTGTGGCTTCTTGGAGTGTTTGTTGGCAGACAGGAGCCCCGAGCTGCAGTACCGCCCCTCCTCCAGCCAGAGAGGAGGTTTCCCGTTACATCAGAGGGGGGCGGGGGCACCCGCATGTCACTGGGAAAGCACGGGTTTCCCAGCTTGCCGGGAAATAGCCAATGACATAGGTGGGGTCTGACGTACGAGGGGGCGGGGTCACCCATCATATCATAGGGGTAAGCCTGGCTTTCAGATTCCGATAAGGCCCCCGCCTGCAGACCCCCACAACCACCGGGCAAGGGTTGTGGGGATGAGGCCCTTGTCCCCATCAACATGGGGACATCCTCCCCATGTTGAGGGCATGGGGCCTGGTACAGTTCAGGAGGGGGGGCGCTCTCTCGTCCCCCCTATTTTCCTGTGGCCTGCCAGGTTGCTTGTTCGGATAAAGGGTCTGGTATGGATTTTTGGGGGGAACTTCATGCCATTTTTTTTTATTTGGCGTGGAGTTCCCCTTAAAATCCATACCTACCTTAAAGGAATATTTCACTTTTATTGTTTCACTTTAAGCATTATTAAAATCACTGCTCCTGAAAAAACGGCCGGTTTTCAAACTTTTTTTGCATTGAAACATGTCCCCTGGGGCAGGACCCGGGCCCCCAAACACTTTTTATGACAATAACTTGCATATAAGCCTTTAAAATTAGCACTTTAGATTTCTCCCATAGACTTTTACGAATTTGCCACGAACACCCCAAATTGTTCGCTGTTCGGCGAACGGGCGAACAGGCAATGTTCGAGTCGAACATTAGTTTGACTCTAACTCAAAGCTCATCCCTACCTATGACCAACAGTGTGGGAAAGGGGTTCAATAACACTTCCACCCACCACTAATTTGGGGGGAAAGGGGTTAACTAACACTACCACTGACCACCAATGTGGGGGTATATAACACTGCCACTGACAACCAATGTGGGGGTGAATAACACTGCCACTGACCACCATTGCAAGTAGAAATGGGTGAATTAACACTGCCACATGATAAAAAGGAGTTAACTATCATTGCCATGGACCACCGATGAGGGGAGAGAGGGTTAAATAAAACTTCCAGGGGGGACGTGGCTTGATGCTGCGCGGAGATGGCTGCCTGAACCTGAAGCTCCGTTGCTGCGAGAGAAATCTGTTTGCTTTTCCCCATCTATCTAGCCACCATGTGTAAGATTGCCAGGCCAGTGTATTCCAAAAAGACTCCCCACTCGTAATTGGGGCACAACTTGCCAGAAATCTTTTGCACCCAGCCTTCTGAGATTTTCTCCCGCCATGTCTTCACACAGACAGTCTGAACAGTCACCAAAGGCAAAATCGATCCATAGGCTGTGCTTTTAATTATCCAGCAGATGGCAAAGATTTTGGACTTGCAGACCATCGCCTCTGACATAGAGGATACCGTCTCAGACTTAAAGGAATAGCTTTGGGGGCGGTCTCTGATCGGCTGGTTGTGGTGGGCCACCATGATGAGAACATGCAAGATGTTAAGGAGGACTCTCTGAGGCACATATGGCATCTCATGGAGTTGCAGAGAAAGCTGGAAGACCTAGGCAATAGGGGTTGCTGAAATAACTCAGAATCAGTAGATTGTGAGCAACTTCCATTTGTTATACAAACTCGTTTAACAAACTCCTATAGCATCTGAGGGACACCCCTGTGGACTTTGAAAGAACATTCTTTGCTTTACATCTACAGGGATGTGAGGGTGACCCACCATGGGATGTGATCTGTTGCCTCACTAGTTTCAATCCTAAGGAGGCGATCCACCAATGTGCTCGAGGACAGGAAGATTTTACTTTCAATGTAGCTGATGTGAGAGTTTTCCAAGATCTGTCTCTGATTACACTCCAGCACCATAGAGCCTTGCCACCTGCCACCACAGGATTATATCATACACCTGGTGATTCCCTTTTGGCCTCCAGGTCATCCACCAAGGCAAACCAGTGGTGTTGCAAATGCAGGATGATCTGAAAAAATTTGGTGATATTTTGCAGCTGCCTCCTGTTCCTGTCCCCGACTAGTACAGCGAGTTTCTTCTACCTACACCTTTGACTGATCACCAGGCTCGTTGTAACCGCCAGGCTTGGCCATATCAACGGCAGCATCCACCAGACGGTTCTCATCTGGATCCTTAAAAGAATGACAGCGAGACTCTTTCTGCATTTCCACCATTCCAATAGGATGGAAAAGTGGCCTTTAGCAGTCTTTTTGTCTGTTTGTGTTGTGATTTTATGTGCGTTTACCTTTGCCCCAAGGTTTGCATTTTAATATGTCATGCTTTTGCACTTGCTTGACTTAGTCCCTTAATAGCAGTTATCAGACAAGCTTCTCCTAGGTGATGTCCCTTTCCGTGACCAGCTAGCTCTCTCTATGTCCTTCTTGTAGAGACATTTTAAATTAATGTACTTTTAGTGGCTTTCTGCGCCTCTAGGCAGATGTGCTGTTTCATAAACAAGCACCTATGGGGCACCATCTCATACATTTAGATCTATGACAGGCGCAAGATTCTGGGATTTCTGAATGGTTTGCTTAGACTACATGGAAGTCGTCTGCCCCCTTTCAGGCGATCTATCTTATGGTACGTTGCACACCTATATATGGGCTATGTTATGTGGTGTGTTTCTTCTTTCTGCTCCGTTCTTATCCTAGACTCTTGTGTCTTTATTCATGTTTGTGGATGGGGTTATATTGATCTGGGTGCGTTTCATGGCACACCTTAGATATTAAGCAGAGCTGCTTGTATGGACTGATGGTTATTAACAGGTTAATTTGTGCAAGATGACAGCCTTGACTTGGGGAGTGAGCTCCTATTCACGCTCTCATCATCTTTAATTTAGCAATGAGTATGAAAATATCCTGAAATCCAAGTTTCCCTGGTTTGGACTCTACACACCCAGGCGATTTCCTGGAGGATTTACCATCTTCTAATCCTGTACGCCCTATTAGCCGCTTTTATCCTGGCATACTTGGAACCTAAATTACTTTTGTTACAGCTCCTGACCTCATGTGCGCCTTTCTATTTATATTCATATAGAATTATGATCTTAGGCATGCACACAGTTTAAGAGTTTACTAGCATAACGGTTTACTAGCATTTTTAGGTAAGACTGCTTTGTACTTATTTATATATGCTGGATTGAATACCCATGCTATCCTGTTTCCTCTACTGAAGTTTTGTATAGATGGTGGAGCATTATAGCCCTAATATAGTTGATTTTCAGGCAAATTTCCCAGAACAGTCAAAGGTGGCTATCCTCCATTTTTTTCAACTTCCCGCTTCCCACACAGCTAGGTTATCTAGCCGTGCTCACACATATTTTAGCTTTGTGTAGTGGGAGAATAGTCTAGTACTTCCATCCACCTGATTTAGCTTTCTCTCTTTTCCCTCTCTTAACTCTTTGCCTCACTCTTTTTCTTTCCTATAGTTCTCTAGACTGTTTTGGCCTAGTCCCCCCTTTCTGCTTTCCCTTTCCTCTTCCACCCTCACTTTTTTTTTTCCCTGGAAAGGTGTGGTGCTTCTCACAGATAACCATCTGACTACAAGACCTTCTTCCTCGGTCTTCCTGTGTGACTTTGATACTTTCTCATTGTTATTATGTCGGGGATGAGCAAACATTCACCTGATGGACTTAAATTTTACCCACTAAATGCGAGAGACCTGAACACACCTGAAAAGCTGTCTATGGTCCTTCATGAACGCAACGAAATCTTAATTAAATTTTTTTTTTATTCAGAAGACACATTTCAAATAGTCTACTGCTCCTAAATTGACCAACAATAGGTTCCCTACCTTCCGCCCCCTCTACACTTCTAACCCATCGTCCAAGAAGAGTGGAGTTGCCATTATGTTTACATTTTTATAGTCCCAATGTGAAGCATGTGGGTCTCTTTCGGTCTGTGGGCAATGCCCTGTCCTCTTTCGCTTTTGGGATGTTTATCCTTGGCGGGGATCTGAATCTTCCCCCTAAGCCGGCTCTGGATATTTTCTCTGGCATGACATCCATCCCTTAGAGAGCCCTTCAGGCTCATTTGTGGTACTTTCTATGACCAAATGACGAAAAAATTACTTTATTTAGCCCTCCACATCAGAAATATTCTAGGCTGGACTATTTTTTTATTTTGCAGACGGACTTACTTTGTGTTCAGGCTGAACGTATTGATCTTTTGGACCACCAGGCATTACTCACTACCTTACAGAATAATTTTTTGCAGAAATGATAATGATAATGTCTCTCCCCTTATGCTCTGGGAAAAAAAAGAGTATATTTGGTAGGGACTGTTATTCCTCATAGACTAAACTCAAAAAGGACAAACAGGTGTATATTTCCTCCCTACTTAAACAAATTTTATTGGAGAACACACACATAAGCATTCTATGGCTCAATCCCCTTTAGCTGAACTCACTCATACCCGCAAATCCCTTGGAGGAAATGGAAGTACAGACATATGTGTATATTATTTGTTGTTTGTACCTGTAGTAGGGCCCAGAAACAATAGTGCACCTTTTTATCCTGCCAAAAAACACACTGACACTATAACTAAATAAATAAAAAAAAACATTTTAATACTGCCTCAAATACACTGACCCTAATCTATAACTCTGACTATGACATTTGATCCTAAAATGGACCATAACACTAACTCTGAGGGGGTTATTTACGAAAGGCAAATCCACTTTGCACTACAAGTGCAAACTGCAAGTGCAAAGTGCATTTGAAATTGCACTGAAAGTGCACTTCGAAGTGCAGTCACTGTAAATCTGAGGGGTAGATCTGAAATGAGGGGAAGCTCTGCTGATTTTTTTTATCCAATCATGTGCAAGCTAAAATGCTGTTTTTTTTTTTTTCTTTCCTTGCATGTCCCCCTCGGATCTACAGCAACTGCACTTCCAAGTGCACTTTCAGGTGAACTTTACACTTGTAGTTTGCACTTGTCGTGCAAAGTGGATTTGCCTTTCGTAAATAACACCCTGACACTGACCTAGATTAAACTTGATCTAGCTATTTTATCTTTATTTGTTATTTGTTTATTTATTTTTTATACTCACTTTTCTTTGTTTACATTTCTCTCTTCTAGCAAGGAGAAAAAAGATTCAATGTATCTTTTTTCTTATTCAAGAGGAGAAAAAACACAAGAGTGGGCTGTACAGTGACTGATTACTGTGGTATGCAATCAGAAGCTATCAGAGTGGTCAGGTGATGGGAACCAGACCGGCTTCCCGATCATTGGACAGCGAGAGCTTGGTCTCTCAGTACAAATACAATGGCACATATGCGGCTCCATGGAAGGAGACCTATTTTTATATCAAAGCACATACTGTATGCGTACACTCATCAGAAAGCGGTCAGCAATAAGGGGGTACCCAGATACCACCCCCTATGTGAATCAGTATGGGGCTCATAGTACCCTACTCATAGTACTCATTCCCCCAAAAAATTGTAACCTAGTAATACAGATTTTTTTTGATTCCCTCTCTTCTGATAAACTGGACTTGTAACTTTCTCACAATAATAAATGTGTTCTTGACAATAATTGTAGTCTTATATTGGTAGAATTGGGTTAATGCCATTTTTTTGGAGTGATAAAAATTACTGTGATTTTGAAGTAGACAATCTACAATAATGTTGTTCTAAGATTATAAATACATTTTATATGTATTTTTTGCTTTATGCAAAAGCATCTATTTCTGGACTGCAGCATCAGAATATATTAATCAGAATGATGTGAAATTTAAAGAACATAATTTTTCTATACAATACATTTGGATAAAGCTACAGGAGCTCTTACCTCACATGAAGCAATCAAGTATACAATTAATCATTCTGGCAACATCTAATGTAGATTGGATTAAAAAAAAGTTCTCCTTGCTATAAATTTGATTTTGATTCAGCTGGGATGTGTTATCATTTCATTCCAATTCTATTTCCTTGCAAGTTTTGTATGCTTCACCTTCAAATGTTACATGAGAGCCTGTTTTAGTTACATTTACCTCTTTACATATATTTAATAATATAATACATATTTGCATATACCTAATATAATTTTGGTAATAAATGAAAGGAAAAAATAATGTTGTCATTCTGAATTGTTCTAGAATATATAAACAAAATAGAAAAACATGTTTTCGTTATATATAAAGTAATATAATTTCTTGGTGTTGAAAGGAAGGACAATAAACACATTTCATCTGGGTGACTAACGTAATACTGCAGTGTTCTGCAACGCAACGGTCATGTCATGGTTACAACTAAGGGGATGTGGTTAATAGAAATTCGATTTTTATACATTTATAAAATGTCAGGTGATATTTTGTCAGTGGTAATAATTTTGGATTCACTACAAGCCAGAGGCTTTGCAAAACTGTGTAAGACTGGCTAGACCAATTATGTGTCCATTTTATCATCATCATCATGCTTTAAATAGGATTTACAGTGCCTTGAAAAAGTGTTCATACCCCTTGAAATTTTCCACATTTTGTCATGGTACAACTAAAAACGTAAATGTATTTTATTGGGTTTTTATGTGATAGACCGCCACAAAGTGGCACTTAATTGTGAAGTGGAAGGAAAATCATAAATGGTTTTCAAAATGTTTAAAAAAAATATCTGAAAAGTGTGGCCTGCATTTGTATTCAGCCCCTTTACTCTGATACCCCTAACTAAAATCTAGTGGAACCAATTGCCTTCAGAAGTCACCTAATAAGTAAATAGATTCCACCTGTGTGTAATTTAATCTCAGTATAAATACAGCTGTTCTGTAAAGCCCTCAGAGGTTTGTTAGATAACATTAGTGGACAAACAGCATCATGAAGGCCAAGGAAAACACCAGACAGGTCAGGAATAAAGTTTTGGAGAAGTTTAAAACTGGGTAAGGTTATAAAAAAATATCCCAAGCTTTGAATATCTCACAGATCACTGTTCAATCCATCATCCAAAAATGGAAAGGGTTTGGCATAACTGCAAACCTACCAAGACATGGCCATCCACCTAAACTGACAGGCCGGGCAATGAGAGCATTAATGAGAGAAGCAGCCAAGAGGCCCATGGTAACTGGAGGAGCTGCAGATATTCACAGCTCAGGTGGAAGAATCTGTCCACAGGACAACTATTAGTCGTGCACTCTACAAATCTGGCCTTTATGGAAGAGTAGCAAGAAGACAGCCATTGTTGAAAGAAAGCCATTGGAAAGTCCCGTTTGCAGTTTGTAAGAAGCCATGTGGGGGGCACAGCAAACATGTAGAAGAAGGTGCTCTGGTCAGATGAGACCAAAACTGAACTTTTTGGCCTAAAAGCAAAACGCTAAGTGTAGTAGAAAACTAATACTGCACATCACCCTGAACACACCATCCCCACCGTAAAACATGGTGGTGACAGCATCATTTTGTTGGAATGCTTTTTTTCACAGGGACAGGGAAGCTAGTCAGAGTTGATGGGAAAACGGATGGAGCCAAATACAGTCCAATCTTAGAAGAAAACATGTTAGAGTCCGCAAAAGATTTGAGACTGGGGCAGAGGTTCACCTTCCAGCAGGACAACACCCCAAACATACAGCCAGAGTTACAATGGAATGGTCCTTTAGATCAAAGCATATTCCCATGTTAGAATGGCCCTGTCAAAGTCCAGACCTTAATCCAATTGAAAATCTGTGGCAAGACTTGAAAGTTTGCTGTTCACAGATGCTCTCCATCCAATCTAACAGAGCTTGAGCTATTTTGCAAAGAAGAATGGGCAAAAATGTTACTCTTTAGATGTGCTAAGCTGGTAGAGACATCCCCAAAAAAACTTGCAGCTGTAATTGTAGCGAAAGGTGGTTCTACAAAGTATTGGCTCGGGGGTGCTGAATACAAATGCACGCCACACTTTTCACATATTTATTTGTAAAAAAAATTGAAAATTATTTATCATTTTCCTTACACTTCACAATTATGTGCCACTTTGTGTTGGTCTATCTCATAAAATCCCAATACATACATTTACGTTTTTTGGTTGTAGCGTGACAAAATATGGAAATTTTCAAGGGGTATGAATACTTTTTCAAGGCACTGTACATGGTGCAGAGTTATGCAAGCGATTTCATGTGTCCATTTATTTTTTGTTTCCCCTCTACAAAATTTTTGGGGAGAATATCTGATTTATTGTAATATATTTATGTAAGAGGCATAGGTGGGGATATCTTTGCTTTGAACCCCACACAGAACTGCACAGCTTCTCTTTAGGAAAGTTTACCCCCCTTCATGACCATGCCATTTTTTTGCGATACAGCAATTATTTTAATTATCAATTTGGTGGTTGTACACAAATAAAATTGATGCCCTTTTTTTCCCCACAAATAGAGCTTTCTTTTGGTGGTATTTGATCTCATCTGCAGTTTTTATTTTTTGTGCTATAAACAAAAAAAAAAACGACAATTTAAAAACAAATATATATATATATATATATATATATATATATATATATATATATATATATATATATATATATATTTTACTCTCTGCCATAAATCACATACAAAAAAAAACGTAAAACATCTAATTTCTTCATCAATTTAGGCCAATATGTATTCTGCTTAATATTTTTGGTAAAAAAAAAAAATCCCAATAAGCGTATATTTATTGGTTTGTGTAAAAGTTATAGCGTCTACAAACTATGGGATATTTTTATGGAATTTTTATTTATTTATATTTTTTACTAGTAATGGCAGTGATCAGTAACTTATTGTGGGACTGCACCAATGCAGCAGACAAATGGGACACTAAGTGACACTTTTGACAGTAAGTGACACTAATACAGTGATCAGTGCTAAAAATATGCACATGCACATGCACTGTCACTGTACTAATGACTAGACATGGGAGCCGTTGAAAAATTTGTTTTGTTATGTTCCGTTCCGTATTTAAAAAAAAATCGTAATTCGTAATTTGTGTACGGAATTCAATTCGGATTCGTCCGAAATACGAATTTCGTACGACGTGTATAACGAACGATTCGACCGGAACGAACAACTGATTCGACCGGAAATGTACTTCCCCCACCCAATTCCAGCAGCAATCTTCTCTCTATAATGTCGAATCTTTTCTCTCTATAATGTCGAATCTTTTCTCTCTATGTCGAATCTTTTCCTTCTATAATGTCGAATCTTTTCTCTCTATGTCAAATCTTTTCTCTCTATAATGTCGAATCTTTTCAATTTGGAGCCGAAATTTGTAAACGAAACTTCGTAAACGAAACTTCGTATTTCGTACAGAATTCGTATCCGCAATTCGTACGAAACTAATCGCACATGTCTACTAATGACACTGGCAGGGAAAGGTTAAATGTGTCCCTAGGAAGTGCTTTCTAACTGTGTGGGGGATGCTTTAACTGTGGGAAGACAGAGATCCATGTTTCTGCTTAGCAGAAACACAAGATCTCTCGCTCTCCTTGTCACAGAACGGCGATCTGCCTTGTTTACATAGGCAGCCTGCCATTCTGCCACTCTTGGGAATGATCAACGGGTCCCATTGGACACGTGCGCATGCGCCGCAGACCCGGAAAAGCAAAAGGTTTGCGCAGGAGAGCCACCGCCCAGTATATGTACATGGGGCGGTCAGGAAGTAGTTAAAACCATGCCAGTCTAGTATTGCACTCTGCCATTCATGCATTTCTCAAACTGATTTTATTTGGAAGCCTCCTTAACAGGTTAATTTAATGTTGTCAACTCAATAGTTACTGTAGGTAAGTTCTATGCTAATTCACACTTTAATATTTGGTCAGCATTAATGTTTAACAGATCTTGGATATTCTCTCTAAATGGAAATTTAGAGATACATGACATACAGTATAGTGGATCAACATTCTTCATTGTCCTCTATGCATCGGCGCCACACATCCTGCCTCACGTGTGACATCACGGGTTGGCGTCATGACGTGGGGCATGAGTCCTTCCTTCTTAGCTGGTCCAGCTGGGGAATATGGGTGTTCTCCATGGGCGGTGGTCACCGCCCACGTCAGAGCCCCTCCCCACCGTGGTCATGCCTGTGGGACGTTGGTATGAGTCAGCGTACATGCGTGCGGGGCGGTCATATCCTGCCTCCTCTGACACAGTCTGGGTGCCACAACACTGAGGACGTTACATCCTGCCATAGTACCCCATTTCTATCATTTTGGTATACATGTAAGCTATACTAGGTTCCATCATTCACCCCTCTGCTAGACAGTTTTTCTTTTTCTATCTATTGGCCTTCGTTAATCGGGACTGTCTCTGCTATTTTTAGACCTCTTTTTTACATCACACTTTTTTGGTCATCTGGATACAACTTTCATGCTCATTCACTCCACTCTATTGCATAGACATCCCTACTTTTTACCTTGTCCATCTAATAGACACTAGTATCCTTTGTCAATACATTACGATACATTTATTATGTATTTTTTTTTACCTCAGACTCCCTTTAGGTAGTCACCACTGGCGCAGCACCTTGTTCAACCTTGAATACCAGCACCCTGGGCTCTGGGTTTGGAGGGGTATGGCTGTGCGCCCAGCCAGCACGCGGCTCCTTTATACCTCAGCTTCTGGGACAGGCAACTTCTTGGCCATGGCTCTATACCTGCCACATCCCATTGCAGTCATTTCATGTAAGTAATCAGGGTGGGCCCAATCAATTTCCTGTTACGATCCGTTACAATTAGATTAATTTCATCTTATTTCACCTTAGACATCTCTGAGTATCTACCCCTGATGTGTGGTTTACACGAAACGCGTCGGTCAATTGAGATACAGATATGTGGTTACATCACACCAGCAACTCAGAACAGATTTTATCCATCAACCATGGTTCCACTGTTTCATATTCTTTTCCTTCACAAGTGCTGTTTTTATTCTGCTTTTTACAATCTATGTACATATAAGAATTATTGAATGTATATACTCATCAACTGTGACCACTACGTGGCGCTAGGTTGTCACATATTTTATGTACCCTTGATGCCTATTTTTGCATACGCATATACCTATGTGGTTGTAAATCTTATGAAATTATATTTATTATAATGTTTTTTTCTATCTGTGGTCTCTGTCATTGATATGTGTTATACACTTCACTATGACTAATAAAAATGTACTTTTAATTTCAATACCCCCACCTTTTCCATGGCCTCAATCAAAGTCCCAAACTTCCCCACTTGATTAACATTCTTCATTGATCTAAAATGACCAACTACAACACACTTAATTTGAGCAACTTATTATAGCTCACCCAATTACTGCATTTTGGGTACAGAGGAGCACATGGAAAAGCATGTCCTGCTCCTCCTTCACTTCTTTCCTCCCATTGCATATTCCTTTCTGTTTGACAGGCATATCAAGTAAAGCTGAGCAAAATCAATGGTGCTCAAATGGACGAGATATAGAGATAAAATCAGAAAGGCCTTGCAAGAGGACTAAATTTGAAATACCATAACTTCTTATCTTTTGAAACAAGAAGTTAAAGCTAATCTTTAAAACACACTTTTTTGGAAAAGGTTAATAAAAACAGCTAAAAAGTTCTCAATCCCTAACATAATACTGTTTACCGCTTAAATCAATATAAAGTTCAAAGGGACTTAAGGGCTGAAGGAAAAAAGCATAATGCTATTTTTTTTTTCAATAAACAGTCCCTAAATGATTATAACATAATAAAATAAATGTCAATTCTATAAACAAAGTTAATTAAAATTTAACAAGAAATTTTGATAGCAAAATGAAAAATATTAAGACAAAAAAGTATATTTAAATGAAATTATTTTAGTAACCAGGTTTAAAACTTTAAAATATTAGAAATACCATAGGCCCTAAAAACATTAAAGCTAAACTCTAGGCAGATACAAAAGGCACAACTATAATATGGCATTGTAATCATTAATATATAGCCAAATGTATTTTATACATGCAAAAGTATAAGCACTTGAATTCGATTTGCTATCAATCTCATGTTATATTTGTATAGCAGAGCTCAGAAGGAGGGAGGGAGAAGCAGAATAAGGAGTCATTCAGTTGTGCTGACAAGGCATGCACTGATAGAAGGAACAAGTAGAGATCCAGTTGTAGGCTTCAAATTTGTACTTGATGGTCTAAGTTTAGAGAAATTAATTGAATGGTGTTGTGAGTTGTGACTCATTCAACCAGGAGGAAGACTAAGGGCATCTAGTGGCAGAAAAAATTACTACAAGAAACAACTTCAGATTAAAGGAGAGTATTGCAGCAACAGCTGTTTTATTTTATTTTTTAGGCCTGGCTCACACCTATGCATTTTTTAGTGTGTTTTTTCGTTTTGCAGAAACACACTGCAGTCCCTTTAACATGGTTTCTTATGGATGTAGTTCACATCTGTGCATTTTATGGAAAGGGCCAGGGATTTATGGTTTTCTGGTTCCATAGACTTCAATGAATCAAAAATGTGTATTGAAAAATGCAAAATGCACCTGGAATATGCAAACTGCAACCTGCATAGGTGTAAATCAGGCCTTAATGGACTACTCATTTTTTGTTTTATTTTTGACTATGTTTCAGCTTTCAAGCTAATTCTTACTAAACTCTTTATCTGCAAACACCAGTGAAAAGTTTATTCTCAAAGTTCAAAAGTAAAACAGTGACATCATTCAAGTAGGGTCTCAGCACTTTGTCCCCTTCATTCCTGTGCACCTTTTCTATGTTTGCACTAGAGGTTAACAGGCTGAAAGGCTGAAAGGCTGAAAGGCTGCCAGGCCACTGCTGGATAGGAGGAACAGAATGAAATGGTAATAAACATGGTTGATCCTGCCAGTTCCTGAGTCCCCCTGCCTCTGCTGACCATGATAATCATTGCTGCTGAGCCCTGACTACCGTGGTCAGGTTACGTGCCTCCGTCATCTGCAGCCCTGGTCTCTCCTCTGACAGTTTCTCCCCCCTCCCTCCCTGTCTGCATGAGAGCGTTTCCTCCCCACGCCTCCCCCCAAGAGATGCATAAAGGAACCAGGGGATTGAGCGCATCTTGGGTATTCAGAATTTTCTCCCCTACCTACCCTGTGCAGCAGCTCCGGGGTACGGTAGGCTCTATACAAAATAAAAAATTGTGTCACTCCAAGGCAAGCTGTACATTCTGTAATATTTGGTCTCATATATCCCCTGGGGACACATCAATGTCAGCCTCCCATCTTTGCCTACATGGAACAGGCTATTACAAGTATACTGAGTTATAGGTGAGGGCAGTGGACATTTGTTTGTACTGTTGTTATATTGGTGAGGGGATGCACTGGACACCTTCTCTGCCATAGTGCTATATGCTGGGTGTTCAGTGCGCCCCTGTGCCTTTAAGGAGGGATGAGCTCCCTCCAGACTCACCTGCCCTCTGCCTATCCATTATAATGCATGTGTTTCATACTGTGGAGGCTCTCTAAATTTAGAGTTAGGACTACAGTAAATACTGGGGTGCCGGGAAGGGGCTCTGTAGCTTATGCATGTGTTTGCAAATGTGTGCAAACTAAACCCCCATTTTCAACTCATACTGTTGAACAGGTTAATTTGGTTGGCTGTAGACTGGTCGGTAAGTTAGGCTGGGAATTTCTTTGGTTTTGTCTTGCATGCGTTGCCCTTCCATGTGCTCCTAGCTTCAAACTCCAGTTATAGGTGAGGGCAGTGGCCATTTCTTTGTATTATATACCCACCCCCAGGTGTTCATCATAGCACTGGTTTGGGGGTTCAGAGAACTCCTGGACAGAACGGCACTGACACATCATAAGAATAATACTGTGATGTCCAGGAGTAAGTGTGACCTACTGCTACCAGTGGTGAAAAAGGAGGACCTATGGTGTCATGGCCAAATAATTGCAAGGTTTAATGTATTTAGTATTAGAGAGGGGAAGAGCAGCATACAAAACTGGAGTTGGGCTTTTACAATACACAAACCACAATTTTTTTTTTATAATATCAGGGGCCTGACAATACCAGCATAGGCCTCAACTTGTCCAACTTGTCTTGGTTGCCAACTAATATAATATTCACTTAGTATCTGCATACCAACATCTTGGCATAACAAAGCATGTTACATTGTTTTCATGAAAACAATTTTTTAAAGATCACAAATTTGAAGAACAATTTAAATACAGTATATAAAAGAACAAGGCCATTCAAATTTGATGTGGTTTTTGATAACTACCAGGTTCAGTCACAGGCTCATTCCCAGTGACCAGAGTTCCAAACTCTGTGCTTTGGCTCTAGTCATGGCAGAATAAATTCACATTATCACACACTTCCTGTTGTTTTTTTAAAAATAAGAAAAAACTAATCTGAATAAAATAGAAACAAAACTGAGAATGTGGCACCTTTATAATGCCAGTGTGGAAGGGAGGATATGGAAAGTGCCACAGGAAGATCCCATTATAAAGCAATAAGTGTACAAAGTCACCTAATCCATTGATGTCCAACCACAACCTAATTATCAGTTTTTAGTGGAATATTTTTTTTCCTTGGTTCACACTTCTGTGTGTGGCTGCGAGTGCAGGAATCGCATTGTTTCCCACACCTGAAATTAGCCGCAGTGAAAATGCACTGCTCTGCAAAAATGTGCTGCAAAAATGTACGCATGTAAAAAATCTCACTGCGTGTGCGGGAACCGCAGGGAAATCGATTGGCCAAAAAAACATGCAATTTAGTTGCAGCCACGTTTTTAAAAAGGTACATGCACTTTTGTTTTGGAAACGCAGACATGGCAGCCCATGAATCTGAATGGGTTGCCGTGCCCTTGCAACGGCAGCCTGCAAAAAAACAGGAGTAAACCTAGCGTTAATAATAAAAAAGTAATGCCTTTGAACATACTAATAAACATAAATATAAGATCATGCACACACTCTTTTTAATTTTTTATAGTTTTAGTGAGAGCATTTCACTTTTTACCCTTATGCACAGTTTCTAGTAGTATTTTCATTTTTATTACATTTTTATAACAACTGTGCTGTTTGCGATAGACATGTGTTACCTCTGATAGAAAGCTGCTTTTGCTTGTGGTAAAGATGAAAATTCACCAAACAAAAGACATACAAATATTTGAATGTTCAGTATCTAGAGCACTTAAATCAAAATATGGGAATGAAATGTTAAGGTTTGTGAATTGCAAGATTCTTGGTATTTTACATTAATGAGATGTCCTTTGTGGTATAAAGCCTTCAAGAAATTCTAACTACATTAGACAGTTTCAATTATTATTGATCCACACTTTCAAGATGCTGGTGTTACGTTATTGATCTGTGGTATACAGATCCACAAACTGAATAGCCTAGGTTTACCTAAAAGCTTATATGCTACTATGGGAGAGCAATTTATTTGCGGGCTTTACATATGTAACAATGAGCATTTATAAATATTTAATTCAAGAATGTTTCCTTAATATAACACTATCACTACTACAGTCAAAAGCTTTTAAAAATATACATTTTATGTTTGGTTGTGATGTTCCTTTTTTATTTTTCAAATGTTCTGTATGCTATTAAGTAAACAGTCTGAGGCAAAGTAAGAAATTTGCTTCAAATACATACATTTATAAATGAATGAAAAACAGCAGATAAAAACACTTGTCACAAATCGGCAGCTGCTGCAAACTTTGTAACTGATTCCCTTACTTTATCACATACAAAACAGATATCTGATCAATATAAAGTGATATTCCTGTTCTCTCCAATAGACAACAAGTGTTATCTGTATACAGGCGGTCCCCTAGTTACAAACATCTGACTTACAAACGACTCCTACTTACAAATGGAGGGAGACAACAGAAAGTCAGAGGAAATCTACCCCATGGAAGGAAAATGTACTCCTGTAAGAGTTATTATGAGAAAAAGGTATCTCCACTGATGCTTTATCACCAAGGCTTGTTTCCGCGGCAACCCAAAATTTTCAAAATCCAATTGTCATTGGGACAGAAACTGAGGTGAAATCTTCTGAACAGGGGTACAGACAGCAAAACAAACGTAACAGGGGAGTTAACACTTCTCTATAATATCCAAAAAGCTTAAAAATAGTTTTTTTGGCTTGAGCTACACTTACATTTTTTTCCTGTTCCAACTTACAAACAGATTCAACTTAAGAACAAACCTACACACCCTATCTTGTTTTTAACCTGGGTACCTCCTGTAAATGAACAGTGACTGTGTAAATAGAATCATTTGTATCCTATGAAACATGTTTCTTACAGATATATTAGTAAAAGAGAGCAGAACACCTTATACACATTACACATAGTTAGGCACACATTTAACCCCTTAAAGTGTTTGTTAACCCCCAAAAAACTAAGATCCTGTTCCTTTAAGGCATTAATAACAGCACAGTACTTGTGCTGTCCAATTCTTCTCTTCCTAACTGGTAATAAACATGGTTGATCCTGCCAGTTCCTGAGTCCCCCTGCCTCTGCTGACCATGATAATCATTGCTGCTGAGCCCTGACTACCGTGGTCAGGTTACGTGCCTCCGTCATCTGCAGCCCTGGTCTCTCCTCTGACAGTTTCTCCCCCCTCCCTCCCTGTCTGCATGAGAGCGTTTCCTCCCCACGCCTCCCCCCAAGAGATGCATAAAGGAACCAGGGGATTGAGCGCATCTTGGGTATTCAGAATTTTCTCCCCTACCTACCCTGTGCAGCAGCTCCGGGGTACGGTAGGCTCTATACAAAATAAAAAATTGTGTCACTCCAAGGCAAGCTGTACATTCTGTAATATTTGGTCTCATATATCCCCTGGGGACACATCAATGTCAGCCTCCCATCTTTGCCTACATGGAACAGTATGATCAGAGAGCACTGTGTATAACAATTGCGTATACACCTTAGTAATAAGACCCTTAGTAGTACTTGCTTAAACTATAGAATAATAAGGGGAATAAGGGAAAGCACTCACACTGCCACATCCGTAAATCCGTAAATTTGTGAAAGGTAAATGTGATTGCTCAAGGAGCAAAAACTATGGTCGGACTTTAGAGGCAACACACAGAATGGAGTAAAAAAAATATACTTTAATAACACATAAAAATGTTAACAAGAGAGTACAGAAATGGGACAAATCTCACTGTCTGAAATGAGATACATTAGCATTAGAATAGACAAAATTAAAAATGAATAAAGTGTAGCATGTTTCATTATTGGTTAAAAACGCGTTTTTAACCAATAATGAAACATGCTACACTTTATTCATTGTCTATTCTAATGCTAATGTATCTCATTTCAGACAGTGAGATTTGTCCCATTACTGTACTCTCTTGTTATCAGTCCGTCCTGACAAAGTCGCATGGCGAAACGCGTCGACGTAGACGTACAAGGGACTCAACCCATACTGTTCTTCATTTTGTATGTTTTTTTTATTCTGAACATTGTTAACATTTTTATGTGTTATTAAAGTATATTTTTTCTACTCCATTCTGTGTGTTGCCTCTAAAGTCTGACCATCATTTTTGCTCCTTGAGCAATCACATTTACCTTGCTCAAACTATACTACCCAGAAAAGTAACAGAAGAAAAAGAAACCGATGGAGCCAGACCTTGAATATTCATTACCTAAAGTACAGAGTTGTTACATTTTCAAGACCCCATCGAAGTACAGTACAGTGTAGTAATCCCAGCACATTCCCATCTGGAAAATCCAGTGGTCTAAATGTGGTATAACCTGAAATGCCCAATATTTTCTTAGTATTTTCTTAGTACACTGCCAGACCTTGAAAATCAAATGTAAAGTAAGGTACCGTATATACTCGAGTATAAGCCGAGTTTTTCAGCACATTTTTTTGTGCTGAAAATGCCCCCCTCGGCTTATACTCGAGTCACCTTTTTGCGCCTGATCTCCCGGACTTTGGGGCCCGGTACCAGCCGGACATAGGTCCTCTGGACCCCAAACTTGCCACACATGTAGCCTTACTCTTCCTCTACAGGCGTGCAAAGGTTGTCGCCCTGGGGACTTACGGCCAGGGAGCACCGATTTTTCAAACCCGGGCACCCCTTCCATAGACTCCCATGTTAAACTTCAGTCTAATCATGGACACAGTGAGGCATGGACACAGTGAGGCATGGACACAGTGAAGCATGTACACAGTGAGGCATGGACACAGTGAAGCATGGACACAGTGAAGCATGGACACAGTGAGGCATGGACACAGTGAAGAATGCACATGGACACAGTGAGGCATGCACATGGGCACAGTGAGGCATGGGCACAGTGAGGCATGGGCACAGTAAGGCATGGGCACAGTGAGGCATGCACATAGACACAGTGAGGCAAATTGAGGCACAGTGAGGCATGCAGATGGACACCCTAGGCTTATACTCGAGTCAATACGTTTTCCCAGTTTTTTTGTGGTAAAATTAGGTGCCTCGGCTTATATTCGGGTCGGCTTATACTCAAGTATATAGGTAAGTAAATTGATTAAAAGGTGGAATAGTAGAGTCCAAAGCCAACAATGCATTGCCTTTAAAAAAAATAGTAAGTAAGTATATTATAGGAAGATCATGACAGGTCCATGCAATATGCAGGACCCACATGGGAGAGCTCAAAGGGGAATGCATGTTCCTTATGCTATTTTACAGGATTGCCATTGGCTACAGCATAGCTTCCCCCTGCGCAGCAACAAGCAGCGGATTGGTTGATTTGGGCGGGTAACAAAAGCCCGCAATTCTGAAGGAGATAAAAGGACCAGTCCGGCCGTTACCTGCAGACCCTGAGGAACAGGACCGGGACTCAGAAGGATAAAGCGCCGTTCGCCTGAGAAGAGGGAGAGCCTGCTCTGCCGCCTCATTGAAAAGGCCAAGAGTTCCGGAGGTGAGGAGTGGCTTCTTCAATGCCTGGAGGTCGGTCATGCCGAGGCCACGCCTGGGCCGTTGGCCGTCACAGCCCACAAGAAAATGGAGGAGCCAGGAGCGAGCATGCACAGTCCGTGCCGACAGCCGGGTAGGCAGAAGAAGAAACAGAGGACGGATGCTTCCCCTGCAGCCTGAAGCGGGAGAGAGAGAGCTGGCAGAGTTCCTCACAGACAGGACTCCATTGTGGAACACCATGGTGCTACACAGCCTGCAGCTGCTGCAGCGGCTGGAAGTGAGCAACCCAGGAGTCTGCCTTTAGGTGAGACACTCTCTCAGGTTAATGTTACTGAATTTAATGGTCTGGTTAAATTCTTATCTAATATATTGAATGTTAATAAGGCTGAAGGCGCACAGTTTTCTGGTGCTTTGCACGGTGCTAATGCCAGTGCTAATTCAAGTGGGGCACAGTTACATGGCGCAACTTTGCAGAATGACAGCTTTTTTCAGTGTACTGACATGGATAATATTAGTCCAGTTTGGCAAGATTTAACTGATGCCCCCCTGGTTGCAAATTGTAAGGATGGTTTGAATAGCAGGGCTAGGAGGCCTGTTCAGGCCCGCAAATCTTTTATTCCTGTTTCACAATCCACACACTCTGTTGTGGCGGAGTCCTCCTTTAAGACTCCTCTGCCAAGTGAAATCTCACCTCTAGGTTTCAACTAAGCCAATTCTGTCAAGGAGAAAATTTGGGGGGGCGATTTCATTGATTTGCTGTCATTATTGCCAGCACCCAAGGAATTCCTTGCCAAATCTGACAGGAAATCAAAGGACCGCACTGAAGAGGATAGGCAGAGGGCTGTCCCCAAAACTTTTCAGAATTGGCTACAGGCCTTCTGCATTTATGCAGCGGTGTTGGGAGAACAATTTCCTAAAAAAAGTTTAGGACTATTTCAGCACGTGGACATAGTTTCGGAAGCCTTCCGTCATTTTGGTGGTACAGCATGGTTCACCTTTGACAAGAGTTTCAGGCAGAAGTTAGCAGTTCACCCGACCTTACAATAGGCTTGCAAAGATGTGGGTTTATGGTTAAATCTCATGCTACCGCAGAAGCCGCAATTCACACCCCGGGCAGTGGCTAGCACGCAAAATGCCTTTCGGAAAGGTTTCTGCTTTGCCTATAATGAAGGGCAATGCAAATTTTTGGCCAACTGCAGATACAGGCATGAGTGCTCTTATTGCTATGGGAACCATCCCGCTAGTAAATGTTTTCAGAAGTCATCAGCAGCTTCCCTCCCATCACTACCCCGCGATGCTGGTGGAAATGGCTATGACACCAGTGAGCTTGCCAAGAATGCTAGCGTGGTTAGATCTTTACCCAGATCGCTAGATGGCATGCTGCTAATTGATGGTTTCAAGGAAGGTTTTTTGGTCCCCTCTTTTGCTGGGTCGGGATGCACTTTGGTAAAAAATTTGTATTCAGCTATGACCCACCCTGAGTTTGTCCGGGATAAGATTTCTAAGGAAGTTGCGGAGGGAAGAGTAGCTGGCCCTTTCCTTCGCCCACCTTTTACAAACTTCTGACTCTCCCCTTTGAGCATTGTTCCCAAAAAGGAGCAGGGCAGTTTCAGGCTCATCCACCATTTGTCATATCCAGAAGATGCTTCACTCAACGATGAGGTTTCAGAGGTTATAGCCCCAATTTCATATTCTTCTTTTGATGAAGCACTTCTACTGTTAAGTCGTTTTGGGCAGGGTGCTCTGTTGGCGAAAGCGGACATCAAATCCTCCTTTCGGCTGCTACCTGTGCACCCACAAGGTTTCAATTCCCTGGGTTTCCATTTTCAGGGCCGTTTTTATTTTGACAAATGTATGCCCATGGGTTTTTCGTTAACCTGTTTTTATTTTGAGGCCTTCTCAAAATTTTTACATTGGGTTCTGTCTGAACTTTCCCCTGCTGGAGGTTTTTTGCATTATTTAGACGACTTTTTGTTCGTGGGGCCGGCTGACTCCCCTTTATGTCCTAAATCATTGAACAATTTTTTTCGTATCTGTGATGCCTTTGGTATTCCCATTGTGCATGAAAAGACGGTTTTCCCTACATCCTCTATAGAATTCTTGGGAATCACCATTGACTCATCCTTAATGGAATTCAGACTTCCCATGGACAAATTGCATCGTACTGTATGAGAATAATGATCTTGCTATTTCTATCCAAACGCAAGGTGTTGTTAAAAGAGGCCCAGTCATTACTGGGGCTTTTTGCATTCACAGCCAGGGTTATTACAATAGCCAGAATTTTTTCTAGACGTCTTAAGAACCCCCTTTCTCATGTTTCCATCTCTAAGGGCGTCAAAGAGGACTTGAAAATTTGGGACTCTTTTCTTTGCAACTTTAATGGGTCCGCTGTCTGGCAGCAACCTTTTACCAGCGTTTTTCAATTAAATTTCTTCACAGATGCCCCGGGTTCCTCAGGCTTTGGAGCCTTTTTGGATAGCCATTGGTGCGCCTCTACATGGCACTCCAGTTGGTTGCACCAAGATATTCTACATAACATTGTCCTTCTTGAGTTGTTCCCAGTTGTATTTCAATAGTGATATGGAAAGAGCAGTTTATGAACCGTAGGGTTATCGTACATACTGATAACAAATGTGTACTATTTGCTATCAATATGTTGTCATCTAGATCTGAGCTAGTTATCAAAATTTTACGTTTCCTAGTCTTGCATTGTATGCGTTTTAACATCTGGTTGAAAGCACGTTGATAATAATATAGATGACACTTTATCTCATGTACAGTTCCAGAGATTCCGGGAGTTTATTAGTTTCCTCGGGTGGGTTTTCCTTCTGCCACTTAGAGTTTGAAGGTTTTGTGCCTGGGTTATTTAGAAAAGATTTAGTTCACTTGTTAGACATTGGCATGGACATATTCAATATGGGCCTGCAAAGTCTAATTGAAAGTGCCATGGTGTTGGGGGGACCTCATATAGCAGCTTCTCTCCTGGCCTCGGTCGGTGGGGAATAGTCGTCCAGCATTGTCTGGATGGGCACAGTGTAAAATTTTGGGTTGATATATTATAGCCAAGATGGCTTCATATTTAATTTTAATTTTAAGTTAATTTATTATCAGGTTACCCCTTGAACAACATCGTGGCCTAAGTTAATTTACCAAAAGCAAATAAATTGTTTAAAGAAAGAAATGTTTGTTGGTCTTTATTTATTAATGACTCCTTTGTACTAGCCCATGACAGGTCTATGCAATATGCAGGACCCACATGGGAGAGCTCAAAGGGGAATGCATGTTCCTTATACTATTTTACAGGATTGCCATTGGTTACAGCATAGCTTCCCCCTGTCTAGCAACAAGCAGCGGATTGGTTGATTTGGGCGGGTAACAAAAGCCCGCGATTCTGAAGGAGATAAAAGGACCAGTCCGGCCGTTACCTGCAGACCCTGAGGAACAGGACCGGGACTCCCACCCGCCATCCCTATTTCTTGGAACAGTCATGATGTTGTTTAGAGTTGAGCGGACACCTGGATGTTCGGGTTCGACGGGTTCGGCCGAACTTCGGTAAAAAGTTCGAGTTCGGGACCGAACTTGACCCGAACTTGACCCCGAACCCGAACCCCATTGAAGTCAATGGGGATCCGAACTTCTGAGGACTATTCGCGCTTGTTTCCCGTGCTTAGAACTCTCCCTGCACAAAGTGTAATTTCTGAAGGAAAAAAAGTAATTTAAAACACACTCGCGGCTATTAATGAATTGTCGGCTCCCGGCAATACATAGAAAAGTCATTGATAAAAAAAAAAAGCGTGGGGGTTCCCCCAAATTCAATTACCAGGCCCTTCAGGTCTGGTATGGATTTTAAGGGGAACTCCACCCCAAATTTTAAAAAAAATGGTGTGGAGTACCTCCAAAAATCCAGACCAGACCCTTTATCCGAGCACGCAACCTGGCAGGCCGCAGGAAAAAAGGGGGGGACGAGAGAGCGCCCCCCCTCCTGAACCGTACCAGGCCACATGCCCTCAACATGGGGAGGATGTCCCCATGTTGATGGGGACAAGGGCCTCATCCCCACAACCTTTGCCCGGAGGTTGTGGGGGTCTGCGGGCGGGGGGCTTATAGGAATCTGGAAGACCCCTTTAACAAAGGGGACCCCCAGATCCCAGCCCCCCCTATGTGAATTGGTAATGGGGTACATTGTACCCCTACCATTTCACAAAGAAAGTGTAATTTTTTTTTTTAAATACACAGACACCATTGGGAAAGTCCTTTATTAAAAAAAAAAAAAAAAAGCATTCCAGCGATGAAATCCAGTGTCCCCCGGCGATCCCGATGTCCAGCGCTGTCCAGACGAAATGTCATTGGCTGAGCCTGAGCCAATGACGTAGGTGTAAGGCTGAGGACCTGATGCGGAACGTGAGAAGGGGCGGGTCTATTCATGTATTAAACTGTGGAGGAAGTTCCCCATCAGGTCTGCCCCCTCGTATGTCAGACCCCGCCTACGTCATTGGATGAGCAGGCCTGATGGGGAACTTCCTCTGCAGTATAATACATGAATAGACCCTCCCCTTCTCACGTTCCGCATCAGGTCCTCAGCCTTACACTACGTCATTGGCTGAGCGGACCTGATGGGGAACTTTAGAAGGGGCGGGTCTATTCATTTAATACACTGCCGAGGAAGTTCCCCATCAGGTCCGCTCAGGCTCAACCAATGACATTTCGTCTGGACAGCGCTGGACATCCGGATCGCTGCGGGACACTGGATTTCATCGCTGGAATTATTTTTTTTTTTAATAAAGGACTTTCCCAATGGTGTCTGTGTATTTTTTTTACAATTTTTTACACTTTTTTTGTGAAATGGTAGGGGTACAATGTACCCCATTACCAATTCACATAGGGGAGGGCCGGGATCTGGGGGTCCCCTTTGTTAAAGGGGTCTTCCAGATTACGATAAGCCACCCGCCCGCAGACCCCCACAACCACCGGGCAAGGGTTGTGGGGATAAGGACATCCTCCCCATGTGAGGGCATGTGGCCTGGTACGGTTCAAGAGGGGGGGCGCTCTCTCATCCCCCCCATTTTCTGCGGCCTGCCAGGTTGCATGCTCGGATAAAGGGTCTGGTCTGGATTTTTGGGGGTACTCCACGGCATTTTTTTTTATTTGGGGTGGAGTTCCCCTTAAAATTCATACCAGACCTGAAGGGCCTGGTATGGATATTTGGGGGAACCACACGCATTTTTTTAAAATTTGCGGCAGGGTTCCCCTTAATATCCATACCAGACCTGAAGGGCCTGGTAATTGAATTTGGGGGAACTCCCACGCTTTTTTTTTTTTATCAATGACTTTTCTATGTATTGCCGGTAGCCGACAATTCATTAATAGCCGCGAGTGAGTTTTAAATGACTTTTTTCCTTCAGAAATGACACTTTGTGCAGGGACAGTTCTAAATACGGGAAACAAGCATATTGCCAAACACCGGACCCGAACCCGAACATACAGTCAATTGTTCGGGTTCGGGTCCGGGACCCCAAAACCCCAAAGTTCGGTACGGACCCGAACTTTACAGTTCGGGTCAATAAAGTTCGGGTCCGCTCAACCCTAATGTTGTTTAGTGGGAGAATAGTCATCCAGCATTGTCTGGATGGACACAGTGTAAAATTTTGGGTTGATATATTATAGCCAAGATGGCTTCATATTTAAATTATAAGTTAATTTATTATCATGTTACCCCTTGAACAACATCGTGGCCTAAGTTAATTTACCAAAAGCAAATAAATTATTTAAAGAAAGAAATGTTTGTTGGTCTTTATTTATTAATGACTCCTTTGTGCTAGCCCATGCAAGCCACCGCTTTCCCAATCTGCAAGATGTTGAATTTGAGCTACCAAAAAATAAACACAGGGGTTTGGTGCCGATAGCCCCCTTGATCATTTGGATGTTGTAAGAAATCATATCTAATTCTAGCAGGCTTATTGCCCTATATCAAATTCTGAAAAATCGTAGGTTGTCCTTTAACCCTTTCGCTGCCATGTCCATATGTCGTACAGTCCTGACAGCAGGGGGGGTTTCACACACAATTCCCCCACCATGTATTCCAGGCTCCGCTTGCCCATCTGTGGGACCGAGACCAACATGGTGGGTGGAGGGGAGGGAGAAGGACGGGCACACGTCTGCTCACCTCCCCTTGACATAGCATGTGACATAGCTAGCCTCCTCTTGACATAGCATATGACATAGCATATAACATACATGCAGTCGATAGTGATTCTTGGGTATCAGCTAGGTATAGTAAAATATCGTCTGCATACAAAGCTATTTTTTCTTCATATTTTGCCCTACATAACCCCCTCACCCCAGCAGTTTGTCTCAACAAGGTCGTGAGAGGCTCTATAGCTAATTTAAACAAAAGAGGTGATATAGAACACCCTTGTCTGGTTCCACAAAACAACGGAAAATAACCAGCCAATCTCCCATTGACTTTTCACTTTACCTTCATCTGATAACATTGTTATCTTTTGGGAATCATTGCAGATGTTGTTTTTCCTTTTCCCTCTGAAGTGTGTCCCTAGTGTGACTTCTTGCAAGCCCTATCAGGCTGGATTCCTTTTTCCTTGGGGAGGCTGGGATAATCATGGAGCCCCCCCCCCCCGATCATTCAACTGATTTTTTAAATCTCTGGTTATGAGACCTTCTATTCCACCATCTAGCGGTAATTATACCTCTTGTGTATATAGAAAATTGGTACACTACGAATGGTTTTTGAAATTTGAGATATTGAATGTATTTCATAGACCATGAATATATGGGTCAAAACACGTCGGGGCTTCATTATAGTGGACATTAATGTGATGGTGTCCATTATTGTGTTTGCATTGCTGTACTGCAGAATATGTACTATGTCCTTTAACCAGAACTGATATTTTAAATGTTAACATGAATATGACTTTTTCTTAATAAAAACTGTTTTATATAACTCTTTCATATAATTATTTGATCTTGCTACATCACTGCTTAAAAACCCCATTGGGGGAACTTCTCCAAATTGTCTGTTCTGGGGTGTGCAGCTCAAATATCTCCCACATGTGTCTTTCCTATGCTATATACATTTAATACTAGACTGTTAGACATTTGAGAAAAACTTGTACCTAGAAAATATGCAAAATATATACAGTATCTGACAAAAGTGAGTACACCCCTCACATTTTTGTAAATATTTTATTATTTTTTCATGTGACAACACTGAAGAAATTACACTTTGCTACAGTGTAAAGTAGTGAGTGTACAGCTTGTATAACAGTGTAAATTTGCTGTACCCTCAAAATAACTCAACACACAGCCATTAATGTCTAAACCGCTGGCAACAAAAGTGAGTACACCCCTAGGTGAAAATGTCCAAATTGGGCCCAATTAGCAATTTTTCCTCCCCAGTGTCCTGTGACTCATTAGAGTTACAACGTCTCAGGTGTGAATGGGGAGCAGGTGTGTTAAATTTGGTGTTATCGCTCTCACTCTCTCATACTGGTCACTGGATGTTCAACATGGTACCTCATGACAAAAGAACTCTCTGAGGATCTGAAAAAAAGAATTGTTGCTCTACATAATGATGGCATAGGCTATACTAACATTGCCAAGACCCTGAAACTGAGCTGCAGCACGGTGGCCATGACCATACACCATTTTAACAGGACAGGTTCCAATCAGAACAGGCCTCGCCATGGTCGACCAAAGAAGTTGAGTGCACATGCTCAGCGTCATATGCAGAGGTTGTCTTTGGGAAATATACATATGAGTGCTGCCAGAAAAAGAAATAGGGGAAAAAAGGACCAAATAAAAAAATATAATACTATGCCGAAAGATCGTGGTCATACCCATGCCGCCCGTCTGTCAATATCTCCAAAAAAAAAGGAAAAATGCCAAAATGAAAAAAGGTAGAGATAGTCCCTTCTAAAACTAGTTGGAATCGCTCTAGAGGTTCTGTAAAAAATAAATAAAAAATCCCAGTTATATATGTAGATGTGAAGCCCCAAAAAAGGCCTCTCCCCCCCCCAAAAAAAGAAATGTATTTTATTATAAAATGACAATCAGAAGCCAAGAGGAGAGAAAAAAAGAAAAACGGAAATCTAAAACAAAAAAATTCAGAGGAAATCACACAGACTAGCACAATAACTTTATTCAGATGTAGAAAATAAAAATAATTCACGCACATGGTCCAAATGAATATTGTGCCTGTAACAGGCTCAAACATGATTCACTGGTAGCCTGCCCAGAGCTGCAGCATGACCCACAGAGCTTCTCTCTCTCACAATGTTATGGGGATAGACTTGGGAAAGGAGCTAAACATGCTCCCAGGGTCAGTCTGTTGCATTTGCAGGAGCTCATGGAGGAGCTATCAATGTAAGTTGTTGCTCATAAGGCACTTTCTGGATAGGCGCGCAGGGTTTCCATGACAATGTTTTGGGGATGGGCCCCCCTTTTTCAAGTCTTGACTGGCCAGGCTACCAGTGGAGCATGTTTAAGGCAGGCCATAGATGGTGCAAATTCCTTTTCTGCAACCACAGGTTGCAGGAAAGAAATTTGCACTATACCCTAGGGTTGCCACATCATCCCTTTAATCCAGGACACACATGAACTACACAGGTTCTGTGGCTGATTAAGGTGGTAATTAAACTCACTTGTTGCCTTATCTGAATTAAATCAGCCTCAGAACCTGTGTAATTCATATGTGTCCTGGATTAAAGGGATGATGTGGCAACCCTACGATACCCCCATCAACATAGTCAGTGCTGACAGGGTAATCCATCCTGCCGAGCCATTGTCTGCTCCCGGTGGGTGGAGGAGTGGCCCCCGCCTGGAGAAGACAGTGATTATTGCTAGCGGCTAATGCAAGTGAATCGTGAATCGGTCGATCAACTGCGTAAATTTAGCCTGTCCACACACGGATCAAACCGTCTATGGCCGGCTTGAGGCTGTTACAGGCACATTATTTATTTGGAACTTGTGAGTGAATTATTTTTATCTTCATTTCTACATCTGAATAAAGTGATTAATCGTGCTAGTCTTTGCACTTTCCACTGCATTTTTTGTTGTTGTTTGAGGTTACCTGCAACCCCTTGTGTATGGTCTGAGGGACAGCTGCAAAGGATAAACCCTTTCACTGCCAGGTCCATACGGCATACAGACCTACAGAACTGCTTGAAGCTGCCGTACGGACCACATTGCTCCTTGTGTTATATGCTCATGGTCACTTCCCTACTAAACAAAACCTTAGCTCTGATCAGCAGATGACAATCTGCTGATCAGAGCTGTAACCCCAAAAAAGGTGCCCCTCCTGCTGCCGTGGCGGCTACACTGAAATTTCTCCCTGCTTTACACTAAAGTACTCCCAGCTCACTACCTGTGTACACTAACCCCCCACACCCCCACACCAATCCAGCTCCCCGCAACACAAATGGGGGGAATGTATAACCCCACCTGTCGCCATTCTGACCCCACCCCATAATGCCCCATATTCCCGATCTCCGGGACACCTCCCCACACTGCAGCCAGACAGATTTCCCGCCCTGCCTCCCGCCAGCTTATATGATGCAGGGGAGGCACAAATGGGGGGGAAGCATCTACATGGGGGGCGGGACTCGGACTCCCCCTGCAGTGCCCCACATCCCGATCTCCTGGGATCCCTCCCCGCACTGCAGCCAGCCAGCTTTCCCTCCCCGCCTCCCGCCGGCTTGTATGCTGCTGCTCTGGAGGGATTCCGGATCACTGGCTGTGAGGATGGAGAGCGGAGGGGCTGGTAAACAGAATATTAGTCAGATTAGATAGGAATATACAAAAGGAATGAGAATTCATTCAAGAGGACAGTGCAATGGTTTTGTACATCCATTCTAATAATTATAGTGAAGGTTATAAAAAATAAATTGGACATTTTTTAATGATCAGATTCAGGTGAGTATGAAAAATTGCATATTAATCGTTTGTATTCTTCTGTTGAGATAGTAGGTTGATCTTTAACCACTTCCATACTGGACACTTTCACACACTTTCTGCTCAGGCTTTTAGCGCTGTTGGACTTTGAATGACAATTGTGTGGTCATGCAACACTATAGCCAAATAAATTTCATTAAATTGTTTGAGACAGATAGAACTTTCTTTTGGTGTAATTTAATACCCACTAAGTTTATTATTTTTTGCTAAACTAGAAATATTGAAAAAATTATAATTTTTTCTTAGTTTCTGTTATAGAATTTAGCAAATAATAAATGTTCCTTCTTCACTGATGTGCGCTGATGAGGCTGCACTGATGGGCACTGATAGGCTGCGCTGATGGACACTGATAGACTGCACTGATGGGCACTAATGAGGCAACACTAATGGGCACTGATGAGATGGCACCTATGGGCACTGATGAGGAGGCACTGATGATGCTGCACTGATAAGCAGCACAGATGGGCATTGATAGGCAACACTGATGGGCACTGATAGGTTGCACAGATGGGCATTGATTGCACTGATGGGGCTGTGCTGATTTTCATTGTAAACAATGTGCTGACAGGCTTGCCAGTTAACAGCAATCCTTTCCTCACACAGACACAGCGTGTGAGGAATGGACTGCCGATAACCAGCAAGTCTGTTTACGTGTGATCAACTGTGATTGAACACAGCTGATCCCATGGTAAAGGGGTGTTGTGATTGACCCTTTACTGTGATCTGTAATCAACTGTGTCCCAAGTACACAGCAGTCACAAATCATGCCAGATGCATGCCACAGGGTGTGTAGGGGGCATGCTTCTTGGACGACGTCCATTGACCCCCTTTCCAAAATGGCAGGTCTGCGTTGTATCTGTCTTTTGGCATGGTTGGAAAGGTGTTAAGATAGTGCCTTCTTACATCCCTCTGATAGCTTCCATCAAAAGTTTAAATAAAAGGTTTTACATTAATTAATAAGGTATATATCATCATTAACAAATCCCATGGTTATTTCAGTAAACAAATACCTTTACCTTGCCATCAATATTAAGAATTCTGCTTTACACATTCCAACCCAGGCAGCCAAAATCACATGGCTAACAAGCATTACTGCAGAGAAATGGGCCACAATTTTTAATGAGCAATGCTAAAATGTAAAAAAGTCTTGATCAAAAAGCTTCCTTTATGTACCACAAACTGTACATACAGTGGAAACAAGGATTAAATACATTTAGGATACCATACCAAATAAATATGGAGACTGTAATTTCTAACATTCAGTATTTTTTAATTACAGGACAGGCATGCAGATCAGGCCTTGCAACTTTACTATAGCTTTGCATTCTGCATGTTTGCTCTTGGTCAGTGATGCAGAAAATAATTCCAGTCAGAGACAGTCAGAAAACTAGCTTGTCAGTGGTCAGAAATGACTACCCCCATATTTTCTCAACACAGTTTTCTTTCAAAACACTTTAACAAGTGTAGTTAATCAAGTTATTAACAACAGACATCAGACACATACAGCCATTATTTTATAAAACAGAATTAATATAGATAGAGAATAAAAATATCCTTAGCTTTGGTATTACCTTTGGTAAAACAAATGCGTTTTTGTTTATATTTCAATTAACAGACTTTCGACAAGATGTGGATGTTTAGCCTCCTGTTTATAATTTTTTACATTTTTAAAAAACAAAGTTCAAGAAATAGCACAGAATATTAAGTTTATGGAGTGTTTGACATATGAGGTGACATTATAAATTGTGGTCCTTGTCGCATTACATGCTCCAAGAATTTATTCTTAAAAAGGTTTAATTGCCTGGATAAAACATCCTAAACATTAATTATTTTTTCTTTAGAAGACATAAATTAAATCATGCTTCAGTGCTTCACTGTTTTCAAAGATTTAAAACTTCATCGTGATTTTTCTGGACTTTATAAAATAATTCCCTTATGCTTTTCAGTTCATATTTTACTTTGCATATATTTAGTTATTTCTTTCTTTGTGTATGTTCATTCAGGAAGAGAGGAACATCTGAGTAAAAGACATGCTAAGTATTTATCTAACTTGGCAACACAAGGCAATATATTTTTTCATAAAATGCCCTGTGGTTAACTAACATTTGTGCGGTCATGTGACGCTGTACCCAAATAAAATGTATGTCCTTTTTTTCCCACGTAGAGCTTTATTTTGGTGGTATTTTATCACCTCTGTGGTGTTTATTTTTTTTGCACTATAAACAAAAAAAGACTGACAGTTTTGAAAAGAAATATATATATATATATTTGTTAATTTTTCATTCTTTTCTAGTAATCGTGGTGATCAGCAACTTATAGCAGGACTGTGATATTGCGGTGGACAATTCGGGACCCTAATGGACACATTTGACACTTTTTGAGGACCAGTGACACTAATACAGTGATCAGTGCTAAAAAACATGCACTGTCACTGTACTAATGATACTGGCTTAGAAGAGGTTAATGTCAGGGGTGATAAAAGGTTTACCTGTGTGCCTAGCTGGTGTTTTATTACTATGGAGGAATATCTTGTACATGGGGAAGGCATGGATCCATGTCCCTGCTTTGCAGGAACACAGGATCTATGTCTTTTCTATTGACAGAACAGTGATCTGCCTTGTTTAAATAGGCAGACTGCTGTTCTCCCTCTGTACCAAAGGATCGGTGGGTGCCGGCAGAAATCGAGTCCATGGGTCCATACTAGGTACGTGATGAGTCCATACTAGGTACGTGATCCGGCACCGCCTTGCCACTTTGCCGCAGTATATCTAAGTTATATGGCTGGCAAGTGGCTATCCAGTCTAACAAATTATTTCTAGGTGGTTATAATGGTTGCTACTAACTTGTAAAATGTTTTTGTTTTTTATATAGAAAGTACTTTCTTCAACATGTTCCATGTCTAGAAGACTGAGACACCCACAGTCTTAAGCTTAATTATGAAAAGACTGATCCCTGAAAGATATCTGACCAACTCAGACATTTGCATAATTTTATTTATTTTTTATAATATCATTAAAATGCCATAAAACTGCAGGCTGATAATGTCACCATCTAATTATACTCTCATATACATACAGTACATACAGGCAGTCTCCGGGTTCCAAACAAAATAGGTTCTGTAGATTTGTTCTTAATAGTGATGAGCCGAACACCCCCGGGTTCGGTTCGCACCAGAACCCGCGAACGGACCGAAAGTTCGCACGAACTTTAGAACCCTATTAAATACAATGGATGCGAACGTTCGAAATCTAAAGTGCTATTTATAACGACTAATATGCATGTTATTGTCCTAAAAAGGGTTTGGGAACCCGGGTTCTGCACCAGGGGACATGTATCAATCCAAAAAAAAGTTTTAAAAACTGCTGTTTTTCGGGAGCAGTCATTTTAATGATGCATAAAGTGAAAAAAAAAAGTCAAATATTCCTTTAAATATCGTACCTGGGGGGTGTCTAAAGTATGCCTGTGAAGTGCCACATGTTTCCCGTGTTTAGAACTGTCCCTGCACAAAATTACATTTCTAAAGGAAAAAAAGCCATTTAAAACTGCTTGCGGCTTTAAAGTAATGTCTGGTCCCGGAAATATGGATGAAAATCTTTAAGAAAAATGGCATAGCTACCCCATCACAGCCCCCCCCCCCTACCCCAGCCCATTACCAGCCCCTTTGAGTCTTGTATGGATATTAAGGGGAACCCCGCACACAAAATAAAAAAGGCCCTATATACTCTGAACAGCCGTATACAGGCGGTGCATACAAGACAGGGACTGTAGGTTTGTTCTTATGTAGAATCTGTTTGTAATTTTGAACAGGTACATTGTTTAAGTGTAGCTCCAGCCAAAAAATCTATTTTTAAGCTTTTTGGAAAACATAGGGAAGGGTTATCACCCCTGTAACATTTGTTTTGCTGTCTGTGCAGTGTGCACCTGTTCAGAACAGTTCACCTCACTTTCCGTCCTAATGACAAATGTGTTTTGAAAATTTGGGGTTTTTATTGAAACAAGAATTGGTGATAAAGCATCAGTGGAGAGGAGACACTTTTTTTCCCATATTAACTCTTACAGGAGAGAATTTCCCTTCCTAGGGGTAGATTTCCTCTCACTTCCTGTTGTATCCTTCCGTTTGCAAGGAGGAGTCGTTTGTAAGTTGGATGTTTGAAAGTAGGGGCCTGCCGTATATACTCAGCTGAAATTTGACCCTTGCATGTTGGTGTTGCCACAACACTGTGAGCCCTCACAGTTACTCTTGGTGGGCGCATGAATGGGCCCTGCTGTGAATTATTAGATCAAGAATTGTAATTGCATGCCCCTGTTGAACAGGGGCTGAAAAATTGGGCCTTTGGTGGTGGTGGTGGTGGTGGTGGTGGTGTTGACACAACACTGTAAGGCCTCACAGTTAGTCTTGGTGGGCGCAGGAATGGGCCCTGCTGTGAATTATTAGATCAAGAATTGTAATTACATGCCCCTGTTAAACAGGGGAAGAAAAATTGGGCCTTAGGCACTGGTGCCACAACACTGCAACCCCTCACAGATACTGTACTTGGAGCACAGCAATGAGCCCTGTTGCAAAGTATTGCATCAACAATTGTAATTACACGCCCCTGTCAAACAGGGGCTGAAAAATTGGGCCTTAGCCACTGGTGCTGGTGCCACGGCACTGCAACCTCTCCCAGATACTCTAGTTGGAGTGCAGGAATGAGCCCTGCTGCAAAGTATTGCATAAAAAATTGTAATAATACGCCCCTGTTAAACAGGGGCTGAAAAATTGGGCCTTAGCCACTGGTGGCGGCACTCAGAAACAAAAATGTTCTTCCAAGCTATCATCATCAATCGGATCGTTGAGGAGGAGGAGGATAGTCAGTCAACATAACAGGAGAGTCTCTCAGCATCAGCATCAGTCTTGAAGGGATGTGACATTTGAAAATAAATTAGTCTGTTATATCAGCTTCAGGTGTTTGGTAGCTGGTGGTGATCCAAGACTGGTTCATCTTTATGAAGGTCAGTCGATCAACAGAGTCGGTGGACAGGCGCACCCTGTGATCCGTGACAAATCCTCCAGCAGCACTGAATGTGCGTTCTGAAAGAACGCTGGATGCAGGACAGGCCAGTAGCTCAATTGCATAGTGTGCAAGCTCTGGCCAGTGATCCATCCTCAAGACCCAGTAAGCCAGAGGATTTTCGGTGGGGAAGGTGTCCAAGTCTGACCTTGCCCCTAGGTATTCCTGCACCATGTATATCAGACGCTGGCGATGGTTGCTGGAACCGATCATACCTTGGGGCTGCGGACTAAAGAATTGTCTGAACGCATCGGTCAGACGGCCACCTTCCCCACCGCTCCTTCTTTGACTAACCGAAGCCTCAGCAACTCGTTGTCCAGGACCAGGAGTTTGTAACCTCCCAGTCTCTGGGAACGCGTTGCACAGACCTTTCTGCAAGGCCTCCCGGAGTTGTCTCATCCTCTGCTCCCTCTGCGACGGTAAGATAAGGTCCGCAACCTTACCCTTGTACCGTGGATCAAGGAGAGTGGCCAGCCAGTAATGGTCCCTCTCCTTGATCCGAAGAATACGAGGATCCTTCCGCAGACTTTGCAGGATCAGGGAGGCCGTGCAGCGTGTGTTAGCTGGGGCATTCGGTCCGGAGTCCTCTGGGTCACTAAGGACGACATGATCCGCAGCCACCTCCTCCCAGCCACGTACAAGTCCACTGGTTTCTTGGGACTGTAAATCATCCCTAAAAGACTGCTGCTGATGATGCTGAGTGCCAGGCTCAGCCTCCATGCTGACACAATCCTCCTCCTCCTCCTCCTCCTCCTCTTCTTCCTGTGCGATGGGTGGGACAGAAGGAACACTGTCTGGGTAAAGGGGGCCTTGAGAGGACAGGAAGTCCTCCTCTTCCTGCCTCTGTTCTGCCTCATGTGCCCTGTCCATTATTCCACGCAGCGTATGTTCCAACAGGTGGACAAGAGGTACAGTGTCACTGATGCATGCACTGTCACTGCTCACCATCCTCGTGGCCTCCTCAAATGGTGCCAGGACAGTGCATGCATCCCTGATCATGCCCCACTGGCGTGGTGAAAAAAACCTGAGCTCCCCTGACCCTGTCCTGGTGCCGTAGTCGCACAGGTACTCATTGATGGCCCTCTTCTGCGTGTGCAGCCGCTGCAGCATGGCCAACGTTGAGTTCCACCTGGTGGGCATGTCACATATAAGGCGGTTCTTGGGCAGGTTCAACTCCTTTTGCAGCTCAGCCAGGCAAGCACTGGCATTATAAGATCTGCAGAAATGCACACAGACTTTCCTGGCCTGCCTCAGGACATCCTGTAAGCCCGGGTACCTGCCCAAGAACCGCTGCACCACCAGGTTAAGGACGTGAGCCACACAGGGCACATGGGTCAGTTGTCCCTGTCGGAGAGCGGAGAGGAGGTTGGTGCCATTGTCGCAAACTACCATTCCTGGCTTAAGCTGGTGTGGCGTCAACCACCTCTCGGCCTGCCCCTGCAGAGCAGACAGAACCTCTGCCCCAGTGTTGCTCCTGTCCCCCAAACACACCAGCGCAAGCACGGCATGGCATCTTTTTGCCTGCGTACTTGCGTAGCCCCTTGAACGCCTACGGAGCACCGCTGGTTCCGAGGACAAAGCACAGGAAGAGGCCATGGAGGAAGAAGAAGAGGAGGGAGTGGAGGACAGAGGTGTGTCACAACCAGTAGTAGCATTTTGGAGGTGTGGCGGTGGAACAACCTCCAACACTACTGCACCTTGTCCTGCATCCTTCCCAGCTGGCAAAAGTGTGACCCAATGGGCCGTGAAAGAAAGGTAACGTCCCTGTCCATGCCTGCTGGACCATGAGCCAGCGGTAATATGCACCTTACCGCTGACCGCCCTGTCCAGCGAGGCCAAGACATTGCCTTCCACATGCCGGTAGAGAGCCGGAATCGCCTTCCGTGAGAAAAAGTGGCGTTTGGGAACCTGCCACTGAGGAACCGCACATTGCACAAACTCACGGAAGGGGGCCGAGTCTACCAACTGAAAAGGCAGCAGTTGAAGCGCTAGCAATTTAGCCAAGCTAGCATTCAACCGCTGGGCATGTGGATGGCTGGGAGTGAACTTATTTCGACAGTCCAGCAGCTGGGGCAGGGAAATTTGCCTGCTAGAATCGGACGTCGGTGTACTGCTAGCAGAGTGCCCGCAAGTACTTGGCTGTGACACACCTAATTCTACACCTTCATTCCTCTCAGAGCAGGTTTCAGAGAGGACTGAAGGTATAGTGGGGTTGGAGATCCCAGCTGATGCAGTGCAAGAAGAGGTCCGCTTTGTTCTTTGGTGTGGGTCTTTAGGTAGGCTTGCCAACGAGCTGCATGGCAGGTCAACATATGTCTGGTCAAGCATGTGGTGCCCAAGCGGGTGATGTTTTGGCCACGCGATATACGCTTGAGACATATGTTGCAAACAGCAGCTGTGCGATCTGATGCACTCGACTCAAAAAAGGCCCACACCAAAGAACTTTTTGAATAACGGGCAGAGGCAGCGCCCTGCACAGGCGGAGCTCTGCGGTGTGATTCCGTCGGTGTGCTGCCCTTACGCTGGCCCCCCGAGGGCATCCTGCCTCATTGGAGATGTGCCTCCTCCTCATCCTCCTCCTCCTCCTCCTCCTCTCTCCTATTAGGCACCCACGTGGAGTCAGTGACCTCATCATCCCCTCCCTCCTCATCACTGGAGCCAATCTGGCAGTATGCTGCAGCTGCTGGAACATGACTGCCAGATTGGTGTCCTTCTTGAGCATCCCCTCTCTCTGCTCTCACGCTACTGCCTTCCTCTAGCTGGGTATCATCATCAGACCCTTCGAAACACTGGGCATCCTCCTGGAGCATGTACCCAACACTTTGCTCAAACAGTTCGGGGGACTCCTCAGGAGGACATGGTTGGTCTAGGGAAGGAGTGACTGATGATGACATTGATACCAGGGAAGAGGATGCTTTGTCAGCTGCTTTGCCAGTACCCTGAGCCTGGGTGAGAGAGGATGAGGAGGATGAGGAGGGCTTGGTCATCCACTCTACCAAGTCTTCGGCATGATGCGGCTCAACACGTCCAGCTGCCGAAAAGAAGGACAAGCGTGTCCCATGGCCACGTGCTGATGGCGATGCACCGCGTCCACGACCAGCACAGTTGTCTCTAGACACAGAGCCTGCTTGCCCTCTTTTATTGGCTCCTGACTGTCTGCCTCTCCTTGTTTGCCTTCCAGACATTCTAATAGCCTGCAGGGAAATGGGAAAACCAGCAATAAGGCCTAGCTTCAGGAGTATATTTTGCAGGAATCACACTACGCCTGCTGTAGGTGCTGCAAATGCCTGTTGGTGTAACATACCAGGAAAAAGCAGCAATACAGGCTAAGTTCAGGTGTAATATGATCAGGAGGCACACTCCGCCCGCTGTAAGTGCCGCAAAATCCTGTTGGTGTAACACACCAGGAAAAAGCAGCAATACAGGCTAAGTTCAGGTGTAATATGGTCAGGAGGCACACTCCGCCCGCTGTAAGTGTCGCAAATGTCTGTTGGTGTAACACACCAGGAAAAAGCAGCAATACAGGCTAACTTCAGGTGTAATATGGTCAGGAGGCACACTCCGCCCGCTGTAAGTGCCGCAAAATCCTGTTGGTGTAACACACCAGGAAAAAGCAGCAATACAGGCTAAGTTCAGGTGTAATATGGTCAGGAGGCACACTCCGCTCGCTGTAAGTGCCGCAAAATCCTGTTGGTTTAACACACCAGGAAAAAGCAGCAATACAGGCTAAGTTCAGGTGTAATATGATCAGGAGGCACACTCCGCCCGCTGTAAGTGCCGCAAAATCCTGTTGGTGTAACACACCAGGAAAAAGCAGCAATACAGGCTAAGTTCAGGTGTAATATGATCAGGAGGCACACTCCGCCCGCTGTAAGTGCCGCAAAATCCTGTTGGTGTAACACACCAGGAAAAAGCAGCAATACGGGCTAACTTCAGGTGTATAATGTGCAGGAGGCTTAGCAACAATGACACTGACTCTGTCCCCTGCCTATCCTTCTCTCTCCCTGCACACAAGGTTTATCAAAGTATATGACACTGACACTCTCCCTGCCTATCCTTCTCTCTCCCTGCACACAAGGTTTAGCAAAGAATATGACACTGACACTGTCCCCTGCCTATCCTTCTCTCTCCCTGCACACAAGGTTTATCAAAGTATATGACACTGACACTCTCCCTGCCTATCCTTCTCTCACCCTACACACAAGGTTTAGCAAAGAATATGACACTGACACTCTCCCTGCCTATCCTTCTCTGTCCCTACACACAAGGTTTAGCAAAGAATAGATTTGACACTGTCCCTGCCTATCCTTCACTTTCCCTGCTCCGGAACACACTACACGAGGCCGCCGCGCTGGCAGCCTTTTATAGTGTGGGGCGTGTACTAAACCCCTTCAGCTATAATTGGCCACAGGCATCCTGCCTGTGGCCAATCATTGCTCTCCTCGCTGCCGGCGCTGTGATTGGCCAAGCATGCAGGGTCACAGTGCATGCTTGGCCAATCACAGCGCCGGGATTACACTGTGATGGCGCAAAGTATTGTGGGCCGTTCGCGTCACTCGAATTTGGCGCGAACGGCCCAAATCGTTCGTTGTTCGCCGAACGCGCGAACAGCCGATGTTCGAGTTGAACCTATGTTCAACTCGAACACCGAGCTCATCCCTAGTTCTTAAGTTAAACTTGCATGTATCTCATAAAAGTGAGTACACCCCTCACATTTTTGTAAATATTTTATTCTATCTTTTCATGCGACAACACTGAAGAAATGACACTTTGCTACAATGTAAAGTAGTGAGTGTACAGCTTGTATAACAGTGTAAATTTGCTCTGCCCTCAAAATAACTCAACACACAGTCATTAATATCTAAACTGCTGGCAAAAAAAGTGAGTACACGCCTAAGTGAAAATGTCAGAATTGGGCCCAAAGTGTCAATATTTTGGCCACCAATATTTTCCAGCACTGCCTTAACCCTCTTGGGCATGGAGTTCACCAGAGCTTCACAGGTTGCCACTGGAGTCCTCTTCTACTCCTCTTCCACTCCTCCATGACGACATCACGGAGCTGGGGGATGTTAGAGACCTCGCGCTCCTCCATCTTCCATTTCCACAGATGCTCAATAGTGTTCAGGTCTGGAGACATGCTTGGCCAGTCCATCACCTTTACCCTCAGCTTCTTTAGCAAGGCAGTGTTCATCTTGGAGGTGTGTGTTGGGGTCGTTATCATGTTGGAATACTGCCCTGCGGCCCAGTCTCCGAAGGGATGGGATCATGCTCTGCTTCAGTATGTCACAGTTCATGTTGGTATTCATGGTTCCCTCAATGAACTGTAGCTCCCCAGTGCCAACAGCACTCATGCAGCCCCAGACCATGACACTCCCACGCTTTACTGTAGGCAAGACACACTTGTCTTTGTACTCCTCACCTGGTTGCCACCACACACACGTGACACCATGTGAACCAAATAGGTTTACCTTGGTCTCATCAGACCACAGGACATGGTTCCAGTAATCCATGTCCTTAGTCTGCTTGTCTTCAGCAAACTGTTTGTGGGCTTTCTTGTGCATCATCTTTAGAAGAGGCTTCCTTCTGGGACGACAGCCATGCCGACCAATTTGATTCAGTGTGCGGTGTATGGTCTGAGCACTGACAGGCTGAGCCCCCACCCCTTCAACCTCTGCAGCAATGCTGGCAGCATTCATACGTCTATTTCCCAAAGACAACCTCTGGATATGTCGCTGAGCATGTGCACTCAACTTCTTTGGTCAACCATGGCGAGGCCTGTTCTGAGTGGAACCTGTCCTGTTAAACCGCTGTACGGTCTTGGCCACCATGCTGCAGCTCAGTTTAAGGGTCTTGGCAATCTTCTTCTAGCCTAGGCCATCTTTATGTAGAGCAACAATTCTTTTTTTCAGATCCTCAGAGAGTTCTTTGCCATGAGGTACCATGTTGAACTTCCAGTGACGAGTATGAGAGAGTGAGAGTGATAAGACCAAATTTAACACACCTGCTCCCCATTTACACCTGAGACCTTGTAACACTATCGAGTCACATGACACCGGGGAGGGAAAATGGCTAATTAGGCCCAATTTGGACATTTTCACTTAGGGGTGTACTCACTTTTGTTGCCAGCGGTTTAGACATTAATGGCTGCTTGTTGAGTTATTTTGAGGGGACAGCAAATTTACACTGTTATACAAGCTGTACACTCCCTACTTTACATTGTAGCAAAGTGTAATTTCTTCAGTGTTGTCACAAGAAAAGATATCATAAAATATTTACAAAAATTTGAGGGGTGTACTCACTTTTGTGAGATAATGTATATGTAAGTTCGAACAGGTACATTTTTTAAGTGTAACTGCAGACAAACATTTTTTTTACATTTTTCTGGTTGCGTGGGGAAGGGTTAACATCCTTTAATTTTCTGTGCCCCTATTCAGAAGTTTCACCTCACTTTCTGTCCTTGTGGCAATTGGATTTTGAAAATATTGGGCTGCTGTGGAAACAAGGATTGGCGATTTAGTGGAGAAACATTTTTCTCATGATAACTCTTACAGGAGTGAATTTCCCTTCATAGGAGTAAATTTCCTCTCACTTCCTGTTCTCTCCCTCTGTTTGTAAGTATGAGTCCTTTGTGAGTTGGATGTATGTAAGGCCTCATTCACATGAGGCGGATCCATTCAGTGGAGTCTGCCAGCTCAGCAATAGATCACTCCGTTGATCTCCGCTGAGCCGGTGGATGACAGGTCTGTCTCTGCTCACTGAGTGGGGAGGGGACTGTCAGAGCGCCACTGATTCCTATGAAGAGATCAGATGAAAACAGACAGCATGTCCTTTTTCATCAGATCTCATCTGATCCACCAAGGCAGATGGCGAACGTATCGCCATACGTCTGATTTTAGCGGATCGGATGGCAGACGGGTGTCAGCGGATACATCTCCACTGACATCCATCTCCCCATAGGAGTCAATGGGTGGCCCGCTCGGATCCGCCTTGAAACCAGACAGGCGGATCCAAGCAGGCTTGCCCTGTGAAAGGGGCTTAACTCCGATACTGCCTGTACTGGCGAAATTCCTAACTACTAGGACTACAATCTTACTATCATGTTGTACATACAAACTTCCTGACTAATTTTAAATGTCTCTCCTTCAGGGTAAAAAAATTGACCTAACTGTGTGTTGACTAAGCATATATAATCAAAACAAATATAATCAGTATAAAATACTTAACACATCAACAAGAAAAGAAAACATTCATAAACATAACAAGGGTATATACTACATTGATGATCTTTTACTTACAAAGTCAATGAGAGATATGTGTCACAGCAGAAAAAAAATAAGAAAAAATCCCTTTTACTTCACAAACAATAAAGAGAACCACCAACATATCTTTTGATTTACACACCAAACTAAAAATAAATAGTGTGGCACTCCCTCGCAAAAAAGATATTATGAATACCGTGTTAAAACAATGTCATTCGAAAATGCATATAAAAATAAATACACATATAAACATTATGAATACAATACAAGATTGTGCATGAATGCAAAACAATGCATAAAACAACCAATAACCAATCAAATATAAGTCTTTGTACAGTATGCAAAAAACTTTCCCCTCCCATATACTGTATAAAAGCATAGTTGGGTGTTGTTAAAAAGTTTAGGTGTATTGAGGTGTATTTACATATACACAGCCAATTCTGAGGATTCTTGAACAAAAGTAGTAGTTCAATGTGCAATATATATATATTGATGGGGTTGCCTAATATATACAAATTATACACTAAACATTATTTACAAAACAATGTACAATATAATTTTCATTGGGTTACATGATATTTACAAATTAAACAGAAAACAATCTTTACAATACAATGTACAGTACAAGTATAATATTAGTTTACCTCACAGCTTCAGGTCTGTTCATGCTGAATGCTTGCATGTCCCTAGTACAATAGAGATAGTACACGGTGGTCACAATGTATTATATCCCCCCTCTCCTTTCTGTATAGTGGCTAATACAATGCACCCTAATTGGTCACTATACCTAGCAAATGTATATTGGGCACAGCCTGATTGGAGGATTCAAATAAGGTCTCTGTTTACAACCCATGTGAGATGTGATTAGAAAAGACAACAGAAGAAGAAAACTATTTACAGCAACACCAACAGGGAAGCTCGGAGTGGTTTGATGTCGAAACGCACTCAAAGGTTTAAATTACAATATTATGTACATCTGTTAATTAGGGATGAGCCCGATGTTCGAGTTGAACGTAAGTTCGAGTCGAAAATCGGGTGTTCGCCTGTTCGCCAAATAGCGAACAATTTGGGGTGTTCGCGGCAAATTCGAAAGCCAGGGAACACCCTTTAAAAGTCTATGGGAGAAATCAAAAGTGCTAATTTTAAAGGCTTATATGCATGGTACTGTCATAAAAAAGTGTTTGGGGACCTGGGTCCTGTCCCAGGGGACATGTATTAGTGCGAAAAAAAGGTTTAAAAACTGAATTTTTTTCGGGAGCAGTGATTTTAATAATGCTTAAAGTGAAACAATAAAAGTGAAAATTTAAATTTCATACCTGGGGGGTGTCTATAGTATGCCTGTAAAGTGGTGCATTTTTCCCGTGTTTAAAAAAAAAAAGATAACCCCCTTGGGAAAATTGGGACTTTAAAAGTGATTGACAAACAAATGATGTAGAGTACAAAAATATATTTTTATTAAATTAGACATATAGTAATAAAAATTATTTATAATTGATACATAAATTACAAGACCAGGTGGTGGTTAGAATGCCTGTAGGCGTAGCTCGTGGCACATGACCCGACGTTTCTGGCGAGAAGCCCTTCTTCAGGGGTATATTTAAGGTGCGTAGAGCAATACCATATCAAGCATCCATCCACGAGATCCAAAAGTGGCCACCGTAATTTGACTAAAATATGCGTATGCTAAAATACACACAATAAAATCAGTTGACGCGCATGCAGATGTTCCAACGAGGATCATACAGTCCACATCTGGAAACACCACAAAAATAATGCGATTGGTTATCCGGAACACATACCAAGGTGTCTAGGCTGAGATGTCAAAAGAGAGACATCTAACGTGGAGCGATGGTCCACATATGCATATGATGTGTCTGTAAGTAAATGCCAGGCCCTCGTCTCTCTCTGAAAACCGAAATACGCGTTCAGATAAAACACTGGCTGCAGGGCAGGCCAGCACCTCCAAGGCGTAAAGGGCAAGCTCAGGCCATGTGCCCAATTTGGAGACCCAGAAGTTGAAGGGGGTAGACCCATCATTCAGTACGTGTAGGCGTGTGCACACATACTGCTCCACCATGTTGGTGAAATGCTGCCTCCTGCTAAGACGTTCCATCTCAGCTGGTGGTGCTGGTTGTTGTGGTGTGCTGACAAAGCTTTTCCACATTTCGGCCATGCAAACCCTGCCTTCTGAGGTGCTGGCGGTGCCCCGGCTGCGTTAGCGACCTCTTCCTCTTCCTCTGCCTTTGCCTTGTGCTTCCACCGTACCCCCGCTGTCAGGTGGGAATGCCACCAGCAGCGCGTCTACCAGCGTGCGCTTGTACTCGCGCATCTTACGATCACGCTCCAGTGAGGGAATTAAGGACGGTACGTTGTCCTTGTAACGGGGATCCAGCAGGGTGGCCACCCAGTAATCAGCACCAGTTAGAATGTGGGCAACTCGGCGGTCGTTGCGGAGACACTGCAGCATGTAATCGCTCATGTGTGCCAGGCTGCCCAGAGGCAACGAAAAGCTGTCCTCTGTGGGAGGTGTATCGTCTGTGTCCTCTGTATCCCCCCAGCCATGCACCAGTGATGGCCATGAGCTGGTCTGGGTGCCATTTTCTGTGAACATGGTTCCTCCTCCTCTATCTCCTCCTCCTTATCCTCCACCTCGTCATCCTCCAGAACTGTGTCCTTGCTGGACAATTGTGTACCTGGCTTTTGTTGGTGCAGGAACCCACCCTCTGAGCCACTAGTGAATGACTGCCCTGAAAGCCTTGGAAATTATCCCTCTTCCTCCTCCTCCTCCTCCTGTGCCACATCCTCTTCCATCATCGCTCAAAGTGTTTTTTCAAGGAGGCATAGAACTGGGATAGTAACGCTGAGAACGGCGTCATCGGCACTGGCCATTTTGGTGGAGTACTCAAAACAGCGCAACAAGGCACACAGGTCTCGCATGGAGGCCCAGTTATTGGTGGTGAAGTGGTGCTGTTCCGCAGAGCGACTCACGCGTGTGTGCTGCAGCTGAAACTCCACTATCGCCTGCTGCTGCTAGCACAGTCTGGCCAGCATGTGCAAGGTGGAGTTCCACTATGTGGGCACGTCACATATGAGGCGGTGAGCGGGAAGGCCGAAGTTACGCTGCAGCGCTGACAGGCGAGCAGCAGCAGGGTGAGAACGCCGAAAGTGCGCACAGACGGCCCGCACTTTCTGCAGCAGCTCTGGCATATCGGGGGAATTTTTAAGGAACCTCTGCACCACCAAATTCAGCACATGCGCCAGGCAAGGGATGTGCGTCAAACCGGCTAGGCCCAGAGCTGCTATGAGAGTTTGCCCATTATCGCACACCACCAGGCCGGGCTTGAGGCTCACTGCCACCAACCACTCATCGGTCTGTTGTTCCATGTCCCTCCACAACTCCTGTGCAGTGTCGGGTTTTTCCCCCAAACAGGAAAGTTTTAAAACTAAGTAGGAGGAGTTAGCAACAGGAGGCAAACTGAAGCATCCTGCAACCCTCAGTGGTGGAAGGACATGCGCCAAACTGCTATCCGCCTCAGGCCCAGCCGCCCCTGCATTTACCCAGTGTGCTGTTAGGGAGATATAACGGCCCTGACCGTGCTTACTGGTCCACGTATCCGTAGTTAGGTGGACCTTGCCACAGATGGCGTTGCGCAGTGCACACCTTTTTTTGTCCCCTACTTGGTTGTGCAGGGAAGGGATGGCTCGCCTGGAAAAGTAGTGGCGGCTGGGCACGATGTACTGTGGGACAGCCAATACCATCAGGCTTTTAAAACTCTGCGTCTCCACCAGACGGAATGACAGCATTTCAAAGGCCAGGAATTTTGAAATGATGGCATTCAGGGCCAGGGATCGCGGGTGGGTAGGGGGGTACTTCCTCTTCCGCTCCAGTGTTTGGGAGATAGAGAGCTGAACGCTTCCATGGGACATTGTGGAGATGGTTGGTGACCCAGGTGGTAGTGTTGCTGGCAGATCCTCTGTTTGCGGGGTGGCAGGTGCCACTGTCACTACAGAGGTGGATGAAGAGGCCGAAACTGCAGCAGAAGAGGAAGCAGGAGGAGCCAGAGACCTTTCTTGGTTTTTGAGGTGTCTACTCCACTGCAGCTCGTGCTTTGCACTTAGATGCCTTGTCATGCAGGTTGTGCTCAAGTTGAGAATGTTTATGCCTCGCTTCAGGCTCTGATTGCACAGCGTGCAAACCACTCGTGTCTGGTCATCAACACATTGTCTGAAGAACTGCCATGCTAGGGAACTCCTTGGACCTGGCTTTGGTGTGCTCAGTCCCTTGCTGCGTTGGGCAGTAGCAGGCCTACTGTCTAGGGGATGGACGCTCCACTTTTGCACCCTGCTCCCTCTTCTGCTGTGCTGGTGGCTCTGTGCGACCACCGCCTCTTCCTCCGAACTACACAGGTCACCTGCATCATGTTGATTCCATGTGGGGTCGAGGACCTCATCGTCCTTCACATCATCTTCCACTCAGTCTTCACCCCTGCCCTCCTTGTCGGTCTGCACAATTGTGAAAGCAGCAGCAGTTGGCACCTTCATCATCCGAGACGTGCTGCGATGGTCCTCCCATGTACTCATCTTGAAACATAAGTGGTTGGGCATCGGTGCACTCAATCTCTTCCACTTCTGGGGCAGGGCTAGGTGGATGGCCCTGAGAAATCCTATTAACAGAGTCATCAAAAAGCAGAAGAGACTGCTGCATTACTTGGGGCTCAGACTGCTTGGCTGGTTTGCAAGGGGGTGAGGTGAAAGACTGATGGACATTGGCTGCAGGTGCCAACTCTGATCTTTCAGCAGTAGACTGGGTGGGAGACAATGTGAAGGAACTGGAGGCACTGTCAGCAACCCAATCTACTATCGCCTGTACTTGTCCTGGCCTCAACATTTGTAGAGCCGCATTAGGCCCGACCAAATACCGCTGCAGGCTCTATCACCTGCTCGCACCTGAGGAAGGTGTTTCACTTGTGCGTGTAGCTGGCAGAGATCGACCACATCCTCTCCCTGCAACAGGAGCTCCACCAGCAGCACCACGACCGGGGCCACGTCCCTTATTTGACGTTCTCCTCATATTTCTCAAATTTAGGATCTTGCCCTAAATGGGTGTTTTTTGAATAGCAGAATAGAGCAACAATATCTAAAGGGTGCATCTCACAGGTACAGATATGCAGAAAACGCACCAAATTTTTTTTTTGCCCTAAATTGAACTTTTTTTAATAGCAGAATAAGAGAACAGTATCTAAAGTGTGTATCTCACACGTACAGATATGCAGAAAATGCACCCAAAAAATTTTTGGGGCAGAAAATGCACCAAAAATATTTTTTTTGCCCTAAATTTTTTTTTTTGAATAGCAGAATAGGAGAATAGTATCTAAAGTGTGTATCTCACACGTACATATATGCAGAAAATGCACCTAAAAAAATATTTGAGGGCAGAAAACGCACCAAATATTTTTTTTTTGCCCTAATCTATTCTTTTTTTGAATAGCAGAATAGGAGAACAGTATCTAAAGTGTGTATCTCACACGTACAGATATGAAGAGAACGCACCAAAAAATGTTTTTGCCCTAAATTATTATTTTTTTGAATAGCAGAATAGGAGAACAGTATCTAAAGTGTGTATCTCACAGTAACATATGCAGTGCTGGTGCACTGAGCTTGCATAAAATGCCCGCCGACGCCAACCTAACTAACAGACGGATAAAAGTTATCTTTTCTCTGGCACTGGGCTCCGGGCAGGATAAAAAGATTGTGCACTGCACCCACACAACAAAAGTAAGGTAGATTGCTGAGTAATTTTATTTCTGAATCAGGACTCCTATCTAATTCTCTCCCTCAAAGCAGCAGCAGCAGCAACCTTTCCCTACACTATCTAAAGCAGAGTGACGTGCTGTGCTATGTGCCTCTGGCCAGTCACAGCCATGCCATTAGTAGGCATGACTGTGATGGCTTCTAAGGGCACACAAGTTAAACAAATGTTGATTGGCTGACCTGCAGCTTTTTAAAATGCGCCATTACATTGCCGAACACCGAACCCGAACCCGAACATACAGTAAATTGTTCGGGTTCGGGTCCGGGTACCAAAAACCCAAAAGTCCGGTACGAACCCGAACTTTACAGTTCGGGTTCGCTCAACCCTACTTATGGACTTTTTTGCATTCATGCAAAATTCTGGATTTCATTCATAATATCTATGTAGATTTATTTATGAAAGCATTTTCGAGTAAGGCTGTATTAACACATTTTTCATAATATCTATTTTTTGAGGGAATGCTGCACTATTTTTGGGTTTATAATAAGAGATATGTGATAATCAGCCATGCAAAATAGAAAAAAAGTGGCGACTGCTGATCAAGATGGATGCCTGAGAGAGGAGCTCCTCACGGCCGCCAGGACAACCCACACTTAACAGAGTGGCCTGAACTGTACGGCAGTACCCACTAAGCTCCTCTGCTCCTTGCAACCATGCGCCATGCTGCAACACAGAAGTGAAACTCCTCAGCCCCAGAAACTTTTAGGTTTCTTCCCGATGGTTCTGAGGAGGCTATAACAAAATGGCAGCAGTTCCCATTCTACACAGGCTGCTGCCAGAACTCTAGCAGTGGCTATACCCCAATCTATGCAGGAAGAGGCTCCAGCTGCTGGGGAAATTGCAGGATCTTTGCTTCTCTCCCACAGTCCTGAGTCCTGGGAAGTCAAAGCCCTGCAGAGACTTGCAGAGGTAAGCCCTTTCAAATGTATGCCCTGATGCTGCAGCATTACATTCTCCCCAAAATGAGCAGATTGCCGCATTCCCTACCCCTGGTCAGAGTGTGTCCAATACAGTGATGAAGCACATGCTGCAGGCAGACATGATTGCTTGTATGAACCAGTCTAAACTTGAGCTCCAAGAGCTTAGCAATCAAGTAGATCTTGTAGAGTGCTCTATACCTCTTACTATAATACTCTGGTAGATGCTTACATAGCACAATCTGAAAATGTCACATGGATCAAAGCAAAACTTGCAGATCTGGAAGACAGATCAAGGGGAAACAACCTGAAAATCGGAGGTATATCAGAAACGGTATAACCGTCGCAACTTCCACACTTTGTAGGTGATCTGTTTCAAGTGGTAAACCCTTCTCTCTCATCTGCGGATTTCACAATTGATCGGATACATTGAGTTCCTAAACCCTCCTACTTACCTGCAGAGATCCCAAGAGATGTCATTCTATGAGTTAATTTTTTCCAGGTTAAAGAAAAACTCCTAGCAGCCTTCCAACGCCAGTATCAGCTTCCTGAGAAAGCCTCCAAACTCCAACTTCTCCCAGATCTGTGTCAGTTTACACTCCAACATTTTAGGAACTTCATCTCCATCAAGAAGGCTTTGAGAAACCATAACATTCGATATAAAGGGAAACGTCTGGCAAAGTTAGAGGTAATCTACTAGGGCTACACCTCTTATGTAGTCTCATTGGAAGAAGGGCTTACCTTCCTGCGGCAATGGAACATCATCCCTGAACCATTGTCTGATGAACGCCATCCTCGAGCGGTCTCTAAATCATTTTCTGACTGGCAAGTTACCTACACACAGCAATCCACGTCATGACCATTGGGCTGGCTAATTATGTCCACTTTGCACTCCCATGGCATTGAAGTTTCCTCCTCCCTTTTGACCCCACTATGTTTTGCAGAGTATTCTGCCTGAGTCCTTCCCTGAGAGGTGAACACCTCACTTTTTTACTATCTTACATGACTTTGGTTACCTTTTTTTGTTCCTCGTTGGAACTGTTAACCTACATGCCGTCTTGATTGTTTATTCTTTTATAAAACATGTTAGACCTTAGACCTGGCAAGATTTGTTTTTTGGCAATTCAAATGAGCAAAGTCACTACTCTAGCTTTATCTCAACTCTGTGACATGCTACAGTTGCCTGCTGTATGCTTTACTACTCCATCTGCACTTAAATCTTAGGTGAATCTCATCCCCTCCACTTCCCTGCCTGCATATAATGGGACTTACATTTTTATCTCTCAATGTTAATGGCCTTAACCATACTGTTAAGTGCTGTTCCATATGGAACGAAGCCTGTAAACATTCTGTAGATATCGTAGACACACAGGAGATCCATTTTCAACTGAATGCCTCTTCCAGCTGCACCCACAAACCTTATCCTCATGTTTTTCTTGCCTGCGCGCCTGAGAAAAAAAAGGGGTACTTTTCCCTGGATTCCTCATCGCTGCTTAAAGTTCATTGCCCTACTCTGACAAGCCTTCTCCATACCGAAGAATTGCATGATGTGAGAGAGACTATACTTTTTTTTTTTCTAGACAACAAATCTATCCCAGAAAAGACTATTTCTTTGTCAATAAATGGTTGTAAAAACAGACTCTTCCTCCTCCATTTCTGACATTATGTGATCTGAGCACTTCCCCTGACATTTCTGACATTATGGTGCACGTTTAATAAACCATGATAAGCCGATATCATGATGATCACCGCTTATCTCAGAGCATTGCCGGTTTAATAAACTGAGATCAGGAGCAGAGAACATGTTCTCCGCTTCTCATCACAGCACATGACCGTTTTGTCACAAAACGGACAGTTTAATAAACTGAGATCTGAAGATCTCACAGCTCTTCCACTGAAATATCTCCCTTCCAGATTCACCAGCTCAGAGGTGGAGAATCTGGGAGAGAAGCTGGTGTGATTAGAGGAAGAAGGCTTATTTTTTTCCTAATATCAGCACCAGTTGGTTAAAAGAGAATATTAACAACATTATATGTATATATATACATGTAGCGGGGGTTCCAAATTTAGGGACTGCTATACCAAATTTAGGGGTGATTTGAGTGGTAGTTGACTCAAATATTTTCAATTGCTGGACTCTGTCTTGTTGCTATTTCACCTGGTGTGCAGTTCCCCTAAGAAGTATGGGTGGCGCTGTCATCTATACTCTGGGTTGAACTACAGGTGATGGGGCAGTGATTTGGTGTCTCCTCTCGGCAGCCGTACAGTGGGTGTGGTGGACCTGCTGTGCATGCCGGGAAGGGATACAAAAGGGGCAGACGCCATTGGAGAGGGAGCAATTCCCAGGGCCCATGCCCGGAGAGAGAGAGCAATTCCCAGGGCCCATGCCCGGAGGGAGAATCTATGGTCCAGGTTTGGGTGCATGGCTCTCCAGGCCAAGGGGCCACGTGTGCCTCAGTCCCAGGCACCTTTAGTCCTGGGACTGCAACTTCAGCCCTGGGCCCAGCACCTTTAGCTGGAGCCCACTCCGGGAGGAAGAATCCCAGGGTGCCGCCATGTGAGGGGACCCGTTTCTGGAAGAGGAGGCTGGGGGAGGACCGTTCCGAAGGACTGGTGAGGAAATCACAGTGAAGGAAGGGGCCCAGTAACTCTCCGGAGGGATGTCATCTATTCGGAAACCAGAGGCCTAACATCTGGACCATCAGGAGATTTGGGGTACCATAGATCCTGTGGCAGAGGATCTCCTAGATGCATCCATTAGGGAACTATATTGACTGTTCGAGCTACACACCAGCTGCTAGTGCCATTGAGTGACTATCCGGGTGAGCTGTACCCACTTGGGATCAAGTGGCGAAGAAGCCAAGAGTGCCTGAATTCCATCTGTCTTCCTAACACCTTTCTCCTTTCATGCATAAGAAAATAAAGCTCTACGTTGGAGTGATATACTGGTGTGGACCTTGGAGTTACTTGGGGCATAGAGACTTTTGTCCTTACACATTAGGGACAGAAACCAACACTGAGGGGATTGCTGCAAAGACCCGTAAGGAAACTAAGTGTGCTTAACCTCTGCAACCCAGGGGGTACGGGCATGGAAGAGACCACACGCTCCTTCCTCTCCAGTGAACGAGCTAAAGAGTAGGAGAAGGAGGGTGGCGGGGTGGCCGCTTCATACATATATATATATATATATATATATATATATATATATATATATATATTCATGTGTTTGTGTCTGAAAACATGTAATTACATGTTCTTTTAAACGTTAGTTTCACTTTTTGAACTCGGCTGCACCGTAATCTCACAATATCTCACGAGATTACAGGCAGCCCGCCCACTTCTACACAGATCTCAGCCGTTTTCAGAGGAAACACTTCTCCTCTGTTCTCCCTCTGAGAACTGAAGTTCTCAGTTTATTAAACCGGCTGCAGAGGAGATAATTCTCAGTTTATTAAACGGACACCTAAGTGATCTGAGCACTTCCCCTGACTGAGCAATTTCCCTGAGGACAGAGACGCTTGTCTCCCAACAAATGTTTGGCAATGCAATAATACAACAGCAACAGCCTGCTAACCGACAGAGGTTTTCTCAACACCTCAGTAATTATTTCTGTGCCAACTCTTCCTCTGAAATAGATATTTTTTCCCTCATGGAAAGCCCATAAGGATTACATTAGGGAAATTATCATTCACATGTGTGTGAAGGCTTAAGAAACAATTCAATTGTAAACTTTCCAAGCTTTTACATTCCATTCACACTTTGGAAGCTCAAAATAAACAAAATCTTGCAGAATCCATCTTGGCCACCCTTGTAAGTTACTCTATGACCTTTGGGCATTGTTATGTTCTCAACAAGATCATTACCTGAGATGCCTTAAAATTAATTAATTACTACACTAATAACAATAAAGCTGGCAAATTAATAGCAAACAGGCTAAAAATTTGTAATGGTAAGTCTAGATTGCCGTTCATTTATCACCCATTTTACAAAACAGAGTAACCCCCGGAATATAGTTATGCTTTTTCTGATTACTATAGCACCATCTACAATTTAAAAGAGGATTCCAACACCCCTAATCCTTCTGTGAAGGACATTTGTAACTTTTTAGAACAAATTGATCTTCCAGTTTTATCGACTGTTCAAATCAAAAATCTAAATGCCCCTTTTACAGACCAAGAAATCATTTACATGATCAGTCTGTTACCTACTGGCAAGTGCCCTGGCCCAGATGGAATTTTCAAATGACTATTACAAATGTTTTCCAGCTGACTTAGCACCCTGTATGGTAAAATTTGTTACCAAAGCAGCTTCCACCACCTTTATTTCCAGCAGAGATGATATAAGCCTAGCAAAGACTCTAACACCCCTGACAATTTTTGGCTGATTACCCTATTGAACACTGATGTCAAAATATATACCAAACTATTAGCTAAATGCGTTATTTATGTCCTTCCCACCTTGGTCAAGCCATCAGATTTGACTAGACGAACTGTGGATATATTATACCATGCTGAGAGAAGTTGGACGCCTTCTTTGCTCTTATCCATAGATGCAAAGAATGCCTTTGACCGAGTACATTGGTCATATAAGACAAGTTTTACTGAAATTTTGATTTTCAGGTAGGATCATGTTGGCTATTATGGCTTTATGTTCTACACCATCTGCATGGGCCTACTCCTCCAGCCTTTTACCCAAATAATTCTCCATTTCAAATAGCAGCTGACAACATTTCAAATGGCACCTGACAAGGTTGCCCCTGAGCCCCAACCACTTTTAACCTTATGATTGAACCCCTAGACAAATCCATCTGCTCTCATCCCTCCATCACAGGGTTTCTTACCCAAAGTCACACACATGTCATCAATTTATTCACGGACAGTGTTATTCTGATTCTCATAAATCCATCAGTTTCTCTACCTAGTGCTCATCAAGTATTACATGTGTTTATCTCCATCTCATACTACAAGGTAAATTTCTCTAAATCCTTAATTCCTTAATTAATGATTTAGGTGTCCCAAAACATATTCGGAATAGTCTTTCCCGACAACTACCTTATTCTTGGGAAGACAAAGGCATACCATACGTAGGTTGCATATCAACAACCTCATCCACTAACCTGTTAAACGCATATTACAAACCTCTTATTATAAAATTAAATAAAGAAATTGTACAATTTTCCTGATGCAAACTCTCTTGATTGAGCAGATTAACAACGGAAACCTGCGTTACATCAGAGGGGGGCGGGGTCACCAGCACGTCACTGGGGAAGCCCGGGTTTCCCCTTGTCTCAGAGGGGGACAGGGTCACGTGATGGGTGGCCCCGTCCTCAGCTACATAAGAGACCTGTCAGGCTGCCGGGATTCCCGGGATGTCTCTGGTGGAGACAGGATGCTTGCTGTTCCTCGATGCGCTGGACATCTCATTGTTGGAGCCTGGACCTGTAGAGGAGAGATCCCCCATCGCTGAAACTCGGAGAGGAGATCACCCATCGCAGGATACCGACAGCGTTGGAGTGGAAACCGAGAGTGGATTACCACCGCTGGAATCTTTTATTTTTTTATTTTTAATAAAGGACTTATCCCAACGGTGTCTGTGTGTTTTTTTACAATTTTTTACACTTTCTTTGTGAAATGGTAGGGGTACAATGTACCCCTTACCAATTCACATAGGGGGGCTGGGATTTGGGGGCCCCCTTTGTTAAAGGGGTCTTCCAGAGTCCGATAAGCGCCCCACTCGCAGACCCCCACAACCACCGGGCAATTGTTGTGGGGATGAGGCCCTTGTCCCCATCAACATGGGGACATGGTGCTTTGAGGGGTCACAGACTCCCAAAGCATCCTCCCCATGTTGATGGCATGTGGCCTGGTACGGCTCAGGAGGGGGGCGCTCTCTCGTCCCCCCCTCTTTTCCTGCAGCCTGCCAGGTTGCGTGCTTGGATAAAGGGTCTGGTATGGATATTTGGGGGGAACCCCACATAATTTTTTTAAAATTTGACGCAGGGTTCCCCTTAATATCCATACCAGACCTGAAGGGCCTGGTAATTGAATTTGGGGGGACCCCCACGCATTTTTTTTTTTTTTATCAATAACTTTCAATGACTTTTCTCTGTATTGCCGGGAGCCGACAATTCATTATAGCCGCGAGTGCTTTTAAATTACTTTTTTTCCTTCAGAAATTACACTTTGTGCAGGGACAGTTCTAAGCACGGGAAACAAGCGCTACTTTACAGGCATACTATACACACCCCCTAGGTACAAAATTTAAAGGAATATTTCACTTTTATAGTTTCACTTTAAACATTATTAAAATCACTGCTCCCGAAAAAACGTTAGTTTTTAAAAAAAAAATTGCCATTGATACATGTCCCCTGGGGCAGGACCCGGGTCCCCAAACATTTTTTATGACAATAACTTGCATATAAGCCTTTAAAATGAGCACTTTCGATTTTTCATGTTCGAGTCCCATAGACTTTAACGTTGTTCGGATGTTCGAACAAATTTATTGCCTGTTCGCATGTTCTGATGCGAACCAAACTGGGGGGTATTCAGCTCATCCCTATTCTCCTTCATAGCAACTCAACCTCGTCTATGTATACAAAGAAAATCCATCAGTATCCTCCCAACTACCAAATTTTTATAAACTTAGGAATTTGAATGGCCAAATGGTCACATATCACAAGTAAGTCCTGCAGATTTTTTCTACGTTTTACAAAACCTTTTTCTCCCCCCCATGCACAGTTATGCCTATCAATATAAGAAAAGCCCTCCCCCCCCTCAGCCCAACCAGCCGGTGTCCCTTTATCTCCCTAAAATGACGGCTGACCAGATACGTTCTCTAAATGCTCCCTGCACGGAAAAAGAGATCATGGAAATTATTCATTCTTTAAAACTCTCTAAGATACTCTCTAAGGTCCAAATGGATTTTCATGTTCATATTATTTAAAAAAATTATGGGCCTTCTAGCGCCTGCCTATCTCAACTTTTTACATATATTCTGAAAGGGCATTCTTTGCCTAATGACATGCTTTTAGCGAATATGTCCTTTGTACCTTTGCTAAATAAGGATCATTCGCTCCCCAAAATCATATGCTGATGATGTTTTATTGGTTCTATCTAATCCTTTCGTTTTTCTACCTAATTTAGTGTCCATGCTTCACACCTTCCATGACATTTTGGGCCTAGGTGTGAATCGCTCGGTTATGCCTATCAATATACGACAATTGTCGCTCGCTGGTGTAAGGGACAACTTTAGATTATCATGGTGTGTGAACTCTTTTCTGTATCTGGGGGATTTGTTTAGCTCCTTCTCTCTGTTATATGTATCAGGTAAACTATCCCCAGGTATTCTCCTGCACTAGACAATGGTTGTGACTTTGGTCTATGTACCATATTTCATTTCTTGGGAGAGAACAAACGTTAAAGATGTCAGTATTAGGATCCCTTTAAGACCCAGCAAAACTCACCTGACACAGCCTTTACCTGGGAAACAACAGTGATTGGTCAGCACCCCTATAAATCACCTGTATTAGCACACAATCAGTGCTCGTGGTAGAGTTGTTACCTTTGTGTGCCACTGCTTGACCCAGCTGATATCTACTCTGTATATTTTGTGTATGACCAGGCTAGTTTTTGACCCTGCTTGCTTGCTTCTGATTGGTACCGTTTGGACTCTGATCTACCTGTGTATGACCCAGCTTGCCTAGACTACACTTTGCCTGATTCTACTGTAGTACCAGACTCATCATTACTACTTGTCTGCCCAGCCAATCTCTACTTTCATCTGCAGCTGTGAACTACAAGCACCAGCCAACCTCTACCTTAGTCTGCAGCGGTGAACTACAAGGTCCAACCAACATCTACCTTCATCTGCAGCGGTGAACTACAAGCACCAGCCAACATCTACCTTCATCTGCAACAGTGAACTACAAGGTCCAGCCAACATCTACATTCGCCTGTAGTGGTGAACTACAAGTCCCAGCTGACCTGCTCTGCTTAGACTTGCTCATGGTATGTGCTCTTGTTCTTTTAACTCTTTGAATAATCAGCACACCTGAACTGTTACCTGTTGTCTGCTCCTAGCCTGACAAAATGTCAATCCTTCCTACAGTAGGTGCCGCCGACATTGTATATTCATCGCGATCCTATCGTGGAGATTTTCGGTGACAGGGGTGCTGACATCTCAGCGACAGGATGGCGACACATGTCGCGCTCGCTGCAATAGCGAGGAGACGCGGCACTGTATTGAACGGGGATCCGACGTGGATTCCCGCCAATACCAGGCACTGTTTGGTATGAATCCTGAGCGGGAACTCCACGCCAATTTTTAAAGAAAAAAACGGCGTGGGTTCCCCCTCCAGGAGCATACCAGGCCCTTGGGTCTGGTCTGGATTTGAAGGGGAACCCTACGCCGAAAAAATGGCGTGGGGTCCCCCTCAAGTTCCAAACCAGACCCTTATCTGAGCACGCAACCTGGCAGGCCGCAGGGGAAGAGGGGGGGACGAGAGAGCGGCCCCCTCCCTCCTGAACCGTACAGGGCCGCATGCCCTCAACATGGGGAGTTTGGTGCTCTGGGGCAGGGGGGCGACCTGCGGCCCCCCCACCCCAGAGCACCCTGACCCCATGTTGATGAGGACAGGGCCTCTTCCCGACAACCCTGGCCGTTGGTTGTCGGGGTCTGTGGGCGGGGGGCTTATCGGAATCCGGGAGCCCCCTTTAATAAGGGGAGCCCCAGATCCCGGCCCCCCACCCTATGTGAATGAGTATGGGGTACATCGTACCCCTACCCATTCACCTGGTGGAAAAAAAAATGGCAATAAAAACACAACACAGTTTTTTTAAAGTATTTTATTGCACAGCTCCGGGGGTCTTCTTCGGTCTTCGGGGGTCTCCGGTGTCGTCGCGGCGCTCTCCGGTTCTTTCTTCTACCTTCTTCCAGCTCTTTTGCTAGCGGGGCCCCTATCTTCTCCGTCGCCTTCTTCCCTCTTCTCCTCTCCGGTTCTTTCTTTCTTCTGCCGGGCCTCCTCTATCTTCTTGCAGCTCTTTTGCTAGCGGAGGCCCGGTCTTCCCCGTCGTCTCGTCCGGCTCTCCGTTGTCCTTCTGCCGGCCCCTCCACTACCTTCTTGTAGCTCTTTTGCTAGTGGAGGGGCCGGGATCTGGGGCCCCCCTTATTAAAGGGGGCTCCCGGATTCTGATAAGCCCCCCGCCCGCAGACCCCGACAACCAATGGCCAGGGTTGTCGGGAAGAGGCCCTGTCCTCATCAACATGGGGGCAGGGTGCTCTGGGGTGGGGGGGCCGCAGGTCGCCCCCCTGCCCCAGAGCACCAAACCCCCCATGTTGAGGGCATGCAGCCTGGTACGGTTCAGGAGGGAGGGGGGGCGCTCTCTCGTCCCCCCCTCTTCCCCTGCGGCCTGCCAGGTTGCATGCTCGGATAAGGGTCTGGTTTGGATTTTGAGGGGGACCCCACGCCGTTTTTTCGGCATAGGGTTCACCTTCAAATCCAGACCAGACCCAAGGGCCTGATATACTCCTGGAGTGGGAACCCACGCCGGTTTTTTCTTTAAAAATTGGCGTGGAGTTCCCACTCAGGATTCATACCAAACAGTGCCTGGTATTGGCGGGAATCCACGTCGGATCCCCGTCTATCGGCAATGCGTGTCGCTCATCGTGAAAGGAACATTTTTCCTTTCCCGATGACGAGACAGCTCGGCGCTGGCTCTCGCGACGGAGCTCATAGGGTGTCAATCTCGGCGGCACCTACTGTAAGTTGCTATATTATTTTTAAGTTTAACCTCTCTATGTCTCTCGATCAATGGTTGATGCCATGCAATATGAGGTGAATACATTTTTGTGGCAAGGCAAAAAACGTTGTCTTGGTAAACTGTTAGCTTATAGAACCCAAGCAATGAGAGGAAACCTCTGGAAATATTATTTAGCAGCCGTTTGGTGCAATTGGCTCAATGGGGCTAATTTACTAATAACAGTGCGCTGCGCTGGTTCTAACCTTAATTGGTGCGCCGGATAACTCCTTCACTGGGCGCAGGAAGCAGCGGCGCACTGTTATAGTAAATGGAAATGTCAGCGGCACTCTATTGAAAATGAATGGTTCTCTATGGGAGCCCATTGATTTGAATAGAGGTCTCCCGGGAAGTCGGATCCGACTTGCGGGCGACTCGTGTGCCGGCTGACACAGGGACAGCGCGACTTTGCGAGGCGACCTGGACACGACCTGAGCATGCAGCAGCCGCTCAAGTCGTGTCCTAGAGGCGACTAGCCGGCCGAGAATGTGTCCAGCGCGATGTCATCGCGCTGGTCCTCGGCAGCCTCACTGTCCCATGTTTGGTATGAATCATGAAGGGGAACTCCAGGCCAAATTTTTATGAAAAAACCGGCATGGGTTCCCCTTCAGGAGCATACCAGGCCCTTAGGTCTGGTCTGGATTCTAAGGTGAACCCCCTAAGCCGAAAAACGGCATGGGCGTCCCCCCAAAATCCAAACCAGACCCTTAGGTCTGGTCTGGATTTTAAGGTGAACCCCCTTAAGCTGAAAAACGGCATGGGGGTCCCCCCAAAATCCAAACCAGACCCTTATCCGAGCACACAACCTGGCAGGCCGCAGGGGAAAAGGGGGGGATGAGAGAGTGGCACGTCACAGTCCCATCATTCCCCGGGACTGTGACAACATACGGGGGCGGGGGTCAGCGGTGGCATCATCCGGTGACCACGCCCCATGCCAATAAAAGTGGCACCGCTGCTTGGACAGAGCATTGCGGCGGTGGACAGCGACAAGGCAACATCGGGCGAAGAGAAGAGGGAAGAAGGCGACGAAGAAGACCGGCCCCTGCTAGCAAAAGAGCTGGCAGAAGATAGCGGGGGCCCGGCAGAAGGCAGAAAGAACCGGAGATCGTGGAGAAGGCGTCGGAGAGCGGGAGAAGAACCGGAGAACAGAACAAGAGACCCCCGAAGTCGGAAGAAGATGGCGAGGAAGCCTGGGACCCCCGCTAGCAAAAGAGCTAGCAGAAGATAGTGGGGGCCCGGCAGAAAGACCCCCGAAGTTGGAAGAAGACGGCGAGGAAGCCCGGGACCCCCGCTAGCAAAAGAGCTAGCACAAGATAGCGGGGGCCCGGCAGAAAGACCCCAGAAGACGGCGAGGAAGCCCAGGACCCCCGCTAGCAAAAGAGCTAGCAGAAGATAGTGGGGGCCCGGCAGAAAGACCCCTGGAGCTGCCCAATAAATTACTATTCAAGCCTGTGTTGTGTTTTTTTATTGACTTATTTTGCCACCAGGTGAATGGGTAGGGGTACGATGTACCCCATACTCATTCACATAGGGTGGGGGGCAGGTATCTGGGGTCCCCTTTATTAAAGGGGGCTCCCGGATTCCAATAAGCCCCCCGCCCGCAGACCCCGACAACCAACGGCCAGGGTTGTTGGGAAGAGGCCCTTGTCCCCATCAACATGGGGGCAGGATGCTTTGGGGTGGGGGGGCGCAGGTTGCCCCCCCTGCCCCGAAGCACCAAACCCCCCATGTTGAGGGCACGCAGCCTGGTACGGTTCAGGAGGGAGGGGGCGCTCTCTCGTCCCCCCCTTTTCCCCTGCGGCCTGCCAGGTTGAGTGCTTGGATAAAGGGTCTGGTGTGTATTTTAAGGGGACCTCACGCAAATTTTTTTCGTTTTTGGCACGGGGTTCCCCTTAAAATACATGCCAGACCTTAAGGGCCTGGTATGGATTCTGGGGGGACCCCCACGCCAGTTTTTTCTTCATTTTTTTTGGGGGGGTCCCCTTTGAATCCATACTAGACCCAAGGGCCTGGTATGGACCTGGGGGGGGGGACCCCACGCTGTTTTTTTAAATTAATTTATTTATTTTTTTAACCGTTTTATTTTTTTTTTACATTTCCTTTAACAACCAGATATAAACAGGTAAAACAAAAAAACGCCGCAAAATTGCGGTACTTGCGTTTTGGATGCGGGTCCATTGAATTCTATTACATCCAAAACACTGTTTTTGGCCTGGCAAAAAAAATCTGCAGTTGGGATTAAAATCGTTTTTCACAAACCCTTCAGACGCCAAAGATTTCCACGTTTCAGACGCGGTACCGGCGTTTAGCCGCATTTTAGTTTAGAAGTGTTTTTAAAGGTGACCTATTTTTTTACATTGATAAACTCCAAATTTATGGCAAATGAGGAAAAAACATAATATATATATATATATATATATATATATATATATATATATATATATATATATATAAGAAATTGCTTCCATTGCATTGTGGACAATCCACAACTTGGGGCAGCTGACGTGGCAAGTGGACAATCCACAACTTGTGGCAAGTGACACGCTAAATACAACTACACTGCTGCTCTCAGCTGCTGATATCACTCTGGTCTCACTAAATAGCTAAAATCGTAAATAATACTGTTTTTGGAGCTTAGGGCGGCTCCTTATCATATACACGCAAATGTGGTAAAACACGGCATGCAAACGCCACAAAGCGCGCCTTTCTAAACGCCACTTTCAACCTTAGTTCTGAACACTTTGCACCAGCGTCCCGTCTACATGGGGCCTAAAAACGCCTATGCCATTTACAGCTCAAAAACACCATGGTGGCCATGAGGCCATAGGCTAACATGGAGAGATGTTTTTAAGCTGCAAAAAACGCTCAAACAAGCGGCTTGAAAAACGTCTGTGTGCATGTAGCCTTATATTAACCACTTGCGCACTGCCCAGACCAAGTTTCACATTTCAGCGCTGATGCACTTTTAATGACAATTGCGCGCTCATACAACACTGTAACCCAATGAAAATGTTTTATTTGTTGGCACACAAATAGAGCTTGCTTTTGGTGCTATTTGATCACCTTCGTGTTTTATTTTTATTTTTTTTTCGATAAATACAAAAGACCGAGTTTAAAAAAAATAAATAATGGATATTTTACCCACTTCAGCACCGGGCCTATTCTGGCACTTCTCTCCTTCATGTAAAAATCATAAATTTATGGCTATAAAATTACTTCAAAACACCAAACATTATATATGTTTTTGGAGCAGACACCCTAGGGAATAAGATGGCGGTCATTGCAAATTTTTATCTCGCTCGGTATTTGCGCAATAAATTTTCAAACGCCTTTTGTTTGCTAAAAATATTACAAAACAGTAAAGTTACGGGCAATTTTTTGGTATAATGTGAAAGATGTTATGCTGAGTAAATAGATACCTAACACGTCACGCTTTAAAATTGCGCACACACATGGCATAATACCAAACTTCAGTAATTAAAAATCTCCCTAGGCGATGCTTTAATTTTTTTTACAGGTTACCATTTTGCCATTACAGAGGAGGACTAGTGCTAGAATTGTTGCACTCGTTCTAACGCACGCAGCAATAACTAACATGTGTGGTTTGAACGGTGTTTACATATGTGGGCGGGACTTACGTGTGTGTTCGCTTCTGAGCACGAGCTACCGGGGACATGGGCGTTTTTTCTTATTTTTGCTTATTTTTTTTATTTTGTTTTTTTACTTTTTTGTATTTCTTACTCTTTTTTCATTTTTTTTTATTTTTTTGGATCACTTTTATTTCTATTACAAGGAATGTAAACATCCCTTGTAATAGGAATGTGTGTGACAGGTCCTCTTTATGGAGAGATGCGGGGTCAATAAGACCCCGCATCTCTCCTCCAGGCTGGAAAGCATGATATTGGTCCAAAAAAAACACCATTCTCATGCTGACAGCCGAGATCACGGCTTGGTTAACATACGGGAACACGGCGTGATGTCATAACGTCGTGCCCGCGCCTCCGACGGTCATAGAGATGACTGATGACCATCTGGTCACCAGTCATCTCCAAATCATTCTCCGAGCCCCAGAAGGCACGGGAGAGCCCGGAGAAGCACCGGATGGCGGCAAGAGGGGGGGGGGGGAACGTCCCCTCCCCCCGCCTATAAGAACGATCAAGCGGCGGAACTGCCACTATGATCGTTTTTATTGTGCACAGAATCGCCGGCTGAAAAGAATGATATCTGAATGATGCCTGCAACTGCAGGCATCATTCAGATGTCACCGCCCAAAGCCAAGGATGTCATTTGACGGTGGGCGGTAGGAAACTGGTTAATATTTTAAAAAAAGGTAATTTTTCTTCTTCATTGATGTAAACTGATGAGACTGCACTGATGGGCACCGATAAGGTGGCAAGGGTGGGCACTGAGAGGTGGCATTGCTATTTGGCACTGGTGGGCAGTGAGAAGTGGCACTGCTAGGTGGCAATGATAGTTGGCAGTGATGGGCACTGATAGGCAGCACTGCTAGGTGCCACTGATTGGAACCAGTGGTGGGTAGTGATGAGCCGAACACCCCCGGGTTCGGTTCGCACCAGAACCCGCGAACGGACCGGAAGTTCGTACGAACATTAGAACCCTATTAAATACAATGGATTCGAATTCTAAAGTGCTAATTATAACAACTATTATGCATGTTATTGTCCTAAAAAGGGTTTGGGAACCCGGGTTGTGCACCAGGGGACATGTATCAATGCAAAGAGAAGTTTTAAAAACGGTCGTTTTTCGGGAGCAGTCATTTTAATGATGCATAAAGTGAAAAAAAAAGTCAAATATTCCTTTAAATATCGTACCTGGGGGGTGTCTAAAGTATGCCTGTGAAGTGCCACGTGTTTCCCGTGTTTAGAACTGTCCCTGCACAAAATGACACTTCTAAAGGAAAAAAAAGCCATTTAAAACTGCTTGCGGCTTTAATGTAATGTCTGGTCCCGGTAATATGGATGAAAATCTTTAAGAAAAATGGCATAGCTACCCCATGACCCCCCCCCCCTACCCCAGCCCATTACCAGCCCCTTTGGGTCTTGTATGGATATTAAGGGGAACCCCGCACATAAAATAAAAAAGGCCCTATATACTCTGAACAGCCGTATACAGGCGGTGCATACAAGACAGGGACTGTAGGTTTGTTCTTATGTAGAATCTGTTTGTAATTTTGAACAGGTACATTGTTTAAGTGTAGCTCCAGCCCAAAAATCTATTTTTAAACTTTTTGGAAAACATAGGTAAGGGTTATCACCCCTGTAACATTTGTTTTGCTGTCTGTGCCCCTGTTCAGAACATTTCACCTCACTTTCCGTCCCAATGACAACTGTTTTTGAAATGTGGTGTTTTTCTTGAAACAAGGATTGGTGATAAAGCATCAGTACAGAGGAGACACCTTTCTCCCATATTAATTCTTACAGGAGAGAATTTTCCTTCCTAGGGGTAGATTTCCTCTCACTTCCTGTTGTCTTCTTGCGTTTGCAAGTAGGAGTCGTTTGTAAGTTGGATGTTTGAAAGTAGGGACCTGCCGTATATACTCTGCAGAAATAGGCCCCTTAGTTGTTGGTGTTGGCACAACACTGTAAGCACTCACAGTTACTCTTGGTTGGTGCTGGAACGCCCTGCTGTCAACTATTATATCAGGAATTTTAATTACATATAATTGTTGAACAGTGGTAGTAAAAATTGGGCCTTTGATGGTGGTGCTGGTGCCACAACACTGTAAGCCCTGACAGTTACTCTTGGTGGGTGCAGCAATGGGCCCTGCTGTGAATTATTAGATCAAGAATTGTAATTGCATGCCCCTGTTGAACAGGGGCTGAAAAATTGGGCCTTTCGTGGTGGTGGTGGTGGTGGCGTTGCCACAACACTGTAAGCCCTGACAGTTACTCTTGGTGGGTGCAGCAATGGGCCCTGCTGTGAATTATTAGATCAAGAATTGTAATTACATGCCCCTTTTAAACAGGGGCTGAAAAATTGGGCCTTTCGTGGTGGTGGTGGCGTTGCCACAACACTGTAAGCCCTCAGAGTTACTCTTGGTGGGTGCAGGAATGGGCCCTGCTGTGAATTATTAGATCAAGAATTGTAATTACATGCCCCTTTTGAAAAGGGGCTGAAAAATTGGGCCTTTCGTGGTGGTGGTGGTGGTGGCGTTGCCACAACACTGTAAGCCCTCAGAGTTACTCTTGGTGGGTGCAGCAATGGGCCCTGCTGTGAATTATTAGATCAAGAATTGTAATTGCATGCCCCTGTTGAACAGGGGCTGAAAAATTGGGCCTTAGGCACTGGTGGCACAACACTACAACCCCTCACAGATACTGTACTTGGAGCACAGCAATGAGCCCTGTTGCAAAGTATTGCTTCAAAAATTGTAATGACACGCCCCTGTTAAACAGGGGCTGAAAAATTGGGCCTTAGGCACTGGTGCCACAACACTCCAACCCCTCACAGATACTGTACTTGGAGCACAGCAATGAGCCCTATGGCAAATTATTGCTAAAAAAATTGTAATTACACGCCCCTGTAAAACAGGGGCTGAAAAATTGGGCCTTAGCCACTGGTGGCGGCACCCATAAACAAAAATGATCTTCCAAGCTATCATCATCAATCGTATCATTGAGGACTCGGAGGAGGAGGATAGCCAGTCAACATAACAGCACAGGCACTCAGCATCAGCATCAGTCTTGAAGGGATGTGACATGTTAAAATCAATTAGTCTGTTATATCAGCATCAGGTGTGTGGTAGCTGGTGGTGATCCAAGACTGGTTCATCTTGATGAAAGTCAGTCGATCAACCGAGTCGGTGGACAGGCGCACCCTGTGATCCGTGAAAAATCCTCCAGCAGCACTGAATGTGCGTTCCGAAAGAACGCTGGATGCAGGACAGGCCAGTAGCTCAATTGCATACTGTGCAAGCTCTGGCCAGTGATCCATCCTCAAGACCCAGTAAGCCAGAGGATTTTCGGTGGGGAAGGTGTCCAAGTCTGACCTTGCGACTAGATATTCCTGCACCATGTTTATCAGACGCTGGCGATGGTTGCTGGAACCGATCATACTTTGGGGCTGCGGACTAAAGAATTGTCTGAACGCATCGGTCAGACGGCCACCTTCCCCACCGCTCCTTCTTTGACTGGCCGAAGCCTCAGCAACTCGTTGTCCAGGACCAGGAGTTTGTAACCTCCCAGTCTCTGGGAACGCGTTGCACAGACCTTTCTGCAAGGCCTCCCGGAGTTGTCTCATCCTCTGCTCCCTCTGCGACGGTAACATAAGGTCCGCAACCTTACCCTTGTACCGTGGATCAAGGAGAGTGGCCAGCCAGTAATGGTCCCTCTCCTTGATCCGAAGAATACGAGGATCCTTCCGCAGACTTTGCAGGATCAGGGAGGCCATGCAGCGTAGGTTTGCTGAGGCATTCGCTCCGGAGTCCTCTGGGTCACTAAGGACGACATGATCCGCAGCCACCTCCTCCCAGCCACGTACAAGTCCACTGGTTTCTTGGGACTGTAAATCATCCCTAAAAGACTGCTGCTGATGATGCTGAGTGCCAGCCTCCACCTCCATGCTGACACAATCCTCCTCCTCCTCCTCCTCCTCCTCCTCCTCTTCCTGTGCGATGGGTGGGACAGAAGGAACACTGTCTGGGTAAAGGGGGCCTTGAGAGGCAAGGAAGTCCTCCTCTTCCTGCCTCTGTTCTGCCTCAAGTGCCCTGTCCATTATTCCACGCAGCGTGTGCTCCAACAGGTGGACAAGAGGTACAGTGTCACTGATGCATGCACTGTCACTGCTCACCATCCTCGTGGCCTCCTCAAATGGTGCCAGGACAGTGCATGCATCCCTGATCATGCCCCACTGGCGTGGAGAAAAAAAAACAAGCTCCCCTGACCCTGTCCTGGTGCCGTAGTCGCACAGGTACTCATTGATGGCCCTCTGCTGCGTGTGCAGCCGCTGCAGCATGGCCAACGTTGAGTTCCACCTGGTGGGCATGTCACATATAAGGCGGTTCTTGGGCAGGTTCAACTCCTTTTGCAGCTCAGCCAGGCGAGCACTGGCATTATAAGATCTGCGGAAATGCACACAGACTTTCCTGGCCTGCCTCAGGACATCCTGTAAGCCCGGGTACCTGCCCAAGAACCGCTGCAGCACCAGGTTAAGGACGTGAGCCACACAGGGCACATGGGTCAGTTGTCCCTGTCGGAGGGCGGAGAGGAGGTTGGTGCCATTGTCGCAAACCACCATTCCTGGCTTAAGCTGGCGTGGCGTCAACCACCTCTCGGCCTGGCCCTGCAGAGCAGACAGGACCTCTGCCCCAGTGTGGCTTCTGTCCCCCAAACACACCAGCGCAAGCACGGCATGGCATCTTTTTGCCTGCGTACTTGCGTAGCCCCTTGAACGGCTACGGAGCACCGCTGGTTCATAGGACAAAGCACAGGAAGAGGCCATGGAGGAAGAAGAAGAGGAGGGGGTGGAGGAGAGAGGTGTGTCACAACCAGTAGTAGCATTTTGGAGGCGTGGCGGTGGAACAACCTCCAACACTACTGCACCTTGTCCTGCATCCTTCCCAGCTGCCAAAAGAGTGACCCAATGGGCCGTGAAAGAAAGGTAACGTCCCTGTCCATGCCTGCTGGACCATGAGTCAGCGGTAATATGCACCTTACCGCTGACCGCCCTGTCCAGCGAGGCCAAGACATTGCCTTCCACATGCCGGTAGAGAGCCGGAATAGCCTTCCGTGAGAAAAAGTGGCGTTTGGGAACCTGCCACTGAGGAACCGCACATTGCACAAACTCACGGAAGGGGGCCGAGTCTACCAACTGAAAAGGCAGCAGTTGAAGCGCTAGCAATTTAGCCAAGCTAGCATTCAACCGCTGGGCATGTGGATGGCTGGGAGTGAACTTCTTTCGACGGTCCAGCAGCTGGGGCAGGGAAATTTGCCTGCTAGAATCGGACGTCGGTGTACTGCTAGCAGAGTGGCCGCAAGTACTTGGCTGTGACACACCTAATTCTACACCTTCATTCCTCTCAGTGCATGTTTCAGAGAGGACTGAAGTTATAGTGGGGTTGGAGATCCCAGCTGATGCGGTGCAAGGAGAGGTCCGCTTTGTTCTTTGGTGTGGGTCTTTGAGGTAGGCTTGCCAACGAGCTGCATGGCAGGTCAACATATGTCTGGTCAGGCATGTGGTACCCAAGCGGCTGATGTTTTGGCCACGCGATATACGCTTGAGACATATGTTGCAAACAGCAGCTGTGCGATCTGATGCACTAGCCTCAAAAAAGGCCCACACCAAAGAACTTTTTGAATGACGGGCAGAGGCAGCGCCCTGCACAGGCGGAGCTCTGCGGTGTGATTCCGTCGGTGTACTGCCCTTACGCTGGCCACCAAAGGGCATCCTGCCTCGTTGGAGATGTGCCTCCTCCTCATCCTCCTCCTCCTCCTCTCTCCTATTAGGCACCCACGTGGAGTCAGTGACCTCATCATCCCCTCCCTCCTCATCACTGGAGCCAATCTGGCAGTATGCTGCAGCTGCTGGAACATGACTGCCAGATTGGTGTCCTTCTTGAGCATCCCCTCTGTCTGCTCTCACGCTACTGCCTTCCTGTAGCTGGGTTTCATCATCAGACCCTTCGAAACGCTGGGCATCCTCCTGGAGCATGTACCCAACACTGTGCTCAAACAGTTCGGGGGACTCCTCAGGAGGAGGACATGGTGGGTCTAGGGAAGGAGTGACTGATGATGAGTCTGACATTGATACCAGGGAAGAGGACGCTTTGGCAGCTGCTTTGCCAGTACCCTGAGCCTGGGTGAGAGAGGATGAGGAGGAGGAGGAGGAGGAGGGCTTGGTCATCCACTCTACCAAGTCTTCGGCATGATGTGGCTCAACATGTCCAGCTGCCGAAAAGAAGGACAAGCGTGTCCTATGGCCATGTGCTGATGACAATGCACCGCGTCCACGACCAGCACTGTTGCCCCCAGACACAGAGCCTGCTTGCCCTCTTTTATTGCCTCCTGACTGTCTGCCTCTCCTTGTTTGCCTTCCAGACATTCTAATAGATGGCCTGCAGGGAGATGGGAAAAAAGCAATAAGGGCTACCTTCAGGTGTCCTTCTCTGTCCCTTTACTTAAGGATTTCTAAATATGGTTGAGGATGATTGCTTTTGCACAGAATAGCACAACGACAATTTCCCTGACTGTCCAAAAAACAAGGATTTCAAAGATGGTTGATGAGGAATGCTTTAGCACACTATAGCACAAGGAGAATTTCCCTCACTGTCCTTCCCTGTCCCTAGAAACAAGGATTATCACAGTGAAAGAAACTGACACTCTTCCTACCTATAGTTTTCTGTCCCTAGAAAAAATGTTTTTTTAAAGCACACTATAGCACAAGGAGAATTTCCCTCACTGTCCTTCCCTGTCCCTAGAAACAAGGATTATCACAGTGAAAGAAACTGACACTCTTCCTACCTATAGTTTTCTGTCCCTAGAAAAAATGTTTTTTTAAAGCACACTATAGCACAAGGAGAATTTCCCTCACTGTCCTTCCCTGTCCCTAGAAACAAGGATTATCACAGTGAAAGAAACTGACACTCTTCCTACCTATAGTTTTCTGTCCCTAGAAAAAATGTTTTTTTAAAGCACACTATAGCACAAGGAGAATTTCCCTCACTGTCCTTCCCTGTCCCTAGAAACAAGGATTCGCACAGTAAAACACACTGACACTCTCCCTACCTATAGTTTTCTGTCCCTAGAAAAAATGTTTTTTTAAAGCACACTATAGCACAAGGAGAATTTCCCTCACTGTCCTTCCCTGTCCCTAGAAACAAGGATTATCACAGTGAAAGAAACTGACACTCTTCCTACCTATAGTTTTCTGTCCCTAGAAAAAATGTTTTTTTAAAGCACACTATAGCACAAGGAGAATTTCCCTCACTGTCCTTCCCTGTAACTAGAAACAAGGATTATCACAGTGAAAGAAACTGACACTCTTCCTACCTATAGTTTTCTGTCCCTAGAAAAAATGCTTTTTTAAAGCACACTATAGCACAAGGAGAATTTCCCTCACTGTCCTTCCCTGTCCCTAGAAACAAGGATTATCACAGTGAAAGAAACTGACACTCTTCCTACCTATAGTTTTCTGTCCCTAGAAAAAATGTTTTTTTAAAGCACACTATAGCACAAGGAGAATTTCCCTCACTGTCCTTCCCTGTCCCTAGAAACAAGGATTATCACAGTGAAAGAAACTGACACTCTTCCTACCTATAGTTTTCTGTCCCTAGAAAAAATGTTTTTTTAAAGCACACTATAGCACAAGGAGAATTTCCCTCACTGTCCTTCCCTGTCCCTAGAAACAAGGATTATCACAGTGAAAGAAACTGACACTCTTCCTACCTATAGTTTTCTGTCCCTAGAAAAAATGTTTTTTTAAAGCACACTATAGCACAAGGAGAATTTCCCTCACTGTCCTTCCCTGTCCCTAGAAACAAGGATTATCACAGTGAAAGAAACTGACACTCTTCCTACCTATAGTTTTCTGTCCCTAGAAAAAATGTTTTTTTAAAGCACACTATAGCACAAGGAGAATTTCCCTCACTGTCCTTCCCTGTCCCTAGAAACAAGGATTATCACAGTGAAAGAAACTGACACTCTTCCTACCTATAGTTTTCTGTCCCTAGAAAAAATGTTTTTTTAAAGCACACTATAGCACAAGGAGAATTTCCCTCACTGTCCTTCCCTGTCCCTAGAAACAATGATTATCACAGTGAAAGAAACTGACACTCTTCCTACCTATAGTTTTCTGTCCCTAGAAAAAATGTTTTTTTAAAGCACACTATACCACAAGGAGAATTTCCCTCACTGTCCTTCCCCGTCCCTAGAAACAAGGATTATCACAGTGAAAGAAACTGACACTCTTCCTACCTATAGTTTTCTGTCCCTAGAAAAAATGTTTTTTTAAAGCACACTATAGCACAAGGAGAATTTCCCTCACTGTCCTTCCCTGTCCCTAGAAACAAGGATTATCACAGTGAAAGAAACTGACACTCTTCCTACCTATAGTTTTCTGTCCCTAGAAAAAATGTTTTTTTAAAGCACACTATAGCACAAGGAGAATTTCCCTCACTTTCCTTCCCTGTCCCTAGAAACAAGGATTATCACAGTGAAAGAAACTGACACTCTTCCTACCTATAGTTTTCTGTCCCTAGAAAAAATGTTTTTTTTAAAGCACACTATAGCACAAGGAGAATTTCCCACACTGTCCTTCCCTGTCCCTAGAAACAAGGATTATCACAGTGAAAGAAACTGACACTCTTCCTACCTATAGTTTTCTGTCCCTAGAAAAAATGTTTTTTTAAAGCACACTATAGCACAAGGAGAATTTCCCTCACTGTCCTTCCCTGTCCCTAGAAACAAGGATTATCACAGTGAAAGAAACTGACACTCTTCCTACCTATAGTTTTCTGTCCCTAGAAAAAATGTTTTTTTTAAAGCACACTATAGCACAAGGAGAATTTCCCTCACTGTCCTTCCCTGTCCCTAGAAACAAGGATTATCACAGTGAAAGAAAGTGACACTCTTCCTACCTATAGTTTTCTGTCCCTAGAAAAAATGTTTTTTTAAAGCACACTATAGCACAAGGAGAATTTCCCTCACTTTCCTTCCCTGTCCCTAGAAACAAGGATTATCACAGTGAAAGAAACTGACACTCTTCCTACCTATAGTTTTCTGTCCCTAGAAAAAATGTTTTTTTTAAAGCACACTATAGCACAAGGAGAATTTCCCACACTGTCCTTCCCTGTCCCTAGAAACAAGGATTATCACAGTGAAAGAAACTGACACTCTTCCTACCTATAGTTTTCTGTCCCTAGAAAAAATGTTTTTTTAAAGCACACTATAGCACAAGGAGAATTTCCCTCACTGTCCTTCCCTGTCCCTAGAAACAAGGATTATCACAGTGAAAGAAACTGACACTCTTCCTACCTATAGTTTTCTGTCCCTAGAAAAAATGTTTTTTTTAAAGCACACTATAGCACAAGGAGAATTTCCCTCACTGTCCTTCCCTGTCCCTAGAAACAAGGATTATCACAGTGAAAGAAAGTGACACTCTTCCTACCTATAGTTTTCTGTCCCTAGAAAAAATGTTTTTTTAAAGCACACTATAGCACAAGGAGAATTTCCCTCACTGTCCTTCCCTGTCCCTAGAAACAAGGATTATCACAGTGAAAGAAACTGACACTCTTCCTACCTATAGTTTTCTGTCCCTAGAAAAAATGTTTTTTTAAAGCACACTATAGCACAAGGAGAATTTCCCTCACTGTCCTTCCCTGTCCCTAGAAACAAGGATTATCACAGTGAAAGAAACTGACACTCTTCCTACCTATAGTTTTCTGTCCCTAGAAAAAATGTTTTTTTAAAGCACACTATAGCACAAGGAGAATTTCCCTCACTGTCCTTCCCTGTCCCTAGAAACAAGGATTATCACAGTGAAAGAAACTGACACTCTTCCTACCTATAGTTTTCTGTCCCTAGAAAAAATGTTTTTTTTAAAGCACACTATAGCACAAGGAGAATTTCCCTCACTGTCCTTCCCTGTCCCTAGAAACAAGGATTATCACAGTGAAAGAAACTGACACTCTTCCTAACTATAGTTTTCTGTCCCTAGAAAAAATGTTTTTTTAAAGCACACTATAGCACAAGGAGAATTTCCCTCACTTTCCTTCCCTGTCCCTAGAAACAAGGATTATCACAGTGAAAGAAACTGACACTCTTCCTACCTATAGTTTTCTGTCCCTAGAAAAAATGTTTTTTTAAAGCACACTATAGCACAAGGAGAATTTCCCTCACTGTCCTTCCCTGTCCCTAGAAACAAGGATTCGCACAGTAAAACACACTGACACTCTCCCTACCTATAGTTTTCTGTCCCTAGAAAAAATGTTTTTTTAAAGCACACTATAGCACAAGGAGAATTTCCCTCACTGTCCTTCCCTGTCCCTAGAAACAAGGATTCGCACAGTAAAACACACTGACACTCTCCCTACCTATAGTTTTCTGTCCCTAGAAAAAATGTTTTTTTAAAGCACACTATAGCACAAGGAGAATTTCCCTCACTGTCCTTCCCTGTCCCTAGAAACAAGGATTCGCACAGTAAAACACACTGACACTCTCCCTACCTATAGTTTTCTGTCCCTAGAAAAAATGTTTTTTTAAAGCACACTATAGCACAAGGAGAATTCCCTCACTGTCCTTCCCTGTCCCTAGAAACAAGGATTCGCACAGTAAAACACACTGACACTCTCCCTACCTATCCTTCTCTTTCCCTAAACTAAAGGAATCCAGGTTAAGCAAGAAAAAATAAATGTCACTGTCCCTGCCTATGCTTCTCTTTCCCTGCTCCGGAACACACTACACTAGGCCGCCGTGCTGGCGGCCGTTTATAGTGTGGGGCGTGTACTAAACACCCTCAGCAATAATTGGCCACAGGCATCCTGCCTGTGGCCAATCATTGCTCTCCTCGCTGCCGGCGCTGTGATTGGCCAAGCATGCGGGGTCACAGTGCATGCTTGGCCAATCACAGCGCCTGGATGACACTGCGATGGCGTAGTGCATTGTGGGCCGTTCGCGTCACTCGAATTTGGCGCGAACGGCCCAAATCGTTCGATCTTCGTCGAACGATCTTCGTCGAACGATCGAACAGCCGATGTTCGAGTCGAACGTATGTTCGACTCGAACACGAAGCTCATCCCTAGTGGTGGGCATTGATAGGTGGCACTGGTAGGGGCTACTAATTGTCACAGATGATGCAGAATTGCCTCTTCCTCTTCGGGCCCCATGTCCCTTGCACATAAGCCGGTGATTGCCTTTTTTTATGCTCACGCTGTCGGCACAAGGAGAAAACAAAAAACATTACCCAGCTTTTGTTTACATCACGTGATCAGCTGTCATTTGCTGACAGCTGATCACATGGTAAAGGGCAGGGATCTGTCATCACCTGAGTCTCAGTGACTCTGTGACCACAGCGCGCGCAAAGGGGAGGACGTTTATTGACGGACTCCCGGCAATTGAGGACCATGCTGTGGCCGCCGTTCAGTTATAGCGCTGATCTCAAGTGATTAAAGAGGGTCTAAATGGGCCATTGACATGCATCACTATTCAACTTAGGAATGAGTCTTTGAAAAGTTAAACTAAATAATTTGGCCACTTTATCCTTCCAAATAATTCACTTCCTGTCACATAGCCACACAGGAAGTGAGGGAAAATCCCTAACAATGTCTTTCCTTGGGGACACACAGGTCAGTCTAAATACTTTCCCCATTATGCACATTGCACTCCAGCATATTGCGGGGTACACCACAATTTATTAGGTAGTTTGGACTGTGGGGTTTATTTACTAAAGGCAAATCTACTTTGCACTACAAGTGCACTTGCTGTATATCTGAGGGGGACATGCAAGCCCAAAAAAAAAAACATCTTTGCTTTTACATGATTGTAACATCCAATCACCAGTACTTTCACTCAGATTTTCAGCAGCTACACTTTTACTGCAGAGTGGATTTGTCTTTACTAAACCCCAAACTACCCAATGATTTGGGGTGTACACAACAAAGTGCTAGAGTGCAATTTGCTTAATGGGGACACTAGATTGATCTGTGTGTCCCCAAGAAAAGACATTGGTAGGGTTTTACCTTCCCTTCCTGTTTATCTGTGTGACAGGAAGTGAAGCCAATGTTAAGACAAGGAGACACAAAAGCCAAACTACAAAAAATAAAAAATAAATCAAAAAAAAAACACATGCAGGGGTTCTAACACTTACTGTGTTTCCCTCAAAATGCCCACAATTAGAATTGTATGGCCTTGAGCTATTTTTAAGTGCAGTGCTCTAAATCAGTGCTTCTCAAGTACCCCCAACAGGCCATGTTTGCAGGTTTTCCTTCATCTTGCACATGTGCTTTAAATCACAGTCAATGGTTTTGATTTTTGGACAGCAATTCTCGATAAGATAAATTCACAAAACATGTCCTGTTGCGGGTACTTGAGGACTGAGGCTGAGAACCACTGCAGTAAAATAGGAAAATTGAATACTTACCGCTCTGTATTTTTCATTTCCTGGTGACGCTCCATGGCAGCACACAATCCATGCATATGCTAGCATGAAGGCACCAGATTAGACAAATCACAACAGTTTTGTTTTGACATGCCAATCAGCTGTCACATTTGTTGCAAAGAAAACACAAAACAAACATCAAAACTTTGCATCTCATTTTATTGTTCAACAAAACAAAAGGGAAGGCAAAATAAAAAACATGGTCAATTTGATACAGTTACACTCTCAACATCTTGAGCAATTTTTGGCCAAAAAAATGCAGCACAGACAATTAAATCAAAGTGAACAAACAACACACATTAACAACATCAGAATTATTTCAGGGGAACATTTTCCCGACACAAAAAATATACAATCCACAAAAGTTAACCAATCACCTGTTTTGCAAAGACATAACAAATAAAATACATGTGTTACAAACTCGATAAGGACACCAACATGTACATTTTGCCCCCCACACACACACACTTGCCTCTTCTCAGGGCAAGCGAACGAATGTTCCCTCTGAGCTTTATATAACATAGGTTTGTGTGCTAATGAGGCAATTGAAAACACATGCACAGTCCATGAAACACCCAAAATGCAAGTTCACTCAATGTAGAGACTGAAATTCGAAGTGGGTACACGTGTTAAGGATGTCTTTCAATTACTAACCCATAAAAACACTCTCTGAGCATGCCCAGAAATACCCAGGTGCTGTTCACACACAAAAAGCATCCCAAAAAAAAAACGAACTGGCTGGGCATGTGCAGAACAACACCAATGCAGCTAGCAAAAAATAACCCCCCCCATCCAAAATTAAGCACATCATCCAGCATGCTACAAAATTAGAGATGGGACAATCACCCCTCCCCCCCACCAACAAATGCCATTGCAGTCTATGGGAACTGACTTGTAACTTTTGCTAGTCCCCACTTGGCTGGCTTATCTTTTAGTTATTGGCCTTAAAATGGGGGCCCAGGTCCCACCCTAAAGGACATATATCAATGTCACCAATTTGGAAAACACCAAAAACAAAACAAGGAGAAGTGCCTTTAAATATGCCAAATTGTTTAAGGGCCATTTCACACCACATGCAGTGCATTGCGTGTTTTATGCATCCAAAATGCATGGAAAGTTGGTTATATGGTTCTAAATGGCAGTGTTTGTTTCAGTGCGTTCCAGTTCCACCAAAAAAGTAGAACATGCTGCATTTTACCTGCACTGGACTGTACTGGAACGCATCAAAACACATCATAAACGCACTGGAACGCACAGGAACACACCTAAATGCACTTGTCCTTATCTATGGTTAATAAAAAAGAGGGGTGAAAAAAAAGCACTGGACTGCATCAAAAACGTACCAAAAATGCACTGGAACGCATGAAAAACGTGCATGCAGAAAAGCACCTGGAACGCATCCGGATTGTGTTTCTATGGTGTGAACTGGCCCTAGTTCACACCATAGAAATGCAGTCTGGGTGCGTTCCAGGTGCTTTTCTGCATGCGCATTTTTTACACATTCCAGTGCATTTTTGATGCGTTTTTGATGCAGTCCAGTGTTTTTTTCCCCCCTCTTTTCACTTAGGACAAGTGTGTTGCAGTGCGTCTTGGGTGCATTTAGGTGCGTTCCAGTGCATTCCAGTGCATTTTTGGTACGTTCCGTTGCGTTTTTAATGTGTTTTACTGCGGTCCCGTACAGTTCTGTACCTAAAAAATGTAGCATGACCAATTTTTTTTTTGCTTTCTGAAACGCACTGGAACGGACTGCAGTGGTATGAACTATTGGCATTAATGTGATCAACTTTCTTTGCGTTTTTCAGGCATCAAAAAAACGCACTGCACTGCATCTGGTGTGAACTGGCCCTAAATATCATACCGGGGGGTGTCTATAGTATGCCTGTAAAGTAGCACATGTTTTCCATGTTTATAACGGTTGGAGAGCAAAATGACATTTCTAAAGTAAAATAATAGTAATTTAAAAGTCCTTGTGGCTGTAATGAATTGCTGGTTCCCGTCAATACAGATAAAAATCATTGAAAGTCTTTGATTACACAAAAAAAAAGCGTGGGGGTTCCCCCAAATTCCATAACCAAGCCCTTCAGGTCTGGAATGGATATTAAGGGGAACCCCGCTGCAAATTTTTTAAAAAAATGACGTGGGGTTCCCCCCAAATATCCATACCAGGCCCTTCAGATCTGGCATGGATTTTAAGGGGAACTCCACCCCGAATTTAAAAAAAAAATGGCGTGGAGTCCCCCCAAAAATCCACACCAGACCCTTATCCGAGCACGTAACCTGGCCGGCCGCAGGGGAAAAGGGGGGACGAGAGAGGCCCTCCCTCCCCCCTGAACCGTACCAGACCACATGCTCTCAACATGGGGAGGATGTCCCCATGTTGATGGGGACAAGGGCCTCATCCCCACAACCCTTGCCCGGTGGTTGTGGGGGTCTGCGGGCTTATCGGAATCTGGAAGACCCTTTTAACAAAGGGGACCCCCAGATCCCGGCCCCCCCTGTGTGAAATGGTAATGGGGTACAAATGTACCCCTACCATCTCACAAAGAAAGTGTCAAAAATTTAAAAAATGACAAGAGCCGGTTTTTGACAATTCCTTTATTAATGTCTTCTCCTTCCTTCCATCTTCTTCTTCCATCTTCTTCTTCCATCTTCTTCTTCCATCTTCTTCCATCTTCTTCTTTTCTCCAATCGGGTTTCTTCCTCCATCTTCCTCTTTATCTTCCTCTTCCTCTTCCTCTTCATCCTCATCCTCATCCTCATCCTCTTCCTCATCCTCATCCTCTTTATCCTCATCCTCTTTATCCTCATCCTCTTTATCCTCATCCTCATCTTCATCCTCATCCTCATCTTCATCTTCATCCTCATCCTCATCTTCCTTCTTCCTTCTTCCTTCTTCCTTCGGTGTTCTCGTCCGCATCTTGTTTCGGCGTCTTACCTTCTTCTTTCTTCTCCGGCCGCTCCATTTGAATTGGAGGTTCCCGCTGTGCGAAGCTTCAGTTCTTCAGTTCCCCATCGGGTCCGCTTACACCCGGTGACCCCGCCCCCCTCTGACGCACAAGGATTTCACGGGGACTTTCCCCGTGGTGTCAGAGGGGGGTGGAGCCACCGGGGGGCAGCGGACCAAGTGGGGAACTGAGGCGTCGCACAGCGGGAACCTCCAATTCAAATGGAGCGGCCGAAGAAGAAAGAAGGGAAGACGCCGGAGCAAGATGCGGACGAGAATACCGAAAGAAGAAGGAAGATGAAGAGGAAGATGAAGAGGAAGATGAAGAGGAAGAAACCCGAATGGAGAAAAGAAGAAGATGGAAGAAGAAGATGGAAGAAGAAGATGGAAGAAGAAGATGGAAGAAGAAGATGGAAGAAGAAGATGGAAGAAGAAGATGGAAGAAGAAGATGGAAGAAAAGAGAAGACATTAATAAAGGAATTGTCTAAAACCAGCTCTTGTAATTTTTTACATTTTTTGACACTTTCTTTGTGAAATGGTAGGGGTACAATGTACCCCTTACCAATTCACATAGGGGGGGGCAGGATCTGGGGGTCCCCTTTGTTAAAGGGGTCTTCCAGATTCCGATAAGCCCCCCGCCCGCAGACCCCCACAACCACCGGGCAAGGGTTGTGGGGATGAGGCCCTTGTCCCCATCAACATGGGGACATTCTCCCCATGTTGAGGGCATGTGGCCTGGTATGGTTCAGGAGGGCGGGGTGCCGCTCTCGTCCCCCCTTTTCCCCTGTGGCCGGCCAGGTTATGTGCTCGGATAAGGGTCTGGTGTGGATTTTTGGGGGGACTCCACGCCATTTTTTTTTATTTGGGGTGGAGTTCCCCTTAAAATCCATGCCAGATCTGAAGGGCCTGGTATGGATATTTGCGGGAACCCCACGTAATTTTTTTTTTATTTGCAGCGGGGTTCCCCTTAATATCCATTCCAGACCTGAAGGGCCTGGTTATGGAATTTGGGGGAACCCCCACGCTTTTTTTTTTTGGTTAGCAAACACTTTCAATTACTTTTCTCTATATTGCCGGGAGCCGACAATTCATTACAGCCGCGGCTGCTTTTAAATGCCTTTTTTTTCCTTTAGAAATGTCATTTTGCTGGCACACTGGGAAGTTCAGAGCTGCGCCTGTTCAACTTATGCAAATTAGTTTACGTGACTTGACATTTACTAAGATTTTGCCGGCGCAGTGTCCCGGCGCATTTGAACCATTGAAATTCCCGCACTAAGCTCAAAAAAACCTCCCGCAGCTCGAATCGTACTTGCCGGCGCAGCGGGCTGGTTTTGAAAAAGTTACTTTATCACTCAATTTTGCCCATGTTTGTTATTTGGGCAGGTGTCACTACACTTCCTCACATCATCCCACATCACCCCCATTATATTCTCACTTCCAACTTCTTTATATTTAGATTTTAACATGCTGTGCGCCAGGTCCCTAGTGGCGCACTGAGCGCCTCCTCCCGTCCGCCGACAACACTATAGTAAATGGGAAATAGGGCTGCGCTAATGTTTTGTAAATACCAAAACAGCCATTGCGCACGCAGATGCGCCAATACTCATGGCGCAAACGTTTTGTAAATCAGCCCCAATGTCATGCTCCATCTGCTCAGATACCTTGGTTGCAGTTTGATTCTTAGTCAATTGAGCCCTATAACCCCCCCCCCCGGGCCCTATATGGTCAGGACTATTAAGTCTAGAGATATAGCCCCCTTGAACAGTGTAGCTTATCAATCTTTTTATTTGTTGTCTCTTTATAAGGACAAATTTAGTCTGATTCCCTCACCCCCCTCGGTTGGCCTCTTACTTGGGTGATCCATCCTTTCCACTGGCTTTAATGGCTAAGCCGGACTTTGATTGATGGATAGAGCATGGCATAGTGACATAGAAGTCGCTGTTGCAAGAACCTCCTTTTAGTTTAGTTTAAATTTCTTCAATAAACCTTCAATCTCACTCACCAGAGGGTTAAAAACATCAAGCTTTGGAATGTTTTTAAATTGCCATCATCCTCCTCACTGGACAGGGTCAGCACTGCAAATCATCTCCACTGTGTACTCGGATTAAAAACGACTGACACAGTCCATGCCTCATCAGTGCCACCTATCAGTGCTGCATATTAGTGCCACTTTTTTAAATCAATAGTTTTTTATTAAGAATTTTTCAAGACATATAAAGAGAGCAAAAAAGAAAACAATTCGCTTATACATAAACTACTACATGTTTAGGTACAATATCATGGATTGTTCAAATACAAAAGTTATACCTAGTAGATAAGTAATCCAAGGTAATGAGTATAATATATATAACTTGCTAACCATAGGGCTAGGAGCGCCTTATCCCCGCCCAGCCACCCCGACTAGGAACAAGCTGCTTCCTGGAGGAGAACGACACCCCCACCCCTCCATTTGGGGATAGCTGCATACCAGATACCAAACTTGTATATGGTATATATTAGTGTGGACTGATATTGCTGTATATCTTTAACCATTATCCAATGGTGTCTATAATAAGTCTAAGTTATTAAGAATAAAATAAAACTGAAAAGAATATAACAGAATAAAGTAAAATAAAATAAGATTCAGTCAGATTATTACTTCCCTTTGGGTAATACTTAGTTTTTGTGTATCTTTGTGTACCATTCCACCCATTTTTCCCATGTTTTAGTGGCTTTTAGTCAGTGGTTTTAGTGGCTTTTTGTCAGAGCTGACGTCATGCGCGCGGCATGCAAGCGTGGCGCCGACCCGCAGCGAGTGACCGCCCCGCCCCCTCAGAAGGAGGGAAGAGGGGAAGTCCCGGTGTGGGTTGCAGCTCCCGGGGATAGCGAAGAACATCCATCCCTAGTAGCAGGGAGTGGCCCCTATATAATGAGAGATATTAAAGGAAACATAATGGCCAGGATAAGTCACAGTTCATAAAAATAGTAAAATTGGTATAGTAGTGTGCTTCCATCCCCGATACGATGAACTAGGAAAAAAGGGTGGGACTTTATATGAGGCAATACCTATGATTGGCCTCCATCCTCAATACGTGAAAGACAAAAGGAAATTTGGGACTTTATATGAAGCAACACTACTATTTAAAATGAATCAATCAATGTAAGCATTGTTTATTTAGTGCAAAAAGGCATATATACATCATGAGATAGTGAAAAGCATTATAATGAATAGTAACAACATAATCATATAGTTAATAATGTAATTATTAAATAGTAACAATATAATGATCATCTCAAAATAATATGCATAACACTAGACATGGGGCACACAAACCAGAATGGCAACCGTACCCTTTTACAACCCATCATAATGCATCAATCTATCATTGTTTATATGTTATTACGGTTGCTATTCTGGTTTGTGTGCCCCATGTCTAGTGTTCTGCATATTGAGGGGAGGATGGATGGGGCCATGTATCGTGAGATCTTGGCCAACAACCTCCTTCCCTCAGTAAGAGCATTGAAGATGGGTCATGGCTGGGTCTTCCAGCATGACAACAACCCGAAATACACAGCCAGGGCAACTAAGGAGTGGCTCCGTAAGAAGCATCTCAAGGTCCTGGAGTGGCCTAGCCAGTCTCCAGACCTGAACCCAATAGAAAATCTTTGGAGGGAGCTGAAAGTCCGTATTGCCCAGCGACAGCCCCAAAACCTGAAGGATCTGGAGAAGCTCTGTATGGAGGAGTGGGCCAAAATCCCTGCTGCAGTGTGTGCAAACCTGGTCAAGAACTACAGGAAACGTATGATCTCTGTAATTGCAAACAAAGGTTTCTGTACCAAATATTAAGTTCTGCTTTTCTGATGTATCAAATACTTATGTCATGCAATAAAATGCAAATTAATTACTTAAAAATCATACAATGTGATTTTCTGGATTTTTGTTTTAGATCCCGTCTCTCACATTTGAAGAGTACCTATGATAAAAATGACAAACCTCTACATGCTTTGTAAGTAAGAAAACCTGCAAAATCGGCAGTGTGTCAAATACTTGTTCTCCCCACTATATCACCAGAGCCCCTTTTTGGTGGGCACGGATTTTTCGAAAGGTTTTGTTGATGAAGTGTATTTGGTTAGAGCTTGGGACATATATATTGACGATAGTGTACGTTGAGGAGTTGATGTCGCAAATTAATATTATGTACCATCCCTGGGGATCTGCAATCACTTTGTGGAGTATGAATGAAACAGTGTCCCTGATTGCAGTAAGAACTCCCCTTTTCTTTGAATCAATGTCTGTAGTGAAAATATAGGGGAACTACTTGTTTGTGCATTTTGGGGCTATATGCTACTAAAATGTGTTTCCTGGGTGCATATCACATCACATTTGAATTGTTGGGCTTCATTCCACAATGATTTACGCTTGACTGGGTGGTTAAGTCCTTTCGCATTAATGGATAGGAATGTCACCCCCCATGTGGACAAAATTGTGCCTTCTGTGTTTATATTATTTATTTTGTTGGCATAGAGCTTCCTCGTGTGGTCAAGACCAGTATAGGCTAAATTGTTAACTGCAAGTGCAGACCATAAATGTGTAGTACTCACATTATGAAGTTCAGAAAATATCCCAGTGCTATATTTAACCGGGTCTTGCTGGTGGAGTCTTCTTAGAGTTATTGTTCTGCAGGGAATAACCGTAGCTTCGTCTGAGGGCTGTAAAGCAATCTGTAATTTCTGACTGTGTTGAGAAGATAGAACAAAAGAAAAAAATAAAACTGAAATTGAACAAGAAAACTTGAACTGTGAACGAGACATTTAAACATTGTAAGTAAACATTTTGAACCAAGCAGGGGTATTCTGTACCCAAATACAGCATATTGCTGCTCAAGTGATCTCAGAGGGGTGAGTTTGTGAGCCAAGAGAGGCTACTATACCCATGAACCTGAAGATAACATTGTCTATTTTCCAGATGATCAGTGTTTTTTGGCATTCTTTGCTGTGACCTTTTGCCATTCAGGATCTGCATGAGGGATGCTCCTAGGAGAGTCAGGTCTGCTGTCAGGCTCTGGAAGTATCGGACATGCTTTGAGCAGACACAGGCCTTTTTCCAGTGAATCTATGGTGAAGGAATGGCCTTCTTTGGTAATAGTGATTTTTGTAGAAAAGCCCCACCTATAGTTGATCCCGTGATTTCTCAGGGCTAATTGTGGTGAGACTCCTTCTTTTCTGGAGGGTGTACTGCATTAGGTCTGCAAAAATAAGCAGATTTTGGTATTGTGGGGGAATGTGCTCCTTGGTGCGCATTGCAGTCATTAATTTTTCTTTTATGTGGTAGAAATGCATACGCAGTATAGCGTCCCTTGGAATTTTATCAGGGAGATATGTGGGTTTGGGCAAGCGATGGATCCTATCTATGGTCACATCTAGATCAGGGAGGATTTCCTTAAATAGAGTGATAGCGTATTCTCGCAGGTCTCCTTGCTGGATAGACTCGGGGATCCCTCTTCTCTTTAGATTATTCCTTCTAGCTCTGTCCTCCATGTCGGCCATTTTGGATTTCAGCCCTTCTATTACCTCTTTTTCATCATGGGCATCTACCAGATCGTTTACAGTATCTGCAAACTCCCCCATCTTGTCCTCAATGTGTCTCACTCTCGCCTCTACAGCCTGTATTTCCTTATTGAACTTTTGCATGCAGGACATCATGTCAGTTTGGATTAAGCTCCTTAGGGACAGTAACATGTCCTTTAATACTGTGTCCATAACTGGTTGATTATTAGTGGGGAAGACCTCAATGCTGTCAGGTAGTTCCCTAGTTTCCGCCCCTGAGTCCATGCTGGGGCTAGCTGCGGCGCTGCATCCAGAGCCATCCATCCGGAATTTGGCCTTAGCTGGGCCTGCAGACTGAGGGTTGTTAGGGTAGGACTGCTGGATGCAGGGAGACCCCCTATTTTTGCTGGTGGCTGAAGATTTAGTGGGTATGGAGTGTAAGGTATGGGTCGGGGTAGATGTGTTACTGATGCCATCTTTCCTACCTCCCTGTGTCTGCCATGAGAAGAATTCTGTCAGCTTCTGGGGTCTCCTGTGCTCTTTCCTTTTCCTGGCCATGGTCATCGATGTGGTGGTGTGTAAACCGCTCCGTTTTTGGGGTGAAAACCCCTTCTGGAAAGTCGCTGTGTGCTGCTGTAGGTCCGTGGGAAGAGGAGCTCAGCTCTCAAGCTGCCATCCTTTCTTAGTGCCACTTTTTTAACTGATGCCAAACTTTGAGTGTCAAAGTCCAACTTCTGGGTTAATTCTTTAGGGTCAATTTTTGTTGAGGCAAAAATATGTGGCGATAAAAATGCCCAGTCCTTTCCTCCCTCCTGCTTGCTCCAGGCCAATGGCTCCTCAGTTTTTTTTAATTTCCCTATTATTATATATCAAAAATTTGGGGGAAGAGGAAAAAGGGATTTTTAGACGGTGCAAACAGTAGAGCAGGGATATGCAATTAGCGGACCTCCAGCTGTTGCAAAACTACAAGTCCCATCATGCCTCTGCCTCTGGGTGTCATACTTGTGGCTGTCAGAGTCTCGCTATGCCTCATGGGACTTGTAGTTCTGCAACAGCTGGAGGTCCGCTAATTGCATATCCCAGCAGTAAAGTAATGATGAGAAGGAGATTGTTATTCATAAAAAAGTGTTACATTTTATTAAACATAATCATACAAAACTGATCCTGAATAGTCAGAATGAAAGACACAATGGATAGAACCGAGGTGGTTATGGTACAATTGGAAGGTGGTCACAATATACAGGTCATTTATAAGTAAAGAACGGAGAGCTGTCGCATCAACCCGACATGTTTAGCTTATGTAGCTTCTTCAAGGGTAGTGCGATAACGCTCGATAGCAAAATTAACAACTGTATAAACAAAGAAAACATTTGTAAAAAATATAGATTTAATCAATATTTTTATCAGATTTTATTTGTTTATAGAAAGAAAAACATAGTAATTGTATTAGTAATTATTATAGAGGAAGGGTCATGAACTCCATGCTTTAATCTAAGGACTTCACTTACCCCGCCGTGAATCGTAAGCAGATGGAACCACCGATATAATCCCTGGATCAGACAAAGGTCCCCCAAAAGGGGCTAAAGGACTGTCCCCATTGGTCACAGAGGACAAAATAGGGGAGTGCTGAGTGATAAATGAAGAATAAAAAATAAAAAATAAAATAATATTATTATACGTATACGAAAAGTGGTAAACAGAACTGCAAAAATTGTTCAGCAATGAAGAGAAAATGATAAATGAAAAACGAAGGAAACGTAGGAATAAATGAAAATAGTATAAATAAACATAAAGAGTAATAATGAACAAAAAAATAAAGAAATATAATAAGATGGTGAAAATGAAATTAAAAATTAGAATATAACAAATAAATAAATAAATAAATACGAAAGAAAAAAAAAAAATATAAAATAAAATAAAATAAATAATAAAAATAATAATAATAAAAAAAGTTGAAAAAATATGGTGCTGGAAAAAGAATGAAAAGCAAGAAGTATGTGATACATGTATAGAAGAGTACCACTTACTTAAAACCAGCAGAAGGTTGATTTGGAGAGGGGGAGGTCTAAGTTTATTAGAGTGGCTGAAAAGGTCATACAGACCTGCTGAGATCTACAGCTATAACAGATAAAAAAATATGGGAGGGCAAATATAATTATAAAGGTGAAGGGTAGTGAAGGTAAAAAAATAAAAATAAAAATATATGTAATGAAGGGGGTAAATGAGGAAAAAGGAAAAATCTATAAAGAAAAAAAGAAAAAGAGAGAGAAAGAAATACCTGTGTAAACTGAGCTAAAAAGTAATTAGTTCTCAATTTAAAACATAAAAGAGAAACACTGAATCAGAGCATATTTGGCAACAATTGTAGCCAAACAGAGGATATTGTGGTATAAATATTCTAATGCTTTATATATAACATATAGAAGTAATTTATATATAACATATAGAAGTAATAAGGGCGGACATATGTCTCAAAGAAAAAGAATCCGAGTAAGTAATAAACGAATAAAAATAAGCCAAAGATGATAAATGGCACTATCTGTATGAAAAACTATCTTATATGTATATAATGGGCATCAGCAGACTTGTAGACATATGTATATGGATTCCAATGTTAATAAGAGCAAGATTGATGACAGAAATTAAATGTTCCTGATAGAAAAAACGAAAGAAATCAATTACCTTCAGCATAGAAACAGTCACTCAGATCCCCCTGCTCCATGCGTGTCACGATCAGGCGTCGGGCTTGAAGACCAATTGCAATAGCAGTGGCAGGACAGGCATACAGGCAGTCACTTCTGGCAGATGACACAGGCTCACCTGAGGTGCGGAGTCTAAGTACTAGCTGGTTTTCCCCAGAGCTCCGGGTGGTGGAGATGGATTTGGCTGCAAGCTAGTACCAGGTCGCAGTCCTCAAGTTTGCGCCACCAGGGTGTGAGCAAGCCGGGGTCCAATAGCGGATAAACAGACAAGGATGAAACAGCAACGTGGTCAAAGAACAGGCCGAGGGTCAAACACGGGTAGTTGCAGATTGGGATCAGGCAGTAGAGAAGTCCAGGAACAAGCCAAAGGTCAATCACGAGTGGCTGTAGGTACAGATGGCAACAGGAAAACCAACAGCAAGGCACTGGCAGGGAAGGCACAATAACCTGGCAAAGAGGAAGTGCTGAGACAAGGCTTATATAGGAAGTTCATGGGAGGAGCAAGGGGTTCAAGGTTCAATCGGTAATCAAGACTCAAGGCAGGGTTGTCCATTGGATCAGATAGGTTTGTCCAGCAGATCAGGCAAGGAGCTGTCCAGCATCCCAGATAGCTCAGTGGGAAGAGTAAACGCCAGACACCGAGAAGGTCCCAGGTTCAAGCCCGGGTCCTGACAGTACTCCCCTCCTCTCAGGACGTCCTCTGGACGTCTTAGGGCTGGGTTTGTGAGGAAACCTCTGGTGGAATTCTCTTGTCAATCTAGGGGAGTGAACCTTATCCATCTTTGGGCATATTTTTCTTTAGAAGTTTCTGCTGGGGAGATTTTCCTCACTTGCAAGGCTTTTTCAAACATCTCCAGCTCCTGCTTACGGATAAGGGTGCCATTCGAGGCATACATACAGTCAGGTGGTAGAACTTCTTTGGCAGGACAGGAATTTGTGATGGAGCCAGACTTTACGGAAGTGGTGACAGTATCAAGAACAGGTGTTTTCTTAGGATGTAGTGAAGGCGTCTCTGGAGCAGGCGGTGGTTCTTTGGCAGAACAGGGTGATGTTACTGCATTTACCACTGTGGAACGTGGGATGACTACTGGAACTGGTCTGTTGTCGGGAGGTTGCATAGTTGCCTCTAGGCCAGATGGTAGGAGTTTCACAGGGGTATTGGTTGCGGGTTCAAGAGGGGCACTGGTATCGTTGACCACCGTAGTCTGGGAACCTACTTGTGTCATTGAACATGGACAGGCCTTACGGCAACCTTGGCAGTTCACAGGCCGAACAGCAGCGATAGCAGAATGAATCCCAGTAGTACCCACTTGAAGAACCTTTGGCCGAGGTGGACGAGTTGGGCAGAGAGAGATTAAGTGCCCTCTTTCTCCACAATAGAAACAAAGGCCACAGCCTCTCCTCCGCTCTCTTTCAGCTTTAGACAGCGTGGTCTGGATGACCCCGATCTCCATAGGTTCCACATCTTCCAGGGTAGGTGTGTGTATATCCACAGGAATGTCAAGGCTTTGTGGTGTTAGGGCTTCATGGCTTGGCACGTACTGGGGTGGCTTGAAGTCATACCTGTACAGGGTATTCCTGTCCCTGGGTCCTCGAAGGCCAGATGAGCTAGGAGCAGACTTGGGAACCCTGGTTTTCTTGGAAACTGTACAGTGAGAGTCCAGGGCTAACATAAAAGCTTCCCAGCTGTCCAAGACTGAACTCCTTTCCTGTAATACCTGGTGAGCCCATGTTTTGATGGGTCCAGTGAGCAGGTTGATAGTAGCGAGAACCTTTATATAATCTGTGGCATAGGTCCTAGGCTTAAGAGCAAACAACAGCTCGCAATCCATCTTAAAGGATGAAAGAGATGCACGGCTACCGTCAAACCTCTCGGGCATCACAACAAATGGCTCAGGACAGGCTGGTTCCGGGCCTGGGCGTACTGTACCTTTCAGGAACAGAACTTCTTGCTGCAGGTCTGAGATTTGCTGTCTGACAGGAGTCAGAGCATCTGCTATAGCGGCCTTCATGTTTATGGCCAGGTTATTCTGTCATGATCAGGCGTCGGGCTTGAAGACCAATTGCAATAGCAGTGGCAGGACAGGCATACAGGCAGTCACTTCTGGCAGATGACACAGGCTCACCTGAGGTGCGGAGTCTAAGTACTAGCTGGTTTTCCCCAGAGCTCCGGGTGGTGGAGATGGATTTGGCTGCAAGCTAGTACCAGGTCGCAGTCCTCAAGTTTGCCCCACCAGGGTGTGAGCAAGCCGGGGTCCAATAGCGGATAAACAGACAAGGATGAAACAGCAACGTGGTCAAAGAACAGGCCGAGGGTCAAACACGGGTAGTTGCAGATTGGGATCAGGCAGTAGAGAAGTCCAGGAACAAGCCAAAGGTCAATCACGAGTGGATGTAGGTACAGATGGCAACAGGAAAACCAACAGCAAGGCACTGGCAGGGAAGGCACAATAACCTGGCAAAGAGGAAGTGCTGAGACAAGGCTTATATAGGAAGTTCATGGGAGGAGCAAGGGGTTCAAGGTTCAATCGGTAATCAAGACTCAAGGCAGGGTTGTCCATTGGATCAGATAGGTTTGTCCAGCAGATCAGGCAAGGAGCTGTCCAGCATCCCAGATAGCTCAGTGGGAAGAGTAAACGCCAGACACCGACGAGGTCCCAGGTTCCAGCCCGGGTCCTGACAATGCGAGTGAATCGCTTGAAAGCCGGTTAAATAATGTCCTCCATCGGACCCGGCGTCTGACGTCACAGGGTGCAAGGCGGGCAGCTAGATGTCACTGCGCACACTCCAAGTTCCTCTGATCACACAAGGACTGCAAATCCCAGACTGCCTAGCGTTGTGAAGAGAGGGGGCGTGATGGAGCCGGAGATAGGGCACACCCACACAAATCTCTCCTCACGTCCCTGCCAGGCCAATCGGGGAAGACAGGAGGAGAAAGGGGTGGACTAAACAGGCCAGATGGAAGAGATGCCCGTGATGGAGCCGCATTGTGTGCATCAAAATCGGTGGAGGCGAAAAAATATCCTCCACCTTGAGTGCCCATGTAACCAAAGGGTAAAACAGTCACCCAGGGGACCAATGAACAGGGAAAATAGAGCGGTGAAAGGCCATAGGAAAACACAGCGGGGAGATAGTCGCATTGGAGCCGGTAATAGTGACCACTTATAACCGGTATCTCCTAGATATTTGTGCAATGGTGCTGACCCAACCCTCAAAAACAAAATATGGAGCAGGGGGATCTGAGTGACTGTTTCTATGCTGAAGGTAAGGTGAAACAAAGGTGAAACACCAGAGCATATATATGTATGCATACTAGCTCATTATGCCTTTCTCTTGCAGGGATTTTTTTCAGAAAAAAAAGAGGATTTACTTCCTCTTTAAAGTGTATGTAAACAAAAAAAATTTTTTTTTTTTATTTTTATTTATTTTTTTACATTAAGAGAAGGATGTTAGAACCATATGAAAAGGTCTGAATGACTTACGGACACCAAAACCTTGCAAACAGGACCAGAACACTCTTAACTCTGTCCCTATAATTATAATTTTCACTTCTTTCCCCTCAGTAGCGAATAAAGATTGGCAATTTCACTTTGGCAAGTAGCTAAAATTTGCTTCATCGAGGAAAGATTTTAAAAATAATGACAGCATACGCTGAATTTTAAAGTGTATCTAAGCCCTCTATTCCCCCAAAACATAATATATTACAACTTAATTTTGGTGGCTGCATTTGTTTTCTTTTTTTCCCCTTTATTTTCATCTGGTTATTCTCAGAATAACTATATCTAAGGTGAGAGATATGGCTATCACACATTTTAGATTTCAGACTAATCTGCCTCCATTACATGATAAATGATGGGATTTGTAGTATACGGAACAAAGATAAGCTGTTTGTGCTTTCTGTTAGGTTCCTAGGAAGTGACAAGGACACTGCATTTCTTGCAAGAATAACAGGTATTTTTCATACTTGCAAAAAATATTCTTAGCTGGGAAAAAAACAAAAAAACAAATACAGCCACCAATATAAAGAACTTTTAAGCTAAAGTGATTAATAGTCTGTTTTTTTTTTTATGAACTTTATTGTCACAGTATGACATTTCATTAAATCCTATTGGCCACAATGTAATGGTAGGTGGTGGACTGTGTCACACTGTATTACACTAAAAAAAGTACTGTGTGCTGAACTTTTTTCAGCAGTGATTGCAGTGGTGTGAACTGGCCTGCTAGGAGAAAAGGCATTTTATCTTTTCTTGTAGTGGGTCTATGCTAAAATGGCTGCCCAACACAAGCCTTCTGCACCTCATGGAACAGGCCTTAAAGTTCAAAACCTATAGTTTTATTTTTCTGAGTTCCATGTTCCGTCCTTGTAAGTATACAGCTCAGTTCATAGGGATGCATGCACAGTTCAGTATTATTATTATTATTATTATTATTATTATTATTATTCACGATTTATATAGCACCAACAGTTTACGCAGTGCTTTACAATGTATAGGGGGGGGCAACACAATTAGAGTACAGTTCAATACAAAAGGTACAGGAGGGCCCTGCTCATAGAGCTTACATTCTAAAGGGAGGGGTGGTGGTACAAAAGGTAATAGCTGCAGAGAATTTGATGGGGGAGGCTCTGGGATAGTTGTTAGGTGGGTGTGGGATAGGCTTCCCTGAATAAATGAGTTTTCAGGGATCTCCCGAAGGTGGACAGGGTAGGGGCTGATCGGACATACTGGGGCAGGGAGTTCCAGAGGATGGGAGAGGCTCTGGAGAAGTCCTGAAGGCGAGCATGGGAGGAGGTAACAAGGAAGCTAGAGAGCAGGAGGTCCTGGGAGGAGCGGAGGGGACGATTTGGGCGATATCTGCAGATGAGGTTGGTGATGTAGATGGGGACGATGTTGTGAATGGCCTTGTATGTTACGGTTAGCATTTTGCATTTTACACGGTGGGGTAGGGGAAGCCAGCGAAGGGATTGGCAGAGAGGAGCAGCAGTCACGGATCGGTTAGTGAGGTTTATTAGTCTAGCAGCAGAATTCATAATAGATTGAAGAGGGGGTAGTCTGCTTAAGGGTAGGCCATTAAGGAGAGAGTTGCAGTAGTCAAGGCGGAAAATAATCAAGGAGTGAATAAGTTGCTTTGTGGTGTCATTAGTCAGGAAGGGTCAAATTCTGGAGATGTTGCGGAGGTTAAGGCGGCAGGATTTAGCCAGTGATTGAATATGGGGGCTGAAGGAGAGGTCTGAGTCAAGGATTACACCTAGGACCTTGGCATGTGTGGAGGGACCAATGGCTGTGTTATTTATATTAATGGTGAAGTCACACGGGGGGGGGCGTGAAGGAGAAAATATAACAAGCTCAGTTTTAGAAAGATTGAGTGTTTGAGAAAGTGGTGTGACATCCATGCCGATATGTCATTCAGTAAGTTTGATATCCGTGAGGAGATCGAGGGGGTTAGTTGAGGAGTGGAGAGATAGGTCTGGGTGTCATCGGCATAGAGGTGGTATTGGAAGCCATGGGAGGTTATCAACTGGCCCAGGGAAGAGTTATAGAGTGAGAATAGGAGAGGCCCAAGGACAGAGCCTTGGGGTACCCCAACAGAAAGAGGAAGAGGAGCGGAGGAGATGGAGTTGTATAGTGGGGATCGAAAGTTTGGGCACCCCAGGTAAAAATGTGTATTAATGTGCATAATGAAGCCAAGGAAAGATGGAAAAATCTCCAAATGGCATCAAATTACAGATTAGACATTCTTATAATATGTCAAAAAAAGTTAGATTTTATTTCCATCATTTACACTTTCAAAATTACAGAAAACAAAAAAATGGCGTCTGCAAAAGTTTGTGCACCCTGCAGAGTTAATATCTTGTACTGCCCCCTTTGGCAAGTATCACAGCTTAGACATTCATTAGACATTTTTTAAGTATGGGGGTAACCAGTGCATGTTTGAGCGGGGAAGGAAAGGTGCCGGAGGAGAGGGAGAGGTTGAAGATGTGGGTTAGGGAGTTAAGGATAGAGCTGGAAGGTGGTCGCAGTAATTGAGAGGGGACAGTGTCCAGGGGACAGGTAGTGAGGTGGGCCATGGAGAGGAGTTTATCAACTTCATCTGTGGTAACTGGGAAAAAGGAGGAGAGTGTTGAGTGTGTTGTTGGACCCAATGTGTTGGGTAGGGGAGGAATTTGAATACTGGCTATCTCCTTGCAAATTGTGTCTATTTTGCCTTTGAAATTGTTGGCAATCTGTTGAGCGGAAAGCAAGTTGGTGGGTGGGTGCAGTGGGGGGTAAAGTAAGGAATTAAGGGTAGAAAAGAGTTGACGAGGTTTGGATGAGAGGGTTTTGATGAGAGTGTTGTAATAGGTTTGTTTAGCAGTGTGGAGGCAGGAGTTGTATTTTAGAAGGGCAGATTTGTAGAGGGTAAAGTCTTGCAGGGATTTAGATTTACGCCATGCTCGCTCAAGAGCACGGCTGCGTCTCTTGAGACTTCTGGTGTCATCTGTTTGCCAGGGTTGTGGCAGATGGGGCCTGGTTCTGCGTGTAGAAAGAGGAGCAAGTATGTCTAGGGAGGATGATAACGTAGTGTTGTAGATGGAAGTGGTTAGGTCTGGGCAGGACAGGGTTGCGATTTTGTCATAAAGGCCATCAGTAGCAGAGTGAAGAGGGGAAGGGTTGAGGTTGTGAAGGTTTCTGCGGGTAATGGTTTGTGGGTTGGCAGCATGGGATGTAGGAGACAAGGAGAGTGTGAAACAGATAAGGTTGTGATCAGAGAGAGGAAAGGGTGTGTTAGAGAGGTTGCAGGGAGTGCAGCGATGGGAAAATACGAGGTTGAGAGTGTTGCCATTGTAGTGAGTGGTGGTTTGTGTCCATTGTGTTAGGTTAAAAGAGGAGGTTAGGTTGAGTGGTTGAGAAGTGGTAGCAGCATTAACATTGATTGGAATGTTAAAGTCACCTAGGATGATGGCAGGCACTTCCGATGAGAGAAAATAGGGTAGCCATGCAGAGAAGTCACCCAGAAAGCGTGACACTGGTCCAGGAGGCCGATAAATAACTGCGAACCTCAGACAAGCTGGAGAGAAAAGATGAATGCAATGCATTTAGAAAAAGCAGGGGGAAAGAGAGGGAGGTGTGGGAAGTACCTGGAAGGTGCATTGTGGGGAGAGAAGTCCAACACCACCTCCTTTTCGTCCAGTGGGTCTGGTGGAGTGAGTCCAGAGGAGGCCACTGTGGCACAAGGCAGCAGGAGAGGTAGTGTCGAATTCCTGGAGCCAGGTTTCGGTTATAGCAAATAGATTAAGGGATTTGGGGAGGAAAAGGTCATTGACAGAAGCTAGTTTGTTGAAGACTGAGCGGGCGTTCCAGAGGGCACTTAAAAGAGGGGGTCTGACTTGTGGAATCAGGGGAATTGGAATAAGAAGGTTGACGTTACGACTACTGTTGGAGGTAGACGGACAATTTTGGCGTTGGGAATTGGGTGTGGGAGGGCCGGGGTTTGGTGTGATGTCCCCAGACATTAGGAGTAGTAGGAGGGTGAGGGTGGTAAGGCGGGAATGGGATTTATAGGAGGGCAGATGCTGTGGTGGAATGGAAGTGGTGGTGATACTGTGTGGGCTTAGAATGAGCAGGAGGTGGTAAGTGGAGTAATATTGAGTAGGCAGAAGAGAGGGAGATATGTACAGGTTGCAGGCTGGAGAGGGGGAATAAAGAAATGGGAGTTTGAGGAGAGAGGACGTTATAACAAATATTAGTGTGAGCATGTTGGAGGGTGGGGAAAGGGGAATAGAAGAAAGGCTGAGGGAAATTAGAGAATGAGGAGGAACTTCCTGCAAAATAGCTGTGGAACACTAATGTCTGTACTTACTTTTTTGTAGCAGTGCCTTAGTCAAAGTGCCCGTGTACAAGTGCCAAACACTTGTTACCGCCGTGACACTTTGTGCAAGGAGTGACCAGCCTAAACCCTCGCCAGCCGTATTCAATTAGAAGCTGATAAAACCAGGCTTGGGGGGGGGGGGTTTACAACTGGCCTGGACAGAGTGCAATGCAAGAGGGGGCAACAGAATAAGGGCTCTTTCACACGGGGCGGATCCGTGCAGATCCGCCCCGTGAAGCTCCGCTTGCTCAGCGGGGATCGCTCCGTTGATCCCCGCTGAGCCGACGGATGACTGGGCGGTCCCTGCACACTGTGCAGGGACCGCCCTGTCAGAGCGCCGCTCTCCCCTATGGGGAATCGGATGACGACGGACCGTAGAGTCCGTTGTCATCCGATCCGCTCCGCCGACAGAAGGAAAAATAGGGTTTTCCTCCGTCACACTTTGGCGGAGCGGAGCGGAGCGGATGTCAGCGGACATGTCTCCGCTGACATCCGTGCCTCCATAGGGGTACATGGAGGATCCGTTTCAGGTCCACCTAAAAAACTGACAGGCGGACCTGAACGGACCTCCGTGTGAAAGGGGCCTAAGGTTAAATGTTTGATCTTGTTCAGGGCAGCATAATACAAAATAAGTGACTCTTTTAAAAACAAACAAGTATAGACAGTAGTTTCAAATTCTTAGTAAGGCAGAATTGGAGTTCAGTTAGGCAATGTAGTCCAGTGTTTAAGAGAAGAGTGGAGTCTGTGCAGTTACCAGAGGGTATGAAGAGTCAGGTGGGCAATCGCAGACAGGTAGAGCGACTTTTTGTGTTGCAGGGAAGATCCGTGCAGTTACCAGAGGGTATGAAGAGTCAGGTGGGAAATCGCAGACAGGTAGAGCGACAGTATATTAACATCCATATAGTGTCTGTCTTGTGAATACTTTATGAATGTTTTTCTCACAAATTTACATACACATTGTCCACTAATTGCATTGCAGCACTGCCCATTTAAAAAGCATAGTTTATGAGCATCTTCCAGCATGCATTGTCTTAAAAGTTTAATAAAATGTCAAAAGCACTTCAAAACAACAACCTCACATTCCCCAAAAATGAAAACATAGATATCACCCATTTTACAATACATCAGTCTGTAATGTCCTCTTTTTCAGGTGGTGGTGAAGCAAAGCGTCCCCTTTTGTGAGGGCTAGGAGTGACCTGATCTGCCTGGGGTCCTGGAGGTTTTGGAGTTGTTGAGAGGATGAAGGATTAATTTCATGTTTGGGTCCATCTGTTATTGTTGCAGGTGTTGACAGGTGAGGGTCTCAAATAGTGGTGAGGTGATTTGTCGATTTGCAGATGTACAAAGTTCCCTTATAGGAAAAGCGAAGGGAAAAGGGGAAACCCCAATGATAGAATATGTGGTGGTATTGGAGAACTTGCAGGTGTGGTTTCATTTCTTTGCATTTAATTAGGGATGAGCTTTGTGTTCGAGTCAAACCCATGTTCGACTCGAACAGCGGCTGTTCGGCTGTTTGCCGAATTGCGAACATTATGGGCCGTTCACGCCAAATTCGAGTGGCGCGTCATGGCCCATAATTCACTGCGGCATCGCAGTGCATTGCTGGCTGATGATTGGCCAAGCATGCACTATGACCCGTATGCTTTGGCCAAAAACGGAGAGCCGTAATTGGTCAAAGCCAGGGTGGCTTTGGCCAATTATGGCTCAGGGGGTTTAGTATACGCCCCACACTATATAAGGCCGCCGGCTTGGCGGCCTTGTGTAGTGTGTTGGAGTTGTTTAATGAGAGATTACATAGACAGACAGTGTCATTTATATTGAGTTAGATAGAGCAGGCAGGCGAGTCAGTTAGCTGCAGTTAGTGTGTAGAGGATATATATGCATCCTAGGTGTTGTGTGTGTATATATATTTATACACTGTATTCAGTTTAGCTAGATCCGTTCCTCTTATTCTCTATACTGTGACAGGCAGGCAGGTGATTGTGCTAGCTGCAGACAGTCAGTGTTTCACTTAGTGTACTGTGTGCTTTGCATAGCATTCACCTAAAGCTTACCTGAATACAGTTAGTGACTAATAGTGGTGTTCTCATAATTGAACCACAGGCAGTGAGCTGCAAGTATTTTCAGTTAGTGTACTGTATCCCTCTCTGCACAGTTTTCACCTAAGACTACCTGAAGACAATTGCTGCTTTCCCCATACTAATACCACAGCAGGCAGTTGATTCTGATAGCTGCATTATCAGCACAGATATGTATATATATATATATATATATATATTGTGAGGGGTTAGCTCGGCAGCGGGTGTGTGTGACCCCCTGGAAGGGTTCACCACACAAAATTAGGCACAGCAGACAGTGGTAGGAGAAAAACAAAAGGGTGGGGTTTTATTTGAACTATATACAGACAAAAAAATATAACAGAAAACAAACAAAACAGGAAAATAAATCCTGGTCAACTTGACCGCTCACTACACACGTTGGTGTCCCTAATTAACAACTGGGTACAGCCTTGTGCTGCCCCAGTCCTTAGCTCCCTGCTTTTAGAAGGTCTTAGCAATAGCCACACAGGCTTTGCCTCACCATACAGAAAACACACTCCCCAGTCCCTACACACAGATCTGGTTCCAGGTTGGAGCGTCTCCCTTAGCATGCTGGGAGTTCTTGTAGAGGCCTTAATGAGCCCACTTACTTCAGCTGGGCTCATTAACTCTTCCCCTGTAAGACTCCCAGCACTCCCTCTAGTGGTATAAATTGTCATAAAGCCTGAATCTAGGACATATATATCTTCCATCCTGGATGCAACCTGGTGATTTTACCTGCCTGCTGTCACATACCCCCCCTCTTGTTTTAACCTTGGGGTTGGAACTCAAGCAATCAGGCATGCATGTACTCGAAGACAAAGCATCCACATTCCCCATTTGAACGCCAGGGCGATGCTTTACCATAAAGTTGAATTCCTGTAGGGCCAGGAACCACCTATTTACTCTTCTATTTGTCTCTTTGTTTTGAGCCATCCACTTTTTAAAGGAGCGTGATCAGTAATCAGGTCAAGGTGCCTACCTAGCAGATAGTACCGAAGGGAATCTAGAGCCCACTTCACCGCTAAACACTCCTTCTCAATTGTGGCATAATTTATCTCATGGGACTTCAATTTCCTGCTGAGGTAAATGACTGGGTGCTCTTCCCCATTCCAGACCTGGGATAATACTGCTCCTAACCCAACGTCTGATGCATCACTTTGTACGACAAAGTCCCTAGAGAAGTCTGGTGAGTACAACACTGGCTGGCTACAAAAGGCTTTTTTTAAGAATTGGAATGCTGCCTCAGCCTCTGGGGTCCATTTAACCATGACAGACTCTTTCCCTTTTGTCAGGTTGGTTAGGGGCACAGCCTGAGAAGCAAAGTGGGGAATGAATCGCCGATAATAACCAGCGATTCCCAGAAAGGCTCGTACCTGCTTCTTGCTGTTGGGACATGGCCAATTCTGTATGGCCTCGACTTTATTGACTTGGGGTTTTATCACTCCCCTCCTAATGGTGTACCCAAGATATTTGGCCTCCTCCTGTCCAATGGTACAATTCTTTGGGTTGGCTGTAAACCCAGCTTCCTGGATAGTCTAGGACTAGGGATGAGCTCGGTGTTCGAGTCGAACATACGTTCGACTCGAACATCGGCTGTTCGATCGTTCGCCGAACAACGAACGATTTGGGCCGTTCGCGCCTAATTCGCGGCCCACAATGCACTACGCCATCGCAGTGTCATCCAGGCGCTGTGATTGGCCAAGCATGCACTGTGACCCCGCATGCTTGGCCAATCACAGCGCCGGCAGCGAGGAGAGCAATGATTGGCCACAGGCAGGATGCCTGTGGCCAATTATTGCTGAGGGTGTTTAGTACACGCCCCACACTATAAAAGGCCGCCAGCACGGCGGCCTAGTGTAGTGTGTTCCGGAGCAGGGAAAGAGAAGCATAGGCAGGGACAGTGACTTTTTTTTTTCTTGCTTAACCTGGATTCCTTTAGTTTAGGGAAAGAGAAGGATAGGTAGGGAGAGTGTCAGTCTGTTTTACTGTGCTAAACCTTGTTTGTAGGGACAGGGAAGGACAGTGAGGGAAATTCTCATTGTGCTATACTGTGCTAAAGCATTCATCATCAACCATCTTTAAAAAAACATTTTTTATAGGGACAGAAAACTATAGGTAGGGAGAGTGTCAGTGTGTTTTACTGTGCTAAACCTTGTTTGTAGGGACAGGGAAGGACAGTGAGGGAAATTCTCATTGTGCTATACTGTGCTAAAGCATTCATCATCAACCATCTTTAAAAAAACATTTTTTATAGGGACAGAAAACTATAGGTAGGGAGAGTGTCAGTGTGTTTTACTGTGCTAAACCTTGTTTGTAGGGACAGGGAAGGACAGTGAGGGAAATTCTCATTGTGCTATACTGTGCTAAAGCATTCATCATCAACCATCTTTAAAAAAAATTTTTTATAGGGACAGAAAACTATAGGTAGGGAGAGTGTCAGTGTGTTTTACTGTGCTAAACCTTGTTTGTAGGGACAGGGAAGGACAGTGAGGGAAATTCTCATTGTGCTATACTGTGCTAAAGCATTCATCATCAACCATCTTTAAAAAAAAAATTTTTTATAGGGACAGAAAACTATAGGTAGGGAGAGTGTCAGTGTGTTTTACTGTGCTAAACCTTGTTTGTAGGGACAGGGAAGGACAGTGAGGGAAATTCTCATTGTGCTATACTGTGCTAAAGCATTCATCATCAACCATCTTTAAAAAAACATTTTTTATAGGGACAGAAAACTATAGGTAGGGAGAGTGTCAGTGTGTTTTACTGTGCTAAACCTTGTTTGTAGGGACAGGGAAGGACAGTGAGGGAAATTCTCATTGTGCTATACTGTGCTAAAGCATTCATCATCAACCATCTTTAAAAAAAATTTTTTATAGGGACAGAAAACTATAGGTAGGGAGAGTGTCAGTGTGTTTTACTGTGCTAAACCTTGTTTGTAGGGACAGGGAAGGACAGTGAGGGAAATTCTCATTGTGCTATACTGTGCTAAAGCATTCATCGTCAACCATCTTTAAAAAAACATTTTTTATAGGGACAGAAAACTATAGGTAGGGAGAGTGTCAGTGTGTTTTACTGTGCTAAACCTTGTTTGTAGGGACAGGGAAGGACAGTGAGGGAAATTCTCATTGTGCTATACTGTGCTAAAGCATTCATCATCAACCATCTTTAAAAAAAAAATTTTATAGGGACAGAAAACTATAGGTAGGGAGAGTGTCAGTGTGTTTTACTGTGCTAAACCTTGTTTGTAGGGACAGGGAAGGACAGTGAGGGAAATTCTCATTGTGCTATACTGTGCTAAAGCATTCATCATCAACCATCTTTAAAAAAACATTTTTTATAGGGACAGAAAACTATAGGTAGGGAGAGTGTCAGTGTGTTTTACTGTGCTAAACCTTGTTTGTAGGGACAGGGAAGGACAGTGAGGGAAATTCTCATTGTGCTATACTGTGCTAAAGCATTCATCATCAACCATCTTTAAAAAAACATTTTTTATAGGGACAGAAAACTATAGGTAGGGAGAGTGTCAGTGTGTTTTACTGTGCTAAACCTTGTTTGTAGGGACAGGGAAGGACAGTGAGGGAAATTCTCATTGTGCTATACTGTGCTAAAGCATTCATCATCAACCATCTTTAAAAAAACATTTTTTATAGGGACAGAAAACTATAGGTAGGGAGAGTGTCAGTGTGTTTTACTGTGCTAAACCTTGTTTGTAGGGACAGGGAAGGACAGTGAGGGAAATTCTCATTGTGCTATACTGTGCTAAAGCATTCATCATCAACCATCTTTAAAAAAACATTTTTTATAGGGACAGAAAACTATAGGTAGGGAGAGTGTCAGTGTGTTTTACTGTGCTAAACCTTGTTTGTAGGGACAGGGAAGGACAGTGAGGGAAATTCTCATTGTGCTATACTGTGCTAAAGCATTCATCATCAACCATCTTTAAAAAAAAAAATTTATAGGGACAGAAAACTATAGGTAGGGAGAGTGTCAGTGTGTTTTACTGTGCTAAACCTTGTTTGTAGGGACAGGGAAGGACAGTGAGGGAAATTCTCATTGTGCTATACTGTGCTAAAGCATTCATCATCAACCATCTTTAAAAAAAAAAAATTATAGGGACAGAAAACTATAGGTAGGGAGAGTGTCAGTGTGTTTTACTGTGCTAAACCTTGTTTGTAGGGACAGGGAAGGACAGTGAGGGAAATTCTCATTGTGCTATACTGTGCTAAAGCATTCATCATCAACCATCTTTAAAAAAAAAATTTTTTATAGGGACAGAAAACTATAGGTAGGGAGAGTGTCAGTGTGTTTTACTGTGCTAAACCTTGTTTGTAGGGACAGGGAAGGACAGTGAGGGAAATTCTCATTGTGCTATACTGTGCTAAAGCATTCATCATCAACCATCTTTAAAAAAACATTTTTTATAGGGACAGAAAACTATAGGTAGGGAGAGTGTCAGTGTGTTTTACTGTGCTAAACCTTGTTTGTAGGGACAGGGAAGGACAGTGAGGGAAATTCTCATTGTGCTATACTGTGCTAAAGCATTCATCATCAACCATCTTTAAAAAAAAAAATTTATAAGGACAGAAAACTATAGGTAGGGAGAGTGTCAGTGTGTTTTACTGTGCTAAACCTTGTTTGTAGGGACAGGGAAGGACAGTGAGGGAAATTCTCATTGTGCTATACTGTGCTAAAGCATTCCTCATCAACCATCTTTGAAATCCTTGTTTTTTGGACAGTCAGGGAAATTGTCATTGTGCTATTCTGTGCGAAAGCAATCATCCTCAACCATATTTAGAAATCCTTAAGTAAAGGGACAGAGAAGGACACCTGAAGGTAGCCCTTATTGCTTTTTTCCCTTCTCCCTGCAGGCCATCCATTAGAATGTCTGGAAGGCAAACAAGGAGAGGCAGACAGTCAGGAGGCAATAAAAGAGGGCAAGCAGGCTCTGTGTCTGGGGGCAACAGTGCTGGTCGTGGATGCGGTGCGTTGTCATCAGCACATGGCCATGGGACACGCTTGTCCTTCTTTTCGGCAGCTGGACATGTTGAGCCACATCATGCCGAAGACTTGGTAGAGTGGATGACCAAGCCCTCCTCCTCCTCCTCCTCATCCTCTCTCACCCAGGCTCAGGGTACTGGCAAAGCAGCTGCCAAAGCGTCCTCTTCCCTGGTATCAATGTCAGACTCATCATCAGTCACTCCTTCCTTAGACCCACCATGTCCTCCTCCTGAGGAGTCCCCCGAACTGTTTGAGCACAGTGTTGGGTACATGCTCCAGGAGGATGCCCAGCGTTTCGAAGGGTCTGATGATGAAACCCAGCTAGAGGAAGGCAGTAGCGTGAGAGCAGACAGAGGGGATGCTCAAGAAGGACACCAATCTGGCAGTCATGTTCCAGCAGCTGCAGCATACTGCCAGATTGGCTCCAGTGATGAGGAGGGAGGGGATGATGAGGTCACTGACTCCACGTGGGTGCCTAATAGGAGAGAGGAGGAGGAGGAGGATGAGGAGGAGGCACATCTCCAACGAGGCAGGATGCCCTTTGGTGGCCAGCGTAAGGGCAGTACACCGACGGAATCACACCGCAGAGCTCCGCCTGTGCAGGGCGCTGCCTCTGCCCGTCATTCAAAAAGTTCTTTGGTGTGGGCCTTTTTTGAGGCTAGTGCATCAGATCGCACAGCTGCTGTTTGCAACATATGTCTCAAGTGTATATCGCGTGGCCAAAACATCAGCCGCTTGGGTACCACATGCCTGACCAGACATATGTTGACCTGCCATGCAGCTCGTTGGCAAGCCTACCTCAAAGACCCACACCAAAGAACAAAGCGGACCTCTCCTTGCACCGCATCAGCTGGGATCTCCAACCCCACTATAACTTCAGTCCTCTCTGAAACATGCACTGAGAGGAATGAAGGTGTAGAATTAGGTGTGTCACAGCCAAGTACTTGCGGCCACTCTGCTAGCAGTACACCGACGTCCGATTCTAGCAGGCAAATTTCCCTGCCCCAGCTGCTGGACCGTCGAAAGAAGTTCACTCCCAGCCATCCACATGCCCAGCGGTTGAATGCTAGCTTGGCTAAATTGCTAGCGCTTCAACTGCTGCCTTTTCAGTTGGTAGACTCTGCCCCCTTCCGTGAGTTTGTGCAATGTGCGGTTCCTCAGTGGCAGGTTCCCAAACGCCACTTTTTCTCACGGAAGGCTATTCCGGCTCTCTACCGGCATGTGGAAGGCAATGTCTTGGCCTCGCTGGACAGGGCGGTCAGCGGTAAGGTGCATATTACCGCTGACTCATGGTCCAGCAGGCATGGACAGGGACGTTACCTTTCTTTCACGGCCCATTGGGTCACTCTTTTGGCAGCTGGGAAGGATGCAGGACAAGGTGCAGTAGTGTTGGAGGTTGTTCCACCGCCACGCCTCCAAAATGCTACTACTGGTTGTGACACACCTCTCTCCTCCACCCCCTCCTCTTCTTCTTCCTCCATGGCCTCTTCCTGTGCTTTGTCCTCTGAACCAGCGGTGCTCCGTAGCCGTTCAAGGGGCTACGCAAGTACACAGGCAAAAAGATGCCATGCCGTGCTTGCGCTGGTGTGTTTGGGGGACAGAAGCCACACTGGGACAGAGGTCCTGTCTGCTCTGCAGGGCCAGGCCGAGAGGTGGTTGACGCCACGCCAGCTTAAGCCAGGAATGGTGGTTTGCGACAATGGCACCAACCTCCTCTCCGCCCTCCGACAGGGACAACTGACCCATGTGCCCTGTGTGGCTCACGTCCTTAACCTGGTGCTGCAGCGGTTCTTGGGCAGGTACCCGGGCTTACAGGATGTCCTGAGGCAGGCCAGGAAAGTCTGTGTGCATTTCCGCAGATCTTATAATGCCAGTGCTCGCCTGGCTGAGCTTCAAAAGGAGTTGAACCTGCCCAAGAACCGCCTTATATGTGACATGCCCACCAGGTGGAACTCAACGTTGGCCATGCTGCAGCGGCTGCACACGCAGCAGAGGGCCATCAATGAGTACCTGTGCGACTACGGCACCAGGACAGGGTCAGGGGAGCTTGGTTTTTTTCTCCACGCCAGTGGGGCATGATCAGGGATGCATGCACTGTCCTGGCACCATTTGAGGAGGCCACGAGGATGGTGAGCAGTGACAGTGCATGCATCAGTGACACTGTACCTCTTGTCCACCTGTTGGAGCACACGCTGCGTGGAATAATGGACAGGGCACTTGAGGCAGAACAGAGGCAGGAAGAGGAGGACTTCCTTGCCTCTCAAGGCCCCCTTTACCCAGACAGTGTTCCTTCTGTCCCACCCATCGCACAGGAAGAGGAGGAGGAGGAGGAGGAGGAGGATTGTGTCAGCATGGAGGTGGAGGCTGGCACTCAGCATCATCAGCAGCAGTCTTTTAGGGATGATTTACAGTCCCAAGAAACCAGTGGACTTGTACGTGGCTGGGAGGAGGTGGCTGCGGATCATGTCGTCCTTAGTGACCCAGAGGACTCCGGACCGAATGCCTCAGCTAACCTACGCTGCATGGCCTCCCTGATCCTGCAAAGTCTGCGGAAGGATCCTCGTATTCTTCGGATCAAGGAGAGGGACCATTACTGGCTGGCCACTCTCCTTGATCCACGGTACAAGGGTAAGGTTGCGGACCTTATGTTACCGTCGCAGAGGGAGCAGAGGATGAGACAACTCCGGGAGGCCTTGCAGAAAGGTCTGTGCAACGCGTTCCCAGAGACTGGGAGGTTACAAACTCCTGGTCCTGGACAACGAGTTGCTGAGGCTTCGGCCAGTCAAAGAAGGAGCGGTGGGGAAGGTGGCCGTCTGACCGATGCGTTCAGACAATTCTTTAGTCCGCAGCCCCAAAGTATGATCGGTTCCAGCAACCATCGCCAGCGTCTGATAAACATGGTGCAGGAATATCTAGGGGCAAGGTCAGACTTGGACACCTTCCCCACCGAAAATCCTCTGGCTTACTGGGTCTTGAGGATGGATCACTGGCCAGAGCTTGCACAGTATGCAATTGAGCTACTGGCCTGTCCTGCATCCAGCGTTCTTTCGGAACGCACATTCAGTGCTGCTGGAGGATTTGTCACGGATCACAGGGTGCGCCTGTCCACCGACTCGGTTGATCGACTGACTTTCATCAAGATGAACCAGTCTTGGATCACCACCAGCTACCACACACCTGATGCTGATATAACAGACTAATTGATTTTAACATGTCACATCCCTTCAAGACTGATGCTGATGCTGAGTGCCTGTGCTGTTATGTTGACTGGCTATCCTCCTCCTCCGAGTCCTCAATGATATGATTGATGATGATAGCTTGGAAGATCATTTTTGTTTATGGGTGCCGCCACCAGTGCCTAACGCCCAATTTTTCAGCCCCTGTTTAACAGGGGCGTGTAATTACAATTTTTGAAGCAATACTTTGCAACAGGGCTCATTGCTGTGCTCCAAGTACAGTATCTGTGAGGGGTTGCAGTGTTGTGCCACCAGTGCCTAAGGCCCAATTTTTCAGCCCCTGTTTAACAGGGGCGTGTAATTACAATTTTTGAAGCAATACTTTGCAACAGGGCTCATTGCTGTGCTCCAAGTACAGTATCTGTGAGGGGTTGCAGTGTTGTGCCACCAGTGCCTAAGGCCCAATTTTTCAGCCCCTGTTCAACAGGGGCATGCAATTACAATTCTTGATCTAATAATTCACAGCAGGGCCCATTGTTGCACCCACCAAGAGTAACTGTCAGGGCTTACAGTGTTGTGGCACCAGCACCACCATCAAAGGCCCAATTTTTACTACCACTGTTCAACAATTATATGTAATTACAATTCCTGATATAATAGTTGACAGCAGGGCGTTCCAGCACCCACCAAGAGTAACTGTGAGTGCTTACAGTGTTGTGCCAACACCAACAACTAAGGGGCCTATTTCTGCAGAGTATATGCGGCAGGTCCCTACTTTCAAACATCCAACTTACAAACGACTCCTACTTGCAAACGCAAGAAGACAACAGGAAGTGAGAGGAAATCTACCCCTAGGAAGGAAAATTCTCTCCTGTAAGAATTAATATGGGAGAAAGGTGTCTCCTCTGTACTGATGCTTTATCACCAATCCTTGTTTCAAGAAAAACACCACATTTCAAAAACAGTTGTCATTAAGACGGAAAGTGAGGTGAAATGTTCTGAACAGGGACACAGACAGCAAAACAAATGTTACAGGGGTGATAACCCTTACCTATGTTTTCCAAAAAGTTTAAAAATAGATTTTTGGGCTGGAGCTACACTTAAACAATGTACCTGTTCAAAATTACAAACAGATTCTACATAAGAACAAACCTACAGTCCCTGTCTTGTATGCACCGCCTGTATACGGCTGTTCAGAGTATATAGGGCCTTTTTTATTTTATGTGCGGGGTTCCCCTTAATATCCATACAAGACCCAAAGGGGCTGGTAATGGGCTGGGGTAGGGGGGGGGTCATGGGGTAGCTATGCCATTTTTCTTAAAGATTTTCATCCATATTACCGGGACCAGACATTACATTAAAGCCGCAAGCAGTTTTAAATGGCTTTTTTTTCCTTTAGAAGTGTCATTTTGTGCAGGGACAGTTCTAAACACGGGAAACACGTGGCACTTCACAGGCATACTTTAGACACCCCCCAGGTACGATATTTAAAGGAATATTTGACTTTTTTTTTTCACTTTATGCATCATTAAAATGACTGCTCCCGAAAAACGACCGTTTTTAAAACTTCTTTTTGCATTGATACCTGTCCCCTGGTGCAGAACCCGGGTTCCCAAACCCTTTTTAGGACAATAACATGCATAATAGTCGTTATAATTAGCACTTTAGAATTCGAACGTTCGCATCGATTGTATTTAATAGGGTTCTAATGTTCGTACGAACTTTCGGTCCGTTCGCGGGTTCTGGTGCGAACCGAACCCGGGGGTGTTCGGCTCATCACTATCTAGGACTGCTTGCACTTTGGGAAGATGTGAGGCCCAATCTGTGCTATGGATAATTACATCATCCAGGTAAGCCGCAGCATACTTCTGATGGGGCCTCAGTATCTGGTCCATTTTCCGCTGGAATGTTGCCGGTCCATGCTGTAATCCAAACGGCATTCTTTTATATTGGAACGCCCCGTCTGGGGTTACAAACGCAGTTTTCTCCTTGGCCAATTTTGCCAGGGGAATTTGCCAATACCCTTTTGTGAGATCGAGAGTTGTCATGTATCGGGCTGTTCCCAGCCGGTCGATCAACACATCTATATGTGGCATGGGGTAGGTGTAAAATTTTGTAACTTTGTTCAGTTTCGAAAATCGTTGCAATATCGCCAGCTCCCATCCGGTTTAGGCACCTATACTATGGGACTGGACTAATCACTTTGGGATTCCTCTATCACCCCCAACTTAAGCATTTTCTGTACTTCCACACGTATTGCCTCGCGTCGGCCCTCTGGGATCCGATAGGGTTTTAGCTTCACCCTTTCACCTGGCGGGGTAATAATATCATGCTCTACCCCAGAAGTTTGTCCCGGCAGCTCAGAGAAAACCTCTTTGTTGCGAAGCACAAACTCCTTAACCTCCTATTGTTGGGGTTTTGACATGGTGACTGCTATTCCAACCTCAGGAATCACGCAATCAGACTGAGCTGGTGACAAAGTTTCTGTGACTAGGGATTCCCTATCCATCCAGGCTTTCAACAGATTAATGTGATAGATCTGTTCGGGTTTTCGCCTTCCTGGTTGTCTGACCTTGTAATTCACTTCGCTCACTTTTTCCATTATCTCGTAGGGGCCCTGCCATTTGGCGAGGAATTTGCTTTCAACCGTAGGGACAAGTACCAATACCCTACCCCCCGGGGAAAAGGTACGGGTCTTGGCCCCACGGTTGTACACTCTCTGCTGTGCCAACTGCGCTTGGGCCAAATGTTCCTTTTACGATTGGCATTACCTGTGCAATTCTATCTTGCATCAGGGCGACATGCTCAATCACACTCCTGTGGGGAGAACTCTCACTTTCCCAAGTTTCCTTGGCGATATCCAACAGCCCTCTTGGGTGTCTCCCATAGAGTAACTCAAAGGGTGAGAAACCCGTAGAGGATTGGGGTACCTCCCTAATGGCAAACATTAAATAGGGAATTAGACAGTCCCAATGCTTTCCATCTCTGTCCACCACCTTCTTTAACATTTGTTTTAGGGTTTTGTTGAATCTTTTAACCAACCCATCTGTTTGGGGGTGATACACAGATGTACGCAATTGTGTCACTTTGAACAACTTGCACAGCTCTTTCATAACCCGGGACATAAAGGGTGTACCTTGGTCCGTAAGCAGTTCCTTACAAATACCCACACGGCTAAAAACAAGAGATAGCTCTTTGGCTATGGTTTTGGCCGAGGTATTTCGGAGAGGAATCGCTTCCGGATAACGGGTGGCATAGTCCAATATAACCAAAATGTACTGATGCCCCCTAGCGGACTTCATTATCGGACCTACCAAATCCATTGCTATCCTCTCAAAGGGAACCTCAATGATGGGAAGTGGTACCAGCGGGTTACGGAAATGTGGCATCGGTGCCGACCTCTGACACACAGGGCAGGAGGAACAATAATTTTCTGTTTCCTTCATGACCCCAGGCCAATAGAATCTCTGCAATACTCTCTCTCTGGTTTTCTCTGTCCCCAGATGACCTCCAAGAATGTGCCCATGGGCCAACTCTAACACCAACTTTCTGTAAGGTTTGGGCACCACAAGCTGCTAAATAGTTTCTTCTGCCCTTTTAGCCACCCGATACAGTAGGTCCTTTTCCACGATGAAGTATGGGTAAGTGCAGGTCTTATCTGGGTTCACTAACTCGCCATCTATTTCCACTACGTTTTCCCGTGCCTTTATTAGGGTGGGGCCTTTTAACTGTTCTGTAGCAACATTTTCCTTGTGAACCTCGAGATCAGAAAACTCCACAGACGGCATGTTTTCGTCTGAGGATGTTGGCTCCTCCCCAGTTTCTCGAGTCTCCCCTGCCAATACCGACAAGGGGAATTCTGGAGAGTCCTCACTACTCTCAGAGGAATTCTGGTTATCACATTCCGGGTATATAGGGGCACCAGTGGGGGGCTCAGGACAATCCCAGAGTTTCCAGAACTTTGGAAAATCCCTTCCCACAATGGCATCATGTGGTAAGTGAGACACTAACCCCACCTGATGAGAGAGGTTACCTTTGGAGGTCTCAAAACACACTGTAGTCACAGGATACTCTCGGGTGTCCCCATGCACACAAATAACAGCTACCTTGTTATTCCCTAGGACCTCTGTAGTAACTAATTCAGCTTTTATCAGTGTCACCAGGCTACCTGAATCCAGCAACACAACAACATTTCTACCATTAATACAAATTTTGCATAAATATTTCTCAGTTCCCCGAATGGCAGTGCATGCAACTATTGCAAACAGCTACTGACGTCTGTCCCTTAGAAAGTCACATTGCATGGGTTCATCCACAACCGGGCAATTTGCTGCAATATGTCCCTCTTGCCGGCAGCGGTAGCAAACAATCCTTTTTGCTGCCTCCTGAGCCCCTGACTTCCCAGACTGTTCTCGCCAGACATTAGGTAGAACTCTCACCCTCTCATTCTCTCCACCCTCACCCCTTGGAATCATCTTACCCGCCACTGGGAATGGTCTGGTCTTAGGGTGGAAAGTCCGTGAGTCGCTGGAAGAGGCAGTCAGGTTCTCTGTAGCCAAGTACTTCTCTACACGATCCACAAGCTTATCGGCCGTTTCTGGGTCTCCATGGCTTACCCACTTTTGGATAGCAGTAGGAAGAGCTCTCAGGAAACGATCCATCACAACACGTTCCACAATCTTTGGTGCGGACAAAGTCTCTGGCTGTAGCCACTTCCTGCTCAGGTGAATGAAATCATACATTTGAGACCTGGGGGGTTTTCCAAGCCGGAAAGTCCGGTTATGCACACGCTGAGCCCGGACGGCCAGGGTGACACCCAGCCGTGCCAATATTTTATTTTTTAGCATCACATAGTCTTTTGCTTGGTCAGGCTCTAGGTCAGGGATATGCAATTACCGGACCTCCAGCTGTTGCAGAACTACAATTCCCATGAGGCATAGCAAGACTCTGACAGCCACAAGATTGACACCCAGAGGCAGAGGCATGATGGGACTTTTTTGCAACAGCTGGAGGTCCGCTAATTGCATATCCCTGCTCTAGGTCATAGCAAGCTTTCTGCGATTCACCAGTTAACAGAGGGGCCACCAGTCCAGCCCACTGCTCCTTAGGCCACTTTTCCCTTTCAGCAGTCCTTTCAAATGTGGTCAAAAACACCTCTGGATCATCCTCTCCAGTCATTTTTGTCAGTAAACGACTCACCCCCAAAGGACGCAGTATTAGTGGAACCACTTGCCTCACTGGTCTGCGGACGTTGCTGCTTTAATGTCTCCATTTGTTGCTGTAGTCTCTGCTCTTGCTTCTGCAACAGGTCTATGAAGCGGGCCTCAGATTGCTGCTGGGATTGTTGCTGAGCTTCCAGACTCTGTTGGTGAGCTTGCTGCTGGGCTGCAAGGCTCTGTTGATGAGCTTGCTGGTGAGCTGTGAGGCTCTTTTGCAAACCTGGATTTGTCTGCTGCTGATTGGCATTTGCTAGAGCCAGCTGTTTCAGTATCTCCTCCATGCTGTCCTTAAAAAAAAACTGCCCGCATTCTCCACCAACTGTGAGGGGGTTAGCTCAGCAGCGGGTGTGTGTGACCCCCTGGAAGGGTTCACCACACAAAATTAGGCACAGCAGACAGTGGTAGGAAAAAAACAAAAGTGGGGTTTTATTTGAACTATATACAGGCAAAAATATATAACAGAAAACAAACGAAACAGGAAAAGAAATCCTGGTCAACTTGACCGCTCACTACACACGTTGGTGTCCCTAACTAACAACTGGGTACAGCCTTGTGCCTAGCTCCCTGCTTTTAGAAGGTCTTAGCAATAGCCACACAGGCTTTGGTTCACCACACAGAAAACACACTCCCCAGTCTCTACACACAGATCTGGTTCCAGGTTGGAGCATCTCCCTTAGCATGCTGGGAGTTCTTGTAGAGGCCTTAATGAGCCCACTTACTTCAGCTGGGCTCATTAACTCTTCCCCTGCAAGACTCCCAGCACTCCCCCTAGTGGTATAAATTGTCATAAAGCCTGAATCTAGGACATATATATCTTCCATCCTGGATGCAACTTGGTGATTTTACGTGCCTGCTGTCACATACACACCTCTTGTTTTAACCTTGGGTTTGGAACACAAGCAATCAGGCATGCATGTACTCGAGACAAAGCATCCACATTCCCCATTTGAATGCCAGGGCGATGCTTTATTGTAAAGTTGAATTCCTGTAGGGCCAGGAACCACCTATTTACTTTTCTATTTGTCTTTGTTTTGAGCCATCCACTTTAAAGGAGCGTGATCAGTAATCAGGTTAAAGTGCCTACCTAGCAGATAGTACCGAAGGGAATCTAGAGCCCACTTCACAGCTAAACACTCCTTCTCAATTGTGACGTAATTTATCTTGTCACAATATATATATATATATATATATATATATATATATATATATATATATATATATATATATATACATCCCACCTTTGTGCAGCTACATCTCTCTGCAGGCCATTAGTATATCTGGAAGGTAAACAAGGAGAGGCTGACAGTCATGAGGCAATACAAGAGGGCAAGCAGGCTCTGTGTCTAGAGGCAACAGTGCTGCTGGTCATGGATGTGATGCATCCTCATCAGCATGTGGCCATGGGACACGCTTGTCCTTCTTTTCGGCAGCTGGCCATGTTGAGCCGCAACATGCCCAAGACTTGGTAGAGTGGATGACCAAGCCGTCCTCATCCTCCTCGTCCTCTCTCACCCAGGCTCAGGGTACTTTGTCTGGCAAAGCAGCTGCCAAAGCGGCCTCTTCCCTTGGCTCAATTGCATCAGTCACTCCTTCCCTAGCCTAACCATGTCCTCTTGAGGAGTCCCCCGAACTGTTTGAGCACAGTGTTGGGTACTTGCTCCTGGAGGATGCTCAGCGTTTTGAAGGCTCCGATGATGGAACCCAGATGAAGGAAGGCAGTAACATGAGCCCAGAGAGAGGGGGTAGTAACGTGAGCCCAGAGAGAGGGGGTGCCCAACAAGGACAGCTATCTGGCAGTCATGTTTCCCCAGCTGCAGCATACTGCCAGATTTGCTCCAGTGATGAGGAGGGAGGGGATGATGAGGTCACTGACTCCACGTGGGTGCCTGATAGGAGAGAGGAGGAGGAGGATGAGGAGGCACATCTCCAACGAGGCAGGATGCCCTCCAGGGGCCAGCTTAAGGGCAGCCCACCAACTGCATCACACCGCAGAGCTCCGCATGTGCAGGGCGCTGCTGTCTCTGCGCATTATTCCAAAAGTTCTTTGGTGTGGGCCTTTTTTCAGACGTGTGCAGCAGATCGCACCCTTGCCATTTGCAACATATGTTTAAAGCGTATCTCACGTGGCCAAAACATCAGCCGCTTGGGCACCACGTGCTTGACCAGACATATGTCAACCTGCCATGCAGTCCGTTGGCAAGCTTACCTAAAAGACCCACACCAAAGAACAAAGCGCACCTCTCCTTGCTCCTCATCAGCTGGGATCTTCAACCCCACTATACCTTCAGTCCTCTCTGAAACCTGCACTGAGAGGAATGAAGGTGTAGAATTAGGTGTGTCACAGCCAAGTACTTGCGGACAATCTGCTATCAGTACACCAACGTCCGATTGTACCAGGCAAATTTCCCTGCCCCAACTGCTGCACCGCTGAAAGAAGTTCGCTCCCAGCCATCCACATGCCCAGCAGTTGAATGCTAGTGTGGCTAAATTGCTAGCACTTCAACTTCTGCCTTTTCAGTTAGTAGACTCTGTCCCCTTCTGTGAGTTTGTGAAATGTGCGGTTCCTCAGTGGCAGGTTCCCAAATGCCACTTTTTCTCACAGAAGGCGATTCCGGCTCTCTACCGGCATGTGGAAGGCAATGTCTTAGCCTTGCTGGACAGGGCGGTCAGCGGTAAGGTGCATATTACCGCTGACTCATGGTCCAGCAGGCATGGACAGGGACGTTACCTATCTTTCACGGTGCATTGGGTGACTCTGTTGGCAGCTGGGAAGGATGTTGGACAAGGTGCAGTAGTGTTGGAGGTTGTTCTGCCACCACGCCTCCAAAATGTTACTACTGGTGATTCTGACACACCTCTCTCCTCCACCCCCTCCTCTTCTTCTTCCTCCATGGCCACTACCTGTGCTTTGTCCTTGGAACCAGCGGTGCTCCGTAGGCATTCAAGGGGCTACGCAAGTACGCAGGCAAAAAGATGCCATGCGGTGCTTGAGCTGGTGTGCTTGGGGAACAGGAGCCACACTGGGGCAGGGATTATGTCAGCTCTGCAGGGGCAGGCTCAGAGGTGGTTGACGCCACGCCAGCTTAAACCAGGAAAGGTGGTTTCCGACAATGGCAGCAACCTCCTCTCCGCTCTCTGACAGGGACAACTGACCCATGTGCCCTGTTTGGCTCACGTCCTTAACTTGGTGGTGCAGCGGTTCTTGGGCAGGTACCTGGGCTTACAGGAGGTCCTGAAGCAGGCCAGGAAAATCTGTGGGCATTTCCGCCGGTCATATAATGCCAGTGCTTGGCTGACTGACCTGCAAAAAGATTACAACCTGCCCAAGAACCGCCTAATCTGTGACATGCCCACCAGGTGGAACTCTACGTTGGCCATGCTGCAGCGGGCCATCAATGAGTATCTGTTGCAATATGGCACCAGGACAGGGTCAGATGAGCATGAATTGTTTTCCCCACGCCAGTGGGCCATGATCAGGGATGCATGCACTGTCCTGGCACCATTTGAGGAGGCCACGAGGATGGTGAGCAGTGACAGTGCATGCATCAGTGACACTGTCCCACTTGTCCACCTGTTGGAGCACATGCTGCGTGGGATAATGGACAGGGCACTTGAGGCAGAACAGAGGCAGGAAGAGGTGGACTTCCTTACCTCTCAAGGCTCCCTTTATCCAGACAGTGTTCCTGCTGGCCCGGCTATCACACAGGAAGAGGAGGAGGAGGATTATTGTCAGCATGGAGGTGGAGCCTAGCACTCAGCATCAGCAGCAGACTTCAAGGGATCAATTACAGTCCCAAGACACCCATGGACTTGTACGTGGCTGGAAGGAGGTGGCTGCTGATCATGTCATCCTCAGTGACCCAGAGGACTCCGCACCGAATCCCTCAGAAAACCTACGCTGCATGGCCTCCCTGATCCTGCAAAGCCTATGGAAGGATCCTCGTATTCATGCAATCAAGGAGAGGGATCATTACTGGCTGGCAACCCTCCTTGATCCACGTTACGGTAAGGTTGCGTAAGGGTAAGGTTGTGGACCTTATCTTGCCGTTGCAGAGGGAGCAGAGGATGAAGCATCTTCGGGAGGCCTTACAGAAAGGTCTGTGCAACGTGTTCCCAGAGACTGGGAGGTTACAAATTCCTGGTCCTGGACAACGTGTTGCTGAGGTTCCGGTCAGTCAAAGAAGGAGCGGTGGAGAAGGTGGCCGTCTGACCGATGCATTCAGACAATTTTTTAGTACGCAGCCCCAAGGTATGATCGGTTCCAGCAACCATCGCCAGCGTCTGGTTTACATGGTGCAGGAATACTTAGGGGCAAGATCAGACTTGGACACCTTTCCCACCGAAAATCCTCTGGGTTACTGGGTCTTGAGGATGGATCACTGGCCAGAGCTTGCACAGTATGCAATTGAGCTACTGGCCTGTCCTGCATCCAGCGTTCTTTCAGAACGCACATTCAGTGCTGCTGGAGGCTTTGTAACCGATCACAGGGTGCGCCTGTCCGCCGACTCAGTCGATCGACTGACCTTCATAAAAATGAATCAGTCTTGGATCACCACCAGCTACCAAGCACCTGATGCTGATGTAACTGAATATTTTTTTTTGAAATGTCAGATCCCTTGAAGACTGCCTATGCTGATGCTGAGTGACTATCCTGTTATGCTGAGTGACTATCCTCTTCGTCCTCAATGATCATGCTTATAGCTTTAAAGAACATTTTTGGTTCTGGGCACCGCCACCAGTGGCTAAGGCCCAATTTTTCAGCCCCTGTTTAACAGGGGTGTGTATTTACAATTTTTGATGCAATGCTTTGCAGCAGGGCTCATTGCTGTGCTCCAACTAGAGTATCTGTGACGGGTTGCAGTGTTGTGGCACCAGCACCAGTGCCTAAGGCCCAATTTTTCTACCCCTGTTTAACAGGGGTGTGTAATTACAATTTTTGATGCAATACTTTGCAACAGGGTTCATTGCTGCGCTCCAAGTACAGTATCTGTGAGGGGTTTCAGTGTTGTGCCACCAGTGCCTAAGGCCCAATTTTTATGCCCCTGTTCAACAGGGGCATGTAATTACAATTCTTGATCTAATATTTCACAGCTGGGCCCATTCCTGCACCCACCAAGAGTAACTGTGAGGACTTACAGTGTTGTGGCACCAGCACCACCACCACTACCAAAGACCCAATTTTTCCTACCACTGTTTAACAATTACATGTAATTACAATCATTGATATAATATTTCACAGCAGGGCCCATTCCTGCGCCCACCAAGAGTAACTGTGGGGGGGTACCCATGCCATTTTTCTCAATGATTTTCATTCATATTGCCGGGACCACACATTACATTAAAGCCGCAAGCAGTTTTAAATTACTTTTTTTCCTTTAGAAATGTCATTTTGTGCAGGGACAGTTCTAAACACGGGAAACACATGCCACTTCAAAGGCATACTTTAGACACCCCCCAGGTACGATATTTAAAGGAATATTTCACTTTTTTTTTTACTTTATGCATAATTAAAATCACTGCTCCCGAAAAAACGGCCGTTTTTAAAACTTATTTTTGCATTGATACATGTCCCCTGGGGCAGGACCCGGGTCCCCAAACCCTTTTTAGGACAATAACTAGCATATTAGCCGTTATAATGAGCACTTTTGATTTTGAACGTTCGCGTCCATTGTATTTAATAGGGTTCTAAAGTTCACGCAAACTTTCGGTCCGTTCACAGGTTCTGGTGCGAACCGAGAAGAGTTAATCTGCTTGTCTAGGGTACAATCTCCTCTAAGATCCTTTTAACCTCTCCGACCTTTGATCGATATACCATGCAAATCAGATATCTGAGAATCAATTCCCATCGAACAAAATGACACACAATACGATGCTAAGTTCAAAGGAAAATGGCTGTATTTGATTTTGCGCTCTTGCATTTTATATTGAATTGTATACAGACGAAAAATGGTTAACAAAAACATGCGTAGTAAATACATCTTCATAAAGAGTTAATACTAGTAAAAGACAAACAATCATTGTTCTATTGAATCTATGGCAGCTGTGTCTGTGAGAAGCAGAGTTATAGATAACAAGACATGAGAACATACATGTATGAGGAACAATATTGATACATTTCTATGTGGGAACATAACAAAATATTCTGACTTCTACAAGCTGGTGCAACTTGTGTGAAACTAAAGGGAAACTCTAATGCCGCGTACACACGTACGTTTTTAAGGTCATTTTAAAAAACAATGTTTTTCTCGACGTGATTTTTCTTGTTTCCTCTCAAGCCTGTCTTGCATACACACGTTCATGAAAAAAAACGCTCGAGGAAAGCGCAGTGACGTACAACAAGTACGACGGCACTATAAAGGGGAAGTTCCGTTCGAATGGTGCCACCCTTTGGGACGCTTTTGCTGATTTCGTGTTACCGCGTGTTAGTAAAAGTTTGGTGAGAGACGATTCAAGCTTTTCAGTCGTCGTGCTTTTAAGATCGTTTTGTGGAGTTCAGTTTGTGCTTGTGGGTTTGTATCTGTCTTTCAGTGCTTGTAGTCAGTTCGTATCTGTTTATTCAGTGCGTTCTTGTCCGCTCGTTACTGTTTTTCAGGTCGTTCTTCATAGGCCTTGCTGTTCTTCCGTGTGTTCTTTTAGTTCGTTCTGACCAGCCGACCGTTATCTATCCATGTTGCGGCTACGTACTCGTCATAGAGTTCATGCTGTAGTTGGAGCTGGGGTTCTTTCTGTATCCCGACTCCAGTCCATGAACAGGGTGAGGAGGAGTTCATGGACCAAGAATTGGTTGCTCCAGCGGCACCAATTCTGTCACATGCCTTTGTTGCGGGAGCTCAGGGAGAATAATCCTGAGGACTACAGGAATTTTCTCAGGATGTCTGACCCCGTATTTCAGCATCTGTTGGCTTTGGTGTCCCCCTACATTACCTGGCAGGACACCGTTATGCGGGAAGCCATCACTGCTGAGCAGAGACTCATCGCCACGTTGCGATACCTGGCGACTGGGAGAAGCCTGCAGGACCTCAAGCTCTCAACAGGCATCTCCCCCCAGGCTCTGGGGATCATTATTATACCAGAGACTTGTTCTGCCATCCTTCAAGTTTTGCAGGAGGACTATATTAAGGTAAGTTGTCTCCTTTAGCATCATATTAGATGTATTTATTGCTTAATAATGTTTAATATTTCTTTCATCAGTCCCTAATTACCATGATTGAAATATGCTGTGAATGTCCCCTTTCTCTCCATGCAAGTTTTTTTATGCTCCTTTTTTGGCCTACATGCATATTTCCCCTAACTAACCTCTCCAGCATGCTATCCTGAGGCCATACCCACCTAGCCTAGTCACTTCGCTTTTTTTGGTGTCTGCTCCATTGTAGTGCTTTACCCTCAACGCCCCCTAAAGCTTTCTTATGAATGTTATATTTTCTTTCAATTTATACAGAGTGCTACAGCCTTGATTTGTGAGGTCCCCAACTCATCTTCAAACCCCCCCCATAAAATGTCTTAAATGACTCATCAGAGGGGGTGATGAATCTGATAAGTGACTGTTTTTTTTTTGGTTTCAAATCATCTAAAAATCTAAGTGTATCCTGATGTTGGCCAGAAATGATTTTGTCTAATCTGCTTGCAATGTTTATGTATGAAACTATTATTTTTTTTTTTTTTGGTTCACTCCACAGTTCCCTTCTACGCCACAGGAATGGCAGTATGTGGCATCTCAGTTTGCCCAGTGATGGAACTTTCCAAACTGTGGAGGGGCCATCGACGGCAAGCATGTACGGGTCGTACCACCACCCCATTCGGGATCCTATTACTATAATTATAAGGGGTTCCACAGTATCGTCATGATGGCAGTGGTGTCGGCCAACTATGAGTTTCTTTACGTGGATGTTCGTAAAAATGGACGGACGTCCGATGGAGGAGTATTTGCTCAGACTGAGTTTGGCCAATGGCTCCTATCTGATGAGCTGGCCTTGCCACCTGCGGACCAGAATGTGGAGGGACTCCCATTCATATTTGTCGCGAATGAGGCGTTTGGCCTGGGTCCCCATTTAATGAGGCCATTTCCTCAGAGGACCCTCACCCCTGAGAGGAGGGTGTTTAATTATCGGCTGGCCATGATGCCAAAGGCATTTTCCACCACCCTTCTGGCTCTGGCCAGCCGATTCCGCTTGTTCCTGACCTCCATCCATCTAGCCGAATACAAATGGAACCATGTGGTAATGACCTGTTGTGTCCTCCACAATTTCTTACGGGTACATTCCCAAAATTATTTAACTTTTGGTGGGCCTGAGGCCTCAATACAGGACGGAAATCATTTATTGGCCCTGGAAGCTGGCCGTCCAGGCTTGGCCCCCCAAACCGGCCGTGATGTGCGGCAGCAATATCTTGAATATTTTGTGGGTAGGGGGGGCATTGATATGCCTGTTGAACCTTAAATATTTTTTGTTAAATAAAATATATCTGCAGTAAAAAAAAATCTTGTCTTTTTGGTTGGGTTTCTTTTATCTTTCTCCTAGGTTCTCCTAGTGCACTTGTAGTGCCATGTGTATTTTGCATTATTAAATACCCATCATTGTCAGTGTAAACACAAAACATAATTTTGCTTAATTTGGCTAACATTGGTATAATAAGCCACACATTTTTGATTTTAAAATCTTTTTAATCTTTGCACATTATTATTTTTTTTATTTTTTTTAACAAAAGTATGTTTAAAATTTTGTGTGTTACAAAATATTTTTTGGGGGTAAAACGCATGAACAGGCATGCTTAAAAAACTTACAAAAAATGTTGCTTCAAAATCTCTACATGTACTATAATTTAAACATTAAACCAAAAAAAAACATATAAAACAAGGCAAGTTCAAAGTTATTTTGAGCCAACAAATTAATCCCGGCCAAGCACAGCCATGATATTTTGTAGCCTTTGCTCCACCCACTTGGTATTTTGCCTGATCTGTATCAAGTCTCCCTTTATTTTTTCAAGGTCACGACAGCAGACCATTAGGTATTGTATCAGGATCTGTGCACTGTGATTTGTAAAAGTTTCTTGGTCTTCAGGCAGAACAGCACCTAAAAATATCAAAAACAACATGTAGTATAAATTTGTAGGCCTAAATCTATTACCTGAATCTGTGGTGTGTGACACTGACCTGTTGTGGTGCCAGTTTCCACTTCCTCCACTTCTCGTTCCTCTACATCATGTGGTTGTGGGTTTTTTGTTGGAGGTGTGGGATTTCGAGGCTCATGTCTAGAACCTTTCTGAAGCCTTATTGAGATTGCAAAAAAAGGTATAGTTTAGTTCATAAATAATAATTAACATAAAAAATAAGCTCTGAAAGAGGAATATGAAACATTCTTTGGAAGTGTGGTACAATTGTCTTTTTAGCCATAGTTACAAGCTGAACACATGATTGTATCCCTACCCAAAACAGGAACATATCGTTTTTTTTATCAAGTTTCACACATGGAAACACCCCCAAGTATATACACTGTTTCACCTGTGTGTGACACCCTAAAAAGGTTGTTCTGTTGGGCCACACTTGTGCTACTGAGTCCAGATGTTTAACCAGCTGCTGAGCATTCTCTCCTTTACATTACAATGCATACACTTATATTTTAAAAATATAATTCTCCAAAAATCTATTCAACCATCATGTCCAAAAAATTATCTCACCAAAATAGACATGGTAACATTTTTTTAAACGCTGTATCAGCCAAAAACATTGTATTATTAAATGAATGTACAAATGATGTTTACTACGACCGATTACTGTGCCCACGAATATGAAAGTTGCTATCTTTAACTGTACTTACTACATTAAAGAAAAACACATGCAGCAACATGCAAGTAATAATAATCTGAAGTTCAAAGACATGAAAATTACTTACTTTTTCCTATAACTTTCTTTATTCTTTTGTATTGGTCGGGCTCCCGCAACTTGAGGTCAGACCACCATTTTCTGAGCTGTTCCTTAGTTCTGCATACCCCAAATTTTTGGTGAAGAGTTTTAACCACTTTCCCCATAATTTTGGCCTTGACAAGATTAGGCTTTTTATACGGCCCATGCTTGGCATCATAATCCTCCCTCCTCAAAATGGCGACCATCTCCACCATTTCCTCGAATGTCATGTTGGATGCCTTATATCTCCGGGATCGGGTCCTTGGTTCCTCAGGAATTTCATCCTCTGTTGATGTAATCTCAGCCACCTGAGTCTCCGCCATGTTGTATAGCACTATGACGAGCAAGAAGGGGCGGAGAAAGTACTATATCGAACATCAGGGGCGGAGAAAACGTGCATGCGCAGTGTATATAAAGCTAATACGCATGTGTCGTAACTACGTTCATTGTGCGGAAGAAGGAGTAAGCAACGAATGTGATAACGAAGGTACGTAATATTTTTCTGATTTTTGTTTCATCAGTGGATGAGATTGTGGCCTATATATGGTCCTAAAGATTATTTGAAGAGTCTTGACTGACACTAGTATTTTTGTGTTGTTTTTGACTTTCAGCAAACATGCAGGTTTTCAAAAGTCCAGAATTTATGGGGGAGTTCCTGGACAGATGGAAGAAACTTCCTGTTCTCTGGCAAACCAAAACAGCAAAAAATAAAAATAAAGCAGGCAGGAAGGCAGCACTGGAGAGCCTGCTAGAATTTGTAAAGACCCAGATCCCCACAGCAACCATCCAAGGGGTGAACACCAAACTTTTTACCATTAGGGGCACATATAGGACTCAGCGGAATATGGTCCTGAAATCCCAGAGGTCAGGAGCTGCAGCAGAGGAAGTTTATAAACCCAGTCTGTGGTATTACAGCAAATTATCCTTTCTGGATGACCATCTGGAAGTCAGGGATTCTCTGTCAACCCTTCCCCCCAGACATCTCTCCAGCCTTCCCTGCAGCCAACCCTCCAGCCTTCCCTGCAGCCAACCCTCCAGCCTTCCCTGCAGCCAACCCTCCAGCCTTCCTTGCAACCCAGCTCTGGCTTCTTTGGAGGAACAACCAGAGGTCCTAGAGGAGCCGGATTTGGACATATGGAGCCAGGTATAGTATTGATATCAAGATTTATAGGTAATAAAAGTAATGATGTAAAATAGATGTTACGAGGGTGACGTTGTGGACCAGGAGGAGGCAGGGCCCAGTGGCACACAGGAGGAGGCAGGGCCCAGTGGCACACAGGAGGAGGCAGGGCCCAGCACCAGAGGCCAGATGCCTACCCTCAAAATTCAACAAAGAATGCCCAGGAGGGTTAGGCAGGTGGAGGAGGAAACACGTGCCTTTATTCAAGAGGCTACTGCGGCCCTCAGAGAGCCCCCCTCTGTTGAAGAGGGCTATGCTGCAGTACTGGCACACAAACTAGGCCAAATGGACATTAGGCAACGGCTCTACAGTGATAACTTAATGTTGAAGGTCATCAACAGGGGATTGCTGGGCGAACTAACACAATTCACTGACCTAACAGAGGTCGTCCCTCCTCCTCCTCCTCCTCCTCCTACTCCTCCTGCCACAAGCTCTCCTCCTGAGACACAGCCTCCGAGGAAGCGCTTAACGAAGGCTGCAGAGAAGGCTGCAGAGAAGGCTACAAGGAAGAGAAAAAAATAATGTCCTTGCTTCTGGATGGTCTGACAGAAGGCACAGACTGTTCTAGTACCACAGACTGCCGTTCCTGACCTCTGGGAGTCCAGGATAAGATTGTGCTCCTAATCTTTTTTTAATTTTTAAAAAACATAGTTTGGTGTTATATTCTTTGATGTTTGCTGTGGGGTCCAAAGGATGCACAAATTCAAGCAGGGTCTCCAGTGCTGCCTTCCCCTTTAATTTGTTACAGTATGTGCCAAAATAAATTATGTTTTGATTTACAGCAAATACTTGACTAAGTGTTTTTAATTCAAAAAGTGAGTTTGCTAGTAAATAAGCAGGGACATTTAAAAAATAAATTGTATAATTAACAAGGGACACAAACCTCCTTGAGGGGAAATAATACAAATTTATAATGTTGGTGTGGTAACTTGACACACAATAGAAATAAACACAAAAAAAATATTACTAAATATTAAATAAATAAAAATATTCCTAACTATAAAAGAAAAAAAAATATTCTTAAATATAAAAGAAGAAAAAAATATTCCTAAATATAAAAGAGAAAAAAATATTCCTAAATATAAAAGAGAAAAAAATATTCCTAAATATAAAAGAAAAAAAAATATTCCTAAATATAAAAGAAAAAAAAAGATTCCTAAATATAAAAGAAAAAAAAAAGATTCCTAAATATAAAAGAAAAAAAAAGGCTGATCTTTTAATTAAATTTTTAATTATTTGATAATTTTTTACGGAGATCTGGCTTACCAACAAAAAATTAAATTCATAAGATCACTAAAAATTACTAATAAACAAGTTTGTCATAACTCTTTCTGAATATCATTAGCAAAAGAAGTTCATTATTGTAGCATTATATAAAGAAGAAATTAATGCGCATTAAACAATGCAATAATTTACAGCGTTACGAATGTGCTATCTAAATTACAAATGCTAGTTTTACCAGAACGAGCGCTCCCGTCTCATACTTGATTCTGAGCATGCGTGTTTTTTGCCCCTCGTAAAAGCATACACACTACCGTTTTTCACGACGTGAAAAAGAACGACGTGAAAAACGACGTGAAAAAATAGAGCAGATTCACATTTTTTTAGGCCATTTTTCACGTCCTTAAAAATGCTCTGGAGCATACACACAATCGTTGTTTTTAATGACCAATTTAAAAAATGGAATTTTTAACGTCATGAAAAACGGTTGTGTGTATGCGGCATAACTGTACATGATAAATACAATGGACTCGAACGTTCGAAATCAAAAGTGCTAATTATAAAGGCTAATATGCAAGTTATTGTCCTAAAAAGTGTTTGGGGACCCGGGTCCTGCCCCAGGGGACATGTATCAATGCAAAAAAAAGTTTTAAAAACTTTTCGGGAGCAGTGATTTTAATAATGCTTAAAGTGAAACAATAAAAGTGAAATGTTCCTTTAAATTTTGTACCTAGGGTGTGTGTATAGTATGCATGTAAAGTTGCGCTTGTTTCCCGTGCTTAGAACTGTCCCTGCACAAAGTGTAATTTCTGAAGGAAAAAAAGTCATTTAAAACTCACTCGCGGCTATAATGAATTGTTGGCTCCCGGCAATACATAGAAAAGTCATTGATAAAAAAAAAAAAAAAAAGCGTGGGGGTCCCCCCAAATTCAATTACCAGGCCCTTCAGGTCTGGTATGGATTTTAAGGGGAACTCCACCCCAAATTAAAAAAGAAAATGGCGTGGAGTTCCCCCAAAAATCCATACCAGACCCTTTATCCGAGCACGCAACCTGGCAGGCCGCAGGAAAAGAGGGGGGGACGAGAGAGCGCCCCCCCCTTCTGAACTGTACCAGGTCACATGCCCTCAACATGGGGAGGATGTCACCATATTGATGGGGACAAGGGCCTCATCCCCACAACCCTTGCCCGGTGGTTGTGGGGGTCTGCGGGCAGGGGGCTTATCGGAATCTGGAAGACCCCTTTAACAAAGGTGGAACATATTTAAACTTTATCAGTAAAAATTTTCAAGAAAAACCCATTTCTTTGATCAGTTTATTAGAGACATCTCTTTTACTATGATTTCTGGGGTGAGAGTCAGTATGGTTAGTGTGTACTTCGCTTTTGCCACATAAGAGTTTCAAGGCTCCTAAGTCATCAGGATGATAGATACAGTTAAGCCCCGTACACACGTTCAGACTTTTGCCCAACAAACTTCGTTTTAACGCCCCGTACACACGGTCGGACTTTTGTCCAACAAACTTAGTTTTAAGCAAGTTGGACCAACAATCCGACCGTGTGTACGCTCCATCGGACAAACTTTTTTTCGTTTGGTTTTGTTTTCATCGGACAAAAGTTGGGTCTGCAAGCGGACAAACTTTTGCCCAACAAAAGTCCGATGGAGCAAAGTCCTACCGTGTGTACAGAAAACCATAGGACTTTTGTCCGATGGACAAAACAACTAATGTTAAAATCAACCAACAATAGCAGAAGTTGACCAAAGGGTGGCGGTAAAGAGCGGAAAAAAGCAGAAAAACCATGTGATGTTGCAAAAAGTTTTGGGAAAGTTTGCAGAAAAGTCCTGTGGTGTGTATGCTATGGGTGTGCCTGGCCAACTCCGTTCGGACAAAATCCACGGAAAAGTCAGATGGAAGTCCGACCGTGTGTACGAGGCTTTAGTTATTATCCACACTGGGCCAAGGATCAGAATTGGAAAGATCACCAGAAGGCATAAGGCCTTCCCAGAAGTCTGTGATGAAATAAGCAACATCACTGTCCTTTTTTCCTATGCTTGTCTTTGGAGGACTTAAAACATCTGCTTCACCTCTTTGTGATTTCCCTACAGTTCCTGGGCTTAGATCAACCTTCTTTGTCCTGCTGGCATGGATCCAGGTGGGGCTTTCCTCTGTAAGTATGGCAGACCTGGTGACGGCTACCACTTTGGTCAACGGTCCGAATGGAACTTCTTGCGGCTTTCGACCTTTCTGAAGCCTCTGGACCACAACTTGATCACCGATCTGGAACGGGTGGGTTGATACCTGTGAAGAAGAGAGGTGCGAGCGACTCTTCTTTCAACAATATCAAGAGTTTCAATCAGTTTTCTTACATATTCCTCCTGTATCTGTTCCAAATCACCTTCCTCCACCATTAAAGGATGACTAGCCCACGGTGTGGGAAATGGCCTACCCATGAGTACCTCAAAAGGGGAATAACCCGTCACACTGTGAGGGGTCATTCTGATTTCAGCTAATACAGCTGGGAGAACTTTTCTCCATTTGCCAAAATTCCCACCCGTAGCTTTACTTATCCTGTCTTTGATTGCTCTATTCATTCTTTCTACAATCCCTGAACTCTGTGGATGGTAGGGGAGGTGAAATTTCCAGTCTACATTTAATACTTTTACAAGATCTTGGCATATTTTAGCTGTGAAGCCTGGGCCATTGTCTGAATTTATTTGCAATGGACATCCCCACCTAGGAATAATTTCCTGTGTGAGGATCTTCACCACAGTCTGTGCATTCTCATTGTTGGTGACAAAAACTTCTGGCCAGCGTGACATTATGTCCACTATGACCAAGAGGTATTGTTGTTTCTTTCCTCCTTTGGGCATATGTGTAAAGTCTATCTGTAAATGGGTAAAAGGTGTTGTTAGGTACTCAAGATGTTCATGCTTTGATTTATTTGGGTTTGTAGGATTGTTACTAATACAAGTAACACATCTCCGTGCAAAAGCCTTGACCAGGCTAGGTAGTCCTGCAATGTAAAAATCTGCATCTAGAAGTTCACATGTGGCCTGCCAACCCTTGTGACCTAGTCCATGATATTGTGCAATGAACAGAGGGGTGCTAGCAACAGGAATACACGGTCTCCCCTCTTGGCAGATTAATCCTGTTTTAGGATCTTTCTGCACCATTTCACAGTTCCATTGCCCAATATCACCAGGGGTGGCGAATGCCTGCAGTTCCGTGAGCCCATGTGTCTCTTTCAGAGAACATGGCTGAGGTGTTAGCATGGGCATCTGAATGTTTGCCTTTTGTGTAGATGCAGCTTCTTTGGCAATTTTGTCAGCAAGTGCATTCCCTTTGGCTATATCAGTCACTTGGCCTGTATGTGCCCTACAGTGCATGATGGCTAGTTTTGAAGGTGACTGAATTGCATCTAGTAATGCTGTGACTAGGTTAGAGTGTGAGATGCTCTTTCCATCTGCTGCCACATATCCTCTGCAAAGCCATATTATACCATGGTCCCAGACTACACCATGAGCATATCTGGAATCAGTGTAAATGTTTTTTTTTTTTTTTTTTATAATTATTTTTATTGAAGTTTTCCAACACATACAACACATACAGCTTAAGCACCTACAGTTATAGAAACAGAGCATGCACAGAAGATAATACACTTTGCAATGTGAACCCAGCAATATAATGCATAACCATGTAAGGGTACAGCAGCACCGCCCAAATAAAATCTAGGAGGGCATCCACTATGATAAAACCCACCAGTCAATAAAGATATATCAGAAGTCATTGGAGGAAAGGGAAGGTAGAAGAGCAAGGCAAGACCTTGACACGATGACCTGGTTCACCCCCAACTCACTAAGCTGTTTCAGGCTCGTCCAACCAATTGCGCCAGACCTTGTCGTACTTTAGTGAGCAGCCCCGATTAGCATAAGTATCCTTGTATAAAGGAAGGCTGCTGTTCACTAAGTGTTTCCATTGCGCCAAAGAGGGGGGGGCAGGCTTCCTCCACTGCATAGCGATATTCTTACGGGCATAGAAGAGCAGCAAGGTAATTAGTGTGCGCTTGGCAGAGGACGGTACAATGGTCTCAATGAGCCCCAGAAGGCACACCTCCATGGTCAATGGCACAGCGACTAAGGAGACTCTGTTGACCAAATCCAGCACCCCAACCCAATACTGCTGAACCCCTGAACAACGCCAGAAGATATGGGAGAAGTCGCCTGGTGAGGCGCCGCATCTCCAACACCCTGAGGAACGAGCAGGGTCCATCCTATGAAGTCTGTGTGGGGTGAAATAAGCCCTATGAACTATCTTATATTGCACTAACCTATCACACATGGAGACTAGGGAGTTGAAGGGGAGGTCCCACACATCGTCCCAGTCATCATTAGCCAACTTGGGAATATCAGACTGCCATTTATTCCAGAGTTTGTCCAGAGGTGGAAGAGACACGAAGATCAAGTACGAATAAAGATGCGAGGTGGGCTTTTCTTCACAACTCAATCTAAGTGTCTTCTCCAGTTCCGATTGGGCCATAATGCACGAAGATTGCGAAAATTGCGCCGCAAATGCATGGGCCAGTTGAAGGTATCTGAATAGGAAATGGTTGAGTAGGTTGTATTGGGAGGAAAGGTGTGAGAAAGGGAGTAAAGAGTTTTGAGATACTATGTGTGACACTAGTTTGATACCGTATTTTGTCCACGCGTAGGGGTCTGGGATTTTGTAAATGTGGGATAGACTAGGGTTCAGCCAAATAGGGGCGTTGGGGGAGATTTCAGACTGTTTACATTTCTCAATGGCTAATCCTGTCCGCCATGCCCGCAGGGTGGTAAGCATAGAAGGGGTCAGAGGATAATGGGCGCGAGGGCCCCTAAAAAGTAATAATTGAAGAGCTTCCAGCGAACCGACCACTGTTGCTTCCAGCACAGTCGACGAGTTCGTTCTGTCCGGCTGTAGCCACCATGCCGCCGTCACCAACTGCGCGGAGAGGTAATACTTATAACAGTCCGGGAATGCCATGCCACCCTGCGTTCGTGGCCTCATTAAAGTCGTCAGTCGATATCAGGGAGGAGAGGGGCCCCATAAGAAGGAAGAAAAAATTCAGTTCAATTTTAAAAAAAAGACTTAGGCACCCACTGTGGGGAGTGCCGGAAAAGATATGTTAGTTTGGGAATGATTTTCATTTTTATGAGATTAACTCGCCCCCATAATGACAGGGGCAGGTTACTCCAGGATTTGAGTTTCGCTTGGGACTCCAAAAGTACTGGGGCAAGATTTAAAGATATAAAGTCTGAGGCTGAACTGGAGACATGTACCCCTAAGTATTTAAAGGAATCTACCCACAGGAGGGGGCTATCAGGAGGGGATGTGGACCTGGCCACTGGATCAATTGGGAATAGGAGGGATTTGGACCAATTTACCCTAAGACCGGTGACCTCAGCAAAGGTGTCCAGAATATTTAGCGCTCCCTGCAATGACGGGCCAGCATCATTCAGGAAGAGCAGCATGTCATCCGCGTATAGGGCTACCCTCTCCTCCAGCAACCCGAATCGGAGACCCTTAATGTGCGGTGAGGTGCGAAGTGCCTCCGCCAGCGGCTCGATAGCAAGGGCAAACAAAGCCGGAGAGAGAGGGCAGCCCTGCCTCGTTCCCCTGGTAAGCCCGAAGGGGACAGACAGTCCACCCCCCAAGCGCACAGAGGAAGTGGGGCATTTGTAAATCACCTGGAGCCACTTGATAAACAACAGAGGAAACCCCATTCTACGTAAAGTTTCCCACAAGAAGGGCCATTCAACCGTATCGAAGGCCTTTTCAATGTCTAGAGAGGCCACCGCTCGCGATCCCTTATTGAGGTGGTGGGCGTGTATGTTAGTGAATAGCCTTCTGAGATTAACATCTGTGGATCTACGGGGCATGAAACCCGTCTGGTCTGGGTCTATCACTGAAGGTAGCATGGGATACAACCGAAGGGCCAGAAGCTTAGTCAGAATTTTAAAGTCAGAATTAAGTAGTGCAATAGGACGATATGAAGCACAGGAAGTGGGGTCTTTGGGAGCCTTATATATCAGTGTCAAGTAGGCATGGTACATTGAACCAGGCAGACCACCGTCTGCCAGACATACAGTATACAATTGTGCCAACAGGGGTGCTAAAAGTTCCACATGAGCCCTATAAAAGTCTATCGGAAGCCCATCTGGCCCCGGCACCTTGCCGGGAGGGAAGGACCGGATAGCCTTTATGACCTCCGAGACCATAAAAGGTTGGACCAAAGTCTCTCTTTCGTGGTCAGAGAGCCAGCCAAGCGCCAACGGATCCAACAGGCCGTTCAGCGACTCTGGCTGAAACCCTGAGGGCAAACCGGACGAGTATAAAGTGCCACAAAAGGAGTTGAACGTCTGCAGGATATCGGAGGGGGAGGACACCGTCCCGCCCCCCTGGGTCTGTAAGGTGGATACAAGGGTAAGGGGTTGATCGTGTTGTGCCATCATGGCCAGCAGGCGGCCATTTCGGTCACCTTGTTCAAAGACCCTCTGTCTACCCCTATAGGACTCGAGTCGCGTGACCTCAGCCAGGTGTAACTGCAGTTCCCTTTGAGCCGCCATCAGCAGGTCAAAGTGAACAGGGGTGGGGTCACCACTATACATAGCAGTGTGGTCATCAACAGCCTTCTGCAGCTCCAGAGTCGCTGCCGATTGTTGTTTTTTAACGTTAGCAATAGAAGAAATATATTGTCCCCTCGTGAAGGCTTTAAAGGCATCCCAGACAAAGTCAGGAGAAGAGTCTTTATTCTTTTCCCAGAACCCAGACAGCAGGGGCGGCAGTTTGTCAGCAATGTCAGGATGAGAGACCCATTGTGTGCCCAACCTCCAGAGCGCAGCGCTCCGGGAGGCTGGGGAGCGAAGCACCACCACCAGGGGACTATGATCAGACAGCCCACTAGACAGATAGGACGTCTCCAAAACATCCGCCAACAATGCAGGGTTGGAGAAGGCCAGGTCTATCCGCGACGCAGTCTTATAGGATGCCGAAAAACATGAGTAGGCCCTTGTGGTAGGGTGCTTCCACCTCCAGACCTCTACCAGCCCCACTGCCCGAGCCCAGGCAGAGAGGTCCATACACTGCTTCTTAGGCGGGGCAGGTCTATCTAGTTCAGGCGATAAAATGGCATTGAAGTCTCCCATGACCAGAACCCTCCCCGGACAAAAAGGTGAAATCTTTTCTAGAACCTCATACAGTAAAGCAGATGAAAACGGGGGAGGGATATACACATTAATAACAATGTATCTGACAGACCATAGCGTGAACACCACTATTGCAAACTTCCCCTGGGGATCAGTACGGATCTCCTCAATAACACAAGGGAAATTCTTGTGAATAAGGACCGATACACCTCTGGTGTATGTGGAATATGTGGCATGTATCGCTCGCTGTATCCACGGTTTTTTGAGAGTCAAAATCTTACAGCCCATGAGGTGAGTCTCCTGGAGGAGAATAAGCTGGGGGGAGTGAGATTTTAAGTATTGGAATAAAAGGGCTCGCTTGAATTTAGAGTTAAGACCCCTGACATTCCAGGAGAGGACGGTGAAGGAGTCAGCTAATTGACTAGCCATCGGGCGATGGGGAAGAATAATTGAAGAGATACTCTAAAGGGCATGTATGGGCGCACCCCATGAGCAGCAAGATCCCGGTCACAGTGCAGAAAATACTGACAGTATTTAAGTATAACACAAAACAGAAATAGACAAATAAGAAATAAAAAAACATAAGAACAAAGGGACAGCTAGATCCCTAATCAAACTTCCCAGGCACAAGTGCCTATCCTACTATACCCCAGCCTTCCCCTTAACAGGGGGGAGGGTCTGGGAATAGTTTTTACCCCCAAAAAAAAACTTGAATAAAGAGTGCTAGTTAACCCCTAAACTGGGGCCCTACACTTCTGGTAGTAGGTCATCCACTCTGGCGACGGGCAGTGTCTCTTCCGTCTCGTAAGAACAGGGAGCAGAGGGACGAGGGATAACAATCCCAAAAACCAGTGACGACAGAGTCAGCGAAGAACAAAGTCCGCGACTCAAAGCGACAAAAAAACAAAAAACAAAGGGCAAACAAAAACACTTGGGGGTCTCGTGTAAAGGTACATTTGAGGTAACTCCGGTGGTTGAATAAAGTATAGTAGGATAGAGCGAATAAGGATGTGGAAGATCCGTGCATCAGATGAACTAGTGAGAAGAACCCTTCAACGCAAGTTGGTCAGCCAGTCGTCAGCGTCCGCTGGGTTGTCGAAGAAGCGGACCGCCCCATCATGTTGGACCCGCAGGCGGCTTGGATAAAGCATGCCATACTTAATGTTCTTATCTCTAAGACGTTTGCGGACATCATTAAAGGTTTTTCTCTTTCTCTGCAAATCCGCCGAAAAGTCAGGGAAAAGGAGGACAGAGGAGTTGCAATAATTGAGCGTAGGATGTTGGCGGGCTTCCGAGAGAATCCTGTCCCTGTCCCGATAGTTAAGGAAGTGGACTAAAAAAGGCCTGGGGGGTTTCCCCGGGATGGCTCGGCCCGTGGGCACCCGGTGGGCCCTTTCCACCACATAAGTAGGGGGAACGTCGGTAAGGCCCAGGAGATTTTTAAAGAACTCTTCCGCAAATACAGCAGGGTGATCCCCCTCTTCTCCCTCAGGCAGACCCAGGACCCTAACATTATTGCGCCTCAGCCTGTTCTCGGCATCGTCCGACTTTGCGACAAGGGACTGTACTGTGTGCTGCAGCTCGGCAATAGAGGCGGCATGGGAGGCCATAAGATCTTCGGTAACTGACACTCTGGACTCGGTTTCGGACATTCTACCCCTCATTTTGTCAAGGTCATTTCTTATGAGGTTACACTCCTCTGCGAGGTGGTCGATGTGCACCAGCAGCGAGGTCTTACTCTGCTCGATTGCGGCGAGGATCACAGCTGTACCATCCTGAGCCAGTGGGGCTGGCCCCTCTGCCAGCGGAGCCTCAAGGGGATCCATTTCTAAGTCAGCCAGCAAGGCCCGAAGCCGACCCACAAGTATGGGATCAGATTGTGGGGAAGATGGTGGTGGCAGCTGTTGTGGTGCGTCGGTCCTTGCGACTTTAGAGGACTCCCACCCTTTTTTGGAGGAGGAGGGCATCTGACAGTCAACCAGGGGGACCCACTATACAGGAGATTCGTCCGTGTTCAGATGAGCACCCAGGAGGCAGGTAAGGGGCAACTTAGGCCGAAGGCAGGTGTTGAGTCTCAGGAGGGTATATGCTAAACAGGCTGTCAGCGTCCGCCAACAGCCCGGACTCCACAGCAGACACCAGGCAGAGACAGCCCACCGACTGGACAGGCCGTCAGTGGTCAGCAGCCCCCCACCCCACAGCAGTCAAATAGGTAGGGACAAGGTGATAAGGGTGTGAAGCTGGGACCAGGGCAGCAAGACTGAGGCAGAGGGGTGGCAGAGGACAGGAGAAGTTGGGCTCCAGGAAGTTGGGCTCCAGGAGCAACACGTCCGACCCAGATTCAGCAGTCCCAATGTTGCAGCACCCCAGGTCCTGGCAGGGGTGACAGGGCGCTCGTCGATGTCGGCCGCGGTGCACCTCTGGCGGGATGGAGGTTCAGGAAACACGGGTGCTTCGCAGGCTTCACTAGGCCGCACCAGGCCGCATCCTCCACGGACCCCTCCAGCAGCCAGGCGGGCCTCTGGATCGTGCCAGGAAGATGGATGGGCAGGCAGATGTGGTCAGAGGACAGTCCCTTACCTCCAGGCAAGCTGGGATTGGGTCTCCTCCGAGCAGCACAGGCTGGAAAGATGGTGGCGGCCGCAGGTGTATAGAAAGTCAGGCGTGTAGGCGATCCGGGCAGCGAGTCTCCGCAATGTCGGCCCAGGATGAGACAGGGGACACAGGGGAATAGACTGGCATGGTTTTTTTTCATTTTAGGCAGTGTATGTGCACGGATGGCAAAGGATTTAGGTCAGGATACCCGGAGCTCCCCAGATACACGTCCGCCAGCTCTCACATCAGGACACGCCCCCCCCCCGGAATCAGTGTAAATGTTTACTTATTTTCCTGCAAACAACTGGCATGCACGGGTTAATTCTATCAATTCAGCAGCCTGTGCAGACTGATAGGGCACTGGACTGGCCTCGAGGACAGTGTCTGGCAGTTGGACCACAGCATATCCTGCATGATAGACATTATCACTTGGTCTACTACAAGAACCATCTACAAAAACTGTGCAGTAGGGATTGGTACTGAAAGCATATCTGCTCTAGGTGAAGTGTCCTGATGTATTGAGTGTGTACAGTCATAAGGTGGTGGTAAGTCATCTTGCTCTCTAAGACCCAATAAGGCATTCAAAATTGGAGCTGGACCAGAGTTTATGTTTGAACTTTTTAAGTGTGGATTGGACAGGAGGATGACTTCAATCCCACTCAATCTTTGTGCTGAGTATGTAAAGTTTTGAGTGTGGACATAGTGTGTGTCATTATGTGTTGTATGTAAGGTGGTGTCATGACCCAAGGATAAATGATGTTGCCATCTCCACAACCACTGCACAAGAAGCCAATGCTCTGAGACACGCGGGCATGCCCTGCACCTGTACTGGAACCACGCTTTGAGAACAAAAACTACAGGGCGCAGTCTCCCACCATGTTCCTGGGCCAGTATGCCCGCCATGGTTCTGCAATTTTCCCTGGCAAACAAGTGAAACATTTTGCCATACTCAGGGAGGCAAGGCTCGGGCTGGTAACCATTGCACATTTCAGCATAGCAAAAACATTTAACATGTCATCAGACCATTGTACAATGTCAAACATTTCAGAGAGGGTTGCTTGTCTCAAAATATTGTCATAGAAAGAACAGTCAGGTATTTGATTGGTGGCAGTAACCAATCGTGCCAAGAATGGTGAGCAGGTCCTTCTTGGTCAGCGGTCGGGGCATTCCCACTAGAGCAGCAGTTCTTTTTGTGACTGACTTTCCTTACTCCCGGAGACAGCACAAACCCTAGGTATTTCAACCTCCTGTTTACACCATTGCAACTTTTTCTTAGACACTTTGTGACCACATATGTGCAACCATTTCAGTAAGGAGAGGCTATCAGCTCAGCAGCCCTCCTCTGAAGAACCACAAATCAACATATTGCAAGAGTACAGAACCATGAGGGGCAATCCGAGGCCTGAGGGTGGCTTTGAGTACTATAGCATAGACCACACATATGAGTCTATATAACCCTGAGGCATTCTACAAAAACTGTTGGTCAATTGACATAGCAAAAGCAAAGAGTGGCCGTGTCTCCTCGTCTACAAGGACGGAGAAAAAAAGCATTCTTTGGTAAAACATTTGGCTGTTGCTAGAATGGAGGACAGTAGGGATGAAAAACATCAGGTACAACAGATGCTCTTGGGACTATGAGGTCATCTATGGTCCTCAAGTCCTGTATAAACCTGAAGGAGCCACCTGGCTTCTTTAAGGGTTAACAAAGTTAACATTTTACAAACAGTGTTCCCACACGGGAATGTGAAGGGAGGGGCACCTTGCCTCCTGCACTCACAGAATCCCGAAGGTGGGGGCTGCTAGGAGCATCTCTTCCTTGTTCTGTGTTAAACTTGTAAGCAGTTGCAGCTATACCTGTCCCTACACTCCCTCTATAATGAACCTCATATCTTCCTGTGTGAAGTTTCTGCCTTTGCAAGCCCCTCTCAGATAGGCGAGAGTGGCGGGTGCAGAAACAGTGGGCTTTTAATTATGCGATTTATGTCTTCAATTTCTATAACTTTCTACGGTCATGAAGGGCAGCTGTTGGATTGCAGCGGCCGCTTCTTTCCTCTGTGTCCGTTGGGCTCTAGTCTCAGTTTGTTAGTCATACCAAGTCTGTCAGTAATATTAGTAACAAGAGATAACCCCTTTGCTCCTTTGTACTCACCTTCCCCATCACCCGACTCTTCTTCTGTATCCATTACTGTGGATGAAACTACGGCTACTCTGTCTGCCTGTTTCTAAGGTGGTTGTTGTTGAGGAGCAGGGTTGGGGTTAACAGGGTTAGGAGGATTTTGTGGAGGTGGTGCCTGTGGTCTTTGGGGGGGAAGCAGCATTTGGAGGGTTAACAGGTTTAGGATTGTCAGTGTAACATGATAACCCGCTAGCAAGTCCAAGTCCTCGGGACTCAAGACCTGGGTATAAACCCTTGAGGGCAGTAGGATTTGTGGTAACATTATAGGGCGGGGGCAGGGTGCCAGCGAAGCTTCCATGGTTTAGAGATTTTCTCCAACTCATGTTTCTTCCCTGATGCTAGATTCCTATCCTATATTTTTCCCATGATGTATATCATAAGCAAAAATCCTATGAAAACAGAACAGTGTACAGCGCTTTACATAAAACAGAACAGTTTACAGTGCTCTACTGCCACTTAGCGGTGCAAGTCTTTCCCAAAACGTGAACCTTGTCACACAAATAAACTTGGAACAGATTTCAAGAGTTTTTTTAACATATAATAAAAATACATCCTTTCCCACAAACCTGCTGTCTTGCTTCAGATAAACTCAAAGCCTCTATGAAATTAACTTTACAATGTACATTAATTCATAGTATCTTTATATAAGATAAAGGAAAAATAGTGCAGCGCTTAAACTCAAGAGTTGCTGGAAGCAGCTCTGAAAAGTGAATAATAAACCACTCTAGGTTAGTGATAAATAAATTCATATATAGTCCATTCCAATGGATGTTTTCCCATATGAGATGACTTCCATGAGGACTAGGGAACGTGACACCTTGTAAGTTGAATAAGTGAATTCAAAAAAGTCCAAACAGCATGTATGTGATGAAAATGAATGTCTTGTTCATGGACAACACTGCCACAGCATAAATCGACTAGAAGACCTCAAAGTATCAGATGAGAGTTGTTAGTAAGGCACAAAAGGTAAGGTTGGATACTCTTACCGGACGTGGTGGACCCACCTGTCATATGACAGTGGGTCAAACGAGCTTGATGGTCACCGTGACCAAGAGTGAAGAGAACTCGATATCAAGGATACCTCAGACCGACTTCCACGGGATAGCAGATGACCAACTCACACGATGGAATTTCTTCCGGTCCTGGATATCGAGTTCTCTTCACTCTTGGTCACGGTGACCATCAAGCTCGTTTGACCCACTGTCATATGACAGGTGGGTCCACCACGTCCGGTAAGAGTATCCAACCTTACCTTTTGTGCCTTACTAACAACTCTCATCTGATACTTTGAGGTCTTCTAGTCGATTTATGCTGTGGCAGTGTTGTCCATGAACAAGACATTCATTTTCATCACATACATGCTGTTTGGACTTTTTTGAATTCACTTATTCAACTTACAAGGTGTCACGTTCCCTAGTCCTCATGGAAGTCATCTCATATGGGAAAACATCCATTGGAATGGACTATATATGAATTTATTTATCACTAACCTAGAGTGGTTTATTATTCACTTTTCAGAGCTGCTTCCAGCAACTCTTGAGTTTAAGCGCTGCACTATTTTTCCTTTATCTGTTTATACTTTGTTTGTTTGAGTGCTAGCAGCTTTGTTGTAAAATTTGGTTTAGCGCAGTTTTTTCTTATTTTCCTATCTTTATATAAGGACTACCCCTTTCAAAATATTGGACCTTTTGCCCAAACCGTATCTGTAATCTCGGGGTACACTACTCACTAAATATTCTCTTTTGGTTTCTGAAACAAAACAGCACTCCAGTCCAAATATGCACTCGGACTCGGAACAGCCCATACAGCGCGTTAGTTTTGAGTTAGTTTGGAATCAGTTAAACAATCACACATAGCAGTTCACACAGCGCGGTAGCCTCAAAGCAGCCAAGCAATCGCACACAACAGTTCACACAGGGCGGTAGCCTCAAAGCAGCCAAGCAATCGCACACAACAGTTCACACAGCGCGGTAGCCTTGAAGCAGTTAAACAGTCACACAGTTTCCACAACACATAGTTTACATAATACATTGATCATCAGTCTCTTGTTCTGTCCCAAACAGAACTAAAACTTCTAGAGTATTCTAAGGTCACCAAGACCTTTTAAAAGGTCACCTAGACCTTTACAGGTGTCACCAAAACACTATTTATATGACCGGTCAACTTCTTTATACATATGAGAGGTTCTATAATCTATCAGCAATTCTCTATAGGGTTGGAAGCTACACGCAGACTTTCCTGGCAAGCCAATATCATTCAATAAGAATAAGATTCACTTACCGAGGCGTCCGTTTCCTCTTTAAAGGCAGCCTTCCAATCCCGGACCAGAGCCCCCAGTGCTGAAAGAGTTAATCTGCTTGTCTAGGGTACGATCTCCTCTAAGATCCTTTTAACCACTCTGACCTTTGATCGATATACCATCCAAATCAGATATCTGAGAGTCAATTCTCATCGAACAAAATGACACACACTACGATGCTAAGTTCAAAGGAAAATGGCTGTATTTGATTTTGCGCTCTTGCATTTTATATTGAATTGTATACAGGCGAAAAATGGTTAACAAAGCTAAATATTCTGACTTCTACAAGCTGGTGCAACTTGTGTGAAACTAAAGGGAAACTCTAATGCCGCGTACACACGATAATTTTTCACGTAGTTAAAAATGCAGTTTTATAACCGCTTCAATACAGGGCTTTTATACACCCTTCCTTACCAGACCAATTTGTAGCTTTCAGCGCTCTCACACTTTGAATGACAATTACTCAGTCATGCTACACTGTACCCAAACCAAATTTTTATCATTTTTTTCTCACAAACAGAGCTTTCTTTTGGTGGTATTTAATCACTGCTAGGTTTTTTATTTTTTGCAATATAAGCGAAAAAAGTTAGATTTTAAAAAAAAAAAAACACTTTTTTTTTTTGTTTTTATTGTAAAATTTTGCAAATAAGTAATTTTTCTTCATAAAATTGGGCCAAAATGTATACTGCTACATATCTTTAGTAAAAATAACCAAAAAAGTATATATTATTTGGTCTCTGTGAAAGTTATAGAGTCTACAAGCTATGGTGCAAATCATTGAAAAATTATCACATCTGATCACACCTGATGTACTGAAGGCCTATTTCATTTCTTGAGACCCTAACAAGCCAGGAAAGTACAAATACCCCCCAAATTACCCCTTTTTGGAAAGCAGACATTCCAATGTATTTAGTAAGAGTCATTGTGAGTTTTTTGAAGTTGTACTTTTTTCCCACAATTCTTGGGAAATTTAAAAAAAAAAATTAAATTTTTATTTTTTTGCACAAAATTGTCATAATAACAAGTTATTTCTCTCACACAGCACATGCATACTTGCAATGACACCCCAAAATACATTCTGCTACTCCTCCTGAGTATGGCGATACCAAATGTGTGAGACTTTTACACAGCCTGGCCAAATACAGAGGCACAACATTGAAATAGCACCTTCAGGCATTCTAGGAGCATAAATTACACATCTCATTTCTCAACCACCTATTACAGTTTTGAAGACCCTGGAGCACCAGGACAATAGAAACGCCCATAAAATGACCCCATTTTGGAAAGCTAACACTCCAACGTATAATCTATGAGGCATAATGAGTCTTTTGAACGGTTAATTTTTTTCCAGAAGTTTTTGGAACATGTGGGAAAAAAATGAAAATGCATTTTTTTTTATACAAAGTTGTCCATTTATAAGATATTACCAACACATAGCATGTACATAGCAAAAATGACACCCCAAAATACATTCTGCTACTCCTCCTGAGTATGGCAATACCAAATGTGTGGGACTTTTACACAGCCTGTCCAAATACAGAGGCCCAACATTGAAATAGCCCCTTTAGGCATTCTAGGAGCATAAATTGCACATCTCATTTCTCAACCACCTATTACAGTTTTGAAGACCCTGGAGCACCAGGACAATGGAAATGCCCATAAAATGACCCCATTTTGGAAAGCTAACACCCCAACGTATAATCTATGAGGCATAATGAGTCTTTTGAACGGTTCATTTTTTTCCAGAAGTTTTTGGAATATGTGGGAAAAAAATGAAAACGCATTTTTTTATACAAAGTTGTCCATTTATAAGATATTACCAACACATAGCATGTACATAGCAAAAATTACACCCAAAAATACATTCTGCTACTCCTCCTGAGTATGGCGATACCAAATGTGTGAGACTTTTACACAGCCTGGCCAAATACAGAGGCCCAACATTGAAATAGCCCCTTTAGGCATTCTAGGAGCATAAATTACACATCTCATTTCTCAACCACCTATTACAGTTTTGAAGACCCTGGAGCACCAGGACAATGGAAACGCCCATAAAATGACCCCATTTTGGAAAGCTAACACCCCAACGTATAATCTATGAGGCATAATGAGTCTTTTGAACGGTTCATTTTTTTCCAGAAGTTTTTGGAATATGTGGGAAAAAAATGAAACCGCATTTTTTTTATACAAAGTTGTCCATTTATAAGATATTACCAACACATAGCATGTACATAGCAAAAATGACACCCCAAAATACATTCTGCTACTCCTCCTGAGTATGGCGATACCAAATGTGTGAGACTTTTACACATCCTGGCCAAATACAGAGGCCCAACATTGAAATAGCACCTTCAGGCATTCTAGGAGCATAAATTACAAATCTAATTTCTCAACCACCTATTACAGTTTTGAAGGCCCTGGAGCACCAGGACAATGGAAACGCCCATAAAATGACCCCATTTTGGAAAGCTAACACCCCAACGTATAATCTATGAGGCATAATGAGTCTTTTGAACGGTTCATTTTTTTCCAGAAGTTTTTGGAATATGTGGGAAAAAAATGAAACCGCATTTTTTTTATACAAAGTTGTCCATTTATAAGATATTACCAACACATAGCATGTACATAGCAAAAATGACACCCCAAAATACATTCTGCTACTCCTCCTGAGTATGGCTATACCAAATGTGTGAGACTTTTACACATCCTGGCCAAATACAGAGGCCCAACATTGAAATAGCACCTTCAGGCATTCTAGGAGCATAAATTACAAATCTCATTTCTCAACCACCTATTACAGTTTTGAAGGCCCTGGAGCACCAGGACAATGGAAACGCCCATAAAATGACCCCATTTTGGAAAGCTAACACCCCAACGTATAATCTATGAGGCATAATGAGTCTTTTGAACGGTTCATTTTTTTCCAGAAGTTTTTGGAATATGTGGGAAAAAAATGAAACCGCATTTTTTTTATACAAAGTTGTCCATTTATAAGATATTACCAACACATAGCATGTACATAGCAAAAATGACACCCCAAAATACATTCTGCTACTCCTCCTGAGTATGGCGATACCAAATGTGTGAGACTTTTACACATCCTGGCCAAATACAGAGGCCCAACATTGAAATAGCACCTTCAGGCATTCTAGGAGCATAAATTACAAATCTCATTTCTCAACCACCTATTACAGTTTTGAAGGCCCTGGAGCACCAGGACAATGGAAACGCCCATAAAATGACCCCATTTTGGAAAGCTAACACCCCAACGTATAATCTATGAGGCATAATGAGTCTTTTGAACGGTTCATTTTTTTCCAGAAGTTTTTGGAATATGTGGGAAAAAAATGAAACCGCATTTTTTTTATACAAAGTTGTCCATTTATAAGATATTACCAACACATAGCATGTACATAGCAAAAATGACACCCCAAAATACATTCTGCTACTCCTCCTGAGTATGGCGATACCAAATGTGTGAGACTTTTACACATCCTGGCCAAATACAGAGGCCCAACATTGAAATAGCACCTTCAGGCATTCTAGGAGCATAAATTACAAATCTCATTTCTCAACCACCTATTACAGTTTTGAAGGCCCTGGAGCACCAGGACAATGGAAACGCCCATAAAATGACCCCATTTTGGAAAGCTAACACCCCAACGTATAATCTATGAGGCATAATGAGTCTTTTGAACGGTTCATTTTTTTCCAGAAGTTTTTGGAATATGTGGGAAAAAAATGAAACCACATTTTTTTTATACAAAGTTGTCCATTTATAAGATATTACCAACACATAGCATGTACATAGCAAAAATGACACCCCAAAATACATTCTGCTACTCCTCCTGAGTATGGCGATACCAAATGTGTGAGACTTTTACACAGCCTGGCCAAATACAGAGGCCTAACATCTAAGTAGCACCGTCATGTGTTCTAGGAGCATAAATTACACACATAAATTCCTGACAACCTATCACATTGTTGAAGGCCCTTCATATTTCTAAAACATAGCATGTACTGTACATACCAATTATAAACCAAAATACATTCTTCTGAGAAAAAGGGTAAAGAAAAGATTACCTGCGGTTTTAGTAGTGCAGTGGTCCAAAGAGGAGAGCATCGGTCCAGGCAGCAGGCAGGAACGTGGACAGCGACAGCAAAACAGGCAGCAAGCAGGAATAGTCAGTACAGGTAGAGATGATGTCAGCACAGCCAAAGCATTGGTCCAGATAGCAGGCAGAGATGTGGTCAGCAGTAGCAAAAGGAACAAAGGATCGTCCATGCAGCAGGCAGGAATACTGTCCATAGTTAGTACATGCAGCAGGCAGAGGTATGGTCAGCACAGCCAGAGTATTTGTCCAGGGAGCAGGCAGGACCATCAAGCTTAGGGCAACGGTCAGGAAAGAATGGGGACAGGGGTAGAGGCTTCTCCCACCCAAATCGCTTTGAAGCCTCCGGACAACCAGACCCTGTTCTGGGAACACAGAAAACCAAAAACTGGTTTTCTGAACTCAGAACACTATTCTGGAGCCCCTCACATATGTGAGACCCCTGTGTAGCAGGGTGAAAGATCAGTCCAAGGGGGCAGGCAAAAACATGGTCAACAGGCCGAGGTCAGTGCAGGTAAAAGGCAGAAATAAACGGTAGGCAGAGGCATAATCCATACAGTCCAGGGTCAGTTCACGTGAAAGGCAGAAACATGGTGGATAAACAATGCAGACGGTAGGCAGAGACATAATCGAGAAACAGGCCAGGGTCAGTTCACATGGAAGACAATGATATGGTTGGTTGAGGCAGGGAAATATTCAGGACATATTGAAAACGGGGAAATGGCAGTATTAGAAATATGGGCTAATAGTTTTCGAGAGTGTGATATCGCTTGAAGCATTTTCCGATGCAAAGGCCAGGTTGGGAGGGACAGTCGGGACAATGGAAGCTGGTGTCTTTCCTAATTCCTCTTCTGGTGCACACCCGACATTTTTTTTGGCGTCGTCTTCCGGATCGTGATGGTGGAATATGGTCTGAAAAATGGCGCTCATGTAGTCTGCTGACACAATCTCAGTGAATGCTTTCTGGGGGGGATGTTTGTTGGTAGATCAGGGCAGTGACAATGTCTTCAATAAATCTCATGAAGGTGGTGGGTCTATGTGTGGATTTTTGGTAGACTATGAAAGAATTTAACAGGGCCAAATGAAAAAAGTAAATTGCGATTTTTTTATACCAGAAGAGGGATTTTCGGGTTGAAAGATAGGGCTGCAACATTTGATCATTTAAATCCACACCCCCCATGAATTTATTGTACTCATTGATGCAGGAAGGCTTGCGAACGGTACTGCGTCTTCTGTGAAGTTCCACCGAGGTGTCATCGTGGATGGTGGACATGATGTACACATCTTTCCTATCCCTCCACTTCACAGCCAACACTTCCTCGTTCCTCAAGCTTGCCGAATCCCCCTTTTGAATGGTTGTGGTGACAAGACGCTGTGGGAAGCCCTTTCTGTTTATTCTTGTTGTACCACACGCCAGAGTTTTTTTTTAGGTAGAGGTGGCGGAGAAGGGGCAGGCTGGTATAATAGTTGTCCATATAAATATGATACCCCTTTTGGAGGAGTGGAAATACCAACTCCCAAACAATTTTTCCACTTATTCCCATGTACGATGGACACTCAGGGGGCTCGAGCTGGGAATCTTTGCCTTCGTACATGCGGAATGAGTGCACATAACCAGTGGCGCTTTCACAGAGCTTGTTGAGCTTCAAGCCGTACCTCGCCCGCTTACTGGGGATATATTGCTTGATTCCCAGCCGGCCTGTGAAATGCACCAGGGATTCGTCCACAGAAATGTTTTGGTCAGGGACATAAAGTTCGGCAAACTTCTTGGAAAAAAAATTAATTAGGGGGCGAATTTTATATAATTTGTCAAAGTTTGGGTGATCTCGGGGGGGCACTGTGAGTTGTCACTGAAATGCAGGAACCGCATTATAAGTTCGTATCGGGACCTGGACATGGCCAATGTAAAAATTGGCATATGGTGGATGGGTTTCTTCGACCAATACCTATTCATTTCATTTTTTTTTGTAAGCCCCGTGTTAAACGTTAGGCCTAAAAACAATCTAAGCTCCACCACTGTTAGGGGTCTCCATTCAAAAGGGCGGGCATAGCTGGAGCTGGGGTTGTTTTCAATGAATTGTTGAGCAAAAAGATTAGTTTGCTCCACAATGCCTTGAACCAATTCATCAGGGAAAAATAAATTAAAAAAATCAAGTTTGGAAAAACCCTCAGTGTTGACCTGCACACCTGGCTGTGCTGTAAAAGGGGGGATCGTGGCTGACCCTGAGGTAGAAGGCAGCCACAATGGGTTTGCCAAGCCATCTGGAAGCTGGGTTCGGGTCCTACTTCTTTGGCATGTACTTGCACTGGGCCTTTCCTCCTGGGGTCTAGCAGCGCTTGCACTGGGCCTTTCCTCCTGGGGTCTAGCAGCGCTTGCACTGGACCTCGCCTCCTGGGGTCTACCGCCGTTGGCACTGCTGGTCGCTGCCTGGTGTTCAGACCGTCTTCTTTTTGGACGGACTGTGTCCTCCTCTAATTCAGATCCGGATGTGCTGCCTTCGGGGGGTTCATATTCCGAACCAGAATCGGAATCAGAACTGAGCGGTGAGAGCTCCCCGTTGCTCTCATCGGTCAGACTGAGTATTTGATATGCTTCTTCTGGGGTGTACACCTTTCTGGACATAGTGGGTACGCTGGTGAGGTGGCAGGTACTCTGGTGGCAGGTTCTCTGGTGAGGTGGCGGGTACTCTAATGGACAGGTACTCCTGATGGATTGGTGGTGGGTACTCTGGTGAGGTGGCGGGTACTCTGGTGAGGTGGTGGGTACTCCTGATGGACAGGTACTCCTGATGGACTGGTGGCGGGTACTCCTGGTGAGGTGGCGGGTACTCCTGGTGAGGTGGCTGGTACACCTGATGGACAGGTACTCCTGATGGACAGGTACTTCTGATGGACTGGTGGCGGGTACTCTGAGGTGGCGGGTACTCAGGTGAGGTGGCGGGTACTGCTGATGGACAGGTACTCCTGATGGACTGGTGGCGGGTACTCAGGTGAGGTGGCGGGTACTCCTGATGGACAGGTACTCCTGATGGACTGGTGGCGGGTACTCTGAGGTGGCGGGTACTGCTGATGGACAGGTACTCCTGATGGACAGGTACTCCTGATGGACTGGTGGCGGGTACTCTGAGGTGGCGGGTACTCAGGTGAGGTGGCGGGTACTCCTGATGGACAGGTACTCCTGATGGACTGGTGGCGGGTACTCTGAGGTGGCGGGTACTCAGGTGAGGTGGCGGGTACTGCTGATGGACAGGTACTCCTGATGGACAGGTACTCCTGATGGACTGGTGGCGGGTACTCTGAGGTGGCGGGTACTCAGGTGAGGTGACGGGTACTCCTGATGGACAGGTACTCCTGATGGACTGGTGGCGGGTACTCTGAGGTGGCGGGTACTCAGGTGAGGTGGCGGGTACTGCTGATGGACAGGTACTCCTGATGGACAGGTACTCCTGATGGACTGGTGGCGGGTACTCTGAGGTGGCGGGTACTCAGGTGAGGTGGCGGGTACTGCTGATGGACAGTTACTCCTGATGGACTGGTGGTGGGTACTCAGGTGAGGTGACGGGTACTCCTGATGGACAGGTACTCCTGATGGACAGGTACTCCTGATGGACTGGTGGCGGGTACTCTGAGGTGGCGGGTACTCAGGTGAGGTGGCGGGTACTCCTGATGGACAGGTACTCCTGATGGACTGGTGGCGGGTACTCTGAGGTGGCGGGTACTCAGGTGAGGTGGCGGGTACTGCTGATGGACAGGTACTCCTGATGGACAGGTACTCCTGATGGACTGGTGGCGGGTACTCTGAGGTGGCGGGTACTCAGGTGAGGTGGCGGGTACTCCTGATGGACAGGTACTCCTGATGGACAGGTGGGTGGCGGGTGATCTGGTGGCAGGTACTAGATGACAGGTACTCTTTATTTAGGGGGGGCAATCTGGGCACAGTAGTACATATGTATATGTGTATAACATATGTGTAACTCACTGTTAGCTGATCTCCTCCTCACAGGTGTGTGAAGAGGAGAACCAGGCAACAGTGGGTTACACACAATTGTGTGTTTTGTTTACATTTAGTGACCTGCTGTGATTGGACACAGCCGGTCACGTGGTAAAGAGCCAATTTCATTGGCTCTTTACCCTGATCGAGGCTGGGCTGTATCCAAGGGAAAAACCTCAGCCCCGATCGCCGCGCTGCGCGCCGTGCACGCCGCTGCGCAGCTCTGCATCATCAATTCCGGTAAGTTTTTATACCGGAATCTCCGCCGCCACATTACTTGAATCGGTGTGTCCAGAGGGACACACCGGATCCCAGATCGCCGCGCTGCGCACCCCCGGGGGCGCGCGCGGGCGCCGTGCACGCCGCTGCTGCAGCTCTGCATATGGGAGCCGGTAAGCCGCTCCGCTGCCCGCCGCGCCGCACAGAAAGCTCCGCTGCCCACCGCTGCTGCTCCGCCGCCACTCATTTACCCCCATCAGGGAACTGCTGTGTCCTAAGGAACACAACGGTACCTGGGAGAGCCGGCGAAGCACCGGATGGCGGCGGGAGGGGGGTGCCCCCTCCCGCCGCCTATAAGAACGATCAAGCGGCGGAACCGCCGCTATGATCGTTCTTATGGTGCAGAGAATCGCTGGCAGAACAAAAGGATATCTGAATGATGCCTCTAGCTGCAGGCATCATTCAGACATTCCCCTACAAAGCAAAGGACTTCATATGACGTCCACCCAGGATGGGAGATCCCATCTGTGGACGTCATATTACTATGGCTGGGTAGGGAAGTGGTTAAATTGGGCATTAAAAACGATCGTGTGTAGGCTCCAAAGCATTTTTAACGACGTGAAAAATGGCCTAAAAAAAATGAGAACCTGCTCTATTTTTTCACGTCGTTTTTCACGCCGTTTTTTTTTAACGATGTGAAAAACGGTAGTGTGTATGCTTTTACGAGGGGAAAAAACCGCGCATGCTAAGAATCAAGTATGAGACGGGAGCGCTCATTCTGGTAAAACTAGCGTTCGTAATGGAGATAGCACATTCCTCACGCTGTAACGGACTGAAAAGCACGAGGCTGAAAAGCGCGAATCGTCGCTCAACAAACTTTACTAACATGAAGGGTGGCGCCATTCGAACGGAACTTGCCCTTTATAGTGCCGTCGTACTTGTTGTACGTCACTGCGCTTTGCTCGAGCGGTTTTTTTAATGAACGTGTGTATGCAAGACAGGCTTGAGAGGAAACAAAAAAAATCACGTTGAGAAAAACATTGTTTTTTAAAATTACATTAAAAACGATCGTGTGTACGCGGCATTAACTGTACATGAATATGAAAATGGCTGACAGAATACAAGATGGATGCTTAGCATAACCTTTCACTCATCCCTACATTTAATTAGTGTAAATTGAGATAGGTCTTAGAAGATTTGATACCTATGCCCCTATAAAATCAAGGATTCTTTATTTCTTGCAGCTTCCATCAATTGTTCTTTTGTGCGGAAATAGTGCATTTTCATAATTATATCTCTGGGGGTCCATCTTCTTTACGTGAAGTTAGGGCTCTGTGAATTCTGTCCATTTCTAGACATTCTATTGAGATAAATGGAGCAAGTTCTTGAAAGGGTGCCGTAATTGTTGATTGTAGATCCTCAATTTCTTCAAGATTACCACGCATTCACAGATTTGATCTACTGGCCCTATTCTCAAAATCTTTAAGGCGAGTTTAAAGGGTAGAATAATCTTCTTTACGGGATTCCAATTCTTCAGTATGTGTTGAGGTAGTGATGTCAAATTCATTCACTCTCTGTTCAAGAATAGACATGCGTCGGCCTACCTCACGAATCTCATGCGTTAGTTTGTCTGTAATGGCATCTGAGGTGTTCTGCAGTGCCTTATGGAGGACCCTTTGAAATTGGGCAAGCAGGTCAGAGCCAATTGGGGAGTTTTGCAGAGTAATAGGGGGTCATTCCTATATCAAAATCAGGCCTTCCGCGCTGTGCTGAGGGAGACCTGTGTTGTTTCTCTGTACCAGGCTGTGAGGTGAGGTAAGATGGCGCTGCCGCCATTTTAGATGTGGCTCTTGTCAGCGTTTCTTGAGACTTTGCTGATTTCAATTTTGATTTTCTCCCGCTATACATGCCACCAAAATGTGCCCACTAACTTCGGGAAAAAACTAGGCACTGTGTGGAGGTTTTGGTCCGGTGTGACTCGGTATATTAGGCTGTCGGGTCCCGGTCGGTGCGGAGCTCTAAGTAGACATGTCCTGCTTAGATGGCTTTGCACATGCGCCTCAACAAGTACGCTTTTCATCTTAGAGATGGGATTAGTGGCATGGTATACAGTGGTGAAAAATGTAGAGCTAAGTTTAAGAGTCTGGCCTGTTTTGAAGTGGGTTTCTTGCAAAAAGGTGTGGTTTACTTTTTTTTTAATTCTCTCAGCAAGGTTGCTCTTTTTTCAGGTGTATTAAGCCCTTGTACATTATGGGATGTCACCTTTGGGTGTTTTCCCAGGGCTGCGTACGCCATAATTGCAGATTTGGCGTGAACTAGTAGTAGTTGAAAGTCTCAGTGTCGAGGGAAAACAGTTATGTGGATGAGGAAGAGAGAGGAAGTAAAAGAAAGAAGATAAAGGAAGAAAATATGTAGTATATCGTCCCACAAATAAAAACCAATAGGTAGAGTCTCAAATTAAAAGAGCCTTAACTACCGTAGCTTAGTTGTATGAGGTGAGAAATTGTAGACTAAACCAAAGCTAACTCATTTATAAAGTTAGAGTGTCTACTTTGTGGGGGTAGTGGGAAGGTCTTTGTTAATGGGACTAATGACACAAGAAACAATAAACTAATTCCAAAATCCAAAAACCTGAAAATTCCAAAATCTGAAAGAAATAACTAACAAATAATAACTTAACTATTACTAAATATAAAATTATAGGTATTCGAATTTTCTTTCAAATTTGGTTGTTAGTGAATGTAACGAATACAAATTTATCCGAAGTTCCGAATTATCCAAAATAACGAATGCCATATCTAAACGAATAGAACATAACAAAGTAATAATAATAAATAACAATAATAATAATAAAAACGTTTTATTATTTATTATTAATTTGTTTTGTTCCATTTGTTTAGATGCGGCATTCATTATTTTGGATAATTCATAACTTCGGATAAATTCGTATTCGTTACGTTCACTACCGGCCAACTTTGAAAGAAAATTCCATTACTTATAATTTAATAGTTATGTATTATTAGTTAGTTAGTTAGTTAGTTATTCTTTCAAATTTTGGGATTTTCTTTCTTATTTTTGGATTTTCGAATTTTCGAATTTAGGATTTTATGAATTCTCATATTTTCGAATTTACTAATTTTCGAATTAATGAATTTATGAATTGCGATCATAATGAATGACCCAAAAAACAAACAAAAAAATCAATGAATGAAATGAAAAAGAAAACAAACAATTTTTTTGGCAGTGCACATGTCTACCTCTAAATAGCTGCTAAACGTGTGAGACAGCAACATAAAGTGACATGGCACATTACATCTAGCTTGGGTTAAAACATAACATTTGAACTGCAACAGGTTATTGCAATAAGAGTCATCAACAAGAACTGTATGAGAAGGTACTCAGCCACCTTATCATACAACTTTGTCATTATCTGAAGAGTTCACACTATTACATATATTATTATAAACAAAATAATAACTGATAATTAAGAACATGAGATACTGTGTGCAAAAACAAAAAAGAAAAAGACCATGGAGAGTAATTTTTCATTGGTAGTGCTAGAATAAGGATACTATCAAATTCACGAAAGGGGGCAGAGTCTACCAGCTGAAAATGCAGCAGTTGCAGTACTAGCAATTTGGCCAAGCTAGCATTTAGACACTGAGCATGTGGATGGCTGGGACTGAATTTCTTGTTACGGTTCAGCAACTGGGGTAGGGAAATGTGCCTGCTAAACTAGATGATGGTGTACTGTTAGCAGATGCTAGCATATTGGCTGCAAGTACTTGAGACACCTATTTCTATACCTTTATTCCTCTCAGTGCAGGTTTTTGAGAGGACTGGAGGTATAGTAGGGTTGGAGATCCCAGATGAGGAGCAAGGAGAAGTCCGCCTTTTTCTTTGATGTGGGTCTTTCAAGTGCTGTTGCCAACGGACTGCATGGCATGTTGTCATATGTCTGGTCAAGCATGTGGTGCCCAAGCGGCTGCGGTTTTGGCCATGCCCACACCAAGGAAAGTTTAAAAGTTAGCGGGGAGTCAGCAGCACCCTGCACATGCAGAGCTCTGAGGTGTGATGCAATAGGGTGGCTGCCCTTAAGCTGCCCCCTAGAGGACATCCTGCCTCGTTGGATTTGTGCCTCCTCCTCCTCTCTTCTTTCAGGCACCCAAGTACAGTCAGTGATCTAATTATCCCCCCATCACTGGAGCAAACTTGGCAGTATGCTGCTGCTGGGGGAACATGACTGCCAATTTCTTGTCCTTCCTGGGCACGCCCTCTCTTTAGGCTCACGTTACTCCCTTCCTCGACCTGGGAACCAACATCGCAGCCGTAAAATCGCTGTGCATCCTCCAGTAGCATGTACCCAACACTGTAGTCTAATAATTCTGGGGACTCCTCCGTGCATGATGGTGGGGCTACGGAAGGAGTGACTGTGAACAAGGAGCCGGTGGAATAGGCCGCTTTGGCAGCTGCTTTGGAAGGCAAACTACTCTGAGCCTGGGTAACAGAGGATGAGGAGGATGAGGACGGCTTAGTTATCCACTCCACCAATTCTTCTGCATGTTCTGGCTGAATAACACAGCCAGCAGCAGAAATAAAGGACAAGTGTGCCCCACGACCACCTGCAGAGGATGCATCATGTCCACAACCAGCACTGTTGAATTTAGACACAGGGCCTGCTTGCCCTCTTTCAGTGGCCTGTGAGCGTCTTCCTCTCATTGGTGGCCTTCCGGACATGTTGTATATTTTGTTTTGCAACACCACACTACACTGTATTAGATACTGTGTACACCACCAGAAACTGTACACACTGTATTAGATACTGTGTACAATGGCTGCACTGTATTGTATACTGTGTACACCACCAGAAGTGTAGTAGACACTGTACACACTGTATTGGACACTGTGTACACTGCCTGAAGTGTATTAGAAACTGTACATCACGGAAGGTAGGTTTGACTCGAACATCGGGTGTTCGCCCGTTCGCCAAAGAGCGAACATTATGGAGCGTTCCCAGGAAATTCGAGCTCTGCTGAACGATATCGCAGTGCATTGCTGTATGATGATTGGCCAAAGCATCCACCTGACCTGCATGCTTTGACCAATCACAGCACGCTCTGCTGAGAGAGCCATAATTGGCCAAATGCAGGGTGCCTTTGGCAATCATGGCTCAGGGGGACTAAGTCAACGCCCCACACTATATAAGGCTGCTTACATGGTGGCGGTGTGTAGTGTTGTTGGCGTGGACAGAGAGATAGCTTGAGTTAGATTAAGCAGGCAGTTTATTTAGTTAATGACAGTGTATTTAATTATATATATATATATATATATATATATATATATATATATATATATATAGTAAGATTGGGGGTTGTTAGCTCTCGTAGTAGATGTGTTTTTTCAGTGATGCAAGCCAGTCAGCAACTCTGTTTAAGGGCATGGTAGCCCATTTTTATTTAAAAGCACGAAAGTTCACAAACACATCTGTAGTATTCACAGGGGGGTTCCACCATTCCTATATCTTTCATGCTAACAGTAGCCTCGTAGCTTTACCTTCTAGCGATCCAGGCCTTTAGCCTAGGCCTGACGGTCTGTTCCTCAGACCCACACAGTGTCCAAGAGTTTCAGCTTTCTCCTAGCTTCTCCTGGTCAGCACCTTTGTTGCTATATCACTAACGATGTCTGCCTCCTGCAGACATGCACCGCTCTTGACTCCACTTCAGAGCAAGAGAGCCCACCTGGCTCTCATGCACACAGACTTCCTCTCTGTTGGGTGGAGCCCTGTTCCATAACCACCTCTGACTCCACTTCAGAGGAAGAGAGCCCACCTTTGTCTCATGCACACAGACTTCCTCTCTGTTGGGTGGAGCCCTGATCCATAATCACCTCTGAAATAAATAGCCCAAGACACAGCTGTTCCATCAGCGTGTCTTTCTCTACCAAATGTGGCAATAACCAACCCTCTTGAATGTCGCACAAAGTTGCACCCTATATATATATCACACACAGGGGCTGATTTACGAAACGTTTGCGCCATGAGTATCGGCGCATTTGTGCGCGCAATTGCTGTTTTGGTATTTACAAAACATTAGCGCCGGTAGCGCAGCCCTATTTCCCATTTACTATAGTGTTCTCGGCGGACGGGAGGAGGCGCTCAGTGCGTCACTATGGACCTGGCGCACGGCATCTTAAAATCAAAATATAAAGAAGCTGGAAGTGCCAATATAATGGGGGTGACATGGGGTGATGTGAGGAAGTGTAGTGACACCTGCCCAAATAACAAACATGCCCAAAATAGAGTGAGAAAGTATATCCATACCAGGCCCTTCAGATCTGGCATGGATTTTAAGGGGAACTCCACCCCAAATTTTTAAAAAAATGGCGTGGAGTCCCCCCAAAAATCCACACCAGACCCTTATCCGAGCACGTAACCTGGCAGGCCACAGGAAAAGAGGGGGGGACGAGAGAGCCTCCCCTCCCTCCTGAACCGTACCAGGCCACATGCCCTCAACATGGGGAGGATGTCCCCATGTTTATGGGGACAAGGGCCTCATCCCCACAACCCTTGCCCAGTGGTTGTAGGGGGGCTGCGGGCGGGGGGCTTATCGGAATCTGGAAGACCCCTTTAACAAAGGGGACCCCCAGATCCCGCCCCCCCTGTGTGAAATGGTAATGGGGTACAAATGTACCCTTACCATTTCACAAAGAAAGTGTCAAAAATGTAAAAAATTACAATAGCCGGTTTTTGACAATTCCTTTATTAATGTCTTCTCCTTTCTTCCATCTTCTTCCTTCTTCTTCTTCCAGCTTCTTCTTTTCTCCATTCGGGTTTCTTCCTCCATCTTGTTCTTCATCTTCATCTTCATCTTCCTCTTCATCTTCATCTTCCTTCTTCCTTCGGTGTTCTCGTCCGCATCTTGCTCCGGCTTCTTCTTCCCTTCTTCTTTCTTCGGCAGCACAGTTTGAATTTGAGGTTCCCGCTGTGTGACGCTTCAGTTCTTCAGTTCTCCTCTTGGTCCGCTGCCACCCGGTGACCCCGCCCCCCTCTGACACCACGGGGAAAGTCCCCATGAAATCCATGTGTGTCAGAGGGGGGCGGGGTCACGGGGTGGCAGCGGACACAGAGGAGAACTGAAGAATTGAAGCGTCACACAGTGGGAACCTCCAATTTAAATGGAGCAGCCGAAGAAAGAAGAAGGGACAAGAAGCCAGAGCAAGATGCGGACGAGAACACCGAAAGAAGAAGGAAGATGAAGATGAAGATGAAGAACAAGATGGAGGAAGAAACCCGAATGGAGAAAAGAAGACGCTGGAAGAAGAAGCTGGAAGAAGAAGATGGAAGAAGAAGATGGAAGAAGAAGATTACCATTTCACACGGGGGGTAGGATCTGGGGGTCCCCTTTGTTAAAGGGGTCTTCCAGATTCAGATAAGCCCCCCGCCCGCAGACCCCCACAACCACCGGGCAAGGGTTGTGGGGATTGGGCCCTTGTCCCCATCAACATGGGGACATCCTCCCCATGTTGAGGGCATGTGGCCTGGTACGGTTCAGGAGGGAGGGGGGGCCGCTCCCTCGTCCCCCCTCTTTTCCTGCGGCCTGTCAGGTTGCATGCTCGGATAAGAGTCTGGTGTGGATTTTTAGGGGGACCCCCACGCTATTTTTTTTTAAGTTTGGCACGGGGGTCCCCTTAAAATCCATACCAGACCTGAAGGGCCTGGTACGGATTTTGTGGGGAACCCCCACGCCATTTTTTTTATAAATTTGGCACGGAGTTCCCCTCAATATCCATACCAGACCTGAATGGCCTGGTAATGGAATTTGGGGACCCCTACGCATTTTTTTTTTCATAGACTTTCAATGACTTTTATCTGTATTGACGGGAACCAGCAATTAATTTTGCTCTCGAACTGTTATAAACATGGAAAACATGCTCTACTTTCCAGGCATACTATAGACACCCCCCAGGTATGATATTTAGGGCCAGTTCACACAGGATGCAGTGAAGTGCGTTTTTTTGATGCATGAAAAACGCAAAGAAAGTTGATCACATTAATGCCAATGGCATAGTTCACACCACTGCAGTCCGTTCCAGTGCGTTTCAGAAAGGAAAAAAAAAATTGGTCATGCTGCATTTTTTAGGTACAGAACTGTACTGGACCGCAGTAAAACACATCAAAAACGCAACAGAACGTACCAAAAAGGCACTGGAATGCACCAAAGACGCACTGCAACACACTTGTCCTAAGTGAAAAGAGGGAGGAAAAAACACTGGACTGCATCAAAAACGCATCAAAAATGCACTGGAACGTGTCAAAAACGCGCATGCAGACTGTGTTTCTATGGTGTGAACTAGGGCCAGTTCACACCATAGAAACGCAATCCGGATGCGTTCCAGGTGCTTTTTTGCATGCACGTTTTTGATGCGTTCCAGTGCATTTTTGGTACGTTTTTGATGCAGTCCAGTGCTTTTTTTTCACCCCTCTTTTTTATTAACCATAGATAAGGACAAGTGTGTTCCAGTGCGTTTTTGGTGCATTTAGGTGTGTTCCTGTGCGTTCCATTGCGTTTATGATGCGTTTTGCTGCGTTCCAGTACAGTCCAGTGCAGGTAAAATGCAGCATGTTCTACTTTTTTTGTGGAACTGGAACGCACTGGAACAAACACTGCCATTTAGAACCATATAACCAACTTTCCATGCATTTTTGATGCATAAAAAACGCAATGGACTGCCTGTGGTGTGAAATGGCCCTTAAGCAATTTGGCATATTTAAAGGCACTTCTCCTTGTTTTATTTTTGGTGTTGTCCAAATTGGTGACATTGATATATGTCTCTTAATGTGGGACCTGGGCCCCCATTTTAAGGCCAATAACTAGAAGATAAGCCAGCCAAGTGGGGACTAGCAAAATAACAAGTCAGTTCCCATAGACTGCAATGGTATTTGTTGGTGGGGGGGGGGGTGATTGTCCCATCTCTAATTTTGTAGCATGCTGGATGATGTGCTTAATTTTGGACAGGGGGGGGGTTACATTCTGCTAGCTGCAGTTGTGTTGTTCTGAGCATGCCCAGGCAGTTAGATTTTTTTTTGGTGCTTTTTGTGTGTGAACAACACCTGGATATTTCTGGGCATGCTCAGAGAGTGTTTTTATGGGTTAGTAATTGAAGGACATCCTAAACAGGTGTACCCACTTTGAAGTTCAGTCTCTACATTGGGTGAACTTACATTTTGGGTGTTTCATGGACTGTGCATGTGTTTTCAATTGCCTCATTAGCTCACAAACCTATGTTATGTAGCGGGTATTTGAATTTAGGGGAAGCATCTGGGTGGTAGTGTAACCCAGATGCACTGATTGCTAGGGAATCTGATGCCCTTTTATGGTTCTTGGAGGACTCTGGTGGTGTGAGGTTCCCTGGGCCTATAGGTGGCGTTGTTGCCAGGGGCCGGAGGTGAACTCACACCGCAAGACTGTGCCTTTTTGTCCTCCCCTGGAGCTGGTACAGCGGGCGGGGAACCCGCTGTGACCCAAAGGGAGAGGAGATAAAAAGGGAGGACGCCCTTACCACAGGGTCCAGAGTGCAGAGTCGGAGGACGCGGCCGCACCCAGGCACCTTAAGCTTGGGTGCTAGCGTTCCGGTTTTCCGGGCCCAGGTGCCTTTGACCTGGCTGGAGCGGAGATGGAGTCCATCTCAGGCACCTTTAGCCTAGGGTGAGGTACTATGGCGGATGCCTGGGGCTCAGTACCTTCGACTGAGTTCCGTGAGGGTGGAGGAATCCGAGGGGGCCCTAACTCCTTGAGTGCCCGTGTCTGAGTTTGTGAGGTCTGGTGTGCAGAACTTCTCTGGAGAGTCCGACGCAGCATCGCTGGTGACAGAGAGGCCTCCGGTATCTCCCTTGGACGGATATCCTTCCCCTGACAGGGGCCGTGCTAGCGAAGGTAATTCACGTTCTACTTTAAATAGTCAGTGGCAGTGACTATTCGCCACTGGTGATACCACAGTGGTTGGCAAGAGAAGGGAAAGGATTGTGCCTCAACCTATTCCCATTGCTACTAAGTTGTTGCAAAAGAATCCAACTTAACCGTGCTGTGTGTTTATTCGCTGAGAAGAATAAAACTGTGTTGGACCTATTCACTGTGTGGAACTCTGGTTACTAGGAGCAAAGGAGTCAGGGACAAAGGACAGGACTTGACTCTAGGACACCTACACAAAGCCCGATCTTTCTGGCCTTCACCTCTTCACTATGGAGGACATGGGCCGTGGTGTATCTCATCCCTCCCCCCAGCACTAACACCCCTAGACAAAGAAAGACAAGCCGAGAATGAGAAGGGGTTAGAGGGGTGAGGCTGCTACACGTAGGGGCATCATGTCCGGGATGTGTATGGTGTCTGAAATGGAACTTTGCTGCCCAGAGGAGTTCCGAGTAGGTCGGCCATATTGGCCAACGCGTCACGAGGCAAACCATAGCAGCGTAGTTCGTGGGCGGGGAAAAGCCCACAAACTAGTGCAGAGTGTGGGAGGAGTCTGGCCACGTGGACGTACGCACGTGGAGATTCCGGCGTGGGTGGGTCAGTGCGCATTGGAGCAGCGAACAGGAAAGATGACTTCAAATACTCTGTGGATTTCAGTTTCTTCTTTCACGGACATGACTTCCTTTGCTGCTCCCATTATGGATACAGGAATCAGACTAAGGCCCTGGGGGCGATTGGCTCTGTACACCTGCAGAGACATAGAGGCCCTCGGTGTGATCTGTCCCGGCTGTTCAGGACTGGTGGTTCAGTTGAAGCCATTCGGGCGATGTGAGGTCTGCAAGGAGTTTCTCTTCGAGGTGGAGCCATCCACAGAAAGGCCTCGCGCCTTCCACCTCAACTACCTCACAGGTACTGCCACTCCGGAGGGAGAGATCGATGCCATGGCGGGTATTCCTGTGCGCGCTGACCAGGGCGAAGTGACTGCCCAAGCGGAAGTTAAAAGACAAAAATCCGAAAATGCTGCTTCGATCACCAGCAGCTCCCTGCTCCGACCGCCGAAGAGGAAAGTCGGCCTAGTGATGGCCTTGTGTGGTCGTGGAAGAGCTTCGCCCCGCCGCTTGCCTGGTCTGGATGGATCCAGAGGGAAGAGCCCTGGACATCCCTGTTCTTCTGAAGACCCAGGTGAGCCAGGGGTTGGGACTGTCTGTGTTGTTAAAGGTGGCGGAAGCCCACAGTCGGTGGAGGCCGTTAAGGGGGATGATTCCGTGACTGGGAATTATCTGCCCGCTGAGTGTTATGACACCTCCGACCTGGATTCATTGTCTGACAATGGCAATGATGGGGGGATAGACAAAATCTTCCACCGAAAGGGATGGGACAAGATGAAGCTACCCTCGTCCGTGTCACAAGGGACCCACCTATGTCTACTGGGGATAGTACACCCCGGGTGGAGGCCTCGGCGCCGAGGGAAGAATCTGGTCCACTGTCTGAAATCCCTCTTCTGGATTCAACTTCTATTTCACCTGCTCCTGTTGCGGGAGTGCAACGCCAGTCACTGCGGGCTCCTGTGCCCAGATCTACTGAGGTGGTGAACGCACCTCGCCATCCAGAAGCAATTGTTACCTGGAGAAGGAGACCGTGTCACGATTCCACCTTTGTTAAGGCTGCAGCGTCTCTTTGGCCAGAAGGTTGCCCAAGAGTATGGGTGGGAGTACCCATACCTGCCTAGAGAATTGCTCTACGAGGTGGACGTTTTTTGCCAGAGGTGGTACAATACCTTTATTTGGGACAAACTCAAAGTACCTCAAGCACGCCAATACTTTTCTTCCTCACCAACGGTCATCAATAAGTTTCAGGACTGTAGAGCTAAGTGGATGCTTGGAAGGCATATCCATGCGGACAGAGTGGTGATTTGTCGCAAGGATGGAGGAAATGTTGAGTACAACATGGAGGCGTTTGACAAGCATTTGAAGCCTGTGTTTCTGCCGCATCCAAAGTTTTACCTTTAGGAGAAAAAGACTCCTGTGTGTTCTTTTTTGCTGCTCATTGCTGAACTTTCCGGAGTGCCTTTGCCGGAGCACAAGGACTGTGCCCTAGTTTTTTTTTGTATTTGGGCGTTCTACTCTTTGGAGAAATGGGAGCTGTTACTGTTTTGTTCTCCCTCCTTCTCCTTGCATTTCAGAGAAATCATTGACTTTGGGGTTTTTAGTCAGTGTAGGGTCACAGAGAAAAGATCAAGAGAGAAAAGTTCATCTGGAAGTGATAAGTGTCTTTACCGCGGCATTGTCACCAGGTGGCAGTGTTGCGCAACGATTGTTTTTTTTTTAACACTATGCAGCACTCATTGAAGTGAATGGGTTTTTCTCGGACAGACCCATTCATTCCAAGCAAACATATATATGATGTTAGGATGTGTGTTCTTTTTTTTTTTTCCCTATGCAGGAGACTCGTCTATCAAGGCTGCTGAGAATGGGGTGGTCCTTAGATAGCAAGGGGGGAAATTGTACATGTGTAAATGTTAAGGGTATTTTATTGAAAGTTGTATTATTTTGCATTTCTATTCTCCCTTTTCCCATTTTAGGTCTTGGCACAATTCAGGGTTAAATTGTGTAGTTGGTCTCTGGGTCAGACTTATGTTGCCACTTTTTGGGAGACATGGGTTTGCACCAGACACTGGGGACCTGTGTCAAATCACCGGGGGTAGAGTGTAGCGGGTATTTGAATTTAGGGGAAGCATCTGGGTGGTATTGTAACCCAGATGCACTGATTGCTAGGGAATCTGAGGCCCTTTTATGGTTCTTGGAGGACTCTGGTGGTGTGAGGTTCCCTGGGCCTATAGGTGGCGTTGTTGCCGGGGGCGAACTCACACCGCAAGACTGTGCCTTTTTGTCCTCCCCTGGAGCTGGTACAGCGGGGCGGGGAACCCGCTGTGACGCAAAGGGAGAGGAGATAAAAGGGGCGGACGCCCTTACCACGGGGTTCAGAGTGCAGAGTCGGAGGACGCGGCCGCACCCAGGCACCTTCAGCTTGGGTGCTGGCGTTCCGGGCCCAGGTGCCTTTGACCTGGCTGGAGCGGAGATGGAGTCAATCTCAGGCACCTTTAGCCTGGGGTGAGGTACTATGGTGGATGCCTGGGGCTCAGTACCTTCGACTGAGTTCTGCGAGGGTGGAGGAATCCGAGGAGGCCCTAATTCCTTGGGTGCCCGTGTCTGAGTTTGTGAGGTCTGGTGTGCAGAACTTCTCTGGAGAGTCCGGCGCAGCATCGCTGGTGACAGAGAGGCCTCCGGTATCTCCCTTGGACGGATATCCTTCCCCTGACAGGGGCCGTGCTAGCGAAGGTAATTCACGTTCTACTTTACATAGTCAGTGGCAGTGACAATTCGCCACTGGTGATACCACAGTGGTTGGCAAGAGAAGGGAAAGGATTGTGCCTCGACCTATTCCCATTACTACTAAGTTGTTGCAAAAGAATCCAACTTAACCGTGCTGTGTATTTATTCACTGAGAAGAATAAAACTGTGTTGGACCTATTCACTGTGTGGAACTCTGGTTACTAGGAGCAAAGGAGTCAGGGACGAAAGACAGGACTTGACTCTAGGACACCTACACAAAGCCCGATCTTTCTGGCCTTCACCTCTTCACTATGGAGGACATGGGCCATGGTGTATCTCATCCCTCCCCCCAGCACTAACACCCCTAGACAAAGAAAGACAAGCCGAGAATGAGAAGGGGTGAGAGGGGTGAGGTCGCTACATTTATATAAAGCTCGAAGATAGCATCCTCTCCCTTGCCCTGAAAAGAGGTAAGTGTGTGTGTGCGTGGGGGGCAAAAAGTACATTTTGGTGTCCTTATCGAGTTTGTAACACATGTATTTTATTGTTATGTCTTTGCAAAACAGGTGTTTGTTTTAATTTTGTGGATTGTATTTTTTTGTGTGGGGAAAATGTTCCCCTGAAATAATTTTGATGTTGTTAATGTGTGTCGTTTGTTCACTTTGATTTAATTGTCTGTGCTGCATTATTTTGCCAAATCTTTCTCAAGATGTTGTGAGTCTGTAACTGTTTCAAATTGACCCTGTTTTTTTATTTTGGCTTCCCTTTGTTTTGTTGTCCAATAAAATTTGATGCAAAGTTTTGAGGTTTGTTTTGCGTTTTCTTTGCAACAAATGTGACATCTGATTGGCATGTCAAGACAAAACAGGTGTGATTTGTCTACCCTGGTGCCTTCATGCTAGCACATGCATGTATTGTGTGCTGCCATGGATAATCGCCAGGAAATGAAAAATACAGAGCGGTAAGTATTCAATTTTCCTTTTTACTACAGTGGTTCTCAGCCTCAGTCCTCAAGTACCCCCAACAGGACATGTTTTGTGAATTTATCTTATCGAGAATTGCTGTCCAAAATGCAAAACCATTGACTGTGATTTAAAGCACATGTGCAAGATGAAGGAAAACCTGCAAACATGGCCTGTTGGGGGTACTTGAGAAGCACTGATTTAGAGCACTGCACTTAAAAATAGCTCAAGGCAATCCGATTCTAATTGTGGGCATTTTGAGGGAAACCAAGTAAGTGTTAGAACCCCTGCATGTTTGTTGTTGTTTTTTAGGTTGGGCTTTGTGTCCCCTTTTAGTAAAATTGGCTTCACTTCCTGTCACACAGCTAAACAGGAAGTGAAGGTAAAACCCTACCAATGTCTTTTCTTGGGGACACACAGATCAATCTAACTAGTGTCCCCATTAAGCAAACTGCACTCTAGCACTTTGTTGTGTACACCCCAAATAATTGGGTAGTTTGGGGTTTAATGAAGACAAATCCACTCTGCAGTAAAAGTGTAGCTGCTGGAAATCTGAGGGGAAGCACTGGTGATTGTAACATCCAATCATGTAAAAGCAAAGATGGTGTTTTTTTTTGTTTGCTTGCATGTCCTCCTCGGATATCCAGCAAGTGCACTTGTAGTGCAAAGTAGATTTGCCTTTAGTAAATAAACCCCAAAGTCCAAAATACCTAATAATTTGGGGTGTACCCCGCAAAATGCTGGAGTGCAATGTACATAATGGGGAAAGTATTTAGATTGACCTGTGTGTCCCCAAGGAAAGACATTGGTAGGGATTTACCCTCACTTCCTGTGTGGCTATGTGACAGGAAGTGAATTATTTGGAAGGATAAAGTGGCCAAATTTGGGAGTTGTCTTTACCCTATCAGGGGTGCAGACATCCCCAAAAACTGTCTAGACTTGTAATCCCTCTGCACTCTATCCCCACGCAAAAATAAGAAAGTATTTCATTTAGTTTAACTTTGCAAAGACACATTCCTAGGTTGAATTGTGATGCATGTCAATGGCCCATTTAGACCCTCTTTAATCACTTGAGATCAGCGCTATAACTGATCTACGGACCCAGCACGGTCCTCAATTGCCGGGAGTCCGTCAATAGACGTCCTCCCCTTCGTGCACGCGCTGTGGTCACCGAGTCACTGAGACTCGGGTGATGACAGATCCGAGTAAGGGGCCGATCCCTGCCCTTTACCATGTGATCAGCTGTCAGCCAATGACAGGTGATCACGTGATGTAAACAAAAGCTGGGTAATGGTTTTTGTTTTCTCCTTGTGCTGACAGCGTGAGCATAAAAAAAGGCAATCACCAGCTTATGTGCAAGGGACATCGGGCCCGTAGAGGAAGAGGCAATTCTGTGACAATCAGTAGCCCCTGCCAGTGCCACCTATAAATGCCCACCACTGATGCCAATCAGTGCCACCTAGCAGTGCTGCCTATCAGTGCCCATCACTGCCAACTATCATTGCCACCTAGCAGTGCCACTTCTCAATGCCCACCAGTGCCAACTAGTAATGCCACCTCTCAGTGCCCACCTTTGCCACCTTATCGGTGCCCATCAGTGCAGCCCATCAGTGCAGTCTCCTCAGTGTACATCAATGAAGGAGAAAAATTACCTTTTTTCGAAATTTTTGAAATATTAACCACTTTCCTACCGCCCACCGTCAAATGATGTCCTTGGCTTTGTGCAGTGACATCTGAATGATGCCTGCAGTTGCAGGCATCATTCAGATATCATTATTTTCAGACGGCGATTCTGTGCACGATAAAAACGATCATAGCGGCAGTTCAGCCGCTTGATCGTTCTTATAGGCGGCGGGAGGGGACGTCCCCCCCCTCCCGCCGCCATCTGGTGCTTCTCCGGGCTCTCCCGTGCCATCTGGGGCTCGGAGAATGAATTGGCCAGCACTGGATGGGAAGCATAGAGATGACTGGTGACCAGATGGTCACCAGTCATTTATATGACCGTCGGAGGCCCGGGCGCAACGTTATGACATCACGCTGGGTTCCCGTATGTAAACAAAGCCGTGATCTCGGCTGTCGGCATGAGATTGGTGAATTTTTTTGACCGATCTTATGCTTTCCAGCCTGGAGGAGAGATGTGGGGTCTTATTGACCCTGCATCTCTCCATAAAGAGGACCTGTCACAATAGATTCCTATTACAAGGGATGTTTAAATTCCTTGTAATAGGAATAAAAGTGATCAAAAAAAAAAAAGTTAAAAAAAGAGTAAGAAATACAAAAAAGTAAAAAACCCTCAAAAAAAATAAATAAACGCCCATGTCCCCGGTAGCTCGCGCTCAGAAGCGAACACACACACGTAAGTCCCGCCCACATATGTAAACACCGTTCAAACCACACATGTGAGGTATTGCTGCGTGCGTTAGAACGAGTGCAACAATTCTAGCACTAGACCTCCTCTGTAATGCGAAAATGGTAACGTGTAAAAATTTTGAAAGCATCGCCTAGGGAGATTTTTAAGTACTGAAGTTTGGTGTCATTCCATGAGTGTGCGCAATTTTAAAGCGTGACATGTTAGGTATCTATTTACTCAGCATAACAACATCTTTTTTTTTACATTATCCCAAAAAATTAAGCTAACTTTACTGTTTTGTAATTTTTTTAAATTCATGAAACCATTTTTTTTTTAAAAAGGCGTTTGAAAATTTATTGCGCAAATAGTGAGCGAGCTAAAAATTTGTAATGACCGCCATTTTATTCCCTAGAGTGTCTGCTAAAAAAACATATATAATTTTTGGGGTTTTGAAGTAATTTTATAGCCATACATTTATGATTTTTACATGAAGGAGAGAAGTGCCAGAATAGGCCCAGTGCTGAAGTGGTTAAAATATCCTATTTTTTTTTTTTTTAGTCGGTCTTTTGTATTTATAGAAAAAATAAAAAAACGCAGAGGTGATCAAATAGCACCAAAAGAAAGCTCTATTTGTGTGCCAAATAATAATAAATTTTCATTGGGTTACAGTGTTGTATGAGCGCGCAATTGTCATTCAAAGTGCATCCGTGCTGAAATTTTAAAATTGGTCTGGGCAGGAAAGGGGGTTTAAGTGGCCAGTGCGCAAGTGGTTAATATAAGGCTACATGCACACGGACGTTTTTCCAGCCGCTTGTTTGAGCGTTTTTTGCAGCTTAAAAACGTCTCTCCATGTTAGCCTATGGCCTCATGGCCACCATGGCGTTTTTGAGCTGTAAATGGCATAGGCGTTTTTATGGCCCATGTACACGGGACGCTGGTGCAAAGTGTTCAGAACTAAGGTTGAAAGCATCGTTTAGAAAGGCGCGCTTTTTGGCGTTTGCATGCCGCATTTTACCACATTTGCGTCTATATGCGTTTAGTTAGGAAACATCATAAGGAGCCGCCCTAAGCTCCAAAAACAGTATTATTAACGATTTCAGCTATTTTGTGAGACCAGAGTGAGTATCAGCAGCTGAGAGAGCAGCAGTGTAGTTGTATTTAGCGTGTCACTTGCCACATCACTTGCCACAAGTTGTGGATTGTCCACTTGCCACGTCAGCTGCCCCAAGTTGTGGATTGTCCACTTGCCACGTCACCTGCCCAAAGTTTTGGATTGTTCACTTGCCACGTCACCTGCCCCAAGTTGTGAATTGTCCACTTGCCACGTCACCTGCCCCAAGTTGTGGATTGTCCACAATGCAATGGAAGCAATTTCATAATTTTTTTGATATACCGGTGTATATATATATTTTGAATGGTTTTTCCTCATTTGCCATAATTTTTGAGTTTATCAATGTAAAAAAATAGGTCACCTTCTGAACGCTTCTAAACTAAAATGCGGCTAAACGCCGGTACCGCGTCTGAAACGTGGAAATCTTTGGCGTCTGAAGGCATTTTTAGGCTTTGAGAAAAACGCAACTGCAGATTTTTTTTTCCAGGCCAAAAACAGTGTTTTGGATGTAATAGAATTCAATGGACCCGGATCCAAAACGCAAGTACAGCGATTTTGCGGCAAATTTATTTATTTTTTTAACCTGTTTATAACTGGTTGTTAAAGCAAATGTAAAAAAAAATAAACATTGCCGGCTCAAAAAAAATAAATCTTGAAAAAAAAACAGCATGGGGTCCCCCTCCAGGTCCATACCAGGCCCTTGGGTCTAGTATGGATTCAAAGGGGACCCCCCCAACAAAATAAAAAAAATGGCATGGGGGTCCCCCCAAAATCCATACCAGGCCCTTCAGGTCTGGTATGGATTTTAAGGGGAACCCCGCGCCAAACTTAAAAAAAAAGCATGGGGTCCCCCTAAAAATCCATACCAGGCCCTTCAAGTTTGGTATGGATTTTCAGGGGAACCCCGCGCCAAACATAAAAAAAAATAGCGTGGGGGTCCCCCTAAAAATCCACACCAGACCCTTTATCCGAGCATGCAACCTGGCAGGCCGCAGGAAAAGAGGGGGGACGAGAGAGTGCCCCCCCTCCCTCCTGAACCGTACCAGGCCACATGCCCTCAACATGGGGAGGATGTCCCCATATTGATGGGGACAAGGGCCTCTACCCGACAACCCTGGCCGTTGGTTGTCGGGGTCTGCGGGCGGCGGGCTTTTTGGAATCCGGGAGCCCCCTTTAATAAGGGGGACCCCAGATACCGGCCCCCCACCCTATGTGAATGAGTATGGGGTACATCGTACTCCTACCCATTCACCTGGTGGCAAAAAAAGTTAATAAAAAACACAACACAGGTTTTTAAAGTAATTTATTAGGCAGCTCCGGGGGTCTTCTTCCGTCTTCGGGGGTCTTTCTGCCGGGCGCCCCGCTATCTTCTTCCAGCTCTTTTGCTAGCGGGTCCCGGTCTTCCTCGTCGTCTTCTTCTGACTTCGGGGGTCTTTCTGCCGGGCGCCCGCTATCTTCTTTCAGCTCTTTTGCTAGCGGGGTCCCGGTCTTCATCGTTGTCTTCTTCCGACTTTGGGGGTTCTCTTGTTCTGTTCTCCGGTGTCGTCTCCGCGCTCTCCGGTTCTTCTCCCGCTCTCCGGTGCCTTCTCCACGATCTCCGGTTCTTTCTGCCTTCTGCAGGGCGCCCCGCTATCTTCTTCCAGCTCTTTTGCTAGCGGGGTCCCGGTCTTCATTGTCGTCTTCTTCCCTCTTCTCTCCGTCCGATGTTGCCTCGCCGCTGTCCGCCGCTACAATGCTCTGTCCGCGGAGCGCACCCACTTATATTGGCATGGGGCGTGGTCACCGGGTGATGCCACCCGCTGAACCCGCCCCAGTATGACGTCACAGTCACGGGGAATAATGGGTAATTCTGTAATTCTGTTTGTAATTTGGAACAGGTACATTTTTTAAGTGTAGCTCTAGCCAAAAAATATATTTTTAAGCTTTTTGGAGAACATAGGGAAGGGTTATCACCCCTGTAACATTTGTTTTGCTGTCTGTGCACCTGTTCAGAACATTTCACCTCACTTTCCATCCCAATGACAAATGTTTTTGGAAAATTTGTTTTTTTTATTAAAACAAGGATTGGTGATAAAGCATCAGTGGAGAGGAGACACCTTTTTCACATATTAACTCTTACAGGAGAGAATTTGCCTTCCTAGGGGGAGATTTCCTCTCACTTCCTGTTGTATCCTTCCGTTTGCAAGTAGGAGTCGTTTGTAAGTTGGATGTTTGAAAGTAGGGGCCTGCCATATATACTCTGCAGAAATTTGCCCCTTAGGTGTTGGTGTTGCCACAACACTGTAAGCCCTCACAGTTACTCTTGGTGGGCGCTGGAACACCCTGCTGTCAATTATTATATCAGGAATTGTATTTACATGCCACTGTTGAACAGTGGTAGGAAAAATTGGGCCTTTGGTGGTGGTGCTGGTGCCACAACACTGTAAGCTCTCACAGTTACTCTTGGTGGGCACAGGAATATTAGATCAAGAATTGTAATTACATGCCCCTGTTGAACAGGGGCTGAAAAATTGGGCCTTTCGTGGTGGTGGTGGTGGTGGTGGTGGTGTTGCCACAACACTGTAAGCCCTCACAGTTACTCTTGGTGGGTGCAGGAATGGGCCCTGCTGTGAATTATTAGATCAAGAATTGTAATTGCATGCCCCTGTTGAACAGGGGCTGAAAAATTGGGCCTTTGGTGGTGGCGGTGGTGCTGGTGCCACAACACTAAGTCCTCACAGTTATTCTTGGTGGGCGCAGGAATGGGCCCAGCTGTGAAATATTAGATCAAGAATTGTAATTACATGCCCCTGTTGAACATGGGCTGAAAAATTGGACATTCGTGGTGGTGGTGGTGGTGGTGTTGCTACAACACTGTAAGACCTCACAGTTACACTTGGTGGGTGCAGGAATGGGCCCTGCTGTGAATTATTAGATCAAGAATTGTAATTGCATGCCCCTGTTGAACAGGGGCTGAAAAATTGGGCCTTTGGTGGTGGCGGTGGTGCTGGTGCCACAACACTGTAAGTCCTCACTAGGGATGAGCTTCGTGTTCGAGTCGAACATACGTTCGACTCGAACATCGGCTGTTCGATCGTTCGACAAAGATCGACCGATTTGGGCCGTTCGCGCCAAATTCGAGTGACGCGAACGGCCCACAATGCACTACGCCATCGCAGTGTCATCCAGGCGCTGTGATTGGCCAAGCATGCACTGTGACCCCGCATGCTTGGCCAATCACAGCGCCGGCAGCGAGGAGAGCAATGATTGGCCACAGGCAGGATGCCTGTGGCCAATTATTGCTGAGGGTGTTTAGTACACGCCCCACACTATAAAAGGCCGCCAGCACGGCGGCCTAGTGTAGTGTGTTCCGGAGCAGGGAAAGAGAAGCATAGGCAGGGACAGTGACATTTATTTTTTTCTTGCTTAACCTGGATTCCTTTAGTTTAGGGAAAGAGAAGGATAGGTAGGGAGAGTGTCAGTGTGTTTTACTGTGTGAATCCTTGTTTCTAGGGACAGGGAAGGACAGTGAGGGAATTCTCCTTGTGCTATAGTGTGCTTTAAAAAAACATTTTTTCTAGGGACAGAAAACTATAGGTAGGGAGAGTGTCAGTGTGTTTTACTGTGCGAATCCTTGTTTCTAGGGACAGGGAAGGACAGTGAGGGAATTCTCCTTGTGCTATAGTGTGCTTTAAAAAAACATTTTTTCTAGGGACAGAAAACTATAGGTAGGGAGAGTGTCAGTGTGTTTTACTGTGCGAATCCTTGTTTCTAGGGACAGGGAAGGACAGTGAGGGAATTCTCCTTGTGCTATAGTGTGCTTTAAAAAAACATTTTTTCTAGGGACAGAAAACTATAGGTAGGGAGAGTGTCAGTGTGTTTTACTGTGCGAATCCTTGTTTCTAGGGACAGGGAAGGACAGTGAGGGAATTCTCCTTGTGCTATAGTGTGCTTTAAAAAAACATTTTTTCTAGGGACAGAAAACTATAGGTAGGAAGAGTGTCAGTTTCTTTCACTGTGATAATCCTTGTTTCTAGGGACAAAGAAGGAAAGTGAGGGAAATTCTCCTTGTGCTATAGTGTGCTTTAAAAAAACATTTTTTCTAGGGACAGAAAACTATAGGTAGGGAGAGTGTCAGTGTGTTTTACTGTGCGAATCCTTGTTTCTAGGGACAGGGAAGGACAGTGAGGGAATTCTCCTTGTGCTATAGTGTGCTTTAAAAAAACATTTTTTCTAGGGACAGAAAACTATAGGTAGGAAGAGTGTCAGTTTCTTTCACTGTGATAATCCTTGTTTCTAGGGACAAAGAAGGAAAGTGAGGGAAATTCTCCTTGTGCTATAGTGTGCTTTAAAAAAACATTTTTTCTAGGGACAGAAAACTATAGGTAGGGAGAGTGTCAGTGTGTTTTACTGTGCGAATCCTTGTTTCTAGGGACAGGGAAGGACAGTGAGGGAATTCTCCTTGTGCTATAGTGTGCTTTAAAAAAACATTTTTTCTAGGGACAGAAAACTATAGGTAGGGAGAGTGTCAGTGTGTTTTACTGTGTGAATCCTTGTTTCTAGGGACAGGGAAGGACAGTGAGGGAATTCTCCTTGTGCTATAGTGTGCTTTAAAAAAACATTTTTTCTAGGGACAGAAAACTATAGGTAGGGAGAGTTTCAGTGTGTTTTACTGTGCGAATCCTTGTTTCTAGGGACAGGGAAGGACAGTGAGGGAATTCTCCTTGTGCTATAGTGTGCTTTAAAAAAACATTTTTTCTAGGGACAGAAAACTATAGGTAGGGAGAGTGTCAGTGTGTTTTACTGTGCGAATCCTTGTTTCTAGGGACAGGGAAGGACAGTGAGGGAATTCTCCTTGTGCTATAGTGTGCTTTAAAAAAACATTTTTTCTAGGGACAGAAAACTATAGGTAGGAAGAGTGTCAGTTTCTTTCACTGTGATAATCCTTGTTTCTAGGGACAAAGAAGGAAAGTGAGGGAAATTCTCCTTGTGCTATAGTGTGCTTTAAAAAAACATTTTTTCTAGGGACAGAAAACTATAGGTAGGGAGAGTGTCAGTGTGTTTTACTGTGCGAATCCTTGTTTCTAGGGACAGGGAAGGACAGTGAGGGAATTCTCCTTGTGCTATAGTGTGCTTTAAAAAAACATTTTTTCTAGGGACAGAAAACTATAGGTAGGGAGAGTGTCAGTGTGTTTTACTGTGCGAATCCTTGTTTCTAGGGACAGGGAAGGACAGTGAGGGAATTCTCCTTGTGCTATTGTGTGCTTTAAAAAAACATTTTTTCTAGGGACAGAAAACTATAGGTAGGGAGAGTGTCAGTGTGTTTTACTGTGTGAATCCTTGTTTCTAGGGACAGGGAAGGACAGTGAGGGAATTCTCCTTGTGCTATAGTGTGCTTTAAAAAAACATTTTTTCTAGGGACAGAAAACTATAGGTAGGAAGAGTGTCAGTTTCTTTCACTGTGATAATCCTTGTTTCTAGGGACAAAGAAGGAAAGTGAGGGAAATTCTCCTTGTGCTATAGTGTGCTTTAAAAAAACATTTTTTCTAGGGACAGAAAACTATAGGTAGGAAGAGTGTCAGTTTCTTTCACTGTGATAATCCTTGTTTCTAGGGACAGGGAAGGAAAGTGAGGGAAATTCTCCTTGTGCTATAGTGTGCTTTAAAAAAACATTTTTTCTAGGGACAGAAAACTATAGGTAGGAAGAGTTTCAGTTTCTTTCACTGTGATAATCCTTGTTTCTAGGGACAGGGAAGGACAGTGAGGAAAATTCTCCTTGTGCTATAGTGTGCTTTAAAAAAACATTTTTTCTAGGGACAGAAAACTATAGGTAGGAAGAGTGTCAGTTTCTTTCACTGTGATAATCCTTGTTTCTAGGGACAGGGAAGGACAGTGAGGGAATTCTCCTTGTGCTATAGTGTGCTTTAAAAAAACATTTTTTCTAGGGACAGAAAACTATAGGTAGGGAGAGTGTCAGTGTGTTTTACTGTGCGAATCCTTGTTTCTAGGGACAGGGAAGGACAGTGAGGGAATTCTCCTTGTGCTATAGTGTGCTTTAAAAAAACATTTTTTCTAGGGACAGAAAACTATAGGTAGGGAGAGTGTCAGTGTGTTTTACTGTGTGAATCCTTGTTTCTAGGGACAGGGAAGGACAGTGAGGGAATTCTCCTTGTGCTATAGTGTGCTTTAAAAAAACATTTTTTCTAGGGACAGAAAACTATAGGTAGGAAGAGTGTCAGTTTCTTTCACTGTGATAATCCTTGTTTCTAGGGACAAAGAAGGAAAGTGAGGGAAATTCTCCTTGTGCTATAGTGTGCTTTAAAAAAAAAAAATTCTAGGGACAGAAAACTATAGGTAGGGAGAGTGTCAGTGTGTTTTACTGTGCGAATCCTTGTTTCTAGGGACAGGGAAGGACAGTGAGGGAATTCTCCTTGTGCTATAGTGTGCTTTAAAAAAACATTTTTTCTAGGGACAGAAAACTATAGGTAGGGAGAGTGTCAGTGTGTTTTACTGTGCGAATCCTTGTTTCTAGGGACAGGGAAGGACAGTGAGGGAATTCTCCTTGTGCTATAGTGTGCTTTAAAAAAACATTTTTTCTAGGGACAGAAAACTATAGGTAGGGAGAGTGTCAGTGTGTTTTACTGTGCAAATCCTTGTTTCTAGGGACAGGGAAGGACAGTGAGGGAATTCTCCTTGTGCTATAGTGTGCTTTAAAAAAACATTTTTTCTAGGGACAGAAAACTATAGGTAGGGAGAGTGTCAGTGTGTTTTACTGTGCGAATCCTTGTTTCTAGGGACAGGGAAGGACAGTGAGGGAATTCTCCTTGTGCTATAGTGTGCTTTAAAAAAACATTTTTTCTAGGGACAGAAAACTATAGGTAGGAAGAGTGTCAGTTTCTTTCACTGTGATAATCCTTGTTTCTAGGGACAAAGAAGGAAAGTGAGGGAAATTCTCCTTGTGCTATAGTGTGCTTTAAAAAAACATTTTTTCTAGGGACAGAAAACTATAGGTAGGGAGAGTGTCAGTGTGTTTTACTGTGCGAATCCTTGTTTCTAGGGACAGGGAAGGACAGTGAGAGAATTCTCCTTGTGCTATAGTGTGCTTTAAAAAAACATTTTTTCTAGGGACAGAAAACTATAGGTAGGAAGAGTTTCAGTTTCTTTCACTGTGATAATCCTTGTTTCTAGGGACAGGGAAGGACAGTGAGGAAAATTCTCCTTGTGCTATAGTGTGCTTTAAAAAAACATTTTTTCTAGGGACAGAAAACTATAGGTAGGGAGAGTGTCAGTGTGTTTTACTGTGCGAATCCTTGTTTCTAGGGACAGGGAAGGACAGTGAGAGAATTCTCCTTGTGCTATAGTGTGCTTTAAAAAAACATTTTTTCTAGGGACAGAAAACTATAGGTAGGGAGAGTGTCAGTGTGTTTTACTGTGCAAATCCTTGTTTCTAGGGACAGGTAACGACAGTGAGGGAATTCTCCTTGTGCTATAGTGTGCTTTAAAAAAACATTTTTTCTAGGGACAGAAAACTATAGGTAGGGAGAGTGTCAGTGTGTTTTACTGTGCGAATCCTTGTTTCTAGGGACAGGGAAGGACAGTGAGGGAATTCTCCTTGTGCTATAGTGTGCTTTAAAAAAACATTTTTTCTAGGGACAGAAAACTATAGGTAGGGAGAGTGTCAGTGTGTTTTACTGTGCGAATCCTTGTTTCTAGGGACAGGGAAGGACAGTGAGGGAATTCTCCTTGTGCTATAGTGTGCTTTAAAAAAACATTTTTTCTAGGGACAGAAAACTATAGGTAGGGAGAGTGTCAGTGTGTTTTACTGTGCGAATCCTTGTTTCTAGGGACAGGGAAGGACAGTGAGGGAATTCTCCTTGTGCTATAGTGTGCTTTAAAAAAATCATTTTTTCTAGGGACAGAAAACTATAGGTAGGGAGAGTGTCAGTGTGTTTTACTGTGCGAATCCTTGTTTCTAGGGACAGGGAAGGACAGTGAGAGAATTCTCCTTGTGCTATAGTGTGCTTTAAAAAAACATTTTTTCTAGGGACAGAAAACTATAGGTAGGGAGAGTGTCAGTGTGTTTTACTGTGTGAATCCTTGTTTCTAGGGACAGGGAAGGACAGTGAGGGAATTCTCCTTGTGCTATAGTGTGCTTTAAAAAAACATTTTTTCTAGGGACAGAAAACTATAGGTAGGAAGAGTGTCAGTTTCTTTCACTGTGATAATCCTTGTTTCTAGGGACAAAGAAGGAAAGTGAGGGAAATTCTCCTTGTGCTATAGTGTGCTTTAAAAAAACATTTTTTCTAGGGACAGAAAACTATAGGTAGGGAGAGTGTCAGTGTGTTTTACTGTGCGAATCCTTGTTTCTAGGGACAGGGAAGGACAGTGAGGGAATTCTCCTTGTGCTATAGTGTGCTTTAAAAAAACATTTTTTCTAGGGACAGAAAACTATAGGTAGGAAGAGTGTCAGTTTCTTTCACTGTGATAATCATTGTTTCTAGGGACAAAGAAGGAAAGTGAGGGAAATTCTCCTTGTGCTATAGTGTGCTTTAAAAAAACATTTTTTCTAGGGACAGAAAACTATAGGTAGGGAGAGTGTCAGTGTGTTTTACTGTGTGAATCCTTGTTTCTAGGGACAGGGAAGGACAGTGAGGGAATTCTCCTTGTGCTATAGTGTGCTTTAAAAAAACATTTTTTCTAGGGACAGAAAACTATAGGTAGGAAGAGTGTCAGTTTCTTTCACTGTGATAATCCTTGTTTCTAGGGACAAAGAAGGAAAGTGAGGGAAATTCTCCTTGTGCTATAGTGTGCTTTAAAAAAACATTTTTTCTAGGGACAGAAAACTATAGGTAGGAAGAGTGTCAGTTTCTTTCACTGTGATAATCCTTGTTTCTAGGGACAGGGAAGGACAGTGAGGAAAATTCTCCTTGTGCTATAGTGTGCTTTAAAAAAACATTTTTTCTAGGGACAGAAAACTATAGGTAGGAAGAGTGTCAGTGTGTTTTACTGTGCGAATCCTTGTTTCTAGGGACAGGGAAGGACAGTGAGGGAATTCTCCTTGTGCTATAGTGTGCTTTAAAAAAACATTTTTTCTAGGGACAGAAAACTATAGGTAGGGAGAGTGTCAGTGTGTTTTACTGTGCGAATCCTTGTTTCTAGGGACAGGGAAGGACAGTGAGGGAATTCTCCTTGTGCTATAGTGTGCTTTAAAAAAACATTTTTTCTAGGGACAGAAAACTATAGGTAGGGAGAGTGTCAGTGTGTTTTACTGTGCAAATCCTTGTTTCTAGGGACAGGGAAGGACAGTGAGGGAATTCTCCTTGTGCTATAGTGTGCTTTAAAAAAACATTTTTTCTAGGGACAGAAAACTATAGGTAGGGAGAGTGTCAGTGTGTTTTACTGTGCGAATCCTTGTTTCTAGGGACAGGGAAGGACAGTGAGGGAATTCTCCTTGTGCTATAGTGTGCTTTAAAAAAACATTTTTTCTAGGGACAGAAAACTATAGGTAGGAAGAGTGTCAGTTTCTTTCACTGTGATAATCCTTGTTTCTAGGGACAAAGAAGGAAAGTGAGGGAAATTCTCCTTGTGCTATAGTGTGCTTTAAAAAAACATTTTTTCTAGGGACAGAAAACTATAGGTAGGGAGAGTGTCAGTGTGTTTTACTGTGCGAATCCTTGTTTCTAGGGACAGGGAAGGACAGTGAGAGAATTCTCCTTGTGCTATAGTGTGCTTTAAAAAAACATTTTTTCTAGGGACAGAAAACTATAGGTAGGGAGAGTGTCAGTGTGTTTTACTGTGCGAATCCTTGTTTCTAGGGACAGGGAAGGACAGTGAGGGAATTCTCCTTGTGCTATAGTGTGCTTTAAAAAAACATTTTTTCTAGGGACAGAAAACTATAGGTAGGGAGAGTGTCAGTGTGTTTTACTGTGCGAATCCTTGTTTCTAGGGACAGGGAAGGACAGTGAGGGAATTCTCCTTGTGCTATAGTGTGCTTTAAAAAAACATTTTTTCTAGGGACAGAAAACTATAGGTAGGGAGAGTGTCAGTGTGTTTTACTGTGCGAATCCTTGTTTCTAGGGACAGGGAACGACAGTGAGGGAATTCTCCTTGTGCTATAGTGTGCTTTAAAAAAACATTTTTTCTAGGGACAGAAAACTATAGGTAGGAAGAGTGTCAGTTTCTTTCACTGTGATAATCCTTGTTTCTAGGGACAAAGAAGGAAAGTGAGGGAAATTCTCCTTGTGCTATAGTGTGCTTTAAAAAAACATTTTTTCTAGGGACAGAAAACTATAGGTAGGGAGAGTGTCAGTGTGTTTTACTGTGCGAATCCTTGTTTCTAGGGACAGGGAAGGACAGTGAGAGAATTCTCCTTGTGCTATAGTGTGCTTTAAAAAAACATTTTTTCTAGGGACAGAAAACTATAGGTAGGGAGAGTGTCAGTGTGTTTTACTGTGCGAATCCTTGTTTCTAGGGACAGGGAAGGACAGTGAGGGAATTCTCCTTGTGCTATAGTGTGCTTTAAAAAAACATTTTTTCTAGGGACAGAAAACTATAGGTAGGGAGAGTGTCAGTGTGTTTTACTGTGCGAATCCTTGTTTCTAGGGACAGGGAAGGACAGTGAGGGAATTCTCCTTGTGCTATAGTGTGCTTTAAAAAAACATTTTTTCTAGGGACAGAAAACTATAGGTAGGGAGAGTGTCAGTGTGTTTTACTGTGCGAATCCTTGTTTCTAGGGACAGGGAACGACAGTGAGGGAATTCTCCTTGTGCTATAGTGTGCTTTAAAAAAACATTTTTTCTAGGGACAGAAAACTATAGGTAGGAAGAGTGTCAGTTTCTTTCACTGTGATAATCCTTGTTTCTAGGGACAAAGAAGGAAAGTGAGGGAAATTCTCCTTGTGCTATAGTGTGCTTTAAAAAAACATTTTTTCTAGGGACAGAAAACTATAGGTAGGGAGAGTGTCAGTGTGTTTTACTGTGCGAATCCTTGTTTCTAGGGACAGGGAAGGACAGTGAGAGAATTCTCCTTGTGCTATAGTGTGCTTTAAAAAAACATTTTTTCTAGGGACAGAAAACTATAGGTAGGGAGAGTGTCAGTGTGTTTTACTGTGCGAATCCTTGTTTCTAGGGACAGGGAAGGACAGTGAGGGAATTCTCCTTGTGCTATAGTGTGCTTTAAAAAAACATTTTTTCTAGGGACAGAAAACTATAGGTAGGGAGAGTGTCAGTGTGTTTTACTGTGCGAATCCTTGTTTCTAGGGACAGGGAACGACAGTGAGGGAATTCTCCTTGTGCTATAGTGTGCTTTAAAAAAACATTTTTTCTAGGGACAGAAAACTATAGGTAGGGAGAGTGTCAGTGTGTTTTACTGTGCGAATCCTTGTTTCTAGGGACAGGGAAGGACAGTGAGAGAATTCTCCTTGTGCTATAGTGTGCTTTAAAAAAACATTTTTTCTAGGGACAGAAAACTATAGGTAGGGAGAGTGTCAGTGTGTTTTACTGTGCGAATCCTTGTTTCTAGGGACAGGGAAGGACAGTGAGAGAATTCTCCTTGTGCTATAGTGTGCTTTAAAAAAACATTTTTTCTAGGGACAGAAAACTATAGGTAGGGAGAGTGTCAGTGTGTTTTACTGTGCGAATCCTTGTTTCTAGGGACAGGGAAGGACAGTGAGGGAATTCTCCTTGTGCTATAGTGTGCTTTAAAAAAACATTTTTTCTAGGGACAGAAAACTATAGGTAGGGAGAGTGTCAGTGTGTTTTACTGTGCGAATCCTTGTTTCTAGGGACAGGGAACGACAGTGAGGGAATTCTCCTTGTGCTATAGTGTGCTTTAAAAAAACATTTTTTCTAGGGACAGAAAACTATAGGTAGGGAGAGTGTCAGTGTGTTTTACTGTGCGAATCCTTGTTTCTAGGGACAGGGAAGGACAGTGAGAGAATTCTCCTTGTGCTATAGTGTGCTTTAAAAAAACATTTTTTCTAGGGACAGAAAACTATAGGTAGGGAGAGTGTCAGTGTGTTTTACTGTGCGAATCCTTGTTTCTAGGGACAGGGAACGACAGTGAGGGAATTCTCCTTTTGCTATAGTGTGCTTTAAAAAAACATTTTTTCTAGGGACAGAAAACTATAGGTAGGGAGAGTGTCAGTGTGTTTTACTGTGCGAATCCTTGTTTCTAGGGACAGGGAACGACAGTGAGGGAATTCTCCTTGTGCTATAGTGTGCTTTAAAAAAACATTTTTTCTAGGGACAGAAAACTATAGGTAGGGAGAGTGTCAGTGTGTTTTACTGTGTGAATCCTTGTTTCTAGGGACAGGGAACGACAGTGAGGGAATTCTCCTTGTGCTATAGTGTGCTTTAAAAAAACATTTTTTCTAGGGACAGAAAACTATAGGTAGGAAGAGTGTCAGTTTCTTTCACTGTGATAATCCTTGTTTCTAGGGACAAAGAAGGAAAGTGAGGGAAATTCTCCTTGTGCTATAGTGTGCTTTAAAAAAACATTTTTTCTAGGGACAGAAAACTATAGGTAGGGAGAGTGTCAGTGTGTTTTACTGTGCGAATCCTTGTTTCTAGGGACAGGGAAGGACAGTGAGAGAATTCTCCTTGTGCTATAGTGTGCTTTAAAAAAACATTTTTTCTAGGGACAGAAAACTATAGGTAGGGAGAGTGTCAGTGTGTTTTACTGTGCGAATCCTTGTTTCTAGGGACAGGGAAGGACAGTGAGGGAATTCTCCTTGTGCTATAGTGTGCTTTAAAAAAACATTTTTTCTAGGGACAGAAAACTATAGGTAGGGAGAGTGTCAGTGTGTTTTACTGTGCGAATCCTTGTTTCTAGGGACAGGGAACGACAGTGAGGGAATTCTCCTTGTGCTATAGTGTGCTTTAAAAAAACATTTTTTCTAGGGACAGAAAACTATAGGTAGGGAGAGTGTCAGTGTGTTTTACTGTGCGAATCCTTGTTTCTAGGGACAGGGAAGGACAGTGAGAGAATTCTCCTTGTGCTATAGTGTGCTTTAAAAAAACATTTTTTCTAGGGACAGAAAACTATAGGTAGGGAGAGTGTCAGTGTGTTTTACTGTGCGAATCCTTGTTTCTAGGGACAGGGAACGACAGTGAGGGAATTCTCCTTTTGCTATAGTGTGCTTTAAAAAAACATTTTTTCTAGGGACAGAAAACTATAGGTAGGGAGAGTGTCAGTGTGTTTTACTGTGCGAATCCTTGTTTCTAGGGACAGGGAAGGACAGTGAGGGAATTCTCCTTGTGCTATAGTGTGCTTTAAAAAAAACATTTTTTCTAGGGACAGAAAACTATAGGTAGGGAGAGTGTCAGTGTGTTTTACTGTGCGAATCCTTGTTTCTAGGGACAGGGAAGGACAGTGAGGGAATTCTCCTTGTGCTATAGTGTGCTTTAAAAAAACATTTTTACTAGGGACAGAAAACTATAGGTAGGGAGAGTGTCAGTGTGTTTTACTGTGCGAATCCTTGTTTCTAGGGACAGGGAACGACAGTGAGGGAATTCTCCTTGTGCTATAGTGTGCTTTAAAAAAACATTTTTTCTAGGGACAGAAAACTATAGGTAGGGAGAGTGTCAGTGTGTTTTACTGTGCGAATCCTTGTTTCTAGGGACAGGGAAGGACAGTGAGAGAATTCTCCTTGTGCTATAGTGTGCTTTAAAAAAACATTTTTTCTAGGGACAGAAAACTATAGGTAGGGAGAGTGTCAGTGTGTTTTACTGTGCGAATCCTTGTTTCTAGGGACAGGGAAGGACAGTGAGGGAATTCTCCTTGTGCTATAGTGTGCTTTAAAAAAACATTTTTTCTAGGGACAGAAAACTATAGGTAGGGAGAGTGTCAGTGTGTTTTACTGTGCGAATCCTTGTTTCTAGGGACAGGGAACGACAGTGAGGGAATTCTCCTTGTGCTATAGTGTGCTTTAAAAAAACATTTTTTCTAGGGACAGAAAACTATAGGTAGGGAGAGTGTCAGTGTGTTTTACTGTGCGAATCCTTGTTTCTAGGGACAGGGAAGGACAGTGAGGGAATTCTCCTTGTGCTATAGTGTGCTTTAAAAAAACATTTTTTCTAGGGACAGAAAACTATAGGTAGGGAGAGTGTCAGTGTGTTTTACTGTGCGAATCCTTGTTTCTAGGGACAGGGAAGGACAGTGAGGGAATTCTCCTTGTGCTATAGTGTGCTTTAAAAAAAACATTTTTTCTAGGGACAGAAAACTATAGGTAGGGAGAGTGTCAGTGTGTTTTACTGTGCGAATCCTTGTTTCTAGGGACAGGGAAGGACAGTGAGGGAATTCTCCTTGTGCTATAGTGTGCTTTAAAAAAACATTTTTTCTAGGGACAGAAAACTATAGGTAGGGAGAGTGTCAGTGTGTTTTACTGTGCGAATCCTTGTTTCTAGGGACAGGGAAGGACAGTGAGGGAATTCTCCTTGTGCTATAGTGTGCTTTAAAAAAACATTTTTTCTAGGGACAGAAAACTATAGGTAGGGAGAGTGTCAGTGTGTTTTACTGTGCGAATCCTTGTTTCTAGGGACAGGGAAGGACAGTGAGGGAATTCTCCTTGTGCTATAGTGTGCTTTAAAAAAAACATTTTTTCTAGGGACAGAAAACTATAGGTAGGGAGAGTGTCAGTGTGTTTTACTGTGCGAATCCTTGTTTCTAGGGACAGGGAAGGACAGTGAGAGAATTCTCCTTGTGCTATAGTGTGCTTTAAAAAAACATTTTTTCTAGGGACAGAAAACTATAGGTAGGGAGAGTGTCAGTGTGTTTTACTGTGCGAATCCTTGTTTCTAGGGACAGGGAAGGACAGTGAGGGAATTCTCCCTGTGCTATAGTGTGCTTTAAAAAAACATTTTTTCTAGGGACAGAAAACTATAGGTAGGGAGAGTGTCAGTGTGTTTTACTGTGCGAATCCTTGTTTCTAGGGACAGGGAAGGACAGTGAGGGAATTCTCCTTGTGCTATAGTGTGCTTTAAAAAAACATTTTTACTAGGGACAGAAAACTATAGGTAGGGAGAGTGTCAGTGTGTTTTACTGTGCGAATCCTTGTTTCTAGGGACAGGGAACGACAGTGAGGGAATTCTCCTTGTGCTATAGTGTGCTTTAAAAAAACATTTTTTCTAGGGACAGAAAACTATAGGTAGGGAGAGTGTCAGTGTGTTTTACTGTGCGAATCCTTGTTTCTAGGGACAGGGAAGGACAGTGAGAGAATTCTCCTTGTGCTATAGTGTGCTTTAAAAAAACATTTTTTCTAGGGACAGAAAACTATAGGTAGGGAGAGTGTCAGTGTGTTTTACTGTGCGAATCCTTGTTTCTAGGGACAGGGAAGGACAGTGAGGGAATTCTCCTTGTGCTATAGTGTGCTTTAAAAAAACATTTTTTCTAGGGACAGAAAACTATAGGTAGGGAGAGTGTCAGTGTGTTTTACTGTGCGAATCCTTGTTTCTAGGGACAGGGAACGACAGTGAGGGAATTCTCCTTGTGCTATAGTGTGCTTTAAAAAAACATTTTTTCTAGGGACAGAAAACTATAGGTAGGGAGAGTGTCAGTGTGTTTTACTGTGCGAATCCTTGTTTCTAGGGACAGGGAAGGACAGTGAGGGAATTCTCCTTGTGCTATAGTGTGCTTTAAAAAAACATTTTTTCTAGGGACAGAAAACTATAGGTAGTGAGAGTGTCAGTGTGTTTTACTGTGCGAATCCTTGTTTCTAGGGACAGGGAAGGACAGTGAGGGAATTCTCCTTGTGCTATAGTGTGCTTTAAAAAAAACATTTTTTCTAGGGACAGAAAACTATAGGTAGGGAGAGTGTCAGTGTGTTTTACTGTGCGAATCCTTGTTTCTAGGGACAGGGAAGGACAGTGAGGGAATTCTCCTTGTGCTATAGTGTGCTTTAAAAAAACATTTTTTCTAGGGACAGAAAACTATAGGTAGGGAGAGTGTCAGTGTGTTTTACTGTGCGAATCCTTGTTTCTAGGGACAGGGAAGGACAGTGAGGGAATTCTCCTTGTGCTATAGTGTGCTTTAAAAAAACATTTTTTCTAGGGACAGAAAACTATAGGTAGGAAGAGTGTCAGTTTCTTTCACTGTGATAATCCTTGTTTCTAGGGACAAAGAAGGAAAGTGAGGGAAATTCTCCTTGTGCTATAGTGTGCTTTAAAAAAACATTTTTTCTAGGGACAGAAAACTATAGGTAGGGAGAGTGTCAGTGTGTTTTACTGTGCGAATCCTTGTTTCTAGGGACAGGGAAGGACAGTGAGGGAATTCTCCTTGTGCTATAGTGTGCTTTAAAAAAACATTTTTTCTAGGGACAGAAAACTATAGGTAGGGAGAGTGTCAGTGTGTTTTACTGTGCGAATCCTTGTTTCTAGGGACAGGGAAGGACAGTGAGGGAATTCTCCTTGTGCTATAGTGTGCTTTAAAAAAACATTTTTTCTAGGGACAGAAAACTATAGGTAGGGAGAGTGTCAGTGTGTTTTACTGTGCGAATCCTTGTTTCTAGGGACAGGGAAGGACAGTGAGGGAATTCTCCTTGTGCTATAGTGTGCTTTAAAAAAACATTTTTTCTAGGGACAGAAAACTATAGGTAGGGAGAGTGTCAGTGTGTTTTACTGTGTGAATCCTTGTTTCTAGGGACAGGGAAGGACAGTGAGGGAATTCTCCTTGTGCTATAGTGTGCTTTAAAAAAATTTTTTTCTAGGGACAGAAAACTATAGGTAGGAAGAGTGTCAGTTTCTTTCACTGTGATAATCCTTGTTTCTAGGGACAAAGAAGGAAAGTGAGGGAAATTCTCCTTGTGCTATAGTGTGCTTTAAAAAAACATTTTTTCTAGGGACAGAAAACTATAGGTAGGAAGAGTGTCAGTTTCTTTCACTGTGATAATCCTTGTTTCTAGGGACAGGGAAGGAAAGTGAGGGAAATTCTCCTTGTGCTATAGTGTGCTTTAAAAAAACATTTTTTCTAGGGACAGAAAACTATAGGTAGGAAGAGTGTCAGTTTCTTTCACTGTGATAATCCTTGTTTCTAGGGACAGGGAAGGACAGTGAGGGAAATTCTCCTTGTGCTATAGTGTGCTAAAGCATTCCTCATCAACCATCTTTGAAATCCTTGTTTTTTTGGACAGTCAGGGAAATTGTCGTTGTGCTATTCTGTGCAAAAGCAATCATCCTCAACCATATTTAGAAATCCTTAAGTAAAGGGACAGAGAAGGACACCTGAAGGTAGCCCTTATTGCTTTTTTCCCATCTCCCTGCAGGCCATCTATTAGAATGTCTGGAAGGCAAACAAGGAGAGGCAGACAGTCAGGAGGCAATAAAAGAGGGCAAGCAGGCTCTGTGTCTGGGGGCAACAGTGCTGGTCGTGGACGCGGTGCATTGTCATCAGCACATGGCCATGGGACACGCTTGTCCTTCTTTTCGGCAGCTGGACATGTTGAGCCACATCATGCCGTAGACTTGGTAGAGTGGATGACCAAGCCCTCCTCCTCCTCCTCATCCTCTCTCACCCAGGCTCAGGGTACTGGAAATAGCAGCTGCCAAAGCGTCCTCTTCCCTGGTATCAATGTCAGACTCATCATCAGTCACTCCTTCCCTAGACCCACCATGTCCTCCTCCTGAGGAGTCCCCCGAACTGTTTGAGCACAGTGTTGGGTACATGCTCCAGGAGGATGCCCAGCGTTTCGAAGGGTCTGATGATGAAACCCAGCTACAGGAAGGCAGTAGCGTGAGAGCAGACAGAGGGGATGCTCAAGAAGGACACCAATCTGGCAGTCATGTTCCAGCAGCTGCAGCATACTGCCAGATTGGCTCCAGTGATGAGGAGGGAGGGGATGATGAGGTCACTGACTCCACGTGGGTGCCTAATAGGAGAGAGGAGGAGGAGGAGGATGAGGAGGAGGCACATCTCCAACGAGGCAGGATGCCCTTTGGTGGCCAGCGTAAGGGCAGTACACCGACGGAATCACACCGCAGAGCTCCGCCTGTGCAGGGCGCTGCCTCTGCCCGTCATTCAAAAAGTTCTTTGGTGTGGGCCTTTTTTGAGGCTAGTGCATCAGATCGCACAGCTGCTGTTTGCAACATATGTCTCAAGCGTATATCGCGTGGCCAAAACATCAGCCGCTTGGGTACCACATGCCTGACCAGACATATGTTGACCTGCCATGCAGCTCGTTGGCAAGCCTACCTCAAAGACCCACACCAAAGAACAAAGCGGACCTCTCCTTGCACCGCATCAGCTGGGATCTCCAACCCCACTATAACTTCAGTCCTCTCTGAAACATGCACTGAGAGGAATGAAGGTGTAGAATTAGGTGTGTCACAGCCAAGTACTTGCGGCCACTCTGCTAGCAGTACACCGACGTCCGATTCTAGCAGGCAAATTTCCCTGCCCCAGCTGCTGGACCGTCGAAAGAAGTTCACTCCCAGCCATCCACATGCCCAGCGGTTGAATGCTAGCTTGGCTAAATTGCTAGCGCTTCAACTGCTGCCTTTTCAGTTGGTAGACTCGGCCCCCTTCCGTGAGTTTGTGCAATGTGCGGTTCCTCAGTGGCAGGTTCCCAAACGCCACTTTTTCTCACGGAAGGCTATTCCGGCTCTCTACCGGCATGTGGAAGGCAATGTCTTGGCCTCGCTGGACAGGGCGGTCAGCGGTAAGGTGCATATTACCGCTGACTCATGGTCCAGCAGGCATGGACAGGGACGTTACCTTTCTTTCACGGCCCATTGGGTCACTCTTTTGGCAGCTGGGAAGGATGCAGGACAAGGTGCAGTAGTGTTGGAGGTTGTTCCACCGCCACGCCTCCAAAATGCTACTACTGGTTGTGACACACCTCTCTCCTCCACCCCCTCCTCTTCTTCTTCCTCCATGGCCTCTTCCTGTGGTTTGTCCTCGGAACCAGCGGTGCTCCGTAGGCGTTCAAGGGGCTACGCAAGTACGCAGGCAAAAAGATGCCATGCCGTGCTTGCGCTGGTGTGTTTGGGGGACAGAAGCCACACTGGGGCAGAGGTCCTGTCTGCTCTGCAGGGCCAGGCCGAGAGGTGGTTGACGCCACGCCAGCTTAAGCCAGGAATGGTGGTTTGCGACAATGGCACCAACCTCCTCTCCGCCCTCCGACAGGGACAACTGACCCATGTGCCCTGTGTGGCTCACGTCCTTAACCTGGTGGTGCAGCGGTTCTTGGGCAGGTACCCGGGCTTACAGGATGTCCTGAGGCAGGCCAGGAAAGTCTGTGTGCATTTCCGCAGATCTTATAATGCCAGTGCTCGCCTGGCTGAGCTACAAAAGGAGTTGAACCTGCCCAAGAACCGCCTTATATGTGACATGCCCACCAGGTGGAACTCAACGTTGGCCATGCTGCAGCGGCTGCACACGCAGCAGAGGGCCATCAATGAGTACCTGTGCGACTACGGCACCAGGACAGGGTCAGGGGAGCTTGGTTTTTTTTCTCCACGCCAGTGGGGCATGATCAGGGATGCATGCACTGTCCTGGCACCATTTGAGGAGGCCACGAGGATGGTGAGCAGTGACAGTGCATGCATCAGTGACACTGTACCTCTTGTCCACCTGTTGGAGCACACGCTGCGTGGAATAATGGACAGGGCACTTGAGGCAGAACAGAGGCAGGAAGAGGAGGACTTCCTTGCCTCTCAAGGCCCCCTTTACCCAGACAGTGTTCCTTCTGTCCCACCCATCGCACAGGAAGAGGAGGAGGAGGAGGAGGAGGAGGATTGTGTCAGCATGGAGGTGGAGGCTGGCACTCAGCATCATCAGCAGCAGTCTTTTAGGGATGATTTACAGTCCCAAGAAACCAGTGGACTTGTACGTGGCTGGGAGGAGGTGGCTGCGGATCATGTCGTCCTTAGTGACCCAGAGGACTCCGGAGCGAATGCCTCAGCAAACCTACGCTGCATGGCCTCCCTGATCCTGCAAAGTCTGCGGAAGGATCCTCGTATTCTTCGGATCAAGGAGAGGGACCATTACTGGCTGGCCACTCTCCTTGATCCACGGTACAAGGGTAAGGTTGCGGACCTTATGTTACCGTCGCAGAGGGAGCAGAGGATGAGACAACTCCGGGAGGCCTTGCAGAAAGGTCTGTGCAACGCGTTCCCAGAGACTGGGAGGTTACAAACTCCTGGTCCTGGACAACGAGTTGCTGAGGCTTCGGCCAGTCAAAGAAGGAGCGGTGGGGAAGGTGGCCGTCTGACCGATGCGTTCAGACAATTCTTTAGTCCGCAGCCCCAAAGTATGATCGGTTCCAGCAACCATCGCCAGCGTCTGATAAACATGGTGCAGGAATATCTAGGGGCAAGGTCAGACTTGGACACCTTCCCCACCGAAAATCCTCTGGCTTACTGGGTCTTGAGGATGGATCACTGGCCAGAGCTTGCACAGTATGCAATTGAGCTACTGGCCTGTCCTGCATCCAGCGTTCTTTCGGAACGCACATTCAGTGCTGCTGGAGGATTTGTCACGGATCACAGGGTGCGCCTGTCCACCGACTCGGTTGATCGACTGACTTTCATCAAGATGAACCAGTCTTGGATCACCACCAGCTACCACACACCTGATGCTGATATAACAGACTAATTGATTTTAACATGTCACATCCCTTCAAGACTGATGCTGATGCTGAGTGCCTGTGCTGTTATGTTGACTGGCTATCCTCCTCCTCCGAGTCCTCAATGATACGATTGATGATGATAGCTTGGAAGATCATTTTTGTTTAAGGGTACCGCCACCAGTGGCTAAGGCCCAATTTTTCAGCCCCTGTTTTACAGGGGCGTGTAATTACAGTTTTTTTAGCAATAATTTGCCATAGGGCTCATTGCTGTGCTCCAAGTACAGTATCTGTGAGGGGTTGGAGTGTTGTGGCACCAGTGCCTAAGGCCCAATTTTTCAGCCCCTGTTTAACAGGGGCGTGTCATTACAATTTTTGATCTAATAATTCACAGCAGGGCCGATTGCTGCACCCACCAAGAGTAACTCTGAGGGCTTACAGTGTTGTGGCAACGCCACCACCACCACCACCACGAAAGGCCCAATTTTTCAGCCCCTGTTCAAAAGGGGCATGTAATTACAATTCTTGATCTAATAATTCACAGCAGGGCCCATTGCTGCACCCACCAAGAGTAACTCTGAGGGCTTACAGTGTTGTGGCAACACCACCACCACCACCACGAAAGGCCCAATTTTTCAGCCCCTGTTCAACAGGGGCATGCAATTACAATTCTTGATCTAATAATTCACAGCAGGGCCCATTGCTGCACCCACCAAGAGTAACTCTGAGGGCTTACAGTGTTGTGGCAACGCCACCACCACCACGAAAGGCCCAATTTTTCAGCCCCTGTTCAAAAGGGGCATGTAATTACAATTCTTGATCTAATAATTCACAGCAGGGCCCATTGCTGCACCCACCAAGAGTAACTCTGAGGGCTTACAGTGTTGTGGCAATGCCACCACCACCACCACCACGAAAGGCCCAATTTTTCAGCCCCTGTTCAAAAGGGGCATGTAATTACAATTCTTGATCTAATAATTCACAGCAGGGCCCATTGCTGCACCCACCAAGAGTAACTCTGAGGGCTTACAGTGTTGTGGCAACGCCACCACCACCACCACCACGAAAGGCCCAATTTTTCAGCCCCTGTTCAAAAGGGGCATGTAATTACAATTCTTGATCTAATAATTCACAGCAGGGCCCATTCCTGCACCCACCAAGAGTAACTCTGAGGGCTTACAGTGTTGTGGCAACGCCACCACCACCACCACCACGAAAGGCCCAATTTTTCAGCCCCTGTTCAAAAGGGGCATGTAATTACAATTCTTGATCTAATAATTCACAGCAGGGCCCATTCCTGCACCCACCAAGAGTAACTCTGAGGGCTTACAGTGTTGTGGCAACACCACCACCACCACCACGAAAGGCCCAATTTTTCAGCCCCTGTTCAACAGGGGCATGCAATTACAATTCTTGATCTAATAATTCACAGCAGGGCCCATTGCTGCACCCACCAAGAGTAACTGTCAGGGCTTACAGTGTTGTGGCACCAGCACCACCATCAAAGGCCCAATTTTTACTACCACTGTTCAACAATTATATGTAATTAAAATTCCTGATATAATAGTTGACAGCAGGGCGTTCCAGCACCAACCAAGAGTAACTGTGAGTGCTTACAGTGTTGTGCCAACACCAACAACTAAGGGGCCTATTTCTGCAGAGTATATACGGCAGGTCCCTACTTTCAAACATCCAACTTACAAACGACTCCTACTTGCAAACGCAAGAAGACAACAGGAAGTGAGAGGAAATCTACCACTAGGAAGGAAAATTCTCTCCTGTAAGAATAAATATGGGAGAAAGGTGTCTCCTCTGTACTGATGCTTTATCAGCAATCCTTGTTTCAAGAAAAACACCACATTTCAAAAACAGTTGTCATTGGGACGGAAAGTGAGGTGAAATGTTCTGAACAGGGGCACAGACAGCAAAACAAATGTTACAGGGGTGATAACCCTTACCTATGTTTTCCAAAAAGTTTAAAAATTGATTTTTGGGCTGGAGCTACACTTCAACAATGTACCTGTTCAAAATTACAAACAGATTCTACATAAGAACAAACCTACAGTCCCTGTCTTGTATGCACCGCCTGTATACGGCTGTTCAGAGTATATAGGGCCTTTTTTATTTTATGTGCGGGGTTCCCCTTAATATCCATACAAGACCCAAAGGGGCTGGTAATGGGCTGGGGTAGGGGGGGGGTCATGGGGTAGCTATGCCATTTTTCTTAAAGATTTTCATCCATATTACCGGGACCAGACATTACATTAAAGCCGCAAGCAGTTTTAAATGGCTTTTTTTTCCTTTAGAAGTGTCATTTTGTGCAGGGACAGTTCTAAACACGGGAAACACGTGGCACTTCACAGGCATACTTTAGACACCCCCCAGGTACGATATTTAAAGGAATATTTGACTTTTTTTTTTTCACTTTATGCATCATTAAAATGACTGCTCCCGAAAAACGACCGTTTTTAAAACTTCTTTTTGCATTGATACATGTCCCCTGGTGCACAACCCAGGTTCCCAAACCCTTTTTAGGACAATAACATGCATAATAGTTGTTATAATTAGCACTTTAGAATTCGAACGTTCGCATCCATTGTATTTAATAGGGTTCTAATGTTCGTACGAACTTTCGGTCCGTTCGCGGGTTCTGGTGCGAACCGAACCCGGGGGTGTTCGGCTCATCACTAGTCCTCACAGTTACTCTTGGTGGGCGCAGGAATGGGCCCAGCTGTGAAATATTAGATCAACATTTTTAATTACATGCCCCTGTTGAACAGGGGCAGAAAAATTGGGCCTTAGGCACTGGTGCTGGTGCCACAACACTGCAATCCCTCACAGATACTGTACTTAGAGCACAGCAATGAGCCCTGTTGCAAAGTATTGCATCAAAAATTGTAATTGTTAAACAGGGGCTGAAAAATTGGGCCTTAGCCACTGGTGGCGGTGCCCATAACCAAAAATGTCCTTTTAAGCTATCAGCATGATTATTGAGGAGGAAGATGATGGTCATTCAGCATAACAGTATAGTCACTCTGCATCAGCATAGGCAGTCTTGAAGGGATCTGACATTTCAAAGAAAATTATTCTGTTACATCAGCATCAGGTGCCTGGTAGCTGGTGGTGATCCAAGACTGATTCATTTTTATGAAGGTCAGTCGATCGACCGAGTCGGTTGACAGGCGCACCCTGTGATCGGTTACAAAGCCTCCAGCAGCACTGAATGTGCATTCCGAAATAACGCTGGATGCAGGACAGGCCAGTATCTCAATTGCATACTGTGCAAGCTCTGGCCAGTGATCCATCCTCAAGACCCAGTAACCCAGAGGATTTTCGGTGGGAAAGGTGTCCAAGTCTGATCTTGCCCCTAGGTATTCCTGCACCATGTAAACCAGACGCTGGCGATGGTTGCTGGAACCGATCATACCTTGGGGCTGCTGACTAAAAAATTGTCTGAACGCATCGGTCAGACGGCCACCTTCTCCACCGCTCCTTCTTTGACTGACCGAAGCCTCAGCAACACGTTGTCCAGGACCAGGAATTTTTAACCTCCCAGTCTCTGGGAACGTGTTGCACATACCTTTCTGCAAGGCCTCCCGAAGATGCCTCATCCTCTGCTCCCTCTGCGATGGCAAGATAAGGTCCGCAACCTTACCCTTGTAATGTGGATCAAGGAGGGTTGCCAGCCAGTAATGATCCCTCTCCTTGATCGCACGAATATGAGGATCCTTACGCAGGCTTTACAGGATCAGGGAGGCCATGCAGCATAGGTTTGCTGAGGCATTCGGAGCCGAGTCCTCTGGGTCACTGAGGACGACATGATCCGCAGCCACATCCTCCCAGCCACGTACAAGTCCGTGGGTGTCTTGGGACTGTAATTGATCCCTTGAAGACTGCTGCTGATGCTGAGTGCTAGTCTCCACCTCCATGCTGACACAATCATCCTCCTCCTCCTCCTCCTCTTCCTGTGTGATAGCCAGGCCAGCAGGAACACTGTCTGGATAATGGGGGCCTTGAGAGGTAAGGAAGTCCTCCTCTTCCTGCCTCTGTTCTGCCTCAATTGCCCTGTCCATTATTCCATGCAGCGTGTGCTCCAACAGGTGGACAAGAGGGACAGTGCCACTGATGCATGCACTGTCACTGCTCACCATTCTAGTGGCCTCCACAAATGGTGCCAGGACAGTGCATGCATCCCTGATCATGGCCCACTGGCGTGGGGAAAGTAATCCAAGCTCCCCTGACCCTGTCCTGGTGCCATATTGCAACAGATACTCATTGATAGCCCTCTGCTGTGTGTGCAGCAGCTGCAGCATGGCCAATGTAGAGTTCCACCTGGTGGGCATGTCACAGATTAGGCGGTTCTTGGGCAGGTTGTAATCCTTTTGCAGCTCAGCCAGCCGAGCACTGGCATTATATGACCGGCGGAAATGCAAAATTTCCTGGCCTGCTTCAGGACCTCCTGTAAGCCCGGGTACCTGCCCAAGAACCACTGCACCACCAAGTTAAGGACATGAGCCAAACAGGGCACATGGGTCAGTTGTCCCTGTCGGAGGGCGGAGAGGAGGTTGGTGCCATTGTCGGAAACCACCTTTCCTGGCTTAAGCTGGCCTGGCGTCAACCACCTCTGAGCCTGCCCCTGCAGAGCTGACAGAATCTCTGCCCCAGTGTGGCTCCTGTCCCCCAAACACACCGGGTCAAGCATAGAGATGTCCCAAACTATTCGCCGGCGAATAGTTCCTGGCGAACATAGCTTGTTCGCGTTCACCGCGGCGGGCGAACATATGCAATGTTCGGTCCGCCACCTATTCGTCATCATTGAGCAAACTTTGACCCTGTACCTCACAGTCAGCAGACACATTCCAGCCAATCAGCAGCATACCCTCCCTCCCAGACCCTCCCACCTCCTGGACAGCATCCATTTTAGATTAATTCGGAAGCTGCAGTCTTAGTGAGAGGAGGGACAGTGTAGCTGCTTATGATGTAATAGGGAAATCTATAGCTAGGCCAGTGTATTCAGTGTCCACTCCAGTCCTGAAAGACTCATCTGATCTCTGCTGTAAGGACAGCATCCTGACAGCACCCCAAAAAAGCCCTTTTTAGGGGTAGGTAGTACATCAGTCTGCTTTTTATTTTTTCCTCTGTAATCCAATTGCAGTTGCCTGCCAGCGTGTGTGTGTCAGGCTCACAGCGTATACTGTGCCCACTTGCCCAGTGCCACCACTCATATATCTGGTGGCACAGTAGATTACATAAAAAAAAAATTTTTTTTTGACTGCAATAGAATAGCAGTCAGTTGCCTGCCAGCGTGTGTGTGTCAGGCTCACAGCGTATACTGTGCCCACTTGCCCAGTGCCACCACTCATATATCTGGTGTCACAGTAGATTACTAGAGTTGAGCGGACACCTGGATGTTCGGGTTCGACGGGTTCGGCCGAACTTCGGAAAAAAGTTCGGGTTCGGGACCGAACTTTAACCCGAACCCGGACCCGAACCCGAACCCGAACCCCATTGAAGTCAATGGGGACCCAGACTTCTAAGGACTAAAAAGGCTCTAAAAAGGTAATGGAAAGGGCTAGAGGGCTGCAAATGGCAGCAAAATGTTGTTAAGAGCATGGCAAGTGCTCTGCAAACAAATGTGGATAGGGAAATAACTTAAAATAACATAAAAAAAAAATAATAATAATAATAATCTGGACCTAGGAGGACGAGGTCCATATGGAGTAGGAGGTTGAGGTGGCGGTGGATGTGGCTGTGTAGGTGGAAGCGGCGGTGGAGGAGGACGAGGTAGCCAACACTGATTCAAAAATACAACAATGGCTGGGTAAGGCCGGTGATGTGTCGAATTCTGTCCCCCATCAAATAGTGTCCACCCTGTACTGCGCTTGCTCAGTATGTAGGACAAGGGGATTTCGAAAATCTCCCAAGACGAACGGCGCCTACGTGGTGAGTTCAGGTGAAGGCCACACCATCCGTGGTTCAAGCCGAGCCAAGTGAGGCCGTGCCCGAAGCGTGGCGATCGAACCGAGCCCGTGAGGGGCCCTGTTACTATGTGCTACCGTATGTCCACTTGGATGGTGGGGCTTGAACCTGCACTCACAGCGCAGGCGCCGTTCATCTTCGGAGATTTTGTGAATCTCCTTGTCCTCTGTACTGCGCAAGCGATGGCCGGACAGTTTTTGTCACAACACCGGTATACATGTCTATTCTGCACAAGGTACGGACAAGTCCTGTGGGATCCATGCCTGGTTCATTTTAATGAACGTGAGCTTGTCCACATTGGCTCTGGACAGGCGGCTGCGCTTGTCTGTGATAACGCCCCCTGCCATGCTAAATACACGTTCAGATAATACACTGGCTGCAGGGCAGGCCAGCACCTCCAAGGCATAAAGGGCAAGCTCAGGCCATGTGCCCAATTTGGAGACCCAGAAGTTAAAGGGGGCAGACCCGTCATCCAGTACGTGTAGGCCTGTGGACACATACTGCTCAACCATGTTGGTGAAATGCTCCCTCCTGCTAAGACATTCCATCTCAGCTGGTGGTGCTGGTTGTTGTGGCGTGCTGACAAAGCTTTTCCACATTTCAGCCATGCTAACCCTGCCTTCTAAGGTGCTGCCGGTGCCCCGGCTGCGTTGGCGACCTCTTCCTCCTCCTCTGCCTTCGCCTTGTGCTTCCACCGTACGCCCGCTGTCAGGTGGGAATGCCACCAGCAGCGCGTCTACCAGCGTGCGCTTGTACTCGCGCATCTTACGATCCCGCTCCAGTGAGGGAATTAAGGACGGTACATTGTCCTTGTAACGGGGATCCAGCAGGGTGGCCACCCAGTAATCAGCACCAGTTAAAATGTGGGCAACTCGGCGGTCATTGCGGAAACACTGCAGCATGTAATCGCTCATGTGTGCCAGGCTGCCCAGAGGCAAAGAAAAGCTGTCCTCTGTGATAGGTGTATCGTCTGTGTCCTCTGTATCCCCCCAGCCACGCACCAGTGATGGCCACGAGCTGGTCTGGGTGCCACCCTGCTGTGAAAATGGCTCCTCCTCCTCCTCCTCCTCCTCCATCTCCTCCTCCACCTCGTCATCCTCCAGAACTGTGCCCTTTCTGCCGGACAATTGTGTACCTGGCGTTTGTTGGTGCAGGAACCCACCCTCGTAGCCACTTGTGAAAGACTGCCCTGAAAGCCTTTGAAATGATCCCGCTTCCTCCTCCTCCTCCTCATCCTCCTGTGCCACATCCTCTTCCATCATCGCCCAAAGCGTTTTTTCAAGGAGGCATAGAACTGGGATAGTAACGCTAAGAACGGCGCCATTGGCACTGGACATGTTGGTGGAGTACTCGAAACAGCGCAACAAGGCACACAGGTCTCGCATGGAGGCCCAGTTATTGGTGGTGAAGTGGTGCTGTTCCGCAGAGCGACTCACGCGTGATTTTTGCAGCTGAAACTCCACTATCGCCTGCTGCTGCTCGCACAGTCTGGCCAGCATGTGCAAGGTGGAGTTCCACCTTGTGGGCACGTCACATATGAGGCGGTGAGCGGGAAGGCCGAAGTTACGCTGCAGCGCTGACAGGCGAGCAGCAGCAGGGTGAGAACGCCGAAAGTGCGCACACACAGCCCGCACTTTCTGCAGCAGCTCTGGCATATTGGGGTAATTTTTAAGGAACCTCTGGACCACCAAGTTCAGCACATGCGCCAGGCAAGGGATGTGCGTCAAACCGGCTAGGCCCAGAGCTGCTACGAGATTTCGCCCATTATCGCACACCACCAGGCTGGGCTTGAGGCTCACTGACAGCAACCACTCATTGGTCTGTTGTTCCATGTCCCTCCACAACTCCTGCGCGGTGTGGGGTTTTTCCCCCTAACAGGAAAGTTTTAAAACTGCCTGCTGTCGTTTACCCCTGGCTGTGCTGAAGTTGGTGGTGAAGGTGTTACGCTGACCGGATGAGGAGGCGGTAGAGGATCAGGAAGCGGAGTAGGAGGAGTTAGCAACAGGAGGCAAACTGAAGCGCCCTGCAATCCTCGGTGGTGGAAGGACATGCGCCAAACTGCTATCTGCCTTAGGCCCAGCCGCCACTGAATTTACCCAGTGTGCTGTTAGGGAGATATAACGTCCCTGACCGTGCTTACTGGTCCACGCATCCGTAGTTAGGTGGACCTTGCCACAGATGGCGTTGCGCAGTGCACACCTGATTTTGTCCCCCACTTGGTTGTGCAGGGAAGGGATGGCTCGCCTGGAAAAATAGTGGCGGCTGGGCACGACGTACTGTGGGACAGCCAATGCCATCAGGCTTTTAAAACTCTGCGTCTCCACCAGACGGAATGACAGCATTTCAAAGGCCAGGAGTTTTGAAATGCTGGCATTCAGGGCCAGGGATCGCGGGTGGCTAGGGGGGTACTTCCTCTTCCGCTCCAATGTTTGGGAGATAGAGAGCTGAACGCTTCCATGGGACATTGTGGAGATGGTTGGTGACCCAGGTGGTAGTGTTGCTGGCAGATCCTCTGTTTGCGGGGTGGCAGGTGCCACTGTCACTACAGAGGTGGATGAAGAGGCCGAGACTGCAGCAGAAGAGGAAGCAGGAGGAGCCAGAGACCTTTCTTGGTTTTTGAGGTGTCTACTCCACTGCAGCTCGTGCTTTGCACTTAGATGCCTGGTCATGCAGGTTGTGCTCAGGTTGAGAACGTTTATGCCTCACTTCAGGCTCTGATTGCACAGCGTGCAAACCACTCGTGTCTTGTCATCAGCACATTGTGTGAAGAACTGCCACGCTGGGGAACTCCTTGGACCTGGCTTTGGTGTGCTCGGTCCCTTGCTGCGTTGGGCAGTAGCAGACATACTGTCTAGCTGACAGACGCTCCGCTTTTGCACCCTGCTCCCTCTTCTGCTGTGCTGGTGGCTCTGTGCGACCACCGCCTCTTCCTCCAAACTACACTGGTCACCTGCATAACGTTGATTCCATGTGGGGTCGAGGACCTCATCGTCCTCCACATCATCTTCCACCCAGTCTTCACCCCTGCCCTCCTTGTCTGTCTGCACAATTGCGAAAGCAGCAGCAGTTGGCACCTGTGTTTCGTCATCATCCGAGACGTACTGCGATGGTCCTCCCATGTACTCATCATGAAACATAAGTGGTTGGGCATCGGTGCACTCAATCTCTTCCACTTCTGGGGCAGGGCTAGGTGGATGGCCCTGGGAAACCCTGCTAACAGAGTCATCGAAAAGCAGAAGAGACTGCTGCATGATTTGGGGCTCAGACTGCTTGGCTGATTTGCAAGGGGGTGAGGTGAAAGACTGATGGACATGGGTTTCAGGTGCCAACTCTGTTCTTTCATCAGAAGAGTGGGTGGGAGACAATGTGAAGGAACCCGAGGCACTGTCAGCAACCCAATCTACTATCGCCTGTACTTGTCCTGGCCTAAACATTGATACAGCCTCATTAGGCGCGACAAAATACCGCCGCAGGCTCGGTCGCCTACTCGCACCTGAGGAAGGTGTTTCACTTGTGCCTGTATCTGGCACAGATCCACCACGTCCTCTCCCTGCAACAGGAGCTCCACCAGCAACACCACGACCGGGGCCACCACGTCCCTTTTGACCTTCTCCTCATATTTTCAAAATTTAGGATCTTGCCCTAAATGGGTGTTTTTGGAAGCGCAGAACACAACCAAAGTACGTAACCGCTGAATCGCACAGCTACAGAACTGCAGAAAATGCTATTCAAAAAAAAGTTGTTTTTTTAGTATAGCACAGTAGGAGAAAACTATATAGAAATTGTTTATTTCACACACCTCAAAATATGTATAACACACTGCAAACTTTTTTTTGTGCCCCTAAACGGCGTTTTTTTGAAGAGCAGAACACACCCACAGTACGTAACCGCTAAATCGCACAGCTACAGAACTGCAGAAAATGCTATTAAAAAAAAATGTTGTTTTTTTAGTATAGCACAGTAGGAGAAAACTATATAGAAATTGTTTATTTCACACACCTCAAAATATGTATAACACACTGCAAACTTTTTTTTGTGCCCCTAAACGGCGTTTTTTTGGAAGAGCAGAACACACCCACAGTACGTAACCGCTGAATCGCACAGCTACAGAACTGCAGAAAATGCTATTAAAAAAAAATGTTGTTTTTTTAGTATAGCACAGTAGGAGAAAACTATATAGAAATTGTTCATTTTACACACCTCAAAATATGTATAACACACTGCAAACTTTTTTTTGTGCCCCTAAACGGCGTTTTTTGGAAGAGCAGAACACACCCACAGTACGTAACCGCTGAATCGCACAGCTACAGAACTGCAGAAAATGCTATTCAAAAAAAATGTTGTTTTTTTAGTATAGCACAGTAGGAGAAAACTATATAGAAATTGTTTATTTCACACACCTCAAAATATGTATAACACACTGCAAACTTTTTTTTGTGCCCCTAAACGGCGTTTTTTGCAAGCGTACATTAAAGTGCAATTTTTTTTTATTTTTTTTTTTTGCCCTAAACGGGTCTTTTTTTGCACGAGCAAAATAAAATGCTTTTTTTTTTTGCCCTATGGGTCTTTTGGAAAAGAGCACAATAAAGTGCCTTTTTTTTCCCCCTAAAAGTTAGATTTTCTCTGACACTGGGCTCATGGCAGTGTAAAAAGACTGCACTGCAACACAAATAGGTAAACCTATGCAGATCGCTGATTTTAATCTCTGAATCTGGACTCCTATATAATATTCTCTCTCCCTGAAAGCACCAACACAGGAACCTGGCCCTACACTACACTATCTCTCTATCTTTTCCCTCAGATTGTAGAATCAGGACTACCTCATCTATCTTTCTATCTCTCCCTAAAAGCAGCAGCAGCAGACTAGATCCTCTCCCTATCTATTCTGAAGCAGAGTGACATGTGTGCTGTGTGCCTCTAGCTTATATAGAAGCTGGGTCACATGTTGCACTGACCAATCACAGCCATGCCATTAGTAGGCATGGCTATGATGGCCTCTAAGGGCACACCATCTAATCAAAAGGTGATTGGCTGGCCCCTGAAGCATTTCTAAATGCGTAATTAGATTGCGAAACCCGAACCCGAACCCGGACTTTTGGGCAAAGTCCGGGTTCGGGAAAAAGCTAAAGTTCGGTTCGGAACCCGAACTTTACAGTTGGGGTTCGCTCAACACTATAGATTACATTTAAAAAAATGACTGCAATAGAATAGGAGTCAGTTCCCTGCCAGCGTGTGTGTGTCAGGCTCACAGCGTATACTGTGCCCACTTGCCCAGTGCCACCACTCATATATCTGGTGTCACAGTAGATTACATTTTTTTTAAAAACAACAATTTTGACTGCAATAGAATAGCAGTCAGTTCCCTGCCAGCGTGTGTGTGTCAGGCTCACAGCGTATACTGTGCCCACTTGCCCAGTGCCACCACTCATATATCTGGTGTCACAGTAGATTACATTTAAGAAAATTTTTGTTTTGCTTGCAATAGAAAAGCAGTCAGTTCCCTGCCAGCGTGTATTTGTCAGGCTCACAGCATATACTGTGCCCATTTGCCCAGTTCCACCACTCATATATCTTGTGTCACAGTAGATTACATTTAAAAATTTTATTATTTTTTTTTACTGCAATAGAATAGCAGTCAGTTGCCTGCCAGCGTGTGTGTCAGGCCTACAGCGTCTACTCTGCCAACTTCTGCCAGTGCACAGTGCCACTCATATCTGGTGTCACAGTAGCTTGCACACATAGTACAACTAAACTAATCTAAAAAAAATGACAGGCAGAGGCAGGCCACCCCACAGGGGCCGTCGTGGTCGTGGTGCTGTGATTCTCTTTGGCCCTAGAATAATGCCCAGTGTTCAGAGGCCACGTACCCTGAACTTGAAAAGTTCTGAGGACATAGTTGACTGGCTAACACAGGACACCCAATCTTCTACAGCTTCCGCTCGGAACCTTGACGCACCATCCTCCTCCAGCTCAGTTTCGGGCACCTCTCAAGTTACCACTCGCCCGCCTGTCGCCACCACCAACACTAGCACCACAGCCGCTTCAATTGATCTGTCAGAGGAGTTATTTACACATGAGTTGGAAGAAATGAGTTATGCGCAACCATTATTGCCAGAGGATGTAGATAAAAGGGATATGTCTCAGTCAGGCAGCATTACACATATGGACGTACGGTGTGATGATGATGATGTTGTACCCGCCGCTGCTTCCTTTGCTGAGTTGTCAGATACAAGTGAAGCGGTTGATGATGACGATGTGTCTGTGGGTGTCACGTGGGTGCCTGCTTGAAGAGAAGAAGAACAGGGGGAAAGTTCAGATGGGGAGACAGAGAGGAGGAGGAGACGAGTTGGAAGCAGGGGGAGGTCATCGCAAGGAGCTAGTGGCACAGTCAGACAGCATGTATCGGCACCTGGGGTCAGCCAGACAGCACGCCAATCAACGCATGCTGTTGCCACCACCAGAATGCCGTCATTGCAAAGCTCAGCAGTGTGGCATTTCTTTTGTGTGTCTGCCTCTGATAACAGTGATGCCATTCGCAACCTGTGCCAAAAGAAACTGAGTCGTGGGAAATCCAACACCAACCTAGGTACAACTGCTTTGCGAAGGCACATGATCGCACATCACAAACGCCTATGGGATCAACACATGATGACTAGTACAAGCAGCACACAAGCTCAAAGCCACCATCCTCCTCCTGGTCCAGCATCTTCAGCCACGTCAACTACTGCTGTCCTCCTTGCCCCCTCTCAAACATCCGCCACTCCGTCTCTCGCCTTGAGCAGTTCCTGCTCATCTGCCCACAGTCAGGTGTCTGTCAAGGACATGTTTGAGCGTAAGAAGCCAATGTCACAGAGTCACCCCCTTGCCCGGCGTCTGACAGCTGGCATGTCGAAACTCTTAGCCTGCCAGCTTTTACCATACAAGCTGGTGGAGTCTGAGGCCTTCAAAAAATTTGTAGCTATTGGGACATCGCAGTGGAAGGTACCCGGCCGAAATTTCTTTTCACAAAAGGCAATCCCCAACCTGTACTCTATTGTGCAAAAGGAAGTCATGGCATGTCTGGCACACAGTGTTGGGGCAAGGGTCCATCTGACCACCGATACCTGGTCTGCAAAGCACGGTCAGGGCAGGTATATCACCTACACTGCGCATTGGGTAAACCTGCTGATGGCTGCCAAGCATGTAATGCATGGCTCTGCAGAGGAGTTGGTGGTGACACCGCCATGACTTGCAGGCAGGCCTGCTGCCACCTCCTCTACTCCTCCTACTCCATCCTCTTCGATAACCTCCTTGTCTGAGTCCTCTTCTGCTGCTGCGTCTTGCTCCACATCAACTGCACCCCCCAGCTCCCCAAGGGCTATTCCACATCCCGAATATGACAGTGTCACGCCGTCTTGGGGTTGACTTGCCTGAAAGCAGAGAGTCACACCGGACCAGCACTCCTGTCCGCCCTGAACGCACAGGTGGATCAGTGGCTGACTCCGCACCAACTGGAGATCGGCAAAGTGGTGTGTGACAACGGAAGCAATTTGTTGGCGGCATTGAATTTGGGCAAGTTGACACATGTGCCGTGCATGGCACATGTGTTGAATCTGATTGTACAACGCTTTGTGCATAAGTACCCAGACTTACAGGACGTCCTCAAGCAGGCCAGGAAGGTGTGTGGCCATTTCAGGCGTTCCTACACGGCCATGGCGCACTTTTCATATATCCAGCTGCGAAACAACATGCCACTGAGGCGCATGATTTGCGACAGCCCGACACGTTGGAATTCAACACTCCTAATGTTCGACCGCCTGCTCCAACAAGAAAAAGCCGTCAATGAGTATTTGTATGACCGGGGTGCTAGGACAGCCTCTGCACAGCTGGGAATTTTTTTTCCACATTACTGGACGCTCATGCGCAATGCCTGTAGGCTAATGTGTCCTTTTGAGGAGGTGACAAACCTAGGCAGTCGCACTGAAGGCACCATCAGCGACATCATCCCATTTGTTTTCTTCCTGGAGCGTGCCCTGCGAAGAGTGCTGGATCAGGCCATAGATGAGCGTGAAGAGGAAGAGGAAGAGTTGTGGTCACCATCACCACCACCAGAAACAGCCTTATCAGCATCGCTTGCTGGACCTGCGGCAACGCTGGAAGAGGAGTCTGAGGAAGAGGAGTCAGAGGAGGAATGTGGCTTTGAGGAGGAGGAGGAAGACCAACCACAGCAGGCATCCCAGGGTGCTCGTTGTCACCTATCTGGTACCCGTGGTGTTGTACGTGGCTGGGGGGAAGAACAGACCTTCAGTGAGATCAGTGAGGACGAGGAACGGGACATGAGTAGCTTGGCATCCAACCTTGTGCAAATGGGGTCTTTCATGCTGTTGTGCCTGTTGAGGGACCCTCGTATAAAAAGGCTGAAGGAGAACGACCTGTACTGGGTGGCCACGCTACTAGACCCCGGTATAAGCAAAAAGTGCCTGAAATGTTACCGAATTACCGGAAGTCGGAAAAGATGCAGCAGTTCCAAAATAAATTAAAAAGTATGCTTTACACAGCGTATAAGGGTGATGTCACAGCACAACGGGAATCTAACAGGGGAAGAGGTGAAAGTAATCTTCCTCCTACCACGACCACGCCGGCAAGGACAGGACGCTTTACAGACGTGTTGTTGATGGAGGACATGCAGAGCTTTTTAAGTCCTACGCATTGCCACAGCCCTTCGGGGTCCACCCTCAGAGAACGACTCGACCGACAGGTAGCAGACTACCTCGCCTTAACTGCAGATATCGACACTCTGAGGAGCGATGAACCCCTTGACTACTGGGTGTGCAGGCTTGACCTGTGGCCTGAGCTATCCCAATTTGCGATAGAACTTCTGGCCTGCCCCGCTTCAAGTGTCCTTTTCAGAAAGGACCTTCAGTGCAACAGGAGGTATTGTCACTGAGAAGAGAAGTCGCCTAGGTCAAAAAAGTCTAGATTACCTGACCTTTATTAAGATGAATGAGACATGGATTCTGAAGGGACTGACAGTGGGCGATACATTTGACTAAAAAAGGCCTGATGAGATGAGCTGCCTTGGGCTAAAAATGGTCCACACGCTGCTGTATTTTATCTCTGCATGCCGGATGACTTGCGTGACTTATCAGCCACCAACTAGGGTTCAAGCCGCAATGTTTTAGGGCACTTTCTGCCTGGAAAACATACATTTTTCTGGCCGCTGCTACAATACCTAATTTTTCATGAATGTGTACATGTCTAATTTTTCTGGCCTCTGGTGCTGCACTGTGGCTGCAAAAACAAAACAAAAAAAAGCACATACATGTGTCAATTCCCCTTCGTGATCGTTACCTTGTTGTGGTGAAGGGGCTTGCATATCACAATGAAGCGACCACCTCTATGAGTGTGTTGGCAATGGCAATGTTGGCACACCCCAGATGATAAGGTCGTTGCTTCATTGTGAACAGACCAAAAGCGATCGGCTGGATAATTTTGCATAGAAAAAACATTAATTTTCTTTGTGATCATCTAAGGTGATCATTAAAGCCTTGCGGTTGTGCAAATGGACTGTGGTTGTTTGCGGTGCGTTAAACGGGGACTTTGGTCTGTCAGAGTTTGGTCTGTCACTGTGAAGCGGGCGTAACCCTTACACTACCTGATTAATACAACATCATACCTGATGTTTTAAAGCACGTTATTCCAAACAATTTAGGAATGTTAGGGGATTTATGCCCTTTATGGATTAAAACCTGACTCTGCGTCAACTACGTAATTTTCCATGGGAGTTTTGTCATGGATCCCCCTCCGGCATGCCACAGTCCAGGTGTTAGTCCCCTTGAAACAACTTTTCCATCACTATTGTGGCCAGAAAGAGTCCCTGTGGGTTTTAAAATTCGCCTGCCTATTGAAGTCTATGGCGGTTTGCCCGGTTCGCCCGTTCGCGAACATTTACGGAAATTTGCGTTCGCCGTTCGAGAACGGAAAATTATATGATCGCAACATCACTACTCAAGCACTGCATTGCATCTTTTTGCCTGCGTACTGGCATAGCCCCTTGATCGCCTACGGAGCACCGCTGGTTCCAAGGACAAATAAGCACAGGAAGAGGCCATGGAGGAAGAAGAAGAGGAGGGGGTGGAGGAGAGAGGTGTGTCAGAATCACCCGTAGTAACATTTTGGAGGTGTACTCACCTTGTCCTGCATCCTTCCCAGCTGCCAGTAGAGTCACCCAATGCGCCGTGAAAGATAGGTAACGTCCCTGTCCATGCCTGCTGGACCATGAGTCAGCGGTAATATGCACCTTACCGCTGACCGCTCTGTCCAGTGAGGCCAAGACATTGCCTTCCACGTGCCGGTAGAGAGCCGGAATTGCCTTCCGTGAGAAAAAGTGGCGTTTGGGAACCTGCCACTGAGGAACCGCACATTCCACAAACTCACAGAAGGGGGCAGAGTCTACCAACTCAAAAGGCAGCAGTTGAAGTGCTAGCAATTTAGCCAAGCTAGCATTCAACCGCTGGGCATGTGGATGGCTGGGAGCGAACTTCCTGCAGCGGTGCAGCAGCTGGGGCAGGGAAATTTGCCTGGTACAATCGGACATCGGTGTATCGATAGCAGATTACCCACAAGTACTTGGCTGTGACACACCTAATTCTACACCTTCATTCCTCTCAGTGCAGGTTTCAGAGAGAACTGAAGGTATAGTTTTGGTTGGAGATCCCTGCTGATAAGGAGCAAGGAGAGGTCCACCTTGTTCTTTGGTGTGGGTCTTTTAGGTGTGCTTGCCAACGGACTGCATGGCAGGTCGACATATGTCTGGTCAAGCACGTCGTGCCCAAGTGGCTGATGTTTTGGCCACGCGAGATGCGTTTTAGACATATGTTGCAAATGGTAATGGTGTGATCTGCTGCACATGTCTGAAAAAAGGCCCACACCAAAGAACTTTTGGAATAACGCGCAGAGACAGCAGCGCCCTGCACATGCGGAGCTCTGCGGTGTGATGCAGTCGGTGTGCTGCCCTTAAGCTGGCACCTGGAGGGTATCCTGCCTCGTTGGAGATGTGCCTCCTCCTCCTCCTCCTCTTCCTCCTCCTCTCTCCTATCAGGCACTCACGTGGAGTCAGTGACCTCATCATCCCCTCCCTCCTCATCACTGGAGCCAATCTGGCAGTATGCTGCAGCTGGGGGAACATGACTGCCAGATAGCTGACCTTGTTGGGCACCCCCTCTCTCTGGGCTCACGTTACTACCCCCTCTCTCTGAGCTCACGGTACTGCCTTCCTCCAGCTGGGTTCCATCATCGGAGCCTTCAAAACGCTGGGCATCCTCCTGGAGCATGCACCCAACACTGTGGTCAAACAGTTTCGGGGACTCCTCAGGAGGACATGGTGGGGCTAGGGAAGGAGTGACTGATGCCGTTGAGCCGAGGGAAGAGGCCGCTTTGGCAGCTGCTTTGCCAGACAAAGTACCCCGAGCCTGGGTGAGAGAGGAGGATGAGGAGGAGGAGGACGGCTTGGTCATCCACTCTACCAAGTCTTCGGCATGTTGCGGCTCAACATGGCCAGCTGCCGAAAAGAAGTACAAGCGTTTCTCACGGCCACGTGCTGATAAGAATGCACCGTGTCCACGACCAGCATCACTGTTGCCTCTAGACACAGAGCCTGCTTGCCCAATTTTATTGCCTCGTGACTGTCTGCCTCTCATTGTTTGCCTTCCAGACATACTAATGGCCTGTTGTGGTGTTAGTATGGGAAAAGCAGCAATTGTTTTCAGTTAGTTTTAGGTGAAAACTGTGCAGAGGACACAGTACACTGAAAATACTTGCAGCTCTATTCTTGTGGTTTTATTATGAGAACACCACTATAATAGTATTAGTCACTAACTGTATTCAGGTGAGCTTTAGGTAATTGCTATGCAAAGCACACAGTAGTACACTAAGTGAAACACTGACTGTCTGCAGCTAGCACAATCACCGGCCTGCCTGTCACAGTATAGAGAATAACTGTATCCAGGTGAGCTTTAGGTGAATGCTATGCAAAGCACACAGTAGTACACTAAGTGAAACACTGACTGTCTGCAGCTAGCACAATCACCGGCCTGCCTGTCACAGTATATAGAATAACTGTATCCAGGTGAGCTTTAGGTGAATGCTATGCAAAAGCACACAGTAGTACACTAAGTGAAACACTGTCTGCAGCTAGCACAATCACCAGCCTGCCTGTCACAATATAGAGAATAACTGTATCCAGGTGAGCTTTAGGTGAATGCTATGCAAAAGCACACAGTAGTACACTAAGTGAAACACTGACTGTCTGCAGCTAGCACAATCACCGGCCTACCTGTCACAGTATAGAGAATAACTGTATCCAGGTGAGCTTTAGGTGAATGCTATGCAAAGCACACAGTAGTACACTAAGTGAAACACTGACTGTCTGCAGCTAGCACAATCACCGGCCTGCCTGTCACAGTATAAAGAATAACTGTATCCAGGTGAGCTTTAGGTGAATGCTATGCAAAGCACACAGTAGTACACTAAATGAAACACTGACTGTCTGCAGCTAGCACAATCACCGGCCTGCCTGTCACAGTATAGAGAATAACTGTATCCAGGTGAGCTTTAGGTGAATGCTATGCAAAGCACACAGTAGTACACTAAGTGAAACACTGACTGTCTGCAGCTAGCACAATCACCTGCCTGCCTGTCACAGTATAGAGACTAACAGGAACGGATCTAGCTAAACGCAATACAGTGTATAAATATAGATACAACACCTAGGATGCATATATATCCTCTACACACTGTAACAGCAGCTAACTGACTCGCCTGCCTGCTCTATCTAACTCAATATAAATGACACTGTCTCTCTCTCTGCAACTGTCTCTTTCACAAATGCCAACACACTACACAAGGCCGACTTCCAGGCGGCCTTATATAGTGTGGGGCGTGTACCTACTCCTCTGAGCCATGATTGGCCAAAGCCACCCTGGCTTTGGCCAATTACGGCTCTCTGTACAGACGGCGCTGTGATTGGCCAAGCATGCAGGTCATAGGGCATGCTTGGCCAATCATCAGCCAGCAATGCACTGTGATGCCGCAGTGAATTATGGGCTGTGACGCGCCACTCGAATTTGGCACGAACGGACCATAACGTTCGATCTTCGTTGAACGATCGAACAGCCGATGTTTGAGTCGAACGTGTGTTCGACTCGAACAAGAAGCTCATCCCTAGTTGTGAGTGTGACATGGTGATATCCCCTACCTGATGACCCTAGAGTGATGTTAAACATCTGAGGAGGATACTGAACAGGTAGTCACGAGTTCTAAGATATTATTCCATGTTGTGTTATCTACACCAGACAGACGTCTGGCCTTGTCTGAGATAAATATGTGTGAATTTCTTATGTTACACTCTATTTGTATTGTAATGTTTTTATTTTATGTATGTTTCTATAAAACAATAAAATTTATATTTGAAAAGAAAATTGAGGACATGTCAAAATAAATAAAGAGATTCCAGTGAGTGGCCGTATACAAAGTAAGGCATTACTTATTTCAAACCGGGTAAAGTATCAAATCTGTCCATCACAGTCGATGCACAGGATCTGAATAGAATCCTTGTCCAGCTGGCTATTTATGTATAACCTAGAGATGATTGGACGTACCTGATAGGTCCCGAACCCGGTGATCCTCCCTCTCTCTCTCCTTCCCGCCCCCCCTCCCAGATAGTGGGGGAAATGAGCCGCCATAGTGGACGGGTCACACGCGTCCTCCCCGGTGTTCCGGAAGGAGTATCCACCGACCGCTGTCGTCGCTTCCGCCATAAAACAGTGTGGCGTCATGACGTGCCGCGCACACCAAAATTACGCATGCTCGACAGGTCACTGGTGCCTGGAGCGATCGCGGGACACCGCCGGCAGGAAATGTCTCCCTCCGGTGGCCAAAAAGGAAATATGCCTTGGGAGCATATATAGAAAGGAAAAGAGGCCAAAGCCTCATATCCCCCTGCCTGCCGTGAAGCTTGGGGATGACCAATAAACACACACAAGCAGCACCCCCCGCCACATGTGGGCCGAAGCGCATGCCAAACACTGCCAAGATTCCAAGCAGTAGCAAGCACAGCAAATCATAACATTGTAAAAGTCAATTAAATAAACATTTTAACCACTTAACGACCGCCCACTGTAAATATACGTCAGCAGAATGGCACCGACAGGCAGAATCACGTATATGTACGTGATTGCCTTTGTATAGTTGGGGGGTCCGATCAGACCCCCCTTCTTTACAGTGAGCGGTCGTTTTACCTTCGGGAGCGATCCGACATGAGGGGACGGCCGTTCGATTCCGGCCACCCCCTCTCGATCGCTCCCGGCGAATGAGAGAGCTTCCCCTGCCTGCCAGGAAGGAGGAAGTGATGTCATCTCTCCTGGGGCGCTCACATATACCGAGCGCCGTACAGGAGAAGATGCCAGGTTAGTACACAAAACAGCACACTGACACCAGGACACATAGGCACATAAATCGCCCCCCCAGGCCCCCCCAGACACCCCCAGATCACCCCCCAGCCCCCCCCAGCCCCCAGTCACAGTGTCACTGATTGCAATGACCATTTATTTAGTGATCACTGCAATCAGTGACATTTGTGACTGTAAAAGTGTCACTACATTTAGTTTTAGGTCCAGTGTAGCCCCCTAACCCCCCCTAATAAAGGTTTAACCCCCTGATCACCCCCCAGATAACCCTTTCACCCCCTATCACCACTGTCACTAAGCAATAATTTTTCTGATCGATGTCTTAGCGTCGGTGATGCTGATCGGTAGCCAGTATTTTTTTTTAGGTTCGCCGCAGGTTTTTATAGCGTCGGGTACCCCCATATATTACCTAATGAAGGTTTAACCCCCTTGATCGCCCCCCAGGTAACCCTTTCACCCCCTATCACCACTGTCACTAAGTTATAATTTTTCTGATCGATGTCTTAGCGTCGGCGATGCTGATCGGTAGCCAGTAATTTTTTTTAGGTTCGCCGCAGGTTTTTATAGCGTCGGGTACCCCCATATATTACCTAATAAAGGTGTAACCCCCTTGATCACCCCCCAGGTAACCCTTTCACCCCCTAGCACCGCCGTCACTATGCGATCATTTTTCTGATCGATGTCTTAGCGTCGGTGATGCTGATCGGTAGCCAGTAATTTTTTTTAGGTTCGCTGCAGGTTTTTATAGCGTCAGGTACCCCCATATATTATCTAATAAAGGTTTAACCCCCTGATCGCCCCCCAGGTAACCCTTTCACCCCCTATCACCACTGTCGCTAAGCAATCGTTTTTATGATCGTTGTCTTAGTGTCGGTGATGCCGATAGGTAGCCAGTAATTTTTTTTTAGGTTCGCCGTCAGGTTTTTATATAGCGTCAGGTACCCCATATATTACCTAATAAAGGTTTTAACCCCCTAATTGCCCTAAGTTAACCCTTTCACCAGTGATCATCATATAAGTGTTACGGGTGACACTGGTTAGTTAGTTTGCTTTTTATAGTGTCAGGGCACCCGCCGTATATAACCCAATAAAGGTTTAACCCCCTGATCGCCCGGCGGGTGATATCAGTTAGGTTTTAGCGTCAGAGAGGGTCTGCGTCACACCCCAGGCAGCGTCAGGTTAGTGCCAGTAGCGCTAACACCCACATGTGAAGCATACACCCCCCTTAGTGGTATAGTATCTGATCAGCTCAATATCTGATCTGATCAGATCTATACTAGCGTCCCCAGCAGTTTAGGGTTCCCAAAAACGCAGTGTTAGCGGGATCAGCCCAGATACCTGCTAGCACCTGCGTTTTGCCCCTCCGTCCAGCCCAGGCCACCGAAGTGCAGTATCGATCGATCACTGTCACTTGCAAAACACAACACACATAACTGCAGCGTTCGCAGAGACAGGCCTGATCCCTGCGACTCCAGTGCTGTAGGAGGTAATTTCACCACCACAGTTAAAAAAAAAAGCATATATGCCGAAGCATTGGGGCAGCAGGAGCGGAGGAGCGATTTTGCTCCTAATGCCGCGTATATACGGTCGAAATTCCGACGGAGGCTTGCCCGTGGAAAAGTCTGACCATGTGTACGCGGCATAACTTTTGCGGGAAGATGCCCCCATGCTTCGGCATATATAAATGGTGCATGTATGCCCATCATTAGAAGTGGGTGGATGAAGGGCGGTATTCTAATGGTGGGCATACCCACCGATCAATCTTTTTTTTTCGTTCAGCCAACAGGCTGCATGAAAAAAAGATTACAATACATGTCCAACAAGGACCAGCAACGTACTGGTATGTTGCTGGACTTTGAATGTTTATACCAGAATGATGCCTGCGGGTTTAGGTATCATCTTGGTATCATTCTTTTCAGCCAGCGGCCGGCTTTCATGTTAAAGCAATCCTAGTGGCTAATTAGCCTCTGGACTGCTTTTACAAGCAGTGGGAGGGAATGTCCCCCCCCCGGATATAAAAAGCGCCATTGGGAAATTGGGAAAGCATTTTATCACACCGATCTTGGTGTGGTCAGATGCTTTTGAGGGCAGAGGAAAGATCTAGGGTCCAATAGACCCCAGTTTTTTCAAAAAAGAGTACCTGTCATTACCTATTGCTATCATAGGGGATATTTACATTCCCTGAGATAACAATAAAAGTGATAAAAATAAATAAATATGGAAGCAACAGTTTAAAAATAAAATAAAAAAGCAAAATTAATAATAAAAAAAAAAAAAACACCCCTGTCCTGCCCTGCTCTTGCCCAATGGCGAACGCAAGCGTCGGTCTGGCGTCATATGTAAACAGCAATTGCACCATGCATGTGAGGTATCACCGTGAAGGTCAGATCGAGGGCAGTAATTTTAGCAGTAGACCTCCTCTGTAAATCTAACGGGGTAACCTGTAAATGCTTTTAAAGGCTTTTAAAAATGTATGTAGTTTGTCGCCAATGCGCGTTTGTGCAAAATTTTAAAGCATGTCGTGTTTGGTATCTATGTACTCGGCCTAAGATCATCTTTTTTATTTCATCAAACATTTGGGCAATATAGTGTGTTTTAGTGCATTAAAATTAAAAAAAGTGTATTTTTTCCCAAAAAAATGCGTTTGAAAAATCGCTGCACAAATACTGTGTAGAAAAAAAAAATGCAACACCCACCATTTTATTCTGTAGGGCCTTTGCTTTAAAAATATATATAAGATTTGGGGGTTCAACATAATTTTCTTGCAAAAAAAAATATGTTTTCATGTAAACAAAAAGTGTCAAAAAGGGCTTTGTCTTCAAGTGGTTAGAAGAGTGGATGTAAGCTTCCTAATGTTGTGTATAAAATGCCAGAACAGTTCAAAACCCCCCCAAATGACCCCATTTTGGAAAGTAGACACCCCAAGCTATATACTGAGAGGCATGTCGAGTCCATGGAATATTTTATATGTTAAAAACAAGTTGCGGAAAAAATATATATATATTTTTTTTTTTTGCACAAAGTTGTCACCAAATGATATATTGCTCAAACATGCCATGGGCATATGTGGAATTACACCCCAAAATACATTCTGTTGCTTCTCCTGAGTACGGGGATACCACATGTGTGAGACTTTTTGGGAGCCTAGCCGCGTACGGGACCCCAAAAACCAAGCACCGCCTTCAGGCTTTCTAAGGGTGTCAATTTTTGATTTCACTTCTCACTGCCTATCACAGTTTTGGAGGCCATGGAATGCCCAGATGGCACAAAACCCCCCCAAATGACCCCATTTTGGAAAGTAGACACCCCAAGCTATTTGCTGAGAGGTATTGTGAGTATTTTGCAGATCTCGCTTTTTGTCACAAAGTTTTGAAAATTGAAAAAAAAAGAAAAAAAAAAATGTTCTTTCTTCATTTTCAAAAACAAATGAGAGCTGTAAAATACTCACCATGCCTCTCAGCAAACAGCTTGGGGTGTCTACTTTCCAAAATGGGGTCATTTGGGGGGTTTTGTGCTATTTTGGCATTTTATGGCCTTCAAAACTGTGATAGGTAGTGAGGAGTGAAATCAAAAATTTGCGCCCTTAGAAATCCTGGAGGCGGTGCTTGGTTTCCGGGGTCCTGTACGTGGCTAGGCTCCTAAAAAGTCCCACACATGTGGTATCCCCGTACTCAGGAGAAGCAGCAGAATGTATTTTGGGGTGAAATTCCACATATAACCATGGCATGTGTGAGCAATATATCATTTAGTGACAACTTTTTGTAATTTTTTTTTTTGTCATTATTCAATCACTTGGGACAAAAAAAAAATATTCAATGGGCTCAACAGGCCTCTCAGCAATTTCCTTGGGGTGTCTACTTTCTAAAATGGGGTCATTTGGGGGGGTTTTGTGCTATTTTGGCATTTTATGGCCTTCAAAACTGTGATAGGTAGTGAGGAGTGAAATCAAAAATTTGCGCCCTTAGAAATCCTGAAGGCGGTGCTTGGTTTCCGGGGTCCCGTACGTGGCTAGGCTCCTAAAAAGTCCCACACATGTGGTATCCCCGTACTCAGGAGAAGCAGCAGAATGTATTTTGGGGTGCAAATCCACATATAACCATGGCATGTGTGAGCAATATATCATTTAGTGACAACTTTTTGTAATTTTTTTTTTGTCATTATTCAATCACTTGGGACAAAAAAAAAAATATTCAATGGGCTCAACATGCCTCTCAGCAATTTCCTTGGGGTGTCTACTTTCTAAAATGGGGTCATTTTGGGGGGTTTTGTACTGCCCTGTCATTTTAGCACCTCAAGAAATGAGATAGGCAGTCATAAATTAAAAGCTGTGTAAATTCCAGAAAATGTACCCTAGTTTGTAAACGCTATAACTTTTGCGCAAACTGATAAATATACGCTTATTGACATTTTTTTTACTAAAGACATGTGGCTGAATACATTTTGGCCTAAATGTATGACTAAAATTGAGTTTATTCGATTTTTCTTATAACAAAAAGTAGAAAATATCATTTTTTTTCAAAATTTTCGGTCTTTTTCCGTTTATATCACAAAAAATAAAAATCGCAGAGGCAATCAAATACCATTAAAAGAAAGCTCTATTTGTGGGAAGAAAAGGACGCAAATTTCGTTTGGGTACAACATTGCATGTCCGCACAATTTACAGTTAAAGCAGCGCAGTGCAAAATTCTGAATTCACCTCTGGTCCTTTAGCTACCAAATGGTCCGGGGCTTAAGTGGTTAAGATTGAAATAATAAATATATTCCGAACGAAATTTCATATTTAGATCAACATAAACAAATGGCTGTTTCTGCATTCAAAACAACAAGACATCATATCAAATGATGTGCAAAAAAAAGTATATTGAAAAACAAGGACTTCTCAGTCCTATATCAGTGATTTTCAACTTTATTGTGTTTTGCCAGATACAAAGCCCTTCAAGAAGGGAGCAAAATAAATGGATTCATTAAGGCCAGGGTATGTGGTGGCCTGTAGCCTGAAAATCCACTTCTGCTCATGCTGCAAGTGGGATCTGTTCCAATCACCACCCCTGACCAGAATGTGTATCCGATCAAGGGCGGCAAAGGAGATTTTTGGCATTTTATAATTGTGTTCAAAGACTATGTGTCTGTCCAGGGGTAGACAACGATTTCCTATCTGCATGCTATACTGTATGCATGTTTAGCAATGCGACGCCAAAACTCCTGTTTAGTTTTTCCTATGTACAATGCGTTGCACTCGCAAAGCATCAGATACACTAGGCCACGAGTCTGGCAATTGGCAAAGTGATGACATGAGAATAACTCTCCATTGAGAAGCAAAAATTACTTCTTCCTTTCTGATAAGGGGACAGTGAGAGCAGTGGCCACACGAGAAGGATCTTTGCGCTGGACAGTGCTCTTTAAAAGATTCCCCTCTGAATTCGCTCTGGACTAATCTGTCCTTAATTGACGTAGCCCTTCTGAAAGTAATGGAGGGAACGTTGGGCACAAATTTCTGAATTTTTGGGTCATCGGTTAGGATTGACCAATGATGTTGAATGATTTCTTTAACTTGTTTTTGTTGCTTAGAGAAACATACAATTATCCTTGTTGTGTCACCATTTAACGACTGTTTAGACAGAGATTTAAAAGGAAGGTCATTACGAGACTTGGCGGCCACCTTGTTAAATGCCTTTCGTAGGCAGGACCGACTATAACCTATCTCCAAAAGTCTGTCTTGAAGTTTGCCTGCTTCCTCCTTAAACAAATTATTGTCAGAACAATTTCTACGAAGTCGCAAATATTGTCCAAAAGGAATGGAATTTTTGAGTGCAGTAGGATGAAAGCTATCAGCATGTAGCACAGTGTTCCCGGCCGTGCCTTTTCTGAACAGTGTGCTACTGTACATAGCTTGCCTTCGGGAGTAGAAAAAAAACCAAACATCGAGAAAGGTAATGGTACTTTTGTTATGTATCATCATAAATTTAAAAAATAGGGTTTTGGAAAGGCAGGATACATAACTATGGCGGCGTCCATCACTATATAATATGTGATCTAAAAGATCAGCCTGCTATGCACTAGTAGATTGTTCAATGAATGTTTATACAAATATTAAATTAAACATTCATACAAAAATTATTTATACATTCGATCACTGGAAGAATGCTGTCTGAAAGTGTGTTTTTTTTTTCAAATACGGTAATTTATTTCTACCTCCTAGGGAAAGTCCAGGTTCTCGTAACAATCATATATAAACCAATAACACAACTGATATAATCACTAGTCAATAATTGATCATCCCAAAATAATAGTCACATCCTTCATTGCACCCTCCATACACCCCTGAGGAGGATACCACGCCGATATTACAACGAGCTGGGTGACTACCCCCAGTCGCTGTATCTGGATTCGCCCTATCCATTTTCCATTTTCTGGGATGCAATGGATAAATAATGGGTAACTAGTTATTAGCTATTTTAATTGTAATACCTATATCTGACCATCATTAGTTAAGCAAGATCAGACCTTCTTTAGAAGCAATAAACATGTTCCACTGTCTCCATACCTCAGAGTACTTTTCTTGTTGGTTTTGTGCTGAAAGTGTAAGATCTTCCATCTTATTTATCTCTTCTACTTTATGGAGCCAGCCTCCGACCGTAGGAGGTAGCGTATTTTTCCACCTAAGTGGAATACATGCTTTGGCCGCATTTACTAAATGTCGTAAAACAGATTCCTTGTATTTTTTGACAGGGATATTCATAACAGAAGAAAAGAAAAAGGCTGGGTCCGTACATTTTTGTGAAATGTTCCGTACTTCCTTCCAGTAAGATGTTATTTTTGGACATGACCAAAAAATATGTAACATTGTACCTTCCTCCTCCATGCATCTCCAGCACCAGTCTGATGTTTCAGGATAAAATTTATGTAGCCTCTGTGGGGTATAGTACCATCTTGTTAATATTTTATAATTCATCTCCTGAATCTTAGTACAAATAGATGATTTCATCAAGAGTTCAATCATATTTTGTCTTTGGCTGATTGTAAACTTACAGTTCATCTCTCTCTCCTATTTCTCTATCCAGGATAGACTTGGTTGTTCCGAGGGGCAAATCAGTAGGGTATACATTTTTTAAAGTGTTTGTGTCAGGGTCCCCTCCTTTAAGCAATATTCTTCAAATATGGTTAATTGTCGTCTAAACCTCTCTGGTGACTTAAATGTATGCAGAAAGTCATGCAACTGTATGGCGTTCCAGAAGGGTAAACAGAAAGGGCCCGCAGGTTCCATTAAAATGGTTATGGGTGGCCAGCCATCCCATACTAATAAGTGTGATGCTCGGAAACAATTAATTTGTCTCAGAATGGTAAAAATCTCTCAAGCCCGGCAAAAATTCCGGGTTCCAAAAAAGATAGGCATTAGAGGTGAGTCTACTGTCGAGAGGGAGGTTTTAACGATCACTTGTGAGCAGATTCGTATTGTGGGGCCTATCAGAGGGTGTGTCTTTAGGTCGAGCGACAGTTTATCATAACACCATGGTGCCCCTTTCAATGAAACCTCAGTTTGCTCTTGTTCAATTCGAACCCAGAGTTTGTCTATTGAGTGACGATTCCAGTCTATAAGTCTCCCCGTGTGTACAGCCTGATAGATTTTAAGTACGTCTGGGAGTGCAATCCCTCCACTATGTTTGGGTCAAGCTAATTGGACTCTGGGAATGCGTGGTTTCTTATGTGCCCATATAAATTTAATAAACAGGGAATGAACCTGTTTAAAGTATTGAGATGGTATCTTAATCGGCAGGGTTTGAAATAAGTATAAATACTTGAGTAAGATACTCATCTTTAAAAGGTTACATCTAGCGAACCACAAATGCAGTCCCCGGTTCCATGTCGCTAAAGAAATGCGTGTTCTAGTCAATAGGGGGGGGATTAGATTAGAGGGAATATGTGTTCCCAGATGTTTCAGGACCGCCATTGCTTCTGATTTGTTAAAATTGATCCGTAGGTTAGACAGACTACCATAAGTCTCAAATTTGCGGATAAGGTTCGGCAATGAAACCAAACGGTTGGTGAGGGAGAAGAGCAGGTCGTCAGCAAAATATGACGTATCCTACAGAGAAAAGTCTCCAGGGAGAGAACATAAAGTAAAGGGGACAGTGGGCACCCCTGTCTCGTCCCATTTAAAATAGAGAAGGAGTCTGATAGCACTCCATTTACTTTGACCTGGGCCGTCGGATATAAGTAGATCTTAGAGATCCACTGCATCATATGTTCCCCCAGACCTATGTAGCGCAGGACCGCCATCAAGAATTTCCAATTGACTCGATCGAATGCCTTTTCTGCATCTGTACTTATCATGACAATTGGAGTACGCGTTTCCCGTGCGATATGTATAAGATTTAACACTTTAATCGTATTGTCACAAGCTTCTCTGGTTTGATTAAATCCCACTTGGTCCGGATGTATCATAGACTGTAAATGTTGTGCAATTCGAGTAGCAATGATCTTCATAAATAATTTAAGGTCACAATTAAAGAGTGATAATGGCCTATAGCTACTGCAGCAAGTGGGATCCTTTCCTTCCTTGAGAATTACAGTGACGTGTACATTTAAAGTATCTCTAGGGAAGGATGTTCCCAAACTTACTTTTTTAAACAGTTCCACCATATGAGGGCCTAAGGTTGGAAAACATTTCTTATATTACTGTATCGAAAACCCATCTGGGCCTGGGGCTTTACCTAATTTAGAGGTCCTGATTGCATTCTGAAGTTCGTCCAAAGTTATAGGCGCCTCTAGATTTTCTCTTACCTCTGGGGTCAACTGGGGGAGTTGAGAGGAAGCAATATAGTTTTCTATTTGTATCAGAGTAGGGGATTGATCTGGGAGATTGTATAGTGAGGAATAAAAATCTCTAAAACCCTGTGTGATTTGCTTGGGTAATGTATGAATGTATGAAGCTAATTTTTGTACTTTGACTGAACGTGCTAACATTCTCCCACATTTATCTCCTGACTCATATACAAATCTACGGCATCGTTGTAGAGCCGCTTTAGCTTGATACCTTAATAGATCTGTTACCTGCTTACGGAGAGAGAAGTTTTTGTTCGAGCACAGGATTCGTTATATGTTTATGTTGGACTTCTGCTTTATGGATATCATGAAGGAGAGCTGTAAGTTTTTCCGTCCGCTGGCGTTTAAGCCATGCTCTGTGTTTGATAAGAACGCCTCTTATAACTGTCTTATGTGCTTCCCATAGGATCCCTATATAACAATCGTCATGTTTGTTAATTTTAAAGTACTGATCTATCTCACGCTGTACATCCTCCACTATTTCAGGGGTCTGCAAAATGCTTTCATTTAATCTCCAGACTCTAGTCCTTGGGCTTGGGGGCTCTGAGAGTCGATACGTCAACTCGATCGGTGCATGGTCCGACCATGTAATAACGCCGATTGTTGTACTTTGAACTGCCTGTAAGTGTGTATGTGGAATCAAGAAGAAGTCTATCCATGAATAGAGTTTATGGGGAGAGGAGTAAAACGTATAGTTTCTCTCGTCCGGATGTTGTAAACGCCAGGCGTCAATCAGTTGAGCCTTGTAGATAGTCTGTATCACTTGTTTGCAGGTGCTAGAGGTAACGGAGGATGAACCCGATGAGGTGTCTACGTTAGGAAGTAACGGAACATTAAAGTCGCCCCCCAGGATCAACTGACCCTCAAGAAATTCTGTGAGGCGATTCATTGTTCGACTAGGGAAAAGATCTTGATGGTCATTTGGAGCATATATGGAAGCAAAAGTGATTTTTACTTCTCCTATAATGCCTTTTTTTTTAAAAAAGCTCCCTTCCGGATCTATCAGGGTTCCCTGATTCAGCCAAGGAATTCGACTGGATAGTAATATAGACACACCCTTGGTCTTGGCTAAGTTATTCATAGAGTGGTACGCAACTGGATAGTATCTGTTCTTTAAGATAGGAGGTTTATTGCATCTGAAGTGTGTCTCTTGAATAAACGCTACGTCTATATGTGAGCGTCTCAGGTCATTCAGAAGTATACGTATTTTTTCCGGGGTATTTAACCCTTTAGAATTTGAGTTGAGTTGAGTTGAGAGGTATCTTAATATAGCGTGGTGTTACCCCGAAGGGTCCCGACGCGCATAGCAGAGTTCCTGGGAAAAGAGGACCCAGGAACCAGAAGCAGCACAGAGTGTCAGAAAGGGTGGAAGAGAGAGGCTACGCAGGGAAGGCTTGCCTGAAAAGCCAAGTCTTCAGTAACCCACGGAAGACCGGAACAGTAGGGGCCTCCTGGAACTCAACAGGGAGGCTATTCCACAAAACGGCACCCTGGTGGGAGAAGGCCCGACCACCACGCCGGATCTTCTTGGGCACCGAGATGTGGAGGAGATCTCTGCCGGTAGATCTGAGTGATCTAACAAAAGCTTGTTTATGGAAACGAGAGCAGAGATAGCTTGGGGCCAGGCCTCTCATTATCTTAAACATAATACATCCAGCCTTAAATAAGGTGCGATAGTGGACCGGCAGCCAGTGCAAGGCGCAGAGGACAGGAGTGATATGATCCCTCAGCTGGACATCCATGAGTAACCTAGCCACAGAATTTTGAATAAGTCGAAGCTTCTGCACTGACATCTTTGGCAATCCCAGATAAAGAGAGTTGCAGTAGTCTAGGCAGCTACCTATCGTGGCGCAGATGACAGTTTTTCTGTCCGAGATATCCAAATATTTAAACAGCCCCCTCAGGAGTTTTCGCTGTCAGTGACATGCACTGATGACCCTCTTTACCTAAGGAGCCAAAGTTAAACCTGAATCTAGGACAAATCACAGATCACGTACCTGGTGGGCTACCTCCGGATCAGGACCAAATGAGGGAGGCCAAGGTGGGATATCTGGAGGGTGGCCAGATCGCTGAAGATGATCACCTCAGTTTTTCCCCCTTTAAGTTTCAGGAAGTTGGCAGACATCCATGTGTTGATGGCCTCCAAACAGCTGGCAAGGGTGGCATCAGCCGTCTGGTTCCTAGAAATCTTTAGGTAAACCTGGGTGTCATCCGCATAAACATGGTAATGGACGGTGTGGGACTTTAGCAGGTTGGCAAGGGGCCTAATATAGATATTAAACAGCAGGGGATACAAGACAGAGCCCTGTGGCACTACGCAATCCAGGGCAGTGTACTTAGAGTAAAAGGGGCCAGTCTTGACTCCCTTAACTCTGCCCTCTAAGGAGGAGGCCACCCATGCCAAAGCCAACCCACTCATACCCAAAACAGATCTCATCCACTCCAATAAGATTCCATGATTAATGGTATCAAATGCGGCCGACAGATCCAAAAGAACCAGAGCTACTGAGTCACCCCTGTCCAAGCTGTGAAGGACATCATCACAGACACAGATGAGGCTCGTCTCTGTTCCATGTCCAGGTCGAAATCCGGACTGGAATTCGTCCAAGAGATGGAAAGACTCAAGGTAAGCCTGTAGCTGTATAACCACCAGGCACTCCATCACCTTTGCCACAAAAGGCAAGATGGAAATCGGCCTGTAGTTGCCCAGTATGTCCGGGTCCAAGGTCGGTTTCTTCAGCAGCGCCAAGACAATGGCCCGCTTCAGAGCGCCTGGGACAGTACCTGTCCTGAAGCAGCAGTTGATTGTCTCCCCAATAAAGGGGGCCAAAAGGGCAGCAGATTTTTTAACCAGCCTGGCAGGACATACATCTAATGGAGAGGAAGATGGTTTTAAAGAGGCAATTACCTCAACCACCTGTATAACCGTAACCGGTTGGAAACCGGGCAATACAGGGGCCAACACTGTGTGGCCGATGTCCTCTTGCACAGTCTCTGGCCTGGGAATGTTGTCTCTAATGGTCTTAACCTTAGAGACAAAGCAGTCAGTGAGCTCCTGGCACAAGTCCTGTGACTCCTTGGGAATAGAGCTGGTCGCTTTGGGATGGGTTAACTCTGAGGAGATCTTGAAAAGTTTGGCCGTGCTGTCGGCCGCCTTCCTCATTCGCTCTCAGAAGTAGGTCTTTTTAGCCTCTCTAATAGCCCTCTTATAAAGATAGAAGACCACTAGATGCAGCTTTTTGTCAGCTTCCAGAAGGAACTTCCGCCAGCGTCTCTCCCTGGACCGAACCCGCTTTTTGAGGAGGCTAAGCTCCTCCGTAAACCATTGCCCAGGGGACGGGGATTAGATCTCATCCTACGGGGTGCTAACACATCAAGGGCCACTTCAACCTACTCCTGAAAAATACTCAGTTTCTCTACCGGGTCGCCCAGCTCAAAAAAGTTTGGCTGGTTAATACCCGTAGCCACAAGGTTTCCAAATCTGTCTGGGCAGACTTTTGAAAAGTTTCTTGAGAAAACCTTGGGGCCAGAGTGATCTGGGATATGTGGAGGTTTCCCTTCTGGTAGGGCCAGGCTAAAGGAAATAAACCTGTGATCTGACCAGGTCAACTCCCTAGGCAGCGCACAGGTTGCTGACAATCCACTGAACAGGAGCCAATCCAACACATGACCATCAGTGTGGGTGGCCGCTGTCATATGTTGCCTATACCCCAAAAGCAACAGTTCTTGGATAAGGGATTGGGTGGGGGAATCACTTAGATCCTCTGCCCAAAAGTTTATATCACCCAAGATGCAGGAACCTTTGAACACAATGGACATATGTGAGGCTAGACTGAGAAATTCAAAAACAAAATCAAGTTTTAACGCAGGGGGGCGATAAATCAAAGCAAACCCGTAAGTGAGCTTGCTAGCTACTTGAAAAGAAAAAACAAAATTTTCAAAAGATTTGTAAATAGTGTTAAAATTCTCTGAAACTGGTACTAAAAAATGTTTTTTAAAAATCCACATAGCACCCATAGGACTCGACTGGGTTGAGGGGGGCCCTCATGATCTCTGCAGCATCCCTTATTATTTGCAGGGATTCCTCCTCCACCCGAGTCATCCTCCTGGGCCTTTTCGGTCTCACCTGGAGGGGAAGCACCTGTGACTGTGTGCTGCCACTTGACCTGGGCACCTGCTGCCTGCCACTTGGCCCTGCCTCCTCCTGGCTTCCACTCACCCATGCCTCCTCCTGGCTGCCACTCACCCCTGCCTCCTCCTGGGTGCCACACTCCAGAGCCTCGTCCTCCTGGCTGACCTCATCCTGTGTATAAAAAAGGGACATAGTTTGAGTTTTTGGTTCATCAATCACACACAATTTCCAGCTCATGACTGTTGCAAATTAAATGTTAATAAATAGAAAAGACTGTCATTCTGACCCCAGCATTTTTCATTCTTGTCCCAGACAATTCTGCCCACTATATTTATTTATTTTTTTGGTTTATTTATTTTCTTTTTGAATAATATCTAGTTCCCAACAATTATTCTAGGACAATAAATATGTTGAAAAATACTATACCTGACTATAGATGTGAATATCCGGCTCTTCGAGGTCAGCTAGCTCCTCGGCACCCTCTGCAGGGGTGGAGGGAAGGGCAGAGGGAACGCTGGAGGGAAGGGTGGAGGGAACGCTGGAGGGAAGGGTGGAGGGAAGGCTGGAAAGTGATTCCCTGGCTTCAATCTGGCCGTCCAGAAATCGCAGGTGTTTGTAATACCACAGCTTGGGGACATGTACTTGGTCTGCTGCTGCTCCTGATCTCCGGAATGCGCAGACTTCTTAGTATTGTTTTTTGTAGCTGTTCCTCATATTATTGATTTTATTGTTCATCATGTTATAGTCTGCCTCTGGGATCCAGGTCTTCATATATTCAGCTAATTTTTCAATTGTTGCCCTCCTAACATCACGATTGTGGTATAATGGGTTTTTAAGCTCCCATAAATTGGTGAGCTCTCTATATTTGTCAATGAAAGCTCTGAATATGACAGGATCTTTGAAACTGCATATTTTCTGCAAGACAAAAACACTAGGTCAGCCTAAACTGTCCTAATATTATCCCAATCTAGCCCTTTAAAATCATAAATCAGTATAGGCCACTGATGCCCCAACTTAAGTTTTTACCTTCGTCAGTGAAGTTCGGAACTTCCCGTCCTCCTTACTCCGCACAGACAACATCGTTATGACACATGCGTGTTATCATTATATTCACTGCGCATGCGTGAAACTCCGCCCACGTCGGACGCCCCTGACGTTCCCGCCCCTGACGTTCTTCCTCAGATATTCCCCGCCCCTTCTCGTTCGACGCCCAGTGGGAGACGACATGGTGGTGATACAGCAGGTGCAGGTTGTTTTAACTTCCGACAATAAAAACCCGGAGCCGGAAACGTCCCGATCCAGGACAAGATACAAGGCTAGTAATATGTCCTTTGCTGAGATGGCGGAGATGGTGGACATCTTGCGGAGGAGAGATTATGATGGGAAGCATGGGCCATACAACACCCCTAATCTCAGGAAGGCCAAAATAATGGGCAAAGTGGCGAGGAGTCTGTATCATAAATTTGGGGTCCGGAGATCCAAGGAGCAGCTGAGAAAAAGGTGGTCTGACCTGAAGCTGAGGGAGCCGAAGCAGTACAGGAAGATCAAAAGAATGCTAGTAAAAAGTTTTTCTCCTGTGTTATTATTAATTTGATTATTATACTTGCATGTTTTGCTCCATGTGCTTTGATTGACTCTTTGAATATTTGAAAATGGCCACTTTCAGGGTAGTGGCCAAAGTATAATCATTCGTAGTAAACATCAATCCTCCTCAAAATTAGATATTTTGCGCAGATACAGGTAAACCACATTTGGTCAGGCCTATTTCTATTAAAATAACGTTTAGAAACAGTGTTGTCTGTCTAGATCAGTGTTTCTCAACTCCAGTCCTCAAGGCGCCCTAACAGGTCAAGTTTTCAGGCTTCCCATTATTTTGAACAGGTGATTTGATCAGTTTCACTGCTGTAGTAATTACCACAGCCGTTTCATCTGAGGGAAATCCTGAAAACATGACCTGTTGGGGCGCCTTGAGGACTGGAGTTGAGAAACACTGGTCTAGATGATGTGTTTTGAACTAGAATGTGAAATGCAAACTTGATTCAGTGTAAAGGAGAGGACACTCAGCAGCTGTTTCCACAGCTGTACTCTGGAGCACCTGTGTGGTACACCAGAACAACCTTTTTAGGGTGTCCCACACAGGTGCTAGAGTGGATACTTTGGGGGTGTCTCCATGTCTGTAACTTGGTCAAAAAAGGTCAGGATTCCAGTTTAGAAATACATTTTAAAACATGTCTTCAGCTTGTAACTCTGCCAAAAAAGGCAATTGTACCCCACTTCCAAGCAATGTTTCATATTCCTATTTCCTGTCGCATCATGGCAGCATACACCTTTGGGCTGTGGCTCCGCCCCTCACAACCTGATAGGACCGTTTAACTATTAAGCCCATAGCGGGCCCCCGCCCAGGTATTCTCTTTTTTTTTCCTCACCTAAGACCTGACAAGGACAGCAAAGATGAAGAACCCCCCTTACCGCTTTGCCCCAGCCAGGTTTAGCCTATCCTGGCTGGAAGTCCTATCCTGTGCAGCCTCTAAATGAGCTAGATGGAAGGAACCCCACTCTGATGGTCTCAGGGGTATGTACCAGCTTTATATTACAAACCTTAAATAGGTTTTCTCTTGGCAGCGACCTCCAAGCTCTTCTGTGCACTCTGTCACTAACCTGAGACTTGTAGTTCCTCAGCATCCCAGTCTGATGAGCGCCAGCTTCCCACAGACCTTAATTGGGTCTCTATTGCGGCCTCTAGCTCTCCTGATAACCTGCATAAAAAACGGGCCTACAGCGATCTGTAGTCCCACACATGCATAGCGCCGAGTGACAGCTACTTCCGCAGACAGAGAGAGGCATTCACATCGATAATTCCTATGCATGCCAGCTTCCAAGATGGCGCCGGCTCGCTCACGACGCTACGGCGCATGCGCGGTCATGACGTCATCACCGGGCGACGGCGGCGGCAGTTTTAAAAACCAAATCCTTTTCTGCTGTTTTCCTCTTGAACACTGCACCTGTCAACAGCGCTTTTCAGTGGGATAGATTGCACTACTGTCTCTTCCTTAAGGTAAGCCTCTAAAATCTATTTTCCTACTGGGTCTCACCTACCACTGCCTGCATGCTCATTCCCCACTATCTGTTGTAGGGGACTCAAGACTATATCTCTCCTCATGGAGGTCGCTGCCCCGGTAGACCATCACCAGCCTAATAGGTAAGGGGGGGGGGAAGATTGGTAAGTAGTGAAGATTGAAAAAGAGAGCCTGCCAATAATGCTGTCTAAATTGGACAGCCCTACCAGGTCGGCCAGATCGTCGGACTCAAGACGACAAGAGCCATCTAGAAGGAGCCCAAGCCATAGACAAAGCCGCTCAGATCGCGGTAGAAGTCGCTCACGCACAAGACGAAGTCGCTCAAGTCGCAGAAGGAGCCGTTCAAAATCCTATTCACGGCACAGACACTCCTACCGGAGGTCTCCTTCACGCAGACGCTCTCCTCCCCCTCAGCATTCCCGTCCATCAGGGAACTCATGCTGGGTGTGCGGTGCCATTGCACTTCCGGACAAGCTAGCCTGTCGCACATGCTTGGACGAAGCAACCAGAGAGAGAGAGCCAAGTAGAGAACCGACCATATTTACACCCCTGCAAATCGCAGAGTCAGAAACAAGCAGATCAGTGCAAGGCACTTCACCTGCGACTGCCTCCACATCTAAAAAGTCAGACCCCCTATCTGACAATGAGGACTTGGAGGTATCCACTGGCTTTGACTTTGCACTTATAGAACCCTTCATAAAGTCAGTGAAGGAAGCTATAGAATGGGAAGAGGAAAAAGAAACTCCGCAAAAAGCGAAGAAACCTTCCCATTTATAGAAGAACTGGAGGAATTGATTAAAGACGAATGGCAAAAACCTGAGAAAAAGATCAGTCTCAGCAATAGACTTGCCAAACTGTACCCATTAAAGGAATCCAGTGCCAATCCACTAGTAACTCCACCAGTGGTGGACTCCTCCCTGATGCGCCTAGCCCGGCACGTAACTCTTCCAATAGAAGATGCGACCACATTCAAGGATGTATTGGACAGAAAGATCGATCTGGATCTCAAGAGAGCCTACTTATCCGCAGGTGGTGCCTGCAGACCCGCAGTAACACTAGCAGCAGTGGGAAGGGCTATCTCAAGTTGGTCCTCCAACGCTGAGAAGTTGGTAGCAGAAGGAAGAGAACAAGAGCGAGTAATCACAGCTCTCCAGGAACACAGCCTTGCAGGCGACTTTGTCGCAGAAGCCTCTGTAGACATAATTAAGTCAACATCCAGAGCAATGTTAAGCTCAGTGATGGCCAGGAGGGCACTCTGGCTAAAGCCATGGTCAGCAGACCCCTCCTCAAAGTCCAACTGGTGTAAAATCCCATTTGATGGCACAAACCTCTTCGGGGAGAAACTGGACTCGGCTATTTCAAAAGTCACAGGCGGGAAGTCTGGACTCATTCCTTCAGATAGAAGGCCTAGACAACAAAGGGCACCCACATTCAGATGGAACCTCCCAGATAAATACAGGGAGGCAAAGTCCTACAAGCCCGGCAGGGAGTACAGAAAAAATTGGAGGAATCCACAATCTTCCTTCCTAAAACTCCAAAAATCTAAGACCCCCTACCCCGGGGGACCAGAAGTCTTTTTGAAGTTACGCCCGCCCAACCAGCCATAGTAGGAGCCAGACTAAAGGACTTCAAGCAGGTTTGGGCGGAGATAATAAGAGACCCATGGACAGTGGCTACTATCCAAGACGGACACAAATGGAGGTTCAAGAATCGACCTCCCAGGGACCAATTCATCGGAACCAGAATTCCAACATCCCGAGAAAAGAAACTCATATTGGCAGAATATGTCCAGGATCTAATCCAAAAACAGGCCATAGTGGAAGTCCCACCTCCACAAAGGGGAAAAGGTTTCTACTCCCCCCTGTTCTTGGTAAAGAAAAAGACCGGGGATCTGCGTCCCGTCCTAGACCTAAAAAGTCTCAATCGCTCAATCCTGGTGGAGACTTTCAAGATGGAAAGTCTACAATCAATCCTCCATGCCATAAATGTCGGCGATTGGATGCTCTCTGTGGATTTAAAGGATGCTTACCTGCATGTTCCCATTCACACAGCATTCCAAAAATTTCTCTGCTTTTCGGTAAATCACCAACACTTCCAGTTCCAAAGTCTCCCATTCGGGATCTCTACCGCTCCCAGAACATTCACCAAGGTCCTGCTACCAGTGATAGCTCTACTAAGGGAGCAAGGATTGAGAGTCCACCACTATCTGGACGACATCCTATTGCTGGCAGACAACCAAGAGTCTCTTCTACTCCACCGAGACACGTTAATAACCACCTTACAAAAGTTTGGGTGGCTGATAAACTGGGAAAAAAGCAATCTCCAACCCACTCAGAGAATGGTCTTCCTGGGGGCAGAACTAGATACAAAACTCAACACCATAGAACTCCCCCGAGAGAAAATTCCCATCATTATCCAGAGGACAAAGAGATTACTCTTATCCAACACACTCCCAGCCAGAGAATGTCTCAGCATCATGGGGTCACTATCAGCAACCATTCCTATGGTCCAATGGGCCCAGTGGAACACAAGACCTCTCCAAATGTCATTTCTAAGACAGTGGAACGGGGTATCGATGTCCCAACGAATCACCATCCAAAACAAGGTCAAACAATCACTATGGTGGTGGACCCGGTTGCACAACCTAAAAAGGTACAAACACATAGTCACCCCCCCTCAGGAGGTGATCACTTCAGACGCCAGCAAGGAAGGCTGGGGAGCACACTACATGCAACTCGCAGTTCAAGGCCGTTGGTCTTTCGAGACACAGGATGTAGTATCGAACATCCTGGAGATGAAAGCAGCTTTCCAAGCTCTTCTAGCCTTCAGTCCCCTCCTGAAAGGGAAATAAGTCCTACTGAGGATGGACAACAGAGTGGCAGTTGCCTATATCAACAGGCAAGGCGGCACCAAAAGCCGATCTATGATGCAGGAAGTCCGCCCAATCCTCGAATGGGCGCAAGTGAACCTATCGGGGTTAACGGCGTTATATGTCCCAGGAACGCAGAACCAGCTGGCACACACGCTAAGCAGAAGCTTTGTTTCCAACAACGAATGGGCTCTGAGTCACCAAGCCTTTTCCCTCATAGCAAGAACTTGGGGCATGCCGGATATAGACCTGGCAGCGACGCCAGACAATGCGAAGTGCCAGAGGTACCTGACAAGAACCCCCTGCCCATCAGCGGAAGGGACAGACTGTCTTCAACACGAGTGGAACTTCCACCTGGGTTACATCTTTCCCCTGACACCTCTCATACTGAGATTCCTCCTCAGGCTCAAGAGGTCGTCCTCCACAGTGATAGCAATCCTTCCATTTTGGCCGAGACGGCCATGGTTTACCACTCTCCTCCAGCTGAACACAGCAAAACCTTTACCGCTTCCACCAGCAGTGGACCTACTTTCCCAGGGAAAACTCCTTCATCCATCCCCGGAAAGAATGCACCTGACAGCCTGGAGATTGAAAGGGCTAGGTTCTTAAACCAAGGCTGCTCCCAGAAAGTGGTAGAAACCCTTCTTCAAGCCAGAAGATACACCACCAACAATACCTATAAGAGAATCTGGAATAAGTTTCTCTCAATAGCACAGCAACAAAACTGGAATCCATCATCTCCAACAGTTGCTCAAATCCTTGAGTTTCTCCAGATAGGCCTAGAGAAAGGCCTCGGGTCAAGCACTTTAAAAGTTCACGTGTCAGCATTATCAGCTATGACAGGAGTCAAGTGGGCACAAGAGCCCCTAGTCATTCAGTTCCAGAGGGCATGCCTAAAGTTAAAACCTCCCAGAAAACCTTCCTTCCCGACTTGGGATCTTTCGGTAGTACTAGAAGCACTATCACAAGAACCATTTTTTCCGTTAGAAAACATCTCCTTGTGGGACTTAACACTCAAAGTCACTTTCTTAATCGCAATAACATCAGCCAAGGGAGTCTCAGAGATACAAGCTCTACTGGCGAAAGAACCATACTTGATCGTCTACCCGGACAAAGTAGTCCTAAGACCATCTGACCGCTTTATTCCGAAGGTGTCATCCTCCTTCCACTTCAATCAAGAGATTAACCTTCCTGCTCTCTCCACAGAACAAGGGGATCCACATCCGCTGGATGTAAGAACTAACATCCTAGCCTACCTATCAACAACAAACGACCTTAGGAAGTCGGAAAACCTCCTAGTCATCCCGCACGGCGTTAGAAGAGGTCAAGCAGCAACCTCTCGCACCATCGCAGCATGGCTAGTGAAGATCATCAAAAGGACTTATTCTCTAAGTCAAATACAAATACCTGAAGGCTTTAAGGCACACTCGACAAGGGCAATGGCGACCTCCTGGGCGGCCTACTGCAGAGTGTCCTCGGAAACTATCTGCCGAGCAGCGACCTGGTCCTCAAGGAATACCTTTATTTCTCACTACAAGGTGGACTCTGCCAGATTATCCACGGCAGAGTTTGGACGAGCAATCATTCAGTCCAACACCTCCATTCCATGTAAATAAAAAAATTGTCTTTATGCTCAGACCCACCCAGTCTGCGAGTTATTCACCCAAAGGTGTATGCTGCCATGATGCGACAGGAAAATGGAAAATTGTATACTCACCTTTCCGTAATTTTCCTTTCCTGTCGCATCTTCATGGCAGCATACAGATGCCCACCCGTCTGAGGTGAGGTATATATATACTAGAATACCTGGGCGGGGGCCCGCTATGGGCTTAATAGTTAAACGGTCCTATCAGGTTGTGAGGGGTGGAGCCACAACCCAAAGGTGTATGCTGCCATGAAGATGCGACAGGAAAGGAAAATTACGGAAAGGTGAGTATACAATTTTCCATTTTCTGACCTCAAATATCTGTGTGCTAAGTATACCTTTTGTTTCATTCTCATAGGGGAGCTGAGACTTGGAACACACCACTCTCAGGAGGCCAGGAACCCCACACCTCAGAAAGAACAGAGGGAACCCCAACCTTAGAAAGAAGGGGACCAGAGAGAACCCAAACCTCAGAATATGGAGGAAGAAGAGTTGGAGGAAGGAGAGGTGGAGGAAGAAGAGGTGGAGAAAGGAAATGTGAAGGAAGTGTGCGAGATTGTCACCAAAACAGGTCAGTGCCATACACCACAAATTCAGGGAATAGATGCATGCACGCATGAATATTTTTAAGACATGCGTTTTTTTTTTGTTTTTTTTTAGGTGATGTGCTGCTTGTGGAAGATCAATCTCCTCCTTTCTCCAGTGGGAGCGCACAAATCATAATACAGGATCTCATGGTTATGAGTCGAGAAATCAACGTTATAACGCACAAACTGTATAGTTTTGACCAACAAATTAAAAACATGATTGATGTTTTGGGGAGAGTACAGTAGGTGCCGCCGATATTGTATATCTATCGCGCTCCCATCGCCGAGATTCTCGGCGACAGGAGTGCTGAGATCTCGGCAGCAGGGTGGCGACACGTGTCGCGCTCGCTGCAATAGTGAGGAGACGCGACACTGTATTGAGCGGGGATCCGACGCGGATTCCCGCCAATACCAGGCACTGCATTTGGTATGAATCCTGTGCGGGAACTCCATGCCAATTTTTAAAGAAAAAAACGGCGTGGGTTCCCCCTCCAGGAGCATACCAGGCCCTTGGGTCTGGTCTGGATTTGAAGGGGAACCCTACGCCAAAAAAACAGCGTGGGGGTCCCCCTCAAGATCCAAACCAGACCCTTATCCGAGCATGCAACCTGGCAGGCCGCAGAGGAAGAGGGGGGACGAGAGCAGCCCCCCCTCCCTCCTGAACCGTACCAGGCCACATGCCCTCAACATGGGGGGTTTGGTGCTCTGGGGCAGGGGGGCGACCTGCGGCCCCCCCACCCCAGAGCACCCTGCCCCCATGTTGATGAGGACAGGGCCTCTTCCCGACAACCCTGGCCGTTGGTTGTCGGGGTCTGCGGGCGGGGGGCTTATCGGAATCTGGGAGCCCCCTTTAATAAGGGGGCCCCCAGATCCCACCCCCCCACCCTATGTGAATGAGTATGGGGTACATCGTACCCCTACCCATTCACCTGGTGGGAAAAAAATGGTAATAAAAACACAACACAGTTTTTAAAAGTATTTTATTGCACCGATCCGGAGGTCTTCTTCCGACTTCGGGGGTCTCCGGTGTCGTCGCCGCGCTCTCCGGTTCTTTCTTCCGCCGGGCCTCCGCTAACTTCTTTTTAGCTCTTTTGCTAGCGGAGGCCCGGTCTTCTCCGTTGCCTTCTTCTTCTCCCGCTCTCCGGTTCTTCTCCCGCTCTCCGGTTCTTTCTTCCGCCGGGCCTCCGCTAACTTCTTTTTAGCTCTTTTGCTAGCGGAGGCCCGGTCTTCTCCGTCGTCTCGTCCGGCTCTCCGTTGTCCTTCTGCTGGCCCCTCCACTAACTTCTTGGTAGCTCTTTTGCTAGTGGAGGAGCCGGTCTTCCCGTCGTCGCCGTCGGCGTCTTCTTCCCTCTTCTCCTCCTCGATGTTGACTCGACGCTTCCTCTCGCAGTAATGATAAATCTTCGGTCCGCAGAGATTAATATAGGCTTCTCATGACGTCACAGTCACATGGTCCCATGACGTCACAGTCACATGCTCCGGGGCACATGGCCCCGGAGCATGTGACTGTGACGTCATGGGACCATGTGACTGTGATGTCATGAGAAGCCTATATTAATCCCTGCGGACCGAAGATTTATCATTACTGCGAGAGGAAGCGTTGAGTCAACATCGAGGAGGAGAAGAGGGAAGATGACGCCGACGGCGACGACAGGAAGACCGGCTCCTCCACTAGCAAAAGAGCTACCAAGAAGTTAGTGGAGGGGCCGGCAGAAGGACAACGGAGAGCCGGACGAGACGACGGAGAAAACCGGGCCTCCGCTAGCAAAAGAGCTAAAAAGAAGTTAGCGGAGGTCCGGCGGAAGAAAGAACCGGAGAGCGCGGCGACGACACCGGAGACCCCCGAAGTCGGAAGAAGACCTCCGGACCGGTGCAATAAAATACTTTTAAAAACTGTGTTGTGTTTTTATTACCATTTTTTTCCCACCAGGTGAATGGGTAGGGGTACGATGTACCCCATACTCATTCACATAGGGTGGGGGGGCCAGGATCTGCGGGCCCCCTTATTAAAGGGGGCTCCCGGATTCCGATAAGCCCCCCGCCCGCAGACCCCGACAACCAACGGCCAGGGTTGTCGGGAAGAGGCCCTGTCCTCATCAACATGGGGGCAGGGTGCTCTGGGGTGGGGGGGCCGCAGGTCGCCCCCCTGCCCCAGAGCACCAACCCCCCCATGTTGAGGGCATGTGGCCTGGTATGGTTCAGGAGGGAGGGGGGGCCGCTCTCATCCCCCCCTCTTCCCCTGCGGCCTGCCAGGTTGCGTGCTCGGATAAGGGTCTGGTTTGGATTTTGGGGGGGACCCCCACGCCGTTTTTTCGGCGTAGGGTTCCCCTTCAAATCCAGACCAGACCCAAGGGCCTGGTATGCTCCTGGAGGGGGAACCACACCGTTTTTTTCTTTAAAAATTGGCGTAGAGTTCCCGCACAGGATTCATACCAAATGCAGTGCCTGGTATTGGCGGGAATCCGCGTCCGATCCCCGCCTATCGGCAATGCGTGTCACTCATCGTGAAAGGAACATTTTTTCCTTTCCCGATGATGAGACAGCTCGGCGCTGGCTCTCGCGACGGAGCTCATAGGGTGTCAATTTTGCCGCTAGAAGCGGCGAGATTGACACAATATCGGCGGCACCTACTGTATAAAGATGTTTTTCTTGCCACCATTTCAAGTTTTTTTGGCCTAAGTTTGTACATTTTTGTGTGATTTAACAAGCCAAATTTGGTAGATGCACACAGTGTGTCAACATGTGCTATCTCTCATCAGGGAAAATCAATGGACATGTTTTGAGGGTGCAACCCCTTCCTCGCAACTAGGGATGAGCTTCGAGTTCGAGTCGAACTCATGTTCGACTCGAACATTGCCTGTTCGCCCGTTCGCCGAACAGCGAACAAATTGGGGTGTTCGCGGCAAATTCGAAAAATCTATGAGAGAAATCTAAAGTGCTAATTATAAAGGCTTATATGCAAGTTATTGTCCTAAAAAGTGTTTTGGGACCGGGGTCCTGCCCCAGGGGACATGTATCAATGCAAAAAGAAGTTTTAAAAACGGCCGTTTTTTCGGGAGCAGTGATTTTAATAATGCTTAAAATGAAAAAATAAAAGTGAAATATTCCTTTAAATTTCGTACCTGGGGGGTGTGTATGATATGCATGTAAAGTGGCGCATGTTTCCCGTGCTTAGAACTGTCCCTGCAAAAAAATGTCATTTTTGAAAGAAAAAAAGTCTTTTAAAACTGACTTGCGGCTATTAATGAATTGTCGGCTCCCGGCAATACATACAAAAGTCATTGATAAAAAAAAAAAAGCGTGGGGGTTCCCCAGAATTCAATTACCAGGCCCTTCAGGTCTGGAATGGATATTAAGGGGAACCCCGCCGCAAATTAAAAAAAAATTTGACGTGGGGTTCCCCCAAATATCCATTCCAGGCCCTTCAGATCTGGCATGGATTTTAAGGGGAACTCCACCCCAAATTTAAAAAAAATGGCGTGGAGTCCCCCTAAAAATTCATACCAGACCCCTTATCCGAGCACGCAACCTTGCCAGCCGCAGGGGAAAAGGGGGGGACGAGAGAGCGGCCCCCCCTCCCTCCTGAACCGTACCAAGCCACATGCCCTCAACATGGGGAGGATGTCCCCATGTTGATGGGGACAAGGGCCTCATCCCCACAACCTTTGCCCGGTGATTGTGGGGGTCTGCGGGCGGGGGGCTTATCGGAATCTGGAAGACCCCTTTAATAAAGGGGACCCCCAGATCCCGCCCCCCCCCTATGTGAATTGGTAAGGGGTACATTGCACCCCTACCATTTCACGAAGAAAGCGTAAAAAAATGTTTAAAAAAAACACACAAACACCTTGAAAAAGTCCTTTATTTAAAAAAAAACAAAAAACATTCCAGCGGTGAAATCCAGTGTCCCGCGGCGATCCCGATGTCCAGCGCTGTCCTTCATTGGTTGTGCCTGAGCGGACCTGATGGGGAACTCCCTCTCAGTATTTTAAATGTATAGACCCGCCCCTTCTAAAGTTCCCCATCAGGTCCGCTCAGCGGACCAGATGCGGAACATGAGAAGGGGCGGGTCTATACATGTATTACCAAAGTGAGAGCAGTTCCCCATCAGGTCCGCCCCCTCGGTATGTCGGACCCGCCTACGTCTTTGGCTTGAGCGGGGAACTTCCTTCACTGTGTAATTTAAATTTACATAGTGAAGGAAGTTTCCCGCTCAAGCCAATGACGTAGGCGGGTCCGACATACCGAGGGGGCGGACCTGATGGGGAACTGCTCTCACTTTGGCAATACATGTATAGACCCGCCCCTTCTCATGTTCCGCATCTGGTCCGCTGAGCGGACCTGATGGGGAACTTTAGAAGGGGCGGGTCTATACATTTAAAATACTGAGAGGGAGTTCCCCATCAGGTCCGCTCAGGCACAACCAATAAAGGACAGCGCTGGACATCGGGATCGCCGCGGGACACTGGATTTCACCGCTGGAATGTTTTTTGGTTTTTTTTTTAAATAAAGGACTTTTTCAAGGTGTTTGTGTGTTTTTTTAAACATTTTTTTTACGCTTTCTTCGTGAAATGGTAGGGGTACAATGTACCCCTTACCAATTCACATAGGGGGGGAGGGATCTGGGGGTCCCCTTTGTTAAAGGGGTCTTCCAGATTCCGATAAGCCCCCCGCCCGCAGACCCCCACAACCACCGGGCAAGGGTTGTGGGGATGAGGCCCTTGTCCCCATCAACATGGGGACATCCTCCCCATGTTGAGGGCATGTGGCCTGGTACGGTTCAGGAGGGAGGGGGGGCCGCTCTCTCGTCCCCCCCTTTTCCCCTGCGGCCGGCCAGGTTGTGTGCTCGGATAAGGGGTCTGGTATGGATTTTTAGGGGGACTCCATGCCATTTTTTTTTTTAATTTGGGGTGGAGTTCCCCTTAAAATCCATGCCAGATCTGAAGGGCCTGGAATGGATATGTGGGGGAACCCCACGTCAATTTTTTTTTAAATTTGCGGCAGGGTTCCCCTTAATATCCATTCCAGACCTGAAGGGCCTGGTAATTGAATTCTGGGGAACCCCCACGCTTTTTTTTTTTTTTTATCAATGACTTTTGAATGTATTGCCGGGAGCCGACAATTCATTAATAGCCGCAAGTCAGTTTTAAATTACTTTTTTTCTTTCAAAAATGACATTTTTTGCAGGGACAGTTCTAAGCACGGGAAACATGCCACTTCACATGCATATCATACACACCCCCCAGGTACGAAATTTAAAGGAATATTTCACTTTTATTTTTTCATTTTAAGCATTATTAAAATCACTGCTCCCGAAAAAACGGCCGTTTTTAAAACTTTTTTTTGCATTGATACATGTCCCCTGGGGCAGGACCCCGGTCCCCAAACACTTTTTAGGACAATAACTTGCATATCAGCCTTTATAATTAACACTTTAGATTTCGAACGTTCGAGTCCATTGTATGTAATAGGGTTCTAAAGTTTACACGAACATTTTGTCTGTTCGCAGGTTCTGGTGCGAACCGAACAGGGGGGTGTTCGGCTCATCCCTGCTCGCAACTCAAGTACTTGAGAGGAAGGGTTTGCACCCCCAAAACACGTCCATTGATCCCCATGATGGGAGATAGCACATGTTGACATTTGGCATGGGATCAGGAGGAAAATCCCCATTCTGACGCACAATTTGGCTTGTTCAGGGGTGACATCACCCCATCTCATGAAGGCAACAGCAACACATTTTTGAAATACTATATAATGCCTGATATTACCTTCAGTTTTTCTATAAGGTTGAACTTTTTAAGTTCCATTGTTTTAAGTTCCATTGTTTTTATAATTTATTTATTTTTTAACATGCGTGTTTATGCAAAACCAAAACCAAAACTTTTTTTTGGGGGGGAAACACTGTTTAGAATGTCCCCCAAAAATTTATAACGCACAAAATATTTTTCTACTCAAAAATGTGTGGCTTCTTCTTTCTATGCTCAATACCATTTTGAAAAATATGTTCTTGTTTACTGTGACAATTGTGGTTATTTACTAAAGACAAAGCCACTTGGCACTACAAGTGTACTAGGAGAACCTGGGAGACAGATTCAAGAAACACAAACAATAATGAGAAATCAAGTTTTTTACAGATTTTACTTTTTTTATTTTTAAAAGTTATAAAATCAGAGATTGTCTGGCATAGCAATGGCCCCTCTACCCGTAAAGTAATCAACATATTTATCCCACACTTCACGGCACTTTGGGGGGCCAAGCCAATACGGCCAGTATCCAGGCCCGTCAGGGCATTGTCTGCAAGTCCGGCTTCTGGCCCAACAGAAGTGAGATAAGTGGGTGCATTTCTGCGTAAATAGTTGTGCAGTATGCAGCAGGTAAAAACAATATGATTGATCTTGTATTCCGCCATATGGATAGAGGTAAGAAACAGGCGTAACCGGGGCTGGCCATTATCCCAAAGGCATTCTCAACAACCCTCTGGGCTCTGGCCAGCCGGTAATTAAAACCCCTCCTCTCCGGGGTGAGTGTCCTCTGGGGGAATGGCCTCATCAGGTGGGGTCCCAGCCCGAAAGCTTCATCCGCGATAAAAACAAACGGAAGGCCCTCAACGTTCTCCTCATCATGTGGTAGTGCCAGGCCACCACTCTGGAGACGTCTGGCAAATTCTGTCTGTGCGAAGACTCCCCCATCCGACATCCGGTCATTCTTCCCCACGCCCACATACATGAACTCATAGTGTGCCGACACCACCACCATCAACACAATACTATTAAACCCCTTGTAGTGGTAATAGTACGACCCCGAACGGGGTGGTGGCACTATGCGGACATGTTTCCCATCGATTGCCCCTCTGCAGTTAGGAAAGTCCCACCGCTCGGCAAAATGGGATGCCACAGTCTGACATTCCTGTGGCAATGAAGGAAACTGTGGAGTCAAACAAAAGAAATAATTAGGACTTTTGCACATAACATTTCAAGCAGATTACACAAAAACATTCTTGCTCAACATCAGTATAACATTTGTTTTTTGGGGAGTAGTTATAGCCACAAATAGAAGGCACAATTATCACATTCCTCACCCCCTCTGATGGCTCATTGCATACATTTTAGGAGGGGGGAGGGGTTCTAGCTGAGTTTGGGCCTACAAAAAAAAAACACTACACCACTCTGCCTGATTGTAATGAGAAGCAAAACATTTGTACACATTTTAGGGGGTGGGGTTCTAGCTGAGTTTGGGCCTACAAAAAAAAACACTACACCACTCTGCCTGATTGTAATGAGAAGCACAACATTTGTAAACATTTTAGGGGGGTGGGGGTGGGGGGTTCTAGCTGAGTTTGGGCCTACAAAAAAAACACTACACCACTCTGCCTGATTGTAATGAGAAACAAAACATTTGGACACATTGGAGGGGGGGAGGGTAAAGCAATACAATGGAGTTGACAAAATACATTGTTAAGTGACTAGGCTAGGGGTGTTAGGGCCTAGGATAGCATGCTGGAGAGGTTAGTGAAGGCAAATATGCATGTAGGCCAAAAAAGGGTACAGCATGCATGAGGACAAAGGGGACATTCACAGCATATTGCAATCGGGGTAATTAGGGAAGGATGAAAGAAATACAATACATTAGCAAGCATTATATACATAGAATGTGATGTTAAAGGAGAAAAATTACCTTAATTTAGTCCTTCTGCATAACTTGTATGATAGCAGAACAGATCTCTGGAATAATGACCCCCAGAGCCTGGGGGAGATGCCTGTCGTGAACTTGAGGTCCTGCAGGCTTCTCCCAGTCGCCAGGTATCTCATGGTGGCGATGAGCCTCTGTTCGGCAGTGATGGCCTGGCGCATCAGTGTCCTGCCTCGTGATATAGGGGGACACCAAATCCAACAGACATCATCCGGAGATAATTCCTGTAGTCATCAGGATTATTCTCCTGGATTTCCTGCAGCAGAGGTATATGACAGAATTGGTCCCGCTGGAGCAACCAATTCTTGGTCCATGAACTCCTCCTCACCCTGTTCATGGACTGAACTTGGGTCAAAGTATTAACCGCAACACCAAGCGCATATGCAGCACGAGCTCTACGATGAGAATGTACTTCCATCATGGCTTTAAACCAGTCAGATGGTCAGAACGAACTTAAACAAAACACACTGAGGAACAGCAAGTCCTATGAAGAACGACCTGAAAACCAGTAAACGAGCAGACAAGAACGCACTGAAAAACAGATACGACCTGACTACAGGCACTGAAAGACAGATACGAACCCACAAGCACAAACTGAACACCAGAAAATTATCTGAAAAGCACGGAGACTGAAAAGCGCGAATCGGTTCTCGCCAAACTTTTACTAACACACGGTAACACGAAATCAGCAAAAGCAGCCCAAAGGGTGGCACCGTTGGATTTGAACTTCCCCTTTATAGTGCCGTCGTACGTGTTGTATGTCACGGCGTTTTGGACGGTCGGAATTTTGACTGATGGTGTGTAGGCAAGACTGATGAAAGTCAGCTTCATCGGAATTCCGATGGAAAAATCCATAGGAAATCTGATCGTGTGTACAGGGCATTAGTTTACTTCCTTATGTGTTCAGAAAAAAAAAAACAGAAGGAGGGGGGGGTCTAATCTCTCCAGCCCCCTATCTACCATGTAACAACATGGCCTGGGGAATGCCCAGGGAAAAACCAAGCCTACTTACCGACCAGCTCGCTGACAACCAATTAACCTGTCTAACAGTATGCGTTAAAAACAGGGGTTTGTCCGCACGCATTTGCAAACGCATGCGTGAGCCACAGAGCCACGCCAAGGCCCCCTGGAGTCTGTGGTCCTACACTAACATTGAGTGTCCCCACAATGGAGGCACATGCATTCTGATGGTTAGATGAGGGCAGGTGGACTGAAGGGGAGCCACCCCTCCTAAAGGTACAGGAGCACACCAAACACCCAGCGTAGCACAATGGCAGCAAAGGTGTTGGTGCACTGCTGGACCAATACAAGCACCATAGGTGAAAACAAAAACATGTCCACCGCCCCCATCTATAGCTGGCTATCACGGTAAGTAGCATTGGAAGGCTAAAGCAGATAACAACATGGCCTGGGGAATGCCCAGGGAAAAAACAAGCCTACTTACCGACCAGCTCGCTGACAACCAATTAACCTGTCTAACAGTATGCGTTAAAAACAGGGGTTTGTCCGCACGCATTTGCAAACGCATGCGTGAGCCACAGAGCCACGCCAAGGCCCCCTGGAGTCTGTGGTCCTACACTAACATTGAGTGTCCCCACAATGGAGGCACATGCATTCTGATGGTTAGATGAGGGCAGGTGGACTGAAGGGGAGCCACCCCTCCTTAAAGGTACAGGAGCACACCAAACACCCAGCGTAGCACAATGGCAGCAAAGGTGTTGGTGCACTGCTGGACCAATGCAAGCACCATAGGTGAAAACAAAAACATGTCCACCGCCCCCATCTATAGCTGGCTATCACGGTAAGTAGCATTGGAAGGCTAAAGCAGATAAAAACATGGCCTGGGGAATGCCCAGGGAAAAACCAAGCCTACTTACCGACCAGCTCGCTGACAACCAATTAACCTGTCTAACAGTATGCGTTAAAAACAGGGGTTTGTCCGCACGCATTTGCAAACGCATGCGAGAGCCACGCCAAGGCCCCCTGGAGTCTGTGGTCCTACACTAACATTGAGTGTCCCCACAATGGAGGCACATGCATTCTGATGGTTAGATGAGGGCAGGTGGACTGAAGGGGAGCCACCCCTCCTTAAAGGTACAGGAGCACACCAAACACCCAGCGTAGCACAATGGCAGCAAAGGTGTTGGTACACTGCTGGACCAATACAAGCACCATAGGTGAAAACAAAAACATGTCCACCACCCCCATCTATAGCTGGCTATCACGGTAAGTAGCAATGGAAGGCTAAAGCAGATCTACCATGTAATCTCAAGTGTCTCCCCTCTACTCTTCCTCCGCTAGTGATTGAATAAAGTGTAGCTTGTGTGTGGAATGTGTGATATATAAGGGGATTGCATGTCTCTTCCCTATATTTATAAATTATAATTGTTCGCCTTCTATCTTCCCTCTCTTTCCTACAAGTGAAAAAAAAAGGAGAAAAATCTAATTGTTTCCCCTTGTCTATATTTATTGTATTGTGTCTTGTGTCTGTGTCCGTGTCTCTTCTTCACCCCACATCTCATTGTTGACCCTTTAATTAACCTATAAAAAAATCTTCTTGATAAGTGTGCATATTCATATGTATAATCTAGTGTCACCCCTCCCTGTGTGGAGATAATCCTCTCCATCCTTTCTCCTATATTTAATCATCCTCTAATATTAATATTGCCCTTCACCCTAAAAAAAAATAAAAAATAAAAAAAAAGGGAAAGGGTTCCCCCTTCACCCCCCATATGGTAGTAATCCCCCGCCCTCGCACCCTCCCCCCGCCCCCTTCCCCCAGTCTTATCTCTTAAACCCATATTTGTTCAACACTTCAAATAATATTTCCCTTTGCAAAGAAAAAAGAAAGTATATAGGACCAAAAACAAACCCCCAAAACAAAAACAAAAAAAGGGCGCAAGGGGGAAAAAAATTAAAACATCTCTCCTTCCTTCAGTCATTCCCTATAGTGATTCCTGAAACAATTAAGGTTTTTATAGTGTCCAGACAAGTCCTCAGAGTTAAGATCTAATCCTTTCGTTATCTGGACTCTCCATCTCATAGTTCCCAGGGTGGGCCCAAAAAAATTAATAAAAAGGGCATAACATTACATTTATGAATTATACATTTTCACTTATATAATTTAAAGATGAGAATATCTCCCAAGATTTAATGCCTTGGAACAGAACTTGTTATTTATAATCTCTATAAAAAAAGCGGGGGTTGGGGGGGGTAAGTACAGGGGCATGCAAAGGGGGACAGAGGGGGAGCTAAAAATAAATAAAAAAAAGTGGAAAAAAGGGAAAATAATAGTATTCTCCCCTCTCCCCTCTCTCTCCCCCCCCACCCCCAGACCCCCCCACATCCCCCCTTGTATAATATATCAGGCCATATTGATTTATCTTAGTTTATCTTATCTGGAGGATATTCTCTGTCGGGTTTCCATCCTGTTTAGTTCTGTTTAATCCTGTTTAGGCGCTGTTTCCTTGCGGCCACTCATTTGCGGGAAATATCTGTTGCCAATCCATCACTGGGAAGGGTTCTATCTCCAGAAAGTTGAAGAGTCCCGGTAGATCTGTCTGTGATCTTAGCGTAAAGGAGGATAAATCTTTACGTATTGTAACCGCAAAAGGGAACCTCCAACGATATGTACAGCCAGCTCGTCTTATCCAATCTAAGACTGGACGAAGTATGGCTCTACGCTGTAGTGTGGCCTTCGATAAGTCCTGCAATATTTTAATCCGTGCATCGTCTAGTTCTACTGTGCCAATTTCCCATGCTTTTCTAAGTATGGATTCCTTCTGTGAATAATAGTGGAAGCGGCACATCACATCAGGCGGACGGTTAGGATCTGCGGGTATGGGGCCTAATATTCTATGGACTCTATCGAGTTCAATGTTGGCTGGAGCAGCCTCTCCTAATATCAGAAGGAAAATACCCCTCACCTTATTGTCAAGGTTCTCTTGATCTACGCTTTCTGGGATACCGCGGAGTCGCACATTATTCCTGCGACTCCGATCTTCTAATTCTTCCAGTTGTAGTTTATTTGCTTTTTTTGTTTCTGTCTGGGAGATCTTATCCTTCTCTAGCGCGATTACACGTTGCTCTAGGGAGTGGGTTTTATCTTCATCTACTGTGAGACGCACTGATATTATCTGTATTTCTCCATGTATACCCTGAATCTCCTTACGATGGGCTTCTTCCACTTTACGGATAAGGGACTCTATATCTGCACGTGTAGGAAGTGCCTCTATATCTGCATGTGTAGGAAGTGCTTGGATTAGCATTTTTATATTGTCTTCTTTTTTATGAGCTATTAATAGGTCTTCTTGCTGGGAAGAGAACGGTCTTTCTAATGACAATATCTACTGAGGATCTAAAGTGGTGGTATCTACTCCTATTTTGTTAACCAAGGAGATCTGTGTGGGCTGTACAGGCTGTGCTGGCTGTACTGTCTGTATGGTCTTAGCCCCGGTCATCTGACCTCGCATGTCCGTCATTTTAGCCCCCAAATCACATCTGTTTGTAGCTGGGAAATATTGGTCTATTTCCACCTGAGCTTCTCCTGTTTTAGCCGATTTAGCTGCTTTACGTGAGGTTTTCGTCTCTCTCTGTTTTTGCGATTGCATACCGCAAAGGTGGCTAAGAAAGACAAACGCAAAGGGTACTCAAAGTTATATTGGCTCTTGTTGTCGCTTGTTATCACTTTTAGCTTTAGCTATTTATTGTACAAAATAAAAGTTTTAATCAGTACAATCCAGTGGAGTCACAGTCTTTTCCCCTGATGTCCGACAGCATCAAGAAATGGGAAGCATCAAAATACAAAGCAGAGCGTGCCCTAATTTATGCTTACTCTTCTTATCCCTTGTTGTCACTTTAGCTTTGACTGTTTAATTAATAGAATAGTTTTACCAATACACTCCCGAAAAGTCAAATTTTTTTTCCCGCAGTTATCCAGCAGCAGAAAGAATTGGAAACCTCAAAAATGAAAGCAGGGCGCGCTCTAATCTGTCACTTTAGTTATTATTAATGCATAGAATTACGTTTTAACAGTGTAGCACAGTGGAGTCACAGTCTTTTCCCCAGATATCCAGCCACAGCAAAGGCATATATTATATTATATATATTTTTTATATATATATATATATATATATATATATATATATATATATATATTAGTTCTTATTCTGAAAGTGCGTTTAATATTTAATTTGGGAGTGAATGTGATTTCCATTAGAGCACCTTGATATTATTTGTGGATTTGAACTATTTTTTTTTATATATTTGAATTTTTTTCGCTGTTCACTTATTATTGAATTATATAAATTTTGATATTAATTTATGCCCAATATTTTAGGACTAATATTTTTATGACATATCAGCCACATGAATTGATTATTTTATTTATATATTTATTATTATTATTTTTTACCAGATGATATTTATATTGATACACTTTAAATGATGAGTGTTGTTTTGACCCCACTAATGATTAGAGAATTAAACAAATGTACTTAAAATAAAACATTTTCAAACAAAATTAGTATGTTAGCTTTTAGACATTATGGAGTTGATTTACTAAAAATTTGGTGCAGCTCTGCATAGAACCAATCAGCTTCCATTTTTTTGTCAAAGCTTATTTGGACATGCAGAAGTTAGAAGGTGATTGGCTACCATGCACAGCTGCACCAGATTCTACACTCTCCAGTTTTAGTAAATCAGCCCTTCTGGGTGTAATTACAAATGAATTATGTTATAGGCCTCTAAAATAACATATATATATATTCCAGTCAAAATAAATAAATACTTATCTTTATTGTCACCACTAGATATCATCAATCTTCTGGGTTTAAGAATGGTCAGCTTAATTTAACCACCTTCCACCGAGCCTAATCCATTATGGACCACCCCCAGTCTGACTGGACAGTGAAGAAGTAGCAGTACAATGATGAGTTATACTATACATGCATTCCAAAACACTGATACCAAGTCAAATGCAGGTACTTGCACTGCTTGCGTATTTTTAAAAAAACGACATAAATTTAATTATTTATAATCAAAAAACAGAACTGCATTTGTTTTATTTTTTACTCTGTTATGTGTTCATTTTACATTTAAATTTTTAATATATTAATATTATAACTATTATAGTATATTTATGGTTATAACCCATAGAGATATTTTGACCATTCTGGATCAATATTTATTAATATTGGTTTGTTGCTAATTATCACATTTTAAGAGCCCACCAGTTCTTCCACCAAGACAAACTCCTCTCCACCCATCTGGAACAGCCACCAATCCCTCCCTGGACATACCTATTGCTCGCCCACTACTAAAAATTCTTAAAAAAGGATTCACAGTGTTCGAGACAACTTACACCCTTTGAAAGGCTTTGCACACAACAGACGTCTCAACCCCATCTAATATCCCTAACCCACAACCTTATCTTTGCTGACATACTGTAAAAGCCAACGAAAACATAGCCTGCAAAAATTGGGAGAAAAACCTCTCTATCCCACTCTTGGAAGAGGAATGGGAACAATTTTTTTTAAATATCCACAAAGGGTCGATTAACGTCACTACCCAAGAAAACGGATACAAAATCCAATCTAGGTGGTACCGTACCCCATTTCTACTAAATAAATTTAACCCAGCTACGCCAGATACCTGCTGGAGATTCCACCAGGAAAAGGGAACTCTACTACACATCTGGTGGTCCTGCACTTCTTTACAAGCTTTTTGAAAAGAAGTCTGCTGCATTACTTCCCAGGTCACTTCCTATAACTTAGAATTTTCTCTGACTCAATTCCTTCTACACCATTCACCTTTACCACATAAATCCTATCACAAATCCTTAACAATCCACATGATTAACACAGCCAAACAGTGTATCCCGCTATACTGGAACTCAACACAATTGCCCACACTCAAAGAGTGGTTTACCAGAATACGTAAAGTCACTGACATGGAAAAACTCATTCACACGGCACATGACACTCCGACAAAATTCAGTAAAATGTGGGCCTGTTGGACACACTATCAGACAACGGCTGAATACAAAAACACAATGGACTATTCCACCTAAAAAAAAAAAAAAAAGACAATACAGTCTAATCAATCACGGGCCTTGCCATAAACGCCAGCCGTTCACCTTTGGCACCTCTTCTCTTCCCCAGTCTGCCAATTTCTTATACACACCCACTCTCTTGACTGGAATTATTTCACCTACTCATAAATGACGACTAGGGGGAGACAGAGACAACCCCCCCTCCTCAATCCCCCTCCCACCCCTTCCCCCTATCCTGTCTTCTTCACACCCCACCCCCCAGTTACCCCGATTGAATGTCCACATATCATTATCAACTACCTATTCCACACACACTTCCGAAACATCTACCCCTGATACCAGGCACAGGATATCGCCATAACCACCATTCTCCACCTACAAACCATACTTGTACCACGGTGGAAACTTACCACAATAACGCGATAGGCTAAATGAGCCCTTCCACACATAGTTTCTACAATTGGGAATCCACCAAGTACACCCCGGACCTCCTTCCGAATAATTGCCTCCTGCACCTTTGCCCCTACAAATTGGACCTCAATTCTCCCCCATGATTTGTCTATTATTGTAATGGATACGTCTCTATGAAACGGATTTCTGTGACCTTGTAAATTTTCCTTTGTTAAACTGTTGTTCAAGATATCTGTAACAGTTTTTTTTACTTCTTTTCAATAAAATATATAAAATAAAATACATTTTTTTATTTTTTTTTGCAAAAAAAATTATCTAATTTTAATTAATTGTTGACACCCTTAGTAATACATTTCACTAACACCATGTTCCATAGAGGAATTGACAATTATCATTGTCACTGCCATTTTCATTAATGCCCACTAGATGGCCTCCTAATTATATTCAATTTATTTTGTTTAATTTTTATTTTATTATTCTAATTCATCATCTAATTAATTCAATGGTAATATTGGTACTATTAAATTGATGTCTTTTTTATCTATATTAGTTTGCATTTAGTAGATTGCAAGCCGCCCCGAGTTAATAGAAGGTAATTAAATCATTTGATCAATACAAATCACGAGACTGTGAGTAAGGGTATGAATGCCCTCACCAAATATGGCAAAACTACAGCTTCCTGATGATTACCCATTGATTTGCTGAAACGCGTTGAGGTAGATTGCGTCATCGCGACCCACTTCCGTCCGCGTCCAACTTTCAGAAATCGAGAAGAACAACGGCCAGTTGTCAACCATCCATTGTGGGTAATCACCTGCTATTCACACCAGGTGCCAGGAAATAGGCACATGCGAGTGAAACCATATTGTTTTTATCAATAAAGCCTTTTTAAAACATTATTGCACAATGAGGTTTCCTATTTATTCCTATCCATTTTTATGAGGTATATCCACTTCAAGAGCCGCCAGCAACAGATATTTCCAGGGGTCTCCCTACACGATTGATTGACCATACTAGCGATAGTTGGTCAACACTGAGGGGTGAGTGTACATCTATGTGGGGCACCCAGTCTAAGCCCGAAGGAGCATGGATGTATGTTTGAGCACAAGCACCTGTGAACATCACTTTATTGGGACTGTCACATTGCAACTTTCATATTATTGCCTAATTAATATCACCTAGCGCGGTGAACTGGTTTTCTTTATTCAAATTTGCTGACTAGCAAGTTTTTTACTGCAGCTGGTATATATTGTAATTGGTTTTATTATTTATTTACATTGATTCATATTTTTGGCACTTAGTATTCATTTATTTTTACTCTATCAAATGCCTTTTCTGCATCTAAAGAGAAGGCATATCATTTTTTTTTATTAACACAATTTCTTCATAAAAACTGTAATATAGAAAATCTCTTTGTCAACATAAATACAATATAATCTCTTTGTCGACATAAATAAAAAACAGAATCTTTAAAAATCCCAAATTCTAACATTCATTTCAACATATTCATGTACAGTATTCATATATTTTTTCTTATAGCGGTTATGTTAAGCTGCTTCTTCGGGATTCTATAGAAAAGTGCATGTGCAAATATACATATATACATAAAAAACACCACAAAATGGTGTAATGGTAATAATTAATACACATTGTCATGTATTTTCCTGGGGCACCCCTTACCTGTGAAGGCAGACTGAAACCAAATAACAGCGTCAAACCTCCAGCAGAAATCTAGGTGTGGACCATGGGAAAGGGAGCATCTATCCTTCACAAAAAAAGGTGAACTTAGAACAACACTGCAGATACACCCAACTTCCCGAACTCAATAGAGTATAGTCAAAAACATTTATATAAAAGAACACGTATAAAAAAAAAGGAGTGAAATTGTATAATGCGGCACCCACTAAAGCAGTTTAAAGCAAAGACACTGTTTCATGACTACCACTATAGTTTGTATTCTAATTTCAATTGTCACTATATGGTGCCTTAAATGTCCTGTCATCATAAAAAAAAAATGTATATCTTGAAATTATGGGATGGGGCACCAGCATTGGAGCCTATCTGCTGTTATACTGTATGTATCAATATGTAAGTGGAACTTAAAAGTGCACATTATCTAAAAATATGTTCCCTAACTCTGGTGTATTGCATTGTTCAGATTTTTTCCTCTAGATTGAATGTATTAATTATAATTTTATTACACAGCTGTAACTTGTGACAGTGTCCAAGAAATGCAATTCACCTACATTAACTCCCATCACCTTACTTCAGTTAATTAAATATTAGATACATCCACAGTTTGCGATTTAACTTCAGATATTAATTTAAAGTGCACTTTTTACATCCAGGTAGATATGTTCACATGTTCCCCCTGCTGCAAACTTTTGTGGGGTCTTCATATTCTGAATCCTTGCTGATAATTTGTCTTAAAGGTGCAGCCAGCCAGCTTTGGAGAGATCATCTTTTTATCGGTTATTCTGTTTGGCTTTCTTTGAGTAATACAGTCTTGCCTTGAAATTGTATTGCTTTTTAATGGGCTCTGAAGTTGGGATTAGAGAGACTAGACTCAATGGCTGCATGATTAAAACATTTGTTATACATTCAGAGTAAGAGATCAACACGGATGCAGTGTATTATGTAAGTATGATTTCCTATTTTCTACCTAATGGTGGAAACCTTTTAAATCAGAAAATAAGTATCCGACTCATTTTTAATGCTTTTTAATGTGTATTTAAAACTGAACTCTAAGCTCAATGCTTCTTATTTGGTGCATTGACACACACTGTGATACATTTTCTAAGGAGTTTCAAGGACCTCAACACACCTTCATGGACTAAAAAATACACCTGCCCCATTTATTTTCAACATGCAATGAGACATTGGGGTTGATTTACTAAAGGCAAATAGACTGTGCACTTTGCAAAGTGCAGTTGCTCCAGAACGAACTAAATGAGGTAAAGCTTCACTTTGCAAAGAATACCCTTGTGCAATAAAAAAAAAAAAAAAAAAATTTTTTGCTAGCACATAATTGAATAATAGTCGTCAGCAGAGCTTCTGCTGATTTACTAAACTTTGGAGCAACTGCTCTTGCAGAGCGCAACTGCACTTTCCAAAGTGCACAGTCTATTTGCCTTTAGTAAATCAACCTCATTGTCTGCACTATATGATAAGATGCCCCTAAAGACGCCCACTTGGACAAAATGCATAGGGTTAAGCTTTGAGCTTGGTATAATTTTTATCTTGTTTTCTCCCACACAGTGCAATGAAAGTTTGGCTTTTATATTTTGCCTGGCTGGTTCTATATATATTTTAAATTTAAATGGGAGATTCCTCAAATTATTATTTCCAGGGATTTATTATGCCTTGATTATAGCATGTCCATTGTTAACATTCCTTGATCATTTCATACAGTACCAACAATGCACACACTTTAAACATTTGAGGTCCATCCTTTTGGTAAGTTAACATCCTTTGGTGGTGGTAATGTTTAGTCCATTATGGTAGCGTCTCACTACTCTAATAATTAAAAAGTAAATTTTTATTGTATAAACAGTATATTGACCTCTGTACAAATGGGGTCTATTTATTTGTTGAGTTGCCATCCTTACTTTTTGGGATTTTGGTCTTGTTTATTTAATGGTGGGGGGGGGCATCATTTAAAGGGTCAAAATATTGTAAAAATGTATATTTGGATCTGATGTTTTGGGGCTTGAATGTTTGGTGATTTACTTTACAAACATCTGGTTCTGGGTTGATGGTCATAATTATATTGTTTGAATTTTCAAGCCTCACTGTTCTGTCTCTTAAATCTAAGCACCGAAGTGTGATCTCTATAACTGATCTGGTTGTGGCAAGATAGCTGTAACTTACAGTCTCAGCAGAATTATAAGACAGTAACTTAGGCCAAATGACATCTTGCAAATTGTAGAAAGCTTTATTCAAAACTTGTGCATATCTTCACAGATGAACAACAATTGAATGTGCTCAGAAAAGAAACTAAAGACACACTGAAAGAGCGTGGGGCTTGCTATACAGAACATTTCCTAGCTAAGGTGTGAGGAAGGCACAACATATTTTAACCCGCCTAGCGGTATTCCCAAGTCTGGCTCGGGGTAAGATTTGAGTACCTAAAGCAGCAACCCCGAGCCAGACTCAGGATCGCATCGCAGGATACAGGGGAGGATACAGGGGAAGTTACTTACTTGTCCCTGGATCCTGCGATGTGTCCCCGTTGTGTGAGCGAGCCGTCATCTCGCTCGATCCACACTGCTGAGTGCCGCCGAGCTCCGTTCCCTGCAACATTGCGGAGTTCGGCGCCAAATTCAAAAAGTGAAACACACAGTACACATCACCATTGTCCCTAGCGGTCTTCCCAGTGTCCTTCATGCACTTTTATATACCGTATATACTCGAGTATAAGCCAAGTTTTTCAGCAAATTTTTTTGTGCTGAAAATGCCCCCCTCGGCTTATACTCGAGTCACCTTTTTGCGGCTGATCTCCCGGTCTTTGGGGACCCGGTACTGGCCGGCCGTAGGCCCCCTGGACCCCAAACTTGGCACACGTTTTGTCTGGGGGACCTATGGCCGGTGAGCACTGATTTTTCAAACCGGGCACCCCTTCCATAGACTTCCATGTTAAACGTCAGTCTAGTCATGGACACAGTGAGGCATGGGCACAGTGAGGCATGAGCACAGTCTGGCAAGGGCACAGTAAGGCATGGGCACAGTGAGGCATGGACACAGTGTGGCATGGACACAGTGAGGCATGGGTACAGTGAGGCATGGGTACAGTGAGGCATGCACATGGACACAGTGAGGCATGCAGATGGACACCCTAGGCTTATACTCGAGTCAATATGTTTTCCCATTTTTTTGTGGTAAAATTAGGTGCCTCGGCTTATATTCGGGTCGGCTTATACTCGAATATATACGGTAATAAAAACTGTTCTTTCTGCCTGGAAACTGGAGATTGTCCATAGCAACCAAAAAGTGTCCCTTTACATCAAAAGTGGTTTTAGACCAGCTAGAAAACAGCGATAATAAATTAGAAATTCGTCATCAAACACTGAAAAACACTTTTATTATTATTATATTATTATTGGTTATAATTATTTTATAGTTATTTATTATATTATAATTTATGATTTTGTTTTTTGAACTTTATCATACCCAGGATGTCTACTAGACTCTGGTTTGGACAGATTTAAGTGAGTTATTCCTTAGAATTACAGGCCTACAATATAAAATACCAAATTTCCATGCAGAATAACGGCACCGCTTTCAGCACCTAAAATCTAACAGAATCATACCGCCAGGGAGGTTAAAGGCAAACAAACAACAATGCATGTGTAACATGATACTCTCCATTGAACTCTATGATTTTTAAATATCAAATAATTTAGAATCAAGTTCAAACACTGCAAGAGAAGAATATTCCTGGAAAACAACTAAAAAAAGAAGAAAGGGAGAGAACATGGGTAGAACAATTCAAACATTAACATGCTGTAAAACTTTTAACATCATTACTGGTGTCTGTAAGATGGCACAGAAGACAGTTTATGAATGTATCCTTAGAGCAGAAGGCAGCGACATGCACCAGTCTTTCTAACCTCCCTTTTGAATCAAGTTCTTCAAGATTGTTCTCTGCTATTCTGTTCCAGGCAGTTGGTACTGAACAGAGTGCTGAACAGACGTGTGTGCAAGAGCTCCTGCCATCCAGGGCTGCACTGGTCTCCCCCCTGTTCCCCCCTGTTCTCCCCCCGCAGCAGTGGCTGCCTCACGGTCTAAGGTTCCACCCAGACCCGGGCCCCCCCCCAGCCCAGCTCCCCCAGCTCATCAGCCGCCACCGAGGCCACCACCCGCCACCTTCTCTGCATCTTTCTTCAACCGCAGCCGCCGGCAGGAAAGACCGCGGCTGCGGCCTAGTTACGCCATACAGGAATCCTTTTCCTCCTGCATCCACTCTCCTAGCAGGCCCGCTTTGCTGTCCCCCGCTTTCAGAGCTCCCTCCAGCCGTTAGCGGGCCTCCCGAAGCCGCACCAGCAGCTGCCTGGCCCGTCAGGACAGACCGCGGCTTCGGCCTAGCTCCGGCCGTGGCGGCCATCTCAGTCCACCCGGCCTTGGCCTCTAGGACCTTTCCCTGACCCCCCAAGTCATTGCCGGGAAAAAAAAACACTGGATTTCATCAGTACCAGCTGACTGTTCTGTAAACCACCACCGGGCCACCCACAATCGTCAGCCTGTAGGACGAACTAGGGATCCGGCCTGGTAAGGACGGCCATCTTGGTACCCCCGGGCGCTCTTAATACTAGGACCTGGCATCAAAATGAACAAATAAACAAACTTCAACTCTTCAAATCATCAAACATCATCTTCGTCATCATCATCATCAGCATCCTCATCTTCCTCATCCTCATCATCTTTGTCCTTATCATCCCCGATCCGATCGGCAGCGCTTCACAGAGCAATCCACACACACGGTCAAGCCTAACGGACGTGTGTGACAGGAGCTCTGGCCATCTGGACATCCAGGACTCATCCACGGATTACCTGCGTTCTATCCCCCAGCCATCCTGAACCGGACGGTCTGTGGCTTCCCCTGGACCCCACTCTCCCCCAGCTCAGCTCCCCCAGCCTCACCATCGCGCCACCCGCAGCCGCCACCTGCCGCCATCCGGGCGCCCCTCTTCTAGACCGCTAGAACCGCAGGACAGACCGCGGCTGCGGCCTAGCTCCAGCCATCCCATTATCTTTCTCCCCAATTGTCTCTCCAGCGGGCCCGCGTGCTCCCTCCGACTCCAGAGCCCCTCCAGCCATCAGCGGACCTCCCTGAAGCCACACCGGTAGCCACCAGGCTCTCCAGGACAGACCGCGGCTCCGGCCGCGGCGCCCATATTGGTCCATTCAGGTAAGAACATCGGGACACCAACCATAGGAAGTTGATCCAAGGTTCACCCGATCGCCTCTCGGGGGATCAGGTAGGAATTTTTTTCCCTGCGGTAGCAATTAGACATGTGCATTCGTTTTCGTCCGAATGCATTTTTGTCCGAATTTCAGATATTTTCGTTATCGTTTTAACAAACGAAAACGAAAGCACAGAATCTGAAAAACGAAAGATCTGATATAAACAAATGCTTTATTTTCATTTTAGTTGCGACAACAGTTCGATATAGATAGGAGATTCGACGTGACGCTGACAATAACAATCTGTGTCTATCGAACCTGTGGTCGAATGTGCCTAACCTTAACTCTATTAGTCCAAGATTATTCTACATAGAGAGAAAAGATTCGACATAGAGAGAAAAGATTTGACATTATAGAGAGAAAAGTTTTGGCATAGAGAGAAAAGATCGCTGCTGGAATTGGGTGGGGGAAGTAAAATAAAAATAATGATGATGATGAATGTTATTGGCTGATTGTAACCAAAGAGGAGGAGCAGTAAAATAGCTAGAACTAACTTGACAATTCAACATGAATGACGAAGATTCGACAAAGCATCGAAAAACATACAAACGTCGAATCTGCCATTGAAGGCTTATGGTGTCTGTCGAAAGTTAGAAGATTCGACGGTGCAGCTAAACTGTACGACGCTGCAATCGTACATTTCCGGTCAAATGCATCCGCCCATAGGCTATAGAAGAATTCTAATGTTGGTTGACTAGTAATAGTAATTAATAAATATAATTATTACTAGTCATACAACATTAGAATTCTACTATAGCTTGTAGGCGGAACATTCAACCGGAAATGTATGATTGCAGCGTCGTACAGTTTCGCTGCTCCGTCGAATCTTCTTTGAACATTCGACAGACACCATAAGCCTTCAATGACAGATTCAACCTTAATTAATTCAGATTCTCGGACGAATGCAATTTCTAACGAAAAACAAAATAAATAAAAACAAATTTTGGGAATAACTAAATAAATTTACCGTATATACTCGAGTATAAGCCGACCCGAGTATAAGCCGAGGTACCTCCTTTTACCACAAAAAAATGGGAAAATGTATTGACTCGAGTATAAGCCAAGGGGGGGGGAAATGTGCCCATTGCCCAACCTTACTGTGCCCATTGCCATCTCACTCTGCCACCTCACTGCCCATTGTCACCTCACTGTGCCCATTGTCGTCTCACTGTGCCCCCTTACTGTGCCCATTGCCATCTCACTGCCCATTGTCACCTCACTGTGCCCCCTTACTGTGTCCATTGCAGCCTCCCTGTGCCCGAGTCAGTGTACCTCAAAATCTTGTAATTCCGCGGCCGGCGTCCATTGTTCAAATCTCGCGCCGTTCTCCCTGTTCCTTCCGTGATAGGCGTTTCCAGCAAACACTGTGTTGAGTGTTTGCGCCTATCACGGAGGTCCTCTCATTCGCTGACTCCGTTTCCCAGCAGGCACTGTGTTCAGTGCTTGGCCAATCATGGACGTCGGACAAGAGGACCTCCATGATAGGCGCAAACACTCATTACAGTGTTTTCTGGAAACGCCTATCGTGGAAGGGACAGGGAGAACGGCGCGAGATTTGAACAATGGACGCCGGCCGCGGAATTTCACGATTTTGAGGTACTGACTCGAGTATAAGCCGAGGGGTATACTTTCAGCCCTAAAAAAGGGCTGAAAAACTCGGCTTATACTCGAGTATATACGGTATTTTTTGGACGAAAACGAAATTCCGAAACAAAATATTTCAGTGTGCACATATCTAGTAGCAATTGGTCTAGGCTCAGCTGGGGATTTTCGCCTTCCTCTGGATCAACGGGGAGGGGGGTCGCTTAGGGTCCCATCACCTTCATTATCACCATCATCACCATTCGCATCATCATCATCATCATCATCACCACCCTATCATCAGCTGTATCTTCAGGATCATCATCAACTCATCGTCGCTTCATCAGTATTATCATTGCATCATTCCATCACCATCAATTTTTTCCCACCATGTGCAACTTTAAATACTCAGCGGACACCCTCCACAGTCTAAGAAATACCGCCTCAACACTACCAACCTCCACCTAAAAAATACTACGAAAAGAACAACTTCTAAAGATCAATCGACAATCGACCACCAAAAACAGGAAGGCACCACTTCAACTACAACACTTATCATGCGCCCTGATCAACACCAGATCTGCAGTCAAGCACAGACAGGAAATCCACGACTTCATCACCCAAAACAACACAGATTGCCTCTTTATCACGGAAATCTGGCTAACACCTGACTGTAACACCATCCTATCAGAATTGGTGCCTGAGAACTACTGCATCCTAACCGAGCATAGAATAGGACAAAGAGGAGGAGGCCTAGCAGTGATCTTCAAATCCCACCTCTTTCTCATCAAACCAACTCTACAGGACTCATTGCCTTTCATGGAGACACTCACTCTGCATCTTCAAACAACACCCCAGGACACCATCCACATACTGCTATGCTACAGACCACCAGGGCCAAAGACAAAGCTCCTCACACCCTTCACCGAATTCATCTCAACATACACCTTGAAAACCAAAAACTTTTTGTTACTCTGGGACTTCAACCTCTGGGCTAACTCCACCCAGGACCCCATCGCCACCTCCTGCATCAACCATCTGGAAGAACTAGGTCTGTAGCAACTGATAAATGCCCCCACGCATGGTTCAGGTCACATTATTGATCGCATTTTCAAACAAAATATGGACATCAACACACTGGACAACATGCCTTTACCATGGATGGACCACCACGCTATCAAATTTAAAAAAACCACAAACACCATCTCCCAAAAACCAAAACACTTAATAACAACATACTGGACAAGATCTCAGAAGAAACTACACTCTGAACTCTTCAAAACCACACTATCAAAAAACATAGGAATGCTAAATCAAAACCAATCAATGGAACAAACACTCAACTCCTTAAACAAAGCATTACTACAAACAGCAGACACAGTCACCCCGAAACGTAGAGCACTCATCCGCAAAAACAATTTGGGCTGGTTTAATGAGCTGAAGGAGCCTGGAGAAGAAACCCAACAAAGGAAAACCACACAAACTACAAAGCACTCACTAATAAATACCACAAAGCAATATTCAAAGCAAAAAAATAACATTTCTCAAACACCATCTCAAAAGCCCTAAACCGACCTTGTGAACTTTTCAAACTAGTCACTCAGACTATGAACCCTACCTGCCTAGAGCCTCCAGCAAAAGAAACTCAAGAATTCTGTAATGAGCTATCGGATTTTTTTATCGACAAAATCGAAAACATTTGTGAAATAATTCAACAGAAAAAAACAACCAACCTCACTCAGCCAAAGCAAGAAGAGGAAATCAATACAAACATTATACAATCGACAAAATTTTTGCTGGTCCCGATCACAATCGACACCACCAAAAACATCATCAGAAGCCTCCGAGACAGCACATCACCAAATGACATAATTTCTACAAAACTCCTGAAAGAATGTACGACATCTTGGCACCCACCATAACACATCTCGTAAACCAATCGTTCAAAGAAGGTATTGTTCCGATCCCCCTCAAGCAAAGCATAATCAAACCCCTCCTAAAGAAACCCAACCTCGACCCCAAAGACCCAAACTACCGCAGACCAGTAACAAGTCTTAACACCTTCTCCAAGATCATGGAGAAAGCAGTAGTACAACAGCCACAACTCCATTTGGACACCCACAAACTATTGGACCCACTACAATCAGGCTTCCGCCCAAGACATGGCACAGAAACAGCACTTCTCAAAATATGGGATGACGCCCTCAAAGCAGCAGATGACGGAGAATCGTGACTCCTGGTGCTGCTGGATCTCAGTGCAGCGTTCAACACTGTAGACCACAAAACTCGACTCATTCGCCTTAAAGAAGTAGCAGGAGTCACAGACTCAGATCTACCCTGGTTCACGTCCTTCCTAGAAAATCATTCCCAGACAGTGAAACTAGGAGCCTTCACCTCTGAAACTCGTGCAATTTCTTGCAGGGTCCCTCAAGGATCACCCCTGTCACCTGTGCTCTTCAACATCTACCTCCGCCCACTCCTCAAAATCATCAGCAAACAGGACCTTTGCTACCATTCATAGGCTGACGACACTCAACTCTACTTTTGCATCACCGAAAAAAAGACAAATATCATGGACTAGAAAAATGCCTCACATTGATCGATGATTGAATGACTGAGAGCTTCCTCAAACTCAATGGATCCAGAACAGAACTTCTTCTCCTCCACGCAAACCGAAAGACAAAAGCTAAGACTTCATGGACACCACTAGTGATGAGCCGAACACCCCCGGGTTCGGTTCGCACCAGAACCCGCGAACGGACCGAAAGTTCGTACGAACATTAGAACCCTATTAAATACAATGGATGCGAACGTTCGAATTCTAAAGTGCTAATTATAACAACTATTATGCATGTTATTGTCCTAAAAAGGGTTTGGGAACCCGGGTTGTGCACCAGGGGACATGTATCAATGCAAAAAGAAGTTTTAAAAACGGTCGTTTTTCGGGAGCAGTCATTTTAATGATGCATAAAGTGAGAAAAAAAGTCAAATATTCCTTTAAATATCGTACCTGGGGGGTGTCTAAAGTATGCCTGTGAAGTGCCACGTGTTTCCCGTGTTTAGAACTGTCCCTGCACAAAATGACACTTCTAAAGGAAAAAAAAGCCATTTAAAACTGCTTGCGGCTTTAATGTAATGTCTGGTCCCGGTAATATGGATGAAAATCTTTAAGAAAAATGGCATAGCTACCCCATGACCCCCCCCCTACCCCAGCCCATTACCAGCCCCTTTGGGTCTTGTATGGATATTAAGGGGAACCCCGCACATAAAATAAAAAAGGCCCTATATACTCTGAACAGCCGTATACAGGCGGTGCATACAAGACAGGGACTGTAGGTTTGTTCTTATGTAGAATCTGTTTGTAATTTTGAACAGGTACATTGTTGAAGTGTAGCTCCAGCCCAAAAATCTATTTTTAAACTTTTTGGAAAACATAGGTAAGGGTTATCACCCCTGTAACATTTGTTTTGCTGTCTGTGCCCCTGTTCAGAACATTTCACCTCACTTTCCGTCCCAATGACAACTGTTTTTGAAATGTGGTGTTTTTCTTGAAACAAGGATTGCTGATAAAGCATCAGTACAGAGGAGACACCTTTCTCCCATATTTATTCTTACAGGAGAGAATTTTCCTTCCTAGTGGTAGATTTCCTCTCACTTCCTGTTGTCTTCTTGCGTTTGCAAGTAGGAGTCGTTTGTAAGTTGGATGTTTGAAAGTAGGGACCTGCCGTATATACTCTGCAGAAATAGGCCCCTTAGTTGTTGGTGTTGGCACAACACTGTAAGCACTCACAGTTACTCTTGGTTGGTGCTGGAACGCCCTGCTGTCAACTATTATATCAGGAATTTTAATTACATATAATTGTTGAACAGTGGTAGTAAAAATTGGGCCTTTGATGGTGGTGCTGGTGCCACAACACTGTAAGCCCTGACAGTTACTCTTGGTGGGTGCAGCAATGGGCCCTGCTGTGAATTATTAGATCAAGAATTGTAATTGCATGCCCCTGTTGAACAGGGGCTGAAAAATTGGGCCTTTCGTGGTGGTGGTGGTGGTGGTGGTGTTGCCACAACACTGTAAGCCCTCAGAGTTACTCTTGGTGGGTGCAGGAATGGGCCCTGCTGTGAATTATTAGATCAAGAATTGTAATTGCATGCCCCTGTTAAACAGGGGCTGAAAAATTGGGCCTTTCGTGGTGGTGGTGGTGGTGGTGGTGTTGCCACAACACTGTAAGCCCTCAGAGTTACTCTTGGTGGGTGCAGGAATGGGCCCTGCTGTGAATTATTAGATCAAGAATTGTAATTACATGCCCCTTTTGAACAGGGGCTGAAAAATTGGGCTTTTTGTGGTAGTGGTGGTGGTGGTGGCGTTGCCACAACACTGTAAGCCCTCAGAGTTACTCTTGGTGGGTGCAGCAATGGGCCCTGCTGTGAATTATTAGATCAAGAATTGTAATTGCATGCCCCTGTTGAACAGGGGCTGAAAAATTGGGCCTTTCGTGGTGGTGGTGGTGGTGGTGGTGTTGCCACAACACTGTAAGCCCTCAGAGTTACTCTTGGTGGGTGCAGCAATGGGCCCTGCTGTGAATTATTAGATCAAGAATTGTAATTACATGCCCCTTTTGAACAGGGGCTGAAAAATTGGGCCTTTCGTGGTGGTGGTGGTGGTGGCGTTGCCACAACACTGTAAGCCCTCAGAGTTACTCTTGGTGGGTGCAGCAATGGGCCCTGCTGTGAATTATTAGATCAAGAATTGTAATTGCATGCCCCTGTTGAACAGGGGCTGAAAAATTGGGCCTTAGGCACTGGTGGCACAACACTACAACCCCTCACAGATACTGTACTTGGAGCACAGCAATGAGCCCTGTTGCAAAGTATTGCTTCAAAAATTGTAATGACACGCCCCTGTTAAACAGGGGCTGAAAAATTGGGCCTTAGGCACTGGTGCCACAACACTCCAACCCCTCACAGATACTGTACTTGGAGCACAGCAATGAGCCCTATGGCAAATTATTGCTAAAAAAATTGTAATTACACGCCCCTGTAAAACAGGGGCTGAAAAATTGGGCCTTAGCCACTGGTGGCGGCACCCATAAACAAAAATGATCTTCCAAGCTATCATCATCAATCGTATCATTGAGGACTCGGAGGAGGAGGATAGCCAGTCAACATAACAGCACAGGCACTCAGCATCAGCATCAGTCTTGAAGGGATGTGACATGTTAAAATCAATTAGTCTGTTATATCAGCATCAGGTGTGTGGTAGCTGGTGGTGATCCAAGACTGGTTCATCTTGATGAAAGTCAGTTGATCAACCGAGTCGGTGGACAGGCGCACCCTGTGATCCGTGACAAATCCTCCAGCAGCACTGAATGTGCGTTCCGAAAGAACGCTGGATGCAGGACAGGCCAGTAGCTCAATTGCATACTGTGCAAGCTCTGGCCAGTGATCCATCCTCAAGACCCAGTAAGCCAGAGGATTTTCGGTGGGGAAGGTGTCCAAGTCTGACCTTGCCCCTAGATATTCTTGCACCATGTTTATCAGACGCTGGCGATGGTTGCTGGAACCGATCATACTTTGGGGCTGCGGACTAAAGAATTGTCTGAACGCATCGGTCAGACGGCCACCTTCCCCACCGCTCCTTCTTTGACTGGCCGAAGCCTCAGCAACTCGTTGTCCAGGACCAGGAGTTTGTAACCTCCCAGTCTCTGGGAACGCGTTGCACAGACCTTTCTGCAAGGCCTCCCGGAGTTGTCTCATCCTCTGCTCCCTCTGCGACGGTAACATAAGGTCCGCAACCTTACCCTTGTACCGTGGATCAAGGAGAGTGGCCAGCCAGTAATGGTCCCTCTCCTTGATCCGAAGAATACGAGGATCCTTCCGCAGACTTTGCAGGATCAGGGAGGCCATGCAGCGTAGGTTTGCTGAGGCATTCGCTCCGGAGTCCTCTGGGTCACTAAGGACGACATGATCCGCAGCCACCTCCTCCCAGCCACGTACAAGTCCACTGGTTTCTTGGGACTGTAAATCATCCCTAAAAGACTGCTGCTGATTATGCTGAGTGCCAGCCTCCACCTCCATGCTGACACAATCCTCCTCCTCCTCCTCCTCCTCCTCTTCCTGTGCGATGGGTGGGACAGAAGGAACACTGTCTGGGTAAAGGGGGCCTTGAGAGGCAAGGAAGTCCTCCTCTTCCTGCCTCTGTTCTGCCTCAAGTGCCCTGTCCATTATTCCACGCAGCGTGTGCTCCAACAGGTGGACAAGAGGTACAGTGTCACTGATGCATGCACTGTCACTGCTCACCATCCTCGTGGCCTCCTCAAATGGTGCCAGGACAGTGCATGCATCCCTGATCATGCCCCACTGGCGTGGAGAAAAAAAAACAAGCTCCCCTGACCCTGTCCTGGTGCCGTAGTCGCACAGGTACTCATTGATGGCCCTCTGCTGCTTGTGCAGCCGCTGCAGCATGGCCAACGTTGAGTTCCACCTGGTGGGCATGTCACATATAAGGCGGTTCTTGGGCAGGTTCAACTCCTTTTGCAGCTCAGCCAGGCGAGCACTGGCATTATAAGATCTGCGGAAATGCACACAGACTTTCCTGGCCTGCCTCAGGACATCCTGTAAGCCCGGGTACCTGCCCAAGAACCGCTGCACCACCAGGTTAAGGACGTGAGCCACACAGGGCACATGGGTCAGTTGTCCCTGTCGGAGGGCGGAGAGGAGGTTGGTGCCATTGTCGCAAACCACCATTCCTGGCTTAAGCTGGCGTGGCGTCAACCACCTCTCGGCCTGGCCCTGCAGAGCAGACAGGACCTCTGCCCCAGTGTGGCTTCTGTCCCCCAAACACACCAGCGCAAGCACGGCATGGCATCTTTTTTCCTGCGTACTTGCGTAGCCCCTTGAACGCCTACGGAGCACCGCTGGTTCCGAGGACAAACCACAGGAAGAGGCCATGGAGGAAGAAGAGGAGGGGGTGGAGGAGAGAGGTGTGTCACAACCAGTAGTAGCATTTTGGAGGCGTGGCGGTGGAACAACCTCCAACACTACTGCACCTTGTCCTGCATCCTTCCCAGCTGCCAAAAGAGTGACCCAATGGGCCGTGAAAGAAAGGTAACGTCCCTGTCCATGCCTGCTGGACCATGAGTCAGCGGTAATATGCACCTTACCGCTGACCGCCCTGTCCAGCGAGGCCAAGACATTGCCTTCCACATGCCGGTAGAGAGCCGGAATAGCCTTCCGTGAGAAAAAGTGGCGTTTGGGAACCTGCCACTGAGGAACCGCACATTGCACAAACTCACGGAAGGGGGCCGAGTCTACCAACTGAAAAGGCAGCAGTTGAAGCGCTAGCAATTTAGCCAAGCTAGCATTCAACCGCTGGGCATGTGGATGGCTGGGAGTGAACTTCTTTCGACGGTCCAGCAGCTGGGGCAGGGAAATTTGCCTGCTAGAATCGGACGTCGGTGTACTGCTAGCAGAGTGGCCGCAAGTACTTGGCTGTGACACACCTAATTCTACACCTTCATTCCTCTCAGTGCATGTTTCAGAGAGGACTGAAGTTATAGTGGGGTTGGAGATCCCAGCTGATGCGGTGCAAGGAGAGGTCCGCTTTGTTCTGTGGTGTGGGTCTTTGAGGTAGGCTTGCCAACGAGCTGCATGGCAGGTCAACATATGTCTGGTCAGGCATGTGGTACCCAAGCGGCTGATGTTTTGGCCACGCGATATACGCTTGAGACATATGTTGCAAACAGCAGCTGTGCGATCTGATGCACTAGCCTCAAAAAAGGCCCACACCAAAGAACTTTTTGAATGACGGGCAGAGGCAGCGCCCTGCACAGGCGGAGCTCTGCGGTGTGATTCCGTCGGTGTACTGCCCTTACGCTGGCCACCAAAGGGCATCCTGCCTCGTTGGAGATGTGCCTCCTCCTCATCCTCCTCCTCCTCCTCTCTCCTATTAGGCACCCACGTGGAGTCAGTGACCTCATCATCCCCTCCCTCCTCATCACTGGAGCCAATCTGGCAGTATGCTGCAGCTGCTGGAACATGACTGCCAGATTGGTGTCCTTCTTGAGCATCCCCTCTGTCTGCTCTCACGCTACTGCCTTCCTGTAGCTGGGTTTCATCATCAGACCCTTCGAAACGCTGGGCATCCTCCTGGAGCATGTACCCAACACTGTGCTCAAACAGTTCGGGGGACTCCTCAGGAGGAGGACATGGTGGGTCTAGGGAAGGAGTGACTGATGATGAGTCTGACATTGATACCAGGGAAGAGGACGCTTTGGCAGCTGCTTTTCCAGTACCCTGAGCCTGGGTGAGAGAGGATGAGGAGGAGGAGGAGGGCTTGGTCATCCACTCTACCAAGTCTTCGGCATGATGTGGCTCAACATGTCCAGCTGCCGAAAAGAAGGACAAGCGTGTCCCATGGCCATGTGCTGATGACAATGCACCGCGTCCACGACCAGCACTGTTGCCCCCAGACACAGAGCCTGCTTGCCCTCTTTTATTGCCTCCTGACTGTCTGCCTCTCCTTGTTTGCCTTCCAGACATTCTAATAGATGGCCTGCAGGGAGATGGGAAAAAAGCAATAAGGGCTACCTTCAGGTGTCCTTCTCTGTCCCTTTACTTAAGGATTTCTAAATACGGTTGAGGATGATTGCTTTTGCACAGAATAGCACAACGACAATTTCCCTGACTGTCCAAAAAAACAAGGATTTCAAAGATGGTTGATGAGGAATGCTTTAGCACACTATAGCACAAGGAGAATTTCCCTCACTGTCCTTCCCTGTCCCTAGAAACAAGGATTATCACAGTGAAAGAAACTGACACTCTTCCTACCTATAGTTTTCTGTCCCTAGAAAAAATGTTTTTTTAAAGCACACTATAGCACAAGGAGAATTTCCCTCACTTTCCTTCCCTGTCCCTAGAAACAAGGATTATCACAGTGAAAGAAACTGACACTCTTCCTACCTATAGTTTTCTGTCCCTAGAAAAAATGTTTTTTTAAAGCACACTATAGCACAAGGAAAATTTCCCTCACTTTCCTTCCCTGTCCCTAGAAACAAGGATTATCACAGTGAAAGAAACTGACACTCTTCCTACCTATAATTTTCTGTCCCTAGAAAAAATGTTTTTTTAAAGCACACTATAGCACAAGGAGAATTTCCCTCACTGTCTTTCCCTGTCCCTAGAAACAAGGATTATCACAGTGAAAGAAACTGACACTCTTCCTACCTATAGTTTTCTGTCCCTAGAAAAAATGTTTTTTTAAAGCACACTATAGCACAAGGAGAATTTTCCTCACTTTCCTTCTTTGTCCCTAGAAACAAGGATTATCACAGTGAAAGAAACTGACACTCTTCCTTCCTATAGTTTTCTGTCCCTAGAAAAAATGTTTTTTTAAAGCACACTATAGCACAAGGAGAATTCCCTCACTGTCCTTCCCTGTCCCTAGAAACAAGGATTCGCACAGTAAAACACACTGACACTCTCCCTACCTATAGTTTTCTGTCCCTAGAAAAAATGTTTTTTTAAAGCACACTATAGCACAAGGAGAATTCCCTCACTGTCCTTCCCTGTCCCTAGAAACAAGGATACGCACAGTAATACACACTGACACTCTCCCTACCTATAGTTTTCTGTCCCTAGAAAAAATGTTTTTTTAAAGCACACTATAGCACAAGGAGAATTCCCTCACTGTCCTTCCCTGTCCCTAGAAACAAGGATTCGCACAGTAAAACACACTGACACTCTCCCTACCTATAGTTTTCTGTCCCTAGAAATTTTTTTTTTTAAAGCACACTATAGCACAAGGAGAATTCCCTCACTGTCCTTCCCTGTCCCTAGAAACAAGGATTCGCACAGTAAAACACACTGACACTCTCCCTACCTATAGTTTTCTGTCCCTAGAAAAAATGTTTTTTTAAAGCACACTATAGCACAAGGAGAATTTCCCTCACTTTCCTTCTTTGTCCCTAGAAACAAGGATTATCACAGTGAAAGAAACTGACACTCTTCCTACCTATAGTTTTCTGTCCCTAGAAAAAATGTTTTTTTAAAGCACACTATAGCACAAGGAGAATTCCCTCACTGTCCTTCCCTGTCCCTAGAAACAAGGATTTGCACAGTAAAACACACTGACACTCTCCCTACCTATAGTTTTCTGTCCCTAGAAAAAATGTTTTTTTAAAGCACACTATAGCACAAGGAGAATTTTCCTCACTGTCCTTCCCTGTCCCTAGAAACAAGGATTATCACAGTGAAAGAAACTGACACTCTTCCTACCTATAGTTTTCTGTCCCTAGAAAAAATGTTTTTTTAAAGCACACTATAGCACAAGGAGAATTTTCCTCACTGTCCTTCCCTGTCCCTAGAAACAAGGATTATCACAGTGAAAGAAACTGACACTCTTCCTACCTATAGTTTTCTGTCCCTAGAAAAAATGTTTTTTTAAAGCACACTATAGCACAAGGAGAATTCCCTCACTGTCCTTCCCTGTCCCTAGAAACAAGGATTCGCACAGTAAAACACACTGACACTCTCCCTACCTATAGTTTTCTGTCCCTAGAAAAAATGTTTTTTTAAAGCACACTATAGCACAAGGAGAATTTTCCTCACTGTCCTTCCCTGTCCCTAGAAACACGGATTATCACAGTGAAAGAAACTGACACTCTTCCTACCTATAGTTTTCTGTCCCTAGAAAAAATGTTTTTTTAAAGCACACTATAGCACAAGGAGAATTTTCCTCACTGTCCTTCCCTGTCCCTAGAAACAAGGATTATCACAGTGAAAGAAACTGACACTCTTCCTACCTATAGTTTTCTGTCCCTAGAAAAAATGTTTTTTTAAAGCACACTATAGCACAAGGAGAATTTTCCTCACTGTCCTTCCCTGTCCCTAGAAACAAGGATTATCACAGTGAAAGAAACTGACACTCTCCCTACCTATAGTTTTCTGTCCCTAGAAAAAATGTTTTTTTAAAGCACACTATAGCACAAGGAGAATTCCCTCACTGTCCTTCCCTGTCCCTAGAAACAAGGATTCGCACAGTAAAAAACACTGACACTCTCCCTACCTATAGTTTTCTGTCCCTAGAAAAAATGTTTTTTTAAAGCACACTATAGCACAAGGAGAATTTTCCTCACTGTCCTTCCCTGTCCCTAGAAACACGGATTATCACAGTGAAAGAAACTGACACTCTTCCTACCTATAGTTTTCTGTCCCTAGAAAAAATGTTTTTTTAAAGCACACTATAGCACAAGGAGAATTTTCCTCACTGTCCTTCCCTGTCCCTAGAAACAAGGATTATCACAGTGAAAGAAACTGACACTCTTCCTACCTATAGTTTTCTGTCCCTAGAAAAAATGTTTTTTTAAAGCACACTATAGCACAAGGAGAATTTCCCTCACTTTCCTTCTTTGTCCCTAGAAACAAGGATTATCACAGTGAAAGAAACTGACACTCTTCCTACCTATAGTTTTCTGTCCCTAGAAAAAATGTTTTTTTAAAGCACACTATAGCACAAGGAGAATTCCCTCACTGTCCTTCCCTGTCCCTAGAAACAAGGATTTGCACAGTAAAACACACTGACACTCTCCCTACCTATAGTTTTCTGTCCCTAGAAAAAATGTTTTTTTAAAGCACACTATAGCACAAGGAGAATTCCCTCACTGTCCTTCCCTGTCCCTAGAAACAAGGATTCGCACAGTAAAACACACTGACACTCTCCCTACCTATAGTTTTCTGTCCCTAGAAAAAATGTTTTTTTAAAGCACACTATAGCACAAGGAGAATTCCCTCACTGTCCTTCCCTGTCCCTAGAAACAAGGATTCGCACAGTAAAACACACTGACACTCTCCCTACCTATAGTTTTCTGTCCCTAGAAAAAATGTTTTTTTAAAGCACACTATAGCACAAGGAGAATTCCCTCACTGTCCTTCCCTGTCCCTAGAAACAAGGATTCACACAGTAAAACACACTGACACTCTCCCTACCTATAGTTTTCTGTCCCTAGAAAAAATGTTTTTTTAAAGCACACTATAGCACAAGGAGAATTTTCCTCACTGTCCTTCCCTGTCCCTAGAAACAAGGATTATCACAGTGAAAGAAACTGACACTCTTCCTACCTATAGTTTTCTGTCCCTAGAAAAAATGTTTTTTTAAAGCACACTATAGCACAAGGAGAATTTTCCTCACTGTCCTTCCCTGTCCCTAGAAACAAGGATTATCACAGTGAAAGAAACTGACACTCTTCCTACCTATAGTTTTCTGTCCCTAGAAAAAAATGTTTTTTTAAAGCACACTATAGCACAAGGAGAATTTTCCTCACTGTCCTTCCCTGTCCCTAGAAACAAGGATTATCACAGTGAAAGAAACTGACACTCTTCCTACCTATAGTTTTCTGTCCCTAGAAAAAATGTTTTTTTAAAGCACACTATAGCACAAGGAGAATTTCCCTCACTTTCCTTCTTTGTCCCTAGAAACAAGGATTATCACAGTGAAAGAAACTGACACTCTTCCTACCTATAGTTTTCTGTCCCTAGAAAAAATGTTTTTTTAAAGCACACTATAGCACAAGGAGAATTCCCTCACTGTCCTTCCCTGTCCCTAGAAACAAGGATTCGCACAGTAAAACACACTGACACTCTCCCTACCTATAGTTTTCTGTCCCTAGAAAAAATGTTTTTTTAAAGCACACTATAGCACAAGGAGAATTCCCTCACTGTCCTTCCCTGTCCCTAGAAACAAGGATTCGCACAGTAAAACACACTGACACTCTCCCTACCTATAGTTTTCTGTCCCTAGAAAAAATGTTTTTTTAAAGCACACTATAGCACAAGGAGAATTCCCTCACTGTCCTTCCCTGTCCCTAGAAACAAGGATTCGCACAGTAAAACACACTGACACTCTCCCTACCTATAGTTTTCTGTCCCTAGAAAAAATGTTTTTTTAAAGCACACTATAGCACAAGGAGAATTCCCTCACTGTCCTTCCCTGTCCCTAGAAACAAGGATTCGCACAGTAAAAGACACTGACACTCTCCCTACCTATAGTTTTCTGTCCCTAGAAAAAATGTTTTTTTAAAGCACACTATAGCACAAGGAGAATTTCCCTCACTTTCCTTCTTTGTCCCTAGAAACAAGGATTATCACAGTGAAAGAAACTGACACTCTTCCTACCTATAGTTTTCTGTCCCTAGAATTTTTTTTTTTTAAAGCACACTATAGCACAAGGAGAATTTCCCTCACTTTCCTTCTTTGTCCCTAGAAACAAGGATTATCACAGTGAAAGAAACTGACACTCTTCCTACCTATAGTTTTCTGTCCCTAGAAAAAATGTTTTTTTAAAGCACACTATAGCACAAGGAGAATTCCCTCACTGTCCTTCCCTGTCCCTAGAAACAAGGATTCGCACAGTAAAACACACTGACACTCTCCCTACCTATAGTTTTCTGTCCCTAGAAAAAATGTTTTTTTAAAGCACACTATAGCACAAGGAGAATTCCCTCACTGTCCTTCCCTGTCCCTAGAAACAAGGATTCGCACAGTAAAACACACTGACACTCTCCCTACCTATAGTTTTCTGTCCCTAGAAAAAATGTTTTTTTAAAGCACACTATAGCACAAGGAGAATTCCCTCACTGTCCTTCCCTGTCCCTAGAAACAAGGATTCGCACAGTAAAACACACTGACACTCTCCCTACCTATAGTTTTCTGTCCCTAGAAAAAATGTTTTTTTAAAGCACACTATAGCACAAGGAGAATTCCCTCACTGTCCTTCCCTGTCCCTAGAAACAAGGATTCGCACAGTAAAAGACACTGACACTCTCCCTACCTATAGTTTTCTGTCCCTAGAAAAAATGTTTTTTTAAAGCACACTATAGCACAAGGAGAATTTCCCTCACTTTCCTTCTTTGTCCCTAGAAACAAGGATTATCACAGTGAAAGAAACTGACACTCTTCCTACCTATAGTTTTCTGTCCCTAGAATTTTTTTTTTTTAAAGCACACTATAGCACAAGGAGAATTCCCTCACTGTCCTTCCCTGTCCCTAGAAACAAGGATTCGCACAGTAAAACACACTGACACTCTCCCTACCTATAGTTTTCTGTCCCTAGAAAAAATGTTTTTTTAAAGCACACTATAGCACAAGGAGAATTCCCTCACTGTCCTTCCCTGTCCCTAGAAACAAGGATTCGCACAGTAAAACACACTGACACTCTCCCTACCTATCCTTCTCTTTCCCTAAACTAAAGGAATCCAGGTTAAGCAAGAAAAAAATAAATGTCACTGTCCCTGCCTATGCTTCTCTTTCCCTGCTCCGGAACACACTACACTAGGCCGCCGTGCTGGCGGCCTTTTATAGTGTGGGGCGTGTACTAAACACCCTCAGCAATAATTGGCCACAGGCATCCTGCCTGTGGCCAATCATTGCTCTCCTCACTGCCGGCGCTGTGATTGGCCAAGCATGCGGGGTCACAGTGCATGCTTGGCCAATCACAGCGCCTGGATGACACTGCGATGGCGTAGTGCATTGTGGGCCGTTCGCGTCACTCGAATTTGGCGCGAACGGCCCAAATCATTCGATCTTCGTCGAACGATCGAACAGCCGATGTTCGAGTCGAACGTATGTTCGACTCGAACACGAAGCTCTTCCCTAGACACCACCCACCATCCTTGGACAGACCATTACCCCGAGCACCAAAGTCAAAAGTCTTGGTGTCATCTTTGACACTGAGATGTCGATGGATGCACAAATAGGATCAGTAGTCAGCGGATCTCATCATCTCCTCCGCCTGCTGCGCAGACTTATCCCCTTCATCCCAAAAGAGGACATAGCAGTAGTAGTTGGAACAATCATCAATTCCTGACTCGACTACGCAAACTCCCTCTACATAGGACTACCTAAATACCAGATTTCACGCCTACAAGTCATCCAGAACACGGCAGCCAGACTGGTAACGGGGGAAAATACCCTGGGAATCCATCACCCCTTCCCTGAGGACCCTTCATTGGCTAACCGTAAAGGATTGGGTCACATTCAAGACCCTCTGTCTCACCCACAAGTGCACACAAGGAAACGTTCCTCCATACTTGTATTAGAAAATAAAACACTACACCCCCAATCGCATTCTCCGATCAACCAACCAAAACCTCCTCCACATCCCCAAGTCCTGCTACAAATCGAAGGGAGAACAAAGATTTGCAGTCCAAGGACCACGGCTATGGAACCCATCAACATCCGCATGTTAGGAAACCATCGGGCCTTCAGGAAAAAACTTAAGACCCACCTCTTCTGAAGGATCAGGATGACACTGAATGGAAATAAGCGCCTTGAGGCGATTTAGTTCGCATTTTGCAGCGCTATATAATTTAATCACTCACTCACTCATAGGGGAAAGCAGTAACATTTACCAGTCCTTCTTACCTCTCTTTGAATCAAGTTCTTCAAGAGGGAAGGCAAGCAATATGCACCAATCCTTCCTGCCTCCCTTTGAATCAAGTTCTTTAAAGGGGAAAAATGCAACCTGCACTTATTCTTCTTACCTCCCTTTGAACCAAGTTATTGGTGTAGAAGACAAATTCTCTTCCTTTGGCAAAAGAAGCACCAGTTCAAATGTAGAAACAGTGTGAATTGTGAAGGGGTCATCATTCAAGAAGTCAGGTGAGGATGGCCATGATATATCCAGAAATGCAGCAGCTGGTACTGCATGAGTGGCATTGAATGGGATTAGAGAACTTTCTGAAGTGTCCTACTCTATTACTGACTTACACATAGAACTGTTTGGTTTGGTTGTGTAGGTGTCCCAACACTCTCCTGTCTGTTTATTTATAAAGCCTATTTCACATTTTTTTAAGCTCAGCAATTTCAACAGCTAATACAGCTAATACAGCTGCACAGATTTCAAACCTTGGAATGGTATGTTCTGGTTTTAGAGTAAGCTTGGTCTTACCGAGGACAAAACCCACACTTATTTTGTCTCTTGGATCTATAACTTTGAGGTAGACTACCACAGCTATTGTTTTAATGGAAGCACCAGAGAAAAAGGGAATCTCTCCTCTGGTGACAATTGTTATGGATGTAAAAATGTAAGAGCATGGTATCTGAAGATGTTGCAGTGCTTTCAGGGACTCCTCATTTTGTGAAGGGCTTGTCACAAGTTGATACTTGAAAAGTGAATGTGTCTTGTTTAACATCCCAAAGCAATCTGAGGCTATGTTGCAGGTGCGGGAATCTCACCTGTACCCACACCTGCATCCACCTGCATCCACCTGCAGCCAAAAACGTGTGGGGCTGCCATTCATTCTAAAAATGCAGCGCATCTGTGGGTTAGGGAACCCCTGGGAAATTGACTGGTTGCATGCCTTCCTTTGATGCCAAAGTCTTCTATTGACATGATAGTGAAGGGAGCACTGTTCGAAACAGATAATGCAACCATTGTTTAGGATGTGTGTCTTGAAAGAAGAAACTGGTAAAGACCTCCTGACATTACCTAAAAAGATGTTGCCCATGATGACCCAGCCTAAGTCCAATCAATGGGCATATGGTACATCATGTGACCTGTTTTTTTATCTTAATTTAGAATGAACTTTATTTAAACCAAGTATGGTTCCAGAGTGGGAAAATAAAAAATAAAAGGTAAAAACTGAAAAGCGGCATAGTATTTCCCGGCGAGAACCTAATATTAGATGTACAGCACTGCCGATCTAAGGTTACATAGAAAAGCACAATTTGAAACTGAGTCCAAGCAATAATTGTACTTTTGTCTTTTAATTAGGGATGGGTCGAACACCCCCCCCCCCCCCGGTTCGGTTTGCACCAGAACATGCGAACAGGCAAAAAATGTGTGCGAACATGCAAACTCTATTAACATCTATGGGACACGAACATCAATGCAAAAAAAGTTTTTAAAACAACCATTTTTTCAGAAGCAGTGATTTTAATAATGCTTAAAGTGAAACAATAAAAATTAAATATTCCTTTAAATATCATGCCAGGGGGTCCCCCTACTCTGTGATATTGTGAATTCCGCGCCTAAAATTAATAAATTATGTGTATAATTAAACTATAATTAATTTTGCTGCTCCCCTAGAGATGATGTGATATAAACCTCTATCTGTTTATTGTTGTAAATGGTAGGGAGCGCTAGTGGTAAGTACTGAAAAATTATGCAAAATACCACAAATAGGGTATACTACCAACTTGAAAAATATAATACTAAATAAAACACAATCATGTGAGAAAATCAATACATATAAACCAGATTTGAGCACCCAACATTGATAATAGAAACAAGATGATATATAATTAAATAAATAGTCCCAACTGTGATATATAATGTGTTGCCACAAAAGTGGAAAAATTGTGATTTCCACGAATAATAAAAAATCCAAAGAAGTGGAAGTGTTATATATAAATATCCAAAATCGCTTTAAATCTTATATGTGAAACACCTCCAACAAAATTGTATTAGTGATAAAGTTCATGCTGTGCTGTAGATTCCTCCTTCACAACAGTGCAATCTTAATCCTTCACCAAATCTTCTTACAAAATAAATACACCCAAAGTGCACTGGTAGTGGATTGCGCTTACCAAATTGAATGGACCTCTTTAATTAAAAAGATGGTCACAGACAGCCTGAGCAGGATAGTGCCTGCACACATATGATGATTGCTGGTATATAGAAAAGAACCTTCCTCCTCGGTCTCAGATGTGGGATATGAAACACAAAACGGAATTCTCCATAGTGCAAACCATTTATTTGATACAAAAAAACAATTATAAAAGATATAAAAAATCTTTGGCCGAAGTGGCCTCTTACATTAAGAAGTGCCCATCCCGGCACTGGGGCTGCAAGGTAATTGTATGGAGCCGAAGCAGTAGGACCTCCGAAGCGGTGTGCGTTCCGGCAGCTGCTCGCTAAGCCAGGACCCGGATGGAGCACAAAACTTCAGACACGTGACCAGGCTACGCCGCCGACGTACGTTTTGTTGTGTAAATGTCTTCAGGGGGCGTGCCTGGTCACAGGAGGTCACGTGTTTATATGGTCTATGTGATTGGACATTAGCTGTGTGTAATTTCTCGCTGCAGCCACAGCGCCGAGAACAGACATCCATACCACCAACATGTCGCGTTCATAGAATTTATTGGCAAAAATGCTAGTGTTACCAAAATGGATTAAAAAATATATTTATAACAAATTAAAACTAGAACTATAACCGGCATTAATATAATCCCTTATGTTTGTTAAAAAATATTGGGTACTATTTTTATTCCGGCCACTAGATGGAGGTATCCTCTGATTTAACTCATGAATGAGATATAGACTCACATATGGCCAATGATTTACATCCTCAGATTGACCACAGTTAAATTAATTATATTAAAATTAGTATAAAATAATAAATGCCCATATCTTCCAAAACCTATACTACATTAATGCAGTATTACAAATTCTATGCTATTTGTCTACAAACATCATTTAATATATTCAGAACCTATGCTATTTGTCTACAAACATTATTTAATATATTTTGAACCTATGTATGTTGCTTATATTAGCTGGTAATCGTACATTGACATGTAAATAAAATCATATACTAATAGTTTTAATCATTGGACAAAAAGCAATTTAAATCTAATTCAATATTTAGGCCATAGGGCTGCATACTACGCAATTTATATAACCACCTAGTTTCATTTTGTGAAATGGATCTTGGCATGTGTGTCCCTCTCCAATGATTAGAGATCTTGTCGATCCCAAAAAATTTACATAGGCTAGGGTCACTTTGGTGGTGACTTTTAAAGTGTCTAGACACACTATGGTTTGGGAATCCCTTTTTTATATTCGCTAAATGTTCATTTATCCTCACTCTTAATTGGCGTGTAGTTCTACCCACGTATTGGAGCGAGCAGGGGCACTCCAAGACGTAGGTGACATGATCAGAATTACATGTTATCAGAGGTTTTATCTTAAATTTTTATTTTGTGACATTCAACTGAAAGTGTGTAATTTTCTTAGGGTCACCTGATTTTCTCGTAGTTTTACACGCTTTACATCGGGTACAGTGGTGAAAACCAGAACCATCCAAAAAAGTACCAAGTCTCCTTGGAGGGTCTGGTACATTGCGGGCTATACGATTTCTCAATCCTGGAGCCCTCCTGTATATAAACTTTGGTTTGGACGTAATGGTGGATTTTAGGTCTTTATCCTTAAGAAGTATCGGCCAATACTTCTTAAAAATGTTTTCCACTTCTCTAAATTGTCTATGGAACCCCGACACAAATGCAAGTTCACCTCCAAATTCTTTTTTAGGTCTAGCCATCAACAAAGCATTTCTGTCCATAGAGGACACCTGGGCCAGCACATTTTCAAGGGTTTTCGAGTAGTACCCCTTTTCCAAAAACTTTTGTGTCAGAATATCGGCTTGCATGAAGAATTCATCTTTATTGTCACAGTTCCGCTTGAGGCGCATATACTGGCCTTTAGGTACTGCCCTTATCCACTGCGGATGGTGGCAGCTTTTGGTTGGTACAAAACCGTTTCTATCTGTCTTTTTGAAGTAAGTTTTTGTCTCGAACTTCATATCTTTTTTACTGATAGTCAAATCCAGATAGTTAATTGAAGTACGGCTATGTTCTGCTGTAAATTTTAGGCCATATTTATTGATATTCATCTCTCCCAGAAAGATTTCCAAGTTGGTCTCGGTTCCTTCCCAGAATAGAATCACGTCATCTATATATCTTCGGTAAAAAGATAGTGACTGATTTTTATTTTTAAAGATGGATTCTTGTTCCCATTTATTCAATACCACATTTGCCACGCTAGGGGCATAGCGGGCTCCCATCGCTACACCACCTACTTGGTTATAATATTGATTATTGGCCCAAAAAAAAGTTGTTTCCCATCGCCAAATTGAGGCCTCTAATCAAATAATTGATTTGGGTGATTTTGATTTTGGATTGTTTTTTGAGCGCCCATTTCAGTGCTTGGAGTGCATCTGAATGTCGAATGTTAGTATAAAGCGACTCGATGTCTATTGTCACCATTAATGTAGTTTGGGTGGCTTGTAGTGGTTGCAGTGCTACTATTAGATCTCTACTATCTTTGAGATAGGAGGGGCTGAGGGATACCAAAGGTTTGAAAAAAACGTCTAAATATTCAGCTAGCCTAGAAAATAAGGATTCGATTCCACTTATTATAGGTCGCCCTGGAGGGAATTCCTTATTTTTATGTATTTTGGGTAATATATACATTACGGGCACTTTGGGGGCATGAATCATTAAATAGTTGGCTTCTTTCTGGTTGAGAATCTGTTTGTATAGTCCTTCTTCTATCCAATTGCGGAGTGCTTTTAATTGTGCTGTGGGGTTACCATTAATTGGTTGGTAGGTAGTTGTATCTTTCAAGAGTCTTTCCATTTCCATGTAATAATACTCTTTGGTTAGTATCACCTTTGTCGGCCTGTCTGACTACAATTTGTTTGTTTTCTTCTATTAATTTTATCCCTTGCCATATACGTTGACTAGAAGAATATTTGGAGAGTTCCATAACACGAACCTCATCTTGTACCATGCTTCTAAACACTTCAATATAATGATTAGTTCCTTTTTTAGGATTAAATACTGAATTATTTCTAAAACCACTATGGGCATAAGTCGGTTCTTGGCTTGCCACTTTATTATTTTCAATCTGTCCTGCAAAATGTTTTTTAATGTTCAATTTCCTAATATGCTTCTCTAGCCTATGTAAATTTTTTGGGATCGACAAGATCTCTAATCATTGGAGAGGGACACACATGCCAAGAGCCATTTCACAAAATGAAACTAGGTGGTTATATAAATTGCGTAGTATGCAGCCCTATGGCCTAAATATTGAATTAGATTTAAATTGCTTTTTGTCCAATGATTAAAACTATTCGTATATGATTTTATTTACATGTCAATGTACGATTACCAGCTAATATAAGCAACATACATAGGTTCAAACTATATTAAATAATGTTTGTAGACAAATAGCATAGGTTCTGAATATATTAAATAATGTTTGTAGACAAATAGCATAGAATTTGTAGTACTGCATTAATGTAGTATAGGTTTTGGAAGATATGGGCATTTATTATTTTATACTAATTTTAATATAATTAATTTAACTGTGGTCAATCTGAGGATGTAAATCATTGGCCATATGTGAGTCTATATCTCATGGATGTCTGTTCTCGGCGCTGTGGCTGCAGCGAGAAATGACACACAGCTAATGTCCAATCACATAGACCATATAAACACGTGACCTCCTGTGACCAGGCACGCCCTCTGAAGACGTTTACACAACGAAACGTACGTCGGCGGCGTAGCCTGGTCACGTGTCTGAAGTTTTGTGCTCCATCTGGGTCCTGGCTTAGCGAGCAGCTGCCGGAACGCACGCCGCTTCGGAGGTCCTACTGCTTCGGCTCCATACAATTACCCTGCAGCCCCAGTGCCGGGATGGGCACTTCTTAATGTAAGAGGCCACTTCGGCCAAAGATTTTTTATATCTTTTATAATTGTTTTTTTGTATCAAATAAATGGTTTGCACTATGGAGAATTCCGTTTTGTGTTTCATATCCCACATCTGAGACCGAGGAGGAAGGTTCTTTTCTATATACCAGCAATCATTATATGTGTGCAGGCACTATCCTGCTCAGGCTGTCTGTGACCATCCTTTTAATTAAAGAGGTCCATTCAATTTGGCAAGCGCAATCCACTACCAGTGCACTTTGGGTGTATTTATTTTGTAAGAAGATTTGGTGAAGGATTAAGATTGCACTGTTGTGAAGGAGGAATCTACAGCACAGCATGAACTTTATCACTAATACAATTTTGTTGGAGGTGTTTCACATATAAGATTTAAAGCGATTTTGGATATTTATATATAACACTTCCACTTCTTTGGATTTTTTATTATTCATGGAAATCACTATTTTTCCACTTTTGTGGCAACACGTTATATATCACAGTTGGGACTATTTATTTAATTATATATCATCTTGTTTCTATTATCAATGTTGGGTGCTCAAATTTGGTCCCCCTACTCTGCATGTAAAGTGGCGCATCTCTGTGATGTGTTTTACTGTTCCGCAGCAAAATGACATTTCTAAATAAAAAAATGTCATTTAAAATTGTTCTTGGCTGTAATGTATTGCCGCCTCCCAGCAATATAGATAAAAATCAATGAAACAAAATCAGCGTAGGTGGTCCCCCCCACCATAGGTCTGGTATGGATTTTAGGTGGAACTCCATGCAAAAATAAAAAAACAGTGTGCCCCCCCCAAAATCTATACCAGGCCCTCCGGGTCTGGTATGAATTTCAAGGGGAACTCCATGCCAAAAAATTAAATAAAAAATTGGCGTTGGGTTCCCCCAAAATCCATACCAGGCCCTTATCCAAGCATACAGCCTGGTGGTCAGGATAGGGGGGACGAGCGATCCCCCCTCATGAACCATACCAGGCCACATGCCCTCAACATGGGGAGGGTGCTTTGGGGTCTCCCCAAATCACCTTGTCCCCACATTGATGGAGACAAGGGCTTCATCCCCACAACCCTTGGTGGTTGTGGGGGTCTGCGGGTGGCGGGCTTAACAGAATTTGAAAGCCCCCTTTTACAAGGGGGCCTCCAGATCCTGCAAATGGGTATGAGGTACATTGTACCCCTACCCATTCACCAAAAAAAGTGTCAAAAAGTAAAGACCACAATACACAGTTTTTGACAATTCCTTTATTAAAAAGGGGCATTCAAACAGGTGCAGAAAAATTGGGCCTTGGGTGTTGGTGGTGCCTGCACACTGTAACTCCTCCTCACAGTTATTCTTGTTGAGTGCAGGAACGAGCCCTGCTGTAAAATATTTCAAAAACTGTAATTACACGTCTTAGTCAAATAGGTGCAGGAAAATTGGGTCTTGGGGGTTGGTGGTACCTGAACACTGTAACTCCTCCTCACAGTTACTCTTGTTGGGTGCAGGAATGGGCCCTGCTGTTGAAAAAATATAATTTTTATTTTAAATTACATGCCCCAGTTAAACAGGGGCAGAAACATATTCCAACAGATTCCAGGGGGCCTTGGCGTGGCTCTGTGGCTCATGCATGCGTTTGCAAATGTGTGCGGACAAACCCCTGTTTTTAACGCATACTGTTAGACAGGTTAATTGGTTGTCTGCAAGCTGGTCGGTAAGTAGGCTTGGTTTTTCCTGGCCATTCCCCAGGCTTTGTTGTAACCTGTTTCAGCCTTCCAATGCTGCTTACTGCGATAGCCAGCTATAGATGGGGGCAGTGGACAAGTTTTGTTTTCACCTATGGTGCTTGTATTGGTCCAGCAGCGCACCAACACCTTTGCAGCCATTGTGCTACAAGCTGGGTGTTTGGTGTGCTCCTGTACCTTTAAGGAGGGGTGGCTCCCCTTCAGTCCACCTGCCCTCATCTAACCATCAGAATGCATGTGCCTCCATTGTGGGGACACTCATAGTTAGTGTAGGACCACAGATTCCAGGGGGCCTTGGCGTGGCTCTGTTGCTCACGCATGCGTTTGCAAATGCGTGCGGACAAACCCCTGTTTTTAATTCATACTGTTAGACAGGTTAATTGGTTGTCTGCGAGCTGGTCGGTAAGTAGGCTTGGTTTTTCCTGGGCATTCCCCAGGCTTTGTTGTTAGCAGAAACATTGGGCCTTGGGTGTTGGTGGTGCCAGAACAATGTAACCCCTCACAGTTACTCTTGTTGGGCGGAGAAACGGGTCCTGCTGTTAAATATTATTTCAAAATATGTGATTACATGCCCCAGTCAAATAGGTGCAGAAAAATTGGGCCTTGGGTGTTGGTGGTGCCCTAAACCAAAAATATAGTTGGAAGCTAGCATCATCAAGATTCAGGAGGAATAGGATAGGCAGCATAGGCAGTCTTGAAGGAATCCCAGATCCCTAGCAAATTCAATCAGTTACATCAGCATCAGGGGCTTGGTAGCTGCTGATTAGGGATGAGCCGAACACCCCCCTGTTCGGTTCGTACCAGAACCTGCGAACAGCCAGAATGTTCGCGTGAACTTTAGAACCCTATTAAATACAATGGACTCGAACGTTCTAAATCAAAAGTGCTAATTATAAACGCTAATATGCAAGTTATTGTCCTAAAACGTGTTTGGGGACCCGGGTCCTGCCCCAGGAGACATGTATCGAAGCAAAAAAAAGTTTTAAAAACAGACGTTATTTCGGGAGCAGTGATTTTAATAATGCTTAAAGTGAAACAATAAAAGTGAAATATTCCTTTAAATTTCGTACCTGGGGGGGGGGGGTGTTTAGTGTGCATGTAAAGCAGCGCTTGTTTCCCGTGCTTAGAACTGTCCCTGCACAAAATGTCATTTCTGAAGGAAAAAAAAGTAATTTAAAACTCACTCGCGGCTATAATGAATTGTCGGCTCCCGGCAATACATAGAAAAGTCATTGATAAAAATTAAAAAAAATGCGTGGGGGTTCCCCCAAATTCAATTACCAGGCCCTTCAGGTCTGGTATGGATTTTAAGGGGAACTCCACCCCAAATAAAAAAAAATGGTGTGGAGTTCCCCCCAAAAATCCAGACCAGACCCTTTATCCAAGCACGCAACCTGGCAGGCCGCAGTACCCCATTACCAATTCACATAGGGGGGCCGGGTTCTGGGGGTCCCCTTTGTTAAAGGGGTCTTCCAGATGCCGATAAGCCCCCTGCCCGCAGACCCCCACAACCACCGGGCAAGGGTTGTGGGGATGAGGCCCTTGTCCCCATCAACATGGGGACATCCTCCCCATATTGAGGGCATGTGGCCTGGTACGATTCAGGAGGGGGGGCGCTCTCTCGTTCCCCCTCTTTTCCTGTGGCCTGCCAGGTTGCGTGCTCGGATAAAGGGTCTGGTCTGTATTTTTGGGGGGAACTCCATGCCATTTTCTTTTTAAATTTGGGGTGGAGTTCCCCTTAAAATCCATACCAGACCTGAAGGGCCTGGTATGGATATTTGGGGGGAACCACACGCATTTTTTAAAAATTTGCGGCAGGGTTCCCCTTAATATCCATACCAGACCTGAAGGGCCTGGTAATTGAATTTGGGGGAACCCAGACGCATTTTTTTTTATCAATGACTTTTCTATGTATTGCCGGGAGCCGACAATTCATTATAGCCGCGAGTGAGTTTTAAATTACTTTTTTTACTTCAGAAATGACATTTTGTGCAGGGACAGTTCTAAGCACGGGAAACAAGCGCCACTTCACATGCATACTATACACACACCCTAGGTACGAAATTTAAAGGAATATTTCACTTTTATTGTTTCACTTTAAGCATTATTAAAATCACTGCTCCCGAAAAAACTGCAGTTTTTAAAACTTATTTTTGCATTGATACATGTCCCCTGGGGCAGGACCCGGGTCCCCAAACAGTTTTTATGACAATAACTTGCATATAAGCCTTTAAAATTAGCACTTTAGATTTCTCCCATAGACTTTTCGAATTTGCCGCGAACACCCCAAATTGTTTGCTGTTCGGCGAACGGGCGAACAGGCAATGTTCGAGTTGAACATGAGTTTGAGTCGAACTCGAAGCTTATCCCTACTGCTGATCCAGGACTGATTTATTTTTATAAATGTGAGCCTATGAATGGAGTCTGTGGACAGGCGCACTCTTTGATCCATTACAAACCCTCCAGCAGAATGTGTGTTCAGAAAGCACGCTGGATGCAGGACAGGCCAGTAGCTCAATTGCATATTGAGCAAGTTCTGGCCAGTGGTCCATCCTCAAGACCCAGTAACCCAGTGGATACTCTGTTAGAAAGGTCTCCAAGTCTGCTCTTGCCCCTAGATATTCCTGCACCATATAATGCTGATGCTGCTGATGTTTTCTTGAACCTATCAGCCCTGGGCGCTGAGGACTGAAAAATAGTTTAAAGGCATCGGTCAGCCAGCCACCTTCTCCACCGCTCTTCCTCTGACCAAACAAATCCTCAGACACACGTTGTCCAGCACCAGGAAATGGTAACCTCCCAGGGTCTGGAAAGGCGTTACACATACTTTTCTTCAAGGCCTCCTGAAGATGTTTCATCCTCTGCTCCCTCTGCGAAGGCAGGATGAGTTCTGCAACTTTTCCCTTATAACGTGGATCAAGAAGGGTTGCCAGCCACTAATGATCCCTCTCCTTGATATCACGAATCCAAGGGTCCTTTTGTAGGCTTTTCAGAATCAGGGAACCCATGCAGCATAAGTTTGCAGAGGCATGAGATTCTGGATCCTTTTGGGTCACTGAGGATTACATTGTCAGGCACTACCTTCTCCCAGCCACGTACAACACCTTGGGTTTCTGGGGACTGAAAACCATCCCTTGAGGACTGCTGCATTTTATCCTTCACATCCATGCTGACACAATCCTGCTCCTCCTATCTGCATTAAGGGGGCCTTGAGAGGAAAGGAAGTCCTCTTCCTCCCGCTGTTCTGTCTCAAGTGCCATGTCCATGATTCCACGAAGCATGTGCTCCAGCAAGAAGACTAGAGGGACAGTGTCACTGATGCATGCATTGTTGCTGCTCACCATTCTTGTGGCCTCCTCAAATGGTGACAGGACAGTGCATGCATCCACTGGCGTAGCGAAAAGAAGTCAAGCTCCCCTGAGCCTGTCCTGGTGCCATACTCACACAGGTACTCATTTATGGCCCTCTGCTGTGTGTGCAGCTGCTGCAGCATTGCCAATAGGGATGAGCTTCGTGTTCGAGTCGAACATACGTTCGACTCGAACATCGGCTGTTCGATCGTTCGACGAAGATCGAACGATTTGGGCCGTTCGCGCCAAATTCGAGTGACGCGAACGGCCCACAATGCACTACGCCATCGCAGTGTCATCCAGGCGCTGTGATTGGCCAAGCATGCACTGTGACCCCGCATGCTTGGCCAATCACAGCGCCGGCAGCGAGGAGAGCAATGATTGGCCACAGGCAGGATGCCTGTGGCCAATTATTGCTGAGGGTGTTTAGTACACGCCCCACACTATAAAAGGCCGCCAGCACGGCGGCCTAGTGTAGTGTGTTCCGGAGCAGGGAAAGAGAAACATAGGCAGGGAGAGTGACATTTATTTTTTTCTTGCTTAACCTGGATTCCTTTAGTTTAGGGAAAGAGAAGGATAGGTAGGGAGAGTGTCAGTGTGTTTTACTGTGCGAATCCTTGTTTCTAGGGACAAAGAAGGAAAGTGAGTGAAATTCTCCTTGTGCTATAGTGTGCTTTAAAAAAAAAATTTTCTAGGGACAGAAAACTATAGGTAGGGAGAGTGTCAGTGTGTTTTACTGTGCGAATCCTTGTTTCTAGGGACAGGGAAGGACAGTGAGGGAATTCTCCTTGTGCTATAGTGTGCTTTAAAAAAACATTTTTTTCTAGGAACAGAAAACTATAGGAAGGAAGAGTGTCAGTTTCTTTCACTGTGATAAACCTTGTTTCTAGGGACAAAGAAGGAAAGTGAGTGAAATTCTCCTTGTGCTATAGTGTGCTTTAAAAAAACATTTTTTCTAGGGACAGAAAACTATAGGTAGGGAGAGTGTCAGTGTGTTTTACTGTGCGAATCCTTGTTTCTAGGGACAGGGAAGGACAGTGAGGGAATTCTCCTTGTGCTATAGTGTGCTTTAAAAAAAAAAATTTTCTAGGGACAGAAAACTATAGGTAGGGAGAGTGTCAGTGTGTTTTACTGTGCGAATCCTTGTTTCTAGGGACAGGGAAGGACAGTGAGGGAATTCTCCTTGTGCTATAGTGTGCTTTAAAAAAACATTTTTTTCTAGGGACAGAAAACTATAGGAAGGAAGAGTGTCAGTTTCTTTCACTGTGATAAACCTTGTTTCTAGGGACAAAGAAGGAAAGTGAGTGAAATTCTCCTTGTGCTATAGTGTGCTTTAAAAAAACATTTTTTGTAGGGACAGAAAACTATAGGTAGGGAGAGTGTCAGTGTGTTTTACTGTGCGAATCCTTGTTTCTAGGGACAGGGAAGGACAGTGAGGGAATTCTCCTTGTGCTATAGTGTGCTTTAAAAAAACATTTTTTTCTAGGGACAGAAAACTATAGGAAGGAAGAGTGTCAGTTTCTTTCACTGTGATAAACCTTGTTTCTAGGGACAAAGAAGGAAAGTGAGTGAAATTCTCCTTGTGCTATAGTGTGCTTTAAAAAAACATTTTTTCTAGGGACAGAAAACTATAGGTAGGGAGAGTGTCAGTGTGTTTTACTGTGCGAATCCTTGTTTCTAGGGACAGGGAAGGACAGTGAGGGAATTCTCCTTGTGCTATAGTGTGCTTTAAAAAAAAAAATTTTCTAGGGACAGAAAACTATAGGAAGGAAGAGTGTCAGTTTCTTTCACTGTGATAAACCTTGTTTCTAGGGACAAAGAAGGAAAGTGAGTGAAATTCTCCTTGTGCTATAGTGTGCTTTAAAAAAACATTTTTTCTAGGGACAGAAAACTATAGGTAGGGAGAGTGTCAGTGTATTTTACTGTGCGAATCCTTGTTTCTAGGGACAGGGAAGGACAGTGAGGGAATTCTCCTTGTGCTATAGTGTGCTTTAAAAAAACATTTTTTTCTAGGGACAGAAAACTATAGGAAGGAAGAGTGTCAGTTTCTTTCACTGTGATAAACCTTGTTTCTAGGGACAAAGAAGGAAAGTGAGTGAAATTCTCCTTGTGCTATAGTGTGCTTTAAAAAAACATTTTTCTAGGGACAGAAAACTATAGGTAGGGAGAGTGTCAGTGTCTTTTACTGTGCGAATCCTTGTTTCTAGGGACAGGGAAGGACAGTGAGGGAATTCTCCTTGTGCTATAGTGTGCTTTAAAAAAACATTTTTTTCTAGGGACAGAAAACTATAGGAAGGAAGAGTGTCAGTTTCTTTCACTGTGATAAACCTTGTTTCTAGGGACAAAGAAGGAAAGTGAGTGAAATTCTCCTTGTGCTATAGTGTGCTTTAAAAAAACATTTTTTCTAGGGACAGAAAACTATAGGTAGGGAGAGTGTCAGTGTCTTTTACTGTGCGAATCCTTGTTTCTAGGGACAGGGAAGGACAGTGAGGAAATTCTCCTTGTGCTATAGTGTGCTAAAGCATTCCTCATCAACCATCTTTGAAATCCTTGTTTTTTTGCACAGTCAGGGAAATTGTCGTTGTGCTATTCTGTGCAAAAGCAATCATCCTCAACCATATTTAGAAATCCTTAAGTAAAGGGACAGAGAAGGACACCTGAAGGTAGCCCTTATTGCTTTTTTCCCATCTCCCTGCAGGCCATCTATTAGAATGTCTGGAAGGCAAACAAGGAGAGGCAGACAGTCAGGAGGCAATAAAAGAGGGCAAGCAGGCTCTGTGTCTGGGGGCAACAGTGCTGGTCGTGGACGCGGTGCATTGTCATCAGCACATGGCCATGGGACACGCTTGTCCTTCTTTTCGGCAGCTGGACATGTTGAGCCACATCATGCCGAAGACTTGGTAGAGTGGATGACCAAGCCCTCCTCCTCCTCCTCATCCTCTCTCACCCAGGCTCAGGGTACTGGAAAAGCAGCTGTCAAAGCGTCCTCTTCCCTGGTATCAATGTCAGACTCATCATCAGTCACACCTTCCCTAGACCCACCATGTCCTCCTCCTGAGGAGTCCCCCGAACTGTTTGAGCACAGTGTTGGGTACATGCTCCAGGAGGATGCCCAGCGTTTCGAAGGGTCTGATGATGAAACCCAGCTAGAGGAAGGCAGTAGCGTGAGAGCAGACAGAGGGGATGCTCAAGAAGGACACCAATCTGGCAGTCATGTTCCAGCAGCTGCAGCATACTGCCAGATTGGCTCCAGTGATGAGGAGGGAGGGGATGATGAGGTCACTGACTCCACGTGGGTGCCTAATAGGAGAGAGGAGGAGGAGGAGGATGAGGAGGAGGCACATCTCCAACGAGGCAGGATGCCCTTTGGTGGCCAGCGTAAGGGCAGTACACCGACGGAATCACACCGCAGAGCTCCGCCTGTGCAGGGCGCTGCCTCTGCCCGTCATTCAAAAAGTTCTTTGGTGTGGGCCTTTTTTGAGGCTAGTGCATCAGATCGCACAGCTGCTGTTTGCAACATATGTCTCAAGCGTATATCGCGTGGCCAAAACATCAGCCGCTTGGGTACCACATGCCTGACCAGACATATGTTGACCTGCCATGCAGCTCGTTGGCAAGCCTACCTCAAAGACCCACACCAAAGAACAAAGTGGACCTCTCCTTGCACCGCATCAGCTGGGATCTCCAACCCCACTATAACTTCAGTCCTCTCTGAAACATGCACTGAGAGGAATGAAGGTGTAGAATTAGGTGTGTCACAGCCAAGTACTTGCGGCCACTCTGCTAGCAGTACACCGACGTCCGATTCTAGCAGGCAAATTTCCCTGCCCCAGCTGCTGGACCGTCGAAAGAAGTTCACTCCCAGCCATCCACATGCCCAGCAGTTGAATGCTAGCTTGGCTAAATTGCTAGCGCTTCAACTGCTGCCTTTTCAGTTGGTAGACTCGGCCCCCTTCCGTGAGTTTGTGCAATGTGCGGTTCCTCAGTGGCAGGTTCCCAAACGCCACTTTTTCTCACGGAAGGCTATTCCGGCTCTCTACCGGCATGTGGAAGGCAATGTCTTGGCCTCGCTGGACAGGGCGGTCAGCGGTAAGGTGCATATTACCGCTGACTCATGGTCCAGCAGGCATGGACAGGGACGTTACCTTTCTTTCACGGCCCATTGGGTCACTCTTTTGGCAGCTGGGAAGGATGCAGGACAAGGTGCAGTAGTGTTGGAGGTTGTTCCACCGCCACGCCTCCAAAATGCTACTACTGGTTGTGACACACCTCTCTCCTCCACCCCCTCCTCTTCTTCTTCCTCCATGGCCTCTTCCTGTGGTTTGTCCTCGGAACCAGCGGTGCTCCGTAGGCGTTCAAGGGGCTACGCAAGTACGCAGGCAAAAAGATGCCATGCCGTGCTTGCGCTGGTGTGTTTGGGGGACAGAAGCCACACTGGGGCAGAGGTCCTGTCTGCTCTGCAGGGCCAGGCCGAGAGGTGGTTGACGCCACGCCAGCTTAAGCCAGGAATGGTGGTTTGCGACAATGGCACCAACCTCCTCTCCGCCCTCCGACAGGGACAACTGACCCATGTGCCCTGTGTGGCTCACGTCCTTAACCTGGTGGTGCAGCGGTTCTTGGGCAGGTACCCGGGCTTACAGGATGTCCTGAGGCAGGCCAGGAAAGTCTGTGTGCATTTCCGCAGATCTTATAATGCCAGTGCTCGCCTGGCTGAGCTGCAAAAGGAGTTGAACCTGCCCAAGAACCGCCTTATATGTGACATGCCCACCAGGTGGAACTCAACGTTGGCCATGCTGCAGCGGCTGCACACGCAGCAGAGGGCCATCAATGAGTACCTGTGCAACTACGGCACCAGGACAGGGTCAGGGGAGCTTGTTTTTTTTTCTCCACGCCAGTGGGGCATGATCAGGGATGCATGCACTGTCCTGGCACCATTTGAGGAGGCCACGAGGATGGTGAGCAGTGACAGTGCATGCATCAGTGACACTGTACCTCTTGTCCACCTGTTGGAGCACACGCTGCGTGGAATAATGGACAGGGCACTTGAGGCAGAACAGAGGCAGGAAGAGGAGGACTTCCTTGCCTCTCAAGGCCCCCTTTACCCAGACAGTGTTCCTTATGTCCCACCCATCGCACAGGAAGAGGAGGAGGAGGAGGAGGAGGAGGAGGAGGATTGTGTCAGCATGGAGGTGGAGGCTGGCACTCAGCATCATCAGCAGCAGTCTTTTAGGGATGATTTACAGTCCCAAGAAACCAGTGGACTTGTACGTGGCTGGGAGGAGGTGGCTGCGGATCATAACGTCCTTAGTGACCCAGAGGACTCCGGAGCGAGTGCCTCAGCAAACCTACGCTGCATGGCCTCCCTGATCCTGCAAAGTCTGCGGAAGGATCCTCGTATTCTTCGGATCAAGGAGAGGGACCATTACTGGCTGGCCACTCTCCTTGATCCACGGTACAAGGGTAAGGTTGCGGACCTTATGTTACCGTCGCAGACGGAGCAGAGGATGAGACAACTCCGGGAGGCCTTGCAGAAAGGTCTGTGCAACGCGTTCCCAGAGACTGGGAGGTTACAAACTCCTGGTCCTGGACAACGAGTTGCTGAGGCTTCGGCCAGTCAAAGAAGGAGCGGTGGGGAAGGTGGCCGTCTGACCGATGCGTTCAGACAATTCTTTAGTCCGCAGCCCCAAAGTATGATCGGTTCCAGCAACCATCGCCAGCGTCTGATAAACATGGTGCAGGAATATCTAGGGGCAAGGTCAGACTTGGACACCTTCCCCACCGAAAATCCTCTGGCTTACTGGGTCTTGAGGATGGATCACTGGCCAGAGCTTGCACAGTATGAAATTGAGCTACTGGCCTGTCCTGCATCCAGCGTTCTTTCGGAACGCACATTCAGTGCTGCTGGAGGATTTGTCACGGATCACAGGGTGCGCCTGTCCACCGACTCGGTTGATCGACTGACTTTCATCAAGATGAACCAGTCTTGGATCACCACCAGCTACCACACACCTGATGCTGATATAACAGACTAATTGATTTTAACATGTCACATCCCTTCAAGACTGATGCTGATGCTGAGTGCCTGTGCTGTTATGTTGACTGGCTATCCTCCTCCTCCGAGTCCTCAATGATACGATTGATGATGATAGCTTGTGTGAGGGGGTTAGCTCGGCAGCGGGTGTGTGTGACCCCCGAGATGGGCTCCCCACACAAAACAGGCCCAGCAAACGGAGGTTGTGGTTTTCAAAATCAAAAAGGTGCGGTTTATTTTCTATTTACAGTGACAAAACACAGCAAAGCAAAAGAAACATAAACAAAATAAATCCTGGTCAACTTGACCTCTGACTAAACATACAGGTTTCCTAACTAACAACTGGGATCAGCCTAGTGCTGTCCTAGTCCCTAAGTCCCTGGTTTTAAATGTCCAAGCAAATAGCCACACAGGCTTTGTCTCACCGCACAGGGGTTCACTCTCCCTAGACAGTCCACACAGGTCTGGTTCCAGGCATGAGCTAACATCTAATGAAGCTGGGAGTTCTTATAGAGGCCTAAATGAGCTGACAAGCTTCAGCTGGTCTCATCAACTCCCTGTCTGCACGACGCCCCACACTCTCCCTAGAGGTATGAGTCATCCATGAGCCCACTAGCCTTAGCTGGGCTTATACAACTCTCCACCTAGTTGTATAAGTCGGCGTAAAGCCTGAATCTGGGCGAAATATATCTACCCCCCTGGATGCAACCAGGTGACTTTACCTTCCTGCTGTCACATACCCCCCCCTCTTGTTTTAACCTCGGGGTTGGAACACCAGCAATCAGGCATTCATGTACTCGAGACAAAGCATCCACATTCCCCATTTGAACGCCAGGGCGATGCTTTACTGTGAAGTTGAATTCCTGGAGGGCCAGGAACCACCTATTCACTCTTCTATTTGTTTCCTTGTTTTGAGCCATCCACTTTAACGGAGCGTGATCCGTAACCATGTCAAAGTGCCTACCTAGCAGGTAGTACCGAAGGGAATCTAGAGCCCACTTCACCGCTAAACACTCCTTTTCAACGGTGGCGTAATTTACCTCATGGGACTTCAACTTCCTGCTGAGGTAAATGACTGGGTGCTCTTCCCCGTTCCAGACCTGGGACAATACTGCTCCTAACCCCACATCTGACGCATCACTTTGTACGACAAAGTCTTTAGAGAAGTCGGGTGAGTACAACACTGGCTGGCTACATAAGGCTTGTTTCAAGAATTGGAATGCTGCCTCAGCCTCGGGGGTCCATTTAATCATGACCGACCCTTTCCCCTTCGTTAGGTTGGTTAGGGGCACAGCCTTAGAAGCAAAGTGGGGAATGAATCGCCGATAATACCCAGCGATTCCCAGAAAGGCTCGTACCTGCTTCTTGCTGTTGGGACGTGGCCAACTCTGGATGGCCTCGACTTTGTTGAGTTGGGGTTTTATTACTCCCCTCCCAATGGTGTACCCAAGATATTTGGCCTCCTCCTGCCCAATGGTACACTTCTTGGGGTTAGCCGTAAACCCCGCTTCCCGAACAGAGTCCAGGACTGCTTGCACTTTTGGCAGATGTGAGGCCCAATCTGTGCTATGGACAATTACGTCATCCAGGTAAGCCGCAGCATACTTCCGATGGGGCCTCAGCATCTGGTCCATTTTCCGCTGGAATGTGGCCGGCGCATTCTGTAACCCGAACGGCATTCTTTTATATTGGAACGCCCCGTCTGGGGTTACAAATGCGGTTTTCTCTTTGGCCAATTTGGCCAGGGGGATTTGCCAATACCCTTTTGTGAGGTCAAGAGTCGTCATGTATCGGGCTGTTCCCAGCCGGTCGATCAACTCATCTATACGTGGCATGGGGTAGGTGTCAAATTTTGTAACTTTGTTCAACTGACGAAAATCGTTACAAAATCGCCAGCTCCCATCCGGTTTAGGCACCAACACAATGGGACTAGACCAATCACTTTGGGACTCCTCTATCACCCCTAAGTTCAGCATTTTCTGTACTTCCTCCCGTATTGCCTCCCGTCGGGCCTCTGGGATCCGATAGGGTTTTAACTTCACCCTTTCACCGGGCGGGGTAATGATGTCATGCTCTACCCCAGATGTTTGTCCCGGCAGCTCAGAGAATACCTCCTTGTTGAGAAGCACAAACTCCTTAACCTCCTGTTGTTGGGGTTGTGACAAGGTGGCTGCTATTCCAACCTCAGGAATCACGCAACCAGTTTGAGCTGGTGACCAAGTGTCTGCGACTAGGGACTCTCTATCCCTCCAGGCTTTCAACAGATTAACGTGATAGATCTGTTCGGGCTTTCGCCTTCCTGGTTGTCTGACCTTGTAATTCACTTCGCTCACTTTTTCCATTATCTCGTAGGGGCCTTGCCATTTGGCAAGGAATTTACTTTCAACCGTAGGGACAAGTACCAGTATCCTATCCCCCGGGGAAAAGGTACGGGTCTTGGCTCCACGGTTGTACACTCTCTGCTGGGCTAACTGTGCTTGGGCCAAATGTTCCTTCACGATGGGCATTACCTGTGCAATTCGGTCTTGCATCAGGGCGACATGCTCAATCACACTCCTGTGGGGAGAACTCTCACTTTCCCAAGTTTCCTTGGCAATATCCAACAGCCCTCTTGGGTGTCTCCCATACAGTAACTCAAAGGGGGAGAATCCCGTAGAGGATTGGGGCACCTCCCTAATAGCAAACATCAGATAAGGAAGTAGACAGTCCCAATCCTTTCCATCTCTATCCACCACTTTCTTCAACATTTGTTTTAGGGTTTTGTTGAATCTTTCAACCAGCCCATCGGTTTGGGGGTGATACACAGATGTACGTAATTGCGTCACTTTGAACAATTTACACAGCTCCTTCATAACCCGGGACATAAAGGGTGTACCTTGGTCCGTAAGCAGTTCTTTACAAATACCCACCCGGCTAAACACAAGAGATAGCTCTTTGGCTATGGTTTTGGCCGAGGTATTTCGGAGAGGGATCGCTTCTGGATAACGGGTGGCATAGTCCATTATAACTAATATGTACTGGTGCCCCCTAGCGGATTTGATTATAGGACCTACCAAATCCATGGCGATCCTCTCAAACGGGACCTCAATGATGGGTAGAGGGACCAGCGGGCTACGGAAATGTGGCATCGGGGCCGACCTCTGACACACAGGGCAGGAGGAACAATAATTTTCTATGTCCTTCATCACCCCCGGCCAATAGAATCTCTGTAATACCCTCTCTCGGGTTTTCTCTGTCCCCAGATGACCTCCAAGAATGTGCCCATGGGCCAACTCCAACACCAACTTCCTGTAAGGTTTGGGCACCACAAGCTGCTCAACGGTTTCTTCTGCCCTTTTTGCCACCCGATACAGTAGGTCCTTCTCTACGCTGAAGTATGGGTAAGTGCAGGTATTATCTGGGTTCACTAACTCGCCATCTATTTTCACTACGTTTTCCCGTGCCTTTATTAGGGCGGGGTCTTTCAACTGTTCTGTGGCAAAGTTTTCCCTGTGAACCTCAAGATCAGAAAACTCCACAGACGGTAGGTTTTCGTCTGAGGAGGTGGGCTCCTCTCCAGTTTCTTGAGTCTCCCCTGCCAATACTGATAAGGGAAATTCCGGAGAGTCCTCACCACTCTCAGGGGAGTTCTGGCTATCACATTCCTGGTACATAGGGGCACCAGTGGGGGGCTCAGGATCATCCCACAGTTCCCAGAACTTCGGAAAATCCCTTCCCACAATGGCGTCATGCGGTAACTGAGATACTAAGCCCACTGGATGAGAGAGGGTACCTTTGGGGGTCTCGAAACACACTGTAGTCACTGGATACTCTCGGGTGTCCCCATGCACACAAATAACAGCTACCTTGCTATTCCCAGAGACCTCTGTTTTAACTAACTCAGCCTTTATCAGGGTCACAAGGCTACCTGAATCCAGCAATACCACAACATTTCTACCATTAACACACATTTTGCATAAATGTTTCTCAGTTCCTCGAATGGCAGTGCATGCGACTGTCGCACACAGCGACTGACGTCTGCCCATCAGAAAGTCACACTGCATGGGTTCCTCCACAACCGGGCAATTGGCTGCAATATGTCCCGCTTGCCGGCAGCGGTAGCAAACGATCCTTCTTGCCGCCTCTTGAGCCGCTGATTTCCCAGGCTGTTCTCGCCAAACTTGGGGTAGAGCTCCCACCCTCTCACTCTCTCCACCCTCACCCCTTGGAATCCTCTTATCCGCCCCTGGGGATGGTCTGGTCTTAGGGTGGAAAGTCCGAGTGTCTCTGGAAGAGGCCGTCAGGTTCTCTGTAGCCAAGTATTTCTCCACACGATCCACAAGACCATCGGCCGTCTCTGGGTCTCCATGGCTTACCCACTTTTGGATGGCAGTAGGAAGAGCTCTCAAAAACCGATCCATTAAAACACGTTCCACAATCTTTGGTGCGGACAAAGTCTCTGGCTGTAGCCACTTTCTGCTCAGGTGAATGAGATCATACATTTGAGACCTGGGGGGTTTTCCAAGCTGGAAAGTCCAGTTATGCACACGCTGAGCCCGGACAGCCTGGGTGACACCCAGCCTTGCCAATATTTCAGCTTTTAGCATCACATAGTCTTTTGCTTGGTCAGGCTCTAGGTCATAGTAAGCCTTCTGCGATTCACCAGTTAACAGAGGAGCCACCAGTCCAGCCCACTGCTCCTCAGGCCACTTTTCTCTTTCAGCAGTCCTTTCAAATGTGGTCAAAAATACCTCTGGATCATCCTCTCCAGTCATTTTTGTCAATAAACGACTCACCCCAAAGGACGCGGTATTAGTGGGATGGCTTTCCTCACTGGTCTACGGACGTTGCTGCATTACTGCTTCCATTTGTTGTAGTCTCTGCTCTTGCTTCTGTAACAGGTCTATGAAGCGGGCCTCCGATTGCTGCTGGGCTTGTTGCTGAGCTTCCAGACTCTGTTGGTGAGCTTGCTGCTGGGCTGCAAGGCTCTGTTGATGAGCTTGCTGCTGGGCTGCGAAGTTCTGTTGTTGAGCTGCAAGGCTCTGTTGATGAGCTGCAAGGCTCTTTTGCAAACCTGCATTTGTCTGCTGTTGATTGGCATTTGCTAGAGCCAGCTGCTTCAGTATCTCCTCCATGCTGGCTTAAAAAAAACTGCCACTGGTTCTCCACCAACTGTGAGGGGGTTAGCTCGGCAGCGGGTGTGTGTGACCCCCGAGATGGGCTCCCCACACAAAACAGGCCCAGCAAACGGAGGTTGTGGTTTTCAAAATCAAAAAGGTGCGGTTTATTTTCTATTTACAGTGACAAAACACAGCAAAGCAAAAGAAACATAAACAAAATAAATCCTGGTCAACTTGACCTCTGACTAAACATACAGGTTTCCTAACTAACAACTGGGATCAGCCTAGTGCTGTCCTAGTCCCTAAGTCCCTGGTTTTAAATGTCCAAGCAAATAGCCACACAGGCTTTGTCTCACCGCACAGGGGTTCACTCTCCCTAGACAGTCCACACAGGTCTGGTTCCAGGCATGAGCTAACATCTAATGAAGCTGGGAGTTCTTATAGAGGCCTAAATGAGCTGACAAGCTTCAGCTGGTCTCATCAACTCCCTGTCTGCACGACGCCCCACACTCTCCCTAGAGGTATGAGTCATCCATGAGCCCACTAGCCTTAGCTGGGCTTATACAACTCTCCACCTAGTTGTATAAGTCGGCGTAAAGCCTGAATCTGGGCGAAATATATCTACCCCCCTGGATGCAACCAGGTGACTTTACCTTCCTGCTGTCACACTTGGAAGATCATTTTTGTTTATGGGTGCCGCCACCAGTGGCTAAGGCCCAATTTTTCAGCCCCTGTTTTACAGGGGCGTGTAATTACAATTTTTTTAGCAATAATTTGCCATAGGGCTCATTGCTGTGCTCCAAGTACAGTATCTGTGAGGGGTTGGAGTGTTGTGGCACCAGTGCCTAAGGCCCAATTTTTCAGCCCCTGTTTAACAGGGGCGTGTCATTACAATTTTTGAAGCAATACTTTGCAACAGGGCTCATTGCTGTGCTCCAAGTACAGTATCTGTGAGGGGTTGTAGTGTTGTGCCACCAGTGCCTAAGGCCCAATTTTTCAGCCCCTGTTCAACAGGGGCATGCAATTACAATTCTTGATCTAATAATTCACAGCAGGGCCCATTGCTGCACCCACCAAGAGTAACTCTGAGGGCTTACAGTGTTGTGGCAACGCCACCACCACCACCACCACGAAAGGCAGAATTTTTCAGCCCCTGTTCAAAAGGGGCATGTAATTACAATTCTTGATCTAATAATTCACAGCAGGGCCAATTGCTGCACCCACCAAGAGTAACTCTGAGGGCTTACAGTGTTGTGGCAACACCACCACCACCACCACCACCACCACGAAAGGCCCAATTTTTCAGCCCCTGTTCAACAGGGGCATGCAATTACAATTCTTGATCTAATAATTCACAGCAGGGCCCATTGCTGCACCCACCAAGAGTAACTCTGAGGGCTTACAGTGTTGTGGCAACGCCACCACCACCACCACCACGAAAGGCCCAATTTTACAGCCCCTGTTCAAAAGGGGCATGTAATTACAATTCTTGATCTAATAATTCACAGCAGGGCCCATTGCTGCACCCACCAAGAGTAACTGTCAGGGCTTACAGTGTTGTGGCACCAGCACCACCATCAAAGGCCCAATTTTTACTACCACTGTTCAACAATTATATGTAATTAAAATTCCTGATATAATAGTTGACAGCAGGGCGTTCCAGCACCAACCAAGAGTAACTGTGAGTGCTTACAGTGTTGTGCCAACACCAACAACTAAGGGGACTATTTCTGCAGAGTATATACGGCAGGTCCCTACTTTCAAACATCCAACTTACAAACGACTCCTACTTGCAAACGCAAGAAGACAACAAGAAGTGAGAGGAAATCTACCACTAGGAAGGAAAATTCTCTCCTGTAAGAATAAATATGGGAGAAAGGTGTCTCCTCTGTACTGATGCTTTATCAGCAATCCTTGTTTCAAGAAAAACACCACATTTCAAAAACAGTTGTCATTGGGACGGAAAGTGAGGTGAAATGTTCTGAACAGGGGCACAGACAGCAAAACAAATGTTACAGGGGTGATAACCCTTACCTATGTTTTCCAAAAAGTTTAAAAATAGATTTTTGGGCTGGAGCTACACTTCAACAATGTACCTGTTCAAAATTACAAACAGATTCTACATAAGAACAAACCTACAGTCCCTGTCTTGTATGCACCGCCTGTATACGGCTGTTCAGAGTATATAGGGCCTTTTTTATTTTATGTGCGGGGTTCCCCTTAATATCCATACAAGACCCAAAGGGGCTGGTAATGGGCTGGGGTAGGGGGGGGGGGGGTCATGGGGTAGCTATGCCATTTTTCTTAAAGATTTTCATCCATATTACCGGGACCAGACATTACATTAAAGCCGCAAGCAGTTTTAAATGGCTTTTTTTCCTTTAGAAATGTAATTTTGTGCAGGGACAGTTCTAAACACGGGAAACACGTGGCACTTCACAGGCATACTTTAGACACCCCCCAGGTACGATATTTAAAGGAATATTTGACTTTTTTTTTTCACTTTATGCATCATTAAAATGACTGCTCCCGAAAAACGACCGTTTTTAAAACTTCTTTTTGCATTGATACATGTCCCCTGGTGCACAACCCGGGTTCCCAAACCCTTTTTAGGACAATAACATGCATAATAGTTGTTATAATTAGCACTTTAGAAGTCGAACGTTCGCATCCATTGTATTTAATAGGGTTCTAATGTTCGTACGAACTTTCGGTCCGTTCGCGGGTTCTGGTGCGAACCGAACCCGGGGGTGTTCGGCTCATCACTAATTGCCAATGTTGAGTTCTAAATGGTGGGCATGTCACAAGTGAGGTAGTTGGTGGGCAGGTTGAATTCCCACTGAATGTCACCCAGCTGGTGTCATGGTCGCATACAACTATTCCTAGCTCAATCTGCTGTGGCCTCAATCACCTCTGAGCCTGCCCCTGCAGAGCTGACACAATCTCTTCCCCAGTGTGTCTCCTGTCCCCTAGGTAGACCAACTGAAGCACAGCGTGGCATATTTTAGCCTGACTGCTTGTGTAGGCCTTTGAACGCTTTCAGAGTACTGCTGGTTCAGAGGACAATTCTGCAGAAGCGGCCATAGAGGAAGAAGAAGAGGATGGGGTAGAGCAGAGAGATGTGGCAGAATCACCACCAGATTTTTGGATGTGTGGTGGTGGAACAAGCTCCAGCACTGAATCCTGTCCTGCATCCTTCCCAGCTGCCAGCAGAGTTACCCAGTGTGTCATGAAGGAAAGGTAACGTCCTTGACCATGCGTACTGGACCATGAGTCAGCGGTAATATGAACCTTGCTGCTGACCTCCCTGTCCAACAAGGCCAAAACATTGCCTTCCACATGACAGTAGAGAGCTGGAATGGCGTTACAGGGAAAAAAATAATAGTTTTGGAACCTGCCACTGTGGTACAGCACATTACACAAATTCACGAAACAGGGCAGACTCTACCAGCTGAAAAGGCAGCAGTTGCAGTGCTAGCAACTTGGCCAAACTAGCATTTAGACACTGAGCATGTGGATGGCTGGGACAATATTTTTTTTACGGTTCAGCAACTGGGGTAGTGATATTTGCCTGCTGATATCAACTGGTGATGTACTACTAGCAGATTGGCTGCAAGTACTTGACGTAATTTCCGGTTCGCGGCAAACCAGTGACGCAATATCCACCTCCGTGGAACGCACGCCATTCAGCGGCGAACTCAGATGTTTCTCTGAAGCCTGTTTTGCCAGAAATCCAGTGGCGCTTATATGCGCATGTTATATTAATTTGCAGCGGAATTTCAATATGAGTTTTCCTTTCTCTTTGTTTACCGTTGGAGTATGATATATCCTTCCTATTACAAAGCATTAATTTGGAAAAAGTTTTGATAAGGAACCATTCAATATCTATCCAGATATCTTGATTATAGCTTTACATGATCCCAGACTGCGAAGCTGAGGATCTACTATCTCTGGCGAGTGGGGTCTCTAAAGGGGGATCACTTTATTATTTTTGTGGGAACACTGGAGTATAAATTGGCTCACTGAGTATTGAAGCACTGAAACACTTGAAAACCCTGGAGCTGGAGTTTTTCTCCAGTGAACAACAAGGCCTTGTAGCATTTTAAAATTTGTGTGAGGGGGTTAACTCAGCAGCGGGTGTGTGTGACCCCCTGGTTGGGTTCACCACACAAAAACAGGCACAGCAGACAGTGGTAGGAGAAAACAAAAGGGTGTGGTTTTATTTGAACTATATACAGACAAAAAAATACAGCAGAAACAAAAGAAACAGGAAAAGAAATCCTGGTCAACTTGACCGCTCACTACACACGTTGGTGTCCCTAACTAACAACTGGGTACAGCCTTGTGCTGTCCCAGTCCCTAGCTCCCTGCTTTTAGAAGTTCTTAGCAATAACCACACAGGCTTTGGCTCACTGCACAGAGATCACACTCCCCAGACTATCCACACAGATCTGGTTCCAGGTTGGAGCATCTCCCTTACAATGCTGGGAGTTCTTGTAGAGGCCCTAATGAGCCCACTTACTTCAGCTGGGCTCATTAACTCTTCCCCTGCAAGACTCCCAGCACTCCCCCTAGTGGTATAAATCGGCATAAAGCCTGAATCTAGGACATATATACCTTCCATCCTGGATGCAACCTGGTGATTTTACCTGCCTGCTGTCACAATTGTTACATTGGTGTTTGTGTTTTGTTGTTTTGTTTCTTTATTTATTATATATATTTTTGTTGGCACTTAGTTGTTTTTTTTTATAAATTTCTTTATTGTTTTTTTTTTTCGACAGATAATTACTTACATTTCAATACAGATGTAATAACACTACATACAACAACATATAACACTATTAAGGTCTCAGCTAGCCCCTACCTATAAACCTATTCATAACATTATTAGTAGATACTCTACATATTCTGCTCAGCTTATGGCCCCTGTATTCTTTATCTGCTATTTTGGAGATTCCGTAGATCAAAAAAAGAAGAGAGAGGGGGTAGGAGTAGGAAAAGGGGGGGGAGGAGGAAGATAGGGGGGAGGGGAGGAGAGACCCATGCAGGGAAGAGAGATGACAGAGGGAGAGGAGAAAAAGAAGAGAAAAAAAATCCATCTAAACACACCCTTAAGGGGACCCCAAGAAATTGAGCTTGTGCTACCCTAAAAGTGGAAGAATTTTAAATTAACCTATATTGTGTTGGAAACATCATGAAGGCGGGTATTCACACTCCCCAGACTATCCACACAGATCTGGTTCCAGGTTGGAGCATCTCCCTTAGCATGCTGGGAGTTCTTGTAGAGGCCCTAATGAGCCCACTTACTTCAGCTGGGCTCATTAACTCTTCCCCCTGCAAGACTCCCAGCACTCCCCCTAGTGGTATAAATCGGCATAAAGCCTGAATCTAGGACATATATACCTTCCATCCTGGATGCAACCTGGTGATTTTACCTGCCTGCTGTCACATACCCCCCCCCCTCTTGTTTTAACCTTGGGGTTGGAACACAAGCAATCAGGCATGCATGTACTCGAGACAAAGCATCCACATTCCCCATTTGAACGCCAGGGCGATGCTTTACCGTAAAGTTGAATTCTTGTAGGGCCAGGAACCACCTATTTCCTCTTCTATTTGTCTCTTTGTTTTGAGCTATCCACTTTAAAGGAGCGTGATCAGAAATCATGTCAAAGTGCCTACCTAGCAGATAGTACCGATGGGAATCTAGAGCCCACTTCACCGCTAAACACTCCTTCTCAATCGTGGCGTAATTTAGCTCATGGGACTTCAATTTCCTGCTGAGGTAAATGACTGGGTGCTCTTCCCCGTTCCACACCTGGGACAATACTGCTCCTAACCCAACGTCTGATGCATCACTTTGTATGACAAAGTCCCTAGAGAAGTCTGGTGAGTACAACACTGGCTGGCTACATAAGGCTTTTTTTAAGAATTGAAATGCTGTCTCAGCCTCTGGGGTCCATTTAACCATGACAGACTCTTTCCCTTTTGTCAGGTTGGTTAGGGGCACAGCCTGAGAAGCAAAGTGGTAAATGAATCACCAATAATAACCAGCGATTCCCAGAAAGGCTCGTACCTGCTTCTTGCTGTTGGGACGTGGCCAATTCTGTATGGCCTCGACTTTATTGACTTGGGGTTTTATTACTCCCCTCCCAATGGTGTACCCAAGATACTTGGCCTCCTCCTGTCCAATGGTACACTTCTTGGGGTTGGCCGTAAACCCAGCTTCCCGGATAGAGTCTAGGACTGCTTGCACTGTTGGCAGATGTGAGGCCCAATCTGTGCTATAGATAATTACATCATCTAGGTAAGCCGCAGCATACTTCTGATGGGGCCTCAGTATCTGGTCCATTTTCCGCTGGAATGTTGCCGGCGCATTCTGTAAACCAAATGGCATTCTTTTATATTGGAACGCCCTGTCTGGGGTTACAAATGCGGTTTTCTCCTTGGCCGACTTGGCCAGGGGAATTTGCCAAGAGTTGTCATGTATCAGGCTGTTCCCAACCGACCGACCAACTCATCTATACGTGGCATGGGGTAAGTGTCAAATTTTGTAACTTTGTTCAGCTGTCGGAAATCATTACAAAATCGCCAGCTCCCATCCGGTTTAGGCACTAACACTATGGGACTTGACCAATCACTTTGGGATTCCTCTATCACCCCTAACTTAAGCATTTTCTGTACTTCCTCACGTATTGCCTCCCATCGGGCCTCTGGGATCCGATAGGGTTTTAGCTTCACCCTTTTACCAGGCGGGGTAATAATATCATGCTCTACCCCATACGTTTGTCCCGGCAGCTCAGAGAAAACCTCCTTGTTGCGAAGCACAAACTCCTTAACCTCCTGTTGTTGGGGGTTTGACAAGGTGACTGCTATTCCAACCTCAGGAATCACGCAATCAGACTGAGCTGGTGACAAACTTTCTGCGACTAGGGATTCCCTATCCCTCCAGGCTTTCAACAGATTAATGTGATAGATCTGTTCGGGCTTTCGCCTTCCTGGTTGTCTGACCTTGTAATTCACTTCGCTCCCTTTTTCCATTATCTCGTAGGGGCCTTGCCATTTGGCATGGAACTTGCTTTCAACCGTAGGGACAAGTACCAATATCTTATCCCCCGGGGAAAAGGTACGGGTCTTGGCTCCACGGTTGTACACTCTCTGCTGTGCCAACTGCGCTTGGGCCAAATGTTCCTTTACGATTGGCATTACCTGTGCAATTCTATCTTGCATCAGGGCGACATGCTCAATCACACTCCTGTGGGGAGAACTCTCACTTTCCCAAGTTTCCTTGGCGATATCCAACAGCCCTCTTGGGTGTCTCCCATAGAGTAACTCAAAGGGTGAGAAACCCGTAGAGGATTGGGGTACCTCCCTAATGGCAAACATTAAATAGGGAATTAGACAGTCCCAATCCTTTCCATCTCTATCCACCACCTTCTTTAACATTTGTTTTAGGGTTTTGTTGAATCTTTTAACCAACCCATCTGTTTGGGGGTGATACACAGATGTACGCAATTGTGTCACTTTGAACAACTTGCACAGCTCTTTCATAACCCGGGACATAAAGGGTGTACCTTGGTCCGTAAGCAGTTCCTTACAAATACCCACACGGCTAAAAACAAGAGATAGCTCTTTGGCTATGGTTTTGGCCAGGTATTTCGGAGAGGAATCGCTTCCAGATAACGGGTGGCATAGTCCAATATAATCAAAATGTACTGATGTCCCCTAGCGGACTTCATTATTGGACCTACCAAATCCATTGCGATCCTCTCAAAGGGAACCTCAATGATGGGAAGAGGTACCAGCGGGTTACGGAAGTGTGGCATCGGTGCCGACCTCTGACACACATGGCAGGAGGAACAATCATTTTCTGTTTCCTTCATGACCCCAGGCCAATAGAATCTCTGCAATACTCTGTCTCTGGTTTTCTCTGTCCCCAGATGACCTCCAAGAATGTGCCCATGGGCCAAATCTAACATCAACTTCCTGTAAGGTTTGGGCACCACAAGCTGCTCAATGGTTTCTTCTGCCCTTTTAGCCACCCGATACAGTAGGTTTTTTCCACGATGAAGTATGGGTAAGTGTAGGTCTCATCTGGGTTCACTAACTTGCCATCTATTTCCACTACGTTTTCCCGTGCCTTTATTAGGGTGGGGCCTTTTAACTGTTCTGTGGCAACATTTTCCTTGTGAACCTCGAGATCAGAAAACTCCACAGACGGCATGTTTTCGTCTGAGGATGTTGGCTCCTCCCAAGTTTCTCGAGTCTCCCCGGCCAATACCGACAAGGGGAATTCTGGAGAGTCCTCACCACTCTCAGAGGAATTCTGGCTATCACATTCCTGGTATATAGGGGCACCAGTGGGGGGCTCAGGATAATCCCATAGTTCCCAGAACTTTGGAAAATCCCTTCCCACAATGGCATCATGAGGCAAGTGAGACACTAACCCCACCTGATGAGAGAGGGTACCTTTGGGGGTCTCAAAACACACTGTAGTCACCGGATACTCTCGGGTGTCCCCATGCACACAAATAACAGCTACCTTGTTATTCCCAGAGACCTCTGTAGTATCTAATTCAGCCTTTATCAGTGTCACCAGGCTACCTGAATCCAGCAATACAACAACATTTCTACCATTAATACACATTTTGCATAAATGTTTCTCAGTTCCCCGAATGGCAGTGCATGCGACTGTCGCAAACAGCGACTGACGTCTGTCCCTTAGAAAGTCACATTGCATGGGTTCATCCACAACCGGGCAATTTGCTGCAATATGTCCCTCTTGTCGGCAGTGGTAGCAAACAATCCTTTTTGCTGCCTCTTGAGCCCCTGACTTCCCAGGCTGTTCTCGCCAGACCTTAGGTAGAACTCCCACCCTCTCACTCTCTCCACCCTCACCCCTTGGAATCATCTTACCCGCCACTGGGGATGGTCTGGTCTTAGGGTGGAAAGTCAGTGAGTCTCTGGAAGAGGCAGTCAGGTTCTCTGTAGCCAAGTACTTCTCTACACGATCCACAAGATTATCGGCCGTTTCTGAGTCTCCATGGCTTACCCACTTTTGGATGGCAGTAGGAAGAGCTCTTAAGAAACGATCCATCCCAACACGTTCCACAATCTTTGGTGCGGACAAAGTCTCTGGCTGTAGCCACTTCCTGCTCAGGTGAATGAGATCATACATTTGAGACCTGGGGGGTTTTCCAAGCCGGAAAGTCCAGTTATGCACACGCTGAGCCCGGACAGCCAGGGTGACACCCAGCCGTGCCAATATTTCAGTTTTTAGCATCACATAGTCTTTTGCTTGGTCAGGCTCTAGGTCATAGTAAGCTTTCTGCGATTCACCAGTTAACAGAGGAGCCACCAGTCCAGCCCACTGCTCCTTAGGCCACTTTTCTCTTTCAGCAGTCCTTTCAAATGTGGTCAAAAACACCTCTGGATCATCCTCTCTAGTCATTTTTGTCAATAAACGACTCACCCCAAAGGACGCAGTATTAGTGGAACTACTTGCCTCACTGGTTTGCGGACGTTGCTGCATTAACATTTCCATTTGTTGCTGTAGTCTCTGTTCTTGCTATGTTCTATGAAGTTCTATGAAGCGGGCCTCAGATTGCTGCTGGGCTTGTTGCTGAGCTTCCAGACTCTGTTGCAAAGTTGCATTTGTCTGCTGCTGGGCTGCAAGGCTCTGTTGATGAGCTTGCTGCTGGGCTGCAAGGCTCTGTTGATGAGCTTGCTGCTGGGATGCAAAGCTCTGTTGTTGAGCTACAAGGCTCTTTTGCAAACCTGCATTTGTCTGCTGCTGATTGGCATTTGCTAGAGCCAGCTGTTTCAGTATCTCCTCCATGCTGGCCTTAAAAAAAACTGCCACTGGTTCTCCACCAACTGTGAGGCGGTTAACTCAGCAGCGGGTGTGTGACCCCCTGGATGGGTTCACCACACAAAAACAGGCACAGCAGACAGTGGTAGGAGAAAACAAAAGGGTGTGGTTTTATTTGAACTATATACAGACAAAAAAATACAGCAAAAACAAAAGAGACAGGAAAAGAAATCCTGGTCAACTTGACCGCTTACTACACACGTTGGTGTCCTAACTAACAACTGGGTACAGCCTTGTGCTGTCCCAGTCCCTAGCTCCCTGCTTTTAGAAGTTCTTAGCAATAACCACACAGGCTTTGGCTCACCGCACAGAGATCACACTCCCCAGACTATCCACACAGATCTGGTTCCAGGTTGGAGCATCTCCCTTACAATGCTGGGAGTTCTTGTAGAGGCCCTAATGAGCCCACTTACTTCAGCTGGGCTCATTAACTCTTCCCCTGCAAGACTCCCAGCACTCCCCCTAGTGGTATAAATCGGCATAAAGCCTGAATCTAGGACATATATACCTTCCATCCTGGATGCAACCTGGTGATTTTACCTGCCTGCTGTCACAATTGTTACATTGGTGTTTGTGTTTTGTTGTTTTGTTTCTTTATTTATTATATATATTTTTGTTGGCACTTAGTTGTTTTTTTTTTATAAATTTCTTTATTGTTTTTTTTTTCCGACAGATAATTACTTACATTTCAATACAGATATAATAACACTACATACAACAACATATAACACTATTAAGGTCTCAGCTAGCCCCTACCTATAAACCTATTCATAACATTATTAGTAGATACTCTACATTTTCTGCTCAGCTTACGGCCCCTGTATTCTTTATCTGCTATTTTGGAGATTCCGTAGATCAAAAAAAGAAGAGAGAGGGGGTAGGAGTAGGAAAAGGGGGGGAGGAAGGAGGAAGATGGGGGGGGGGGAGAGGGGAGGAGAGACCCATGCAGGGAACAGAGATGACAGAGGGAGAGGAGAAAAAGAAGAGAAAAAAAATCCATCTAAACACACCCTTAAGGGGACCCCAAGAAATTGAGCTTGTGCTACCCTAAAAGTGGAAGAATTTTAAATTAACCTATTTTGTGTTGGAAACATCATGAAGGCGGGTATTCCTGCCTAATATTAAGTGAAATAATAAGGACCCACTCAAAAAAAAAATATATATATATATCTAAAAAAAAAAAGTCCATCTAAACACCTCGTTATGGGGTCCCCAATTAATTGAGCTTGTGCTGCCCTAAAAGTGAAAGAATTTAAGATTAACCTATTTTATATTGGGTACCTTTTTATAAAAGGCGAAATAGGCACTTAGTTATTGATGTAGTGTGCACTCAGCATCAGGATATTCATTGTATAGCATTTGCTGCTAGTGCTGTTCCTCATTGTGGCACCTATTGCCATACCTTCATTCCTCTCAGTGCAGATTTTTTAGAGGACTGAAGGTATAGTAGGGGTTGAGATCACAGATGAGGAGCAAGGAGAAGTCCGCCTTTTTTTATTATGTGGGCTTTTCATGTGCTGTTGCCAACGGACTGCATGGCAGGTCGTCCTATGTCTTGTCAAGCATGTAATGCCCAAGCGGGTGCTGTTCTTGCCATGCTTGATCCGCTTCAGACCTAGATTGCAAACAGCAATGGTGTGATCTTCTGCACATGTGTCGTAAAAGCCCACACCAATGAAATTTTAGTGGGGCATTAGTGGGGAATTATATTCCCAACCATACCGAGTATGTAGAGAGTCCAACAATGCCAGGGTTGTTTTAGTCAGGGGAGATATTGTAGCCGCCAGCCCTCTTGAAGATCGTGGTATCCATGGCACTACAGATAAGTCATTATCCGCTAGTGCCATTTCAAGTTCTACCCAGAGTCTAGTGTTTTTAGCATATTTCCAGTCTGCCATATGTTCTAGTGCAATTGCTTGATAATATAATTACAATTTTTAGAATTTTAGAATGGTATAAGATGTTTCGAGATATTCTAATACACTGTCCCCTCCAAATATAATATGCTATAGATGTCTGTAGCATCGGAAAAAATCTTATAGGGACATTAAAGGGTATCATTTGGAATACATATCGGACTCATGGTAGAACATTTATTTTAACATCATTAATCCTACCCAGCCAAGAATGTCAAAGGGAGGTCCATTTATGTAAATCTAGTTTAATTTTTTAAGTAGATCAATATAATTATATTGGAATAAATTGGTAAGGCTAGGTGTAAGATGGATACCTAAACACTTTAAGGTGGCTGGTTGCCAAGTAAAAGGGAATGAGGTTTTTAAAATTTCAGCTTTGTGCGTAGGTATTGATATATTTAGTATTTCAGATTTAGTCATATTAATTAAAAGATTTGATGTACTGTATATACTCGAGTATAAGCCGAGTTTTTCAGCACATTTTTTTGTGCTGAAAATGCCCCCCTCGGCTTATACTCAAGTCACCTTTTTGTGCCTGATCTCCCGGACTTTGGGGACAAGATACCGGCCAAAACCTTGGCATACATATGGCCCCACTCTTCCTCTACAAGTGTGCAAAGTTTTTTGTCCAGGGGACCTACAGCCGGGGAGCACCGATTTTTCAAAGCCGGGCACCCCTTCCATAGACTCTAATGTTAAACGGTAATTTCTCTGGTAACTTTGGGGACCCGGTACCGGCCGGCTGTAGGTCCCCTGGACCTGAACCTTGGCACACATGTAGCCCCAATTCTCCTCTACAAATTTACAAAGTTTGCTGTTGGGGGAATCTACGACCGGGGAGCACCGATTTTTCAAAGCCGGGCACCCCTTCCATATACTCCTGTTAAATGTAAGTCTAGTCATGGACACAGTGAGGCATGGGCACAGTGAGGCATGGGCACACTGAGGCATGCACATTAACACAGAGAGGCAAAATGAGACACAGTGAGGCATGCAGATGGACACCCTAGTCTTATACTCGAGTCAATAAGTTTTCCCATTTTTTTGTGGTAAAATTAGGTGCCTCGGCTTATATTCGGGTCGGCTTATACTCGAGTATATACGGTATTTTGAAATTCTCGCATTAACCCCAATAAATTTGGCAATGTAAACTTTGGTTGCTAAACATAAAATAAAACATCATCTGCATATGCAGATAACTTATGCTCCTTTTCCTTCACTTTTATACCATGTATATTAGGATTCATTCTCACAACTGATAGAAAGGTTTCTAAATTAATGGAAAATAGAATCCTCGGCTTATACTCAAGTCACCTTTTTGCGCCTGATCTCCCGGACTTTGGGGACAAGATACCGGCCAAAACCTTGGCACACATGTGGCCCCACTCTTCCTCTACAAGTGTGCAAAGTTTTTTGTCCAGGGGACCTACACCCGGGGAGGACAGCACCCTTATTCGTGCAGTTAGTTGTCCATATAAAGATGCAATCTGATGAAACATTCTTGGGCCTATTCCCAATCAATCTCAGCCTCAAATATTCCCAGTCCACCCTGTCAAATAAATTTTCGGCGTCAGTTCAAAGTAATAGGGTGGGCTGGGAACCATTACTGACATAGGAAATTGTAGACAAAGATTGTAAGGAATCGTCCCTGGCTTCACAACCTAGGACAAAACCTGTCTGGTCTAACTCTATCCACTGCGGGATAGTAGGGAGTAATCTAGTAGCCAACACCTTTGCATATAATTTTCTGTCTATGTTAGGTATCTTTTTGAAGTAAGTTTTTGTCTCGAACTTCATATCTTTTTTACTGATAGTCAAATCCAGATAGTTAATTGAAGTACGGCTATGTTCTGCTGTAAATTTTAGGCCATATTTATTGATATTCATCTCTGCCAGAAAGATTTCCAAGTTGGTCTCGGTTCCTTCCCAGAATAGAATCACGTCATCTATATATCTTCGGTAAAAAGATAGTGACTGATTTTTATTTTTAAAGATGGATTCTTGTTCCCATTTATTCAATACCACATTTGCCACGCTAGGGGCATAGCGGGCTCCCATCGCTACACCACCTACTTGGTTATAATATTGATTATTGGCCAAAAAAAAGTTGTTTCCCATCGCCAAATTGAGGCCTCTAATCAAATAATTGATTTGGGTGATTTTGATTTTGGATTGTTTTTTGAGCGCCCATTTCAGTGCTTGGAGTGCATCTGAATGTCGAATGTTAGTATAAAGCGACTCGATGTCTATTGTCACCATTAATGTAGTTTGGGTGGCTTGTAGTGGTTGCAGTGCTACTATTAGATCTCTACTATCTTTTAGATAGGAGGGGCTGAGGGATACCAAAGGTTTGAAAAAAACGTCTAAATATTCACCTAGCCTACAAAATAAGGATTTGATTCCACTTATTATAGGTCGCCCTGGAGGGAATTCCTTATTTTTATGTATTTTGGGTAATATATACATTAGGGGCACTTTGGGGGCATGAATCATTAATTAGTTGGCTTCTTTCTGGTTGAGAATCTGTTTGTATAGTCCTTCTTCTATCCAATTGCGGAGTTGTGCTTTTAATTGTGCTGTGGGGTTACCATTAATTGGTTGGTAGGTAGTTGTATCTTTCAAGAGTCTTTCCATTTCCATGTAATAATACTCTTTGGTTAGTATCACCTTTGTCGGCCTGTCTGACTACAATTTGTTTGTTTTCTTCTATTAATTTTATCCCTTGCCATATACGTTGACTAGAAGAATAGTTGGAGAGTTCCATAACACAAACCTCATCTTGTACCATGCTTCTAAACACTTCAATATAATGATTAGTTCCTTTTTTAGGATTAAATACTGAATTATTTCTAAAACCACTATGGGCATAAGTCGGTTCTTGTCTTGCCACTTTATTATTTTCAATCTGTCCTGCAAAATGTTTTTTAATGTTCAATTTCCTAATATGCTTCTCTAGCCTATGTAAATTTTTTGGGATCAACAAGATCTCTAATCATTGGAGAGGGACACACATGCCAAGAGCCATTTCATAAAATGAAACTAGGTGGTTATATAAATAGCGTAGTATGCAGCCCTATGGCCTAAATATTGAATTAGATTTAAATTGCTTTTTGTCCAATGATTAAAACTATTCGTATATGATATTTTTTACATGTCAATGTACGATTACCAGCTAATATAAGCAACATACATAGGTTCAAAATATATTAAATAATGTTTGGAGACAAATAGCATAGGTTCTGAATATATTAAATAATGTTTGTAGACAAATAGCATAGAATTTGTAATACTGCATTAATGTAGTATAGGTTTTGGAAGATATGGGCATTTATTATTTTATACTAATTTTAATATAATTAATTTAACTGTGGTCAATCTGAGGATGTAAATCATAGGCCATATGTGAGTCTATATCTCATTCATGAGTTAAATCAGAGGATAACTCCATCTAGTGGCCGGAAAAAAAATGAACGCGACATGTTGGTGGTATGGATGTCTGTTCTCGGCGCTGTGGCTGCAGCGAGAAATGACACACAGCTAATGTCCAATCACATAGACCATATAAACACGTGACCTCCTGTGACCAGGCACGCCCTCTGAAGACGTTTACACAACAAAACGTACGTCGGCGGCGTAGCCTGGTCACGTGTCTGAAGTTTTGTGCTCCATCCGGGTCCTGGCTTAGCGAGCAGCTGCCGGAACGCACGCCGCTTCGGAGGTCCTACTGCTTCGGCTCCATACAATTACCTTGCAGCCCCAGTGCCGGGATGGGCACTTCTTAATGTAAGAGGCCACTTCGGCCAAAGATTTTTTATATCTTTTATAATTGTTTTTTTGTATCAAATAAATGGTTTGCACTATGAAGAATTCCGTTTTGTGTTTCATATCCCACATCTGAGACCGAGGAGGAAGGTTCTTTTCTATATACCAGCAATCATCATATGTGTGCAGGCACTATCCTGCTCAGGCTGTCTGTGACCATCTTTTTAATTAAAGAGGTCCATTCAATTTGGCAAGCGCAATCCACTACCAGTGCACTTTGGGTGTATTTATTTTGTAAGAAGATTTGGTGAAGGATTAAGATTGCACTGTTGTGAAGGAGGAATCTACAGCACAGCATGAACTTTATCACTAATACAATTTCGTTGGAGGTGTTTCACATATAAGATTTAAAGCGATTTTGGATATTTATATATAACACTTCCACTTCTTTGGATTTTTTATTATTCATGGAAATCACAATTTTTCCACTTTTGTGGCAACATGTTATATATCACAGTTGGGACTATTTATTTAATTATATATCATCTTGTTTCTATTATCAATGTTGGGTGCTCAAATTTGGTCCCCCTACTCTGCATGTAAAGTGGCGCATCTCTGTGATGTGTTTTACTGTTCCGCAGCAAAATGACATTTCTAAATAAAAAAATGTCATTTAAAATTGTTCTCGGCTGTAATGTATTGCCGCCTCCCAGCAATATAGATAAAAATCAATGAAAAAAAATCAGCGTAGGTGGTCCCCCCCACCATAGGTCTGGTATGGATTTTAGGTGGAACTCCATGCAAAAATAAAAAAAACAGTGTGCCCCCCCCCCAAAATCTATACCAGGCCCTCCGGGTCTGGTATGAATTTCAAGGGGAACTCCATGCCAAAAAATAAAATAAAAAATTGGCGTTGGGTTCCCCCAAAATCCATACCAGACCCTTACCCAAGCATACAGCCTGGTGGTCAGGATAGGGGGGACGAGCGATCCCCCCTCATGAACCATACCAGGCCACATGCCCTCAACATGGGGAAGGTGCTTTGGGGTCTCCCCAAATCACCTTGTCCCCACATTGATGGAGACAAGGGCTTCATCCCCACAACCCTTGGTGGTTGTGGGGGTCTGCGGGTGGCGGGCTTAACAGAATCTGAAAGCCCCCTTTTACAAGGGGGCCTCCAGATCCTGCAAATGGGTATGAGGTACATTGTACCCCTACCCATTCACCAAAAAAAGTGTCAAAAAGTAAAGACCACAATACACAGTTTTTGACAATTCCTTTATTAAAAAGGGGCATTCAAACAGGTGCAGAAAAATTGGGCCTTGGGTGTTGGTGGTGCCTGCACACTGTAACTCCTCCTCACAGTTATTCTTGTTGAGTGCAGGAACGAGCCCTGCTGTAAAATATTTCAAAAACTGTAATTACACGTCTTATTCAAGTAGGTGCAGGAAAATTGAGTCTTGGGGGTTGGTGGTACCTGAACACTGTAACTCCTCCTCACAGTTACTCTTGTTGGGTGCAGGAATGGGCCCTGCTGTTGAAAAAATATAATTTTTATTTTAAATTACATGCCCCAGTTAAACAGGGGCAGAAACATATTCCAACAGATTCCAGGGGGCCTTGGCGTGGCTCTGTGGCTCACGCATGCGTTTGCAAATGTGTGCGGACAAACCCCTGTTTTTAACGCATACTGTTAGACAGGTTAATTGGTTGTCTGCAAGCTGGTCGGTAAGTAGGCTTGGTTTTTCCTGGCCATTCCCCAGGCTTTGTTGTAACCTGTTTCAGCCTTCCAATGCTGCTTACTGCGATAGCCAGCTATAGATGGGGGCAGTGGACAAGTTTTGTTTTCACCTATGGTGCTTGTATTGGTCCAGCAGCGCACCAACACCTTTGCAGCCATTGTGCTACAAGCTGGGTGTTTGGTGTGCTCCTGTACCTTTAAGGAGGGGTGGCTCCCCTTCAGTCCACCTGCCCTCATCTAACCATCAGAATGCATGTGCCTCCATTGTGGGGACACTCATAGTTAGTGTAGGACCACAGATTCCAGGGGGCCTTGGCGTGGCTCTGTTGCTCACGCATGCGTTTGCAAATGCGTGCGGACAAACCCCTGTTTTTAATTCATACTGTTAGACAGGTTAATTGGTTGTCTGCGAGCTGGTCGGTAAGTAGGCTTGTTTTTTCTTGGGCATTCCCCAGGCTTTGTTGTTAGCAGAAACATTGGGCCTTGGGTGTTGGTGGTGCCAGAACAATGTAACCCCTCACAGTTACTCTTGTTGGGCGGAGAAACGGGTCCTGCTGTTAAATATTATTTCAAAATATGTGATTACATGCCCCAGTCAAATAGGTGCAGAAAAATTGGGCCTTGGGTGTTGGTGGTGCCCTAAACCAAAAATATAGTTGGAAGCTAGCATCATCAAGATTCAGGAGGAATAGGATAGGCAGCATAGGCAGTCTTGAAGGAATCCCAGATCCCTAGCAAACTCAATCAGTTACATCAGCATCAGGGGCTTGGTAGCTGCTGATTAGGGATGAGCCGAACACCCCCCTGTTCGGTTCGCACCAGAACCTGCGAACAGCCAGAATGTTCGCGTGAACTTTAGAACCATATTAAATACAATGGACTTGAACGTTCTAAATCAAAAGTGCTAATTATAAACGCTAATATGCAAGTTATTGTCCTAAAACGTGTTTGGGGACCCGGGTCCTGCCCCAGGAGACATGTATCGAAGCAAAAAAAAGTTTTAAAAACGGACGTTATTTCGGGAGCAGTGATTTTAATAATGCTTAAAGTGAAACAATAAAAGTGAAATATTCCTTTAAATTTCGTACCTGGGGGGGGTGGGTGTTTAGTGTGCATGTAAAGCAGCGCTTGTTTCCCGTGCTTAGAACTGTCCCTGCACAAAATGTCATTTCTGAAGGAAAAAAAAAGTAATTTAAAACTCACTCGCGGCTATAATGAATTGTCGGCTCCCGGCAATACATAGAAAAGTCATTGATAAAAAAAAATAAAAATGCGTGGGGGTTCCCCCAAATTCAATTACCAGGCCCTTCAGGTCTGGTATGGATTTTAAGGGGAACTCCACCCCAAATTAAAAAAAAAATGGCGTGGAGTTCCCCCCAAAAATCCAGACCAGACCCTTTATCCAAGCACGCAACCTGGCAGGCCGCAGTACCCCATTACCAATTCACATAGGGGGGGCCGGGATCTGGGGTCCCCTTTGTTAAAGGGGTCTTCCAGATTCCGATAAGCCCCCTGCCCGCAGACCCCCACAACCACCGGGCAAGGGTTGTGGGGATGAGGCCCTTGTCCCCATCAACATGGGGACATCCTGCCCATGTTGAGGGCATGTGGCCTGGTACGGTTCAGGAGGGGGGGACGCTCTCTCGTCCCCCCTCTTTTCCTGTGGCCTGCCAGGTTGCGTGCTCGGATAAAGGGTCTGGTCTGTATTTTTGGGGGGAACTCCACGCCATTTTTTTTTAAATTTGGGGTGGAGTTCCCCTTAAAATCCATACCAGACCTGAAGGGCCTGGTATGGATATTTGGGGGGAACCGCACGCATTTTTTTTAAATTTGCGGCAGGGTTCCCCTTAATATCCATACCAGACCTGAAGGGCCTGGTAATTGAATTTGGGGGAACCCCCACTGTTGTGTTACACTATGTGATTATTCTTGCTCTGTGTCTTTAAGATCTGTCCCCTTCTTTCTAGCTGAACTCTCTCTCTCACCGTAGTTCTTTATATATCTCCTCCACTTCCTGATTCTGGTCATTACTCCTGTATATCTTCCATGCTAAACATCTTACATGTGGCTTACAACTGCAACGTTTTTCTACCTTTGAATATCCATCATTAAACGGAACATTTGAAAGGATTCATCGTCTGTCGTCCTAACTGTGAGTTTATTCATTGAGTTAAACTGCCTGTATCGATGCAAGGGATGAATATCAAACCAGCTTGAGTAAGGCCTACTTAAACCTGGAGATGAACTTTTTCGCTTTGTAGTTGAGACAGAACAGTAGAAAAACTGAGTTTCACAGCCTAATTACAAGATTTCTGCATGTCAGTACTGAAACAGACAAGATTTACTGCCCTCATAGCAAGACAGAAGGGACAGAGCAGCACATGGCAGCCTTATAGCCTGAGACAATCTGCACAGTGTCATATTTCAGCACACAGATCCTGCCTGCTTTCACAGTCAGTCTGCTATCATGAGTGACCAAGCTTCTGCATGTGAACTCACATCTACCTCCTCACAAGTTCCTGAAGAAACTGAGTTACCCAAACGCTCAGTTAAACCCACTTGGAAAGTAATGGAGAATTATGAAGCTTCAAGGACTGAATTGTCAAATAGCTTGGAATTAGTCTGGGAGAAAATCCTTGCTGAAGCCAATACAGTGTCTGTTGAACGTGAACTACTGACACTAGAGGGCGCCATTAAACAACTTTCTGCCTCATATGAGCTTTATCAGCTTACCAGCATCAAATTCACTAATGTCTTACAAAACATGAAGTCAGAAAATGCGATGATGCAATTAAAGAGCGTCAATGCTCTCAATATTGAAAGAGACAGTTTTATCCAGCAAACCAGATTAAAGGCAGAAGCAAAAATAAAGCTGTTACAGGACACTGCATCTCACAGATCTGTTTCCACCAGACGTTCTAAAAACTCGTCAAGATCCCATAGTTCAAGATACTCAACACTCAGTGAGCGACTTATTAATGCCCGCGCTGAAGTGGAAGCCAGCAAAGTGCAGGTGGCATATGCAGAAAAAAGAGCAGAGTTGGAAGCGCAGTCAGCACGTCAAAGAGCAGAGTTGGAAGCGCAGTCAGCACGTCAAAGAGCAGAGTCAGAAGCGCAGTCAGCACGTCAAAGGGCAGAGTTGGAAGCTCAGAGAGCAGAGTCAGAAGCGCAGTCAGCACGTCAAAGGGCAGAGTTGGAAGCGCAGTCAGCACGACAAAGAGCAACAATGGAAACCTTAAATGAACAGTGTAAACATGACGCAGCTATGGCAAAGCTAAGGGTCCTACAGCAAGCTATCAGTGCAGACGAAGGTGCAAGTGAGAAAGACAGCATTAACCTAAACATAGCAGATATGGAAGACCCCCTCAAACGCACTAAAGACTATGTCCTAAGCCACTGCAGTGCACACTCCATTGTCTCCAATGCTCCCGACTACATAGAGACTCCTTCACAGCTTCAAGTTAAAGAGGTTCCAGCAACTTCCTGCACTCAAAATAACTCCACTGCATTTCCTACCTGCCTACCTTGCCTGCCTTCATACATCACAGAGCATCAGCGCAAGCTTCAAGCTAGTCATCAATCTCCAGTCATCGGTACAGCCTTAAATCAATGTACCATTGGAACAACTGACTTCAAGCAAGCAACTCACCTGGATGCATCTGCTGCACCATATTTCCCTGTGTCCTTTAACAACAATGTCAAAGATAACGCAATCAGCACCATACAGCCAACAGCATCTCACATAAAGGCGGAGACAACTGAGACAGAAGAGTTTGTGAGGTACATGCTTCGCAGAGAGCTCACAAAGACTGGTCTTACAAGTTTTGATGACCAACCTGAGAACTACAGAAGTTGGAAATGTGCTTTCAGAACTACAATCAGCAATATTGGCATTACAGCTGATCAAGAATTGAATCTGCTGATCAAATGGCTTGGTCCTCTATCTGCTGCACATGTTAAGCCATTAAGATCGGTTTTCATGGACAATCCTACTGCAGGCCTCACAGCTGCATGGGAGCGACTAGAGCAAAATTATGGCAGTCCAGAAGCTATAGAAAATGCTTTGTTCATGTGTCTGGAAACTTTCCCAAAGATATCCGGTAAGGACAACAAGGAGTTCCAGAGACTGAGTGACCTTCTCCTTGAGCTTCAGCTAGCCAAGACAGACCCAAAACTACCTGGACTCAGTTACCTTGACACTCCAAGAGGGGTAAACCCAATTGTCTCCAAGCTCCCGTATGGTTTGCAAGAGAAATGGACTGCACTAGGGTCATCATACAAAAGAGAGAACAAGGTTTCCTTCCCTCCATTCTCTTTCTTCTGTGAATTCATCAGGAAAATTGCAGAGACCAAGAACGATCCAAGTTTTTCCTACGGTGAGTACAGCCTCTTCTCACCCTTTCCTAAGAGTACCAGTCTTCAGGGCAACTATAGAAACCATAGAGGCCCAGTGTCCGTGAAAAAGACTGACATCCTTCCCACTCCTACCACAGTTCTGGCCACGAACAAACAGAGTAGAAAGATTGAAAACCCTAACAGAGAGTGTCCCATACACAAGAAGCCACACCCCCTCAATAAATGTATCGGCTTTAGGAAAAAGCCTCTGGAAGAGCGCAAGGAGCTTTTAAAGACATTTAGGGTATGTTTCAGGTGCTGTGCTTCTACAGAACATTTTGCAAGGGACTGTAATGTGTCCATCAAGTGCATAGAGTGTGGCTCTGAAGAACATGTGCAAGCCCTCCATCCTCTTGAGCCCAGCTCTGCACAACCTGCCAACACTCCTCCCAGGTTAACGCATGGCGGGGAGAATACAGACCAAGTGCCTACTTCTACCATCATTTCTTCATCCTGCACTGAAGTTTGTGGAGAAGACCGCTGTGGTAAGTCCTGTGCTAAGATATGCTTGGTGAACATATACCACAAGGATCAACCAGAAAAGTCTCTAAAGGCATATGCTATCTTAGATGATTAGAGCAATCGATCACTTGCAAAATCGGAATTGTTCAATCTATTTGAAATAAAAGGCGAAGCTCATCCTTACACCTTGGGTACCTGTAGTGGAACTATAGAGGTTTCTGGAAGAAGGGCTCATGGACTCATGGTATCTTCTCTCAAAGGTAACTTGCAATTACCCTTACCTACACTTGTTGAGTGCAATCAGATACCTGCCAACAGCGAAGAAATCCCTACTCCAGCTGCTGCTTTCCATCACCCTCACCTCAAGGTAATAGCAAATGAGATACCGCCGCTTGACAAAGATGCCCAGATCCTTCTTCTGTTAGGAAGAGACATTCTAAGAGTTCACAAGGTACACAGACAAGTCAGTGGACCCCCAGATGCCCCATTTGCCCAGCGCACGGATCTAGGGTGGGTCATCATAGGCAATGTCTGCATAGGCAAAATGAAAAGACCTACCAACATTTCGTCATTCAAGACAAATGTTCTGCCAAATGGCCGAAACACTTACTTTGAGCCATGCCCACATCACTACTGGGTGAAAGAGAAGATAGCCAGCCACGGATGGCAACATGGTATCACAGGTGACAAAAAGCCCTTTCTCCTGCCATGATGGCGACTTCAGCTCTACAGTGTTTAATGCAACCAGTGAAGATGACATACTGGCTCCTTCAATGGAAGACAAAGAATTCATCAAGGTAATGGACAATGAGTTCTTTCAAGATGACTCCAATAACTGGGTAGCACCCCTACCCTTTCGTCTCCCAAGAGAGAGATTGCCCAACAACTTACAGCAGGCCATCAGTAGATTCTCCTCCTTAAAGCAAAACTTAAGCAGGAAACCAGAGATGCAAAAGCACTTTGTGGACTTTATGCAAAATGTATTTGACAGAGATCATGCAGAGCCTGCTCCCCCACTAAAGGAGGGAGAAGAATGCTGGTACCTTCCATCCTTTGGCATGTATCACCCACGCAAACCAGACCAAATCAGAGTTGTCTTTGATTCCAGTGCTCAGCACGAAGGTGTTTCTCTTAACAACATGCTCCTTACTGGACCCAACTTGAACAACAGTCTAATAGGAGTCTTGATTCGTTTCAGACAAGAACCTGTAGCAGTAATGGCCGACATTCAACAGATATTTCACTGCTTCATCGTCAGAGAAGACAACAGAAACTACCTCAGGTTTCTATGGCACAAGGACAATGACCTCAACAAGGAAGTTATAGATTATCGCATGAAGGTACATGTCTTCGGTAACAGTCCTTCCCCAGCAGTGGCAACTTATGGGCTAAGGAGAACAGCTCAGACTGGAGAAGTTGAATATGGATCTGATGCCCGTCAATTTGTTGAAGGAAACTTCTACGTTGACGACACACTTAAGTCCTTTCCAACTGCTAAAGAAGCAATTGATCTTCTCACCAGAACAAAGGAGATGCTGTCTGTAGCAAACCTTAGACTGCACAAGATTATATCCAACAGCCAGGAACTTATGAATGCCTTTCACTCTGAAGACTATGCCACTAGTCTAAAAAACCTTGACTTAGGTACAGATGTGCCTCCTGTACAGCGAAGTCTGGGTTTGTTGTGGAACATCAAGCAAGACAAATTCACCTTCCAAGTGTCAACTTGTGACAAACCCTTCACTAAGAGAGGAGTCCTGTCCATGGTGAATAGCATCTATGACCCACTGGGTTTCCTTGCTCCAGTTACCATTCAAGGTAAGATTTTACTAAGACAGTTGTCTACTGAGAACATAGACTGGGATACTCCCTTGCCTAGTGAGAATCAACACAAGTGGGAAAGGTGGAGATATTCTTTGAAGTCACTAGAAAAACTTCAGATTCCCCGTTGCTATGTTCCAGGATCCACTTCAACTGCTAACCGGAGAGAGATTCATATTTTCTCTGATGCATCAGTTGAAGCTATTGCTGCAGTAGCCTATTTGAAGACCTCTGAACTGAATGGAGAATCACACTGTAGTTTTGTCCTAGGCAAGGCAAAACTCACACCCAAGCCTGTACATACCATACCAAGACTTGAACTTTGTGCAGCCGTGCTAGCAGTAGAAATTGCCGAGGTCATATGAAGTGAAATGGACACTAGAATTGATTCTTTCACCTTCTATACAGACAGTAAGGTAGTACTTGGTTACATAAACAACCAAACAAAACAATTTTATGTGTACGTCAGCAACAGGGTTGAACGAATCAAGAGATTCTCTCTACCAAGTCAATGGCATCACGTTCCCACTGAACTCAACCCAGCTGACTGTGGGATTAGAGCCGTGTCACCTGCCGCTCTTCAGGACAGCTTATGGCTGTCACCTCCAAGGTTTCTGTGTGAGGACTCTTACTTACTCCCTATTGACACCACCTATGGGCTAGTAAACCCTGAAGATGATAAGGAAATAAGAACTGTGAACACCTCACTCCACACTTCTGTAAGTACAAAACAGAAGCTGCGGTCACACCATTACGAGCATCAATGGAAGCAGGTGCAGCATCTAGCCAATGTGTTCTGGCATCGCTGGAAGAAAAAGTATCTTCACCACCTTCAAGGTCGTAACAAATGGCAAGCATCTAAGCCGAATCTTAAGGTTGGAGACCTCATCCTTCTAAAAGACAAGGAAGTTTGTTGGAATGAGTGGCCTATGGGTCTTATTACTAAAAGTTATGCCCAGCGACGATAACAAAGTCCGGAAGGTAGAAGTCAAGGTAACCAAGGGAGGATCGACACGAACCTTTAGTCGACCAATTACAGAGTTAGTACTCCTTTTGTCAGGTGAGTGACTTGTGCAAGGACTAGCCATGCTGTTGGCACGGCGGGGAGTACATTGCTGCCATCTACAGGTTCTACTCAGAACTTTGGAATTATTTGAAGACATCATACTGTGACTTTATGTTCTTCATCCTGTTGAACTTACGTTTATTATTTGCTTGTTGCATGTTTTTTATTACAGGTTCCAGGACATTCGTCAGTATTGGACTTTTTGAAAATATATATATTAGTTTAAGGTTATGAAATCTAAAGATTTCAGACGGGGAGTGTTGTGTTACACTATGTGATTATTCTTGCTCTGTGTCTTTAAGATCAGTCCCCTTCTTTCTAGCTGAACTCTCTCTCTCACCGTAGTTCTTTATATATCTCCTCCACTTCCTGATTCTGGTCATTACTCCTGTATATCTTCCATGCTAAACATCTTACATGTGGCTTACAACTGCAACGTTTTTCTACCTATGAATATCCATCATTAAACGGAACATTCGAAAGGATTCATCGTCTGTCGTCCTAACTGTGAGTTTATTCATTGAGTTAAACTGCCTGTATCGATGCAAGGGATGAATATCAAACCAGCTTGAGTAAGGCCTACTTAAACCTGGAGATGAACTTTATCGCTTTGTAGTTGAGACAGAACACCCACGCATTTTTTTTTTATCAATGACTTTTCTATGTATTGCCGGGAGCCGACAATTCATTATAGCCGCGAGTGAGTTTTAAATGACTTTTTTTACTTCAGAAATGACATTTTGTGCAGGGACAGTTCTAAGCACGGGAAACAAGCGCCACTTCACATGCATACTATACACACACCCTAGGTACAAAATTTAAAGGAATATTTCACTTTTATTGTTTCACTTTAAGCATTATTAAAATCACTGCTTCCGAAAAAACTGCAGTTTTTAAAACTTATTTTTGCATTGATACATGTCCCCTGGGGCAGGACCCGGGTCCCCAAACAGTTTTTATGACAATAACTTGCATATAAGCCTTTAAAATGAGCACTTTAGATTTCTCCCATAGACTTTTCAAATTTGCCGTGAACACCCCAAATTGTTCGCTGTTCGGGGAACGGGCGAACAGGCAATGTTCGAGTTGAACATGAGTTTGAGTCGAACTCGAAGCTTATCCCTACTGCTGATCCAGGACTGATTTATTTTTATAAATGTGAGCCTATGAATGGAGTCTGTGGACAGGCGCACTCTTTGATCCATTACAAACCCTCCAGCAGAATGTGTGTTCAGAAAGCACGCTGGATGCAGGACAGGCCAGTAGCTCAATTGCATATTGAGCAAGTTCTGGCCAGTGGTCCATCCTCAAGACCCAGTAACCCAGTGGATACTCTGTTAGAAAGGTCTCCAAGTCTGCTCTTGCCCCTAGATATTCCTGCACCATATAATGCTGATGCTGCTGATGTTTTCTTGAACCTATCAGCCCTGGGCGCTGAGGACTGAAAAATAGTTTAAAGGCATCGGTCAGCCAGCCACCTTCTCCACCGCTCTTCCTCTGACCAAACAAATCCTCAGACACACGTTGTCCAGCACCAGGAAATGGTAACCTCCCAGGGTCTGGAAAGGCGTTGCACATACTTTTCTTCAAGGCCTCCTGAAGATGTTTCATCCTCTGCTCCCTCTGCAAAGGCAGGATGAGTTCTGCAACTTTTCCCTTATAACGTGGATCAAGAAGGGTTGCCAGCCACTAATGATCCCTCTCCTTGATATCACGAATCCAAGGGTCCTTTTGTAGGCTTTTCAGAATCAGGGAGCCCATGCAGCATAAGTTTGCAGAGGCATGAGATTCTGGATCCTCTGGGTCACTGAGGATTACATTGTCAGGCACTACCTTCTCCCAGCCACGTACAACACCTTGGGTTTCTGGGGACTGAAAACCATCCCTTGAGGACTGCTGCATTTTATCCTCCACATCCATGCTGACACAATCCTGCTCCTCCTATCTGCATTAAGGGGGCCTTGAGAGGAAAGGAAGACCTCTTCCTCCCGCTGTTCTGTCTCAAGTGCCATGTTCATGATTCCACGAAGCATGTGCTCCAGCAAGAAGACTAGAGGGACAGTGTCACTGATGCATGCATTGTTGCTGCTCACCATTCTTGTGGCCTCCTCAAATGGTGACAGGACAGTGCATGCATCCACTGGCGTAGCGAAAAGAAGTCAAGCTCCCCTGAGCCTGTCCTGGTGCCATACTCACACAGGTACTCATTTATGGCCCTCTGCTGTGTGTGCAGCTGCTGCAGCATTGCCAATGTTGAGTTCTAAATGGTGGGCATGTCACAAGTGAGGTAGTTGGTGGGCAGGTTGAATTCCCACTGAATGTCACCCAGCTGGTGTCATGGTCGCATACAACTATTCCTAGCTCAATCTGCTGTGGCCTCAATCACCTCTGAGCCTGCCCCTGCAGAGCTGACACAATCTCTTCCCCAGTGTGTCTCCTGTCCCCTAGGTAGACCAACTGAAGCACAGCGTGGCATATTTTAGCCTGACTGCTTGTGTAGGCCTTTGAACGCTTTCAGAGTACTGCTGGTTCAGAGGACAATTCTGCAGAAGCGGCCATAGAGGAAGAAGAAGAGAATGGGGTAGAGCAGAGAGATGTGGCAGAATCACCACCAGATTTTTGGATGTGTGGTGGTGGAACAAGCTCCAGCACTGAATCCTGTCCTGCATCCTTCCCAGCTGCCAGCAGAGTTACCCAGTGTGTCATGAAGGAAAGGTAACGTCCTTGACCATGCGTACTGGACCATGAGTCAGCAGTAATATGAACCTTGCTGCTGACCTCCCTGTCCAATGAGGCCAAAACATTGCCTTCCACATGACAGTAGAGAGCTGGAATGGCGTTACAGGGAAAAAAATAATAGTTTTGGAACCTGCTACTGTGGTACAGCACATTACACAAATTCACGAAACAGGGCAGACTCTACCAGCTGAAAAGGCAGCAGTTGCAGTGCTAGCAATTTGGCCAAACTAGCATTTAGACACTGAGCATGTGGATGGCTGGGACAATATTTTTTTACGGTTCAGCAACTGGGGTAATGATACTTGCCTGCTGATATCAACTGGTGGTGTACTACTAGCAGATTGGCTGCAAGTACTTGACGTAATTTCCGGTTCGCGGCAAACCAGTGACGCAATATCCACCTCCGTGGAACGCACGCCATTCAGCGGCGAACTCGGATGTTTCTCTGAAGCCTGTTTTGCCAGAAATCCAGTGGCGCTTATATGCGCATGTTATATTAATTTGCAGCGGAATTTCAATATGAGTTTTCCTTTCTCTTTGTTTACCGTTGGAGTATGATATATCCTTCCTATTACAAAGCATTAATTTGGAAAAAGTTTTGATAAGGAACCATTCAATATCTATCCAGATATCTTGATTATAGCTTTACATGATCCCAGACTGCGAAGCTGAGGATCTACTATCTCTGGCGAGTGGGGTCTCTAAAGGGTGATCACTTTATTCTTTTTGTGGGAACACTGGAGTATAAATTGGCTCACTGAGTATTGAAGCACTGAAACACTTGAAAACCCTGGAGCTGGAGTTTTTCTCCAGTGAACAACAAGGCCTTGTAGCATTTTAAAATTTGTGTGAGGGGGTTAACTCAGCAGCGGGTGTGTGTGACCCCCTGGTTGGGTTCACCACACAAAAACAGGCACAGCAGACAGTGGTAGGAGAAAACAAAAGGGTGTGGTTTTATTTGAACTATATACAGACAAAAAAATACAGCAAAAACAAAAGAAACAGGAAAAGAAATCCTGGTCAACTTGACCGCTCACTACACACGTTGGTGTCCCTAACTAACAACTGGGTACAGCCTTGTGCTGTCCCAGTCCCTAGCTCCCTGCTTTTAGTAGTTCTTAGCAATAACCACACAGGCTTTGGCTCACCGCACAGAGATCACACTCCCCAGACTATCCACACAGATCTGGTTCCAGGTTGGAGCATCTCCCTTACAATGCTGGGAGTTCTTGTAGAGGCCCTAATGAGCCCACTTACTTCAGCTGGGCTCATTAACTCTTCCCCTGCAAGACTCCCAGCACTCCCCCTAGTGGTATAAATCGGCATAAAGCCTGAATCTAGGACATATATACCTTCCATCCTGGATGCAACCTGGTGATTTTACCTGCCTGCTGTCACAATTGTTACATTGGTGTTTGTGTTTTGTTGTTTTGTTTCTTTATTTATTATATATATTTTTGTTGGCACTTAGTTGTTTTTTTTTTATAAATTTCTTTATTGTTTTTTTTTTTCGACAGATAATTACTTACATTTCAATACAGATATAATAACACTACATACAACAACATATAACACTATTAAGGTCTCAGCTAGCCCCTACCTATAAACCTATTCATAACATTATTAGTAGATACTCTACATATTCTGCTCAGCTTATGGCCCCTGTATTCTTTATCTGCTATTTTGGAGATTCCGTAGATCAAAAAAAGAAGAGAGAGGGGGTAGGAGTAGGAAAAGGGGGGGGGAGGAGGAAGATGGGGGGGAGGGGAGGAGAGACCCATGCAGGGAAGAGAGATGACAGAGGGAGAGGAGAAAAAGAAGAGAAAAAAAATCCATCTAAACACACCCTTAAGGGGACCCCAAGAAATTGAGCTTGTGCTACCCTAAAAGTGGAAGAATTTTAAATTAACCTATTTTGTGTTGGAAACATCATGAAGGCGGGTATTCACACTCCCCAGACTATCCACACAGATCTGATTCCAGGTTGGAGCATCTCCTTTAGCATGCTGGGAGTTCTTGTAGAGGCCCTAATGAGCCCACTTACTTCAGCTGGGCTCATTAACTCTTCCCCCTGCAAGACTCCCAGCACTCCCCCTAGTGGTATAAATCGGCATAAAGCCTGAATCTAGGACATATATACCTTCCATCCTGGATGCAACCTGGTGATTTTACCTGCCTGCTGTCACATACCCCCCCTCTTGTTTTAACCTTGGGGTTGGAACACAAGCAATCAGGCATGCATGTACTCGAGACAAAGCATCCACATTCCCCATTTGAATGCCAGGGCGATGCTTTACCGTAAAGTTGAATTCTTGTAGGGCCAGGAACCACCTATTTCCTCTTCTATTTTTCTCTTTGTTTTGAGCCATCCACTTTAAAGGAGCGTGATCAGAAATCACGTCAAAGTGCCTACCTAGCAGATAGTACCGAAGGGAATCTAGAGCCCACTTTACCGCTAAACACTCCTTCTCAATCGTGGCGTAATTTACCTCATGGGACTTCAATTTCCTGCTGAGGTAAATGACTGGGTGCTCTTCCCCGTTCCACACCTGGGACAATACTGCTCCTAACCCAACGTCTGATGCATCACTTTGTACGACAAAGTCCCTAGAGAAGTCTGGTGAGTACAACACTGGCTGGCTACATAAGGCTTTTTTTAAGAATTGAAATGCTGTCTCAGCCTCTGGGGTCCATTTAACCATGACAGACTCTTTCCCTTTTGTCAGGTTGGTTAGGGGCACAGCCTGAGAAGCAAAGTGGTGAATGAATCGCCGATAATAACCAGCGATTCCCAGAAAGGCTCGTACCTGCTTCTTGCTGTTGGGACGTGGCCAATTCTGTATGGCCTCGACTTTATTGACTTGGGGTTTTATTACTCCCCTCCCAATGGTGTACCCAAGATACTTGGCCTCCTCCTGTCCAATGGTACACTTCTTGGGGTTGGCCATAAACCCAGCTTCCCGGATAGAGTCTAGGACTGCTTGCACTTTTGGCAGATGTGAGGCCCAATCTGTGCTATAGATAATTACATCATCTAGGTAAGCCGCAGCATACTTCTGATGGGGCCTCAGTATCTGGTCCATTTTCCGCTGGAATGTTGCCGGCGCATTCTGTAAACCAAACGGCATTCTTTTATATTGGAACGCCCTGTCTGGGGTTACAAATGCGGTTTTCTCATTGGCCGACTTGGCCAGGGGAATTTGCCAAGAGTTGTCATGTATCAGGCTGTTCCCAACCGATCGACCAACTCATCTATACGTGGCATGGGGTAAGTGTCAAATTTTGTATCTTTGTTCAGCTGTCAGAAATCATTACAAAATCGCCAGCTCCCATCCGGTTTAGGCACTAACACTATGGGACTTGACCAATCACTTTGGGATTCCTCTATCACCCCTAACTTAAGCATTTTCTGTACTTCCTCACGTATTGCCTCCCATCGGGCCTCTGGGATCCGATAGGGTTTTAGCTTCACCCTTTTACCAGGCGGGGTAATGATATGCTCTACCCCATACATTTGTCCCGGCAGCTCAGAGAAAACCTCCTTGTTGCGAAGCACAAACTCCTTAACCTCCTGTTGTTGGGGGTTTGACAAGGTGACTGCTATTCCAACCTCAGGAATCACGCAATCAGACTGAGCTGGTGACAAAGTTTCTGCGACTAGGGATTCCCTATCCCTCCAGGCTTTCAACAGATTAATGTGATAGATCTGTTCGGGCTTTCGCCTTCCTGGTTGTCTGACCTTGTAATTCACTTCGCTCACTTTTTCCATTATCTCGTAGGGGCCTTGCCATTTGGCAAGGAACTTGCTTTCAACCGTAGGGACAAGTACCAATATCTTATCCCCCGGGGAAAAGGTACGGGTCTTGGCTCCACGGTTGTACACTCTCTGCTGTGCCAACTGCGCTTGGGCCAAATGTTCCTTTATGATTGGCATTACCTGTGCAATTCTATCTTGCATCAGGGCGACATGCTCAATCACACTCCTGTGGGGAGAACTCTCACTTTCCCAAGTTTCCTTGGCGATATCCAACAGCCCTCTTGGGTGTCTCCCATAGAGTAACTCAAAGGGTGAGAAACCCGTAGAGGATTGGGGTACCTCCCTAATAGAAAACATTAAATAGGGAATTAGACAGTCCCAATCCTTTCCATCTTTATCCACCACCTTCTTTAACATTTGTTTTAGAGTATTGTTGAATCTTTCAACCAACCCATCTGTTTGGGGGTGATACACAGATGTACGCAATTGTGTCACTTTGAACAACTTGCACAGCTCTTTCATAACCCGGGACATAAAGGGTGTACCTTGGTCCGTAAGCAGTTCCTTACAAATACCCACACGGCTCAAAACAAGAGATAGCTCTTTGGCTATGGTTTTGGCCAGGTATTTCGGAGAGGAATCGCTTACAGATAACGGGTGGCATAGTCCAATATAACCAAAATGTACTGATGTCCCCTAGCGGACTTCATTATCAGACCTACCAAATCCATTGCGATCCTCTCAAAGGGAACCTCAATGATGGGAAGAGGTACCAGCGGGTTACGGAAGTGTGGCATCGGTGCCGACCTCTGACACACATGCCAGGAGGAACAATCATTTTCTGTTTCCTTCATGACCCCAGGCCAATAGAATCTCTGCAATACTCTCTCTCTGGTTTTCTCTGTCCCCAGATGACCTCCAAGAATGTGCCCATGGGCCAAATCTAACACCAACTTCCTGTAAGGTTTGGGCACCACAAGTTGCTCAATGGTTTCTTCTGCCCTTTTAGCCACCCGATACAGTAGGTCTTTTTCCACGATGAAGTATGGGTAAGTGTAGGTCTCATCTGGGTTCACTAACTTGCCATCTATTTCCACTACGTTTTCCCGTGCCTTTATTAGGGTGGGGTCTTTTAACTGTTCTGTGGCAACATTTTCCTTGTGAACCTCGAGATCAGAAAACTCCACAGACGGCATGTTTTCGTCTGAGGATGTTGGCTCCTCCCAAGTTTCTTGAGTCTCCCCGGCCAATACCGACAAGGGGAATTCTGGAGAGTCCTCACCACTCTCAGAGGAATTCTGGCTATCACATTCCTGGTATATAGGGGCACCAGTGGGGGGCTCAGAATAATCCCATAGTTCCCAGAACTTTGGAAAATCCCTTCCCACAATGGCATCATGAGGCAAGTGAGACACTAACCCCACCTGATGAGAGAGGGTACCTTTGGGGGTCTCAAAACACACTGTAGTCACCGGATACTCTCGGGTGTCCCCATGCACACAAATAACAGCTACCTTGTTATTCCCAGAGACCTCTGTAGTATCTAATTCAGCCTTTATCAGTGTCACCAGGATACCTGAATCCAGCAATACGACAACATTTCTACCATTAATACACATTTTGCATAAATGTTTCTCAGTTCCCCGAATGGCAGTGCATGCGACTGTCGCAAACAGCGACTGACGTCTGTCCCTGAGAACGTCACATTGCATGGGTTCATCCACAACCGGGCAATTTGCTGCAATATGTCCCTCTTGTCGGCAGCGGTAGCAAACAATCCTTTTTGCTGCCTCTTGAGCCCCTGACTTCCCAGGCTGTTCTCGCCAGACCTTAGGTAGAACTCCCACCCTCTCACTCTCTCCACCCTCACCCCTTGGAATCATCTTACCCGCCACTGGGGATGGTCTGGTGTTAGGGTGGAAAGTCAGTGAGTCTCTGGAAGAGGCAGTCAGGTTCTCTGTAGCCAAGTACTTCTCTACACGATCCACAAGATTATCGGCCGTTTCTGAGTCTCCATGGCTTACCCACTTTTGGATGGCAGTAGGAAGAGCTCTTAAGAAACGATCCATCCCAACACGTTCCACAATCTTTGGTGCGGACAAAGTCTCTGGCTGTAGCCACTTCCTGCTCAGGTGAATGAGATCATACATTTGAGACCTGGGGGGTTTTCCAAGCCGGAAAGTCCAGTTATGCACACGCTGAGCCCGGACAGCCAGGGTGACACCCAGCCGTGCCAATATTTCAGTTTTTAGCATCACATAGTCTTTTGCTTGGTCAGGCTCTAGGTCATAGTAAGCTTTCTGCGATTCACCAGTTAACAGAGGAGCCACCAGTCCAGCCCACTGCTCCTTAGGCCACTTTTCTCTTTCAGCAGTCCTTTCAAATGTGGTCAAAAACACCTCTGGATCATCCTCTCCAGTCATTTTTGTCAATAAACGACTCACCCCAAAGGACGCAGTATTAGTGGAACTACTTGCCTCACTGGTTTGCGGACGTTGCTGCATTAACATTTCCATTTGTTGCTGTAGTCTCTGTTCTTGCTATGTTCTATGAAGTTCTAAGAAGTGGGCCTCAGATTGCTGCTGGGCTTGTTGCTGAGCTTCCAGACTCTGTTGCAAAGTTGCATTTGTCTGCTGCTGGGCTGAAAGGCTCTGTTGATGAGCTTGCTGCTGGGCTGCAAGGCTCTGTTGATGAGCTTGCTGCTGGGATGCAAAGCTCTGTTGTTGAGCTACAAGGCTCTTTTGCAAACCTGCATTTGTCTGCTGCTGATTGGCATTTGCTAGAGCCAGCTGTTTCAGTATCTCCTCCATGCTGGCCTTAAAAAAAACTGCCACTGGTTCTCCACCAACTGTGAGGCGGTTAACTCAGCAGCGGGTGTGTGACCCCCTGGTTGGGTTCACCACACAAAAACAGGCACAGCAGACAGTGGTAGGAGAAAACAAAAGGGTGTGGTTTTATTTTAACTATATACAGACAAAAAAATACAGCAAAAACAAAAGAAACAGGAAAAGAAATCCTGGTCAACTTGACCGCTCACTACACACGTTGGTGTCCTAACTAACAACTGGGTACAGCCTTGTGCTGTCCCAGTCCCTAGCTCCCTGCTTTTAGAAGTTCTTAGCAATAACCACACAGGCTTTGGCTCACCGCACAGAGATCACACTCCCCAGACTATCCACACAGATCTGGTTCCAGGTTGGAGCATCTCCCTTACAATGCTGGGAGTTCTTGTAGAGGCCCTAATGAGCCCACTTACTTCAGCTGGGCTCATTAACTCTTCCCCTGCAAGACTCCCAGCACTCCCCCTAGTGGTATAAATCGGCATAAAGCCTGAATCTAGGACATATATACCTTCCATCCTGGATGCAACCTGGTGATTTTACCTGCCTGCTGTCACAATTGTTACATTGGTGTTTGTGTTTTGTTGTTTTGTTTCTTTATTTATTATATATATTTTTGTTGGCACTTAGTTGTTTTTTTTTATAAATTTCTTTATTGTTTTTTTTTCGACAGATAATTACTTACATTTCAATACAGATATAATAACACTACATACAACAACATATAACACTATTAAGGTCTCAGCTAGCCCCTACCTATAAACCTATTCATAACATTATTAGTAGATACTCTACATATTCTGCTCAGCTTACGGCCCCTGTATTCTTTATCTGCTATTTTGGAGATTCCGTAGATCAAAAAAAGAAGAGAGAGGGGGTAGGAGTAGGAAAAGGGGGGGAGGGAGGAGGAAGATGGGGGGGGGGAGAGGGGAGGAGAGACCCATGCAGGGAACAGAGATGACAGAGGGAGAGGAGAAAAAGAAGAGAAAAAAAAATCCATCTAAACACACCCTTAAGGGGACCCCAAGAAATTGAGCTTGTGCTACCCTAAAAGTGGAAGAATTTTAAATTAACCTATTTTGTGTTGGAAACATCATGAAGGCGGGTATTCCTGCCTAATATTAAGTGAAATAATAAGGACCCACTCAAAAAAAATAAATATATATATATATATATATAAAAAAAAAGTCCATCTAAACACCTCGTTATGGGGCCCCCAATTAATTGAGCTTGTGCTGCCCTAAAAGTGAAATAATTTAAGATTAACCTATTTTATATTGGGTACCTTTTTATAAAAGACAAAATAGGCACTTAGTTATTGATGTAGTGTGCACTCAGCATCAGGATATTCATTGTATAGTATTTGCTGTTAGTGCTGTTCCTCATTGTGGCACCTATTGCCATACCTTCATTCCTCTCAGTGCAGATTTTTTAGAGGACTGAAGGTATAGTAGGGGTTGAGATCACAGATGAGGAGCAAGGAGAAGTCCGCCTTTTTTTATTATGTGGGCTTTTCATGTGCTGTTGCCAACGGACTGCATGGCAGGTCGTCCTATGTCTTGTCAAGCATGTGATGCCCAAGCGGGTGCTGTTCTTGCCATGCTTGATCCGCTTCAGACCTAGATTGCAAACAGCAATGGTGTGATCTTCTGCACATGTGTCGTAAAAGCCCACACCAATGAAATTTTAGTGGGGCATTAGTGGGGAATTATATTCCCAACCATACCGAGTATGTAGGGAGTCCAACAATGCCAGGGTTGTTTTAGTCAGGGGAGATATTGTAGCCGCCAGCCCTCTTGAAGATCGTGGTATCCATGGCACTACAGATAAGTCATTATCCGCTAGTGCCATTTCAAGTTCTACCCAGAGTCTAGTGTTTTTAGCATATTTCCAGTCTGCCATATGTTCTAGTGCAATTGCTTGATAATATAATGAAAAATTTTAGAATTTTAGAATGGTATAAGATGTTTCGAGATATTCTAATACACTGTCCCCTCCAAATATAATATGCTATAGATGACTGTAGCATCGGAAAAAATCTTATAGGGACATTAAAGGGTATCATTTGGAATACATATAGGACTCATGGTAGAACATTTATTTTAACATCATTAATCTTACCCAGCCAAGAATGTCAAAGGGAGGTCCATTTATGTAAATCTAGTTTAATTTTTTAAGTAGATCAATATAATTATATTGGAATAAATTGGTAAGGCTAGGTGTAAGATGGATACCTAAACACTTTAAGGTGGCTGGTTGCCAAGTAAAAGGGAATGAGGTTTTTAAAATTTCAGCTTTGTGCGTAGGTATTGATATATTTAGTATTTCAGATTTAGTCATATTAATTAAAAGATTTGATGTACTGTATATACTCGAGTATAAGCCAAGTTTTTCAGCACATTTTTTTGTGCTGAAAATGCCCCCCTCGGCTTATACTCAAGTCACCTTTTTGTGCCTCCCGGACTTTGGGGACAAGATACCGGCCAAAACCTTGGCATACATGTGGCCCCACTCTTCCTCTACAAGTGTGCAAAGTTTTTTGTCCAGGGGACCTACAGCCGGGGAGCACCGATTTTTCAAAGCCGGGCACCCCTTCCATAGACTCTAATGTTAAACGGTAATTTCTCTGGTAACTTTGGGGACCCGGTACCGGTCGGCTATAGGTCCCCTGGACCTGAACCTTGGCACACATGTAGCCCCAATTCTCCTCTACAAATTTACAAAGTTTGCTGTTGGGGGAATCTACGACCGGGGAGCACCGATTTTTCAAAGCCGGGCACCCCTTCCATATACTCCCATGTTAAATGTAAGTCTAGTCATGGGCACAGTGAGGCATGGGCACACTGAGGCATGCACATGGACACAGTGAGGCAAAATGAGACACAGTGAGGCATGCAGATGGACACCCTAGTCTTATACTCGAGTCAATATGCTTTCCCATTTTTTTGTGGTAAAATTAGGTGCCTCGGCTTATATTCGGGTCGGCTTATACTCGAGTATATACGGTATTTTGAAATTCTCGCATTAACCCCAATAAATTTGGCAATGTAAACTTTGGTTGCTAAACATAAAATAAAACATCATCTGCATATGCAGATAACTTATGCTCCTTTTCCTTCACTTTTATACCATGTATATTAGGGTTCATTCTCACAACTGATAGAAAGGTTTCTAAATTAATGGAAAATAGAATCCTCGGCTTATACTCAAGTCACCTTTTTGCGCCTGATCTCCCGGACTTTGGGGACAAGATACCGGCCAAAACCTTGGCGCACATGTGGCCCCACTCTTCCTCTACAAGTGGCCCCACTCTTCCTCTACACCCGGGGAGGACAGCACCCTTATTCGTGCAGTTAGTTGTCCATATAAAGATGCAATCTGATGAAACATTCTTGGGCCTATTCCCAATCAATCTCAGCCTCAAATATTCCCAGTCCACCCTGTCAAATAAATTTTTGGCGTCAGTTCAAAGTAACAGGGTGGGCTGGGAACCATTACTGACATAGGAAATTGTAGACAAAGATCGTAAGGAATTGTCCCTGGCTTCACAACCTAGGACAAAACCTGTCTGGTCTAACTCTATCCACTGCGGGATAGTAGGGAGTAATCTAGTAGCCAACACCTTTGCATATAATTTTCTGTCTATGTTGGGTAGTGATATTGGGCGATAGTTTCCACAACTTGAATCTTTACCCGGTTTGGGGATTATAGCTATATATTCAGAAAGTGACTATGGGTGGAAAGCCCTCTGATCCTGCTATGAATTTAGCATAAGATATCAAATGTGGAACAAGAATCTCCTTAAATTTCTTATAATAAGAAATTGTGTACCCATCTGGGCCTGGTGCTCTACCCGTCTGTGTTGACTATAAAGCTGCATAGAACTCCTCAACCGTAAATTCAGATTCTAACTTTTGAAGGCGTTCTTTAGAGAGTTTAGATAAACTTTGCTTGTTGTAAGTAGTTTTAAAAAATTCTATGTCTTTCCTATGTTAATTCTTCTTTTAATTTACCTCTCATATTGTACAAGTCTGTTAAAAATCACAAAAGGTCTGTGCAATGTCGGTAGCAGTGTGAGCGATTTTCCCAAAGTGAGATTTAAAAGAGTGGCAGTCTTTTTTTCCTGCAGTGATCATGCCAGCATATTATTTGGTTTGTCTCCCCATTCATACCATCTCTGTGAAACGAACTGAGAACCCTTTTAAAATCCATTTTAAGTGTAGCGGACCCCCACATTTGGGGTCGCTCTGCTTGAAATTTAGGGGATAGCATGAGCAATAGTTTGGCTCAGGCTGTTTGATTTAATTAAATTGGACTCTGCTCTGCTGAGGTGTTGCCTGGTTGTACAGTTCCCTTTGGCCTGTGGGTGGCACTTTTGCCCAGGTCTCGGGTCGAACCACAGGTTGCACTGCGGCATTATTGTGTGTCCTCTCTCGGCGGCTGTGCGGTGGGCGTGTTCTGCCTGCTGTGCATGCCGGGAGAGGGTACTTAAGGGGCAGACACCATTTGTTCTGGGTCTTCATCCTCAGCACGTACCCCACCTTCGGTGGCCCTCATGGCCAGGGGTGCATGTGAATCTGCTTGGTCCCGGGCACCTTTGGCCCGAGGCCCCATCATTCTAGGTGGGCCCAGTAACTTTAACTGAGGCCTACAACTAAACCAAATCACAGAAGTCCCAGGGTACCCGTGGGAGGGTGACCTGCTCTGAAGGAAAGGAAACCAGGGGAGGACCTGTCCAGGGAATCGGTGAAGGAAGTGACTGTCTCGGGAGAGGCCTGGTTGCCTGTCAGAGGGAAGGATTCTGTGATCATTGAAACAGCTCCTGTAACGTGCCCCATTGGCACCTATGGTCTCTAAACGTTACGGGTGCTAAAGTGTTTTGGATTCAAGGACCAAAAGATCCTGTGGCAGAGGATCTCCTGAACCTGTCCTTGGAGGGGACAAAAATTCTAAAGTAAATGTTCGTGTTTCACTCCGGCTGCTAGAACCGTGAGAGGGATCTATCCGGGTGAGCAAGACCCACTCAGGCTTGAGTGGCAAAGAGGGTAAATAAGTGCTGCTTGCCTGAACCTGCCTCCCTACCCTACTCTATTTCTATCTTCAACTTTCCTACTACGTTACGAGCAAGAGAAAAATAAACTCGTCTGTTGGAGTTTAACACTGTCTGGACATTGGCCTTCTTTGAGAGAGAAAATAGACTTTTCCCTACACTCTAGGGACGAGAACCAGCGGAAGGAGGTAACTCGCTGCAGGACCCAAAAACTGTTAACACCGCTCACTCCATATACAACATGGAGGATACTGGGCATGTGGCAAGGTGTGTCCTGTCCTGCAAGTGGAGGTAAGCGGGGAAAGGATGTGTGTGCTACATGAGTAATAATTTTAACCCTTCACTTTTCCGTGTAAGATCTACCAGGGCGGCATGCTGAAGTGAGAATTATGTTTCCTCTCTAAATCGGCAACCTGACTTGAAAGTTCTGTAATTTTGATGTTGTTGATTTTTCTTCCTTGCACCTAATTCTATCAACTTCCCTCTCATATATGCCTTACGTGCCTCCCACAACAAGGCATTTCTGGTGACTTGTTTTCTGCAAAATAGCAGATCAAAACATTTGAGAGGTCCGTATAATCCATAGCTTCAGAGAAAAGAAAATCATTACATTTTGAGTTAAATCTTTGTTTAGGCTGACCAGGAAATTTCAAACTAATTGACACAGGAGCGTCATCCAAAATAGTAGTAGTCCCAATATTAGCTGATTTTACCCAAGGGAGATGATAATGGTCTATAAAAATATTATATATTCTATAATAAGAATTATGAGTTTTAGAACTAATTGTTATTTATATAAATGTTTCTTCACCTGAGAGAGACATTTACATGAAATATTTGAACGACTTCTCTTTGTATCCATCAAGGGATCTAAGGGCATATTATTATCACCTCCTAATATAATAGCTCCCTTGTCAAAGTCTTTCAATCTAGACAGTATACGGATGAAAAAGGTTACCGTATATACTCGAGTATAAGCTGACTCGAGTATAAGCCAAGGTACCTAATGTTGCCACAAAAAACTGGGAAAACTTACTGACTCGAGTATAAGCCAAGGGACAACAATGCCTCAGTGTTCCCATCCTTACTGTTCCCATCCTTACTGTTCCCTATCCTCACTGTTCCCTATCCTCACTGTTCCCTATCCTCACTGTTCCCTATCCTCACTGTTCCCTATCCTCACTGTTAACTATCCTCACTGTTCCTATCCTCACTGTTTAAATTTTACATGTAAATAGTACCTGAAAAAAAGTTGCGGCTGCGGCGTCCATCGTTCAAATCCCGCGGTCTCTTCCTGTTCCTTCCGTGATAGGCGATTCTCATCAGACACTCTCCACCTATCACGAACGTTCTCTCATCCTCAGTTTCCCAGCAGACACTGTGTTGGGTGTTCCGCCAATCAATTTCCAGGTACTATTTACATGTAAAAACTTTCGCTGACTCGAGTATAAGCCGAGGGGGGGGACTTCCAGCCCAAAAAAAAGGGCTGAAAATCTCGGCTTATACTCGAGTATATACGGTAATTGTTTAATATTTGGGCAGTATATATTAGCTTAAGTCAATTGTATACCGTGCCCCTAAGAAATAAAAATCTATAATGGTCATCTATCATTGTCTGATCCACTAAAAAAGAGGTATTCTTATGAAACCCAGTGGCCACTCTTTCGCATTGTTGGTATCTGATAAATTATAGTACCAAATAGGATTCTGTAAGGATTTTAGACAAACAGATGTTTAAAGGGGTTGTAAACCATCATGTTTTTTCACCTTAATGCATCCTATGCATTAGGGTGAAAAAACACCTTGCAGTGTCCCCCCCCCCAGTCCCCATTTTTTTTTTCACTTAAGTTTTTTATTTTCATCAGCAAAAAGTCATTACAGAATCATAAATATTAAAGATGATTACAATTGACTTCACATAAATCTCAGGTATTATTACCATAGAAACTTGGACAAATTATCACCTTAAAAACCATTACTGACAGTATTTAAACAAAAAGTATTAATGTCTAGCCTCATCTTGGTCGTGTATATAATCAAGTAATCTTATAAACTAATAATAACTTACATTAAGAAAATCTAGTTCCCACAAGAATAAACCGAAAATATGAGGGACTCCTACTCCCCTCCCCAGCCACCCCTAACGGGAACACACTGTGACTAGGAAGGAGAGGGCGCCCCCCGCCCGGCCTTTGTATCTCCACCAACAATCGTCGGTGGAGACAAGTAGAGAGATATAATAGAAATTTGTCATTTGTACATGCAAAAACCAATACTCGACCTTAGTATGAAAACTAAGAATTGTTCTTAGACTGTTAGAGCTAAGTTTAACAGTTTAAGCCTCTAACAAAAAGAAAGAATCTGAACCTGAAACTGTTATATTTTATCCGATGAAATAAAGCAATAAACATATTATAAATAATAAAAGTCCATACCGAAAGAGAAAAGTATAGGATAAAAAAAAGAAGTGAAAGAAAAGGAGGAGAGAGATAAGAAGAGAGAGAAAAAAAAAAACCAAGATATGAAATGAAAAGATTATAGAATGCCTACAATCCAAATATACATTTCAAAGATCAGTGATTGGTGTTGACAACCGACTTATGTGACAAAGAGATTCCCATAAATCGCGCCCAAGGTTCCCATATAGCTTCAAAATTAGAGGTCTCGTCTAACAAGAAGCTAACCAGTTTTTCTTGTTCCATAACCCAAGAAACTTTTTGTTTCATGGATAATATAGATACCGAAGGTTTCTTCCATGCCTTTGCAATAGTTAGTTTTGCTCCCGTTAAAATAAACAAAATGAGTTTACGAGTGACTTTAGGAATATGAGGTAAATGCCCATTAAGCAAAGCAATTGTGGGCGATTGATGTATCGGGCAACCTGTGACATTGCGTAAAATGTGAAATACCGTATTCCAAAATCCACTAATTCTTGGGCATTCCCACCATATGTGGATTATAGAACCCAGTCCCTGACACCCCCTAAAACAAAGAGGTGAAACAGAGGGGTACATAACTGCCAATCTCGTGGGAACTAGATACCATCTTGTAAAAAGTTTTATATAAGCCTCTATGAGCGAGGTGTTGTAGAAGCCTGAAGTCGAGCGAGAGAAGCTAGCATGCCAATCCACAATATTTCTATCAATTAGGAGTTCCTTCTCCCAAGCTAACATGTATTGTAGTTTCACCAAATTGGATGGCAGTGACTTGTAGATCACAGAGATCCCCCCCTTCGCTCCACGGCCCGCCCACACCAAGTTTCATAATCAGTAAAGTCTCGAGATGAATATCCAGATTTACACTTAGAATGAATTAAATTAGCGATTTGAAGAAATCTCGGTTTTTCGGATAAAGAGAGATCTAATTTGTTCATAAAATATTCAATAGGTAAAGGGCCTGTAGAGGAAAAAAATTGACCAATGCGGCACAACCCCTTGTCATACCACCATTTAAAGTTTTGAAGGTCCAAACCTTTATTAAAAAAGGGGTTTTGGAACAACGGGGTCAAAGGTTGAGCTTTAGAGACCAGCGAGGGAAGTTTCCGAAGTGAATCCCATAAAGAGAAGGATTGTGAGAGAGATGGTGATAAGATGGGAGGTCTATTTTTGGGAGGGCACCATAACAAGTGTATTAGTGATGAGGATGGAACAGCTTGATTTTCAATTGATATCCAATCAGGAAGTTCTGTGTTAAAATATAAGACAGAAAGTTGTGCCAGTCGTGCTGCTTGGAAGTACCATAAGAGATTCGGTAGGCCTAACCCACCCTGTTTGGGAAGGTTAAATAGGCATCGGTTTGAGAGTCGTGGACCTTTATTGTTCCAATGAATTTAGTGAGCTTACTTTGAAAAAATTTCAAATGATCTCTTTTGATTGGAATAGGAAGTGAACAAAATAAATATAAAAGCCTGGGCAAAAGGGTCATCTTGACTGAGTTAATCCTGCCAACCCAAGAAATAATGTGCGACTCCCAGTCTCTAAGATCGAGTTCAAGTTTCTTGTACATAGGAGGGTAATTAGCTTGATATAGATTTTCAAATTTAGAGGTAAGATTGATTCCTAAGTATTTAATGGAAGAGTTGCTCCACTTGAATTGGTATGCTATCTGTAAATCAGACACTATAGAATCTGGGAGAGACACGTTAAGAGCTTGAGATTTAGACATATTAACTCTGAGACCTGAAAGAGTCGAAAACTTATTAAGCAATGAGCAAATCTCCGGTAAAGAGGACCGTGGAGAAGTGACAAACAGTAAAAGGTCGTCTGCGAATAAAGCACATTTATGGGTATCTTGACCACATTGTACCCCCCCGATATTCGGATTACTACGAATGGCAATGGCTAAAGATTTGATCATAATAGCGAATATCAAGGGGGATAGGGGGCAACCTTGACGTGTACCTCTTCCAATCTGAATTGGGTCGGAAAAAATTCCTTGCATTCTGATTCTAGCCTTAGGATTGGAATAAAGGGCTTCTAAAATTCCTAACATATTCTGTCCAAATCCCCAGCGTTTAAGTACAGCGAATAGATATGTCCCTGACACTGAATCAAATGCCTTCTGGAGGTCCAGTGACAGTAACATACCTTCCTGTTTATGACCTCCCTCCCAATTAGATTGTAGGATTGATACTAGGTCAACCGCTCTTCGCACCTGATCAGGACCTTGCCTACCGGGTATAAAACCGACCTGATCTTTGTGAATATAAGATCCTATAAAAGAAGCCAGTCTGTTCGCTAATATCTTGGTCAATATTTTGAGATCATTATTGATTAAGGAGATTGGTCTGTAGTTTTCAATTTGACTAGTATCTTTATCCGGTTTTGGGATCACAGAAATATAAGCCATATTTAGTTGATTATCTATTGGGGAACCTTTAGTCATAAAATTAAAAAGTCTAGTTAGGTAAGGAGTTAGGATATCTGAAAATGTTTTGTAATACGGTGTGGAGAAACCATCAGGTCCAGGAGCTGTTCCCCTCTTTAAAGCTTTTATGACATCTGAAACCTCTTCATTTGAAATAGGAGCATCCAATTCTTCTCTATGAGTATCTGTTAATTTCGGAATATGTAATTTATCTAAGAATTCCTCTAACTCAGTAGAGACAGAGAGATTTTCAGCCATATATAACTTAGAATAAAAATCCTGGCATGCCTTAATAATATGTTGTGAATTCAAAGTAAAAGAGCCGTCTGCCTGTTTAATCTTTGGGAGAGCTTGTGAACGGAATCTAGGTGAAAGTTTACGTGCCAACATAGGACCCAACTTGTCTCTCATCTGGTAAAATTTCGCCCCAAACCATTTAATAGATTTTTCAGCTTTCGCCGTAAGAGTCAAGTTAAGAGCTACTCGTGCTGCATCCAATGTGGATATAGGAACACTAGAAGGACTTTTCTTATGTTTCTTGCACAACTCAGCAAATTCTTTCTCCAATCTCTCAATCTCAACCACCCTCTCTCTCTTCTTCCTGGCCGCTATTTGAATTAACTTGCCTCTAATAGTCACCTTATGAGCTGCCCATAAAGTTTCTGGAGAGACATCCCCTCCATCATTAAAGTGGAAATAATCCTTCAATGCTTCCTGAATTTCCGCCACTACTACGGGGTCCTTCAATAAAGACTGGTTGAGAGTCCAGTGTGAAGCCTGTGTACCGGGGAAATCCCTTCTAATAGCCAAAAGAATCATTGAATGGTCTGACCAAGCAGCTTCCACTATAGAGGAAGAAAGAGCTAGTGGAATATGGTGCGTGGAGATCCAAATGTGATCAATATGGGAATAGGACTGGTGCGGATTAGAGTAGTGTGTAAAATCTCGTTTTTTTGGATGGAATTCCCTCCATATATCCGTTAATCTGGATTGAAAGATTAATCGAGCAATCTGAACACTTGTTTTATTGGGCCTAACAACTTGTGCTCTTAAGGGTTTGGATTTGTCCAGACTAGAATCAAAAGCTGTGTTAGAATCCCCACCCATAACTATGATCCCCTCCATAGACGGTCCAAGAGACTGAAACAATTGTTTAAAAAACTGTTTTTGTCCTCTGTTAGGAGCGTAGTAAGATATGAAGGTATATAGCTTATTATCGATAGTTCCCTTGACCAATAGGAACCTTCCCTCCTGGTCTCTGAGTTCCAACTTAAGATTGAATTTGCAATTCTTAGAAAATAATATTGCCACTCCCTTGGTCTTATCTTCAGCATTAGACAAGTAAAAAACTGGAAAGTGAGCATGAAGAAACAATGGGGTGTACCGCTGAGGGAAATGGGTCTCTTGTAAGAGCACTACATCAATATGACGGGATTGATAGGCCTGGGTGTTGTGAGACACAACACGGAGGGGTAAAGAGTTAGTGTTAGTGCCGGCCAAGGAGCAAAAGGGGGAGAGCCCGAGATAACCCACAGCCACCTACCTTTCTCCAGGGGGAACCAAGGGCATATAAGGAAAGATCATTCACTATGTTAGGGTACGATATACATAGAATCACTTCACAGGTAAATCTCAATGACATGTAGGCTGAAAAAGAAAAAAAGTTAGAATGAAAGAAGAAGAAGAAAAAAAATATTCAAATAAAAATAATATCAGTTGTAAAACGCAGTGTAACGAAAGGCCTAAATGAGGCCCAGAATGGGAGGAGGAGTAAGGCTTCCTCCCCTCATTCAGAACAAAATAAATAGTATAGCCCATATGTAGGGCTATATACCTACCTCCCAGCCTGGTTTACAACCACACTGAACGATAGGTGGAGGCACAATGCCACAGCACCAGCCAGTGACAGCACTCAAACAAACAATGTAATATTAAATGAACGGAACCAAACATTCCTGGATTTCCAATACAATAGCAACTAAGATCAGTTTAACTATAAGAATTTTTAAACAAGAAAAAAAAAGAAAAACAACCCCACTATCTATTAACAATTTAGCAACAGGACCAAGTGTCAAAAAAGAGTTGCACAGGAAATCCAAAAGTCAGTGTAATGAAATGTGTTTTCCTCCTGAGGAACCTACGGGGGGGAAAAAAAAGATGAAATGCAGTAGAGTCATGTAAATCCTCTTCATGGGGGGATGTTATCCTTTACTCTCTTAATTTTGGACATCTCCCAAAATGGCGAAGTCGGGCTCGGAGGCAATTGGCATTTAGATGACCCCTGCGCAGAGGGAGAGGTATCCATGTTTGAATCCAGTTTAATGAGTCTCAAGTCAAGTAACAGGTGTTCTCCTTCTAAGAAATTGTAAAAAACATGTTGCTTCCCATTATACGTAAATTTCAGGGCAAAAGGGAAGGCCCACCAGTGTTTAATATCTTTTTTGGTCAGGGCTGCAAGGAGGGGTTTCAAAGATCTCCTCTTTTGGATGGTGTATGGAGATATGTCAGAAAAGATTTGAATAGAAGCACCTTGGAACTGTATCTGATCTTGTTGGCGGGATATTTTCATCACTTCTTCCTTGACAGAAAAAAAGTGGGGTTTTACTATAATGTCTCGTGGAGATCCGTCCTTCCTGAGGGGTCCTAAGGATCTATGCGCTCTATCCAGTTCCAGTTTATTAGCTGGAATCGAAGGGAGCAAATTTTTAATAAAATCTTTCACAGTTGTATGAACATCAGTAATGGATTCAGGCAGTCCTCTGATGCGAAAGTTTTCCCTTCTTGAACGATTCTTGAGGTCATCTATTCTTGCTTGAGTGGTATGAAGCTGATCCTGCAGGAACTGCAAATGATCAGAATTCTGGTCTGTCTTAGTTATAGTAAAATCTAGCTTATGCTCAATATGTTCTATCCTGCTTCCCAGGTTCTGAAAGTCTGCTTTCATTTCTCCTGTGATCCTGTCAGCATTTAAAGCTAACCTTTTGTCCAGCATATCAGAAATCCTGGTAAAAAGTTCAGTCATATTAAAAGACATAACAGGAGCCTGTTCAGGATGTGTATTGGGAGAGCCTATGTGAGGTAAATTCACTTCATGAGGTGGAGGACCCTCAGTTCCCACATAGTTCTCCTTTAGGTTTAATTTAAGTTCAGAAGGTTGTAAGGTAGCAGAGGAGTCGAAGCTCAATGACTGTGCGTTATATGGGAGAGTAGCAGGCTGAATAACTTGCCTGCTAGTTGAGGAGACATCATTAGCAGTCTGTATCTTATTCTGAGGTGCGGCAGCCATCTTGGAATTATCCCGTTTTTCAGAGCGCTCGTATTTCTGTTTCAGCGCTTTTTTATATGCCTTACCTGGCATAGGTAGGTGCCTGGCACTATCCGCTGACTTTCCCTGTGGTTTTAACTGAAGTATAGCTTCTTTTTCCGCCGCTATTAGCGCTGTTTAGCTGGCGCTGAGCGGAGCTCAGGTCCTAAGCCTCCATCACAGGAGCCCCGCGCATGCGCCTCCCCCAGCCCCCGTTTTACTTACCTGAGCCCCGAATTTCCATGGACGCAATCCCACATCGCTCTCTCCACGGCTTCTTGGCTCTTCATTGGATAGATTGATAGCAGCGCAGCCATTGGCTCCCGCTGCTGTGAATAAAATCCAATGCCGCTGCCGCTGGGGGCCGGGGCCGAGTGTCTATGGATGCTGAGTGTATGACACATGAGCGTGCCCGCAAGGTAACCCCCTCGGGAAAGAGCTTCACAGAAGGGGTTATCTATTGCTGGGAGGAGCCGCGAGAGCTGCCGTGGGACCCCAGAAGAGGAAATTTGGGGCACTCTGTGCAAAACGAACTGCACAGTGGAGGTAAGTATGACATTTTTCTTATTTAAAAAAAAAAAATTGAACCTTTATTATCCCTTTAAATTTGTTTCTTGTAGTAATATAATAGAAGTGGAAATGCGCTGTATTTCTGTCAGAATCTGATGTCTTTTACCAGAAGTATTTAGACCTCTTACATTATAAGAGGTCAGAGTTAAAGGGTTAAATTGGTCATTGTATGACAAAAATACCTCCTCTCTTTGATAAGTCGGAAGCCTCGTACACATGGCCGAGATTCTCGTCAGGAAAAAAACGTTGTTTTTCCTGACGAGAATCTTGACAAGAAACTTGTCCCGGCCGAGTGTACACACGTACGATTCAAAAGAACCGCCGTTCTTTTGAATGGCATGCACGCGGTGATGTCATCGACTACGACGAGCGTGCGCTCGTCACATTCGATGCCGTCGCCGCCATCTTGCTACACCCTATGCCTATGCCTAGGAAGCTACCGCGCATGCGTCAAAGTCATTTTGAGCATGCGCGGGTTTCCACGGCGACAGGTAAGTGTACACACGCTCGGGTTTCTCGTCGAGAAACAGGCCGACGAGATTCTCGACGAGAAAAAAGACCACAGGTCGTCTTTTTTCTGGTCGGGGAATCTGGGCAGTTTTCTTGACGAGAAAACTGAAACCCGCGTACACACAGCCGGTTTTCTCGGCAAGAAAGCTCTCCCGGCAGTTTTCTTGTCGTTTTTTGCCGAGAAAACCGGTCGTGTGTACGCGGCCAAAGTCGTAGTAGGAAAGGGGTGGGAAAATGGTTACATAGCAAAAAAAAAAAGGAAAAAGAAAGGGGAAGAAAAAAACAAGAAGAAAAAAAAAGACAAAAACCACATTGTAGCTTTGCTACTCCATGAAAAAAATTGCAGTGGACCCTATAGGAGATGGGAAATTGGACCACCCGTCCACACTTAGTAGGAGGTTATTGAATATCCCCATGGTAAAGTGTATTGTCTCTTATCTGTATAGCAGTGTCTACAGTTTGCTGCAGTGCAAATACCTTGTGTACTCAGGAGCGAGAAGGCAGATTGTCTTGGGAGGAGGGAAGTGTGGTGTACTGACTTTGATTGAAGAATACAACTGCTGTGGCTGGAGCTGAAGTATAGGGAGAGAGTGTGATAAATATGATGCATACAATGCAACTGAGTGTCTGCTGCTGTTACATCCTTCACTTTTGCTAGCAGCTTGCCCTAAACCTTTAACCTTGCCATGGCTGTGGTGTGCTGCCATTGTTTATGCAAAGCTTCCATCTCTTCTCTCTTCTTGTGCATAGCTTCTGCTTTCATCTCTGCTTCCATCTGTGCTTTCTTCAGTGCTTTCTTGTGTGCAGTTTGTGCAGCTTCTGCTTTCATTGGTGTTTTTTGGGTGCAGTTTGTGCATCTTCCATCTCTACTTTCTTTCAAGCAAAGGCTGCCTGAATCTTAGAAGCTTCAGTGTCAGCATGAGCTTTAATAAGTTGTTGGCTTAGAGTGAAAGATCTTGATTGTAGAGATTTGGTGGATGTTGAGGAGTGTCTTGTATGGTGTTTTTGCCTCTACCTTGTTTGCAGTACTAAACCATCTCCCTCTAGATTAGGCTCATCAAATCCCTTTAATTCTTTCTTTGACCCTTCAGTATTGAACTGCTTTAAGAGGTTAGTATAATAAAGGCACAGTACCTCTTAAAGAGGTGGAGAAAGGGACAACACGCAAACAACTATTTTAATTCAAATAATTTTTATTAAGAAATATAGTCATAAAAACAAGGAATGGAATGTGATAAGCTGTAAATTGCTGTACATTACAATTATTGTTGTCATATGTGATGGTTATACATACACTTCTACATCTGTGTGACATTACACTCCTTTATCTGTTGCTAGAATCAATTTCAAAAATTTTGAGTAATAACGTAGAACGGTGTTACTTCTAGGAGCAACTTTACAATCTGAATCTTGTAGTATATTACGAACTGTAAGCCCTCCATACTAACTATAGAGGATGTGACATTGGTTATAACTGAACTCAGGGTGGGGGAGAGGGGAGAAAGATGAAAAGGAGTGCATTGAGAAAGTTAAGTATGAAAGAGGGAAGGAAATGGTATAGAGAATAGAGTTATGGTACTAGGCATCAATACCCGTGAGATTTGAAATTGGACCTCCATAACATCCAGTGAGATTCATATCTTGAGATGCAACCGTCCCTATATGCTAATATTTTTTCATATTCTGCTATAGCATCGACTTTTGCGATCACTTCTCTTTTACTGGGAATTTCATTTGTTTTCCACTTACACATTACCAGAGACCTTGCTGCAAACAGAATGTGCATGGCTATGGACCTAACTGATAGTGGGTATTCAGACATGTCAATGCTCAGTATAGCTTTTTCAATGGTAGGTTGTACAAATACTCCAGTGATTTTCGATATGAGTCTGAACATTTCAGACCAGAAGCTGCGGAGGTGGAGGCATGCCCACACCATGTGTGACAACGTCCCCACTTGTCCACACCCCCTCCAACATAGATTAGACTGCGCCTCAGAGAACTTGGCCACTATATATGGAGTGTAGTGCCATCTTATCCAAAGTTTTTGAGCTAATTCCTCATAGTTTGAGCAACGTGAGAATTGACGTGTGTTTTTAATCGCTAGGAGCCACTGTTGTTCAGAAAAGACCTTGTGCAACTCTTTTTCCCACTTCAGTAATGGGTTGAATTTATAGAATACCTTTTTGGAATTGAGTATACTATATATAAGAGATATGCCTTTTGCCTTTGGGTCTGATGAATTCAAGTATTTCCATACTAGTGTGGGGAAAAGAATGTTTGTGTTGTTGGACTTTTGATAATAGGAAGAGATTTGTTGGTAAGTCAGAAATTCAGATGGTGGTATTCCATATTTGGATTGTATGTCAGAGAACGGGATCAATTTGCTATTTACTACAATATCCTCAAGATGTTTAATTCCTTTCTGTACCCACCGAGTCAGGGAGATATTGGGAATCAACCAGTTGAGGGTTTCCATAAGGATAGGAACCACAATACGAGGTAGGGTTGAATGTGATACCTCCGCTAGGTAAGTCCATGCTTGCAGTGTTGCCTGTATTGTGGGATGTGCTATTAAAATCTTGGGGGGTGTCAGAGTTTGTGCCTGGATAAGAGAAACCAGCGATCTGGGGTATATCCATGCTTGTTCTAGTTGGCTCCAGGGTGCACTCTTGTCTTGAGCATACCAACCTTTAAGCTGGTCTAATATTGACGCTATATAGTAATCTTTCAAAATAGGTACACTCAGGCCGCCAACTGATTTGTGTTTTTTCTGCATAAATTGGGGAACTCTCGCCTTTTTGCCTGCCCAAATGAAGGTTGATAGTTGTTTTTGTGCTATGATAAAGAAAGACCGTGGAATGGGAATCGGGAGTGCTCTAAAGAGATAGGTTAGTCTTGGTAAAAGTAACATCTTATATGCCGCTATGCGGCCTGACCACGAAATGTAGTGCTTTTGGAGTCTAGACATTTCTTTTTGTAAATCTGCTATTAAGGGGACAAAGTTAAGCTCATAGAGGTTTGAGACCGGGGAGGCCAACTTGGTACCCAGGTATGTTATTGAATCTGAAGACCATGGGTATGGTAGGTCCCTCCGGAGGGCTTTTTTAAGTTCTTTGTCAAGTGCTATACCCAATATGCTAGACTTGGAGGCATTTACTTTATAATAAGCTACCTTACTAAATAGGGTAAGGGTGTCATGTGCAGCTGGAAGGGATAAACCAGGATCAGATAATGTCAAAATGACATCATCTGCGAAAAGAGATATTTTGTGTTGGGTGTTCTGTGAGGTGATGCCCTGAATTAGTGGGTGAGCCCTGATTTTTTCCGCTAGTGGTTCCATCACCAGGGCGAATATCAATGGGGACAGGGGACATCCCTGCCTAGTCCCATTCGATATTCGAAAGTTCCTGGAGAACATTCCCTCTGTATAGACGAAGGCAGATGGGGTTGAATACAACGCCAGAATTGCTCTCTGGATTGGGCCAGACAGACCGAATCTCTCCAAGACTCTGGTCAAATAGCCCCAGTGCACTCTGTCAAAGGCCTTCTCTGCGTCCAAAGTGAGAAGCAGAGAAGGCCTTTTATTTTTTTCGGCCAGATGAATCAGATTAATCATCCTCCTGGTCGCTTCTGTGGCCTGGCGGCCCAGAACAAAGCCCACCTGGTCCTGGTCAATGAGTTGTGGAAGTAGGCCTGAAATTCTGTTTGCAATTAGTTTGGCATAGACTTTAATGTCCACATTTAAAAGTGAAATGGGTCTAAAGTTTTGTGGGGTAGTTGGTTCCTTACCTCGTTTGGGCAAGGTGATGATGGTAGCAGTGAGCATTTCTTGTGGGAATGAAGCCTGGTGTATTGCAGCCTCAAACATCTGATTCATATAAGGTGAAAGTTCTGCACTGAACAATTGGTAGTACTCAGAGGAGTAACCATCGGGACCTGGTGCTTTGTTGTGCGGTAATTTTCTAATTTGTCCTTCTATTTCAGGTATTGTAAAGGGATGGTTCAGTAAGTCAAGGTCTGTGTTGGACAATGTAGGAATTTTAACCGAGGTCAGGAAATCTCTGATCAATGTGTCTGATGGTTGGGGGGTGTTTGGGTCGTCTTTTAGATTATAGAGTGATTCATAGTAGTCGCAGAAGGCTTCTGCGATATCTTTGGGATTGGAAACTTTTAGTCCTGTTTTAGGGTTCAAGATGTGCGTAATCCTTTGTTTAACCACACAATCTTTTAGTTGGTTCGCCAGCAATTTCCCCGCCTTATTGCCACATCTGTAGGTATTTGCTTTCAACGTACGTAGGCGGTTATTTTGCTGGGAAATCAAAAGTGTTCTTAATTCCTGTCTGGCGTAGAATAGAGATTCTCGCAAAGCCTGTGTAGTATGTTGTTTATTGAGGGATTCCAGGTTCTGTATTTTAGTTAGCAGATCATCTAGTTGTTTCGACCGTTGCCTCTTGAGTCTAGAGCTAAGTTGTATAAGTAGGCCGCGAATATATACCTTATGTGTATTCCAGAGTGTGAAGGGATCGTTGACCGAAGGAGCATTGATATTAAAGAATTCTATTAGTGCCTTTCTAATTTGTTTTGAGTTTTCGGGGCATGACAAGGAATATACGTCGTTCCGCCACCTGTTAGCTCTGGTTTCGGCTTCACGATCCCCCACCACAATGGAAGTTGGTGCATGATCGGACCAGGTTATCACATGTATTTCAGATTTGAGAATTTTTTGCAACATAAATTTATCTACAAGGAACAAGTCTATGCGTGAGTAGGTATGGTGGACATTTGAAAAAAAAGTAAAGTCTCTCTCTGTGGAGTGTTGACATCCCCACACATCAAAAAGCCCAGAGGACGCTATAAATTGGGCTAGTGTAGCCCTCCGTATGTTGTTGGGGGAATCGCCCGAGTAGTCTAGATCCTTAGCTGGGATCGCATTGAAATCCCCACACATAATGACATGTCCCTGTTTTAGAGAATCAACTTTTTTCCATATTTTTTTCAAAAATCGAATCTGGTTCGTGTTAGGTAAATATAGGTTTACCAACGTGTATTTTATCGTTGAAATTTCGCAGATAAGTATAATGAATCTGCCAGAAACATCTAGATGGGAATCCAGATGTACGAACGGGGTAGAGTCTCTGACGGCAATTGCTACTCCACCTTTTTTTTTCGGGCCATTTGCCATATAGACATGTGGGAACTTACGGTTAGTAAATGATGGGGGCCTGTGAGCATTGAAATGGGTCTCTTGAAAACAAATAATGTCACTTGTTAGTCGTGTCGCCTCTTTCCATGCCATTTGACGTTTGTGTGGGCTGTTCAGGCCTTTCACATTAAATGAAGAGATCGTGAAGGGCATTGTAGCAGAGGGAATAGTAGGGAGTCTTAAAATGTGCAGATGCTAAGCAGTGTGGACCATGCGTTACCTTGCACGAAGATAGCTGGAGATGGTGTACAAGCAGGTTTGGACGTAGAGTTGGGATGGGAATTTCCCTCGGGTTCCCTCTTGTTGGAGATTGGGTCCTTGCGTTGGGAGTCCTGTACCGGTAAAATGAAAAATTACGGGGAGAGGGGAGAAAGAGGATAACGAGGAGAACAAAAGGAACAAAACAGTACTCAAGGGGAAAATAATTATCAAGAACCGTATAAAAACGTGCGATTCCTCAAGGAATCTGTGCGGATTAAATACCGCTATAGAAGGGGGGATTGAGAAAAAACTCTGTGGCTTTCTCCTGGGCTACCAGGGGGATTGTGATGAATTAAGAATATCTAGGTATATTTCAGCTTGTTTCTTCGTCTGAATTTGCTCGGGAGGAAGAGGGAGTGTGTGTGCCACTTCCCTCATGTGCAGTAGGACCTAGGATTTGCCACTCTCTCATGAGCTTCAGGCCTTCCTTTATGGTGGCTATGGTGTGAGTTGAGCCATCTTTTGTAATCATCAGCTTGGCAGGGTATAGCCACCTGTATGGAATATGATGGTTATTCAACGGTTTGGTAATCGTGGCAAGTTGTCTGCGTTGCTGCATGGTAAACGCAGAGAGGTCTGCAAAGAAGGAGAGCTCCTGTAGGTCTTGTGGTAGTTCATCTCGGCGCCTCACAGACATCATAAACCGGTCCTTTATATGGTAAAAGTGAATCCGGACTATAGTGTCTCTGGGAAGATGTGCCGGAATATTTTTTGGTCTTGGCAGCCGGTGTATACGATCAATTACAAGATCTTCCAGCGGTGTTTCTGGCAGCGCCATTTTCATGATGTTTAGAAAGTGTGTTTTCAAGTCTGGGGGTTTGACAGATTTGGGGATTCCGCGGATCTTGACGTTGTTACGTCTGGATCTGTCCTCCAAATTTGCTAATTTGGTGTTGATTTTCAGCAGCTCGACATCCCTGTCAGTGTGAGCATCCACCAAATCATTAAACGTGGCCGCAAACTCCCCCATTTTAGATTCTATGTGGGACACTCTACCAGATACCTCCGCCACCTCTGATTTAAACTGCTGGGTGATATTCATCATGTCAGCATGTAACGTTGAGCGTAGGGATACCAGCATATCCTTCATGGTAGTGTCCATGATCGGTTGGTTTAGTGTGGGGAAGTCAGTAATGGAGTCCTGCAACTCCCTGGTGTCATCTAAGGTAGAGCTTAAGCCGCTTACCTCCTCCGCTGATGGTGATGTATCCGCTGTTCTCTGCTTGCTCTTGGCCGGGCTGGAGGTAGCTGATGGAGGGGGCGAGTAGTGCGAGTGACCCTGCTTGTTGTTATAGGTGCCGCCGGTATAAAGTCCGCGTTGCTGTACCGGGCCTCGTGTTGTCCCTGTGGAGTAGCCGGCGCCATTTTGGCTGTTATGTCGGCGCGGCTGCACGAAGAAGTCTGACATCTTCCCCAGCTTAGGATAATCCTTCCTTTTGCGGGAAGGCATCTAGGAGGGTGTCCGCCTAGGTTCTGTCTGGTTTGCGGTGAGAAACGAGGCTGTTAGTCGCTCTAATTCCCCTACGAGCCCAGGATGATGAGGAGCCGATTCAGTATGCTGTCATCCGCTCCGGCTGCTAGCCACGCCCCCCGCAAACAACTATTTTAGACTATAAGTGATTAGCATTACCAGCAGTTCTTCTTTATCAGCCTCATTATTCTGTTGAAACTTCCAAGTTACTTTAACCATGTGTTAACCTTGGCTGCTTAGTTTCTGATATTTAAATAATTCTGGTTCTTTCTGTGTTTTTGCTTCCACAGAAAATGTAAGTTTTGCTAAGATATTGTGCTGACAATGAAATAGTTAATTGACAGTCTCTGAGAAATGCATCAATTGCTTAGCTCTGTGTGGAGGCTGTATGTGAAGCACATGCTGCATTCAGTCTCACTTGTTTGAGAAAGTATTATAAGCAGAAATCTGAAGAGCATGTACTAATGCAGGCAGCTTCTACTGTATACATGTTTGTTATACAAATTGACTTGTATAACACAAATCCATTAGAAAAACACTGGATTATTACTCTATTGTAGGCTGTAGGATTCAAATTTACGATCTTATTCACCTGAGCAGGAAGTGGCTGCAGCCAGAAACCTTGACCACGTACCACGATTGGCATTACGTGATACTAATGACTTCAATACGCTTTGCTAAAACCGTAGCTTAGCTTTGTCTGGATGGCGAGGAGCAGGCAACCGTGTGTCCCTTATGATACTAACCCCTTCACGAATGTGCTATCCCTTAAACACATCACACATCTTTAAAGGCACAGTACGAGAATTTGGTTTATCGTCTTTTTGTGCTCCCTTCCGGTACCTCGATGTTAGGTATTTCTGCAAAGTTAGTTCTAGGGAATACCCCAATAAAAGTCAAATTTAACAGGCTACAATAGCTATCAGTGCAAATATCATGAGTACATTACTATGATACAGCACCTATGGAGAAAGAAATAGATATCACACAAGAAGGCAGTAAAACAGACAAACAAAACAAACCAGAAAGGAAATAGATAACCTCTAGGTCTCTAAAAACACCTGAAGATTCATCTCTGTATTCAATCCTAGTGTTGTCAGGGACCTTAACTTATATCCACCATTTTTCATTCTAGAGTAGTATAAGGTTAAAGTAACCTCTTCATGGGGGCATTGGGGGGTAATCTAAGGACATATATCAACTTTTCCTGCATGGCAAGAAGCAAAGTGTTTAGAGGCTGTTCTGTGTTATTTTCTTTGATCTCTCTCATGTATTTGCCCATATGGATATTTATTGATTTATTCGTTTTCCCATACGTACAATCTTGGGCATGGACAAGTTAGCATGTGCATTACTCTCGAGGTGGAACAGTTGATCAAGTGCCTTATCTCAAAGTTTTTGTCACCTAATGCATCACTGAAGGTGTCAGTTTCATCAACGAAAGGACATATCTGACACCTGCCACATGGAAACATCCTTTTTGATCTAGAGAAGTCTGATAGCCAACTTGAGGCTGGTTCTTTCTAGACATGTGCGATTGAATTCGTACGAATCGAAAATTCGTACGAATTTCCGAAAATTCGTACATTCGGAAACATCCGAAATACAAATTTATATGCTTCCGAATTTTACGAAATACGAAATTTCGCTGACAAATTTCGGCTCCGATTTTGAGAAAGGTATTTTTTGCTTTTTAAATTCATCATAACGAATGTTTGCAATTGTTACGAAAAGTTAACGAACCTAACGAAAATTTGTATTCAATCCAAATTGAATTTCGGACACAAATTCCGAAATATGAACTAACGGCCCGGGCTACAATACCTTTCTCAATATGGCAGTCGTCGACTCATTATGCTCATTATGAGGGGCTCCCACCAGCCCTGTGCTGTGCTCATTATGAGGGGCTCTCACCATCCCTGTGCTGTGCTGACTTCCTCATGGGGCTGTACAACTGCTGTGCACATTATGAGGGGCTCCCACCATCCCTGTTCTGTGCTGAGTTCCTGGGTTTGTTTGTAGCCCATTGCCGTTAGTTCGTATTTCATAATTCGTTTCCGAAATTCAATTTGGATTAAATACGAATTTCCGTTAGGTTCGTTAACTTTTCGTAAAATTACGAAGGTTCGTTATGATGAATTTAAATAGCAAACACAGGAAGTCAACAGCACTGCTGACTTCCTGGGTTTGCTTTTTAAATTCATCATAACGAACGTTCCTAATTTTACGAAAAGTTAACGAATCTAACGAAAATTCGTATTTCGTACCAATCCAAATAGATTTTCGGACACGAATTACGAAATATGAAATAACGGCTAATACGAAACGGAACGGAACTAAACAAAACAAATTTATTGACGGCACCCATGTCTAGTTCTTTCATGAATTCAGAATGTATCAATATGTCACTCAGATTTCTTGCCCAACGAGCCACCATCTTGGGAGTTGGTCCCACTATGCTGGCTAGTCCAGGGCTATTCATCAAGATCCCCCAATGTCTTTGGAGGACTTTCTGTACTATACTCCACTGGGCTCCAAATTGTGTTATCAGCCTCACCGGTCTAGGTTTTTGTTAATATATTGAATACAGTTTACATGTTTGTAGTATTAACCCAATCACAACTCATTGTCACTTTAGTAACCGCTTTGGTTTCCCAGGCATTTTTCGTACCAGGGTCTATATAGTATAATGGGTGCTTGGTTATTGTGACAACACCTTAAAAGGTGAGTGGTTCATGAGGTATTACTTCTTCGTAATTTATGCAGATGCCCGGTACTTGTTATTTCTAGTTCTTTTTCGGTGGGATCAGGTCTGATCCATTACTTTGGGCATCTTTTGTTATAAGATTGTGACAGTGTTCCAGAAGGATTCATCCCTATAGTTCCTAGCCAGGAAGAAGAGATACAGAATAGATTCAAAGAACATAAGAAGCTACTAATAAACATCTTAATAGGAAGTGGTATATGTCTTTCTAGGCAACATATGTCTTACACAGAATAGTCTCATGAAGCCTATGAGACAGGGTAGTACCAGCAGAACACCTCCACAATAAAAGGTTCCTTCCTAAGTGGAAGGAGTTTTGCATTAATCATGGAGTAGCTGTTATGGATTTGATAGTAGAGGAGGAAAATACACAATTAGTTGAGCTAATTGCACAAATTGAGGAAAGCACAGCTTAGACCCCTTTAACCGGTTCCTGACCGTCTCACGTACATATACTGTGGCACAATGGCACCGCTGTGCAAAACACTGTATAGGTACAGGGGTTCCTTTAAGTGCCGCCAGAGGGCGCGCGTGCAGCTGTAGGGGTGCACGCGCGCCTGCTGCATGAGGGGGGACCCGATGCGCGTGGCCGGCGGTCGCGATCGCTTGCCGGCCGCTCATGATTGCGTGCACCAGCACCGGGATTTGTGTGTGTGTAAACACACAAATCCCGGTGCTGTCAGAGGAGAGGAGACATGTTGTTTGTTCCTAGTAAGTAGGAACAGCAACCCTTTCCCTACCAATGTCATTTACACAGTAATCAGTGCAATTTTATAGCACTGATCGCTAGGGATGAGCTTCGAGTTCGAGTCGAACTCATGTTCGACTCGAACATTGCCTGTTCGCCCGTTCGCCGAACAGCGAACAAATTGGGGTGTTCGCGGCAAATTCGAAAAATCTATGGGAGAAATCTAAAGTGCTAATTATAAAGGCTGATATGCAAGTTATTGTCCTAAAAAGTGTTTGGGGACCCGGGTCCTGCCCCAGGGGACATGTATCAATGCAAAAAGAAGTTTTAAAAACGGCCGTTTTTTCGGGAGCAGTGATTTTAATAATGCTTAAAATGAAAAAATAAAAGTGAAATATTCCTTTAAATTTCGTACCTGGGGGGTGTGTATGATATGCATGTGAAGTGGCGCATGTTTCCCGTGCTTAGAACTGTCCCTGCAAAAAGTGTCATTTTTGAAAGAAAAAAATGCATTTAAAACTGACTCGCGGCTATTAATGAATTGTCGGCTCCCGGCAATACATACAAAAGTCATTGATAAAAAAAAAAAAAAAGCGTGGGGGTTCCCCAGAATTCAATTACCAGGCCCTTCAGGTCTGGAATGGATATTAAGGGGAACCCCGCCGCAAATAAAAAAAAAATTGACGTGGGGTTCCCCCAAATATCCATTCCAGGCCCTTCAGATCTGGCATGGATTTTAAGGGGAACTCCACCCCAAATAAAAAAAAAAATGGCGTGGAGTCCCCCTAAAAATCCATACCAGACCCCTTATCCGAGCACGCAACCTGGCCGGCCGCAGGGGAAAAGGGGGGGACGAGAGAGCGGCCCCCCTCCCTCCTGAACCGTACCAGGCCACATGCCCTCAACATGGGGAGGATGTCCCCATGTTGATGGGGACAAGGGCCTCATCCCCACAACCCTTGCCCGGTGGTTGTGGGGGTCTGCGGGCGGGGGGCTTATCGGAATCTGGAAGACCCCTTTAACAAAGAGGACCCCCAGATCCCGGCCCCCCCCTATGTGAATTGGTAAGGGGTACATTGTACCCCTACCATTTCACGAAGAAAGCGTAAAAAAATGTTTAAAAAAACACACAAACACGTTGAAAAAGTCCTTTATTAAAAAAAAAAAAAAAAAAAAAAAACCCATTCCAGCGGTGAAATCCAGTGTCCCGCGGCGATCCCGATGTCCAGCGCTGTCCGTCATTGGTTGTGCCTGAGCGGACCTGATGGGGAACTCCCTCTCAGTATTTTAAATGTATAGACCCGCCCCTTCTAAAGTTCCCCATCAGGTCCGCTCAGCGGACCAGATGCGGAACATGAGAAGGGGCGGGTCTATACATGTATTACCAAAGTGAGAGCAGTTCCCCATCAGGTCCGCCTCCTCGGTATGTCGGACCCGCCTACGTCATTGGCTTGAGCGGGGAACTTCCTTCACTGTGTAATTTAAATTTACACAGTGAAGGAAGTTCCCCGCTCAGGCCAATGACGTAGGCGGGTCTGACATACCGAGGGGGCGGACCTGATGGGGAACTGCTCTCACTTTGGTAATACATGTATAGACCCGCCCCTTCTCATGTTCTGCATCTCGTCCGCTGAGCGGACCTGATGGGGAACATTAGAAGGGGCGGGTCTATACATTTAAAATACTGAGAGGGAGTTCCCCATCAGGTCCGCTCAGGCACAACCAATGAAGGACAGCGCTGGACATCGGGATCGCCGCGGGACACTGGATTTCACCGCTGGAATGTTTATTTATTTATTTTTTTAAATAAAGGACTTTTTCAAGGTGTTTGTGTGTTTTTTTAAACATTTTTTTTACGCTTTCTTCGTGAAATGGTAGGGGTACAATGTACCCGTTACCAATTCACATAGGTGGGGGGCGGGATCTGGGGGTCCCCTTTGTTAAAGGGGTCTTCCAGATTCCGATAAGCCCCCCGCCCGCAGACCCCCACAACCACCGGGCAAGGGTTGTGGGGATGAGGCCCTTGTCCCCATCAACATGGGGACATCCTCCCCATGTTGAGGGCATGTGGCTTGGTACGGTTCAGGAGGGAGGGGGGCCGCTCTCTCGTCCCCCCCTTTTCCCCTGCGGCCGGCCAGGTTGCGTGCTCGGATAAGGGGTCTGGTATGGATTTTTAGGGGGACTCCACGCCATTTTTTTTTTAAACTTGGGGTGGAGTTCCCCTTAAAATCCATGCCAGATCTGAAGGGCCTGGTAATTGAATTCTGGGGAACCCCCACGCTTTTTTTTTTTTTTTTTTCTCAATGACTTTTGTATGTATTGCCGGGAGCCGACAATTCATTAATAGCCGCGAGTCAGTTTTAAATGCATTTTTTTTCTTTCAAAAATGACATTTTTTGCAGGGACAGTTCTAAGCACGGGAAACATGCGCCACTTCACATGCATATCATACACACCCCCCAGGTAGTGATGAGCCGAACACCCCCGGGTTCGGTTCGCACCAGAACCCGCAAACGGACCGAAAGTTCGAACGAACATTAGAACCCTATTAAATACAATGGATGCGAACGTTCGAATTCTAAAGTGCTAATTATAACAACTATTATGCATGTTATTGTCCTAAAAAGGGTTTGGGAACCCGGGTTCTGCACCAGGGGACATGTATCAATGCAAAAAGAAGTTTTAAAAACGGTCGTTTTTCGGGAGCAGTCATTTTAATGATGCATAAAGTGAAAAAAAAAAAGTCAAATATTCCTTTAAATATCGTACCTGGGGGGTGTCTAAAGTATGCCTGTGAAGTGCCACGTGTTTCCCGTGTTTAGAACTGTCCCTGCACAAAATGACACTTCTAAAGGAAAAAAAAGCCATTTAAAACTGCTTGCGGCTTTAATGTAATGTCTGGTCCCGGTAATATGGATGAAATTCTTTAAGAAAAATGGCATAGCTACCCCATGACCCCCCCCCCTACCCCAGCCCATTACCAGCCCCTTTGGGTCTTGTATGGATATTAAGGGGAACCCCGCACATAAAATAAAAAAGGCCCTATATACTCTGAACAGCCCTATACAGGCGGTGCATACAAGACAGGGACTGTAGGTTTGTTCTTATGTAGAGTCTGTTTGTAATTTTGAACAGGTACATTGTTGAAGTGTAGCTCCAGACCAAAAATCTATTTTTAAACTTTTTGGAAAACATAGGTAAGGGTTATCACCCCTGTAACATTTGTTTTGCTGTCTGTGCCCCTGTTCAGAACATTTCACCTCACTTTCCGTCCCAATGACAACTGTTTTTGAAATGTGGTGTTTTTCTTGAAACAAGGATTGCTGATAAAGCATCAGTACAGAGGAGACACCTTTCTCCCATATTTATTCTTACAGGAGAGAATTTTCCTTCCTAGTGGTAGATTTCCTCTCACTTCCTGTTGTCTTCTTGCGTTTGCAAGTAGGAGTCGTTTGTAAGTTGGATGTTTGAAAGTAGGGACCTGCCGTATATACTCTGCAGAAATAGGCCCCTTAGTTGTTGGTGTTGGCACAACACTGTAAGCACTCACAGTTACTCTTGGTTGGTGCTGGAACACCCTGCTGTCAACTATTATATCAGGAATTTTAATTACATATAATTGTTGAACAGTGGTAGTAAAAATTGGGCCTTTGATGGTGGTGCTGGTGCCACAACACTGTAAGCCCTGACAGTTACTCTTGGTTGGTGCAGCAATGGGCCCTGCTGTGAATTATTAGATCAAGAATTGTAATTACATGCCCCTGTTGAACAGGGGCTGAAAAATTGGGCCTTAGGCACTGGTGGCACAACACTGCAACCCCTCACAGATACTGTACTTGGAGCACAGCAATGAGCCCTGTTGCAAAGTATTGCTTCAAAAATTGTAATGACACGCCCCTGTTAAACAGGGGCTGAAAAATTGGGCCTTAGGCACTGGTGGCACAACACTGCAACTCCTCACAGATACTGTACTTGGAGCACACCAATGAGCCCTGTTGCAAAGTATTGCTTCAAAAATTGTAATGACACGCCCCTGTTAAACAGGGGCTGAAAAATTGGGCCTTAGGCACTGGTGGCACAACACTGCAACTCCTCACAGATACTGTACTTGGAGCACACCAATGAGCCCTGTTGCAAAGTATTGCTTCAAAAATTGTAATTACACGCCCCTGTTAAACAGGGGCTGAAAAATTGGGCGTTAGGCACTGGTGGCGGCACCCATAAACAAAAATGATCTTACAAGCTATCATCATCAATCGTATCATTGAGGACTCGGAGGAGGAGGATAGCCAGTCAACATAACAGCACAGGCACTCAGCATCAGCATCAGTCTTGAAGGGATGTGACATGTTAAAATCAATTAGTCTGTTATATCAGCATCAGGTGTGTGGTAGCTGGTGGTGATCCAAGACTGGTTCATCTTGATGAAAGTCAGTCGATCAACCGAGTCGGTGGACAGGCGCACCCTGTGATCCGTGACAAATCCTCCAGCAGCACTGAATGTGCGTTCCGAAAGAACGCTGGATGCAGGACAGGCCAGTAGCTCAATTGCATACTGTGCAAGCTCTGGCCAGTGATCCATCCTCAAGACCCAGTAAGCCAGAGGATTTTCGGTGGGGAAGGTGTCCAAGTCTGACCTTGCCCCTAGATATTCCTGCACCATGTTTATCAGACGCTGGCGATGGTTGCTGGAACCGATCATACTTTGGGGCTGCGGACTAAAGAATTGTCTGAACGCATCGGTCAGACGGCCACCTTCCCCACCGCTCCTTCTTTGACTGGCCGAAGCCTCAGCAACTCGTTGTCCAGGACCAGGAGTTTGCAACCTCCCAGTCTCTGGGAACGCGTTGCACAGACCTTTCTGCAAGGCCTCCCGGAGTTGTCTCATCCTCTGCTCCCTCTGCGACGGTAACATAAGGTCCGCAACCTTACCCTTGTACCGTGGATCAAGGAGAGTGGCCAGCCAGTAATGGTCCCTCTCCTTGATCCGAAGAATACGAGGATCCTTCCGCAGACTTTGCAGGATCAGGGAGGCCATGCAGCGTAGGTTTGCTGAGGCATTCGCTCCGGAGTCCTCTGGGTCACTAAGGACGACATGATCCGCAGCCACCTCCTCCCAGCCACGTACAAGTCCACTGGTTTCTTGGGACTGTAAATCATCCCTAAAAGACTGCTGCTGATGATGCTGAGTGCCAGCCTCCACCTCCATGCTGACACAATCCTCCTCCTCCTCCTCCTCCTCCTCCTCCTCCTCCTCTTCCTGTGCGATGGGTGGGACAGAAGGAACACTGTCTGGGTAAAGGGGGCCTTGAGAGGCAAGGAAGTCCTCCTCTTCCTGCCTCTGTTCTGCCTCAAGTGCCCTGTCCATTATTCCACGCAGCGTGTGCTCCAACAGGTGGACAAGAGGTACAGTGTCACTGATGCATGCACTGTCACTGCTCACCATCCTCGTGGCCTCCTCAAATGGTGCCAGGACAGTGCATGCATCCCTGATCATGCCCCACTGGCGTGGAGAAAAAAAAACAAGCTCCCCTGACCCTGTCCTGGTGCCGTAGTCGCACAGGTACTCATTGATGGCCCTCTGCTGCGTGTGCAGCCGCTGCAGCATGGCCAACGTTGAGTTCCACCTGGTGGGCATGTCACATATAAGGCGGTTCTTGGGCAGGTTCAACTCCTTTTGCAGCTCAGCCAGGCGAGCACTGGCATTATAAGATCTGCGGAAATGCACACAGACTTTCCTGGCCTGCCTCAGGACATCCTGTAAGCCCGGGTACCTGCCCAAGAACCGCTGCACCACCAGGTTAAGGACGTGAGCCACACAGGGCACATGGGTCAGTTGTCCCTGTCGGAGGGCGGAGAGGAGGTTGGTGCCATTGTCGCAAACCACCATTCCTGGCTTAAGCTGGCGTGGCGTCAACCACCTCTCGGCCTGGCCCTGCAGAGCAGACAGGACCTCTGCCCCAGTGTGGCTTCTGTCCCCCAAACACACCAGCGCAAGCACGGCATGGCATCTTTTTGCCTGCGTACTTGCGTAGCCCCGTGAACGGCTACGGAGCACCGCTGGTTCATAGGACAAACCACAGGAAGAGGCCATGGAGGAAGAAGAAGAGGAGGGGGTGGAGGAGAGAGGTGTGTCACAACCAGTAGTAGCATTTTGGAGGCGTGGCGGTGGGACAACCTCCAACACTACTGCACCTTGTCCTGAATCCTTCCCAGCTGCCAAAAGAGTGACCCAATGGGCCGTGAAAGAAAGGTAACGTCCCTGTCCATGCCTGCTGGACCATGAGTCAGCGGTAATATGCACCTTACCGCTGACCGCCCTGTCCAGCGAGGCCAAGACATTGCCTTCCACATGCCGGTAGAGAGCCGGAATAGCCTTCCGTGAGAAAAAGTGGCGTTTGGGAACCTGCCACTGAGGAACTGCACATTGCACAAACTCACGGAAGGGGGCCGAGTCTACCAACTGAAAAGGCAGCAGTTGAAGCGCTAGCAATTTAGCCAAGCTAGCATTCAACCGCTGGGCATGTGGATGGCTGGGAGTGAACTTCTTTCGACGGTCCAGCAGCTGGGGCAGGGAAATTTGCCTGCTAGAATCGGACGTCGGTGTACTGCTAGCAGAGTGGGCGCAAGTACTTGGCTGTGACACACCTAATTCTACACCTTCATTCCTCTCAGTGCATGTTTCAGAGAGGACTGAAGTTATAGTGGGGTTGGAGATCCCAGCTGATGCGGTGCAAGGAGAGGTCCGCTTTGTTCTTTGGTGTGGGTCTTTGAGGTAGGCTTGCCAACGAGCTGCATGGCAGGTCAACATATGTCTGGTCAGGCATGTGGTACCCAAGCGGCTGATGTTTTGGCCACGCGATATACGCTTGAGACATATGTTGCAAACAGCAGCTGTGCGATCTGATGCACTAGCCTCAAAAAAGGCCCACACCAAAGAACTTTTTGAATGACGGGCAGAGGCAGCGCCCTGCACAGGCGGAGCTCTGCGGTGTGATTCCGTCGGTGTACTGCCCTTACGCTGGCCACCAAAGGGCATCCTGCCTCGTTGGAGATGTGCCTCCTCCTCATCCTCCTCCTCCTCCTCTCTCCTATTAGGCACCCACGTGGAGTCAGTGACCTCATCATCCCCTCCCTCCTCATCACTGGAGCCAATCTGGCAGTATGCTGCAGCTGCTGGAACATGACTGCCAGATTGGTGTCCTTCTTGAGCATCCCCTCTGTCTGCTCTCACGCTACTGCCTTCCTCTAGCTGGGTTTCATCATCAGACCCTTCGAAACGCTGGGCATCCTCCTGGAGCATGTACCCAACACTGTGCTGAAACAGTTCGGGGGACTCCTCAGGAGGAGGACATGGTGGGTCTAGGGAAGGAGTGACTGATGATTTGTCTGACATTGATACCAGGGAAGACGACGCTTTGGCAGCTGCTTTTCCAGTACCCTGAGCCTGGGTGAGAGAGGATGAGGAGGAGGAGGAGGGCTTGGTCATCCACTCTACCAAGTCTTCGGCATGATGTGGCTCAACATGTCCAGCTGCCGAAAAGAAGGACAAGCGTGTCCCATGGCCATGTGCTGATGACAATGCACCGCGTCCACGACCAGCACTGTTGCCCCCAGACACAGAGCCTGCTTGCCCTCTTTTATTGCCTCCTGACTGTCTGCCTCTCCTTGTTTGCCTTCCAGACATTCTAATAGATGGCCTGCAGGGAGATGGGAAAAAAGCAATAAGGGCTACCTTCAGGTGTCCTTCTCTGTCCCTTGAAACAAGGACTTGCAGAGTGAAATAAACTGACACTCTCCCTACCTACAGTTTTCTGTCCCTAGAATAAATGTTTTTTTTAATCACAATATAGCACAAGGACAATTCACTCACTGTCCTTACAGGTCCCTGGAAACAAGGACTTGCAGAGTGAAATAAACTGACACTCTCCCTACCTACAGTTTTCTGTCCCTAGAATAAATGTTTTTTTTAAGCACAATATAGCACAAGGACAATTCACTCACTGTCCTTACAGGTCCCTGGAAACAAGGACTTGCAGAGTGAAAGAAAAAAAACACTCTCCCTACCTACAGTTTTCTGTCCCTAGAAAAAATGTTTTTTTTAATCACAATATAACACAAGGACAATTCACTCACTGTCCTTCCAGGTCCCTGGAAACAAGGACTTGCAGAGTGAAAGAAACTGACACTGTCCCTACCTACAGTTTTCTGTCCCTAGAATAAATGTTTTTTTTAAGCACACTATAGCACAAGGACAATTCAGTCACTGTCCTTCCAGGTCCCTGGAAACAAGGACTTGCAGAGTGAAATAAACTGACACTCTCCCTACCTACAGTTTTCTGTCCCTAGAATAAATGTTTTTTTTAATCACAATATAGCACAAGGACAATTCAGTCACTGTCCTTCCAGGTCCCTGGAAACAAGGACTTGCAGAGTGAAATAAACTGACACTCTCCCTACCTACAGTTTTCTGTCCCTAGAATAAATGTTTTTTTTAAGCACAATATAGCACAAGGACAATTCAGTCACTGTCCTTACAGGTCCCTGGAAACAAGGACTTGCAGAGTGAAAGAAAAAAAACACTCTCCCTACCTACAGTTTTCTGTCCCTAGAAAAAATGTTTTTTTTAATCACAATATAACACAAGGACAATTCACTCACTGTCCTTCCAGGTCCCTGGAAACAAGGACTTGCAGAGTGAAATAAACTGACACTCTCCCTACCTACAGTTTTCTGTCCCTAGAATAAATGTTTTTTTTAAGCACAATATAGCACAAGGACAATTCAGTCACTGTCCTTACAGGTCCCTGGAAACAAGGACTTGCAGAGTGAAAGAAAAAAAACACTCTCCCTACCTACAGTTTTCTGTCCCTAGAAAAAATGTTTTTTTTAATCACAATATAACACAAGGACAATTCAGTCACTGTCCTTCCAGGTCCCTGGAAACAAGGACTTGCAGAGTGAAATAAACTGACACTCTCCCTACCTACAGTTTTCTGTCCCTAGAATAAATGTTTTTTTTAATCACAATATAGCACAAGGACAATTCAGTCACTGTCCTTCCAGGTCCCTGGAAACAAGGACTTGCAGAGTGAAATAAACTGACACTCTCCCTACCTACAGTTTTCTGTCCCTAGAATAAATGTTTTTTTTAAGCACAATATAGCACAAGGACAATTCACTCACTGTCCTTCCAGGTCCCTGGAAACAAGGACTTGCAGAGTGAAAGAAACTGACACTGTCCCTACCTACAGTTTTCTGTCCCTAGAATAAATGTTTTTTTTAATCACAATATAGCACAAGGACAATTCAGTCACTGTCCTTCCAGGTCCCTGGAAACAAGGACTTGCAGAGTGAAATAAACTGACACTCTCCCTACCTACAGTTTTCTGTCCCTAGAATAAATGTTTTTTTTAATCACAATATAGCACAAGGACAATTCAGTCACTGTCCTTCCAGGTCCCTGGAAACAAGGACTTGCAGAGTGAAATAAACTGACACTCTCCCTACCTACAGTTTTCTGTCCCTAGAATAAATGTTTTTTTTAATCACAATATAGCACAAGGACAATTCAGTCACTGTCCTTCCAGGTCCCTGGAAACAAGGACTTGCAGAGTGAAATAAACTGACACTCTCCCTACCTACAGTTTTCTGTCCCTAGAATAAATGTTTTTTTTAAGCACAATATAGCACAAGGACAATTCAGTCACTGTCCTTACAGGTCCCTGGAAACAAGGACTTGCAGAGTGAAAGAAAAAAAACACTCTCCCTACCTACAGTTTTCTGTCCCTAGAAAAAATGTTTTTTTTAATCACAATATAACACAAGGACAATTCACTCACTGTCCTTCCAGGTCCCTGGAAACAAGGACTTGCAGAGTGAAATAAACTGACACTCTCCCTACCTACAGTTTTCTGTCCCTAGAATAAATGTTTTTTTTAATCACAATATAGCACAAGGACAATTCAGTCACTGTCCTTCCAGGTCCCTGGAAACAAGGACTTGCAGAGTGAAATAAACTGACACTCTCCCTACCTACAGTTTTCTGTCCCTAGAATAAATGTTTTTTTTAATCACAATATAGCACAAGGACAATTCAGTCACTGTCCTTCCAGGTCCCTGGAAACAAGGACTTGCAGAGTGAAATAAACTGACACTCTCCCTACCTACAGTTTTCTGTCCCTAGAATAAATGTTTTTTTTAAGCACAATATAGCACAAGGACAATTCAGTCACTGTCCTTACAGGTCCCTGGAAACAAGGACTTGCAGAGTGAAAGAAAAAAAACACTCTCCCTACCTACAGTTTTCTGTCCCTAGAAAAAATGTTTTTTTTAATCACAATATAACACAAGGACAATTCACTCACTGTCCTTCCAGGTCCCTGGAAACAAGGACTTGCAGAGTGAAATAAACTGACACTCTCCCTACCTACAGTTTTCTGTCCCTAGAATAAATGTTTTTTTTAATCACAATATAGCACAAGGACAATTCAGTCACTGTCCTTCCAGGTCCCTGGAAACAAGGACTTGCAGAGTGAAATAAACTGACACTCTCCCTACCTACAGTTTTCTGTCCCTAGAATAAATGTTTTTTTTAATCACAATATAGCACAAGGACAATTCAGTCACTGTCCTTCCAGGTCCCTGGAAACAAGGACTTGCAGAGTGAAATAAACTGACACTCTCCCTACCTACAGTTTTCTGTCCCTAGAATAAATGTTTTTTTTAAGCACAATATAGCACAAGGACAATTCACTCACTGTCCTTCCAGGTCCCTGGAAACAAGGACTTGCAGAGTGAAAGAAACTGACACTGTCCCTACCTACAGTTTTCTGTCCCTAGAATAAATGTTTTTTTTAATCACAATATAGCACAAGGACAATTCAGTCACTGTCCTTCCAGGTCCCTGGAAACAAGGACTTGCAGAGTGAAATAAACTGACACTCTCCCTACCTACAGTTTTCTGTCCCTAGAATAAATGTTTTTTTTAATCACAATATAGCACAAGGACAATTCAGTCACTGTCCTTCCAGGTCCCTGGAAACAAGGACTTGCAGAGTGAAATAAACTGACACTCTCCCTACCTACAGTTTTCTGTCCCTAGAATAAATGTTTTTTTTAATCACAATATAGCACAAGGACAATTCAGTCACTGTCCTTCCAGGTCCCTGGAAACAAGGACTTGCAGAGTGAAATAAACTGACACTCTCCCTACCTACAGTTTTCTGTCCCTAGAATAAATGTTTTTTTTAAGCACAATATAGCACAAGGACAATTCAGTCACTGTCCTTACAGGTCCCTGGAAACAAGGACTTGCAGAGTGAAAGAAAAAAAACACTCTCCCTACCTACAGTTTTCTGTCCCTAGAAAAAATGTTTTTTTTAATCACAATATAACACAAGGACAATTCACTCACTGTCCTTCCAGGTCCCTGGAAACAAGGACTTGCAGAGTGAAATAAACTGACACTCTCCCTACCTACAGTTTTCTGTCCCTAGAATAAATGTTTTTTTTAATCACAATATAGCACAAGGACAATTCAGTCACTGTCCTTCCAGGTCCCTGGAAACAAGGACTTGCAGAGTGAAATAAACTGACACTCTCCCTACCTACAGTTTTCTGTCCCTAGAATAAATGTTTTTTTTAATCACAATATAGCACAAGGACAATTCAGTCACTGTCCTTCCAGGTCCCTGGAAACAAGGACTTGCAGAGTGAAATAAACTGACACTCTCCCTACCTACAGTTTTCTGTCCCTAGAATAAATGTTTTTTTTAAGCACAATATAGCACAAGGACAATTCACTCACTGTCCTTCCAGGTCCCTGGAAACAAGGACTTGCAGAGTGAAAGAAACTGACACTGTCCCTACCTACAGTTTTCTGTCCCTAGAATAAATGTTTTTTTTAATCACAATATAGCACAAGGACAATTCAGTCACTGTCCTTCCAGGTCCCTGGAAACAAGGACTTGCAGAGTGAAATAAACTGACACTCTCCCTACCTACAGTTTTCTGTCCCTAGAATAAATGTTTTTTTTAATCACAATATAGCACAAGGACAATTCAGTCACTGTCCTTCCAGGTCCCTGGAAACAAGGACTTGCAGAGTGAAATAAACTGACACTCTCCCTACCTACAGTTTTCTGTCCCTAGAATAAATGTTTTTTTTAATCACAATATAGCACAAGGACAATTCAGTCACTGTCCTTCCAGGTCCCTGGAAACAAGGACTTGCAGAGTGAAATAAACTGACACTCTCCCTACCTACAGTTTTCTGTCCCTAGAATAAATGTTTTTTTTAATCACAATATAGCACAAGGACAATTCAGTCACTGTCCTTCCAGGTCCCTGGAAACAAGGACTTGCAGAGTGAAAGAAACTGACACTGTCCCTACCTACAGTTTTCTGTCCCTAGAATAAATGTTTTTTTTAAGCACACTATAGCACAAGGACAATTCAGTCACTGTCCTTCCAGGTCCCTGGAAACAAGGACTTGCAGAGTGAAATAAACTGACACTCTCCCTACCTACAGTTTTCTGTCCCTAGAATAAATGTTTTTTTTAATCACAATATAGCACAAGGACAATTCAGTCACTGTCCTTCCAGGTCCCTGGAAACAAGGACTTGCAGAGTGAAAGAAACTGACACTCTCCCTACCTACAGTTTTCTGTCCCTAGAATAAATGTTTTTTTAAGCACAATATAGCACAAGGACAATTGACTCACTGTCCTTCCAGGTCCCTGGAAACAAGGACTTGCAGAGTGAAAGAAACTGACACTGTCCCTACCTACAGTTTTCTGTCCCTAGAATAAATGTTTTTTTTAAGCACACTATAGCACAAGCACAAAACACACTGACACTCTCCCTACCTATCCTTCTCTTTCCCTAAACTAAAGGAATCCAGGTTAAGCAAGAAAGAAATAACAGTCACTGTCCCTGCCTATGCTGCTCTATCCCTGCTCCGGAACACACTACACTAGGCCGCCGTGCTGGCGGCCTTTTATAGTGTGGGGCGTGTACTAAACACCCTCAGCAATAATTGGCCACAGGCATCCTGCCTGTGGCCAATCATTGCTCTCCTCGCTGCCGGCGCTGTGATTGGCCAAGCATGCGGGGTCACAGTGCATGCTTGGCCAATCACAGCGCCTGGATGACACTGCGATGGCGTAGTGCATTGTGGGCCGTTCGCGTCACTCGAATTTGGCGCGAACGGCCCAAATCGTTCGATCTTCGTCGAACGATCGAACAGCCGATGTTCGAGTCGAACGTATGTTCGACTCGAACACGAAGCTCATCCCTACCCCCAGGTACGAAATTTAAAGGAATATTTCACTTTTATTTTTTCATTTTAAGCATTATTAAAATCACTGCTCCCGAAAAAACGGCCGTTTTTAAAACTTCTTTTTGCATTGATACATGTCCCCTGGGGCAGGACCCAGGTCCCCAAACACTTTTTAGGACAATAACTTGCATATTAGCCTTTATAATTAACACTTTAGATTTCGAACGTTCGAGTCCATTGTATTTAATAGGGTTCTAAAGTTTACACGAACATTTTGTCTGTTCGCAGGTTCTGGTGCGAACCGAACAGGGGGGTGTTCGGCTCATCCCTGCTGATCGCTGTAAAAATGTCAATGGTCCCAAAAATGTGTCAAAAGTGTCCGGTCTGTCCACCGCAATGTCGCAATACCGCTAAAAATCTACGCTTATTGCTATTTTGTTTACCAAAAATATGTAGAAGAATATATATCAGTCTAAACTGATGAAAAAATGTGTTTTTTTAAAAACATTTCTGGGGATATTTATTATAGCAAAAAGTAAAAAATACTATATTTTTTCCTACATTTTTACTAAACTGTCACCTCTTTTTTAACGCATAAAATAAAAACCGCAGAGGTGATCAAATAGCACCAAAAGAAAGCTCTATTTGTGGGAAAAAAAGGACTCAAATTTCATTTGGGAACAGCATTGCATGACTGCGCAATTACCAGTTAAAGCGACGGAGTGCCAAATTATAAAAAGTGCTCTCTTGTCAGGAAGGGGGTAAAACTGAGTGGTTAGGAAACAAAGGGATTTCAGAAACAGAATGAACTACTTAGGAAAGAAATAGAAGGAACACAATATAATCTAAAAAGGACTACAATCTAAGTTTTGAAGGTACCCAAATGTTTTTAAAAATAATTAGATTCTTGACTTAACTATTCCACAGGGGAGGAGTAGATCTATAGCCTCATACACACGATCGGATATCCTATGGATTCTAATCCGATGGTTTTGTCCATCGGAAATCCGATGAAGCTGACTTCCATCAGTCTTGCCTACACACCTTCAGTCAAAAAACCGACCGTTCCAAACGCGGTGGCGTAAAACACTCCGATGAGCCGAGAAAAATGAAGTTCAATGCTTCTGAGCATGCGTCAACTTGATTCTGAGCATGAGTGGGTTTTTTTATCCGATGGACTTGCCCATAGACGATCTGAGTTTTCGATCGTTTTTTATCTATTGGAAAAATTTAAAACATGTTCTATTTTTTAAAACCGATGGAAAAAAGACCGATGGGTCCCATACACGATCGGTTTGTCTGATGAAAACAATCCATTGGACGTTTTTTATCGGTTAAACCGATCGTGTGTACAAGGCTTAAGAGAAGGGGCCCACGATCTTCATCTTGGTCAGTTTAGAGATCGTTTAGTGACACAGACGAAGAGGTGTCAGCCAAAACAGTGACTTTTTAGAGCAGGAGGGGGCGGGGGACATCAAAGATCATTCTTTCAATTCTCAGAACACCAATAGTCAAGAAGACAAAGGAAAATACAAAAAACAAAGACAAAAGACAAAGAATAGGGAAGGTGAGGTCACGAATAAGGAGGCAGAGGAAATGAATGGAGACAGAGTAGACCCTCCATTAGAACCAGATATGAAGCTTATTAACCTGTCTGTTTTCCCACTGGCCCCCAGACATATACACTTGTTGCAATGAGGGGTGTCTTTTCTCCAGTTAGCAACATGAGTTTACAGTCTTTAAAGACATTACCCTACTTTTAAGCAAGGTCTTCTTAAGAACACTGTATGTACAGATGTCAGAGAGCCCCAATTGGAAGTGAATGAACAAAAAACACTAGATATTTTGAATCTCCTATTGGGGGAGAATAAAGATCCCGTAGAGATACCCCTAACAGAAGGTAGGTGGATTTAAAAATTTGGTCAAAAAAGATGCCACCTCTTAGTAAAAATAAATGGTTAAGCCTCTTTTTGGAAATGGTACAGACTGATTTAAGTGGTATCAATTGGACACAAAGTCGCTTTGATAACCTTTCATGTGAGGAGCGACGAGCACTAATAGAACTTAAAAAAGCAAAACACATCATTATAAAAAGGAGTGACAAAGAGGGCAACATCGTCCTAATGGATGAGAATGTCTATGAAAGGGAGGTCAAGTGACTACTAGGTGACCCAACAACATATACAAGACTTGACTATAATCCCTTCCCAGGTGTAGTGCGTGAACTAAATTAGGGCCAAAGAGGTGGGTCTTTTAAGCAAATGAGAACTTGAGCACCTCCTTGTAAAGTAATTCAATATGCCTGCATTTTTTAAGTTTTACCTAATGTATTCCATGTAAAAACGTATAGAATTGCACTTACATTGTGTTTAAAATCATTAAGCAGTAAAAAAATGGGAAGTCTGGGATTCTCGTGCATTCCACGGACCAAACAGGAAGTGACGCAATAATGCTGTAGCGCCACCCTACACATTTCATCAGCACAACATCATCAGGAGCGGTGCCATCTTGCTACACTTTCTGGAATATATACTGTGTGGTACCCTGGCAACCCAGTACAATGTGATTAGCGGCCATTTTGGTGTATACCAGAATCGTTCATCACCCTTATTTTAAAAGATATCCAATTCTTTAGGTTCAAACTGTTACTTGCCTTGGTGTTGTGAAAATGGGACATTACAATTACCCGAGTGATCTAGTGTGGTATGGTTTGTATTTTTTACATTGAAAAAGGAAGAACAAGGGAAAACTGAAAGAATGGAATTTAAAAACACATCATTCAGGAACAACTCCACATTTAATCCAAAAACCCCAAATAATGACAGCTTAAGTTTTTTTTTTTTTTAAATGGCAGAGGAAGACAATAAAGTAATTGTAAACCTTCAGTTTTTTTTAAAATGACAAATATATCACACTTACCTCCACTGTGCAGTTCGTTTTGCACAGTGTGGCCCCGCATTTGCGTCCAAGGACACAGAATGCCGGACTCGGCCCCACCCCCGGCGCACGCGACATTGGATTTAATTGACAGCAGTGGGAGCCAATGGCTGCGCTGTTATCAATCTATCCAATCAAGAGCCTAGAACCCTGGGCAGAGAGGAAAAGCACGTCTCCGCCGAGGGAATGAAGAGCTCAGGTGAGTAAAATGGGGGAGCTGGGGGGCCGGTCAGTGTGAGAAGTTTTTTAAACTTAATGCATAGGATGCATTGAGGTGAAAAAGTATGAGCTTTAGGAAACTCAAAGTGTGGAAGACCAGAGAAGCTAATATCTGGAAAACAATTAAAAAGATAGAAAAGAAGAAAGGAGTGATTATACGCCCAGCTGATAAAAGAGGGGGTCTAGTAATCCTCAATAATAAGGATTACGAAGTGGAATTGGAAGATTTGTTAAAGATGGAGGGCACATATAAAAAACCTAAATCAAATCCGAAAAAAGGATATGAAAAGAAACTGAAAACATATTTGAAGAAGGGAAAGGATAGCAGAATCCCGAAAAAGAAAGAAGCCAGGTATTTAGCACCGGAGGCAGCAAAAACACCTCTAATGTAATATGTCCCAAAAATCCACAAAAACAAGAAAACCCCCTAGGAGACACATTATTAGTGGGATGGATTCCCTCTTTTCAAGATTAGGGGAGTAACTGGACCAGTACCTGCAACAATTGCTCCCAGAGGGAAGGTCATATTTAAAAGACAGTAGACAACTGATCTCAGAGTTAAAGCATCTTGAGGAGGAGGGAGAACTCTTGATTACAATATATGTTAACTCATTGTACCTTAACATCGTACAAAAAGATGGCCTGAGTAGTGTAGAATGGGCACTACAGAAACATACCGATATGAAACAAGAACAAATAAATTACATACTGGAGGGCCTGGAGATGGCTATGAGTAACAACTATTTTTGGTATAAGGGTAACCATTACATACAAACAAAAGGAGTGGCAATGGTAGCCAAATATGCGCCAAGCATGGAAAATATGTTTATGAATAGGTGGGAAAAAGAACAAATTTATAGCGTAGAATGACCAAATATAAAACTCTGTCGCAGATACATTGATGATAGCGTAATAATCTGGAAGGGTACGGAAGGGTCACTGCAAGAATTTTTTGACAAAATTAATCAGAACATATATGGAATTATCTTTTCAGGTAACAAAGCAAAGACTACCTGGATCTACAAATCTATAAAGAGAATGAAAAACTACATGCCAGAACCTATTTCAAACAAATAGATCGTAATGGGTGTATACCCACAAAATGTTGCCACTTTGCCTAAGGGGCAATTTATGAGAATATACAGAAATTGTAGTGACCGAAGGGACTATGAAAATCAATCCAAAGTGCTAACGCACAGATTTGTGGAGAAAGGTTTTAACAAAGGAAAACTTGAATTGCTCAGGAATGAAGTAAAAAAGATGAATTGAGAAACTATGCTGACCACAAAGAATAAAAATAAAAATATTAAAAATATGGAAGTTGTGAAAAAACATTGGTCATTCCTAAAATCAGATAAAGCATTGGAGGCATTGAATACAATTCTCCCATCACAACCACCTTCATTTACAGGAGAGCAGCGACTCTAAGAAACAAACTTGTCCATAATACATTGGACCCTCAAAAAGAAATCAGGATGTTCTTTAACCTAAAGGAATTTTTTAAATGTAATAAATGCAATAAATGTTGCAGGACCAGCCAACAAACGAGTAGAAAAAGAGAGTCCTTTAGATCTATATCCACAGGTAAAGAGTATAAAATCAAAGAAAAAATTACCTGCAGTAGCAGACATATGTTTTAGAATGTCCATGCCAGCTACAATATGTTAGAAGGAATACTAGGCCATTATATGTCAGTATCTGGGAGCAGATTATTAACATTAGAAAAGCATTAATGAAACACAGAGAATATCACCAGAGAGATCCATCAGTCATGTTCTTCTATGGAATAGACAAAATCACAGGACACTGGAGAGGGGACAATAAAACAAAAAATCTTGCAGAATGAAACAAGATGAATATTCTTGCTACATACTCTCCAACCGGAAGGCATGAATATAAATATAGATTTGAATTGTTTCATCACACATAAAAAAAAAAGTTTTTACTTTATTGGCAAACCCTAAACATATAAAATATATAAAAAAATAGAAGTTAAGATACAATTAGCAAATAAAAAACATATTTTAACTGAATTAGCGTAATAACACCCACCTTCTAGTACATAAAGAACTTTTTTCCTCCCTTTTTCGTTAAATTATTAAACCTCCTAGTCACTATTGATTGATAAAATATAGTTTTATTTTTATTTTTACATTTAATAAATACTTTTGTATATATTTTTCCAGAATACTATATCTACACCCTCTTTGAAGCATTTTATGCCCTGTACACACAGTCAGAATATTCTCCGGTAAAAGAAAAAACATTGGAATTCCGACGGAATTCCATTGGAGAAAAATAGAACATGTCCGTCTGACTTTTTCCATCGGAAATTCCTATTGTGTGTACAGTACAAGGCAATAGGATACAATTAATATGTTTTTATGTATATTTATGTGTTTTTTATGTATTATCAGAATATATAATATGTGATGTCCCCTGTATGCAATTCTGAGGGAATCCTATGCGATGTGACATGGCTGGAATATTTTTATCTTTATTTTTATTATTTTAACCTGCATCCCTAGTATAACATACCCACAGCGCAAATAATACACAGAACAATGTGTAGAGTAATGATATATTTGTATATCCAGAGTGGACTAACCAAACATGGCCACCGCAGGGCTTTGAACCACGTAATAAGCTCACCAACCATACCACACTAGATCACTCAGATAATCGTAATGTTCCGTTTGCACCACCCACGGCAAGCAACAGCTAGAAACTTAAACAATTGTCTGTCTTTTTAAAAAGGGGCGATGAATGATTCTGGTCTATGCCAAGATGACCGCTAATCACATTGTACTGGGTTGCCAGGTTACCACACAGTATATATTTCAGGAAGTGTAGCAAGATGGCGCTGCACCTGATGACTTAGTGCTTATGAAACACGTAAGGCGAAGCTACAGCGTCATTGTGTCACTTCCTGTTTGATCCGTCGAATGCACGAGAAACCAGGACTTCTTGTCTTTTTCCTGCTTAATGATTTTAAACACAATGAAAGTGCATTTCTATACCTTTTTACATGGAATAAATTACTTAAAACATTATTGCACTACAGATTGTCAATTCCTTTTGCATATACTGCATATATTGAGATGAGGGGGTCGATTGCATAGGGAAGCAAGGATAAACACCAGCGGGGATCTGTATCCTAAAATAGGGGAGAGCTCTCTGGTGAGTGCATTAACATAGGAGAGCACTGAGTGGAACACCTGCACCTTCAATTTGTTTACATACACAGAAAAAAGGCACAAGTCACTTTGATTTTAAAGGATGGTTTCATATTATGTCAACATACATGGACTGATCTATATTACCAGGACTTGATTTTTTACAAATCGATTGGATCACTATTACAGAGCCTTTTTCACCAGTTGTCACTTTATTAATTAGCTTGTTTTTTTTTTATTTACAATTGATGGTTTCCATATGTTTATTTATTTTGTGGATTGTAAACAAACAAAAGAAAACAGCACTTGTCACTCTATTGAAAGGAACGCACTTGGATTGTCATATACATATTTTATAGCACGTGTCACTTTTTAATTTTAATACAAGTTGTGGCACTACAGTTTATTAAATAGAGTACTTTGTTAAGGATGGTGCACAATCACTAGCACTTTTACTTACATACCTGACTAAGATACATTGATGATGTACTAGTGGTGTGAAAGAGAGACCCACAAGATCTGCACAAATGTATTGGCCAGTTGAATGACAATGAACCCAATATAAACGTCACATATACCTTTGACCGTAGACATATCTCATTCCTTTTTTTTAAAAATAAATTTCTTTATAAAAAATGTTTTCCATATAAAACATCATTACTTTGAACGAGTTTCTCCTCTCGTCTTAACCCCACATAGATGAATAATACAAAACATAATATATACCATGAAACCCCTTTCCTTTCCCCCCAACCTCTCCATCCTAAAACCCCCCCATTTACTTTTCTTGCACCGAGTCTGTCATAAACTTTTTTCCCTCCTCTCCCTCCATAGTTCGGGTTTATCATGTACAATTCTAGTTTTAGTATGTTACCTTATGCTCCCATCATTTCTGCAAATTTCATTGAGTGCTTATAATCTACCCACCGCTTCCATTTCTCCTCAAACTCCTCTAAACCCTCCTCATCACTAAACCTTAAAGTGGATGTAAACCCGAAATGTTTTATTTATTTTTTTGCTGTCATAATGTAGAGTATAATATTTCCTATCATTTGTGCCAGGTCTTACCACACATAGTTAAATCCAGCTCTGAGCAATCCTCTTTTATTGTTCAGTGAGATAAAACGGACAAACAGAGAAAAACCTTTGTCCGTTCCTCCCCCTTGCTTTGAGTGACAGGTTATTTACATATCTCATGCACTAGCTTTAGACAGGCATTATTTTTTAATTCCCACCCCCACTCAGTTTCTGAAGTCATGTGGTTACTTTTCTGGATTTTGACTGGATGTTAGTGATCATAGCAGAAGGAATACACAGGAGAAAATGCATGTTGACAAGGGGAGTGTAGAGGTCGGCAGGGAGTCTACTGACATCACGACTCCACCCACCGAACTCCAGACAACAGATCCACCCACAGAATCTGCAGTTTTTCAGTTCTTATAACAGACAGAGGGGAGACATTTGACAGATAAGGATACATGCAGGAGGCATCTATATCCTTATAGATCAGCACTATGGCAGTAGTTTAGAAAGGATGAGAGTGGGTTTACAGCCACTTTAAGTACTCTAAATTTAGAATTTCATTTATTTTATTGCACCATTTCCTCAACGTGGGACTTTCCAGTTCTTGCCAATATCTGGGTATTAGGCTCTTGGCGGCATTTAAAAGCTGTGGTTGGAATTCCGATCCCATGGTGTAAACACCCCCACGGGTCATCTGGAACTTCAATATTAGTTATTTCTCTTATTGTTTGCCTAATCTCCCTCCAGTATTTTTTAATTTTGGGGCATAGACAGATCTCATTCCATGACCTCTGGATCGCCATCAAAAATGACCAGCTATATACATGTACACTCCATAAAAGAAACTGCAGCTAATACCCTGCTCTAGGCCGATAGACATCATCCCACCTGGCTAAAAAATAGGTTCCCAGTTGGTCATTTCCTCCGCATCAAGCGGAACTGTAAAAAACCAAGTGATTACAGAAGGGAGGGAGATGAACTCTATGTGAGGTTACACAAATGCGGTTCCTCCCATAAACAAATTTGGAAGGCAAATGTAGGGTAGCAAGCTAAAACAGGAAAAGACTCTTGCAAACTAGTGACAAAAAGGAAAAAGAAAATCAAGATGAACCTGGATCGGTGAGGCTGATAACACAATTTGGAGTCCAGTGGAGTATGGTATAGAAAGTCCTCCAAAGACATTGGGGGATCTTGACGAATAGTCCTGGACTAGCAAACATAGTGGGACTGGCTCCCTGTCGGCCCATCGGGCAAGGAATCTGGGTGACATATTGATAAACTCGGAATATGTGATAGAACCAGCCTCAAATTGGCTATCAGAGTACTCTAGATCAAAAGGAATATTTCCATTTGGCAGGGGTCAGATATGTCCTTCTGTTGATCGAACTGACACCTTTAGTGATGAATTAGGTGACAAAAACTTTGAGATAAGGGACTTAATCAACTGTTCCACCTCGAGAGTAGTTACATGCTGATTTGTCCATGCCCAAACTTGTGCAAAACTAAGAGATAATTAAAGATTCGTATAGGCGAACACATAAGGAAGCTCAAAAAAAATAACCCAGAAAACCTCTGGCTAAACACTTTGCTTCTTGCCATGGAGGAGAAGTTGATTGCATGAAAATAAATGGCATATATGTCCTTAAATTACCCCCAAGAAGAGGTGACTTTAACCGTGCACTACTCCAGAAAGAAACATGGTGTTAGTGTCATAAGGGACAGACAGTTGCCTGCACCTCTTTGTCCAGACAAAGCTATGCTATGGTTTTAACAAAACACGTTGACCTCATCAGCGTCACGTAATGCCAATCATGGTATGCCCTGGTCATGGGGAATCGGGAGCCGATCAGATGGCCACAAAGCGGCACAACCGCATAACAGCGGTATTGGAGGCAGCAGTGACCGCAAGGTGAGCAGATGGGGAGCAGATTGCAGTATCCAACAACTGGAGGAGCTAGGACAGTCACAATGGAAGTCAATGAATGAGCCCCTGGTGCCGTAAAGTATAGTCAGCTCAGCACAAACTCCTCACATTGCCTTAGGAAGAGAAGACTCTGTATACTACTTATGAGCGACCCATATAGAACTGCAATGTGCGGATGGCGTGTTTAGAGGAGAGAATACAGGTTTTTCCAAGCTTGGACAGATGCTTTTACTTGCCTTACAGCCTTTATAACACCTTTGCTGCTATCCCTACACTGCTGCTTCACCTCCTCAATACTGCTTGATTGCTGATTGATAGTGATGAGCCGAACACCCCAGGGTTCGGTTGGCACCAGAACTCGCGAACGGACCGAAAGTTCGCACGAACTTTAGAACCCTATTAAATACAATGCATGCGAACGTTCAAAATCTAAAGTGCTATTTATAATGACTAATATGCATGTTATTGTCCTAAAAAGGGTTTGGGAACCCGGGTTCTGCACCAGGGGACATGTATCAATCCAAAAAAAGCCGTTTTTCGGGAGCAGTCATTTTAATGATGCATAAAGTGAAAAAAAAAGTCAAAAATTCCTTTAAATATCGTACCTGGGGGGTGTCTAAAGTATGCCTGTGAAGTGCCACGTGTTTCCCGTGTTTAGAACTGTCCCTGCACAAAATTACATTTCTAAAGGAAAAAAAGCCATTTAAAACTGCTTGCGGCTTTAATGTAATGTCTGGTCCCGGTAATATGGATGAAAATCTTTAAGAAAAATGGCATAGCTACCCCATAACAGCCCCCCCCCCTACCCCAGCCCATTACCAGCCCCTTTGGGTCTTGTATGGATATTAAGGGGAACCCCGCACACAAAATAAAAAAGGCCCTATATACTCTGAACAGCCGTATACAGGCGGTGCATACAAGACAGGGACTGTAGGTTTGTTCTTATGTAGAATCTGTTTGTAATTTTGAACAGGTACATTGTTCAAGTGTAGCTCCAGCCAAAAAATCTATTTTTAAGCTTTTTGGAAAACATAGGGAAGGGTTATCACCCCTGTAACATTTGTTTTGCTGTCTGTGCAGTGTGCACCTGTTCAGAACAGTTCACCTCACTTTCCGTCCTAATGACAAATGTGTTTTGAAAATTTGGGGTTTTTATTGAAACAAGAATTGGTGATCAGGGATGAGCCGAACACCCCCCTGTTCGGTTCGCACCAGAACCTGCGTAGGGACAAAATGTTCGTGTAAACTTTAGAACCCTATTAAATACAATGGACTCGAACGTTCGAAATCTAAAGTGTTAATTATAAAGGCTAATATGCAAGTTATTGTCCTAAAAAGTGTTTGGGGACCTGGGTCCTGCCCCAGGGGACATGTATCAATGCAAAAAGAAGTTTTAAAAACGGCCGTTTTTTCGGGAGCAGTGATTTTAATAATGCTTAAAATGAAAAAATAAAAGTGAAATATTCCTTTAAATTTCGTACCTGGGGGGTGTGTATGATATGCATGTAAAGTGGCGCATGTTTCCCGTGCTTAGAACTGTCCCTGCAAAAAATGTCATTTTTGAAAGAAAAAAATGCATTTAAAACTGACTCGCGGCTATTAATGAATTGTCGGCTCCCGGCAATACATACAAAAGTCATTGATAAAAAAAAAAAAAAAGCGTGGGGGTTCCCCAGAATTCAATTACCAGGCCCTTCAGGTCTGGAATGGATATTAAGGGGAACCCCTCCGCAAATTAAAAAAAAAATTGACTTAGGGTTCCCCCAAATATCCATACCAGGCCCTTCAGATCTGGCATGGATTTTAAGGGGAACTCCACCCCAAATTTAAAAAAAAAATGGCGTGGAGTCCCCCTAAAAATCCATACCAGACCCTTATCCGAGCACGCAACCTGGCCGGCCGCAGGGGAAAAGGGGGGGACAAGAGAGCGGCCCCCCCTCCCTCCTGAACCGTACCAAGCCACATGCCCTCAACATGGGGAGGATGTCCCCATGTTGATGGGGACAAGGGCCTCATCCCCACAACCCTTGCCCGGTGGTTGTGGGGTCTGCGGGCGGGGGGCTTATCGGAATCTGGAAGACCCCTTTAACAAAGGGGACCCCCAGATCCCGCCCCCCCCTATGTGAATTGGTAAGGGGTACATTGTACCCCTACCATTTCACGAAGAAAGCGTAAAAAAATGTTTAAAAAAAACACACAAACACCTTGAAAAAGTCCTTTATTAAAAAAAAAAAAAACATTCCAACAGTGAAATCCAGTGTCCCGCGGCGATCCCGATGTCCAGCGCTGTCCTTCATTGGTTGTGCCTGAGCGGACCTGATGGGGAACTCCCTCTCAGTATTTTAAATGTATAGACCCGCCCCTTCTAAAGTTCCCCATCAGGTCCGCTCAGCGGACCAGATGCGGAACATGAGAAGGGGCGGGTCTATACATGTATTACCAAAGTGAGAGCAGTTCCCCATCAGGTCCGCCCCCACGGTATGTCGGACCCGCCTACGTCATTGGCTTGAGCGGGGAACTTCCTTCACTATGTAAATTTAAATTACACAGTGAAGGAAGTTCCCCGCTCAAGCCAATGACGTAGGCGGGTCCAACATACCGAGGGGGTGGACCTGATGGGGAACTTCTCTCACTTTGGTAATACATGTATAGACCCGCCCCTTCTCATGTTCCGCATCTGGTCCGCTGAGCGGACCTGATGGGGAACTTTAGAAGGGGCGGGTCTATACATTTAAAATACTGAGAGGGAGTTCCCCATCAGGTCCGCTCAGGCACAACCAATGAAGGACAGCGCTGGACATCGGGATCGCCGCGGGACACTGGATTTCACCGCTGGAATGTTTTTTTTTTTTTTTAATAAAGGACTTTTTCAAGGTGTTTGTGTGTTTTTTTTTAAACATTTTTTTACGCTTTCTTCGTGAAATGGTAGGGGTACAATGTACCCCTTACCAATTCACATAGGGGGGGGCCGGGATCTGGGGGTCCCCTTTGTTAAAGGGTCTTCCAGATTCCGATAAGCCCCCCGCCCGCAGACCCCCACAACCACCGGGCAAGGGTTGTGGGGATGAGGCCCTTGTCCCCATCAACATGGGGACATCCTCCCCATGTTGAGGGCATGTGGCTTGGTACGGTTCAGGAGGGAGGGGGGGCACTCTCTCGTCCCCCCCTTTTCCCCTGCGGCCGGCCAGGTTGCGTGCTCGGATAAGGGGTCTGGTATGGATTTTTAGGGGCACTCACGCCATTTTTTTTTAAATTTGGGGTGGAGTTCCCCTTAAAATCCATGCCAGATCTGAAGGGCCTGGAATGGATATTTGGGGGAACCCCACGTCAATTTTTTTTTAAATTTGCGGCGGGGTTCCCCTTAATATCCATTCCAGACCTGAAGGGCCTGGTAATTGAATTCTGGGGAACCCCCACGTTTTTCTTTTTTTTTTATCAATGACTTTTGTATGTATTGCCGGGAGCCGACAATTCATTAATAGCCGCGAGTCAGTTTTAAATGCATTTTTTTCTTTCAAAAATGAAATTTTTTGCAGGGACAGTTCTAAGCACGGGAAACATGCGCCACTTTACATGCATATCATACACACCCCCCAGGTATGAAATTTAAAGGAATATTTCACTTTTATTTTTTCATTTTAAGCATTATTAAAATCACTGCTCCCAAAAAAACGGCCGTTTTTAAAACTTCTTTTTGCATTGATACATGTCCCCTGGGGCAGGACCCAGGTCCCCAAACACTTTTTAGGACAATAACTTGCATATAAGCCTTTATAATTAGCACTTTAGATTTCTCCCATAGATTTTTAGAATTTGCCGCGAACACCCCAATTTGTTCGCTGTTCGGCGAACGGGCGAACAGGCAATGTTCGAGTCGAACATGAGTTTGACTCGAACTCGAAGCTCATCCCTATTGGTGATAAAGCATCAGTGGAGAGGAGACACTTTTTTCCCCATATTAACTCTTACAGGAGAGAATTTCCCTTCCTAGGGGTAGATTTCCTCTCACTTCCTGTTGTATCCTTCCGTTTGCAAGGAGGAGTCGTTTGTAAGTTGGATGTTTGAAAGTAGGGGCCTGCCGTATATACTCAGCTGAAATTTGCCCCTTACATGTTGGTGTTGCCCCAACACTGTGAGCCCTCACAGTTACTCTTGGTGGGAGCATGAATGGGCCCTGCTGTGAATTATTAGATCAAGAATTGTAATTGCATGCCCCTGTTGAACAGGGGCTGAAAAATTGGGCCTTTGGTGGTGGTGGTGGTGTTGACACAACACTGTAAGGCCTCACAGTTAGTCTTGGTGGGCGCAGGAATGGGCCCTGCTGTGAATTATTAGATCAAGAATTGTAATTACATGCCCCTGTTAAACAGGTGCAGAAAAAATGGGCCTTAGGCACTGGTGCCACAACACTGCAACCCCTCACAGATACTGTACTTGGAGCACAGCAATGAGCCCTGTTGCAAAGTATTGCATCAAAAATTGTAATAACATGCCCCTGTTAAACAGGGGCTGAAAAATTGGGCCTTAGCCACTGGTGGCGGCACCCAGAAACAAAAATGTTCTTCCAAGCTATCATCATCAATCGGATCATTGAGGAGGAGGAGGATAGTCAGTCAACATAACAGGACAGTCTCTCAGCATCAGCATCAGTCTTGAAGGGATGTGACATTTGAAAATAAATTAGTCTGTTATATCAGCTTCAGGTGTTTGGTAGCTGGTGGTGATCCAAGACTGGTTCATCTTTATGAAGGTCAGTCGATCAACAGAGTCGGTGGACAGGCGCACCCTGTGATCCGTGACAAATCCTCCAGCAGCACAGAATGTGCGTTCTGAAAGAACGCTGGATGCAGGACAGGCCAGTAGCTCAATTGCATACTGTGCAAGCTCTGGCCAGTGATCCATCCTCAAGACCCAGTAAGCCAGAGGATATTCAGTGGGGAAGGTGTCCAAGTCTGATCTTGCCCCTAGGTATTCCTGCACCATGTATATCAGACGCTGGCGATGGTTGCTGGAACCGATCATACCTTGGGGCTGCGGACTAAAGAATTGTCTGAACGCATCGGTCAGACGGCCACCTTCCCCACCGCTCCTTCTTTGACTGACCGAAGCCTCAGCAACTCGTTGTCCAGGACCAGGAGTTTGTAACCTCCCAGTCTCTGGGAACGCATTGCACAGACCTTTCTGCAAGGCCTCCCGGAGTTGTCTCATCCTCTGCTCCCTCTGCGACGGTAAGATAAGTTCCGCAACCTTACCCTTGTACCGTGGATCAAGGAGAGTGGCCAGCCAGTAATGGTCCCTCTCCTTGATCCGAAGAATACGAGGATCCTTCCGCAGACTTTGCAGGATCAGGGAGGCCATGCAGCGTAGGTTAGCTGAGGCATTCGGTCCGGAGTCCTCTGGGTCACTAAGGACGACATGATCCGCAGCCACCTCCTCCCAGCCACGTACAAGTCCACTGGTTTCTTGGGACTGTAAATCATCCCTAAAAGACTGATGCTGATGATGCTGAGTGCCAGGCTCCACCTCCATGCTGACACAATCCTCCTCCTCTTCTTCCTGTGCGATGGGTGGGACAGAAGGAACACTGTCTGATTAAAGGGGGCCTTGAGAGGCAAGGAAGTCCTCCTCTTCCTGCCTCTGTTCTGCCTCAAGTGCCCTGTCCATTATTCCACGCAGCGTATGTTCCAACAGGTGGACAAGAGGTACAGTGTCACTGATGCATGCACTGTCACTGCTCACCATCCTCGTGGCCTCCTCAAATGGTGCCAGGACAGTGCATGCATCCCTGATCATGCCCCACTGGCGTGGTGAAAAAAACCTGAGCTCCCCTGACCCTGTCCTGGTGCCGTAGTCGCACAGGTACTCATTGATGGCCCTCTGCTGCATGTGCAGCCGCTGCAGCATGGCCAACGTTGAGTTCCACCTGGTGGGCATGTCACATATAAGGCGGTTTTTGGGCAGGTTCAACTCCTTTTGCAGCTCAGCCAGGCGAGCACTGGCATTATAAGATCTGCGGAAATGCACACAGACTTTCCTGGCCTGCCTCAGGACATCCTGTAAGCCCGGGTACCTCCCCAAGAACCGCTGCACCACCAGGTTAAGGACGTGAGCCACACAGGGCACATGGGTCAGTTGTCCCTGTTGGAGAGCGGAGAGGAGGTTGGTGCCATTGTCGCAAACTACCATTCCTGGCTTAAGCTGGCGTGGCGTCAACCACCTCTCGGCCTGCCCCTGCAGAGCAGACAGAACCTCTGCCCCAGTGTGGCTCCTGTCCCCCAAACACACCAGCGCAAGCACGGCATGGCATCTTTTTGCCTGCGTACTTGCGTAGCCCCTTGAATGCCTACGGAGCACCGCTGGTTCCGAGGACAATGCACAGGAAGAGGCCACGGAGGAAGAAGAAGAGGAGGGGGTGGAGGACAGAGGTGTGTCACAACCAGTAGTAGCATTTTGGAGGCGTGGCGGTGGAACAACCTCCCATACTACTGCACCTTGTCCTGCATCCTTCCCAGCTGCCAAAAGAGTGATCCAATGGGCCGTGAAAGAAAGGTAACGTCCCTGTCCATGCCTGCTGGACCATGAGTCAGCGGTAATATGCACCTTACCGCTGACCGCCCTGTCCAGCGAGGCCAAGACATTGCCTTCCACATGCCGGTAGAGAGCCGGAATCGCCTTCCGTGAGAAAAAGTGGCATTTGGGAACCTGCCACTGAGGAACCGCACTTTGCACAAACTCACGGAAGGGGGCCGAGTCTACCAACTGAAAAGGCAGCAGTTGAAGCGCTAGCAATTTAGCCAAGCTAGCATTCAACCGCTGGGCATGTGGATGGCTGGGAGTGAACTTCTTTTGACGGTCCAGCAGCTGGGGCAGGGAAATTTGCCTGCTAGAATCGGACGTCGGTGTACTGCTAGCAGAGTGCCCGCAAGTACTTGGCTGTGACACACCTAATTCTACACCTTCATTCCTCTCAGAGCAGGTTTCAGAGAGGACTGAAGGTATAGTGGGGTTGGAGATCCCAGCTGATGCGGTGCAAGAAGAGGTCCGCTTTGTTCTTTGGTGTGGGTCTTTAAGGTAGGCTTGCCAACGAGCTGCATGGCAGGTCAACATATGTCTGGTCAAGCATGTGGTGCCCAAGCGGGTGATGTTTTGGCCACGCGATATACGCTTGAGACATATGTTGCAAACAGCAGCTGTGCGATCTGATGCACTCGACTCAAAAAAGGCCCACACCAAAGAACTTTTTGAATAACGGGCAGAGGCAGCGCCCTGCACAGGCGGAGCTCTGCGGTGTGATTCCGTCGGTGTGCTGCCCTTACGCTGGCCCCCCGAGGGCATCCTGCCTCGTTGGAGATGTGCCTCCTCCTCATCCTCCTCCTCCTCCTCTCTCCTATTAGGCACCCACGTGGAGTCAGTGACCTCATCATCCCCTCCCTCCTCATCACTGGAGCCAATCTGGCAGTATGCTGCAGCTGCTGGAACATGACTGCCAGATTGGTGTCCTTCTTGAGCATCCCCTCTCTCTGCTCTCACGCTACTGCCTTCCTCTAGCTGGGTATCATCATCAGACCCTTCGAAACGCTGGGCATCCTCCTGGAGCATGTACCCAACACTGTGCTCAAACAGTTCGGGGGACTCCTCAGGAGGACATGGTTGGTCTAGGGAAGGAGTGACTGATGATGACATTGATACCAGGGAAGAGGACGCTTTGGCAGCTGCTTTGCCAGTACCCTGAGCCTGGGTGAGAGAGGATGAGGAGGATGAGGAGGGCTTGGCCATCCACTCTACCAAGTCTTCGGCATGATGCGGCTCAACACGTCCAGCTGCCGAAAAGAAGGACAAGCGTGTCCCATGGCCACGTGCTGATGGCGATGCACCGCGTCCACGACCAGCACTGTTGTCTCTAGACACAGAGCCTGCTTGCCCTCTTTTATTGGCTCCTGACTGTCTGCCTCTCCTTGTTTGCCTTCCAGACATTCTAATGGCCTGCAGGGAAATGGGAAAACCAGCAATAAGGCCTAGCTTCAGGAGTATATTTTGCAGGAATCACACTACGCCTACTGTAGGTGCTGCAAATGCCTGTTAGTGTAACACACCAGGAAAAAGCAGCAATACAGGCTAACTTCAGTTGTAATATGGTCAGGAGGAACACTCCGCCCGCTGTAAGTGCCGCAAATGTCTGTTGGTGTAACACACCAGGAAAAAGCAGCAATACAGGCTAACTTCAGGTGTAATATGGTCAGGAGGCACACTCCGCCCGCTGTAAGTGCCGCAAAATCCTGTTGGTGTAACACACCAGGAAAAAGCAGCAATACAGGCTAAGTTCAGGTGTAATATGGTCAGGAGGCACACTCCGCCCGCTGTAAGTGCCGCAAAATCCTGTTGGTGTAACACACCAGGAAAAAGCAGCAATACAGGCTAAGTTCAGGTGTAATATGGTCAGGAGGCCCACTCCGCCCCCTGTAAGTGCCGCAAAATCCTGTTGGTGTAACACACCAGGAAAAAGCAGCAATACAGGCTAAGTTCAGGTGTAATATGGTCAGGAGTAGGGATGGGCCCGGTGCTCGATTCGAACCCATGTTCGAATCGAGCACCGGGCGTTCGCTCGCTCGTCGAGCCCAGAACTATTTGGGCCGTTCGCATCACATTCGTGTGATGCGAGCGGCCCCGCAATGCATTGCGGCCGGCGCGGCCGGCGCAGTGCATTGCTGGCTGATGATTGGCCAAGCATGCACTGTGACCCCGCATGCTTGGCCAATCACAGCGCCCGAAACTCGGAGAGCAATAATTGGCTACAGGCAGGACGCCTGTAGCCAATTACAGCTCAGGGGCTTTAGTACATGCCCCACCATTTAAAAGGCCGCCACGCCATCGGCCCCGGTCACATGAGTTCCGGCTTTAGGAGAGATCAGTCTGCTGATTCTGTCTTTGCTTGATACTGAAAGATTTGCTCTTCTTTGCTAAACCATTGGCTATTTCTTTGCTAAACCATTGCTACCTAAGTCATTGATCGTTCATTGCTGCTGATTGCACAGTTAGCGTGTTATTAGCTGCTGCTGGGGATTAGTCTGGTGCGTGCTTACTGTTAGTACAGTATTGCAGTAGTACCAACCGCAGTGCTGTTAGCACAGCATTGCACCCCAACAGCACCCATAGGACTTCTAGTGTGTTAGTGGCAGCAAACAGAGCTCCTATATTTTCTTCTCAGCAGCACCCATAGGACTTCTAGTGTGTTAGTGGCATCACACAGAGCTCCTATATTTTCTTCTCAGAAGCACCCATAGGACTTCTAGTGTGTTAGTGGCAGCAAACAGAGCTCCTATATTTTCTTCTTAGCAGCACCCATAGGACTTCTAATGTGTTAGTGGCATCACACAGAGTTCCTATATTTTCATCTCAGAAGCACCCATAGGACTTCTAGTGTGTTAGTGGCATCACACAGAGCTCCTATATTTTCTTCTCAGAAGCACCCATAGGACTTCTAGTGTGTTAGTGGCAGCAAACAGAGCTCCTATATTTTCTTCTCAGCAGCACCCATAGGACTTCTAGTGTGTTAGTGGCATCACACAGAGTTCCTATATTTTCATCTCAGAAGCACCCATAGGACTTCTAGTGTGTTAGTGGCATCACACAGAGCTCCTATATTTTCTTCTCAGCAGCACCCATAGGACTTCTAGTGTGTTAGTGGCATCACACAGAGCTCCTATATTTTCATCTCAGAAGCACCCATAGGACTTCTAGTGTGTTAGTGGCATCACACAGAGCTCCTATATTTTCTTCTCAGCAGCACCCATAGGACTTCTAGTGTGTTAGTGGCAGCAAACAGAGCTCCTATATTTTCTTCTCAGCAGCACCCATAGGACTTCTAATGTGTTAGTGGCATCACACAGAGTTCCTATATTTTCATCTCAGAAGCACCCATAGGACTTCTAGTGTGTTAGTGGCATCACACAGAGCTCCTATATTTTCTTCTCAGCAGCACCCATAGGACTTCTAGTGTGTTAGTGGCATCACACAGAGCTCCTATATTTTCATCTCAGAAGCACCCATAGGACTTCTAGTGTGTTAGTGGCATCACACAGAGCTCCTATATTTTCTTCTCAGCAGCACCCATAGGACTTCTAGTGTGTTAGTGGCAGCAAACAGAGCTCCTATATTTTCTTCTCAGCAGCACCCATAGGACTTCTAATGTGTTAGTGGCATCACACAGAGTTCCTATATTTTCATCTCAGAAGCACCCATAGGACTTCTAGTGTGTTAGTGGCATCACACAGAGCTCCTATATTTTCTTCTCAGAAGCACCCATAGGACTTCTAGTGTGTTAGTGGCAGCAAACAGAGCTCCTATATTTTCTTCTTAGCAGCACCCATAGGACTTCTAATGTGTTAGTGGCATCACACAGAGTTCCTATATTTTCATCTCAGAAGCACCCATAGGACTTCTAGTGTGTTAGTGGCATCACACAGAGCTCCTATATTTTCTTCTCAGAAGCACCCATAGGACTTCTAGTGTGTTAGTGGCAGCAAACAGAGCTCCTATATTTTCTTCTCAGCAGCACCCATAGGACTTCTAGTGTGTTAGTGGCATCACACAGAGTTCCTATATTTTCATCTCAGAAGCACCCATAGGACTTCTAGTGTGTTAGTGGCATCACACAGAGCTCCTATATTTTCTTCTCAGCAGCACCCATAGGACTTCTAGTGTGTTAGTGGCATCACACAGAGCTCCTATATTTTCATCTCAGAAGCACCCATAGGACTTCTAGTGTGTTAGTGGCATCACACAGAGCTCCTATATTTTCTTCTCAGCAGCACCCATAGGACTTCTAGTGTGTTAGTGGCAGCAAACAGAGCTCCTATATTTTCTTCTCAGCAGCACCCATAGGACTTCTAGTGTGTTAGTGGCATCACACAGAGCTCCTATATTTTCTTCTCAGCAGCACCCATAGGACTTCTAGTGTGTTAGTGGCAGCAAACAGAGCTCCTATATTTTCTTCTCAGCAGCACCCATAGGACTTCTAGTGTGTTAGTGGCATCACACAGAGCTCCTATATTTTCATCTCAGAAGCACCCATAGGACTTCTAGTGTGTTAGTGGCATCACACAGAGCTCCTATATTTTCTTCTCAGCAGCACCCATAGGACTTCTAGTGTGTTAGTGGCAGCAAACAGAGCTCCTATATTTTCATCTCAGAAGCACCCATAGGACTTCTAGTGTGTTAGTGGCATCACACAGAGCTCCTATATTTTCATCTCAGAAGCACCCATAGGACTTCTAGTGTGTTAGTGGCATCACACATAGCTCCTATATTTTCTTCTCAGCAGCACCCATAGGACTTCTAGTGTGTTAGTGGCATCACACAGAGCTCCTATATTTTCATCTCAGAAGCACCAATAGGACTTCTAGTGTGTTAGTGGCATCACACAGAGCTCCTATATTTTCTTCTCAGAAGCACCCATAGGACTTCTAGTGTGTTAGTGGCAGCAAACAGAGCTCCTATATTTTCTTCTTAGCAGCACCCATAGGACTTCTAATGTGTTAGTGGCATCACACAGAGTTCCTATATTTTCATCTCAGAAGCACCCATAGGACTTCTAGTGTGTTAGTGGCATCACACAGAGCTCCTATATTTTCTTCTCAGAAGCACCCATAGGACTTCTAGTGTGTTAGTGGCAGCAAACAGAGCTCCTATATTTTCTTCTCAGCAGCACCCATAGGACTTCTAGTGTGTTAGTGGCATCACACAGAGTTCCTATATTTTCATCTCAGAAGCACCCATAGGACTTCTAGTGTGTTAGTGGCATCACACAGAGCTCCTATATTTTCTTCTCAGCAGCACCCATAGGACTTCTAGTGTGTTAGTGGCAGCAAACAGAGCTCCTATATTTTCTTCTCAGCAGCACCCATAGGACTTCTAGTGTGTTAGTGGCATCACACAGAGCTCCTATATTTTCTTCTCAGCAGCACCCATAGGACTTCTAGTGTGTTAGTGGCAGCAAACAGAGCTCCTATATTTTCTTCTCAGCAGCACCCATAGGACTTCTAGTGTGTTAGTGCCATCACACAGAGCTCCTATATTTTCATCTCAGAAGCACCCATAGGACTTCTAGTGTGTTAGTGGCATCACACAGAGCTCCTATATTTTCTTCTCAGCAGCACCCATAGGACTTCTAGTGTGTTAGTGGCAGCAAACAGAGCTCCTATATTTTCATCTCAGAAGCACCCATAGGACTTCTAGTGTGTTAGTGGCATCACACAGAGCTCCTATATTTTCATCTCAGAAGCACCCATAGGACTTCTAGTGTGTTAGTGGCATCACACATAGCTCCTATATTTTCTTCTCAGCAGCACCCATAGGACTTCTAGTGTGTTAGTGGCATCACACAGAGCTCCTATATTTTCATCTCAGAAGCACCCATAGGACTTCTAGTGTGTTAGTGGCATCACACAGAGCTCCTATATTTTCTTCTCAGAAGCACCCATAGGACTTCTAGTGTGTTAGTGGCAGCAAACAGAGCTCCTATATTTTCTTCTTAGCAGCACCCATAGGACTTCTAATGTGTTAGTGGCATCACACAGAGTTCCTATATTTTCATCTCAGAAGCACCCATAGGACTTCTAGTGTGTTAGTGGCATCACACAGAGCTCCTATATTTTCTTCTCAGAAGCACCCATAGGACTTCTAGTGTGTTAGTGGCAGCAAACAGAGCTCCTATATTTTCTTCTCAGCAGCACCCATAGGACTTCTAGTGTGTTAGTGGCATCACACAGAGTTCCTATATTTTCATCTCAGAAGCACCCATAGGACTTCTAGTGTGTTAGTGGCATCACACAGAGCTCCTATATTTTCTTCTCAGCAGCACCCATAGGACTTCTAGTGTGTTAGTGGCATCACACAGAGCTCCTATATTTTCATCTCAGAAGCACCCATAGGACTTCTAGTGTGTTAGTGGCATCACACAGAGCTCCTATATTTTCTTCTCAGCAGCACCCATAGGACTTCTAGTGTGTTAGTGGCAGCAAACAGAGCTCCTATATTTTCTTGTCAGCAGCACACATAGTACCTATAGTGTGTTAGTGTCAGCACCCATAGGACCTACAGTGTGTTGTGAGCACACATAGGAGTTCTATTTTTTATACTATATACACTACCGACTACAATGGCTGGAAGACCGCCAAGGAGAGGCAGAGCGTGCCGAGGCAAGAACACAGGGCAGGCAGGCTCTGTTTCTAGAGACAACAGTGCTGGCCGTGGACGTGGTCGTGCATCGTCATCAGCACGTGGCCATGGGACACGCTTGTCTTTGTTTTCGGCAGCTGGACATGTGGAGCCGCATCATGCCGAAGGCTTGGTAGAATGGATGACCAAGCCCTCCTCATCCTCCTCATCCTCTCTCACCCAGGCTCAGGGTACTGGCAGAGCAGCTGCCAACGCGTACTCAATGGCATCATCAGCCACCCCTTCCCTAGACCCACCATGTCCTCCTGAGGAGTCCCCCGAACTGTTTGAGCACAGTGTTGGGTACATGCTCCAGGAGGATGCCCAACGATTCGAAGGCTCGGATGATGATACCCAGCTTGAGGAAGTCAGTAGTGTGCGCGCAGAGAGAGGGGATGCTGAAGGACAGCAATCTGGCAGTAGTGTTCCACCAGCTGCAGCTTACTGCCAGGTTTGCTCTAGTGGTGAAGAGGGAGGGGATGATGAGGTCACTGACTCCACGTGGGTGCCTGAAGGGAGAGAGGAGGAGGAGGAGGAGGATGCAGCGTCACATGTCCAATGAGGCAGGATGCCCCCTGGAGGCCAGCTAGAGGCCAGCACAGCAACTGTACCACACCGCAGAGCTCCGCCTGTGCAGGGCGCTGCCTCTGCACGTTATCACAAAAGTTCTTTGGTGTGGGCCTTTTTTGAGACGAGTGCATCAGATCGCACCACTGCTATTTGCAATATTTGTCTCAAGCGTATCTCGCGTGGCCAAAACATCAGCCGCTTGGGCACCACAAGCATGAGCAGACATATGTCGACCTGCCATGCAGCTCGTTGGCAAGCACACATAAAAGACCCACACCAAAGAACAAAGCGGACCTCTCCTTGCTCCTCATCAGCTGGGATCTCCATCCCCACTATATCTTCAGTCCTCTCTGAAAGCTGCTCTGAGAGGACTGAAGGTGTAGAATTAGGTGTGTCACAACCAAGTACTTGCAGTACACCGACGTCCGATTGTAGCAGGCAAATTTCCCTGCCCCAGCTGCTGGACCGTCGAAAGAAGTATACTCCCAGCCATCCACATGCCCAGCGGTTGAATGCTAGCTTGGCTAAATTGCTAGCACTTCAACTGCTGCCTTTTCAGTTGATAGACTCGGCCCCCTTCCGTGAGTTTGTTCAATGTGCGGTTCCTCAGTGGCAGGTTCCCAAACGCCACTTTTTCTCACGGAAGGCGATTCCGTCTCTCTACTGGCATGTGGAAGGCAATGTCCATGCCTCGCTGGACAGGGCGGTCAGCGGTAAGGTGCATATTACCGCTGACTCATGGTCCAGCAGGCATGGACAGGGACGTTATCTTTCTTTCACGGCCCATTGGGTCACTCTATTGGCAGCTGGGAGGGATGCAGGACAAGGTGCAGTAGTGTTGGAGGTTGTTCCGCCACCACGCCTCCAAAATGCTACTACTGGTTGTGACACACCTCTCTCCTCCACCCCCTCCTCTTCTTCTTCCTCCATGTCCTCTTCGAGTGCTCTGTCCTCGGAACCAGCGGTGCTCCGTAGGCGTACAAGGGGCTACGCGAGTACGCAGGCAAAAAGATGCCATGCCGTGCTTGCGCTGGTGTGTTTGGGGGACAGGAGCCACACTGGGCCAGAGGTTCTGGCAGCTCTGCAGGGGCAGGCCGAGAGGTGGTTGACGCCACGCCAGCTTAAGCCAGGAATGGTCGTTTCTGATAATGGCACCAACCTCCTCTCCGCCCTGCGACAGGGGCAGCTCACCCATGTGCCCTGTATGGCTCACGTCCTCAACCTGGTGGTGCAGCGGTTCTTGGGCAGGTTCCCAGGCTTACAGGATGTCCTGAGGCAGGCCAGGAAAGTCTGTGTGCATTTCCGCCGATCTTATAATGCCAGTGCTCGGCTGACTGAGCTGCAAAAGGAGCTGAACCTGCCCAAGAACTGCCTAATATGTGACATGCCCACCAGGTGGAACTCAACGTTGGCCATGCTGCAGCGACTGCACACGCAGCAGAGGGCCATCAATGAGTACCTTTGCGACTACGGCACCAGGACAGGGTCAGGGGAGCTTGGCTTTTTTTCCCCACGCCAGTGGAGCATGATCAGGGATGCATGCACTGTCCTCTCACCATTTGAGGAGGCCACGAGGATGGTGAGCAGTGACAGTGCATGCATCAGTGACACTGTACCTCTTGTCCACCTGTTGGAGCATACGCTGCGTGGGATAATGGACAGGGCACTTGAGGCAGAACAGAGGCAGGAAGAGGAGGACTTCCTTGTCTCTCAAGGCCCCCTTTATCCAGACAATGTTCCTTCTGTCCCACCCATCACACAGGAAGAGGAGGAGGAGGAGGAGGAGGATTGTGTGAGCATGGAGGTGGAGCCTGGCACTCAGCATCAGCAGCAGCAGTCTTTTAGGGATGATGTACAGTCCCAACAAACCAGTGGACTTGTACGTGGCTGGGAGGAGGTGGCTGGCGATCATGTCATCCTCAGTGACCCAGAAGACTCCGGACCGAATGCCTCAGCTAACCTACGCTGCATGGCCTCCCTGATCCTGCAAAGCCTGCGGAAGGATCCTCGTGTTCTTCGGATCAAGGAGAGTGACCATTACTGGCTGGCCACTCTCCTTGATCCACGGTACAAGGGTAAGGTTGCGGACCTTATCTTGCCGTCGCAGAGGGAGCAGAGGATGAGACATCTCAGGGAGGCCTTGCAGAAAGGTCTGTGCAACGCGTTCCCAGAAACTGGGAGGTTACAAACTCCTGGTCCTGGACGACGAGTTGCTGAGGCTTCGGTCAGTAGCAGAAGGAGCGGTGGGGAAGGTGGACGTCTGACCGATGCGTTCAGACAATTTTTTAGTCCGCAGCCCCAAGGTATGATCGGTTCCAGCAACCATCGCCAGCGTCTGATATACATGGTGCAGGAATACCTAGGGGCAAGGTCAGACTTGGACACCTTTCCCACCGAAAATCCTCTGGCTTACTGGGTCCTGAGGATGGATCACTGGCCAGAGCTTGCACAGTATGCAATTGAGCTACTGGCCTGTCCTGCATCCAGCGTTCTTTCCGAACGCACATTCAGTGCTGCTGGAGGATTTGTCACCGATCATAGGGTGCGCCTGTCCACCGACTCGGTTGATCGACTGACCTTCATAAAAATGAATCAGTCTTGGATCACCACCAGCTACCAGACACCTGAAGCGGATATAACGGAATAATTTATAATGTCACATCCCTTCAAGACTGCCTATGCTGATGCTGAGTGACTGTCCTGTTATGTTCACTGACTATCCTCTTCCTCCTCCTCAATGATCCATGCCACCACACCAGTGCCTAAGGCACAATTTTTCAGCCCCTGTATAACAGGGGCGTGTAATTACAATTTTTTAAAAAGATGCTTCGCAACAGGTGTGACTGCTGTGCTCAGAGTACAGTATCTGTGAGGGGTTGCAGTGTTGTGGCACCAGCACCAGTGCCTAAGGCACAATTTTTCAGCCCCTGTTGGGGCGTGTAATTACAATTTTTAGGCAATGCTTTGCAACAGGTCTCATTGCTGTGCTCAGAGTACAGTATCTGTGAGGGGTTGCAGTGTTGTGGCACCAGCACCAGTGCCTAAGGCACAATTTTTCAGCCCCTGTATAACAGGGGCGTGTAATTACAATTTTTTAAAAAGATGCTTCGCAACAGGTGTGACTGCTGTGCTCCAAGTACAGTATCTGTGAGGGGTTGCAGTGTTGTGGCACCAGCACCAATGCCTAAGGCACAATTTTTCAGCCCCTGTTTAACAGGGGCGTGTAATTACAAATCTTGATCTAATAGTTCACAGCAGGGCCCATTCCTGCGCCCACCAAGAGTAACTATGAGGGCCTACAGTCTTGTGGCAACACCGTCCACCACCACCACCACCACCAAAGGCCCAATTTTTCTGCCCTGTTCAACAGGTGCATGCAATTACAAATCTTGATCTAATAACTCACAGCAGGGCCCATTCCTGCACCCACCAAGAGTAACTGTGAGGGCTTACAGTCTTGTGGCAACACCGTCCACCACCACCACCACCACCACCAAAGGCCCAATTTTTCTGCCCGGTTCAACAGGTGCATGCAAGTACAAATCTTGATCTATTAACTCACAGCAGGGCCCATTCCTGTGCCCACCAGTCTTGTGGCTACACCAACATCTAATAGGGCAAATTTCTGCAGAGTATATACGGCAGGCCCCTACTTTCAAACATCCAACTTACAAACGACTCCTACTTGCAAACGGCAAGAGAAAACAGGAAGTGAGAGGAAATCTACCCCTAGGAAGGAAAATTCTATCCTGTTAGATTTAATTTGGGAAAAAGGTATCTCCTCTCTACTGATGCTTTATCACCAATCCTTGTTTCAATTAAAACCCCACTTTTCCAAAAACATTTGTCATTGGGACGGAAAGTGAGGTGACATGTTCTGAACAGATGTGCAAAGACAGCAAATGTTACAGGGGTGATAACCCCTCCCTATGTTCTCCAAAAAGCTTAAAAATTGATTTTTTTGGGATGTAGCTACACTTCATAATGTACCTGTTCAGATTCTACTTAAGAACAAACCTACAGTCCATGTCTTGTTTGCACCACCTATATACTGCTGTTCAGAGTATATAGGGTTGTAGGTATAGGGTTTTATTTTGGGTGCGGGGTCCCCCTTAGTATCCATACAAGACCCAAAGGGGCTGGGGTGGGGGGGGGGGTGATGGGGTAGCCATGCCATTTTTCTCAAGGATTTTCAGCCATATGGCGGCCAGGACAAGACATGACATTAAAGCCGCAAGTGGTTTTAAATGGCTTCTTTTTTTCCTTTACAAATGTCATTTTGTGCAAGGACAGTTCTAAACACGGGAAACACATGCCACTTCACAGGCATACTTTAGACACCCCCCAGGTACCATATTTAAAGGAAAATTTCACTTTTTTTTTTTCACTTTATGCATCATTAAAATGACTGCTCCCGAAAAAACTTTAGTTTTTAAAATTTCTTTTTGCATTGATATATGTCCCCTGGGGCAGGACCCGGGTCCCCAAACCTGTTTTATGACATTAACATGCATATTGGCCGTTGTAATTAGCAATTTTGATTTCGAACGTTCGCGTCCATTATAACGAATAGGGTTCGAAAATTCGCGCGAACTTTCGGTCCGTTCGAAGGTTCTGGTGCGAACCGAACCCGGGGGTGTTCGGCTCATCCCTAGTCAGGAGGCACACTCCGCCCGCTGTAAGTGCCGCAAAATCCTGTTGGTGTAACACACCAGGAAAAAGCAGCAATACGGGCTAACTTCAGGTGTATAATGTGCAGGGGGCTTAGCAACAATGGCACTGACACTGTCCCCTGCCTATCCTTCTCTCTCCCTGCACACAAGGTTTATCAAAGTATATGACACTGACACTCTCCCTGCCTATCCTTCTCTCTCCCTGCACACAAGGTTTAGCAAAGAATATGACACTGACACTGTCCCCTGCTTATCCTTCTCTCTCCCTGCACACAAGGTTTATCAAAGTATATGACACTGACACTCTCCCTGCCTATCCTTCTCTCTCCCTACACACAAGGTTTAGCAAAGAATATGACACTGACACTCTCCCTGCCTATCATTCTCTGTCCCTACACACAAGGTTAAGCAAAGAATGGATTTGACACTGTCCCTGCCTATCCTTCACTTTCCCTGCTCCGGAACACACTACACGAGGCCGCCGCGCTGGCAGCCTTTTATAGTGTGGGGCGTGTACTAAACCCCCTCAGCTATAATTGGCCACAGGCATCCTGCCTGTGGCCAATCATTGCTCTCCTCGCTGCCGGTGCTGTGATTGGCCAAGCATGCAGGGTCACAGTGCATGCTTGGCCAATCACAGCGCCGGGATTACACTGCGATGGTGCAGTGTATTGTGGGCCGTTCGCGTCACTCGAATTTGGCGCGAACGGCCCAAATCGTTTGTTGTTCGCCAAACGCGCGAACAGCCGATGTTCGAGTCGAACATATGTTCGACTCGAACACCGAGCCCATCCATACTGATTGACATTGAAGCATTTTATGCCCCGTACACACGGTCAGAGTATTCTCCGGCAAAAAAAAAAAAAAACATCGGAATTCCGACGGAATTCTATCGGCGAAAAATAGAACATGTTCTATTTTTAAACTCCGATGGAATTAATCGGAATTACTCCAATGGGGCACACACATGGTAGGAATTTCCGATGGAAAAGGTCTGTCTGACTTTTTCCACCGAAAATTTCTATTGTGTGTACAGTACAAGGCATTAGGATACAATTCATATGTTTTTATGTATATTTATGTGTTTTTTATGTATTATCAGAATATATAATATGTGATGTCCCCTGTATGCAATTCTGAGGGAATCCTATGCGATGTGACATGGCTGGGATATTTTTATCTTTATTTTTATTATTTTATTATTTAGCGAATGTGCATCCCTAGTATAACATACCCACAGCGTAAATAATATGCAGAACAATGTGTAGAGTAATGATATATTTGTATATCCAGAGTGGACTAACCAAACATGGCCACCGCAGGGCTTTGAACCCGTAAGAAGCTCACCAACCATACCACACTAGATCACTCAGATAATCGTAATGTTCCGTTTGCACCACCCACAGCAAGTAACAGCTTGAACTTAAAAAATTGTCTGTCTTTTTAAAAAGGGGCGATGAATGATTCTGGTCTATGCCAAGATGACCGCAAATCACATCATACTGGGTTGCTAGGTTACCACACAGTATATATTTCAGGAAGTGTAGCAAGATGGAGCCGCACCTGATGACTTAGTGCTTATGAAACACGTAAGGCGAAGCTACAGCGTCATTGCGTCATTTTCTCATTTATAAAAACTGCCGCTTCTAACCTTACTGATACTACAGCCCTTCTGATACTGCCATACCAGCAGTCCAACTGTTGACCCTGTTGAGCTGAAGTGTGCTCCATTGGCTTGCACATAATACCTGCTCTAGCCTAAGCAATACCCCTATGAACTGTAATATTTCAGTTGTGCCTAACCTCGTTTGACCTATCTATGGATATCCCTACGGGGCTGCCTTGTTTACTTCGCTCATGCAATTAGTGTCTATAGAGATACCTCATTCCCGAGGGAAACACACTTGAGCTCAAGTCCCTAATGGCTCCACACAAATTGGTTGTTATCTAATATTGGTCTTGTACAAGGTTAGTAGTTCTACCTTGTGTGTAGGGAGTTCTGGCGTTCAGCCATTATTTGTTTTATGATTTTTGTTTGTTTGTCTTCAAATACACTTTATATGTCATGTGTTGTAGTTGACCTGAGTAATTCATATAACGCTGGGGGTCAGATTTTTTTGTGTAATTATATGATTGACACAAAATAATTTGATATATTGAATTAAGTTTACATTTTTGTAGTATTAACCCAATCACGACTCATTGTCACTTTAGTAACCCCTTTGGTTTCCCAGGTATTCTTCATACCAGAGTCTATTCAGTATAATGGTTATTGTGACAACACCTTAATAGGTGAGCGGTCCATGGGATATCACTACTTTGTAATTCATGCAGATGCCTAGTGCTTGTTATTTCCAAACAAACAACAATGCATGTGTAACATAATACATTCACAGAGATGCAAGAACTTGAGGGTTGAATAGAATGTGATGTTTAAGTCTTTTTACAAGCTGTTGCTTAGTATCTTATGTTGGACTAGCACATACTTTTCTAATGTTTATTTGCACAATCTCTGTACAATCTACTTTAATGTTATCAACATTTTGTAATATATGGACAAATATAAGCATTCCATTTATTTTGTAGAGAGATGTCACCACTCAAATCATGGAAATCCTTGTATCACATAGTACATTTTCTTTTGGATTTAAGAACAGCTATCATAGTGTGTAGTGTTTATAAACATTTTCTCTAATTTCCTGTTGTGTCTGAGGGGCAGGAAAATAAGGAGAATATCCCCAATTCATGAACTATAAAAGTAAGCTGTTAAAAAATTGTTATCATTATTTTCGTTTCATGAGGTCACAATTAATTCCAATGCCTCCAAAACGTATACTGTAAAGAAATCTACTGTATCAATAATTTATAATTAAATTAGAAACGTCTATTAGTAAAACACATTTACTCAACTATCAGGTTCTCTCTTTATTAAAAAGATCAAAAAGTGCGGGATGTAGGGAAATTGATAAGGACAACCCCGTCTTCTTTTAAAAAGCAATAAAGCTTAACTTGATTTTTTATTTTCTTCATTTGGGTCAATGTTGGTGTAAAGTTTACTGATTTGCTCCTCAATATTAATAACTCTGTGCATCAATATGAATAAATGTATTATAAATATGTTAATGCTCTTTTTTCAATGCTTACATCAATGTTATGCTTGTCTAATCTAATTTTAGTATAATTCCAATTCCAATTCCATTCCAATTTCTTTGCTAAACATTCTAAACATAATCAATTGCAGGTAATATTGATATTACCTGAGTAGAATTAGAGTTTACTTACACTACTGTACATCAATGCAGTATAGCTTTTAGTTTGGCTTCAGTAAATTAGTTATTGATTTAATTAGCTCCATAACACCTTGACAAATAATTATACACTGGCATAGCTCTCTTGAGTCATCTACCTTGCAAGACATGTAATAGATGTGAAGAATACATCACAGAAGACTCCATATCTAATATCTCAAACATTGAGTACACACGCATAACATGCATGATATCATTTGTCCATTTTATAACCATTTTATGCATGGATTTCATCTTGATACATATTAGTTTTTCTAATTTTTGCTCCTGCAGTACAGTGAGTCAATCTGCTTCCTCTTACAGACTGCAGTAACACTATAGCACAGAAACAGCTCAGCAAATGAGATATTGGAGAGAGCATATAATTCATTCCTTATGCCACACACCAGAGACAGAAAATTACTGTCAGAGCTCAGTGCTGCATCTTTCATCATCCTGTGGAACAAAAGGTGCAGTTATGAAAGAATGGCAGTAGGAAAAAAGACACACACAAAAAAAAGAAGAATGAACACCTTTGATCTTGAACCTGAAATGTCACACATTTGAAAAGACTTATGCTTTATTCGAACACTATAAATAGAGATCAGGTATTGAAAACCAGACTGCACAGGATGCAAAATTAGGCTATCAAGGACCTGAACCTTGTGACACAAACACAAAAAGCATTGTATGGAACAATTATTTCTGGTGATTGGAATCTAGTATATTATATTCAGTAATGACAAATAAAAGGAAATGTAATATGATGTTTACTGACCTTAGCTAGCCTTTCTCTGTAAAGATGGTCAGGTCTGGTACAGAACGGTGTGTTCAGTAATTTTAGGTTGTTAAATGAAAGTTACCATTGTAGGATAAATAAGTATTTGTGCTTTTTCAAGAAATCTGCTTTCATCTTGAGAAAGGTCTCAGCTGAGATAGAAAATGTTAAAAGGTGTATGATGTTTTTCATCCCTTGAAAGTAATTTTTAGTCCCATTTTCTTGAAGCCAAGCAATGATATGTGCCTAAAACATGAGACTCTCAAAGCTGCTTTTATTGAAAATCATAAAACAACAATAATTACATTTTGCTAATCCAAATTTTTAGGAATTCTTTTGACATACTAGTTCAATAGCATCATCTGACAATTTCTTTATATAGCTTTTCTACTTCTGTAAATTAATATGATTTTTTTCCATTTTTTAAATATTAACAATTATGTTGTAGCTTTGAACAGTGCAAAACAAATGTGGGAGATTGGCTTGTGAGCTTGCAAAATGGAGTTCTGTCAGCCAGAGAAAGACCCAGAGCGACTGCAGGACGATCCCGGACCCCACTGACACGCCAACTATCTCCTCACCTCCCATGATCTGGTGGATGTCAATGAGGAAAGCAGGGAAGATCATTTGTGTATCAAGGCTAAACTTGCAGACCTTGAAGATAGGTCCCACTGCAACAATGTTAAGTTGTGCAGCATTCTGGAAACGGTACAAATGAGTGACCCTCATATGTATGCTTGTGACATGATGTCCGCTCTACTAACAGTTGTCTCCACCATTGAGCTTACTAGGGATGAGCTTCGAGTTTGAGTCAAACTCATGTTCAACTCGAACATTGCCTGTTCGCCCGTTCGCCGAACAGCGAACAATTTGGGGTGTTCGCGGCAAATTTGAAAAGCCGCAGAACACCCTGTAAAAGTCTATGGGAGAAATCTAAAGTGCTAATTTTAAAGGCTTATATGCAAGTTATTGTCATAAAAAGTGTTTGGGGACCCGGGTCCTGCCCCAGGGGACATGTATCAATGCAAAAAAAAGTTTTAAAACAGCCATTTTTTCGGGAGCAGTGATTTTAATAATGCTTAAAGTGAAAAAATAAAAGTGAAATATTCCTTTAAATTTTGTACCTGGGGGGGTGTGTGTATAGTATGCCTGTAAAGTAGCGCTTGTTTCCCGTGCTTAGAACTGTCCCTGCACAAAATGTAATTTCCGAAGAAAAAAAAGTCATTTAAAAGTACTTGAGGCTGTAATGAATTGTCGACTCCTGGCAATACAGAGAAAAGTCATTGAAAGTCATTGATAAAAAAAAAAAAGCGTGGGGGTGCCCCCAAATGTAATTACCAGGCCCTTCAGGTCTAGTATGGATTTTAAGGGGAACTCCGCTGCAAATTAAAAAAAAATTGCATGGAGTTCCCCCCAAAATGCCATACCAGACCCTTATCCGAGCACGCAACCTGGCAGGTCGCAGGAAAAGAGGGGGGGACGAGAGAGCGCCCCCCTCCTGAACCGTACCAGGCCACATGCCCTCAACATGGGAAGGATGTTTTGGGGTCTGGACCCCAAAGCACCATGTCCCCATGTTGATGGGGACACGGGCCTCATCCCCACAACCCTTGCCCAGTGGTTGTGGGGGTCTGCAGGCGGGGGGCTTATCGGTATCTGGAAGACCCCGTTAACAAAGGGGACCCCCAGATCCTGGCCCCCCTCTGTGAATTGGTAAGTGGTACATTGTACCCCTACCATTTCACAAAGAAAGTGTAAAAAATTGTAAATAAACACACAGACACAGTTGGGATAAGTCCTTTATTAAAAACAACAAAATAAAAATAAAAAAAATATTCCAGCGGTGGTAATCCACTCTCGATCTCCACTCGAGTGATGTCGGTATCCAACGACGGATGATCTGCAGGCTCCAGCGATGATGTCTAGCGAGAAACAGCACACGGCCCTGTCTCCACCGGAGAAACCCCGGGAATGACATTGCAGCAGCCTGACAGGTCTTATGTAGCTGAGGACGGGGCCACCCGTCACGTGACCCCATCCCCCTCTGAAGCAAGGGGAAACCCGGGCTTTCCCAGTGATGTGATGGGTGACCCCGCCCCCCTCTGATGTAACGCAGGTTTCCCTACAGCCTGCCAGGTTGCGTGCTCGGATAAGGGTCTGGTATGGATTTTTGAGGGGAACTCCACACCATTTTCTTTTAAATTTGGCGCGGAGTTCCCCTTAAAATTCATACCAGACCTGAAGGGTCTGGTATGGATATTTGGGGGGAACCCCACTTCATTTTTTTTATTTGGTGCAGGGTTACCCTTAATATCCATACCAGACTTGAAGGGCCTAGTAATTGAATTTTGGGGGACCCCCCACGCATTTTTTTTATTTTTATCAATGACTTTCAATGACTTTTTTCTGTATTGCCGGGAGCCGACAATTCATTACAGCCGCAAGTACTTTTAAATGACTTTTTTTCCTTCAGAAATGACGTTTTGTGCAGGGACAGTTCTAAGCATGGGAAACAAGCGCTACTTTACAGGCATACTATACACACCCCCAGGTACAAAATTTAAAGGAATATTTCACTTTTATTGTTTCACTTTAAGCACTATTAAAATCACTGATTCCGAAAAAACTGCCATTTTTAAAACTATTCTTTGCATTGATACATGTCCCCTAAGGCAGGACCCGGGTCCCCAAATACTTTTTTTTTTTTTCACAATCAAAGTTTTTTATTGAAGCTTGATACAGATAACAGGTAATAAAAAAGAAGCATTCATATCACAAAAAATGTAAACATCCAGGGCTTAATCATTATCAAGCTCGGAAAATGACAAAGGCGTAATATGAAATAAGTATATGCTGAACATAAATTTAAGAAAATGTGGCGGGAAGAAATGGGGTGGGTAAGAGGGTGAGGAAAAGAGTGTAAGAAAGGGAAGGGTGGGGGGGTGAGGGGTAGTAGCAGGATAAGTAGAGCATGAAGATACAGGTTATACAGATACATTAACAGATTGTCTCAAATACATATTCAGTATATTATAAGTTAGTCTCAGCAAGTGTGGACTTCACCGTCAGTCTATATTACATAATGTAGGAAGTGAGGAGTTATGCATTAAGCAGCTGGAATTCAGGGGAGTACGAGAATAAAACCCAAGTTTGCCAGATTTCATTAAAGTTGTCGCTAATCTCTCTTTTCATGGCTGCAATTTCTTCCATTTTGTGTATATGTTCTACTCTATCCAACCAATCTCTGATTTTTGGTATCCGTTTGGTTTTCCAATGAAGGGGGATAAGTGTTTTTGCCGCAAGGAGAAGATGTCTAGTGAGAGATCCCAAACACTTTTTATGACAATAACGTGCATATAAGCTTTTAAAATTAGCACTTTCGATTTTTCATGTTCGCGTCCCATAGACTTTAACGGTGTTCGGATGTTCGAACAAATTTATTGCCTGTTCGCATGTTCTGATACAAACCAAATTGGGGGGTGCTCATCCCTAGAGCTTACCATCAATCCCATTCACTGTATCCCCAAACCTGAACATCTGGTAAGATAATGTACAAATGACACATGAGGCATAAACCATAAACCATAAACCAAGAATCTTCTCCTTTGCAGATTGTCTAACTGTGAGTCCATTAGGATTTTATTCCCCTATTCGCGTAAGACAAAAATCTCCTGCACTCTCGGTGTATCGTCAAAACACGGGTGGTGTGGTTCCGTCTAGAGGCAAAGTCTAAAATCTTGCAGCCCTCCTCAGAACAATGTGCACCTCCGTTTCTATGTGTGTGGTCGTGTGTTGAGGGCTTTTCAACTGGTTCAGTCCTTTGACCTAGTGGTGTATATATATGGATTTGGCTCTGGCTCAGTAATTCCTGTATTATAGGTCTGGCATAGGAATATCTGCTCTCCCCGTTTTTGGCCATTAGAGGGAGTAACGCTGTTGCGCTGAGTACACAATAGTATCTATAGTCTGGGGATTAGCAGGGGGAGGTCTCTATATGGACCGGAAGTGACGGGTGGAACGCAAAAACACCCGCCCTTCCTGGTGCTGCTGTTGGATATGGACGGCTATGGAGGAAGCGGATATGACGTCTCGGCTTTACCGGAAGTGCGGGCTGGAACGCAAGAGCCACCCGCACTTCCGGGTTGCGAGACGGCGGGTGCCCCTGTTGGTTTGCGGGATGCATGCATTCAGCTGCCGTGTGCATTGTGCCATGAGGAGCGGATCCTCCTTTGGGGTAAGAGGGAGAATTGCATATATTTATATATATGTGTATATGTGTTTTCTCGTTCCTGCTGTCTTTGCCCATGCTGGTGTCCCTCCCAGCGTGAAACCCCCCATTCTTGGGGAGCTCTGGTTTTGGGTAGCTGTGCCTGTTTGTGATGTGTGCCAGTGTGGCTGTGGTCGGCACTTTTATAGAGCGGACTGCTACACTGGTAGGTGGCATCAATAGAGGTTGGTGTTATGGTGCCCTCTCTCCTCTCCCCCCTCTTTTCCCTCCCCTCCCCCCCTCCTTTCCCCTCCCCTCCCCTTCCCCAGGTACCAAGATCTACCATTGGGCTGCCTCCCATGGGGTGGGCTGGCCTAAGCCCCGTCCCTATGGATGGGGCAAGCCAGCACCAAGGGGTGGGGTTTAGCTAATTACGGGTCACCTGAGCTAGGGTCTCTTGCACATGTGCACACACATATATAATGGAGGGTTTGTGAGAGCTATCACGGACCACCTAGGCTCTGAGGAAAGGGGTGCGCCCCAGAAACGCGTCAGCCATCTGGATGTTTTGGGGTATCGTCCGACCCTCTCTGTTGTTGAGTCCAGTCGGTGGATGCCAAGAATTTTAGCCCTTTTGCCCGATAAGCTTGTACCTAAGCTTTGTCTGTGAGTAGGACTATTTCTTTTTATTCATATTTTAATAAACCTTTAAGTGGTAATGCACTAGGTCAGTGCGCCCTCCTTTTTTCTTTCTTTTCCTATTCCCCTATCCGCACCATTCGCACAATCTTGTCCATTAATGCCAGGTGTTTAAATCACCCTGCCAAATACAATTCCTTATGAAAAACAGCTCACATTCACCAATGTGACATCTTATGTGTCCAAGAGTCATATTTTTGCCAAAATGTATCCCCTTCATGTTAAAACAAAAATTTTCCTCACGTCTTTAACCCCTTCCCACCCATGCTATAGCTGAAAGACGGCTACAGCGTGGGCCTTAATTGCCAGGAGGGCGTCCATGTACGTCCTCCTGTGCTCCCGGCGCGCTCTGTAATCAGTGAGTCAAGGAGACTCATTAAGGGGCTGATCCTGACCCCTTACCACATGATCAGCTGTCACGTGATATAAACAGAGCCTGTAATCAGCTCGTTTTTCTCCTCATGCTGACAGCATGAAGAGAACCCCCCCCAATCACTGGCTGCTGTCAGAGGGACATCGGTCCCTCTCTCAGAGAGCCACTGCCGCCTCATCTGTGTCCGCCAGTGCCACCTATCAGTGCTGCCTATAAGTGACCACCATTGCAACCTATCAGTGCCGATCATTTCTGCCAATCAGTGCCTCATAATCAGTGCTGTCTATCAGTGTTACCTACCAGTGCCTATCAGTGCCACCCATCAATGCCACCTATCAGTGCTACCTATCAGTACCACCTATTAGTGCCCTTCAGTGCTGCCCATCAGTGCCCATCAATGCCACCTATCAGTGTCCACCAGTGCTCCAAAAAAACAGTAAAATGCCTGAATCCAGCTGGGGAGAATAGCAAGTGTGCTGATGGGTTGATTCGTCCGGAGGGACGGGATCCTCCTGTTAAACAAAACGACTAATAGAAAAAGGCTGGAGATGTTGAGACAAGAGGTGTCACAATGGTACTGAAGTGAGCCCACAGGCGAGCAGGTGACACGGGATCCCCCAGGGCGTGGAATCTAAGGGCCAGCCGGTATTCCGCCAGGGACCCCCTCACAAGGGTTTGGGCTTAGCTGCGTGCTGACCCCAGGTCACGACCCCCAGGTTCACCCTGCTCACGAGGAGAGTACCAGAAGACACAGAGGGATGGATGGATGGATAAAGCAAAAGGAGAGCCCGATATCGAGCCAAGGTCGGGGCAGGCAGCAGACAGCGTAAACAGGAGGACTAGCCGATTCGGTACACAAGAAGTCTGGTTAAGAAGGTTACAGGCAGGGAGCTCTGAAACAAGTGTTGCTCAAGCAACCAGAAACTGGTCTGAGTGCAATTTAAAAAGCGAGGCACATGGGAGGCTGGACAGGAAGTAGCAGGAAGGAAGAATATATTAAGCCACAGGTGAAGCCGGCAACACCCATAGTTGCAGAGTGCAGCCAGAGCTGAACACAAGCTAGTGGAACAACAGGTGCCAGCCGACCTACAGCAGTATAGGTAAGACACAGATCAGCTCCGCAGCTGATCTGTGACAGTACCCCCCTCTTATGAGGTCCCCCTACATGTCTGGGGGCTGGCTTGGAGGGAAATTTCCGATGGAATCTGGTCACCAAGCGTGGGGCTGAGACATCTGCAGCAGGAACCCAAGACCTCTCCTCCGGGCCGTAGCCCTTCCAATCAATCAGATAGAGTAGCTTCCCTCTGGAGTATTTGGAGTCCAATATATATTTAATCTCATACTGATCCGTGGTATCGGCCACAGGAGTGGGGCGAGAAGAAGGGCGAGAGAAGTGATTGAGGACCAGTGGCCTGAGCAGAGAAACATGAAAGGCATTGGGGATCCTGAGATGAGAGGGCAGACGGAGCTTGAACACAACTGGATTGATCTGACGGAGAATGGGAATGGGACCAATGAAGCAAGGGGCAAATTTAATTGAGGGCACCCGGAGTCGGATGTGCTTGGTAGAGAGCCAGACTCTATCGCCAGGTAGGAACTTAGGAGCCGGACGGCGATGACGATCTGCTGCCGTTTTATGTCTGGAAGCAGCCAGATGAAGATTCTTAGAAACTTCTGCCCAGATAGAGTTGAAGGTCCTTTGGGTTACAGCTGCTGCTGGCACAAGGGGAGAAATAGGAACAGGGAAGGGAACAGATGGATGCTGCCCATAAACGGTGAAGAAGGGAGATTTTCCAGAACTGGCATTGGAGTGTTGGTTTAAGGCAAACTCTGCCCAGGGCAAAAGGTCCACCCAGTCATCTTGGTGGGCTGAGATGAAGGCACGGAGAAAACGTTCTACATTTTGATTGACACGTTCCGTTTGCCCATTGGACTGGGGATGAAAGGCAGAAGAAAAATCCAATTTAATCCCAAAGGATTTGGCCAAGGCTCTCCAAAACCGAGCAGTAAATTGAACTCCTCTGTCAGAGACGATATGTGAAGGCATCCCATGAAGACGAAAGATCTCCTTGATGAAAGTTGTGGCAAGACTGGGAGCAGAAGGTAGGCCTGGGAGAGGGATCTTGGAGAACCAATCCACCACTACCCAGATGACTGTGGAACCTGTTGAGAGGGGCAAATCCGAGATAAAAATCCATGGAAATACAGCGCCAAGGTATATCGGGAACTGGTAAGGGCAGAAGCAACTCGGCTGGGGCGGATGTGGAAGACTTGGATAGTACACAAACCGTACAAGCTTGAATGTACTCTTTGACATCCTCACGAAGAGAGGGCCACCAGTAATGATGCTGAAGGAGGTCACAAGTACGAGGTATACCAGGATGTCCAGAGAACTTGGAGTCATGAGCCCACGCAAGGAGTTTGGGACGAAGTGCAGGAACTACAAAAGTTTTACCTGGGGGAGGCAGTGTAGACCGGAGCTGAGTAGTGGCTAGAATTCTATGCGGAGGGATGATGGGACCAGGATCCAGGTGATTCTCAGAATCATTGACATCGAAGGACCTGGACAAGGCATCGGCACAAAGGTTTTTGGCACCAGGACGAAAGGTAATATTGAAGTTGGAGTGGGTGAAAAAGAGGGCCCAGCGAGCTTGGCGTGGGTTCAAGCGTTTTGCGGACTGTAAATACTGCAGGTTTTTATGATCAGTATAGATGGTAATGCAATGGGGAGAACCCTCTAGAAGATGTCGCCATTCTTGAAGAGCTAGTTTAATAGCCAGTAGCTCACGGTCCCCAATGGTATAGTTATTTTCCGCATCAGAAAACTTCTTGGAAAAGAATCCGCAAGGCTGAGACTTGCCCTTCTGAGCTTGGAGTAGGACGGCACCGACTCCTACTGAGGAGGCATCAACTTCCATAGAAAAGGGTTTTGTAATGTCCGGACGTAGGAGAATTAGGGCGGAGAGGAAGGTTGCCTTGAGTTTGTGGAAAACATCAATGGCTTCAGGGGACCAGAGCCGGGCATTGACACCCTTGCGGGTGAGAGATGTAATAGGGGCCACCAAGGTGGAGTAATTACGAATGAATTTGCGATAGTAATTGGTGAAGCCCAAAAAGCGTTGGGTGGCTTTAAGACCAGAGGGCTGGGGCCACTCAGAGATGGCCCGAAGTTTGGCTGGGTCCATGAGGAGGCCCTGTGATGAGATTATGTAGCCCAGAAATGGAACTTGTGTTTGTTCAAATAGGCACTTCTCCAATTTAGCATATAGCCAATTGTCCCGTAGACGCTGTAGCACAGCTTTCACATGGAGACGATGGGTGAGTAAGTCTGGTGAGAAAATAAGAATATCATCCAGATATACAAAAACACATACATACAGAAGGTCGTGGAAGATCTCATTAACCAAATTTTTGGAAGACAGCTGGGGCATTGCATAAGCCAAAGGGCATTACAAGATATTCATAATGTCCGTCCCTGGTGTTAAAGGCGGTCTTCCACTCGTCTCCTTCCGGGATTCTTATTAAATTGTAGGCCCCTCTAAGATCCAATTTGGTAAAAACATGAGAACCTTGCAGTCTGTCAAAGAGTTCCGAAATTAAAGGAAGAGGGTATCGGTTCTTCACGGTGATGGCGTTAAGGCCCCTGTAGTCGATGGATGGACAGAGTGAACCATCTTTTTTCCCTACAAAGAAAAACCCGGCTCCGGCAGGTGAGTTGGATTTCCTGATGAAACCCTTTTGCAGGTTTTCCTGAATGTATTCAGACATGGCTTGTGTCTCTGGGATAGATAGAGGGTAGACTCTGCCTCGGGGAGGAGAGGTCCCTGGTAACAGATCAATGGAGCAGTCATAGTCTCTGTGAGAAGGAAGGCGATCAGCGGGCTTTTTGCAGAAAACATCTCGGAAGGACTGATATTGGGAAGGCAACATGGGAGTTGTGGAGGTTTCAGCCAGAGGAATGGAAGGCAGTGGTATTACCTTGGAAACGCATTGTTGCTGACACTGAGGACCCCAAGCCAATACTTGTCCAGAGTTCCAATCAAGATGCGGGGAGTGTATCTGCAACCATGGAAGACCCAGAATGATGGGACTGGAGGATTTAGGCAGAATTAGTAAAGAGATTTCCTCACCATGCAAAACCCCAATGCGTAACGCCATAGGAGGGGTTTTAAACCAGATGGGGCTCATTGGCAAGAAGGAGCCATCTACTGCAGTCACGGAGAGGGGTATAGCCAGGGCAACAAAGGGAATGCCCAACTCAGAAGACAAAGATTGCGCAATGAAATTCCCGGCTGCTCCAGAGTCCACATATGCAGAGAGTTGATAGGCATTTTCAGCCCAGTGGATAGACACGGGTAGGGTGAAACGAGAGAGGCTGACAGAATTAAAGGAACGGTCTAGATCAATGGTCATCAACCCTGTCCTCAGGGCCCACTAACAGGCCAGGTTTTATGTATTACCTTGGGGAGATGCAGACTAGAATACTGCAATCAGTGAGCAGCAAATGATATCACCTGTGATGTATTTCAGTTATCTTGAAAACCTGGCCTGTTAGTGGGCCCTGAGGACAGGGTTGATGACCACTGGTCTAGATCACCTCTCTCCGAGTGACCTAGACCCTGGAGTTTCCCGGATGGACTGGACAGGAGTTCAAGAGATGTCCTTTATCGCCGCAATAAAGGCACAAGCCCAAACCCATGCGCCGGGCACGTTCCTCTGGAGAGAGGCGAGTTCACCCAAGCTGCATAGGTTCTTCCAACGTTTGAGAGGTTGAAGACGGAGAGGGTTCCACAAGTCTTTGGAGTGCCTGTGCTGGACGGCTAGCAGGGGGTGACTGGATCTGGATCTCTCCAGGGCCCGCTCCTGGAAACAAATGTCTATTTGAACGCTTAATGCGATTAAATCCTCCAATGTGGTAGGAATGGTGCGTCCAGCGAGTTCATCCTTTACACGCTCAGATAGGCCTTGCCAGAAGGTAGCGGAAAGAGCCTCATTATTCCATTTGAGTTCAGCGGCCAGCGTTCGGAATTGAACTGCGTATTGACCGACTGTCATTCCTTGCTGACGGAGACGAAGGAGGGCCCCAGCAGCAGAAGACACTCTGCCGGGCTCATCAAAAGTTTTCCAGAAAGCATCCAAAAAGGCCTGGAGATCGGAGGTGATAGAATCGTGTTGTTCCCAGAGTGGGGAGGCCCAAGCTAGGGCATCACCAGAAAGTAGAGAGATGATATATGCAACTTTGGTGCGATCAGATGGAAAATGGTGGCTGGAAAGTTCAAAGTGGATGGAACACTGATTAATGAAGCCACGACAAGCCTTAGGGTCACCAGAAAAACAAGGTGGTGGTGGCAGATGCAAGAAGGGGTTGCCTGGAGAGGCAGGTAACACGGGAGCAGATGAGGCAGAAGCAGGAGCCGAAGGAGCTGAAGTTGCAGCGACTTACAGGCGATCCAGGCGGGAGGCAAGATCCTGTAGAAACAGCATTATTTGCTCTTGATTTGCTTGCTGGGAGTTAAGTCGCTGAACTAGATGTTGCATCTGGTCCTCAGTCAGTGGCCGACTCTCTGAGGAGCTCATGACTTGAGCAAACTGTCACAATGGTACTGAAGTGAGCCCACAGGCGAGCAGGTGACACGGGATCCCCCAGGGCGTGGAATGTAAGGGCCAGCCGGTATTCCGCCAGGGACCCCCTCACGAGGGTTTGGGCTTAGCTGCGTGCTGACCCCAGGTCACGACCCCCAGGTTCACCCTGCTCGCGAGGAGAGTACCAGAAGACACAGAGGGATGGATGGATGGATAAAGCAAAAGGAGAGCCGGATATCGAGCCAAGGTCGGGCGGGCAGCAGACAGCGTAAACAGGAGGACTAGCCGATTCGGTACACAAGAAGTCTGGTTAAGTAGGTTACAGGCAGGGAGCTCTGAAACAAGTGTTGCTCAAGCAACCAGAAACTGGTCTGAGTAAATAGTGAGGCACATGGGAGGCTGGACAGGAAGTAGCAGGAAGGAAGAATATATTAAGCCACAGGTGAAGCCGGCGACACCCATAGCTGCAGAGTGCAGCCAGAGCTGAACACAAGCTAGTGGAACAACAGGTGCCAGCCGACCTACAGCAGTATAGGTAAGACACAGATCAGCTCCGCAGCTGATCTGTGACAAGAGGTCCCAACAGAAAATGTATAGGTGAATCACCACAAAAAACCATCAGCTAAATGCAAAAAACTTTATTATGGAATGCAAAAGTATCAAATAACAACTCTTTCCAGGGTGGTATCAAAGTCCACAAAGGAAGAGAGGTTCCTCCAGGGCATAAGAAACAATAAAAACATACATGGTATTGCACAGTACAATGTTGTGTGTATAAAAAATCGGAGTTGGATCTAGAATCCACCCACCCTTACAACTGAAATAAATCTATCCCCTATAGTCCGGACATTATTGAGTCTAGAGGTGTGACAGTGATATTTGGGTCACCAAATTAGCGATAAATACTGAATAGATACACATCCGAGTGGCTCTGACTGTGATAGATACTAGTAAATTCCCATAGGGACTGATCTGAAACACTTATGCCGTGTACACACGACTGTTTTTCTCGTCGAGAAAAATTTAATTTTTTCCTTTTGACGAGAAAAACGATCGTCTGTGGGCATTTTGTCATTTTTCCCGACGGGAAAAACGGAATTAAAAACGACGAGAAAAATTAGAACATGCTCTAATTTTTCTCGTCGTTTTTCTCGACATTTTTTTCCGCGGCAGTTTTCCCATAGGAGCCCACAGATGGTCGTTTTTCTCGACAAGAGAAAGAATGACGTGAAAAACGACCGTGTGTGGGGAACAAGCCGTTCCCTAGTTTTTAATGTCATTATTCACGGCGGTTTTTTAACCGCCGTGAATAATGATCGTGTGTACGCGGCATTAGTAGCAGCAGATATATTAAACGGATGCTGACAGATGGCAAGTTTGGTGCATGAGCTTGTTGCATGGAAAGTCAAATGATAGAATATCAATAGAATGTGACATCCTCTGCTGACTGGTGACTGGACATGAAAAAATCCTGAACATGTACCAACAGTCCTAAAGATGGCAGCACAACAGTCTCTATGAGCTCCCTGCAATATTTGGTATCTCAATAGATAAAGTCCTTGGTTTAGCAGGGCTTTTAAAAGGTTCAAGGGAAGCACTGTGTATTGATAATCAAATTCAGCTTACCCATCCTATTATCCAGAGCCAAGAGACTTGAAATCTGAGCCCCGTGTGTTGTCCTTAATGATGGAGCAATCCAGGGGAACTTCCAGCGACCTCCACATTCAGTGCAGTCCAGATGGATAGGTCTAGCTGGTGACGTGAAGCCATTCACACTGTCTGTACATGCCACATGCCCAGAATCAACAGAACTGGCTGGCACGCTCTGAGCCCCGAGCCCAACTAGTACAGATAGTCTCTTGGCTCTGGATAATAGGATGGGTAAGCTTAATTTGATTATCAATACACAGTGCTTCCCTTGAACCTTTTAAAAGCCCTGCTAAATCAAGGACTTTATCTACTGGAAGAAGAAGTTGGAAGAAAAGAAAATACATTAATAAAGGAATTGTCAAAAACCGGCTCTTGTCATTTTTTACATTTTTTACACTTTCTTTGTGAAATGGTAGGGGTACATTTGTACCCCATTACCATTTCACACAGGGGGGGCCGGGATCTGGGGGTCCCCTTTGTTAAAGGGGTCTTCCAGATTCCGATAAGCCCCCCGCCCGCAGACCCCCACAACCACCGGGCAAGGGTTGTGGGGATGAGGTCCTTGTCCCCATCAACATGGGGACATCCTCCCCATGTTGAGGGCATGTGGCCTGGTACGGTCCAGGAGGGAGGGGGGGCCGCTCTCTCGTCCCCCCCTCTTCCCCTGTGGCCGGCCAGGTTATGTGCTCGGATAAGGGTCTGGTATGGATTTTTGGGGGACTCCACGGCATTTTTTTTTTATTTGGGGTGGAGTTCCCCTTAAAATCCATGCCAGATCTAAAGGGCCTGGTATGGATATTTTAAAAAAAAATTTGCAGCGGGGTTCCCGTTAATATCCATTCCAGACCTCAAGGGCCTGGTAATGGAATTTGGGGAACCCCCACGCTTTTTTTTTTGTTTTTATCAATGACTTTCAATGAATTTTCTCTATATTGCTGACAATTCATTATAGCCGCGGCTGCTTTTAAATGCCTTTTTTTCCTTTAGAAATTACATTTTGCAGGCGCACTGGGAAGTTCAGAGCTGCGCCTGTTCAACTTATGCAAATTAGTTTACGTGACTTGACATTTACTAAGATTTTGCCGGCACAGTGTCTTGGCGCGTTTGAACCATTGAAATTCCCGCGCTGAGCTCAAAAAAACCTCCCGCAGCTCGAATCGTACTTGCGGCGCAGCGGGCTGGTTTTGAAAAAGTTACTTTCTCACTCTATTTTGGCCATGTTTGTTATTTGGGCAGGTGTCCCTACACTTCCTCACATCACCCCACATCACCCCCATTATATTCTCACTTCCAGCTTCTTTATATTTAGTGTTTAACATGCCGTGCGCCATGTCCATAGTGGCTCACTGAGCGCCTCCTCCCGTCCGCCGACAACACTATAGTAAATGGCAAATAGGGCTGCGCTACCGGCGCTAATGTTTTGTAAATACCAAAACAGTCATTGCGCACGCAGATGTGCCAATACTCATGGCGCAAACGTTTCGTAAATCAGCCCCTAAGTGTTTTAGATCAGTCCCTATGGGAATTTACTAGTATCTATCGCAGTCAGAGCAACTCGGATGTGTATCTATTCAGTATTTATCGCTAGTTTGTAGTGTTGAGTAGTGTTGAGCGAACCCGAACTGTAAAGTTCGGGTCCGTACCGAACTTTAACTTTTTCCCGAACCCGGACTTTGCCCAAAAGTCTGGGTTCGGGTTCGGCAATCTAATTACGCATTTAGAAATGCTTCAGGGGCCAGCCAATCACCTTTTGATTAGCTGGTGTGCCCTTAGAGGCCATCATAGCCATGCCTACTAATGGCATGGCTGTGATTGGTCAGTGCAACATGTGACCCAGCTTCTATATAAGCTAGAGGCACACATGTCACTCTGCTTCAGAATAGATAGGGAGAGGATCTAGTCTGCTGCTGCTGCTTTTAGGGAGAGATAGAAAAATAGATGAGGTAGTCCTGATTCTACAATCTGAGGGAAAAGATAGAGAGATAGTGTAGTGTAGGGCCAGGTTCCTGTGTTGGTGCTTTCAGGGAGAGAGAATATTATATAGGAGTCCAGATTCAGAGATTAAAATCAGCGATCTGCATAGGTTTAACTATTTGTGTTGCAGTGCAGTCTTTTTACACTGCCATGAGCCCAGTGTCAGAGAAAATCTAACTTTTAGGGGAAAAAAAAGGCACTTTATTGTGCTCTTTTCCAAAAGACCCATAGGGCAAAAAAAAAAAAAAAAAAGCATTTTATTTTGCTCGTGCAAAAAAAGACCCGTTTAGGGAAAAAAAAAAAAAAAAAATTGCACTTTAATGTACGCTTGCAAAAAGAGCCATTCAGGGGCACAAAAAATAGTTTGCAGTGTGTTTTTTTTTTTGAATAGCATTTTCTGCAGTTCTGTAGCTGTGCGATTCAGCGGTTACGTACTGTGGGTGTGTTCTGCTCTTCCAAAAAACGCAGTTTAGGGGCACAAAAAATCGTTTGCAGTGTGTTATACATATTTGGAGGTGTGTGAAATAAACAATTTCTATATAGTTTTCTCCTACTGTGCTATACTAAAAAAACAAAATTTTTTTTGAATAGCATTTTCTGCAGTTCTGTAGCTGTGCGATTCAGCGGTTACGTACTGTGGGTGTGTTCTGCTCTTCCAAAAAACGCCGTTTAGGGGCACAAAAAATAGTTTGCAGTGTGTTATACATATTTGGAGGTGTGTGAAATAAACAATTTCTATATAGTTTTCTCCTACTGTGCTATACTAAAAAAACAACATTTTTTTTGAATAGCATTTTCTGCAGTTCTGTAGCTGTGCGATTCAGCGGTTACGTACTGTGGGTGTGTTCTGCTCTTCCAAAAAACGCCGTTTAGGGGCACAAAAAATAGTTTGCAGTGTGTTATACATATTTGGAGGTGTGTGAAATAAACAATTTCTATATAGTTTTCTCCTACTGTGCTATACTAAAAAAAAAACATTTTTTTTGAATAGCATTTTCTGCAGTTCTGTAGCTGTGCGATTCAGCGGTTACGTACTGTGGGTGTGTTCTGCTCTTCCAAAAAACGCCGTTTAGGGGCACAAAAAATAGTTTGCAGTGTGTTATACATATTTGGAGGTGTGTGAAATAAACAATTTCTATATAGTTTTCTCCTACTGTGCTATACTAAAAAAACAATTTTTTTTTGGAATAGCATTTTCTGCAGTTCTGTAGCTGTGCGATTCAGCGGTTACGTACTGTGGGTGTGTTCTGCTCTTCCAAAAAACGCCGTTTAGGCGCACAAAAAATAGTTTGCAGTGTGTTATACATATTTGGAGGTGTGTGAAATAAATAATTTCTATATAGTTTTCTCCTTCTGTGCTATACTAAAAAAACAACATTTTTTTTTTGAATAGCATTTTCTGCAGTTCTGTAGCTGTGTGATTCAGCGGTTACGTACTGTGGGTGTGTTCTGCTCTTCCAAAAACACCCATTTAGGGCAAGATCCTAAATTTGGAAAATATGAGGAGAAGGTCAAATGGACGTGGTGGCCCCGGTCGTGGTGCTGCTGGTGGAGCTCCTGTTGCAGGGAGAGGACGTGGTGGATCTGTGCCAGATACACGCACAAGTGAAACACCTTCCTCAGGTGCGAGTAGGCGACCGAGCCTGCGGCAGTATTTTGTCGCGCCTAATGAGGCTGTACGAATGTTTAGGCCAGGACAAGTACAGGCAATAGTAGATTGGGTTGCTGACAGTGCCTCGGGTTCCTTCACATTGTCTCCCACCCACTCTTCTGATGAAAGAACAGAGTTGGCACCTGAAACCCATGTCCATCAGTCTTTCACCTCACCCCCTTGCAAATCAGCCAAGCAGTCTGAGCCCCAAATCATGCAGCAGTCTCTTCTGCTTTTCGATGACTCTGTTAGCAGGGTTTCCCAGGGCCATCCACCTAGCCCTGCCCCAGAAGTGGAAGAGATTGAGTGCACCGATGCCCAACCACTTATGTTTCATGATGAGTACATGGGAGGACCATCGCAGTACGTCTCGGATGATGACGAAACACAGGTGCCAACTGCTGTTGCTTTCGCAATTGTGCAGACAGACAAGGAGGGCAGGGGTGAAGACTGGGTGGAAGATGATGTGGAGGACGATGAGGTCCTCGACCCCACATGGAATCAACGTTATGCAGGTGACCAGTGTAGTTTGGAGGAAGAGGCGGTGGTCGCACAGAGCCACCAGCACAGCAGAAGAGGGAGCAGGGTGCAAAAGCGGAGCGTCTGTCAGCTAGACAGTATGTCTGCTACTGCCCAACGCAGCAAGGGACCGAGCACACCAAAGCCAGGTCCAAGGAGTTCCCTAGCGTGGCAGTTCTTCACACAATGTGCTGATGACAACACACGAGTGGTTTGCAGGCTGTGCAATCATAGGCTGAAGCGAGGCATAAACGTTCTCAACCTGAGCACAACCTGCATGACCAGGCATCTAAGTGCAAAGCACGAGCTGCAGTGGAGTAGACACCTCAAAAACCAAGAAAGGTCTCTGGCTCCTCCTGCTTCCTCTTCTGCTGCAGTCTCGGCCTCTTCATCCACCTCTGTAGTGACAGTGGCACCTGCCACCCCGCAAACAGAGGATCTGCCAGCAACACTACCACCTGGGTCACCAACCATCTCCACAATGTCCCATGGAAGCGTTCAGCTCTCTATCTCCCAAACATTGGAGCGGAAGAGGAAGTACCCCCCTAGCCACCCGCGATCCCTGGCCCTGAATGCCAGCATTTCAAAACTCCTGGCCTTTGAAATGCTGTCATTCCGTCTGGTGGAGACGCAGAGTTTTAAAAGCCTGATGGCATTGGCTGTCCCACAGTACGTCGTGCCCAGCCGCCACTATTTTTCCAGGCGAGCCATCCCTTCCCTGCACAACCAAGTGGGGGACAAAATCAGGTGTGCACTGCGCAACGCCATCTGTGGCAAGGTCCACCTAACTACGGATGCGTGGACCAGTAAGCACGGTCAGGGACGTTATATCTCCCTAACAGCACACTGGGTAAATGCAGTGGCGGCTGGGCCTGAGGCAGATAGCAGTTTGGCGCATGTCCTCCCACCACCGAGGATTGCAGGGCGCTTCAGTTTGCCTCCTGTTGCTAACTCCTCCTACTCCGCTTCCTCATCCTCTACCGCCTCCTCATCCGGTCAGCGTAACACCTTCACCACCAACTTCAGCACAGCCAGGGGTAAACGACAGCAGGCAGTTTTAAAACGTTCCTGTTTGGGGGAAAAACCCCACACCGCGCACGAGTTGTGGAGGGACATGGAACAACAGACCAATGAGTGGTTGCTGTCAGTGAGCCTCAAGCCCGGCCTGGTGGTGTGCGATAATGGGCGATATCTTGTAGCAGCTCTGGGCCTAGCCGGTTTGACGCACATCCCTTGCCTGGCGCATGTGCTGAACTTGGTGGTCCAGAGGTTCCTTAAAAATTACCCCAATATGCCAGAGCTGCTGCGGCTGTGTGTGCGCACTTTCGGCATTCTCACCCTGCTGCTGCTCGCCTGTCAGCGCTGCAGCGTAACTTCGGCCTTCCCGCTCACCGCCTCATATGTGACGTGCCCACAAGGTGGAACTCCACCTTGCACATGCTGGCCAGACTGTGCGAGCAGCAGCAGGCGATAGTGGAGTTTCAGCTGCAGCAATCACGCGTGAGTCGCTCTGCGGAACAGCACCACTTCACCACCAATAACTGGGCCTCCATGCGAGACCTGTGTGCCTTGTTGCGCTGTTTTGAGTACTCCACCAACATGTCCAGTGCCAATGACGCCGTTCTTAGCGTTACTATCCCAGTTCTATGCCTCCTTGAAAAAACGCTTCGGGCGATGATGGAAGAGGATGTGGCACAGGAGGATGAGGAGGAGGAGGAGGAAGCGGGATCATTTCAAAGGCTTTCAGGGCAGTCTTTCACAAGTGGCTATGAGGGTGGGTTCCTGCACCAACAAACGCCAGGTACACAATTGTCCGGCAGAAAGGGCACAGTTCTGGAGGATGACGAGGTGGAGGAGGAGATGGAGGAGGAGGAGGAGGAGCCATTTTCACAGCAGGGTGGCACCCAGACCAGCTCGTGGCCATCACTGGTGCGTGGCTGGGGGGATACAGAGGACACAGACGATACACCTCCCACAGAGGACAGCTTTTCTTTGCCTCTGGGCAGCCTGGCACACATGAGCGATTACATGCTGCAGTGTTTCCGCAATGACCGCCGAGTTGCCCACATCTTAACTGGTGCTGATTACTGGGTGGCCACCCTGCTGGATCCCCGTTACAAGGACAACGTACCGTCCTTAATTCCCTCACTGGAGCGGGATCGTAAGATGCGCGAGTACAAGCGCACGCTGGTAGACGCGCTGCTGGTGGCATTCCCACCTGACAGCGGGCGTACGGTGGAAGCACAAGGCGAAGGCAGAGGAGGAGGAAGAGGTCGCCAACGCAGCCGGGGCACCGGCAGCACCTCAGAAGGCAGGGTTAGCATGGCTGAAATGTGGAAAAGCTTTGTCAGCACGCCACAACAACCAGCACCACCAGCTGAGATGGAACGTCTTAGCAGGAGGCAGCATTTCACCAACATGGTTGAGCAGTATGTGTCCACAGGCCTACACGTACTGGATGACGGGTCTGCCCCCTTTAACTTCTGGGTCTCCAAATTGGGCACATGGCCTGAGCTTGCCCTTTATGCCTTGGAGGTGCTGGCCTTCCCTGCAGCCAGTGTATTATCTAAACGTGTATTTAGCACGGCAGGGGGCGTTATCACAGACAAGCGCAGCCGCCTGTCCAGAGCCAATGTGGACAAGCTCACGTTCATTAAAATGAACCAGGCATGGATCCCACAGGACTTGTCCGTACCTTGTGCAGAATAGACATGTATACCGGTGTTGTGACAAAAACTGTCCGGCCATCGGATTGTGTCCGGCCCATACTGCGAAGGCGCAGCGCTTGTGCAGTACAGAGGACAAGGAGATTCACAAAATCTCCGAAGATGAACGGCGCCTGCGCTGTGAGTGCAGGTTCAAGCCCCACCATCCAAGTGGACATACGGTAGCACATAGTAAAAGGGCCCCTCACGGGCTTGGTTCGATCGCCACGCTTCGGGCACGGCCTCACTTGGCTCGGCTTGAACCACGGATGGTGTGGCCTTCACCTGAACTCACCACGCAGGCGCCGTTCGTCTTGGGAGATTTTAGAAATCCCCTTGTCCTACATACTGAGCAAGCGCAGTACAGGGTGGACACTATTTGACGGGGGACAGAATTCGACACATCACCGGCCTTACCCAGCCATTGTTGTATTTTTGAATCAGTGTTGGCTACCTCATCCTCCTCCACCGCCGCTTCCACCTACACAGCCACATCCACCTACACAGCCACATCCACCGCCACCTCAACCTCCTACTCCATATGGACCCCGTCCTCCTAGGTCAAGATTATTATTTTTTATTTTTATTTTTTTTATGTTATTTTAAGTTATTTCCCTATCCACATTTGTTTGCAGAGCACTTGCCATGCTCTTAACAATATTTTGCTGCCATTTGCAGCCCTCTAGCCCTTTCCATTACTTTTTTAGAGCCTTTTTAGTCCTTAGAAGTCCGGGTCCCCATTGACTTCAATGGGGTTCGGATTCGGGTCCGGGTTCGGGTTAAAGTTCGGTCCCGAACCCGAACTTTTTTCCGAAGTTCGGCCGAACCCGTTGAACCCGAACATCCAGGTGTCCGCTCAACTCTACTAGTTTGGTGACCCAAATATCACTGTCACACCTGTAGACTCAATAATGTCCGGACTATAGGGGATAGAGTTATTTCAGATTTAAGAGTGGGTGGATTCTAGATCCAACTCAGATTTTTTATACACGCAACATTGTACTGTGCAATACCATGTATGTTTTTATTGTTTCTTATGCCCCGGAGGAACCTCTCTTCCTTTGTGGACTTTGATACCACCCTGGAAAGAGTTGTTTTTTGATACTTTTGCATACCATATTAAAGTTTTTTGCATTTAGCTGATGTTTTTTTGTGGTGATTCACCTATAAATTTTCTGTTGGGACCTCTCGTCTCAACATCTCCAGACTTTTTCTGCTGTCCACCAGTGCTGCCTCATCAGTGCCCATCAGTGCCAACTTATCAGTGCCTATCAGTGCAACCTATCAGTATCCATCTGTGCAGCTGCCTATCAGTGCCCATCGGTGCAGCCTATCAGTGCATATTATTGCCCACCAGTGCAGCCTCATCAGAGCACATCAATTAAGGAGAAACATTACCTGTTTGCTAAATTTTATGACAAACTATGAAAACTTATTTTTTTTAAATGTCTGTCTTTTTTCATTTGTTTAGGGGGTTTAAGCACCCAGTAGGCAAGTGGTTAAAGCTTGTTTTCCTTCCAAAAAAGAGAAATCATTATTGCTATTGAGGACATGATCTCATTACAGCTTCAACATAGCGTTCTGGACCATAATGGCCCCTTCATCATCCTGGTCTGCACCATCAACAATGTCCAATATACCCTGATTATCTATGGATCCAACAAACACCGAATTGCCCTCCTCACTAAAATCCTCAAGAAAATAGGAGAAGTTCAGCCGGTGACACCTGCTTGTTTTTGGGGATTTTAACATGGTACCTGACTCTGGACTCTACAGCAGCCACTAAACATCATGAATCTCCTCTGAAAGCATTTCTACATTCACGTCTCAGATCTCTATGATGTGTGGAGATGCTATCATGCAAATGAACGTGATTATACCTATTTTTCTTCTTGCCATAACTCGTACTCTAATATAAATTTCTTTCTTACTGATAAATGGTTACTCCAGAAGGTTAAATTTCCACAATTCATACAATATTGTGTAAAAGAAACAAGCGCGCAATCACTGGTGTTGACACATCAATCCAAAATAAGTTGATAAACACTGTATCTAAATTCACAAAAATGTGAAAAGGATTATATAAAAAATGTGGAAAAAAGACGTACAAGTCCCAAAAAAGCAAATTTGTCTATAATAAAAATATTACAAGTGTTCAAAGTGAATAATAAATGTGAAGGTGTCCGTGATACTGATTTCAATGATCGATTCCACTGATTACACATGGGTAACGAATATCCAGAAGAAGCCTTATTCTGTAGACATTCAGCAATAGGAAATAATCATAAAGCCGCTTACCAGATGGACGGGACCTCCGATGAAAGAGGTCTCAAGAGCGTGTGCATCAGCCTGCCTGCAGCGATGGTATCCACCTGTTCCTTTAGTCTCAAGGGGCCTATCCTCGCTTCACCAGCTGATCGAATATCCGATACACAAGATCCAAACGAGGGAAAGTCAGCAGAGATAGGAATCGCTCCAACTTCCAGGTGTAGTCCTAAGAGCTTATTAGACTCAGCAGGAAGGGATTAAATGAAAAACTTCATGGTGCAGTATTTCTGAAAAAAATTCCAAAAGATTTATACGTAAAATCACAGCAAAACCAAAAACTTCACATCCAATCCTCAATAAATATAACAGGCATAAAAGAAACAGGAACGGAACAAAGGCAAAAAAGTAAAAAATTCCGTATATCAGTCAGAGAGCAAACACTGACTGCATCAATGAACAGATACGTGATGACGTTAGGGGTAAGTGCTCCACCCGACGCATTTCCCCAAAAATGGCTTTAACTGGGAACGTCATCACGTATCTGTTTATTGATGCAGTCAGTGTTTGCTCTCTGACTGATATACGGAATTTTTTACTTTTTTGCCTTTGTTCCGTTCCTGTTTCTTGTATGCCTGTTATATTTATTGAGGATTGGATGTGAAGTTTTTGGTTTTGCTGTGATTTTACGAATAAATCTTTTGGAATTTTTTTCAGAAATACTGTACCATGAAGTTTTTCATTTAATCCCTTCCTGCTGAGTCTAATAAGCTCTTAGGACTACACCTGGAAGTTGGAGCGATTCCTATCTCTGCTGCTTTCCCTCGTTTGGATCTTGTGTATTGGATATTCGATCAGCTGGTGAAGCGAGGATAGGCCCCTTGAGACTAAAGGAACAGGTGGATACCATCGCTGCCGGCAGGCTGATGCACACGCTCTTGAGACCTCTTTCATCGGAGGTCCCGTCCATCTGGTAAGCGGCTTTATGATTATTTCCTATTGCTGAATGTCTACAGAATAAGGCTTCTTCTGGATATTCGTTACCCATATGTAATCAGTGGAATCGATCATTGAAATCAGTATCACGGACACCTTCACATTTATTATTCACTTTGAACACTTGTAATATTTTTATTATAGACAAATTTGCTTTTTTGGGACTTGTACGTCTTTTTTCCACATTTTTTATATAATCCTTTTCACATTTTTGTGAATTTAGATACAGTGTTTATCAACTTATTTTGGATTGATGTGTCAACACCAGTGATTGCGCGCTTGTTTCTTTTACACATATGTTTTGAGTTTTAGTATTTTTAGCTTTTTACTTGCAGCAGCATCACGTTTTTTTTCACATATTTTTTTCAATTTATTTGCAATTATTTTTGGTTTAGCGCAGGTTTTTTCCCAATTTATATACAATATTGTGGTCAGATCATGCACCCATCTGCATCACGCTTGCGGATTCACCTTCTCAGCCACGAGCCTATGTATGGCAGACTAACAACTTTTCACTACAGCAACCAAAATATGTTGAAACATGTATGAAATATCTTTCAAAGCACTTATCAAAATTTTTGGCCACCAATACAGAGTTCAGTGTCTGACCCCTTTGTGGTATGGAACTCACACAAAGTCTTTATCAGAGGGATATTTTTACAACTAGGGTCTCGTGTGAAGAAAAAGGGGATGCAATGCATACATTTTCTAATGACTCTTATTAGGGGCACTGAACAACATGTCACCCCTCTCTCTCTAAATCTAAACTCCTGAAGTTACATCATAATCTTCATTTGGAATCCATTTAAAAAAATACAGCACACTTGAAGGCTATCCCTTATTCCACCTCTAACAAGGCTGGAAAAGCTATGGCTGGTCGTATCAAAGGTTATTGGGCTAAAACTAAAATAGCATATCTATACCCTCCTCAGTCTAAAGAAAAGATATATAATCCACAGGGCATCGTACATGTTTTTTGCTCATACTATAACTCATACTATAGCTCATTGTATAACATTAAAAAAGACAATGACACCTTCCAACCTCCTCAGAGGGTAATAATTCTTTCCATAACCATATCAAACTTCTGTCCCTGACCTAGGGTCAGCTTACCGCTCTGAATTCACCCTGTACTTTGCAGGAAATAAACGCTACTATTACAGCTCTTCCTAATTGCAAATCCCCCGGCCCTGATGGGTTTACGGTGAATATTACAAAAGATTTCAATCTACCCTAGCTTCTTATTTATGTTCACTTTACAATGACTCTTCTCTCTTCCCTACAGAAATGCTAAAAGCTCTTATACTTACCTTACCAAAGCCACTGTCATCCCCATAAAATTTTCGAACAATTTCCCTACTAATTTTCGACCTAAAAATCTATGCTAAACTTATAGCCAACCAGTTGATTGATATATTGCCCACTCTAATTCATCACGACCAATCAGGTTTCACAAAAGGTCGCTAAACATCTGACAGTATCAGAAAAAATATTAATATTATCTATCAAGGGGAGAATGTCTTCTCTGCTTCTTTCCCTGTATGCAGAGAAGGCATTCAATAGAATCCACCGGGCTTAACTTCATACCGTACTCCACAAATTTGGATTATAAGGGAGAATTCTTAATGCAATGCTTGCTCTTTATGCAACCCCATCGGTGCAAGTTTACACCTCATGTATGCTATCTCACCCTTTTCAGATAACTAATGGTACACGGCAAGGGTGCCCCTTATCCCCATTTTTATTCAACATACTAATGGAATCCCCAGCAGAACATATTAGAACCAATCCTATTATATCAGGATTTTCCATTGGCTCTACAATGCACAAAATCAGCCTTTTGGCTGATGACGTCATCCTCATGATTACTAATCCAGCTACTTCCCTGGCTGAGGTCAACAAAACGCTATAGTGGTTTAGCAATGCTTCTTATTACAAAATTAACACAACATAATCATTTATACTGGACTTGGGAGTAGATGGCACTACTAGACATTTACTACAAGTCTAGGCTGATACTAGCATTTCTTACCTTGGTATCCAACTAACTAAAACAGTGAAATAATTATTTTCTAAAAATGATATCCCATTCTCCTTACAACTGCGACACAAGTTACAACTACTAGGTAAATATGCTTTCTCTTGGTCAGGCAGAATCACAGCCTTCAAGATGATGCTTCTATTATTGTATCTATTCAGAGCCCGCACCATCCCCACCCCCATCCCTCATTTATATTTTTCTATCCCTCCAATCCACTCTTAGCCATTTTGTATGGCAAGAGTAAAAAACCCTGATGTGTACATTCTAAACTTAATAGACACAGATCGGTAGGTGGATCCGGTTGTGTGAACTTTGGCGATTACTATTATGCTACACAGTTGCAAGAAAGGTTTCCTCCCACACCTACTACACTTTGTGTCCACACCATTGGAGAAATCCTTAATAAATCAAACATTAAATCCTTCCCCTGCCTACAATGGGAATTCCACTTTCCCTTCTTAGAACTTTACAACTATCTCTATATAGCCCATTGTTTGGTCCAGATGTCCAAATCTCTGTGTGCTTTACCTCATCCAGCATTGTTATATTTTTCTTCTACCCATAGCGCTCAGAAAGGTATCTCCATCTTCTATGCTTTACTTCAACAGAAAAGGGAGTTTGTAAAATTTAAACCTCTCATACAGTGGGAAACCAATTTGGGGACCTCATATACCAAATCAAAATGTCCGAGAACATTTGGATCCGTATATAGATCTACTTGCTGCTCTTCACTATGGGAGCTTACTCAAAAAATCTCTCTGCAGTGTTTTTTGACTCTGGTCAGGTTATCCAAATTTGGGCGCCAGAACTCCCCTCTTTGCTGGAGAAATTGCGGGGGGGGGGGGGGGGGTAATGGAGACATCTTTCATATCTTTTTAAAATGTCCTACCGTACTTTAGAACATTTTTGGAATGAAATTTTCCATTTACTATCTGAAGTCTCCTGTAAATAAATGTTCCCCTCACCAGAACTAGCATTGCTAAATCTAAACATTGATTGTACCCCCCACCCCCCTTTTAGACATGATGTTACACATATTCTATTGGCAGTGAGGTTAAATATAACGGGACATTGGAAATCCTCCCGTCTCTGTACAATTCTGGACACTATTGATCTTGTTCACAAACATTGTTTTTTACAAACTAATGATGGCCTCTAGTTTAGGCCGTTAGGCCAAAGCGATATGTCTCTGGCAACCTTGGCTTCATTGGCTACGAAGCACACGCCACCTTAATCCACCATGATATGTGCACATCCTTGACCACTGGATTTGGTGCGTGTTGCTCCCAGACTCCATGCTGTATATCCTCATTAATCCTCATTAATGTATCTAATAATGAATCTTCATTATTATGTCCTTTCTATTAAATGAACTGATCTACAAAGTACCTCTATTTTGTACCTCTTCCTAACACTATTTTATTCAACATTTTAAAAATGGCTTTAGATACACTATGTTTGTACACAGCTTGAAAATGTTGGATCTGATGCTAACTGATATCTGGAGAATATGATTTCTAAGATCTGAAGACCCAGTTAAACATTTTAATGGTATCATATTGTTTTAAAGCTTACTGTGTACCTCACAAAACAGTAGTATAAATGTCCCTTTCTTGACTTTATGAAGTTGGTACAAGTGAGCGTTCCATTTTGATAGAAAAATAACTACACTCTGGGTTTGATTTACTAAAGGCAAAAAAAATGTGTACTTTGCAAGTACAGTTGTGTCCTTCATTTGCTCCAGAGCTCAGTAAATGAGGGGGAGCATTGCTGACTTCCATCATGTGCAAGCAACATTTTATTTTTTTCTTGCATGTGTAGCGGAACCTCACTCTCCCTCTTGGTTATTGTAAATGGCTTGTGTCTAGGGGTACCGGGAAGAGGAGAGTGCAGGAACACTACGCCAAGCTCTCCCCTCATGTGTATAAGAGGGTTGAGCAAAGTTAGTTGATTTACCTCCCGGGTCTGTCCACTGCATACGAAGCCTCGTTGTTCCCTGGAAGCGTGTCTGCCAATAATAGAGCCCCACACCAATCGAAAGTCCAACACTCCTTTATTTCTCGTAACACAATCAGTTAAACTTCCATTAACAATGAACATGGGGGTGTGGGAACGAGTAGGCCCAGGCACAACTGTACTCTCCTATTCCTTTTTAGCGAATAGGCCTGGCGCACGGTCTCTGCCACCAAGTTTTGGTCGCTGCCACCGACCGGATGAACTGTTGAGGCCCCTGCCACAGGCCTAATTGCAGGCCTCTGCCACTGACCTGAGTGAATTAGCTGGACTGCTGCCACCGGTCATTGAACGTGGACTGAACTTCCTCTTTGAACTTGGCCCCTGTTCGGGAAAGATATCCCTCCGGGCGGTCTCCAGAGCTTCACCCGGCACTGGCAATCTGCTGCACCAGGTCTTCAGGTGAGTCCCTCCTCCAGGCCCTTACGCCTCTGGATTCGGGTGCCCCACTCCCAGGGCCCCCTAGGACAATCCCTCCCTCGCGGGACCCAGCGGAAGGTACTGGGCCCCAGGCCTCCGACTGAGTACCTCACCCCAGACTGAAGGTGTCTGGGATGGAACACGAACTCCAGGTGTCCAGGCCTAGGCCGCCTGGACACCGACAGCCCTCAGGCTGAAGGTGCCCGGGACTCGAACCTCATGGCGAAGATGTCCGCCCCCTTTATACCCTCTCCCAGGATGCACGTCGGGTTCCCCACCCCGCTGTACAACCGCTGTGAGAGGTCACAAAGGGTACGGCACTGCAGCGATGGTTCAACCCCGGCCCAAAGTGACAGCGCCACCTGCTGGGCCTGCAGGGAACTATGCATCACTGGTGTCCTCACCAGTTTAAAAAGTACATACCCGCTACACATGTGATTGGGTATGCTTTGGGTATGCTTTGCAAACTTAAGCTTAAAGGGGATGCTTACCCGATTCACAAACTTTGAGCTGGGCACAAAAATCTGTAGAGTTTTGTTATCTCTCTTCAAAGCACTAAGTCCCATAGCTTTCTCCTGCTCAGTAGCTTTGTTATCAGCCTGATAACTTCTGATAAGTTCTCTAAGATGGGAGTCTGAAGTTTGTGTCGTGGGAGGTTGCTATCATTTTTTACGTCATTTTTACCGATACCCAGAAACTTGCAACAAAGACAGTCTATAAATCCAGGAAGTACTGAGCGCTATTGCAAATAATAACTCCCATTTTAGCCAATTAAAAATTCAATGCGCGCATTTGCGAATGAAAAAGAGCGCTATTAGCAGCAAACAAGTGTTTGTAAATATGAAATCAGCGCTAATTAGCGAATCCGCGTACATGCAAATGCCAATTTCCACTACGTTTTTATATAGCACTGCACTGTAACCATGATCCATGTATGTGAAAGAAACATTTTTATATGAGATGTGCTCTACCTCGTGTGCATCTATTGCTGTATATTGCAATTAGTATTCCTAGTTTTTTTCCTTCTTTTGCTAACGAATGCAGTTATGAATGATTATTACATAGTAATGTCTGCTATTCTGTAAAATTACATGTATTAAACATTTATGCCGCGTACACACAACCGTTTTTCATGACGTGAAAAATGCAATTTTTTAAATTGGTCATTAAGAACGATCGTGTGAAGGCTCCAGAGCATTTTTAACGACGTGAAAAATGGGCTAAAAAAAATTAGAACCTGCTCTATTTTTTCACGTCGTTTTTCACGTCATCCTTTTTAACGTCGTGAAAAATGGTAGTGTGTATGTTTTTACGAGGGGAAAAAAATGTGCATGCTAAGAATCAAGTATGAGACGGGAACGCTCCTTCTGGTAAAACGAACGTTCGTAATGGAGATAGCACATTCGTTACGCTGTAACAGACTGAAGAGCATGAGGCTGAAAAGCATGAATCGGCTCTCACCAAACTTTACTAATACGAGGATCAGCAAAATCAGCCCAAAGGGTGGCGCCACCCGAATAGAACTTCCCCTTTATAGTGCCGTCGTACGTCACCGTGCTTTGCTCGAGCATTTTTTTTTCACGATAGTGTGTAGGCAAGGCAGGCTTGAGAGGAAACACGAAAAATCACGTCGAGAAAAACGTAGTTTTTTTTAATGACATTAAAAACGGCCGTGTGTACGTGGCATTAGGTTACCCATTTGTTGTATGTTGTATTTTTCATGTTTTTTTTATTTTTTTTCATTTAGGTGGCTATAAAGCGGTAATTATTTATGTTCATTCTTTAATCATACTACACTATTATGCAGGTCTTGTACTTAGCACAATGGCTTAGTGGTCTGCTCAGATGTCTCCACAGCTCTCATGGTACAAGTTCAAATACCAGCCAACCTACCATCCAACAGCTATGTTTATTTTTTGCACAAGCAAATTAAAATAAACAAACAAAGAAATGTAAACTGCCCATTAGCTAGTGTGTGATGTTTGGAATTCCACACCATAATATTATTGAATAAAAGTGCATTGGCTAATTGGCATTCACCTATTTTCAGCATATGCTGCTTTGGCTAATTGGCATTTGCATTTTTTTCACCAATTCAATCTTTTAGTATCTCTCTGTGGGATTTGAACCCATGAGTGCTTCAAAGCCTGAGTTTTTCAAGGTTAGAAGTGCTGACCACTAGCCTATTGAGCGTAGCACAAACATCTACTAGTGTGTGATGTTTCTTCTCCCCGAGCTGTCTCTCCTGCCACCGCCGTCTTTTCCCGCTGCTGTGTTCTTCCGCACAGTTGGTTACCCGCTAATAAAAAAAAAAGGTGCCCTTCTTCTGTGGCCATCCGATAACGTCACCCAGAGAGCCCGCTCCATGGCTATGTAAGAGATGCCACGCAGCGGGTGACAACACAGAGGAGGAAGACCGCCACAGAAGAAGAGCGGCTTTTTTTTTATTAGCAGGTAACCGACTGCGCGGAAGAACACAGCAACGGGAGAAATATGCTGCTGAGTAAAATGCACACATTCAGGAGGTGCTGCCGTCAGTAGGATTTGAATTCATGGCTTAAACCTTTGAGGGCAGCAGGGAATAACACTATGCCACAGAGCTGAGCACATACCTACAGAGAAAATACATTTATTAATGTTTAATTCTATACAATAATGTTTTGCTTTTCAGGCATTAAAGAGGAAGTAAACCCATTTTTTTTAAACCTTGCAAAAGAAAGACATAATGAGCTAGTATGCTATGCATACTAGCTCATTTTGAATGACTTACCTGAGATCGAAGCCCCCGAACTGCTCGTCGTTCCCCTCCGCTGCCATCTTGCCTCGATGTCCATTCACTGCCGTCAGTGTATCGCCGCTCCGGTGCTGTGATTGGCTGGACCGGCGATGACGTCACACGCATGCGCGCTGGGGCCAGCAAGATCCCATTCAGAAAACGGCAATGATGTTGGCCCGCTAGTGCGCATGTGTGTGACGTCATCGGTGCTGTTTTAAAAGCAAATATCTCCTTAACCGTGTAGGTTAAGGAGATATTTCTTGCACCTACAGGTAAGCCTTAATCTAGGCTTACCTGTAGGTGCAAGTTGTCTAAGTGGGTTTACAATAGACATGTGCATTCGTTTTCGTCCGAATGCATTTTCGTCCGAATTTCAGGTATTTTCGTTATCGTTTTAACAAACGAAAACGAAAATGCAGAATCCGAAAACCGAAAGATCCGACATAAAAAAATGCTTAATTTTCGTTTTCGTTGCAACAACAGTTCGATATAGATACGAGATTCGACATGAGGCTGACAATAACAATCTGTGTCCATCGAACCTGTGGTCGAATGTGCCTAACCTTAACTCTATTAGTCCAAGATTAATCTACATAGAGAGAAAAGATTCGACATTATAGAGAGAAAAGATTCGACATAGAGAGAAAAGATCACTGCTGGAATTGGGTGGGGGAAGTAAAATAAAAAAATGATGATGATGAATGTTATTGGCTGATTGTTACCAAAGAGGAGGAGCAGTAAAATAGCTAGAACTAACTCGGCAAATTCGAAAAATCTATGGGAGAAATCTAAAGTGCTAATTATAAAGGCTTATATGCAAGTTATTGTCCTAAAAAGTGTTTGGGAACCCGGGTCCTGTCCCAGGGGACATGTATCAATGCAAAAAGAAGTTTTAAAAACGGCCGTTTTTTCGGGAGCAGTGATTTTAATAATGCTTAAAATGAAAAAATAAAAGTGAAATATTCCTTTAAATTTCGTACCTGGGGGGTGTGTATGATATGCATGTGAAGTGGCGCATGTTTCCCGTGCTTAGAACTGTCCCTGCAAAAAATGTCATTTTTGAAAGAAAAAAAGTCATTTAAAACTCATTCGCGGCTATTAATGAATTGTCGGCTCCCGGCAATACATACAAAAGTCATTGATAAAAAAAAAAAAAAAAAGCGTGGGGGTTCCAGAATTCAATTACCAGGCCCTTCAGGTCTGGAATGGATATTAAGGGGAACCCCGCCGCAAATTTAAAAAAAAATTGACGTGGGGTTCCCCCAAATATCCATTCCAGGCCTTTCAGATCTGGCATGGATTTTAAGGGGAACTCCACCCCAAATAAAAAAAAAATGGCGTGGAGTCCCCCTAAAAATCCATACCAGACCCCTTATCCGAGCACGCAACCTGGCCGGCCGCAGGGGAAAAGGGGGGGACAAGAGAGCGGCCCCCCCTCCCTCCTGAACCGTACCAGGCCACATGCCCTCAACATGGGGAGGATGTCCCCATGTTGATGGGGACAAGGGCCTCATCCCCACAACCCTTGCCCGGTGGTTGTGGGGGTCTGCGGGCGGGGGGCTTATCGGAATCTGGAAGACCCCTTTAACAAAGGGGACCCCCATATCCCGCCCCCCCTATGTGAATTGGTAAGGGGTACATTGTACCCCTACCATTTCATGAAGAAAGCGTAAAAAAATGTTTAAAAAAACACACAAACACCTTGAAAAAGTCCTTTATTTAAAAAAAAAAAAACATTCCAGCGGTGAAATCCAGTGTCCCGCGGCGATCCCGATGTCCAGCGCTGTCCTTCATTGGTTGTGCCTGAGCGGACCTGATGGGGAACTCCCTCTCAGTATTTTAAATGTATAGACCCGCCCCTTCTAAAGTTCCCCATCAGGTCCGCTCAGCGGACCAGATGCGGAACATGAGAAGGGGCGGGTCTATACATGTATTACCAAAGTGAGAGCAGTTCCCCATCAGGTCCGCCCCCTCGGTATGTCGGACCCGCCTACGTCATTGGCTTGAGCGGGGAACTTCCTTCACTGTGTAATTTAAATTTACACAGTGAAGGAAGTTCCCCGCTCAAGCAAATGATGTAGGCGGGTCCGACATACCGAGTAGGCGGACCTGATGGGGAACTGCTCTCACTTTGGTAATACATGTATAGACCCGCCCCTTCTCACGTTCCGCATCTGGTCCGCTGAGCGGACCTGATGGGGAACTTTAGAAGGGGCGGGTCTATACATTTAAAACACTGAGAGGGAGTTCCCCATCAGGTCCGCTCAGGCACAACCAATGAAGGACAGCGCTGGACATCGGGATCGCCGCGGGACACTGGATTTCACCGCTGGAATGTTTTTTTTTTTTTTTTTAAATAAAGGACTTTTTCAAGGTGTTTGTGTGTTTTTTTAAACATTTTTTTACGCTTTCTTCGTGAAATGGTAGGGGTACAATGTACCCCTTACCAATTCACATAGGGGGGGGCGGGATCTGGGGGTCCCCTTTGTTAAAGGGGTCTTCCAGATTCCGATAAGCCCCCCGCCCGCAGACCCCCACAACCACCGGGCAAGGGTTGTGGGGATGAGGCCCTTGTCCCCATCAACATGGGGACATCCTCCCCATGTTGAGGGCATGTGGCCTGGTACGGTTCAGGAGGGAGGGGGGCCGCTCTCTCGTCCCCCCCTCTTCCCCTGCGGCCGGCCAGGTTGCGTGCTCGGATAAGGGGTCTAGTATGGATTTTTAGGGGGACTCCACTTTTTAAATTTGGGGTGGAGTTCCCCTTAAAATCCATGCCAGATCTGAAGGGCCTGGAATGGATATTTGGGGGAACCCCACGTCAATTTTTTTTTAAATTTGCGGCAGGGTTCCCCTTAATATCCATTCCAGACCTGAAGGGCCTGGTAATTGAATTCTGGGGAACCCCCACGCTTTTTTTTTTTTTTTTTATCAATGACTTTTGTATGTATTGCCGGGAGCTGACAATTCATTAATAGCCGCGTGTCAGTTTTAAATGACTTTTTTTCTTTCAAAAATGACATTTTTTGCAGGGACAGTTCTAAGCACGGGAAACATGCGCCACTTTCCATGCATATCATACACACCCCCCAGGTACGAAATTTAAAGGAATATTTCACTTTTATTTTTTCATTTTAAGCATTATTAAAATCACTGCTCCCGAAAAAACGGCCGTTTTTAAAACTTTTTTTTGCATTGATTCATGTCCCCTGGGGCAGGACCCAGGTCCCCAAACACTTTTTAGGACAATAACTTGCATATTAGCCTTTATAATTAACACTTTAGATTTCGAACGTTCGAGTCCATTGTATTTAATAGGGTTCTAAAGTTCACACTAACATTTTGTCTGTTCGCAGGTTCTGGTGCTAACCGAACAGGGGGGTGTTCGGCTCATCCCTGTTGACTAGTAATAGTAATTAAAAAATATAATTATTACTAGTCATACAATAGAATTCATCTATAGCTTGTAGGCGGAACATTCGACCGGAAATTTATGATTGCAGCGTCGTACAGTTTCGATGCTCCGTCGAATCTTCTTTGAACATTCGACAGACACCATAAGCCTTCAATGACAGATTCGACCTTAATTAATTCAGATTTTCGGACGAATGCAATTTCTAACGAAAAACGAAATAAATAAAAACGAATTTCGGGAGTAACTAAATAAATTTATTTTTCTAACGAAAACGAAATTCCGAAACAAAATATTTCAGTGTGCACATGTCTAGTTTACAACCAGTATAATATTATAGTAACAACCATGCTCATGCTGATGTGGCATTGTCTAATAGGCATTCGCCTCTTTTCAGCATATGCTGCTGAGTGTTTGATGGTGGGACTACTTTATATTCTAGGTATAATAGTACTCAGCACAGTGACTTAGGCCCCTTTCACACTTGTGCGACCTGAAATTTGTGTGATTTTGATGCGACTTTAAGAAATGCCTGTTTAATCTTGAAACAATTATATACAATCCAGCGCTCAAATGGTGGCAAAAATGATGAAATGTAACTTGGTGATCAAATAAAAATGATAATTTATTGATTAAAATGCATGCTGAAAATTGATTAATGTATTTGATCGGATGGAATCAAAAATACAAAGTACAATAACCTTCAAACTGGGATCAGACAAAAATCTTGATCAGTATTGAAGCATTAAAAAACGCATAACAACCAACACCGCCAGCCAAAGGGTTAAGATGTGCAAGTGTGCTGAATAAATCTGGTTGTGATGACCAGTTGGATGGAATGAGCTTGGTGTTGATCAAAGTTACTGGATGTAACTTGCACTATCCTTGCCGTCAGTAGAGATTTAAACCTGTATCCGTAGATGCAGTCTGTCACAGCCTATGGCTGGATGGAAATACAAAAGCCGTGGAGACCAGGAAGACCAAAAAGAGATGTGACATACTCTGCAAGTACCTGTATCGCAATCAGACCAGCTGTGCAGGCAGGCAGGAGATGGAATGATCAGTGGCTCTATGCGGCTATGTAGCTGTTGCGCTCTCCAACCTACGGCCGGAAGAAACACCAAGACGGGGGCAAGGAGCAGGAGGGATGTGCAGACTTGGCTGGCGGGATGGTGGGCTCCTGTAGTGTCGGAGAGTCCTCACACTAACATGTTTCGCGCGCATGCGCTTTGTCAAAGGTGAGGAGGACACTGCCAATGGGCGGTATTAGTAGAAGCAGAAAGGGGGAGTGAATCACTGCTCTTGCCATCTTAACCCCTTGTATACATCCAACTCTACATTAGTTCAGGGACATAATATGATACATAGTGTCATTGGATTCTCGGTATCTTGGTAATACAAACTGCATATGGAATAATGATTCTTATAAAAGAGATTAAATGGGAAATTGTATATAATCATGATAATAAAGATAATGAAAAAATGAAAAATTGGAAATAGAATAAAAGTACAAATGAAAATAAATATAAAATTAAATGAAAAAAATATATAAATGAAAAAAAAAAAATTATAAAAAAAAAAAATGAAAAAAAAATTAAAATAAAAATGAAATAATAATAAAAAAAAATATATATTTTTTTTTTATAAAAATAAAAATAAGATAGAAATAAAAATGAAAAAAAAAATATATACAAATAATTAAATAATAATAAAAAAATAAATTGAAAATAAATAATAGTAAATAATACAATAATGTAATAATAAAAACAAAGTAACTGAAAATAAAAAATAAATTAATAAAATTAAATTAAAATGAAATTAAAATAATAATAATAAGATAATAATACTAATATAGTACAATAACTCTGTACAATGAAAATAAAAATAATACTAATGATATAAAGATCAAGGACTATCTATGATGGACTAACACATCCCCGAATATCCCCAATATATCCCCAAGCGGTACCAAAAATATGTACTATTGGTATGATTTGTTTGGAGGGACAGATGGCTGTGATGTAGCCAATGCATTAATGCATACAACACATGGGGTGTGAACAATTGGGTTGAATCGATGTATCGAATTATACTAAGAACATCAATTTCCTCGTTTAGGCCTTCAGGCGTGAGGGAACCTAATAGGTATATCCAAAAGGTCTCCCTTCGGCATAGAAGGGGGAACCTTTCGTTGTCCGTCAAAGTACCCTTTGGAATGGCTTCGATTGCAAACACCTGCATTTGGCCAAAGTCTCTAATATGTGTCTGACGAAAATGTCGTGGGGCACTATGTTTAACACAACCTTTCTTTGTTAGTCTCCGATGCTCGCCTATTCTAGTGCGTAAAGTCCGTATGGTACGCCCCACATATAGAAGGCCACAGGAGCAGCGTAGGACATAAACTACAAACTCAGTGGAGCAAGTGATGAATTGTTTGATCTTGAACACTTTGCCTTTATTGTTGCTTATCTCTGAGCATCCATTGGGGACAGACTGGCACGTAAGGCAACCTCTTTTGCGACACTGAAAAATTCCAGTCCTATTATCAAAATAGGTTCTAATGTCTAATACAGGTCTCCTATTGGAATTAGTAAGTTTGCTAGGAGCAATAATATTCTTTACTGTGCGCAAGCGTCTAAATGTGACCTGTGGTTTGGGAGGGAGAATGGGGGCCAAGATGTGATCAAGTTTCAGGATGTTATAATGTTTATATATTATATCTGAAATCGCTTTGTAATTGGTATTGAATGTTGACACAAATCTAGCTGTGTTCGCCTTGTCCACAGATTTTTTGTTTTTATTTTTACTAGGAAGACTAAAAAGAGATGTGACATACTCTGCAAGTACCTGTATCACAATCAGACCAGCTGTGCAGGCAGGCAGGAGATGGAATGATCAGTGGCTCTATTCGGCTATGTAGCTGTTGCACTCTCCAACTGGCGGCCGGAAGAAACACCAAGACGGGGGCAAGGAGCAGGAGGGATGTGCAGACTTGGCTGGCAGGATGGTGGGCTCCTGTAGTGTCGGAGAGTTCTCACACTAACATGTTTTGCGCGCATGCGCTTTGTCAAAGGTGAGGAGGACACTGCCAATGGGCGGTATTAGTAGAAGCAGAAAGGGGGAGTGAATCACTGCTCTTGCCATCTTAACCCCTTGTATACATCCAACTCTACATTAGTTCAGGGACATAATATGATACATAGTGTCATTGGATTCTCGGTATCTTGGTAATACAAACTGCATATGGAATAATGATTCTTATAAAAGAGATTAAATGGGAAATTGTATATAATCATGATAATAAAGATAATGAAAAAATGAAAAATTGGAAATAGAATAAAAGTACAAATGAAAATAAATATAAAATTAAATGAAAAAAATATATAAATGAAAAAAAAAGAAAAAAAAATAATAAAAAAAAAATATATAAAAAAATTATAATAAAAAAAAAATATATATATATATATATATATATATATAAAAATATAATAAAAAAAAATGAAATAAAAAAAATAAAAAACAAAAAGAATTTTTTTTAAAAAAAAATTAAAATAAAAATGAAATAAAATAAAACTAAAAAAAATAAAAAATTAATAAAAAAAAAATAAGGTAGAAATAAAAATGAAAACAAAATATATAAATAAATAATAAAATAATAAAAAAATTGAAAATAAATAATAGTAAATAATATAATAATGTCATAATAATAACAATGTAACTGAAAATAAAAAAGAAATTAATAAAATAAAATTAAAATGAAATGAAAATAATAATAATAAGATAATAATACTAATATAGTACAATAACTCTGTACAATGAAAATAATAATAATACTAATGATATAAAGATCAAGAACTATCTATGATAGACTAACACATCCCCGAATATCCCCAATATATCCCCAAGCGGTACCAAAAATATGTACTATTGGTATGATTTGTTTGGAGGGACAGATGGCTGTGATGTAGCCAATGCATTAATGCATACAACACATGGGGTGTGAACAATTGGGTTGAATCGATTTATCGAATTATACTAAGAACATCAATTTCCTCGTTTAGGCCTTCAGGCGTGAGGGAACCTAATAGGTATATCCAAAAGGTCTCCCTTCGGCATAGAAGGGAGAACCTTTCGTTGTCCGTCAAAGTACCCTTTGGAATGGCTTTGATTGCAAACACCTGCATTTGGCCAAAGTCTCTATTATGTGTCTGACGAAAATGTCGTGGGACACTATGTTTAACACAACCTTTCTTTGTTAGTCTCCGATGCTCGCCTATTCTAGTGCGTAAAGTCCATATGGTACGCCCCACATATAGAAGGCCACAGGAGAAGCGTAGGACATAAACTACAAACTCAGTGGAGCAAGTGATGAATTGTTTGATCTTGAACACTTTGCCTTTATTGTTGCTTATCTCTGAGCATCCATTGGGGACAGACTGGCACGTAAGGCAACCTCTTTTGCGACACTGAAAAATTCCAGTCCTATTATCAAAATAGGTTCTAATGTCTAATACAGGTCTCCTATTGGAATTAGTAAGTTTGCTAGGAGCAATAATATTCTTTACTGTGCGCGAGCGTCTAAACGTGACCTGTGGTTTGGGAGGGAGAATGGGGGCCAAGATGTGATCAAGTTTCAGGATGTCATAATGTTTATATATTATATCTGAAATCGCTTTGTAATTGGTATTGAATGTTGACACAAATCTAGCTGTGTTCGCCTTGTCCACAGATTTTTTGTTTTTATTTTTACTATTATCTCTAACCGGTTGTATTTGATTGGACAAAAAAGCGAGTGCGACTAGATCTTTAGGATATCCTTTTTCTTCAAATTTGTTTTTCATATTCTGGCCTTGTGTCACATAGTCCTCTGTTTTAGTACAATTCCTTCGTAGCCTCAGGAATTGGCCCTTTGGAATGTTGTTTTTCCAGGTTGGATGATGGCAACTGTTGTAGTGAAGGTACGAGTTCCCTGAGGTGGGTTTAATGTGGTTGTTGTTGATGATGGTGTGATTCTCATGGGATAAAACTAGATTGAGAAATACTAATTGGGTTTCGTCTATCTCGTGTGTGAAGGAAAGTCCCAACTGGTTTTCATTACAATGGGCAACAAATGCAGTGAAAAGGGTAGGACCACCACTCCAAATCAACAGCACGTCGTCAATATAACGACCATAGAACACAATGTGTTGGATGAAAGGATTATCTGTCCATATTTTCAGTTCTTCCCAATAACCCATAGTCAGGTTTGCGTATCCAGGAGCAAAATTAGCTCCCATTGCCGTGCCTTTCCGCTGCAAGTAAAATTGATCTAAGAAGGTGAAATAGTTGTGACGTAAACAAAAATCTATGCCACCAAGCAGGAAGCTGGATTGTCTTGAATTCATATCGCAGTTTTTTGATAGAAAGTATTGTACTGCGTTAATTCCCACCTCATGTGGTATCGACGTATAATAGGAAGTTACGTCTAGTGATGCCCACATGTAGTCATCCTGCCAGGAGTATTCTTTTAGGGTTTCGATAACATGGCTCGAGTCCCTAATATATGAGGCTAGTTGGCATACCATGGGCTGCAGAAGGTGGTCTATATAGACTGACAGACCGCTCGTAAAGCTGTTGGTACTCGCCACGATTGGTCTTCCTGGTGGATCAACTAGGGACTTGTGCACCTTAGGAAGATGATAAAAATAGGGGGTGCTACATACCTTGGGAAGCAAAAAACATTTTTCTTTGATATTTAGTATCCCGTCTCTATGTGCTGTATCTACTAGACTGGCCAATTCATGTTGGTACTGTGGGAGTGGATCAGAAGGGAGTTTTGAATAGGTCTGTATATCGGATAACAATCGATGTGCCTCGTGAAGATAATCCAATCTGTTTTGTACTACCAAACTTCCACCTTTATCAGCCTGTTTTGCTGTGATATCCTTGTTGGTGGTTAGATCTTTAAGGGCTTGTCATTCAGCTGTGCTTAGATTACAAGGTTTGCGACTTCGTGGAGTGTCGCATAGATCAATAAAATCTTTGTATACGGCTTGATAGAATGTTTCAATGTGTGGGCCCTTAGAGTTGGTTGGATTGAAAATCGATGGAGGTTTGAAGCCGGTATGTACAATCTCCGGGTCTTGAAAAGGTCCCTGTGTCTGGCTTTCAATATTACCTTCTAACCACAGATCCTCTAAAATATGTAAAATGTAATTTTCGGTGTTCGAGCTCGTATCACTATCTGTAGTGTCCAATGATGTAATATTGGATATGTTATTAAGGGAACCAAGTTTGGCGTAATGTCGCTTTAGAGTCAGTGATCTGATAAATTTGTTCAGATCCTTAAAAAGTCCAAACTTATTGGGTCCCGTAGATGGAGAAAAACTCAAACCTTTTTTGAGTAGAATGGTTTCTGCTGTTGTTAATGTGTGGGTGGATAGATTGAATATTTTTATAGTACTATCTTCTACACCAGATCGATTCTCTCTTTTTTGTTCGATTTTGGATTGTCCTCTTCCTCCTCCTCTTCTACCTCGTCTAGTTTTCGTTTTGGTTGTGACGCTTCCTTTGGAGATTGGTCTAAAAAAGAATCATCCACTGATGATGTATATGTAGAACCAGCTATCGTGGGATTGGATATTGCTGTGATGTCGCTTAGCTTGGGCTGAGCCCCCTCTTTGATATAGTTTTCCAGATCTGTCGCTAGAGGGCTATATCTATTTGATATAGGTATCATTGGATCAATAAGTAAGAGATCCATCTCGACAGGCCTAGTATCTAAACTGACAGACGGTAAAGTGATGTTTTGCGTTGTTTGTGATGGACCGTCATGGGTAGAACCACCTGAGCCAGTTGTTAACCTCTCTTTATGCGCCCTGGAAAGGGCCATATTCCCATGATATCCATGCTTGTCAACTTGTTGTTTTGGTGATTTGTACTTCTTTTTACCTTTGTTGTTCTTTCTCAATGTGTTATTGGCTCCCTCTTTTTTATTCATGTGTTGTTTATTTGTTTGTCCTTTAGTATTATGTGCAGAGTGATCCAAAAGTGTTCTGACCTTATCTGCGGATGAGTTATTATTGGTCACAGCTTCTAGTCTTGGGCGTTGCCACTCAAAGACATGACCCGTTTTGTAGTCATCTACATCCCTTTCCAATTTCTTTTGTTTTTTTGGAGATCAAAAAGTCCTCATCTTTTTTTACGTTGCTATCCTGTACCTCAATCCATTTCGAAAAGAGACAAGAGGAGCTGAATTCTTCAATAGTTTGTTGTTTATCAACAACATCTTGTACTGCCATTCTAAGCTTTTTTTATTTTTATTTATTTTTATTTCATTTTAATTTTAATTTTTTTTTTTTTTTTCATTTGTTATTTTTAGTTTTTTTTTTATTATTTTTTTTTATTTATTTTTAGTTTTTTTCATTTATATATTTTTTCATTTAATTTTATATTTATTTTCATTTGTACTTTTATTCTATTTCCAATTTTTCATTTTTTCATTATCTTTATTATCATGATTATATACAATTTCCCATTTAATCTCTTCTTTAAGAATCATTATTCCATATGCAGTTTGTATTACCAAGATACCGAGAATCCAATGACACTATGGGGCTGATTTACTAATAACAGTGCGCTGCGCTGCTTCTAACCTTAACCACTTAACGACCGCTCACTGTATATATACGTCGGCAGAATGGCACCGACAGGCACAATCACGTAGAGTGTACGTGATCGCCTTTGTACAGTTGGGGGGTCCGATCGGACCCCCCTCCTATACAGTGAGCGGCCGTTAATCGTTGGGGAGCGATCAGAGATGAGGGGGTGACCATTCGATTTCGGCCACCCCCTCGCGATCGCTCCCGGCCAATGAAAATGCTTCCTCCGCCATGTGATGTAAACACAGGCAGGAGGAAGTGATGTCATCTCCCTCGCGGCGGTCTTTTCGATTCCGGCGCCGTGGAGAGAGGAAGCAGGTTAGTGCACCAACAGTCCACTGACACGTAGGTACACATAGGCACACATTTCACCCCCCAGTCACCCCCAGATCACCCCCCAGGTCACCCCCCAGCCCCCAATCACAGTGTCACTGATTGCAGTGATCATTTATTTTACTGATCACTGCTTTTAGTGTCATCTGTGATAGTAAAAAGTTGCAGGGCAGTTAGGTTTAGGCCCCTTTAGGTCCAGGGTAGCCCCCTAACCCCCCTAATAAAGGTTTAACCCCTTGATCGCCCCCCAGGTAACCCTTTCACCCCCTAACGCCAGCGTCACTAAGCGATCGTATTTTCGATCGCTGTATTTAGTGCCGGTGGTGCCCTAGATAGCCAGTTATTTATTTTTAGTTTCACCGCAGGTTTTTAGAGCGTCAGGTACCCCCATATATTATTTTAACCCCCTAATTGCCCCTAGAGTTAACCCTTTCACCAGTGATCGCCGTATAAGCGTCACTGGTGACACTGGTTACCCAGTTAATTATTTAGTTATTTAGGTAACCCGTCAGGTTTTTATATAGCGTCGGGTACCCCCATATTTAACCTAATAAAGGTTTTAACCCCCTGATTGCCCCTAGTTAACCCTTTCACCAGTGATCACCATATAAAGGTTACGGGTGACACTGGTTGGTTAGTTTGCTTTTTATAGCATCAGGGCACCCGCCATATATAACCCAATAAAGGTTTAACCCCCTGATCGCCCGGCGGGTGAGATCAATTAGGTTTTAGCGCCAGAGAGGGTCTGCGTCACCCCAGGCAGCGTTAGGTTAGTGCCAGTAACGCTAACAGTAACGCCAGTAACGCTAACACCCACGCACAAAGCATACACCTCCCTTAGTGGTATAGTATCTGATCAGATCTATACTAGCGTCCCCAGCGGTTTAGGGTTCCCAAAAACGCAGTGTTAGCGGGATCAGCCCAGATACCTGCTAGTACCTGCGTTTAGCCCCTCCGCCCAGCCCAGCCCAGCCCACCCAAGTGCAGTATCGATCGATCACTGTCACTTACCAAACACAACACACATAACTGCAGCGTTCGCAGAGACAGTCCTGATCCCTGCGACCGCTAACAGTTTTTTTTGTAGCGTTTGATATATTTGCTGACGACAGTCGGGTGCTTTTTTTCCTGTGAATCTTACTAGTGTACCCCTAAATTTAGAGCCCAAAATGGCAAGTCGAAGGTACACTAGTAAAGAGGCCTACAAGATTCTGAGCATGACAGATAGTGAAGAGGAGGTCACGTATCTGTCAGATTCAGGCTCAGAATATCTTCCCGTAGAAGACAGTGACGTCAGCGGCCCCACGTCAGATAGCTCTGACGACGAAGTTGAGGTCCCTGCTAAGGTCAGGCGTACCCGATCCCGATCTTCTGAGGTTGTTGAGGAGCAAGAACCGCAGGGCTCTCGTATCATGGAGCAGAGGAGTACTAGCGCCGCTATTCCTTCTGGTGAATTGGCAAGCACCAGCGGCCTAGTACAGCCTGGGCGTACATCCAGCACTGCAGTATCACGTGGTGACGTGGCGAGTCCCATAAGTGCAGTTCAAGCTGGCGAGGTGGCAAGCACAAGTAGTGTCCCGCTGCCACCAAGAAGACAAAGGCAGGCCCGTCGTACCCATAGTGCTCTTCCTGCAGAATTCGCCTATCCTGATTGGGTCCCCACCACTTCTGCAGAACCCGTACTTCCCCCATTCACTGCCCAACCCGGTATTCAGGTGGAAACAGCTGATTTTATGCCAATCGATTATTATTCGCTGTTTTTCACGGAAGATCTCTATAGATCTATTGTGGACCAGAGTAATTTATATGCTGGTCAATTCATCGCCGCTAATCCCCAGTTGCCTTCCATTGCCAAAGATTGGAAACCAATTACGGTTTCCGAATTTAAGACCTTTCTGGGCCTTTCCCTCAACATGGGCACACATAAATTCCCGTCATTGCGTGCTTATTGGTCCACGCACCCAATTGACCACATGCCCGTGTTCTCTGCCTCCATGCCCAGGAAACGATACGAGCAGATTTTGCGGTTCATGCACTTCAACGACAATGAACTTTGTCGTCCACGTGGGGACTCTGAATACGACCGGCTCTATAAAATTCGGCCCCTCATAAACCACTTCAACGAACGTTTTGCAGCCTTGTTTATTCCCGATCAAGCTGGCCGCTTGGCTTTCAAGCAGTACCTTCCCAGCAAGCGTGCCAGATACGGGGTCAAGCTCTATAAGTGCTGTGACAGGGCAACAGGCTATGTATGGAGCTTTATGGTTTATGAGGGAAAAGATAGTCAGGTTGAGCCGGTCAACTGCCCGGATTACATAGGGAGCGCTGGCAAGATAGTGTGGAGCTTGGTGTCACCCTTATTCGGAAAGGGGTACCACTTGTATGTGGACAATTATTACACGAGCGTGCCACTGTTTAGTCACTTGTTTGATCATCAGATTGGAGCATGTGGCACCGTGCGACCTAATCGCCGGGGCTTTCCCCAGCGGCTTGTAGATGCCCGTCTTAGGCTGGGGGAGAGAGCCTGCGTAAAGTGTAATAACTTGCTCGCTATGAAGTGGAGGGACAATAAGAATGTTTTCCTTCTTACCTCCCTTCATGCAGACACGACAGTCCAAATTCCTACGGCGACTGGTGTTGTGGAGAAACCCCTCTGTGTCCATGAATATAACAAAAATATGGGAGGGGTGGACCTCAACGACCAGTTGATGGCGCCGTATCTAATTGACCGTAAGGCGAGACGCTGGTACAAAAAAGTGTCTCTATCCTTATTCCAATTGGCTTTGCTGAACGCTCATGTGCTATACAGAGCTTCAGGCGGGACGTTATCTCTTCTAAAATTCCAGAATGAGATTGTCACAGAACTCCTGTATCCAGGCGGTTCTGCACCTCACCATCCCCTACCAAATGCAGTAAGCCGGCTGCATGAGAGGCATTATACGCATCTCCTCCCGAGTACCCCTACCCAACGAGCCCCCCAAAAAAGATGTCGTGTCTGTAGCAAGAGCGGATTTAGGCGTGACACCCGTTATTATTGTCCACTCTGTCCTGACAAACCTGGTCTTTGCCTTGGTGAATGTTTTGAACGCTACCACTCAAAAGTGAAGTTTTAGCGTAGGGTACAGCATATCACAGACTAGGACACACTTACACAGGGTCTCCCAAGATGCCATTACATTTTGAGAGACCCGAACCATTACAGTTGTTAAAGTTTAAAAAAAAAGTGTAAAAAAGAAAAAAAAAAAAACTTAAAAAACAAAACACAAAAAAATATAAAAGAAAAAAAACAAAAATAGTTGTCGTTTTATTGTTCTCTCTCTCTCTCTCTATTTTCTCTCTATTGTTATGCTCTTTTTTACTGTATTCCATTCTGCAATGTTTTATCATGCTTGCTTTTCAGGTATGTAATTTTTTGTTTTCAGGTGCGCCATTCAACTGCAGCGCGGAATTATTTATCTTGACAGCAACAGCGTTTGCTCCCATGATACATAAAGCCGTGACTCCAGTGCTGTAGGAGGTGATTTCACCACCACAGTTAAAAAAAAAGAGCATATATGCCGAAGCATGGGGGCAGCAGGGGCGGAGGAGCGATTTTGCTCCTAATGCCGCGTATATACGGTCGAGGCTTGCCCGTGGAAAAGTCCGACCGTGTGTACGCGGCATAACTTTTTTGCGGGAGGATGCCCCCATGCTTCGGCATATATATATTTTAGGCACAGGTTGCGTTAAAAAAATGTTTTATTTTTTACTATGTTTTGTTCTGGTATTTGCTTTGCAGGTATGGTATGGTAAGGTCTTACTGTTGTACTGTAATGTTACTTTGTTTTAATGTTAACCATCATTTGCTTAGCAGGTACGCCATTCAGTTGCATCGCGGATTTATTTATCTTGACAGCAACAGCGTTTGCTCCCACGATACATAAAGCCGTGACTCCAACGCTGTAGGAGGTGATTTCACCACCACAGTTAAAAAAAAGAGCATATATGCCGAAGCATGGGGGCAGCAGGGGCGGAGGAGCGATTTTGCTCCTAATGCCGCGTATATACGGTCGAAATTCCGACGGAGGCTTGCCCGTGGAAAAGTTCGACCGTGTGTACGCGGCATAACCTTTTATGCCACGTACATACGGTCGAAATTCCGACGAAGGCTTGCCCGTGGAAAAGTCAGACCGTGTGTATGCGGCATAACTTTTTTGCGGGAGGATGCCCCCATGCTTCGGCATATATATATTTTAGCCACAGGTTGCGTTAAAAAAATGTTCTATTTTTTACTAGGTTTTGTTTTGGTATTTGCTTTGCAGGTATGGTATGGTAAGGTCTTACTGTTGTACTGTAATGTTACTTTGTTTTAATGTTAACCATCATTTTCTTAGCAGGTACGCCATTCAGTTGCATCACGGATTTATTTATCTTGACAGCAACAGCGTTTGCTCCCACGATACATAAAGCCGTGACTCCAACGCTGTAGGAGGTGATTTCACCACCACAGTTAAAAAAAGAGCATATATGCCGAAGCATGGGGGCAGCAGGGGCGGAGGAGCGATTTTGCTCCTAATGCCACGTATATACGGTCGAAATTCCGACGGAGGCTTGCCCGTGGAAAAGTTTGACCGTGTGTACGCGGCATAACCTTTTATGCCGCGTACATACGGTCGAAATTCCGACGAAGGCTTGCTCGTGGAAAAGTCCGACCGTGTGTACGTGGCATAACTTTTTTGCGGGAGGATGCCCCCATGCTTCGGCATATATGCCCATCATTAGAAGTGGGTGGATGAAGGGAGGTATTCTAATGGTGGGCATACCCACCGATCAATCTCTTTTTTTCGTTCAGCCAACAGGCTGCATGAAAAAAAAGATTACAATACATGTCCAACAAGGACCAGCAATGTACTGGTATGTTGCTGGACTTTGAATGTTTATACCAGAATGATGCCTCCAGGTTTAGGTATCATCTTGGTATCATTCTTTTCAGCCAGTGGCCGGCTTTCATGTAAAAGCAATTCTAGCAGATAATTAGCCTCTAGACTGCTTTTACAAGCAGTGGGAGGGAATGCCCCCCCCGGATATAAACAGCGCCATTGGGAAACTGGGAAAGCATTTTATCACACCGATCTTGGTGTGGTCAGATGCTTTGAGGGCAGAGGAAAGATCTAGGGTCTAACCCCCATTTTTTTTCAAAAAAAGAGTACCTGTCACTACTTATTGCTATCATAGGGGATATTTACATTCCCTGAGATAACAATAAAAATGATAAAAAAAAATATGGAAGGAACAGTTTAAAAATAAAAGAAAAAAGCAAAATAAATAATAAAAAAAAAAAAAAAAAAGCACCGCTGTCCCCCCCCCCTGCTCTTGCGCAAAGGCGAACGCAAGCGTCGGTCTAGCGTCATATGTAAACAGCAATTGCATCATGCATGTGAGGTATCACCGCGAAGGTCAGATCGAGGGCAGTAATTTTAGCAGTAGACCTCCTCTGTAAATCTAACGTGGTAACCTGTAAAGGCTTTTAAATGCTTTTAAAAATGAATGTAGTTTCTCGCCGCTGCGCGTTTGTGCGCAATTTTAAAGCATGTCGTGTTTGGTATCCATGTACTCGGCCTATGATCATCTTTTTTATTTCATCAAACATTTGGGCAATATAGTGTTTTTTAGTGCATTAAAAATAAAAAAAGTGTGTTTTCCCCCCAAAAAATGCGTTTGAAAAATCGCTGCGCAAATACTGTGTGGAAAAAAAAATGCAACACCCACTATTTTAATCTGTAGGGCCTTTGCTTTAAAAAAATATATAATGTTTGGGGGTTCAACATAATTTTCTTGCAAAAAAAAAAATGTTTTCATGTAAACAAAAAGTGTCAGAAAGGGCTTTGTCTTCAAGTGGTTAGAAGAGTGGATTATGTGTGACATAAGCTTCCTAATGTTGTGCATAAAATGCCAGGACAGTTCAAAACCCCCCCAAATGACCCCATTTTGGAAAGTAGACACCTCAAGCTATTTGCTGAGAGGCATGTTGAGCCCATTGAATATTTTTTTTTTTTGTCCCAAGTAATTGAATAATGACAAAAAGAAAAAAAAAAATGTACAAAAAGTTGTCACTAAATGATATATTGCTCAAACATGCCATGGTTATATGTGGAATTGCACCCCAAAATACATTCTGTTGCTTCTCCTGAGTATGGGGATACCACATGTGTGAGACATTTTGGGAGCCTAGCCGCGTACAGGACCCCGAAAACCAAGCACCGCCTTCAGGATTTCTATGGGTGTAAATTTTTGATTTCACTCCTCACTGCCTATCACAGTTTCGGAGGCCATGGAATGCCCAGATGGCACAAAACCCCCCCAAATGACCCCATTTTGGAAAGTAGACACCCCAAGCTATTTGCTGAGAGGTATGTTGAGTATTTTGCAGATCTCGCTTTTTGTCACAATGTTTTAAAAATTGAAAAAAGAGAAAAAAAAAATGTCTTTCTTCATTTTCAAAAACAAATGAGAGCTGTAAAATACTCACTATGCCTCTCGGCAAATAGCTTGGGGTGTCTACTTTCCAAAATGGGGTCATTTGTGGGGGTTTTGGGCTATCTTGGCATTTTATGGCCTTCAAAACTGTGATAGGTAGTGAGGAGTGAAATCAAAAATTTATGCCCTTAGAAACCTTGAAGGCGGTGCTTGAGTTTTGGGGTCCCGTACGCGGCTAGGCTCCCAAAAAGTCCCACACATGTGGTATCCCCATACTCAGGAGAAGCAGCCAAATGTATTTTGGGGTGCAACTCCGCATATAACCATGGCATGTGTGAGCAATATATCATTTAGTGACAACTTTTTGTAATTTTTTTTTTTTTGTCATTATTCAATCACTTGGGACAAAAAATAAAAATATTCAATGGGCTCAACATGCCTCTCAGCAATTTCCTTGGGGTGTCTACTTTCCAAAATGGGGTCATTTTGGGGGGTTTTGTACTGCCCTGCCATTTTAGCACCTCAAGAAATGAGATAGGCAGTCATAAATTAAAAGCTGTGTAAATTCCAGAAAATGTACCCTAGTTTGTAGACGCTATAACTTTTGCGCAAACCAATAAATATACGCTTATTGTCATTTCTTTTACTAAAGACATGTGGCTGAATACATTTTGGCCTAAATGTATGACTACAATTGAGTTTATTCGATTTTTCTTATAACAAAAAGTAGAAAATATCATTTTTTTTCAAAATTTTCGGTCTTTTTCCGTTTATATCGCAAAAAATAAAAATCGCAGAGGCAATCAAATACCATTAAAAGAAAGCTCTATTTGTGGGAAGAAAAGGACGCAAATTTCGTTTGGGTACAACATTGCATGTCCGCACAATTTACAGTTAAAGCAGCGCAGTGCAAAATTCTGAATTCACCTCTGGTCCTTTAGCTACCAAATGGTCCGGGGCTTAAGTGGTTAATTGGTGCGCCTGATAACTCCTTCACTGGGCGCAGGAAGCAGCGGCGCACTGTTATAGTAAATAGAAATGTCAGCGGCGCTCTATTGAAAATGAATGGTTCCCTATGGGAGCCCATTGATTTGAATAGAGGTCGCCCGGGAAGTCGGATCCGACTTGCGGGCGACTCGTGTGTCGGCTGACACAGGGACAGCGTGACTTTGCGAGGCAATCTGGACACGACCTGAGCGTGCAGCAGCCGCTCAAGTCGTGTCCTAGAGGCGACTAGCCGGCCGAGAATGTGTCCAGCGCGATGTCATCGCGCTGGTCCTCGGCAGCCTCGCTGTCCCATGTTTTGGTATGAATCATGAAGGGGAACTCCAGGCCAAATTTTAATAAAAAAACCGGCATGCGTTTCCCTTCAGGAGCATACCAGGCCCTTAGGTCTGGTCTGGATTCTAAGGTGAACCCCCTAAGCCGAAAAACGGCGTGGGGGTCCCCCCCAAAATCCAAACCAGACCCTTAGGTCTGGTCTGGATTTTAAGGTGAACCCCTCAAGCCGAAAAACGGCGTGGGGGTCCCCCCAAAATCCAAACCAGACCCTTATCCGAGCACGCAACCTGGCAGGCTGCAGGGGAAAAGGGGGGGACGAGAGCTGCCCCCTCCCTCCCGAACCGTACCAGGCCGCATGCCCTCAACATGGGGGGTTTGGTGCTTCGAGGCAGGGGGGCGACCTGCGGCCCCCCCACCCCAAAGCACCCTGCCCCCATGTTGATGGGGACAAGGGCCTCTTCCCGACAACCCTGGCCGTTGGTTGTCGGGGTATGCGGGCGGGGGGCTTTTCGGAATCAGGGCGCCCCCTTTAAAAAGGGGGCCCCCAGATGCCGGCCCCCCACCCTATGTGAATGAGTATGGGGTACATCGTACCCCTACCCATTCACCTGGTGGAAAAAAATTGCAATAAAAAAAACACACAGCTTTTTAAAGTATTTTATTGCACAGCTCCGGGGGTCTTCTTCCGACTTCGGGGGTCTCCGGTGTCGTCGCCGCCGCTCTCCGGTTTTCTTCTGCCGGGCCACCGCTAACTTCTTTAGCTCTTTTGCTAGCGGAGGCCCGGTCTTCTCCGTCGCCTTCTCCCCTCTTCTCCTCTCCGGTTCTTCCTTTCTTCTGCCGGGCCTCCGCTTACTTCTTTTAGCTCTTTTGCTAGCGGAGGCCCGGTCTTCTCCGTCGCCTTCTTCTTCTCCCGCTATCTGGTTCTTCTCCCGCTTCTTTCTTCTGCCGGCCCCTCCACTAACTTCTTTAGCTCTTTTGCTAGTGGAGGGCCCGGTCTTCTCCGACGCCTTCTTCTTCTCCCGCTATCCGGTTCTTCTCCCGGTTCTTCTTCCGCTTCTTTCTTCTGCCGGCCCCTCCACTAACTTCTTTAGCTCTTTTGCTAGTGGAGGGGCCGGTCTTCTCCGTCGTCGCCGTCGGCGTCTTCTTCTCTCTTCTCCTCCTCGATGTTGACTCGTCGCTTCCTCTCGCAGTAATGCTAAATTTTCGGTCCGCAGAGATTAATATAGGCTTCTCATGACGTCACAGTCACATGTTCCGGGGCAAGAGAGGAAGCGACGAGTCAACATCGAGGAATGGGTAGACCGGCCCCTCCACTAGCAAAAGAGCTAAAGAAGTTAGTGGAGGGGCCGGCAGAAGAAAGAAGCGGGAGAAGAACCAGGAGAAGAACCGGATAGCGGGAGAAGAAGAAGGCGATGGAGAAGACCGGGCCCTCCACTAGCAAAAGAGCTAAAGAAGTTAGTGGAGGGGCTGGCAGAAGAAAAAAGCGGGAGAAGAACCGGGAGAAGAACCGGATAGCGGGAGAAGAAGAAGGCGACGGAGAAGCCCGGCCCCTCCACTAGCAAAAGAGCTAAAGAAGTTAGTGGAGGGGCCGGCAGAAGAAAGAAGCGGGAGAAGAACCGGGAGAAGAACCGGATAGCGGGAGAAGAAGAAGGCGACGGAGAAGCCCGGCCCCTCCACTAGCAAAAGAGCTAAAGAAGTTAGTGGAGGGGCCGGCAGAAGAAAGAAGCGGTAGAAGAACCGGGAGAAGAACCGGATAGCAGGAGAAGAAGAAGGCGACGGAGAAGACCGGGCCTCCGCTAGCAAAAGAGCTAAAGAAGTTAGCGGTGGCCCGGCAGAAGAAAACCGGAGAGCACGGCGACGACACCGGAGACCCCCGAAGTCGGAAGAAGACCCCCGGAGCTGTGCAATAAAATACTTTAAAAAGCTGTGTGGTTTTTTTATTGCAATTTTTTTCCACCAGGTGAATGGGTAGGGGTACGATGTACCCCATACTCATTCACATAGGGTGGGGGGCCGGGATCCCCTTTATTAAAGGGGGCTCCTGGATTCCGATAAGCCCCCCGCCCGCAGACCCCGACAACCAACGGCCAGGGTTGTCGGGAAGAGGCCCTTGTCCTCATCAACATGGGGGCAGGGTGCTCTGGGGTGGGGGGCCGCAGGTCGCCCCCCTGCCCCAGAGCACCAAACCCCCCATGTTGAGGGCATGCGGCCTGGTATGGTTCAGGAGGGAGGGGGGGCCGCTCTCTCATCCCCCCCTCTTCCCCTGCGGCCTGCCAGGTTGTGTGCTCGGATAAGGGTCTGGTTTGGATTTTGGGGGGGACCCCCACGCCGTTTTTTTGGCGTAGGGGTTCCTCTTCAAATCCAGACCAGACCCAAGGGCCTGGTATGCTCCTGGAGGGGGAACCCATGCCGGTTTTTTATTTAAAATTTGGCCTGGAGTTCATCCTCAAGATTCATACCAAACACAGTGCCTGCTATTGGCGGAGATCCAAGTCGGATCCCCGTTCAGTGAAAGTCGGACATATGTCGGCTTCATGTCGCAGGGCAAAGTCGGATCCAAAGTAGGACAGATGTCGTGTCGCACTAGTGTGAACCCAGCCTAAATACAACTACACTGCTGCTCTCAGCTGCTCATATCACTCTGGTCTCACTAAATAGCTAAAATCGTAAATAATACTGTTTTTGGAGCTTAGGGCGGCTCCTTCTCATATACATGCAAATGTGGTAAAACACGGCATGCAAACGCCACAAAGCGCGCCTTTCTAAACGCCACTTTCAACCTTAGTTCAGAACACTTCGCACCAGCGTCCCGTCTACATGGGGCCTAAAAACGCCTATGCCATTTACAGCTCCAAAACGCCATGGTGGCCATGAGGCCATAGGCTAACATGGAGAGATGTTTTTAAGCTGCAAAAAACGCTCAAACAAGCGATTGGAAAAACGTCCGTGTGCATGTAGCCTTATATTAACCACTTGCGCACTGCCCAGACCAAGTTTCACATTTCAGCGCTGATGCACTTTTAATGACAATTGCGCGCTCATACAACACTGTAACCCAATGAAAATGTTTTATTTGTTGGCACACAAATAGAGCTTGCTTTTGGTGCTATTTGATCACCTTTGTGTTTTAGTTTTATTTTTTTTTCTATAAATACAAAAGACCGAGTTTAAAAAAAAAAAAGGATATTTTACCCACTTCAGCACTGGGCCTATTCTGGCACTTCTCTCCTTCATGTAAAAATCATAAATTTATGGCTATAAAATTACTTCAAAACACCAAACATTATATATTTTTTTGGAGCAGACACCCTAGGGAATAAGATGGCGGTCATTGCAAATTTTTATCTCGCTGGGTATTTGCGCAATAAATTTTCAAACGCCTTTTGTTTGCTAAAAATATTACAAAACAATAAAGTTACAGCCAATTTTTTGGTATAATGTGAAAGATGTTGTTATGCTGAGTAAATAGATACCTAACACGTCACGCTTTAAAATTGCGCACACACATGGCATGACACCAAACTTCAGTAATGAAAAATCTCCCTAGGCGATGCTTAATTTTTTTTTACACGTTACCATTTTGGCATTACAGAGGGGGTCTAGTGCTAGAATTGCTGCACTCGTTCTAACGCACGCAGCAATAACTCACATGTGTGGTTTGAACGGCGTTTACATATGTGCGCGGGACTTACGTGTGTGTTCACTTCTGAGCGCAAGCTACCGGGGACATGGGCATTTTTTCTTATTCTTTTTTATTTTTTTGTTTTTGTTTTTTGACTTTTTTGTATTTCTTACTCTTTTTTAATTTTTTTAATTTTTTGGGATCTCTTTTATTCCTATTACAAGGAATGTAAACATCCCTTGTAATAGGAATGTGTGTGACAGGTCCTCTTTATGTAGAGATGCAGGGTCAATAAGACCCCGCATCTCTCCTCCAGGCTGGAAAGCATGATATTGTTCCAAAAAAATCACCAATCTCATGCTGACAGCCAAGATCACGGCTTGGTTAACATACGGGAACACGGCATGATGTTATAACGTCGTGCCCGCGCCTCCGACGGTCATAGAGATGACTGATGACCATCTGGTCACCAGTCATCTCCAAATCGTTCTCCGAGCCCCAGATGGCACGGGAGAGCCCGGAGAAGCACCGGATGGCGGCAAGAGAGGGGGGGGACGTCCCCTCCCCCCGCCTATAATAACGATCAAGCGGCAGAACTGCCACTATGATCATTTTTATTGTGCACAGAATCGCCGGCTGAAAAGAATGATATCTGAATGATGCCTGCAACTGCAGGCAACATTCAGATGTCACCGCCCAAAGCCAAGGATGTCATTTGACGGTGGGCGGTAGGAAACTGGTTAATATTTTTAAAAAAGGTAATTTTTCTTCTTCATTGATGTACACTGATGAGACTGCACTGATGGGCACCGATAAGGTGGCAAGGGTGGGCACTGAGAGTTGGCATTGCTATTTGGCACTGGTGGGCAGTGAGAAGTGGCACTGCTAGGTGGCAATGATAGTTGGCAGTGATGGGCACTGATAGGCACTGGCAGCACTGCTAGGTGCCACTGATTGGCACCAGTGGTGGGCATTGATAGGTGGCACTGGCAGGGGCTACTAATTGTCACAGATGATGCAGAATTGCCTCTTCCTCTTCGGGCCCCATGTCCCTTGCACATAAGCCGGTGATTGCCTTTTTTTTATGCTCACGCTGTCAGCACAAGGAGAAAACAAAAACCATTACCCAGCTTTTGTTTACATCACGTGATCAGCTGTCATTTGCTGACAGCTGATCACATGGTAAAGGGCAGGGATCGGCCCCTTACTCGGATCTGTCATCACCCGAGTCACAGTGACTCTGTGACCACAGCGCGCGCAAAAGGGAGGACGTTTATTGACGGACTCCCGGCAATTGAGGACCATGCTGTGGCCGTCGATCAGTTATAGCGCTGATCTCAAGTGATTAAAGAGGGTCTAAATGGGCCATTGACATGCATCACAATTCAACTTAGGAATGAGTCTTTGAAAAGTTAAACTAAATAATTTGGCCACTTTATCCTTCCAAATAATTCACTTCCTGTCACATAGCCACACAGGAAGTGAGGGAAAATCCCTAACAATGTCTTTCCTTGGGGACACACAGGTCAGTCTAAATACTTTCCCCATTATGCACATTGCACTCGAGCATATTGCGGGGTACACCACAAATTATTATTAGGTAGTTTGGACTGTGGGGTTTATTTACTAAAGGCAAATCTACTTTGCACTACAAGTGCACTTGCTGTATATCTGAGGGGGACATGCAAGCCAAAAAAAAAAACATCTTTGCTTTTACATGATTGTAACATCCAATCACCAGTACTTTCCCTCAGATTTTCAGCAGCTACACTTTTACTGCAGAGTGGATTTGTCTTTACTAAACCCCAAACTATCCAATGATTTGGGGTGTACACAACAAAGTGCTAGAGTGCAATTTGCTTAATGGGGACACTAGTTAGATTGATCTGTGTGTCCCCAAGAAAAGCCATTGGTAGGGTTTTACCTTCACTTCATGTTTAGCTGTGTGACAGGAAGTGAAGCCAATGTTAAGAAAAGGAGACAAAGGCCAAACTACAAAAAAATAAATAAATAAAAAAATAAACCACACACGCAGGGGTTCTAACACTTACTTTGTTTCCCTCAAAATGCCCACAATTAGAATTGTATGGCCTTGAGCTATTTTTAAGTGCAGTGCTCTAAATCAGTGCTTCTCAAGTACCCCCAACAGGCCATGTTTGCAGGTTTTCCTTCATCTTGCACATGTGCTTTAAATCACAGTCAATGGTTTTGATTTTTGGACAGCAATTCTCGATAAGATAAATTCACAAAACATGTCCTGTTGGGGGTACTTGAGGACTGAGGCTGAAAACCACTGCAGTAAAAAAAGGAAAATTTAATACTTACTGCTCTGTATTTCATTTCCTGGTGACGCTCCATGGCAGCACACAATACATGCATATACTACCATGAAGGCACCAGGGTAGACAAATCACACCTGTTTTGTTTTGACATGCCAATCAGCTGTCACATTTGTTGCAAAGAAAAAACACAAAACAAACATCAAAACTTTCCATCTAATTTTATTGTTCAACAAAACAAAAGGGAAGGCAAAATAAAAAAACATGGTCAATTTGAAACAGACTCAACATCTTGAGCAATTTTTGGCCAAAAAATGCAGCAGACAATTAAATCAAAGTGAACAAACACACATTAACAACATCATAATTATTTCAGGGGAACATATCTCCCCCACACCAAAAATATACAATCCACATAAGTTAACCAATCACTTGTTTTGCAAACACATAACAAATAAAATACATGTGTTACAAACACGATAAGGACACCAACATGTACATTTTGCGCCCCACACACACTTGCCTCTTCTTAAGGCAATCGACCGAATGCTCTGTGAGCTTTATATAACATATGTTTGTGTGCTAATGAGGCAATTGAAAACACATGCACAGTCCATGAAACACCCAGAATGCAAGTTCTCCCAATGTAGAGACTGAAATTCAAAGTGGGCACAGCTGTTAAGATGTCCTTCAATTTCTAACCCATAAAAACACTCTCTGAGTGAGCATGCCCAGAAATATCCAGGCGCTGTTCACACACAAAAAGCACGGCAAAAAAAAAAAAACTGGCTGGGCATGTGCAGAACAACACCAATGCAGCTAGCAAAAAATAACTCCCCCCGTCCAAAATTAAGCACATCATCCAGCATGCTACAAAGTTAGAGATGGGACACTCACCCCTCCCCCCCCCCACCAACAAATACTATTGCAGTCTATGGGAACTGACTTGTTAATTTTGCTAGTCCCCACTTGGCTGGCTTATCTTCTAGTTCAGTGTTTCTCAACTCCAGTCCTCAAGGCGCACCAACAGGTCATGTTTTTGGGATCTCCATTGATTTTCACAGGTGATTTGAGCAGTTTCACTGCCTTAGTAATTATCACAGCTGTTTTATCTGCAGGAAATCCCAAAAACATGACCTGTTGGTGCGCCTTGAGGACTGGAGTTGAGAAACACTGTTCTAGTTATTGGCCTTAAAATGGGGGCCCAGGTCCCACCCTAAGGGACATATATCAATGTCACCAATTTGGAAAACACCAAAAACAAAACAAGGAGAAGTGCCTTTAAATATGCCAAATTGCTTAAGGGCCATTTCACACCACATACAGTCCATTGCGTTTTTTATGCATCCAAAATGCATGGAAAGTTGGTTATATGGTTCTAAATGGCAGTGTTTGTTCCAGTGCGTTCCAGTTCCACCAAAAAAGTAGAACATGCTGCATTTTACCTGCACTGGACTGTAGTGGAACGCATCAAAACGCATCATAAACGCACTGGAACGCACAGGAACACACCTAAATGCACCAAAAATTCACTGGAACACACTTGTCCTTATCTATGGTTAATAAAAAAGAGGGGTGAAAACAAAGCACTGGACTGCATCAAAAACTTACCAAAAATGCACTGGAACGCATGAAAAAAGTGCATGCAGAAAAGCACCTGGAACGCATCCGGATTGTGTTTCTATGGTGTGAACTGGCCCTAGTTCACACTATAGAAACGCAGTCTGGGTGCGTGCCAGGTGCTTTTCTGCATGCGCGTTTTTGACACATTCCAGTGCATTTTTGAGGCGTTTTTGATGCAGTCCAGTGTTTTTTTCCGCCTCTTTTCACTTAGGACAAGTGTGTTGCAGTGCGTCTTTGGTGCATTTAGGTGCGTTGCGGTGCATTCCAGTGCATTTTTGGTACGTTCTGTTGCGTTTTTGATGTGTTTTACTGAGGTCCAGTACAGTTTTGTACCTAAAAAATGCAGCATGACCAATTATTTTTTGGCTTTCTGAAATGCACTGGAATGGACTGCAGTGGTGTGAACTATGCCATTGGCATTAATGTGATCAACTTTCTTTGCGTTTTTCAGGCATCAAAAAAACGCACTGCACTGCATCCGGTGTGAACTGGCCCTAAATATCATCCCCGGGGGGTGTCTATAGTATGCCTGTAAAGTAGCACATGTTTTCCATGTTTATAACAGTTGGAGAGCAAAATGACATTTCTAAAGTAAAATAATAGTCATTTAAAAGTCCTTGCGGCTGTAATAAATTGCTGGTTTCTGTCAATACAGATAAAAGTAATTGAAAGTCTTTGCTAACCAAAAAAAAAAATATGTGGGGGTTCCCCCAAATTCCATAACCAGGCCCTTCAGGTCTGGAATGGATATTAAGGGGAACCACCGGGTGTAAGCGGACCAAGTGGAGAACTGAAGCGTCGCACAGCGGGAACCTCCAATTCAAACGGAGCGGCCGGAGAAGAAAGAAGAAGGGAAGACGCCGGAGCAAGATGCTGGACGAGAACACCGAAGGAAGAAGGAAGATGAAGATGAAGAGGAAGATGGAGGAAGAAACCCGAATGGAGAAAAGAAGAAGATGGAAGAAGAAGAAGGAAGAAGATGGAAGAAGAAGAAGGAAGAAGAAGGAAGAAGAAGGAAGAAAAGAAAAGATATTAATAAAGGAATTGTCAAAAACCGGCTCTTGTCATTTTTTTAATTTTTGACACTTTCCTTGTGAAATGGTAGGGGTACATTTGTACTCCATTACCATTTCACACAGGGGGGGGGGGCGGGATCTGGGGGTCCCCTTTGTTAAAAGGGTCTTCCAGATTCCGATAAGCCCCCCGCCCGCAGACCCCCACAACCACCGGGCAAGGGTTGTGGGGATGAGGCCCTTGTCCCCATCAACATGGGGACATCCTCCCCATGTTGAGGGCATGTGGCCTGGTACGGTTCAGGAGGGAGGGGGGCCGCTCTCTTCCCCCCCTTTTCCCCTGCGGCCGGCCAGGTTATGTGCTCGGATAAGGGTCTGGTGTGGATTTTTGGGGGGACTCCACGCCATTTTTTTAGAACATTTGGGGTGGAGTTCCCCTTAAAATCCATGCCAGATCTGAAGGGCCTGGTTTGGATATTTGGGGGGAACCCGCACGTCATTTTTTTTTTAAATTTGCAGCGGGGTTCCCCTTAATACCCATTCCAGACCTGAAGTTAGCAAAGACTTTCAAAGACTTTTCTCTATATTGCTGGGAGCCGACAATTCATTACTGCCGCGGTGCTTTTAAATGGGTTTTTTTTCCTTTAGAAATGTCATTTTGCAGGCGCAATGGGAAGTTCAGGGCTGCGCCTGTTCAACTTATGCAAATTGATTTACGTGACTTGACATTTACTAAGATTTTGCCGGCGCAGTGTCCCGGCGCATTTAAACCATTGAAATTCCAGCGCTGAGCTCAAAAAAAACTCCCGCAGCTCAAATCATACTTGCCGGCGCAGCGGGCTGGTTTTGAAAAACGTACTTTCCCTCTCTATTTTGGCCATGTTTGTTATTTGGGCAGGTGTCACTACACTTCCTCACATCCCCCCAATGTCACCCCCATTATATTCTCACTTCCAGCTTCTTTATATTTAGATTTTAACATGCTGTGCGCCAGGTCCATAGTAGCGCACTGAGCGCCTCCTCCCGGGCGCAGAGTACACTATAGTAAATGGGAAATAGGGCTGCACTACAGGCGCTAATGTTTTGTAAATACCAAAACAGCAATTGCGCACGCAGATGCGCCAATACTCATGGCGCAAACGTTTGGTAAATCAGCCCCAATGTATCATATTATGTCCCTGAACTAATGTAGAGTTGGATGTATACAAGGGGTTAAGATGGCAAGAGCAGTGATTCACTCCCCCTTTCTGCTTCTACTAATACCGCCCATTGGCAGTGTCCTCCTCACCTTTGACAAAGCGCATGCGCGCGAAACATGTTAGTGTGAGGACTCTCCGACACTACAGGAGCCCACCATCCCGCCAGCCAAGTCTGCACATCCCTCCTGCTCCTTGCCCCCGTCTTGGTGTTTCTTCCGGCCGCCAGATGGAGAGTGCAACAGCTACATAGCCGCATAGAGCCGCTGATCATTCCCTCTCCTGTCTGCCTGCACAGCTGGTCTGATTGCGATACAGGTACTTGCAGAGTATGTCACATCTCTTTTTGGTCTTCCTGGTCTCCACGGCTTTTGTATTTCCATCCAGCCATAGGCTGTGAAAGACTGCATCTACGGATACAGGTTTAAATCTCTACTGACGGCAAGGATAGTGCAAGTTACATCCAGTAACTTTGATCAACACCAAGCTCATTCCATCCAACTGGTCATCACAACCAGATTTATTCAGCACACTTGCACATCTTAACCCTTTGGCTGGCGGTGTTGGTTGTTATGCATTTTTTAATGCTTCAATACTGATCAAGATTTTTGTCTGATCCCAGTTTGAAGGTTTTGTACTTTGTATTTTTGATTCCATCCGATCAAATACATTAATCAATTTTCAGCATGCATTTTAATCAATAAATTATCATTTTTATTTGATCACCAAGTTACATTTCATCATTTTTGCCACCATTTGAGCGCTGGATTGTATATAATTGTTTCGAGATTGCCTTGTTCCGGAGGTTGCCAGCTGCACTGGGGGCAAGTTTTTTAAGACTTATACTCATATGACATTACGTTTTACATATTGCTGCCGGTTTTAGCGCTACAAGACTCTTTTTGTTTCTGTGTAATCTTGAGGTCTATGGACGCAGGAGTCGCAGGGAAAGGCGTGCAAATTTCCGTCTGCAATTTTTTTCTGCGATTCCAGGGAATGCCTGTAAACTTAAGGTCTATGAACCTTAAATCGTATCAAAGTCTGACCAAAGTCGTACAGGGACTACTTTGAAGTCGGTGTGACTGGAAGGTGCACAGATATAAATGGTACACATTGAAAATCATGGGGTATGACTTGTCATGCAACTCTGATGACCAAAGTCACAGGAAAAGTTGCTCAAGTGTGAAAGGGGCCTCAGCCCGACTTTGTGAGCGGTTTCAGAGACATCAGTGCACTTTCCTGCACAGATGTCTAGTGAAATCACATAGGTCTCAACTGTCCTTGATTTGGAACAAAGTCCCTCTGTCCCTCTTTCCTCCTCATTTGTCCCTCATTTTGTTCTGATCTGTATAGTTTTATATAAAATGCAATTTTTATCTTTCAAAAAGGGTTTTACAGCACTAAACCTTTAATCTAATTTCTTAATTGCTTGGCTTTGGAAATTTACAAACAAATCTAAAGGGATATTATTGTTAAAAAAAAAGCACTTGGGTGTTTAACTAATCCTTTTTTTTTTTTATAATTCTCCTTTAAGAAGGTGTTTTAGGAGGTGTGTCCTATGCCTACATACTTTTGCTAATAGGTGTCCCTTATACCCATCTCAAAAAGTTGGGAGGTAAGAAATCACCTCCTGAAGTCGCCCAAAGTAGTGTAGGAAATACTTTTGGGAATCTGTGTGGCGTCGCACCAATTTGGACAGTTCTATTGCTGTCAATAGGCGCTGATTTGGCCTGCAATTTGACATGTCAATTCAGTTATGAACATGGGTGAAGTTGCATAGATATGAATGGAACTCATGGGGGGTAACTTTTAAAGCGACTCTGAGGTACAAAGCTGCATGAAAAGTCACATAAGTGTGAAAGTAACCTAATGAGATTAAATGATAACACCTTTGAATAAAGCCCCATTTGCACTTGTGCGACCTTAAAATTGCACAGCTTTGCCATGACTTGAAGCAATGTCTGTGTAATCTTGTGGTGTATGGACCTCAAATTGCATCAAAGTCAAACCAAGATAGTGCAGGGACGAATTTGCCCCACTTTCAGGATGCACAAGTGACAATAGGGCCAAATTCAAAGATATCCTTGAATCTCTTTCACACTGCTACGACCTGAAAGTCACACTAATTTGCTGCCACTTTGTCGCTGCAACTTGGCCCCAACTTCTAGGAATGCCTGTGTAATATTGCGCCCTATGTACCTCAAGTCACATGAGGCTCTGTTGAAGAAAGAAAGCAGTGGGACTTTATACGAAGCAATAATACTGAGTAATACTAGATAGAATGAATCAATCAATGTACACATTGTTTATTAAATACAATTGGCATATATACACTGTAAAATAGATAATAAGAGAAAACATTAAATTGTAATCATTGGTCTCAGTAGCAATAGATTGCACAATTAGTAACAGTACATAATTGTTACAACATAATACACATAGTAATAGACCAAGGTATATATACCAGTAAGTAATAGTGATAACGTATAGATATAAAAAAACAATGGTAGAAGAATTCATTGGAATATAATAAAATAAAATAAAATAAAATAAAAAACAACAACGGATAGAAATAGTATTGGTAGGACCGACACTGTGACGTTGCATCATAGGAAAGCTCAACGCGTTTCGTAGTTTTTATTATACTGCATGCACCATGAGGGATGTTTCCAGCGCCAGTGCGCTGAGCGTGTTACTGCTCATGCGATGGCGTTGCCCTCCCTTTGCTGCACTCGACGTGACGTGACGTTGGAGATCACCCTCGATCCACGGCTGATATTCTGGAATACCTACAATACAAACAATATTAATTTTTCACTATGCAGACCCTAGCTTCTAACTGGAGCCTTCACATGCACTTTCCTATTGGCTGCTTTGCACCTACCGCCGTGCCCAGGGTTTATATCTCCTCAGCTCCCGGGGGGACGCCTGATCCAATGCACGCCTTGAATATCGTTACCATCTACCATTTTATTTTAAAAATACCAGATATTCCCATACCCTGCATCTTGCTCCTGATGAGTGGTCATGCTACCACGAAATGCGTCGAGCTTTCCTATGATGCAACGTCACAGTGTCGGTCCTACCAATACTATTTCTATCCGTTGTTGTTTTTTATTTTATTTTATTATATTCCAATGAATTCTTCTACCATTGTTTTTTTATATCTATACGTTATCACTATTACTTACTGGTATATATACCTTGGTCTATTACTATGTGTATTATGTTGTAACAATTATGTACTGTTACTAATTGTGCAATCTATTGCTACTGAGACCAATGATTACAATGTAATGTTTTCTCTTATTATCTATTTTACAGTGTATATATGCCAATTGTATTTAATAAACAATGTGTACATTGATTGATTCATTCTATCTAGTATTACTCAGTATTATTGCTTCGTATAAAGTCCCACTGCTTTCTTTCTTCAATATGTCCAGGGATGGAGGTTAATCATAGGTTTTGCCTCATATAAAGTCCCAACCCCTTATACATGAGGCTCTGTGTCCACTATTGCAACCCTAAATTGGCATGATTTTGCCACAATTTTTTTGCCGCGATTATGATGCGACTTGTAGCAATGCCTGTATATTCTTGAGGTCTATGGACCTCAAGTCGTATCAAAGTGGGACCAAAGTAGTGCAGGGACTACTTTGAAGTCGCACAGATATGAAATATACTCATTGGAAATTATGGGGTATGACATGTCAATCGACTTTGCAGTCCCAATTTGCATGACAAGTCGCACTAGTAGAAACTGAGTCTGAAAGTCACACCAAAGTAGTACTGGGACTACTTTGAAGTTGGTGTGACTTAAAGTAGCACAGATATGAATGGTTATCATTGAGAATCATGAAAAGTCGCCCAACTGTGAATCAAGTCTTATATATTTTAATAGAAAGGAGCTCTCATTTATACTTGCATAGTCCTTACTGATTTACATCAGCAGAACAAATGCAGGAAGTAGTGATGTGTGCACATGGGCCAGAAGCAAACGTGTGGTAATGCCAAACAAATCAATGAAGCCCACCCACACCAAATCCACCCCCACCTTGAGTAAGCACAAGTACATATCCTACACTTACCCGGAAAATCAGCAACACCTCCTCTTTGCTAAAGAGGGACCTCGCCATGTCCACCTAGATGGAGATCCTGACCAGCACAGGAACTTCCGGGTGATTACAATGACTAATTTCCGGGTCAGGAGGTGAAACCACGCTCTGTTAATTGCAGCTCCGAATATTTGATCATGATTAGAATTTATTATTTTTGATTATTTGCAGATCTGTATTTCTACATATAATGATATTTGAAGATAAACTTAAGGGAGTTTGATAAGAAACGGTGTCTCTGGCATAGCAGCAGGTGAATTACAAAGGCAAAAGGCCCAGTTTCAGCCCTGCTTCACACTGACAGCGGGAGTAAATCGTTCAGCTGAACTCATATGATTTCATTCCCGCATGTCAGTCCCGACTGCAGGGGGGGGACATCAGAGAAATCTGTGCAGGTTTCTGCACTGATATCAATACAAATCGCACCAATTATAACAGTGCAATTGCCACCGATTTGACATGTCAAATCACACCAATGTGAACCAGAGCTGACTCACACAACACTGCCTATCCTCCAGCTGAATTCATCACCTGCAATTCTCCACAGCTGTTATATATAAAGATTCCACCTTTAACATTTACTTGCAGGTGTGCTGAAACCGAGGTTTACATTGGGGCGATTTGTCATGCAATTTCAGAAATCAAATCGCATGACTATTGGTGGCAATGGCAATGTTCCAATCGATGCAACCCCAATTTTGTGGCACCGCACCGATTTTCAAAAGTAGTTCCTGCACTACTTTGGCCGATTTCAGGTGCGACTTCAATAGACATTTGTGTATGAAGCCACACAGATGTCTATCAAGTAGTACCTAAAATCGCGGTACGTGAAGTAGCGCGATTTCAAAGTAGCATCAATGTGAACCAGGGTGAAGAGATTTGTTTTTTGGTGCACAAATGCATATAGAAATAAAACATAAAAGATATTGCACTTTGCCAAAACCACCACCACCAAAAAAAAAAAACACACCAAAGCTCAATAATGTACTTTTATTTTGCCAGCAGAGACAAAATTATGTACATTTATTTACTAGCTTCAAAAAAATTTGGACAGGATACATGGTACTACATTTAGCAATTGGATTTTAAGGGCCCTGCTCATACAGTAGGTGCCACCAATATTGTGTGAATCTCGCCGCTTCTAGCGGCGAGATTGACACCCTACGAGCTCCGTCGCGAGAGCCAGTGCCGAGCTGTCTCATCATTGGGAAAGGAAAAATGTTCCTTTCACGATGAGCGACACACATTGCCGGAGATCCGACGTGGATTCCCGCCAATACCAGGCACTGTGTTTGGTATGAATCCTGAGCGGGAACTCCACGCCAATTTTTAAATAAAAAAACAGCATGGGTTCCCCCTCCAGGAGCATACTAGGCCCTTGGGTCTGGTATGGATTTGAAGGGGACTCCCCTAAGCCAAAAAATTGGCGTGGGGGTCCCCCTCAAAATCCAAACCAGACCCTTATCCGAGCACGCAACCTGGCAGGCCGCAGGGGAAGAGGGAGGGACGAGAGAGTGGCCCCCCTCCCTCCTGAACCATACCAGGCCACATGCCCTCAACATGGGGGGTTTGGTGCTCTGGGGCAGGGGGGCGAACTGCGGCCCCCCACCCATAAAAAGCACCCTGTCCCCATGTTGATGAGGACAGGGCCTCTTCCCGACAACCCTGGCCATTGGTTGTCGGGGTCTGCGGGCGGGGGCTGATCGGAATCCGGGAGCCCCCTTTAATAAGGGGCCCCCAGATGCCGGCCCACCACCCTATGTGAATGAGTATGGGGTACATCGTACCCCTACCCATTCACCTGGTGGAAAAAAATGGCAATAAAAAAAACACACACAGCTTTTTAAAGTAATTTATTGCACAGCTCCGCAGGTCTTCTTCTCCGCCCAAAGCCAAGGATGTCATTTGACGGTGGGCGGTAGGAAACTGGTTAATATTTTTAAAAAAGGTAATTTTTCTTCTTCATTGATGTACACTGATGAGACTGCACTGATGGGCACCGATAAGGTGGCAAGGGTGGGCACTGAGAGGTGGCATTGCTATTTGGCACTGGTGGGCAGTGAGAAGTGGCACTGCTAGGTGGCAATGATAGTTGGCAGTGATGGGCACTGATAGGCACTGGCAGCACTGCTAGGTGCCACTGATTGGCACCAGTGGTGGGCATTGATAGGTGGCACTGGCAGGGGCTACTAATTGTCACAGATGATGCAGAATTGCCTCTTCCTCTTTGGGCCCCATGTCCCTTGCACATAAGCCGGTGATTGCCTTTTTTTTATGCTCACGCTGTCAGCACAAGGAGAAAACAAAAACCATTACCCAGCTTTTGTTTACATCACGTGATCAGCTGTCATTTGCTGACAGCTGATCACATGGTAAAGGGCAGGGATCGGCCCCTTACTCGGATCTGTCATCACCCGAGTCACAGTGACTCTGTGACCACAGCGCGCGCAAAAGGGAGGACGTTTATTGACGGACTCCCGGCAATTGAGGACCATGCTGTGGCCGTCGATCAGTTATAGCACTGATCTCAAGTGATTAAAGAGGGTCTAAATGGGCCATTGACATGCATCACAATTCAACTTAGGAATGAGTCTTTGAAAAGTTAAACTAAATAATTTGGCCACTTTATCCTTCCAAATAATTCACTTCCTGTCACATAGCCACACAGGAAGTGAGGGAAAATCCCTAACAATGTCTTTCCTTGGGGACACACAGGTCAGTCTAAATACTTTCCCCATTATGCACATTGCACTCGAGCATATTGCGGGGTACACCACAAATTATTATTAGGTAGTTTGGACTGTGGGGTTTATTTACTAAAGGCAAATCTACTTTGCACTACAAGTGCACATGCTGTATATCTGAGGGGGACATGCAAGCCAAAAAAAAAAAACATCTTTGCTTTTACATGATTGTAACATCCAATCACCAGTACTTTCCCTCAGATTTTCAGCAGCTACACTTTTACTGCAGAGTGGATTTGTCTTTACTAAACCCCAAACTACCCAATGATTTGGGGTGTACACAACAAAGTGCTAGAGTGCAATTTGCTTAATGGGGACACTAGTTAGATTGATCTGTGTGTCCCCAAGAAAAGCCATTGGTAGGGTTTTACCTTCACTTCATGTTTAGCTGTGTGACAGGAAGTGAAGCCAATGTTAAGAAAAGGAGACAAAGGCCAAACTACAAAAAAATAAATAAATAAAAAAATAAACCACACACGCAGGGGTTCTAACACTTACTTTGTTTCCCTCAAAATGCCCACAATTAGAATTGTATGGCCTTGAGCTATTTTTAAGTGCAGTGCTCTAAATCAGTGCTTCTCAAGTACCCCCAACAGGCCATGTTTGCAGGTTTTCCTTCATCTTGCACATGTGCTTTAAATCACAGTCAATGGTTTTGATTTTTGGACAGCAATTCTCGATAAGATAAATTCACAAAACATGTCCTGTTGGGGGTACTTGAGGACTGAGGCTGAAAACCACTGCAGTAAAAAAAGGAAAATTGAATACTTACTGCTCTGTATTTCATTTCCTGGTGACGCTCCATGGCAGCACACAATACATGCATATACTACCATGAAGGCACCAGGGTAGACAAATCACACCTGTTTTGTTTTGACATGCCAATCAGCTGTCACATTTGTTGCAAAGAAAAAACACAAAACAAACATCAAAACTTTCCATCTAATTTTATTGTTCAACAAAACAAAAGGGAAGGCAAAATAAAAAAACATGGTCAATTTGAAACAGTTAGACTCAACATCTTGAGCAATTTTTGGCCAAAAAATGCAGCAGACAATTAAATCAAAGTGAACAAACACACATTAACAACATCATAATTATTTCAGGGGAACATATCTCCCCCACACCAAAAATATACAATCCACATAAGTTAACCAATCACTTGTTTTGCAAACACATAACAAATACAATACATGTGTTACAAACACGATAAGGACACCAACATGTACATTTTGCCCCCCACACACACTTGCCTCTTCTTAAGGCAATCGACCGAATGCTCTGTGAGCTTTATATAACATATGTTTGTGTGCTAATGAGGCAATTGAAAACACATGCACAGTCCATGAAACACCCAGAATGCAAGTTCTCCCAATGTAGAGACTGAAATTCAAAGTGGGCACACCTGTTAAGATGTCCTTCAATTTCTAACCCATAAAAACACTCTCTGAGTGAGCATGCCCAGAAATATCCAGGCGCTGTTCACACACAAAAAGCACGGCAAAAAAAAATAACTGGCTGGGCATGTGCAGAACAACACCAATGCAGCTAGCAAAAAATAACTCCCCCCGTCCAAAATTAAGCACATCATCCAGCATGCTACAAAGTTAGAGATGGGACACTCACCCCTCCCCCCCACCAACAAATACTATTGCAGTCTATGGGAACTGACTTGTTAATTTTGCTAGTCCCCACTTGGCTGGCTTATCTTCTAGTAGTTATTGGCCTTAAAATGGGGGCCCAGGTCCCACCCTAAGGGACATATATCAATGTCACCAATTTGGAAAACACCAAAAACAAAACAAGAAGTGCCTTTAAATATGCCAAATTGCTTAAGGGCCATTTCACACCACATACAGTCCATTGCGTTTTTTATGCATCCAAAATGCATGGAAAGTTGGTTATATGGTTCTAAATGGCAGTGTTTGTTCCAGTGCGTTCCAGTTCCACCAAAAAAGTAGAACATGCTGCATTTTACCTGCACTGGACTGTACTGGAACGCATCAAAACGCATCATAAACGCACTGGAACGCACAGGAACACACCTAAATGCACCAAAAATTCACTGGAACACACTTGTCCTTATCTATGGTTAATAAAAAAGAGGGGTGAAAACAAAGCACTGGACTGCATCAAAAACTTACCAAAAATGCACTGGAACGCATGAAAAAAGTGCATGCAGAAAAGCACCTGGAACGCATCCGGATTGTGTTTCTATGGTGTGAACTGGCCCTAGTTCACACTATAGAAACGCAGTCTGGGTGCGTGCCAGGTGCTTTTCTGCATGCACGTTTTTGACACATGCCAGTGCATTTTTGAGGCGTTTTTGATGCAGTCCAGTGTTTTTTTCCGCCTCTTTTCACTTAGAACAAGTGTGTTGCAGTGCGTCTTTGGTGCATTTAGGTGCGTTGCGGTGCATTCCAGTGCATTTTTGGTACGTTCCGTTGCGTTTTTGATGTGTTTTACTGGGGTCCAGTACAGTTTTGTACCTAAAAAATGCAGCATGACCAATTATTTTTTGGCTTTCTGAAATGCACTGGAATGGACTGCAGTGGTGTGAACTATGCCATTGGCATTAATGTGATCAACTTTCTTTGCGTTTTTCAGGCATCAAAAAAACGCACTGCACTGCATCCGGTGTGAACTGGCCCTAAATATCATCCCCGGGGGGTGTCTATAGTATGCCTGTAAAGTAGCACATGTTTTCCATGTTTATAACAGTTGGAGAGCAAAATGACATTTCTAAAGTAAAATAATAGTCATTTAAAAGTCCTTGCAGCTGTAATGAATTGCTGCTTCCTGTCAATACAGATAAAAGTAATTGAAAGTCTTTGCTAACCAAAAAAAAATGTGGGGGTTCCCCAAAATTCCATAACCAGGCCCTTCAGGTCTGGAATGGATATTAAGGGGAACCCCGCTGCAAATTAAAAAAAAATATGACGTGGGGTTCCCCCCCAAATATCTAAACCAGGCCCTTCAGATCTGGCATGGATTTTAAGGGGAACTCCACCCCAAATTTTAAAAAAAAGTCCCCCTAAAAATCCACACCAGACCCTTTATCCGAGCACATAACCTGGCCGGCCGCAGGGGAAGAGGGGGGGACGAGAGAGCGGCCCCCCTCCCTCCTGGACCGTACCAGGCCACATGCCCTCAACATGGGGAGGATGTCCCCATGTTGATGGGGACAAGGGCCTCATCCCCACAACCCTTGCCCGGTGGTTGTGGGGGTCTGCGGGCGGGGGGCTTATCGGAATCTGGAAGACCCCTTTAACAAAGGGGGACCCCCAGATCCCGCCCCCCCCCTATGTGATATGGTAATGGGGTACAAATGTACCCCTACCATTTCACAAGGAAAGTGTCAAAAATGTAAAAAATGACAAGAGCCAGTTTTTGACAATTCCTTTATTAATGTCTTTTCTTTTCTTCCATCTTCTTCCTTCTTCTTCCATCTTCTTCTTTTCTCCATTTGGGTTTCTTCCTCCATCTTCATCTTCCTCTTCATCTTTATCTTTATCTTCATCTTCCTTCTTCCTTCGGTGTTCTCGTCCAGCATCTTGCTCCGGCGTCTTCCCTTCTTCTTTCTTCTCCGGCCGCTCCGTTTGAGTTGGAGGTTCCCGCTGTGCGACGCTTCAGTTCGCCTCTGGGTCCGCTTACACCCGTGACCCCGCCCCCCTCTGACGCACATGGATTTCACGGGGACTTTCCCCGTGGTGACAGAGGGGGCGGAGCCACCGGGTGTAAGCGGACCAAGTGGAGAACTGAAGCGTCGCACAGCGGGAACCTCCAATTCAAACGGAGCGGCCGGAGAAGAAAGAAGAAGGGAAGACGCCGGAGCAAGATGCTGGACGAGAACACCGAAGGAAGAAGGAAGAAGGAAGAAGGAAGAAGGAAGAAGGAAGAAGGAAGAAGGAAGAAGGAGATGATGAAGAGGAAGAGGAAGAGGAAGAGGAAGAGGAAGATGGAGGAAGAAACCCGAATGGAGAAAAGAAGAAGCTGGAAGAAGAAGAAGGAAGAAGATGGAAGAAGAAGGAAGAAGGAAGAAAAGAAAAGACATTAATAAAGGAATTGTCAAAAACCGGCTCTTGTCATTTTTTTAATTTTTGACACTTTCCTTGTGAAATGGTAGGGGTACATTTGTACTCCATTACCATTTCACACAGGGGGGGGCGGGATCTGGGGGTCCCCTTTGTTAAAGGGGTCTTCCAGATTCCGATAAGCCCCCCACCCACAGACCCCCACAACCACCGGGCAAGGGTTGTGGGGATGAGGCCCTTGTCCCCATCAACATGGGGACATCCTCCCCATGTTGAGGGCATGTGGCCTGGTACGGTTCAGGAGGGAGGGGCGGCCGCTCTCTCCCCCCCTTTTCCCCTGCGGCTGGCCAGGTTATGTGCTCGGATAAGGGTCTGGTGTGGATTTTTGGGGGGACTCCACGCCATTTTTTTCGAAAATTTGGGGTGGAGTTCCCCTTAAAATCCATGCCAGATCTGAAGGGCCAGGTTTGGATATTTGGGGGGAACCCGCACGTCATTTTTTTTTAATTTGCAGCGGGGTTCCCCTTAATACCCATTCCAGACCTGAAGTTAGCAAAGACTTTCAAAGACTTTTCTCTATATTGCTGGGAGCCGACAATTCATTACTGCCGCGGTGCTTTTAAATGGGTTTTTTTTCCTTTAGAAATGTCATTTTGCAGGCGCAATGGGAAGTTCAGGGCTGCACCTGTTCAACTTATGCAAATTGATTTACGTGACTTGACATTTACTAAGATTTTGCCGGCGCAGTGTCCCGGCGCATTTAAACCATTGAAATTCCAGCGCTGAGCTCAAAAAAACCTCCCGCAGCTCAAATCATACTTGCCGGCGCAGCGGGCTGGTTTTGAAAAACGTACTTTCCCTCTCTATTTTGGCCATGTTTGTTATTTGGGCAGGTGTCACTACACTTCCTCACATCCCCCCATTATATTCTCACTTCCAGCTTCTTTATATTTAGATTTTAACATGCTGTGCGCCAGGTCCATAGTAGCGCACTGAGCGCCTCCTCCCGGGCGCAGAGTACACTATAGTAAATGGGAAATAGGGCTGCGCTACAGGCGCTAATGTTTTGTAAATACCAAAACAGCCATTGCGCACGCAGATGCGCCAATACTCATGGCGCAAACGTTTGGTAAATCAGCCCCAATGTATCATATTATGTCCCTGAACTAATGTAGAGTTGGATGTATACAAGGGGTTAAGATGGCAAGAGCAGTGATTCACTCCCCCTTTCTGCTTCTACTAATACCGCCCATTGGCAGTGTCCTCCTCACCTTTGACAAAGCGCATGCGCGCGAAACATGTTAGTGTGAGGACTCTCCGACACTACAGGAGCCCACCATCCCGCCAGCCAAGTCTGCACATCCCTCCTGCTCCTTGCCCCCGTCTTGGTGTTTCTTCCGGCCGCCAGTTGGAGAGTGCAACAGCTACATAGCCGCATAGAGCCGCTGATCATTCCCTCTCCTGCCTGCCTGCACAGCTGGTCTGATTGCGATACAGGTACTTGCAGAGTATGTCACATCTCTTTTTGGTCTTCCTGGTCTCCACGGCTTTTGTATTTCCATCCAGCCATAGGCTGTGAAAGACTGCATCTACGGATACAGGTTTAAATCTCTACTGACGGCAAGGATAGTGCAAGTTACATCCAGTAACTTTGATCAACACCAAGCTCATTCCATCCAACTGGTCATCACAACCAGATTTATTCAGCACACTTGCACATCTTAACCCTTTGGCTGGCGGTGTTGGTTGTTATGCATTTTTTAATGCTTCAATACTGATCAAGATTTTTGTCTGATCCCAGTTTGAAGGTTATTGTACTTTGTATTTTTGATTCCATCCGATCAAATACATTAATCAATTTTCAGCATGCATTTTAATCAATAAATTATCATTTTTATTTGATCACCAAGTTACATTTCATCATTTTTGCCACCATTTGAGCGCTGGATTGTATATAATTGTTTCGAGATTGCCTTGTTCCGGAGGTTGCCAGCTGCACTGGGGGCAAGTTTTTTAAGACTTATATTCATATGACATTACGTTTTACATATTGCTGCCGGTTTTAGTGCTACAAGACTCTTTTTGTTTCTGTGTAATCTTGAGGTCTATGGACGCAGGAGTCGCAGGGAAAGGCATGCAAATTTCAGTCTGCAATTTTTTTCTGCGATTCCAGGGAATGCCTGTAAACTTAAGGTCTATGAACCTTAAATCGTATCAAAGTCTGACCAAAGTAGTACAGGGACTACTTTGAAGTCGGTGTGACTGGAAGGTGCACAGATATAAATGGTACACATTGAAAATCATGGGGTATGACTTGTCATGCAACTCTGATGACCAAAGTCACAGGAAAAGTTGCTCAAGTGTGAAAGGGGCCTCAGCCCGACTTTGTGAGCGGTTTCAGAGACATCAGTGCACTTTCCTGCACAGATGTCTAGTGAAATCACATAGGTCTCAACTGTCCTTGATTTGGAACAAAGTCCCTCTGTCCCTCTTTCCTCCTCATTTGTCCCTCATTTTGTTCTGATCTGTATAGTTTTATATAAAATGCAATTTTTATCTTTCAAAAAGGGTTTTCCAGCGCTAAACCTTTCATCTAATTTCTTAATTGCTTGGCTTTGGAAATTTACAAACAAATCTAAAGGGATATTATTGTTAAAAAAAAAAGCACTTGGGTGTTTAACTAATCCTTTTTTTTTTATAATTCTCCTTTAAGAAGGTGTTTTAGGAGGTGTGTCCTATGCCTACATACTTTTGCTAATAGGTGTCCCTTATACCCATCTCAAAAAGTTGGGAGGTAAGAAATCACCTCCTGAAGTCGCCCAAAATAGTGTAGGAAATACTTTTGTGAATCTGTGTGGCGTCGCACCAATTTGGACAGTTCTATTGCTGTCAATAGGCGCTGATTTGGCCTGCAATTTGACATGTCAATTCAGTTATGAACATGGGTGAAGTTGCATAGATATGAATGGAACTCATGGGGGGTAACTTTTAAAGCGACTCTGAGGTACAAAGCTGCATGAAAAGTCACATAAGTGTGAAAGTAACCTAATGAGATTAAATGATAACACCTTTGAATAAAGCCCCATTTGCACTTGTGCGACCTTAAAATTGCACAGCTTTGCCATGACTTGAAGCAATGTCTGTGTAATCTTGTGGTGTATGGACCTCAAATTGCATCAAAGTCAAACCAAGATAGTGCAGGGACGAATTTGCCCCACTTTCAGGATGCACAAGTGACAATAGGGCCAAATTCAAAGATATCCTTGAATCTCTTTCACACTGCTACGACCTGAAAGTCACACTAATTTGCTGCCACTTTGTCGCTGCAACTTGGCCCCAACTTCTGGGAATGCCTGTGTAATATTGCGCCCTATGTACCTCAAGTCAAATGAGGCTCTGTGTCCACTATTGCAACCTTAAATTGGCATGATTTTACCACAATTTTTTTGCCGCGATTATGATGCGACTTGTAGCAATGCCTGTATATTCTTGAGGTCTATGGACCTCAAGTCGTATCAAAGTGGGACCAAAGTAGTGCAGGGACTACTTTGAAGTCACACAGATATGAAATATACTCATTGGAAATTATAGGGTATGACATGTCAATCGACTTTGCAGTCCCAATTCGCATGACAAGTCGCACTAGTAGAAACTGAGTCTGAAAGTCACACCAAAGTAGTACTGGGACTACTTTGAAGTTGGTGTGACTTAAAGTAGCACAGATATGAATGGTTATCATTGAGAATCATGAAAAGTCGCCTAACTGTGAATCAAGTCTTATATATTTTAATAGAAAGGAGCTCTCATTTATACTTGCATAGTCCTTACTGATTTACATCAGCAGAACAAATGCAGGAAGTAGTGATGTGTGCACATGGGCCAGAAGCAAACGTGTGGTAATGCCAAACAAATCAATGAAGCCCACCCACACCAAATCCACCCCCACCTTGAGTAAGCACAAGTACATATCCTACACTTACCCGGCAAATCAGCAACACCTCCTCTTTGCTAAAGAGGGACCTCGCCATGTCCACCTAGATGGAGATCCTGACCAGCACAGGAACTTCCGGGTGATTACAATGACTAATTTCCGGGTCAGGAGGTGAAACCACGCTCTGTTAATTGCAGCTCCGAATATTTGATCACGATTAGAATTTATTATTTTTGATTATTTGCAGATCTGTATTTCTACATATAATGATATTTGAAGATAAACTTAAGGGAGTTTGATAAGAAACAGTGTCTCTGGCATAGCAGCAGGTGAATTACAAAGGCAAAAGGCCCAGTTTCAGCCCTGCTTCACACTGACAGCGGGAGTAAATCGTTCAGCTGAACTCATATGATTTCATTCCCGCATGTCAGTCCCGACTGCAGGGGGGGGGACATCAGAGAAATCTGTGCAGGTTTCTGCACTGATATCAATACAAATCGCACCAATTATAACAGTGCAATTGCCACCGATTTGACATGTTAAATCACACCAATGTGAACCAGAGCTGACTCACACAACACTGCCTATCCTCCAGCTGAATTCATCACCTGCAATTCTCCACAGCTGTTATATATAAAGATTCCACCTTTAACATTTACTTGCAGGTGTGCTGAAACCGAGGTTTACATTGGGGCGATTTGTCATGCAATTTCAGAAATCAAATCGCATGACTATTGGTGGCAATGGCAATGTTCCAATCGATGCAACCCCAATTTTGTGGCACCGCACCGATTTTCAAAAGTAGTTCCTGCACTACTTTGGCCGATTTCAGGTGCGACTTCAATAGACATTTGTGTATGAAGCCACACAGATGTCTATCAAGTAGTACCTAAAATCGCGGTACGTGAAGTAGCGCGATTTCAAAGTAGCATCAATGTGAACCAGGGTGAAGAGATTTGTTTTTTGGTGCACAAATGCATATAGAAATAAAACATATAAGATATTGCATTTTGCCAAAACCACCACCACCAAAAAAAAAAAAACACACCAAAGCTCAATAATGTACTTTTATTTTGCCAGCAGAGACAAAATTATGTACATTTATTTACTAGCTTCAAAAAAATTTGGACAGGATACATGGTACTACATTTAGCAATTGGATTTTAAGGGCCCTGCTCATACAGTAGGTGCCACCAATATTGTGTGAATCTCGCCGCTTCTAGCGGCGAGATTGACACCCTACGAGCTCCGTCGCGAGAGCCAGCGCCGAGCTGTCTCATCATTGGGAAAGGAAAAATGTTCCTTCAACGATGAGCGACACACATTGCCGGAGATCTGACGTGGATTCCCGCCAATACCAGGCACTGTGTTTGGTATGAATCCTGAGCGGGAACTCCACGCCAATTTTTAAATAAAAAAACAGCATGGGTTCCCCCTCCAGGAGCATACTAGGCCCTTGGGTCTGGTATGGATTTGAAGGGGACTCCCCTAAGCCCAAAAATCGAAAACTAGACCCTTATCCGAGCACGCAACCTGGCAGGCCGCAGGGGAAGAGGGAGGGACGAGAGAGTGGCCCCCCCTCCCTCCTGAACCATACCAGGCCACATGCCCTCAACATGGGGGGTTTGGTGCTCTGGGGCAGGGGGGCGACCTGCGGCCCCCCCACCCATAAAAAGCACCCTGTCCCCATGTTGATGAGGACAGGGCCTCTTCCCGACAACCCTGGCCATTGGTTGTCGGGGTTTGCGGGCGGGGGCTGATCGGAATCCGGGAGCCCCCTTTAATAAGGGGCCCCCAGATGCCGGCCCACCACCCTATGTGAATGAGTATGGGGTACATCGTACCCCTACCCATTCACCTGGTGGAAAAAAATGGCAATAAAAAAACCACACACAGCTTTTTAAAGTAATTTATTGCACAGCTCCGCAGGTCTTCTTCCGACTTCGGGGGTCTCCGGTGTCGTCGTCACGCTCTCCGGTTCTTTCTTCCTTCTGCCGGGCCACCGCTATCATCTTCCAGCTCTTTTGCTAGCGGAGGCCCGGTCTTCCCCGTCGCCTTCTTCCCTCTTCTCCTCTCCGGTTCTTTCTTTCTTCCGCCGGGCCTCCGCTATTTTCTTCCAGCTCTTTTGCTAGCGGAGGCCCGGTCTTCCGCGTCGTCTCGTCCGGCTCTCCGTTGTCCTTCTGCCGGCCCCTCCACTATCTTCTTCCAGCTCTTCGGCTAGTGGAGGGGCCGGTCTTCCCATCGTCGCCATCGGCGTCTTCTTCTCTCTTCTCCTCCTCGATGTTGACTCGTCGCTTCCTCTCGCTGTAATGCTAAATCTTCGGTCCGCAGAGATTTATATAGGCTTCTCATGACGCCACAGTCACATGTTCCCATGACGTCACAGTCACATGCTCCGGGGCCACCCGGAGCTTGTGACTGTGACGTCATGAGAAGCCTATATATATCTCTGCGGACCGAAGATTTAGCATTACAGCGAGAGGTCGGAAGAAGACCCCCGGAGCTGTGCAATAAATTACTTTTAAAAAGCTGTGTGTTATTTTTATTGCCATTTTTTTCCACCAGGTGAATGGGTAGGGGTACGATGTACCCCATACTCATTCACATAGGGTGGTGGGCCGGCATCTGGGGGCCCCTTATTAAGGGGGGCTCCCGGATTCCGATCAGCCCCCGCCCGCAGACCCCGACAACCAACGGTCAGGGTTGTCGGGACGAGGCCCTGTCCTCATCAACATGGGGACAGGGTGCTTTGGGGTGGGGGGCCGCAGGTCGCCCCCTGCCCCAGAGCACCAAACCCCCCATGTTGAGGGCATGTGGCCTGGTATGGTTCAGGAGGGGGGGGCGCTCTCTCGTCCCTCTCTCTTCCCCTGCGGCCTGCCAGGTTGCGTGCTCGGATAAGGGTCTGGTTTGGATTTTGAGGGGGACCCCCACGCCGATTTTTCGGCTTAGGGGAGTCCCCTTCAAATCCATACCAGACCCAAGGGCCTGGTATGCTCCTGGAGGGGGAACCCATGCCGTTTTTTTATTTAAAAATTGGCGTGGAGTTCCCGCTCAGGATTCATACCAAACACAGTGCCTGGTATTGGCGGGAATCCACGTCGGATCCCCGTTCAATACAGTGCCGTGTCTCCTCGCTATTGCAGCGAGCGCGAGATGTGTCGCCACCCTGACGCCGAGATGTCGGCACCCCTGTCGCAGAGAATCTCCGTGATAGGATCGCGATGAATATACAATGTCGGCGGCACCTACTCTAAAAAAATTTGAAACCTTAGAGTGCACACAGCTTTACTTTTAGTGTATAACGGGCAACACATCACATTTTTATCTGCAATATTATAGAAACATACTTAAGTCATTATTCTTACAAAGTATTCCAAAATAATATTAAAAAAGACACATGTTCAAAACACCCACCCCCACCCCACAATCCACATATAGATACATTGGTGACCATGTTCTGCTGGAATCTGCATTTCTGTGTACATGATTAAGCAATGAGATCCAAGAGTAGAAGGTCAGCAGATGCTTCCAAACGATTTTGCATGGTCAGACAGGAACAATACACACACAATTTTTGATTGGAAAAATGCACAAGAATTTCAGCAAATAACACTAGTTGGGGGGGGGGGTTTGTCAATCTGCACAATATCATTCCTTCTCCCCCCACAAATCACAGCAAAAAACCTGGCCTTCTCAGACCAAACGATCCCCCATACTGCAGGCCTTTATATAAGAGAAGTTGTATTGTTAGCAAACTGATACACGCCCAATAGAAGTACACGCCCAATAGAAGTACACTCCCACCAGTATCTTTCAATCTGTCCCTTTGTGTATGTTTAAAGCAGTGGTTCTCAACCTGGGGGTCGGGACCCCCTCTGGGGTCAAATGATGATTTGCCAGGGGTCACCAAATCCTGGGCTGTTCCTGAAGCCTGCACCGCTCTCCCAGGCTTTTTGCGGCTGCCCAGCAGGGCTGTCTCTGGAGCCTGTGGCCACCTAGCTGGGCGCTTCCTGGAGCCCACAGCAACCCACCCAGCCTCTTCGCAGCTGCCCATTCAGTTCACGGCATGGCTGGGGGGCAGAGACTAGAGGTCCGCTGACTGGTGAGGATTGTGAGGTGGGAGGGGCTGGAGGAGACCCTATCTCCTGATTTCAGCATAGGTGTCACTGCTACGAGATACTACAAAGTCGGAGACACAGTGGGCAACACTACCTGTGATTATAGTTGCCATTAAAAGTCCCCACTACAGTTCTCAGATCAGCAGATGACCTTGATCAAGAGCACCTAAGTTGGCTGATCAGACCTCCCCCCAGCATTGCCACTCATCCCATTCCCCCACCACCAAGGAGTAAGAGGAGGAATAAAAATAGAGAATACATGGGAGGGAGAGGAAAAGAGGGGAGGAAGAAAGAAAAAGGGAAAGAAAGAATAAGAGAAAAAACAAGAAAGACGGCTAGAGAGAGGGATAGGGGGGGGGAACAAGAAATTAGGATAGAGAGAGATAAAAGGGAAAGAAAGGAGAACAAAGAGAAAGAGTGGTACATCCTAAAATGTACCATATGAGGTTTTTAAACTGTACGAGTGGAGGGGACTCAGGGAGTGCTAAATTTACTTGTCTTGCCTTGGGTGCTGACAACCCACGCTACGAAAATAATTTTACTGTTAGGGGTCTCCACAACTTTGGAAATTTTATCAAGGGGTCACGGCCCTAAAAGGTTGAGAACCACTGGTCTAAAGTGATTTCACCTGATGGGCAGGAACACATAATACTAATTGCAACTGTGTTAGCCCTTGGCTATGTGCACCAAATCTCCAACTACAGGCCAAAGATCCAAGTCCATTTGCATGCACATAAACAAAGCAACAGTTTTCTAAACATATGTACCTGTGCAGTGTAAACCCTACAATTTTAAATGTCCAAGTCCCTGGGCATGATTAGTGCTAACAAACATTAACATCAGTCCCTGGCTCCAATGAGCTTCCAATCTAAAGTCCAAAACTAACTTTTTTACATTAGAGACTATTTTGACAGGAGACAAATTAAATACCAGCATGTCTTTGAATTGTGGTGAGAAACCCACACAGGGAGAACATATAAACTTCAACACAAGCATTAGCATGTTGGGGAATTGAACCAGCAACCCCAGTACTGCTAGAATGAATTGCTACCCACTTAGCCACCAGGCAGCCTCACGCATGTTCTCTGCATCTCTGTGGTGTGAACCAGCCCAAAGTCCATAGCCATGTTCAGTGTCTCCAAGCAATATATTGGCCTAAGTATTGGGATGACTGCCTTTAAACGCACATGAACTGTAATGGCATCCCAGTCTTAGTCCCTAGGGTTCAATATTGAGTTGGCCCACCCTTTGCAGCTATAACAGCTTCAACTCTTCTGGGAAGGCTGTCCACAAGGTTTAGGAGTGTGTCTATGGGAATGTTTGACCATTCTTCCAAGTGCATTTGTGAGGTCAGGCACTGATGTTGGACGAGAAGGCCTGGCCTACAGTCTCTACTCCAATTCATCCCCAAGGTGTTCTGTTGTGTTGAGGTCAGGACTCTGTCCAGACCAGTCAAGTTCTTCCACCCCGAACTCATTTTGGACAATTTCATGCTCCCAACTTTGTGAGAACAGTTTGGGGATGGCCCCTTCCTGTTCCAACATGACTGCACACCAGTGCACAAAGCAAGGTCCATAAAGACATGGATGAGCGAGTTTGGAGTGGAGAAACTTGACTGGCCTGCTAAGAGTCCTGACCTCAACACGATAGAACACCCTTTGGCTGAATTAGAGCAGAGACTGGGAGCCAGGCCTTCCCATCCAACATCAGTGCCTGGCCTCACAAATGCACTTCTGGAAGAATGAGCAAACATCTCCATAGACACACTAGACCTTGTGGACAGCCTTCCCAGAAGCTGTTCTAGCTGCAAAGGGTGGGCCAAATCAAATTTTAACCCTACGGACTAAGACTGGGCTGCCATTAAAGTTCATGTGTGTGTAAAGGCAGGCGTCCCAATACTTTTGGCTAAATTTTGTATCTGGCAAGATTTACAATGGTGGTGGAACCCTCCTACACATAAATACAACATTTAGACATATTTTTAAGACCTGGGAGATGAGACAACTTCTCTACATGAAGCAGCATGTTTGGGATTTGAACCCAGACACTCAGGGATGCAAAGGAGAAGTTCTAACCTCTAAGCCACGGAGCTGCCACATGTGAGATCCTCATGCACATGAATTCACATAAATACTGCATTTCTTTGGGCATACAGGTGATGGAATTACATTACTCAAGAGTTATTCTTCTTGATTTATTCTGTGAAATTTGGTGATTTTTGTGGGTAGGGTTTAGAATAGTGATATTACCCTCAAATTTTGGGGAATTACATTTTGATTTCTGATGTTGGAACACATATCAGATTTTTGGGGCTCAAATTATGATTATTTAGAAATAATAAAAAGCACCAAAAAATGTGACTCATTTTAAATTTGCGGTGCGGCTAAGGTGCGAATTCAGATCCTTTATCTTCTATGGGCGCGCACCTGATTCGCAGATGGCTTCCGTTCTGAACAAGACTTTTTTCAATGCTCACTACACTTCCCCCCTCTCCCAGGTCAACAAGTTTGCATGTTCCACCGCACACAAAACGCTGAACAGCTCTCTTATATCCTTGCAGAGAAAACAGAGCTGGAATTCGCACCGCACAAGTGTGAACCCAGCCGGAGTGTATTTAGTGAAAGTGACAGAGAAAAATATATTTTATCAAAACATTTCACATTCCACATTCTTAAAAACAAAATATTTTAATTAGAAGCAACATTGTTGCAAAGGAAAATTTATTTCAGAGAAAGATACATTTCATCTCAACATTAAAAGAATTTATTTGTGAAAGTTACAATTGTATCATTAGAATCAATGGCTAAAACTTGCATTGGACTAAAATAGAGCAGATTTTTACTTCCAAAAAATGCTCTTTAATTAGCTCTCTTTTTGGTATTTACTATAACTCTTGTGAAAAAAGACACTTGAGTTAAAATTTGAGTTAATTTAGGTCTGAGTATGCTCAGTTGTGTTGCACCTATTTGTCCAAAAAACAAGGAATTTTTCACTTCTGAGGTCTCGTACACACGGCCGAGATTCTCGTCGAAAAAAACATGTGGTTTTTTTCGATGAGATTCCTGGACAAGAAAATTGTCCCGGCCGAGTGTACACACGCTCGTTTCAAAGAACCCGCGGTTCTTTGAATGGAACGTACGCGGTGACGTCATCGACTACGACGAGCATGCGCTCGTCACATTCGATGCCGTCGCCGCCATCTTGGTATACCCTACGTATGCCTAGGAAGCTACCGCGCATGCGTCGAATTCATTTCGAACATGCGCGGGCTTCCCGGCGGACAGGTAAGTGTACACACACTCACTTTTCTCGTCGAGAAACAGGCTGACGAGAATCTCGACGAGAAAATAGAGAGCAGGTTCTCTATTTTCTCGTCGAGGTTACTTGTCGGTTTTCTCGACGAGAAACCCGATAGCCGCGTACACACGACCGATTTACTCGGCAAGACATCTCTGCCAGCAAGTTTCTTGCTGGTTCTTGCCGAGAAAATCGGTCGTGTGTACGAGGCCTTAGACTTTTAAAGATATTTCAGTGTAGAAATCACTTTTTCACACAGTTTAAAAGCAGATAATCTTTAAATAATATACCGCATATTTCAGTACCATTTAGGCAATTAAACATAATAATGCTCTAAACATTAATTCCATGTGCAATTCTCCAGCTTTTGGTAGAGTAAGGATTTGGGCGCTATTTGGATTTTGGGAGCTATAGTAAATTTGATTTTGCGAGTATTTTCTCCCAAATACTGTTTTAGCGCTAATTAGCACAAATTGCAGCAAATCGCGCTAATTAGCGTGAATTTGCGGCAATTAGGGCTAATTAGCGCTGCGGTGCTATAGTAAATTACCCCCACTGTGTCTATAAAACAGGAGGCTCTTGTTCCTAGCACTGGGCTCAGTGCTTTTTATGTAAGTGCAATTTTATTAATAAATGTGATTATTTTAATGAAACAGAGAGCACTATGGCTGTTTAATTGTGTTTTACATGAATACTGCCGAAAGTTAATGTTTGGAGAAGCATCGCCACCATTAATGGCCATCTGAAGATAAGACTCATCCTCATTAATACCCCTGTGGGGAATGTGTGTTTGGTCTTCTGCTGGTTCAGAGATCCAATTGTTGAGGTGAGCGGCCTGTATACTTGGTGACGGAAACACGTTTAAGAAGCACGATTGGTTATACAGTTTCAAGCACCCTGATCACTTTAAGGACTATTTCTGCATCTAGCAATTTCTTTTCACCATCTAATATTCATGTTGGTTGCACCCCTGTGTATCATCAGAGGCTGTTCACTTCTCTGGGTATATGTGAGGGTTTACATCCAATTAACCTCATTTACTAAGCTCTGGAGAAGGGATGAGCCGTACACCCCCCTTTCGGTTCGCACTAGAACCTGCGAACAGACCTAAAGTTTGCGCAAACTTTAGAACCCTATTAAATACAATGGACTCGAACGTTCAAAATCAAAAGTGCTAATTATCAAGGCTAATATGCAAGTTATTGTCCTAAAAAGGGTTTGGGGACCCGGGTCCTGCCCCAGGGCACAAAGTTTTAAAAACTGCAGTTTTTTCGGGAGCAGTGATTTTAATAATGCTTAAAGTGAAACAATAAAGTGAAATATTCCTTTAAATTTCGTACCTGGGGGGGAAGGGGGGTGTATAGTAGACCCTTCAGGTCTGGTATGGATTTTAAAGGGAACTCCGCGCCAAATTTAAAAAAAAATGGCGTGGAGTTCCCCCCAAAAATCCATACCAGACTCTTTATCCGAGCATGCAACCTGGCAGGCCGCAGGAAAAGAGGGGGGGGCCAGAGAGTGCCCCCCTCCTGAACCGTACCAGGCCACATGCCCTCAACATGGGGAGGATGCTTTGGGGGGTCTGTGCCCCCTCAAAGCACCATGTCCCCATGTTGATGGGGACAAGGGCCTAATCCCCACAACCCTCGCCCGGTGGTTGTGGGGGTCTGCGGGCGGGGGCTTATCGGAATCTGGAAGACCCCTTTATCAAAGGGGACCCCCAGATCCAACCCCCCTATGTGAATTGGTAAGGGGTACATTGTACCTCTACCATTTCACAAAGAAAGTGTAATTTTTTTTTTCAATTTGGCACTTAAAATCCATACCAGACCTGAAGGGTCTGGTATTGATATTTGGGGGGAACCCCATGTCATTTTTTTTTTAATTTGACCTGAGGGCCTGGTAAGTGAATTTGGGGGGCCCCACGCATTTTTTTTTATCAATGACTTTTCTCTGTATTGCGGGGAGCCGACAATTCATTATAGCCGCGAGTGCTTTTAAATTACTTTTTTACCTTCAGAAATGACACTTTGTGCAGGGACAGTTCTAAGCAAGGGAAACAAGCGCTGCTTTACAGGCATACTATACACCCCCCCCCCAGGTACGAAATTTAAAGGGATATTTCACTTTTATTGTTTCACTTTAAGCATTATTAAAATCGCTGCTCCCCAAAAAACTGCAGTTTTTAAAACTTTTTTTGCATTGATAAATGTCCCCTGGGGCAGGACCAGGGTCCCCAAACACTTTTTATGACAATAACTTGCATATAAGCCTTTAAAATTAGCACTTTAGATTTCTCCCATAGACTTTTACAGGGTGTTCCGCGGCTTTTCGAATTTGCCGCGAACACCCCAAATTGTTCGCTGTTCGGGCGAACGTGAGAACAGGCAATGTTCGAGTCGAACATGAGTTTGACTGGAACTCGAAGCTCATCCCTACCCTGGAGCAACTGCGCTTGCATACTGCAACTGCTCTTGCAAAGTGCACAGTCCATTTGCTTTTAGCAAATCAATCCCTTTAGCTTTTGTATCCTGCTTATATGTAGTTTACTATGATTTGAGTTATGGAGTCTTACCACTTTCATGCTAGAACACACTTAATAAAATATTGAAGGGTGTTTTTTATTCTTATTCAGGTTCTTTTTTTGTTTTTATTTTACGCACTTACTTCAGATGTGTTTACACCTTTTTTTTGTTTCATACATTTTTATTGAGAAATACGTTTAATATCACACAGTACAACAAAAGATTAATTATGTAGTATCCCAAGGGGGGTAAACAATACATATTCAGTTATGTGGTACATGTTGCACAGGATATAAACAGTCCAGGCAAGGAACACTAGGAGGGTAAGACCCAAATGAAAACACATACAACAATTACTATTAAATGCTATTCTTTTATTGTTTTAACAGTAGAACACTGAAAGGTTAGGTCGGTAACAAGTGTGGTCTGACCAGGTGTATTAGGCAGGGAGCAAGGCAACGGTTAGCATATCAACTGTTAACAGTTTCAGATAATCAATGGAGTCCATAGACTCCATTGATGATCAAAGAGTCATTTATTTCCGTGCCTGTATGCCTGTAGGCTTTCAAAAGCAAAAATTTGCTTCACCAAATCAATACATTAGGTGATATATTGGATTTCCATTTTCTAGTAATTAGCATCCTGGCTGCTAATAAGATAAGAGTGACAATTTTGCGACATCCGGGGGGGGGGGGGGGGGGGGGGGTGTTCTATACCTATGTTAAGAATTGCCAAAGCAGGAGAGGGTGAGGTGATAATCCCAGTAATCTCAGAGCTTGTACAAAATACTTTGTTCCAGAAACTGGTTAAATGTTTACATGACCAAAAGTTGTGCATGAGTTGTCCCACCATTCCGCAGCCTCTCCAGCATAATGGAGACTGTGACATAAGGTATTTATACATTCTATATGGGGTAAGGTACCATCTTAGGGCAATTTTGTGGGACAGTTCCCAATGGTTAGTGCATTTGGAGGCCTGGTAGATAGAGTTAAGAAAAAGAGAAGGTATGGACGATGAGGAACATAAGTAGGCACCACATCCCAATGAGTAATAGGTACAAAGGACGGGACTTTAAAGGTGCCAATTAATTAGACAATTTGTTTAAAAAATTATACATTTTATTAAATAAAAATATCTTTAAAATGACAAAGAATAGTGAAATACATAAATTAATTTCATACAACTTTGCACCCACTTGTGCTCAACATGTTTCGCCCAAAGGAGCTTCCTCAGGAGACTTATAGTGCTGCAAGATGTTGATACTGAGAAAAGAATAAATAATTGTAAATATTAACAGGTATTAATAATATATTGTATTGCAACAATAGAGTTACAATAGACATATGTTTGCATTTACATTTTGCAAAATTGCATATACAGTAATTATTATTAGGGATGAGCCGAACACCCCCCTGTTCGGTTCGCACCAGACCTAAAGTTTGCGTGAACTTTAGAACCCTATTAAATACAATGGACTTGAACGTTCGAAATTTAAAGTGCTAATCATAAAGGCTAATATGCAAGTTATTGTCCTAAAAAGGGTTTGGGGACCCGGGTCCTGCCCCAGGGGACATGTATCAATGCAAAAAAAAGTTTTAAAAACTGCAGTTTTTTCGGGAGCAGTGATTTTAATAATGCTTAAAGTGAAACAATAAAAGTGAAATATTCCTTTAAATTTCGTACCTACAGTAGGGTGTGTGTATAGTATGCATGTGAAGTGGCAATACAGAGAAAAGTCATTGATAAAAAAAATAATAATTTGTGGGGGTCCTCCCAAATTCAATTACCAGGCCCTTCAGGTCTGGTATGGATATTAAGGGGAACCCTGCCGCAAACTAAAAATAAAATGCGTGGGGTTCTCCCCAAATATCCATGTCAGGCCCTTCAAATTCCCCATCAGGTCCGCTTAGCCAATGACGTAGGTGGGGTCTGAGATACGAGGGTGCCCCGCCTACGTCATTGGCTGAGCGGACCTGATGGGGAACTTCCTCCGCAGTGTAGGTCCGCTCAGCCAATGACGTTACGAGTGGAGACTGCAGCGCTGGACATCGGATTGCCGCGGGACATTGGATTACATCGCTGGAATGTGTTTTTTATTTTTTTTTTTTAATAAAGGACTTTTCCAAGGTGTCTGTGTGGTTTTTTTACATTTTTTTTACACTTTCTTCATGAAATGGTAGGGGTACAATGTACCCCTTACCAATTCATAGGGGGGCCGGCATCTGGGGGTCAGATTCCGATAACCTCCTGCCCACACCCCAAATTGTTCGCTGTTTCGGTGAACATGCGAACAGGCAATGTTCGAGTCGAACATGAGTTTGACTCCAACTCGAAGCTCTTCCCTAATTATTATATATCAGGCTGAGAGAGAGGGCCTACTGGGTGCTTCAAAATCAAATCTTGAATCAGTTGGATGTGACAGTTATTATAGATCCCAGGTCAAAGCAGTACATTGCAACCATAGGGTGATAAGAAATTTTGTACGGCTATATAAAAAAATATTTTAATATAATATATATTTTTTTTTTTTTATCCAACAAAATTTTTTTTATTGATTCAAAGGTGGTACACAGGCATTTTCATCAACACATTAACCAACATGTCCATACACGGCCAATTAAAACATGTCACAATAAAGTCAGTATTACCACAATATCACTTATTCTACAACATTCCAACCCATATGCAGATTCACTACCCCATATTCAGTCCCAACAACCTGTCCACGACCAGATCCACCGGGGAAAGCCCAGGTGTGTCCAGCCACGGTGCCCAAAGATTTTCGTATTTCCGTGTACATCCCCTGTGCTGGTAGATAAGTTTCTCCATACGTAGCGCATCCCCTATCTTACATATCCATTCCCTCGAAGTCGGGGGCGTTTCTGATTTCCAGTAGACCATAATCAACCTTCTGGCTTGGAATAGCACCCTATGAACTGCCTCCCTTGTGTGCCCCTCCATCTCATACTCCTCTAGCACCCCCAAGAGGAAAACTTTGGGATCTACCGGTAGAGAAACCTTGAACACCAAGTTGACCGTGTTCACCACCTCGATCCAATACTTATGTATGCAGAAACTAAAGAAAAGCTTGGACAGCCACACTCCAAAAAAATTGTTGGTTCTTTATTTAAAAAAACAAGGTCACATAAACACATATGACAGCAAAAAACAGCAAGAGGAGCTCCTCTTGCTGTTTTTTGTTGTCATATGTGTTGATGTGACCTTGTTTTTTTAAATAAAGAACCAACAAATTTTTTGGAGTGCGGCTGTCCAAGCTTTTCTTTAGTTTCTGCATTGTTATATGCAATCGCCTGCAGCCACAGCTTCGGATCCAGTGAGCAGATCAACAGCCACGTCTGAGCGGTAACTTCTTTCTCCAATACTTATGTATAATTACATTTATTAATGTTTTTATCTGATAAAGATAATTTGGGTTTACCATAGGTAAAAAAGCATTACCTTATTCACATAGATGACTATGTATACCAATTGATTCCTCATCTCCTAGAAATAAGTAAATAGCTGCTGGGATTTAGAAAAAGAGAAAACCGGCAGATGAAGTTTCCTGGTGAACAGGGAGGCCCAAAAATGGAGCATAAAGCAGTGGAGATGCCTCCTGCTATATAGGCTTGTTTACTCAGAAAATCAACCAGCAAAGTCCTAAAGAAAAAGGAGGAAAGAATATGTATATAGTATATGTGTAATATCTCATAGAGAATTAATATTAAACAGGACGAGACGGGGTTGCAAATCAACCAAAATGGAGAACAGAAGAAAGCAATTATCCCTCCTGTGAATGAGCGATCAACAATTTGTCCAATGATGATAAATTAACCCCCTCATAGGGAGAATGATGACCAGCTAGTCCCACGTCTCATCCCTGGATCAGATCTTAGAATAGTAAAGAAGGTTGTTTAGAAACAGTATACTCACAGACAATGAAGTCAATGCAAAGAAGTATTGGGTGCAGTGAAGAGGGAGAGGAGAGGTGCAAACCCTTTCTCCCACAGAGCCTCCATTAGGAATGGTGGCCGAATGCCACAATTTTAACTTCTCCCATCCCAGCGGTATCTGACATCACTGGCGGGGCGCTAATGTATTGATAGCGCTACCGCGCATGCTTTAACCCAAGATGGAGGATGTGAAATCCACTGCCCATATGTAACACAGGGAAAGGTCAGATTCAAGTAACAACAAAGCCTGGGGAATGCCCAGGAAAAACCAAGCCTACTTACCGACCAGCTCGCAGACAACCAATTAACCTGTCTAACGGTATGCGTTAAAAACAGGGGTTTGTCCGCACGCATTTGCAAACGCATGCGTGAGCCACAGAGCCACGCCAAGGCCCCCTGGAATCTATGGTCCTACACTAACTATGAGTGTCCCCTCAATGGAGGCACATGCATTCTGATGGTTAGATGAGGGCAGGTGGACTGAAGGGGAGCCACCCCTCCTTAAAGGTACAGGAGCACACCAAACACCCAGCATGTAGCACAATGGCTGCAAAGGTGTTGGTGCACTGCTGGACCAATACAAGCACCATAGGTGAAAACAAAACATGTCCACCACCCCCATCTATAGCTGGCTATCGCAGTAAGCAGCATTGGAGGGCTGAAACAGGTAACAACAAAGCCTGGGGAATGCCCAGGAAAAACCAAGCCTACTTACCGACCAGCTCGCAGACAACCAATTAACCTGTCTAACAGTATGCGTTAAAAACAGGGGTTTGTCCGCATGCATTTTCTGGTCTGCCCCTCAGCATCCCACGACTCAGAGGGAGCAATGCGGAGAGCAAAGGAAAGGCAATCGCCAGATATCAATAGAGATCTCCATTAGCAAGCGTGAACAGCACTGAAAGGGCTCAAGCTTAGCAAGGGTGATTGGTCTAACACCCTGCAAGCAAGTGCACGGGGCATCCGTATGGTTGCTGAAACCTGGGCCTAAGGCCTAGAAATTGTATAACATATTAATAAAATAAAACTGAACAAGTGCATAACTTGAAAAAGGGAGTTTCATCTAGAGAGACTGGGTTGTTGCCAACATCCCAAAAGTAGATTATTTAAGACAAAATACCCCCCACAGGTGAGGGGCTTTTAAGGCAACTTAGTGAGAGAATCACAGAAGTATATAGAAAAAATTCATACATTTATTAAAGTGTTTGTTTAAAATCTAATAGGAACATACGTCACCATATAGGACCCAAGAATGACAATAAAAACAGTACAGTTGATATAACTAAAAAATGTAGATCTTTTTGTTTCGCCAAACGCGTTTCAGGATCATGGAATAAATCCCTTCATCAGGATATTTCTTTTAGGAGAGATCAATAAACATGACAATCTATAACAAAGCACAAAATAGGTTGAGCACATAGAACCAAGAGCAGGAAATGAGCATCGTTGAAGACAAAAGAGGGAATCACTCACCAATCAGCTGTGCACTGCAATCTTGTACTACTAAACTTTGTATGTTTTCTGATGTTTTTTGAAGATCTAGTCTACACCGACATGAGGTAACCCTATATGTAGGTTAGTCCTGGATGCCTCCAGTGACCGAATTTGAGAACTTACATGGGAATGTTATTAGGGTATAGGAGTATCACACTTATGAATTGTGGCTTACAGAGCGATGACCCTTGACCATATGCTAATCCAATGTCGTTTAGGGTCCGAAGCCCAACCGATATGATGGATTGCTCAAAAAGTTCTAAAAAGATAGAAATATAAGCAAAAATGTCAGCCTTGTCCAGTTGTCTAAATGCACAAACTCATTTACACTGGTCTATCATCTAGACTAACAGTACCCTGATGAAGGGATTTATACCAAGATCCTGAAACCAGTTGGGCGAAACAAAAAGATCTACATTTCTGAATTATATCAACTGTACTGTTTTTAAGTGCATAAGATCCAGTCAAGATCTTACCTTCATCCCATCAAGGGAAGGGGCCATCAAGGGAAGGGGCCTGTTCTCTCAGCCTGATACCCACATAGGATATATGTAGGGGCAGTACATAAGTTAACATGTTAAAAAAAATACATAATAGCATCAAAACAGATTTGAAAATGACCCATCTTAAAATAAGAGGAATACATTTGGGCCAATCAAATGGAGTGAATCAGGGGAAGGGATCATGATGAGTCAGAAACAGGGCCGTTTCTAAAAAGGGTTTATAACTATAGGCATCATTTCGTTCTGGGGGTTTGAGGGCCGATAAGTTGTGAATCCAGCGAGCTTCTCGCTGTAGTAACAGCCTATCATTGTTTCCTTCTCTCATTTAGTGGTAAATATTCTAAAGCAATGCATCTTTGATAGATCAAATCCGTGAAATAAACCTATGTGTCTGTTGATAGGTGTCTCCATCTTGGACTTGGAGACTAGAGAGACATGGTCACGGATACAGTGAAAAAAAAAGGCTCTTACTCTTTCCCACATAATAGGCTCCATAATCGCATATCATAATGTAAACCAGTCCAATTTATTGACAGTTGGCCGAGAACTTAGGTTTAAAGATGTGTCCATCAGATAATGTAATTTATTGGGCTCCATGAATGAATCTACAAAAGTTACATTTATTACAGGGGAAAGTTCGCTTGATTTTGTTCTTATTTTGTTTTCAAAAGAAATTATTCAAGCAATGCAGATTTTCAAAATGAGGCAGACAAATTAACTGAGACACTCTTAGAAAGAGGCTATTAAAAATTCAAAAACCCCACTAAAGAAAGCCTTTAATCAAAAACCAAGAGAAAATTTTATATTTACACAGAGTAAAAAGATATGCGTAGACAATGTAACTAGACTTATTCTAAAATTTTCAAACATGAGGACATTCGCAAGAGCATTACAAAAAATTGGTCAATACTAACAGATGACCCAAGTGTTAGGAAATTTATTACGCCCAATCCATCAATAACATAGAAGGGCAATGTCCATTAAACCGTTAAAGATTGTCTGGTTCAGAGTAAATACAAGGGGTACAAAAGGGATGATTCATGCCGCAATTTGGGTACCTTTCCCTGTGGCAATTGTTTATATTGCCCCTATGTAAAAAAACAAAGTCTTTGCAGATTACCTAATGGAGAACTGTTTAAGCCTAAACATTTCACTAATTGCAATACAAGGGGAGTCATTTAATTACTTCAATGTGAGTGTGGCTCCTTTTACATAGGGAAGACTAAACAACAGTAGTGGAAAAGAATATCCAAACACGTGCATAGTATGCAGGTGGGGAATATATACTTACCTGTAGGAAGACATATAGCCAAAACTCACAATTATAAAATGCCACAGCTAAGCTTCATAGCACTAGACAGAGTACATGTACCATTTAAAGGAGGAGATGGAACAAAAACTTGTTACAGCTTGAAATGCGTTGGGTAAGTCGCTTAAAAGCAACAATTCCACCAGGCATGAAACAAAAAGGAAGCTTTTTAGAGGACTTTAGCTCAGGGAAAACAGACAAGACAAGCATGGGTGATTTGAATCCTTCAAATGAGATGGGAGATCGTGTACATGGGGTCTAAGATAATTTCTTGCCCGCTACCTTTCTGTTTAAATCTTATAATAAATATTTCTGATTAATGCCGCGTACACACGATCGATTTTTTCGACGGTGAAAACACCATCCAGAAAATCGACGTTAAAAACGAGGAACAGCTTGTTCCCCCCACACACGGCCGTTTTTAAATGTCATTTTTTTTTTTGGTCGAAAAAAACGACCGTGTGTGGGCTCCGCGGCAGTGTTTCCCTATGGGAAACACTGCCGCGGAAAACATGTCGAAAAAACGACGAGAAAAATTAGAACATGTTCTAATTTTTCTCGTCGTTTTTAATGCCGTTTTTCTCGTCAAAAAAACGTCAGAAAGCCCACAGACGATCGTTTTTCTCGTCGAATGGGAAAATGACGTTTTTCTCGACGAGAAAAACGGCCGTGTGTACGCGGCATCAGTCTAATTCCCTTGATGTATATAATGACGGAGTAGATCAGGTCTTAGAGAAATTACAATTGAGGGGTTTTATTGAAACTGACTCTTTTTGTTTCTGATTTTCACTGACTAGGAATCTAATGATGCTAGCTGGGAAATCAGTTTTGGATATAAAATAATATATAGGTAATCTCCTTTAGAGATGATCAGTTTGAAGGGATTACTTTGGTTAGGTTTATTTTAATTAATTATTTTATTAATTAATTGTTGTAAGTAATTTTTCTTGTATGCAATACAATACCTGGTAGCGCTAGGTGGATCAAACCCGGCACACAAAGCCTCATCTAGGTGGGGTTGACTCTGGTATAGGGGTGGGCCCCAACTAAATCCCTGGTGTATGAGTGAGCGGGGTTTCCCTGCTCTTTCTGTGCACTGGGGTATCGGGTATTTTGAAATAATTAATCAAGATAAACATAACCAAATTAATCCCTTCAAACTGACCCTTCTGGACACTTAATTGGGCCTTGCGTGTTGGCGGTGACTCCAGTGTGGTGTTTTGGCAGTGTTCTGACTGGTTCCAAAAATCGGAGGTGGTGCGGTGCACACTTCCGGGTGTACAGAACCAAAAGTGGTGCAACTATGTTCCGCACATGCCCGATAAAAGGAGAAAATGCCAGGGACCAGAAGAGGCTAGTTAGCCTCCTTTTTACTTAGGGAACTGATTGTTGATTTGGCACTGGTGTTTTACACAGGTACAAATCCATTCTCCCATCCTATATATACATGACTGGCTGGAGGCACAGTTGAGAGCTCTCTCTGTTCAGGGAGTGATACAGCCAACTGATGCTGGAGACACTTTGTTTGATGGCCTTTATTTTGTGAAAGGTATGATTATTTGTATTTTTTCCTTTTTTATTTTTCTCTTTTTTTATTATTATTTTTTTCACATTATTTTACAAATTGTTTCATCGTTATATTTTTTATTTTTGTTTTATTTTTATTTATTTTTTATAATTATTTTCATTATTATGAGTATTTTTTATGCCTTATTTGCAGTGTCAAATTCAATGTGGTCTTGTTGAGTTTTTTTCCTGTGTGCCCCTGTGAATGGAAATCCATAGAGCCTTAAGCCCTGTACACACGATCGGATATCCTATGGTTTCTAATCCAATGGTTTTTTCCATCGGATTTCCGATGAGACTGTCTTCCATCAGTCTTGGCCACACACCATCAGTCAAAAAACCGACGGCAACAAAACGACGGTACGTACAACACGTACGATGGCGCTATAAAAGGGAAGTTCAAATCTAATGGCGCCACCCCTTGGGCTGCTTTTGCTGATTTCATCTTACCGCGTGTTAGTAAAAGTTTGGTGAGAGCCGATTCGCGCTTTTCAGTCTCCGTGCTTTTCAGATCGTTTCCTGGTGTTCAGTTTGTGCTTGTGGGTTCGTATTTGTTCTTCAGTGCGTGCAGTCAGGTCGTTACTGCTTTGCAGTGCCTTCTTGGCCGTTCGTTTACTGTTTTTCAGGTCGTTCTTCTCAGGCCTTGCTGTTCCATGGTGCGTTCTGTTTGAGTTCATTCTGACCAGGCGACCGGTTTAAGACCATGTTTGAAGTGCGTTCTCGTTCTCAAGCTCGTGCTGGCTATGGACTTGGTGTTGCGGTTAACACTGTAACCCGAGTTCAGTCTGTGAACAGGGTGAGGAGGAGTTCATGGACCAAGAATTGGTTGCTCCAGCGTGACCAATTCTCTCATATGTCTCTGCTGCGGGAAATCCATGAGAATAATCCTGATGATTTCAGGAATTATCTCAGGATGACGGACCCCGTTTTTCACCGTCTGTTGGATTTGCTGTCCCCCTATATCACGAGGCAGGACACTGTGATGCGCCAGGCGATCACTGCCGAGCAGAGGCTTATTGCCACGTTGAGATACCTGGTGACTGGGAGAAGCTTGCAGGACCTCAAGTTCACAACAGGCATCTCCCCCCAGGCTCTCGGGATCATAATCCCTGAAACGTGTTCTGCCATTATTCAGGTCCTGCAGAAGGACTATATGAAGGTAAGTTTGCTCCTTTAACATCACATTATATGTTTGGATTGTTTGCTAATGTTTTTTATTTCTTTCCTCCTTCCCAAATTTGCCTGTTTGTAATATCCTGGGAATGTCCCCATTTTTACCCATGCATATTTTTTCCTCTAATGCCTTTTCTTGTGGCCTACATGCCTATTTCCCTTCACTAACCTCTCCAGCATGCTATCCTGGGCCCAAACACAGCTAGCCTAGTTTTTTACACCTGTTTTTTTTGGGTCAGTGCCATCGTAGTTTTGCACCCCCCCCCCCCTAAAATGTGTTCAAATATTTTCTTTCTCCTTAAAGCTCAGCAGAGTGGTAGAGCCTTTATTTTGTGCCCCCCAAATCACCTCAAACCCCCCCCCCCTCTTAGAATATTTTCTAATGTCCCCTCAGCGGGGGTGAGTCACCTGCTAAGTGGGCCTTCTTTTTTGGCCATGAAATACTCCCTTAAATAATAATGTTAGCCTGATGTTGGTCAACAATGTCTTTGTGTAATCTGTTTGCACTGCAAACTGAAAACGTACTAATGTCTTCTTTTTGTTTGACTCCACAATTTCCTTGCACACCACAGGAATGGCAGACTGTGGCTGATCAATTTGCCCAGCGGTGGTTCTAATAAAGAAGCCACCTGTGTCACTGACATGTTGTCGTATCCCACTGTGCGCCGAACGTGAAGGGGCGGGGAAATGCAGGAAAAGACCGTCATGGGCGGGCGACGCGGGCGGAGTTACACACATGCGCAGGGTATAAAATGGTAACGAAGTTATTAGGGTTGCGCAGAGTAAGAACGAGCGGAAGTCCAGAAAAGACCACAACTATAATAAGGTAAGAAGGGAACTTGGGCCTGCAATGGCCTATAATGGTTCATGATTGTAAGGGCCAATATTGGGATAAGTTGAGGAGAATGGAATCTGACCTCTCATGTTTTTTTATGTGTTTTGAACTTGCAGACAGTCAACAATGCATAAACTCCACGAGCCGGATATCATGTTGGTTTTTATTGAAAAATATAAAGAACTCCGCAACCTCTGGGAACTTAAACATCCAGATTACCACAAGAGTGGTGTACGTCGGGCAACCATTCAAAAATTGGCGGATTATATGAAGCCCTGGGTCCCAGAGGCAGACTACAGTATGATGAACAATAAGATAAACAATATGCGGAATGCATATTAAAAAAAATACACTGAATACCGCGCTTCCATGAGATCAGGAGCAGCAGCATATGAGGTAGTACAGCCCAAGCTGTGGTACTACAAGCACCTGCAATTTCTGGAAGACCAGATTGAGGCCAGGGAATCAATTTCCCGCCTTCCCTCAACCCTTCCTTCCACCCTTCCCTTCAGCGTTGCTTCCACCCTTCCCTCCAGCATTCCTTCCACCCTTCCCTCCACCCCTGCAGAGGTGGAGGAGGAGCCACCTGTGCTTGAAGAGCCGGATCTTTGCATCTTCAGCCAGGTATAGTATTTTAGAACATAATTATTGGCCTCAAAGTACTATTGTGATGAACTTGATTTATTCTCCCAAAATGATAACACCCCCCCCCCCCAAACCCCCCCCCCAAAAAAAAAAACAAAAAAAAGGGCACATAGATGATTGTTAAAGTATTTAAAAAGAACGGGGACAGAATGAAACTCTTTGCTAGTTTTCAAAATAGCAGATTGCACCAGTCATGAGATCAAAATTGTGTTTGATTCCCCAAAATATCTAACTATGTGCCTTTTTTCTACACATGATGAGTCCAGCCAGGAGGAAGAGGCTCAGGAATGTGGCAGGCATGAGGAGGCAGGGGTGAGAGTCAGCCAGGAGGAGGCAGGGCCAAGTGGCATGCAGCAGGTCCCCAGGCTTAGTGGCAGCACAGTGTCACAAGTGGCTCCCCTCCACATCAGACCTAAAAAAAATCGTAGGATGACACAGGTGGAGGAGGAGTCACTCAAAATGATCCGTGACGCTGCTGCCATCATGAGGGCCCCCCTCAACCCTGTGGAGGGCTTTAGTACCTACCTGGCGGACAAATTAGTCCAAATGGAGGTGGGACAACGTGCCCTCTGCGAGCACATTATCTATACAGCCGTACACATGGGGGGGAGGGGACAGATGACTGAGGCCACCCATCTCTCACATCAGGCCAATCCTTCTCCTCCTTCTCCTCCTCCTCCTGCCACATTACCACCCACAGTGGCCGGGCCTGCAAGGGTGCGTGGACGGGGCCGTGGAGGGAACGCTGCAGAGAGGCGTGGAGGGAACACTTCAGGGAAGCGTGGAGGGAAGTGTACAGGGAAGAACAGGAGGTGATTCCCTGGCTTCAAGCTGCTCTTCCAGAAGTTGCAGTTTGATGGAGTACCACAGCTTGGGATGATGTATGTCTTTGGCTGCTGCTCCTGATCTCATTATGTTGTTTATCTTATTGTTCATCATACTCATGTCTGCCTTTGGGGTTCAATGACTTCATATTTTCCGCAAATTTTTGAATTGTTGCCCTTCATTTTTTATTTTATATTTTGCCAGAATAAATGGAGATTTAATTTCAGCCAAAATACTTGCCTGATGTGTTTTTTTTGGGAGTAGCAATAACATTTCCTAAATACAATGTGGAATTAATAACAAGGGACACCAACCTCCATGAGGGAAAAATAAAAGAAACATATGTTGTTGTGAGAAATTGACACCCAAAACAAAAGCAAAAAATTAACCAAAAAAAAAAAAATATTCTAAAACTTTTTAAAAATTTGTGAGGTCTGCCTTTAAGAATAAATCATAATTATTGAGAAGATCACAAGAAAAAAGAAAGACATAAGTTTGTCAGAACTCGTGATAAAGATCAGCATCAAAAACAACATTTTAAACGCCATTCTAAAGCAAAAAACAATGTGCTGCATTAAACGAGGCAATAACTTGCAGAATGCCGAATGTGCTCTCTCCATTAGGAATGCTAGTTTTACCAGAACGAGCGCTCCTGTCTCCTAATTCAGTCTGAGCACGCGTGGGTTTTTTATCCGATGGACTTGCCCATAGACGATCGGTATTTCCTATCGGTTTTTGATCCATCGGACAATTTTAAAACATGTTCTATTTTTTAAAACCCATGGAAAAAAGACCAATGGGTCCCATACACGATCGGTTTGTCCGATGAAAAAAAAACATTGGACGTTTTTCATCGGTAAAACTGATCGTGTGTACATGGCTTTACAAGGAAAGTGATATATCTCTGTTTGTATGTATAGTGTGACAGCAGGAAGGTAAAGTCACCTGGTTGCATCCAGGGGGGTAGATATATTTCTCCCAGATTCAGGCTTTATGCCGACTTATACAACTAGGGAGGGAGTTGATGAAGCCCAGCTGAGGCTAGTGGGCTCATGGATGACTCATACCTCTAGGGAGAGGGCTGGGCGTCGTGCAGGCAGGGAGTTGATGAGACCAGCTGAAGCCTGTCAGTTCGTTTAAGGCCTCTATAAAAACTCCCAGATTCATTAGGTGTTAGCTCATGCCTGGAACCAGACCTGTGTGGACTGTCTAGGGAGAGTGAACCCCTGTGCGGTGAGAAAAAGCCTGTGTGGCTATTTGTTTGGACATTGACTAAACCAGGGACTTAGGGACTAGGACAGCACCAGGCTGATCCCAGTTGTTAGTTAGGAAACCTGCATGTTTAGTCAGAGGTCAAGCTGACCAGGATTTATTTTGTTTATGTTTCTTTTTGGCTTTGCTGTGTTTTTGTCACTGTACATAGAGAAATAAACCGCACCTTTTGATTTTGAAAACCACAACCTCCGTCTGCTGGCCCTGTTTTTGTGTGGGGAGCCCAACCAGGGGGTCACACACACCCGCTACCGAGTTAACCCCCTCACAGTTGGTGGAGAACCAGTGGCAGTTTTTTTAAGCCAGCATGGAGGAGATACTGAAACAGCTGGCTCTAGCAAATGCCAATCAACAGCAGACAAATGCAGGTTTACAAAGGAGCCTTGCAGCCCAGCAGCAAGCTCATCAACAGAGCCTTGCAGCCCAGCAGCAAGCTCACCAACAGAGTCTGGAAGCTCAGCAACAAGCCCAGCAGCAATCTGAGGCCCGCTTCATAGACCTATTACAGAAGCAAGAGCAGAGACTACAACAAATGGAAGCAGTAATGCAGCAACGTCCGCAGAGCAGTGAGGAAAGCCGTCCCACTAATACCGCGTCCTTTGGGGTGAGTCGTTTATTGACAAAAATGACTGGAGAGGATGATCCAGAGGTATTTTTGACCACATTTGAAAGGACTGCTGAAAGAGAAAAGTGGCCTGAGGAGCAGTGGGCTGGACTGGTGGCTCCTCTGTTAACTGGTGAATCGCAGAAGGCTTACTATGACCTAGAGCCTGACCAAGCAAAAGACTATGTGATGCTAAAAGCTGAAATATTGGCAAGGCTGGGTGTCACCCTGGCTGTCCGGGCTCAGCGTGTGCATAACTGGACTTTCCAGCTTGGAAAACCCCCCAGGTCTCAAATGTATGATCTCATTCACCTGAGCAGGAAGTGGCTACAGCCAGAGACTTTGTCCGCACCAGAGATTGTGGAACGTGTTGTAATGGATCGGTTTTTGAGAGCTCTTCCTACTGCCATCCAAAAGTGGGTAAGCCATGGAGACCCAGAGACGGCCGGTGGTCTTGTGGATCGTGTAGAGAAATACTTGGCTACAGAGAACCTGACGGCCTCTTCCAGAGACTCTCGGACTTTCCACCCTAAGACCAGATCATCCCCAGGGGCGGATAAGAGGATTCCAAGGGGTGAGGGTGGAGAGAGTGAGAGGGTGGGAGCTCTACCCAAAGTTTGGCGAGAACAGCCTGGGAAGTCAGGGGCTCAAGAGGCAGCCAAATGGATTGTTTGCTACCGCTGCCGGCAAGCGGGACATATTGCAGCAAATTGCCCGGTTGTGGAGGAACCCATGCAATGTGACTTTCTGACGGACCGACGTCAGTCGCTGTGTGCGACAGTCGCATGCACTGCCATTCGGGGAACTGAGAAACATTTATGCAAAATGTGTATTAATGGTAGAAATGTTGTGGTATTACTGGATTCAGGTAGCCTTGTGACCCTGATAAAGGCTGAATTAGTTAAAACAGAGGTCTCTGGGAATAGCAAGGTAGCTGTTATTTGTGTGCATGGGGACACCCGAGAGTATCCAGTGACTACAGTGTGTTTCGAGACCCCCAAAGGTACCCTCTCTCATCCAGTGGGGTTAGTATCTCAATTACCGCATGATGCCATTGTGGGAAGGGATTTTCCGAAGTTCTGGGAACTGTGGGATGATCCTGAGCCCCCCACTGGTGCCCCTATGTACCAGGAATGTGATAGCCAGAACTCCTCTGAGAGTGGTGAAGACTCTCCAGAATTTCCCTTGTCAGTATTGGCAGGGGAGACTCAAGAAACTGGAGAGGAGCCCACCTCCTCAGACGAAAACCTACCGTCTGTGGAGTTTTCTGATCTGGAGGTTCACAGGGAAAATTTTGCCACAGAACAGTTAAAAGACCCCGCCCTAATAAAGGCACGGGAAAACGTAGTGGAAATAGATGGCGAGTTAGTGAACCCAGATAATACCTGCACTTACCCATACTTCAGCGTAGAGAAGGACCTACTGTATCGGGTGGCAAAAAGGGCAGAAGAAACCGTTGAGCAGCTTGTGGTGCCCAAACCTTACAGGAAGTTGGTGTTGGAGTTGGCCCATGGGCACATTCTTGGAGGTCATCTGGGGACAGAGAAAACCCGAGAGAGGGTATTACAGAGATTCTATTGGCCTGGGGTGATGAAGGACATAGAAAATTATTAATCCTCCTGCCCTGTGTGTCAGAGGTCGGCCCCGATGCCACATTTCCGTAGCCCGCTGGTCCCTCTACCCATCATTGAGGTCCCGTTTGAGAGAATCGCAATGGATTTGGTAGGTCCTATAATCAAGTCCGCTAGGGGGCACCAGTACATATTGGTTATAATGGACTATGCCACCCGTTATCCAGAAGCGATCCCTCTCAGAAATACCTCGGCCAAAACCATAGCCAAAGAGCTATCTCTTGTTTTAAGCCGGGTGGGTATTTGTAAAGAACTGCTTACGGACCAAGGTACACCCTTTATGTCCCGGGTTATGAAAGAGCTGTGTAAATTGTTCAAAGTGACGCAATTGCGTACATCTGTGTATCACCCCCAAACCGATGGGCTGGTTGAAAGATTCAACAAAACCCTAAAACAAATGTTGAAGAAAGTGGTGGATAGAGATGGAAGGGATTGGGACTGTCTACTTCCTTATTTGATGTTTGCTATTAGGGAGGTGCCCCAATCCTCTACGGGATTCTCCCCCTTTGAGTTACTGTATGGGAGACACCCAAGAGGGCTGTTGGATATTGCCAAGGAAACTTGGGAAAGTGAGAGTTCTCCCCACAGGAGTGTGATTGAGCATGTCGCCCTGATGCAAGATCGAATTGCACAGGTAATGCCCATCGTGAAGGAACATTTGGCCCAAGCGCAGTTGGCACAGCAGAGAGTGTACAACCGTGGAGCCAAGACCCGTACCTTTTCCCCGGGGGATAGGATATTGGTACTTGTCCCTACGGTTGAAAGTAAATTCCTTGCCAAATGGCAAGGCCCCTACGAGATAATGGAAAAAGTGAGCGAAGTGAATTACAAGGTCAGACAACCAGGAAGGCGAAAGCCCGAACAGATATATCACGTTAATCTGTTGAAAGCCTGGAGGGATAGAGAGTCCCTAGTCGCAGAAACTTGGTCACCAGCTCAAACTGGTTGCGTGATTCCGGAGGTTGGAATAGCAGCCACCTTGTCACAACCCCAACAACAGGAGGTTAAGGAGTTTGTGCTTCGCAACAAGGAGGTGTTCTCTGAGCTGCCGGGACAAACATCTGGGGTAGAGCATGATATTATTACCCCGCCCGGTGAAAGGGTGAAGTTAAAACCCTATCGGATCCCAGAGGCCCGACGGGAGGCAATACGGGAGGAAGTACAGAAAATGCTGAACTTAGGGGTGATAGAGGAGTCCCAAAGTGATTGGTCTAGTCCCATTGTGTTGGTGCCTAAACCGGATGGGAGCTGGCGATTTTGTAACGATTTTCGTCAGTTGAACAAAGTTACAAAATTTGACACCTACCCCATGCCACGTATAGATGAGTTGATCGACCGGCTGGGAACAGCCCGATACATGACGACTCTTGACCTCACAAAAGGGTATTGGCAAATTCCCCTGGCCAAGTCGGCCAAAGAGAAAACCGCATTTGTAACCCCAGATGGGGCGTTCCAATATAAGAGAATGCCGTTCGGGTTACAGAATGCGCCGGCCACATTCCAGCGGAAAATGGACCAGATACTGAGGCCCCATCGGAAGTATGCTGCGGCTTACCTGGATGACGTAATTGTCCATAGCACAGATTGGGCCTCACATCTGCCAAAAGTGCAAGCAGTCCTAGACTCTATCCGGGAAGCGGGGTTTACGGCTAACCCCAAGAAGTGTACCATTGGGCAGGAGGAGGCCAAATATCTTGGGTACACCATTGGCAGGGGAGTGATAAAACCCCAACTCAACAAAGTCGAGGCCATCCAGAGTTGGCCACGTCCCAACAGCAAGAAGCAGGTACGGGCCTTTCTGGGAATCGCGGGTTATTATCGGCGCTTCATTCCCCACTTTGCTTCTAAGGCTGTGCCCCTAACCAACCTGACGAAAGGGAAAGGGTCGGTCATGATTAAATGGACCCCCGAGGCTGAGGCAGCATTCCAATTCTTGAAACAAGCCTTATGTAGCCAGCCAGTGTTGTACTCACCCGACTTCTCTAAAGACTTTGTCGTACAAAGTGATGCGTCAGATGTGGGGTTAGGAGCAGTATTGTCCCAGGTCTGGAACGGGGAAGAGCACCCAGTCATTTACCTCAGCAGGAAGTTGAAGTCCCATGAGGTAAATTACGCCACGGTTGAAAAGGAGTGTTTAGCGGTGAAGTGGGCTCTAGATTCCCTTCGGTACTATCTGCTAGGTAGGCACTTTGACATGGTTACGGATCACGCTCCGTTAAAGTGGATGGCTCAAAACAAGGAGACAAATAGAAGAGTGAATAGGTGGTTCCTGGCCCTACAGGAATTCAACTTCACAGTAAAGCATCGCCCTGGCGTTCAAATGGGGAATGTGGATGCTTTGTCTAGAGTACATGAATGCCTGATTGCTGGTGTTCCAACCCCAAGGTTAAAACAAGAGGGGGGGGTATGTGACAGCAGGAAGGTAAAGTCACCTGGTTGCATCCAGGGGGGTAGATATATTTCTCCCAGATTCAGGCTTTATGCCGACTTATACAACTAGGGAGGGAGTTGATGAAGCCCAGCTGAGGCTAGTGGGCTCATGGATGACTCATACCTCTAGGGAGAGGGCTGGGCATCGTGCAGGCAGGGAGTTGATGAGACCAGCTGAAGCCTGTCAGTTCGTTTAAGGCCTCTATAAAAACTCCCAGATTCATTAGGTGTTAGCTCATGCCTGGAACCAGACCTGTGTGGACTGTCTAGGGAGAGTGAACCCCTGTGCGGTGAGAAAAAGCCTGTGTGGCTATTTGTTTGGACATTGACTAAACCAGGGACTTAGGGACTAGGACAGCACCAGGCTGATCCCAGTTGTTAGTTAGGAAACCTGCATGTTTAGTCAGAGGTCAAGCTGACCAGGATTTATTTTGTTTATGTTTCTTTTTGGCTTTGCTGTGTTTTTGTCACTGTACATAGAGAAATAAACCGCACCTTTTGATTTTGAAAACCACAACCTCCGTCTGCTGGCCCTGTTTTTGTGTGGGGAGCCCAACCAGGGGGTCACACACACCCGCTACCGAGTTAACCCCCTCACAATAGATATAAGATAATTATTAATGTAATGTAACATGTGATTGTAAAAACACATATTACGATGAAAATTTTCCAATTTCAGAGTGGTGACTAATATCTTTGAGGAAGACATTTGAAACAACGTTGGATTGCCCGTTCCATGTACTGCTGTTATTGATCTTTGGAACTTTGGGTATCACCACTTTTTCATATAATTGATATGTTTTGTGCTATAACTTGAACAGTTTGAATATGTTTGTTTTTAAATATGTGCATCATGTGAAAAGTTTTTAACCACTTAAGCACTGGACCATTTGGCTGGCCAAAGACCAGGCCACTTTTTTGCAATTCGGCACTGCGTCGCTTTAATTTACGTCTTTTTTTTCCCACAAATAGAGTTTTCTTTTGGTGGTATTTGATTTGATCACCTCTGCGGTTTTTATTTTTTGCGCTATAAACAAAAATAGAGTGACAATTTTGAAAAATGAATCAATATTTTTTACTTTTTGCTATAATAAATATCCCCAAAAAATATATTAAAAAAAATATTTTTTCCTCAGTTTAGGCCGATAGGTATTCTTCTACATATTTTTGTACGCAATAAGCGTTTATTGATTGGTTTGAGCAAAAGTTATAGCGTCTACAAAATAGGGGATAGTTTTATGGCATTTTTATTATTTATTTATTTTTACTAGTAATGACGGCGATCAGTGATTTTTATCGTGACTGCGACATTATGGCGGACACATCGGACACTTTTGACACATTTTTGGGACCATTGTCATTTTTACAGTGATCAGTGCTATAAAAATTCACTGATTACTGTAAAAATTACACAGGGGTTAACCTGTAGGGGTTAAGTGTGTCCTAGGGAGTTATTCTAACTGTTAGGGGGTGTGGCAACGAGTGACACATCACTGATCGCTGTTCCCGATGAGAGGGAACAGACGATCAGTGACATGTCACTAGGAAGAACCGGGAGATGTTGTATTTACACTGACATCTCCCCGTTCTTCAGCTCTGTGACCCGATAGCGGGACATCGAGTCTGCAGGTCCCGCGGGCCTGGTCACGGAGCTCGCGACAGGGTCAAATTAAAGGGGACGTATACATACGGCCATTTGCCCAGCCGTGCCATTCTGTTGACATATACGTTTTTGCGGCGGTCGGCAAGCGGTTAAAGTGGTATTAATAAAAATGTATATTTTATAATAATATGATTTTTGTTACCTTTGGTTGCCCTAAAAGACCCATTTAACCACTTAAGGACCAGAATATTTTCCCCTTAACCACTTCAGCTCCAGAAGAATTTACCCCCTTCCTGAACAGAGCACTTTTTGTGATTCGGCACTGCGTCGATTTAACTGACAATTACACGATCATGCGACGTTGCACTCAAACAAAATTGATGTCCTTTTTTTCCCATAAATAGAGCTTTCTTTTAGTGGTATTTGATCACCGCTGCAATTTAAATTTTTTGCGTTATAAACAAAAGAAGACTGACAATTTTGAAAAAAAAGCAATATGAGGCGACGGGGAGGGAGGAGCCTGATGAGGGTGTCAGTCAGGAGCAGCTGCTAAGCCCCGTGAGCCCGCGAAGCTCCCTCGGCATGCGATGATACTGGGATCAGATTCCCCCCCCCTGTAACCCCCGCACAGACTACAGAGCGAGCCGGCGGGCTCTCCCCCTCTCGCTCGCACGAGTGAGGAGCCCTGGAAGTGACACAGGGAACGCCATGAGGGTCAGGAGTGCTGGGACTGGGTGTGCGGCGTGCGGTGGTGGAGCAGTGTTGGAGCGGTGAACGGAATGGAGGGAGGCTCTAAGGATACCAACTGAGAAGGCTGAGGAGGAGAGGAGCTTGGATTTCTCCCGCGGCTGACAACTGCAGTGTACAGCGTGTACTGAGCTGGCCAGAACATGGAAATACACAGCCTCACCAAGCACCGAAGCAGCCTCACTGAGAGAAAGAGAGAGGACGGACTGAGTATAACAGGAAGGGGGGCTGCTCCCCCACACATAAACTGCTTTCAAAGGCTTCTGAGGAGCTGACCTGCAGACGAGTAATATCTGTAACTGAAGCGACAAGGGGGTGAGTCACTTATTTTTTTCTACATACATAAAAGCTATTTTGGACTGTGACCACCCCTGTTTTGTTTGGTATGCTGTTTGGTATACTGGTATACTGATATATATTGATATACCCCTGAGGGACAATAATTAACAGAGCACACAAGAAATGTGCAAAACACAATAATTGTATATAAATAGCCTGGACGCTTTACCAGCAGGATCAGCGTGTTACCCACAGAACAAGATAGAAATTTGGATTTTGATACCCCTACATTGAAGTATCGGTGCATCATATATCTTTTTCTATCTGTTTTTTCTACCTGGTTTTCTTTTTTTTTTTAACTGCTTATAAACGAACATGATGATGACGATGATGAAGAGGTACTAAATTTACTAGACTTCCTTCTGGAGAGGAGGGAGTTACTAATAGTAACACTACACCAATACCTCTAGGGGGAGCAGGAGCTACCCAAAGACCCCTGCAAGGGGCTAGGAGTAGTTACGGACTAAGAACTACCCCCCTAACTCTCTTCCCCCGGCGAGGTCCTTTTTCTTCATTTTTGTCTTTTTTTTTATTCCTGCGTTTTTACGCAGAAGTAACAGAAGCAAGAATGAGAGGTAGACCGGTAAGGGGAGCAGCAGTAAACACCCAAAAAATAAGCGCCAGCCCGGACTCTATTAAAAAATACATGACACAAGACAGAGCCAAAGACAGCCCAGGCAAATCGCTAGGGGCCAAAAGTAAAGTATCTGAGGGCCTACAGAAAAATGGACAGAGAAGGCAATCAGGAAACGTAGAGACCGCAACTCCCACAATTGCTGAGATAGACGATGAAGTCGAGGCAATAACCAAGACTAGACAAAAAGATCAACTTCCAACGAAAGGAGAGAAAGCGGAGATGTTCTCTAGATTGGAAATATTTATTTCTAAATTGGAAATATCGCTAAAAGGTGAAATGGCCATATTACACAAGGATATGAATCATATACTAAGAAAAGTAGAGAAAACAGTAGAAAAATTGGATTTGCAAGCAGCTGAAGTAATAGAGTTAATAGACCAGATGAAAGAGGTACCAAATAGAAGATCAGGAAAATCATAATAGGAGAAAAAATTTGAGGATCCGAGGACTACCGGATCAGCAAGGAGAAGATCTACAAGAACATTTTTAGAAAAAAAAGCAATATTTTTTATTTTTGCTATAATAAATATCCCAAAAAATATATAAAAAAAATTGTTTTCCTGACGTTTGTTACGTAGAATTGGGTCAATGCCGAAGTCTAGTAGTAAGGACTTAGAAAAATTTACTTTATAATAAGATAGTGCGCTAAAAGCCATAAGAATGCCATGGGTTGCTGCCAAGGAGGTTTATGGGTTTGTTAGGAAGATAATTATGTCATCAGCGAATAGGTTTATGATATGTAAATTTTGCTGAAATTTTAAACCAGTGTTTTGGGGTAATGTTCTGATAGCTCCTGCAGGAGGTTAAATTATTAAATTGAAAATTGACGGAGACAGGGACAACCCTGTCTTGTTCTATTTGAATATAGAAAGGGCCGGAAGAGCATATTGGAGGTGTAGACGTTTTCGGACGGTGTTGAGTACAATGCTAATATAGCAGACAGTATAGGTCCAGCAAAGCCACATTTCTTAAGAGTCTTATGCATGTATTGCTTGTGTATACAGTCAAATGCCTTCTCCGTATCTAAAGATAATAGCAGAGAAGGCACCCGACCAGCTCCGGCACGTTGAATTATACCCAGGACTCTTCTGGTTGCATCAGACGCCTGGCGTCAGGGGATAAAGCCTGTTTGTTCTGGTTTGAATAGGGTAAGTAGAATAGGGGTCAGTCTATGAGCTATAATTTTTGCACATAGTTTAACGTCAGTATTCAATAAGGAAATTAGACTATAATTGGTCAGGGAAATAGGTTCTTTGCCAGGTTTCGGTATTGTTACTATATATAAGCTTGTAACATCTCAGAAGGAAAGGAAGCTGAGGTCTTTGCAGCCACAAACACTGAGGAGAGATTTTGGGTAATGATCTCTTGGAATTGCTTATAATAGTTGTTTGATAGACCATCTTGTCCTGGGAGTTTTCCCAGTGGTAGTGATGGGATAGCCCTATTGATCTCTTGAGGGGATATAGGCACATTAAGTGCCTGTAATTGAGTGCTTGTGAGAGTAGACAATTGGAGGGAAGCAAGGAATGACTCAATGTTGGGGTCTTGTGGTTAGGGAGTGTTGGGGGTCATCTTTTAAATTGTAGAGAGAGCTGTAGTAAGATTCAAAAGCATTTGCAATTTCCCTTTGACTGGTAATTTTATGATTAGATTGTGGGTCTAATAGTACTCAATCTTGCATTGTAGTTTCTTAGTTTTAAATCGGTTCGCTAAGAATTTGCATGCCTTCTTGCCCGAGGAGTAGTGTGTTAATTTAAGGGATTTTAGATGTTTATCATATTGTTCTACTAGTAAGAGTTGAAGATCTGTACATAGTTTAGAAAGGGTTGTGGAGGAGGATTGGGTAGGGTTTGCTTTGTTAATGGATTCTAGGGCGTGTATTTCTTCCAGTAATCTATCAAGCTGCAACAACCTCTGCCTCCTAATACGTGAACACATTTGTATGTGTATACCTCTGATAAAGACCTTATGGGCACACCAGAGAATAAAGGGTCTGAGACTGAGTGAGAGTTCAACTGGAAATATCCTTGGAGGCATTTGTTAATGTCAAGCACATTCTGGGAAAAAAATATTATTTGTGAGCTGACACTCCAAATGTATGCAGGGTTAGGTGTGTGTTCCTCCACTATTGATATTGAAAATGGAGTATGGTCCGACCATGAAATATCATGAATAGTGGAAGAGGACACAGCCTGCAATAATATCTTATCCACTAGCATTATGACAATTCTAGAATACGATTTATGATGAACTGAGTGGAAGGTATAATCCCACTCATCAGTGTGCTGACATCACCATGTATCATAGACGACCTCTTTGTGGAGTAGCGATTGAAGTGCTGGGGGAAGCCGTTTGGGTTTTTAAGATAAGTCCAGATGGGGGTCTGCAGTAACATTAAGGTCTCCGCTAGTGTTGAGCGAACCCGAACTGTAAAGTTCGGGTCCGTACCGAACTTTTGCTTTTTCCCGAACCTGAACCCGGACTTTGCCCAAAAGTCCGGGTTCGGGTTCGGCAATCTAATAACGCATTTAGAAATGCTTCAGGGGCCAGCCAATCACCTTTTGATTAGCTGGTGTGCCCTTAGAGGTCATCATAGCCATGCCTACTAATGGCATGGCTGTGATTGGTCAGTGCAACATGTGACCCAGCTCCTATATAAGCTAGAGGCACACAGCACACATGTCACTCTGCTTCAGAATAGATAGGGAGAGGATCTAGTCTGCTGCTGCTGCTGCTTTTAGGGAGAGATAGAAAGATAGATGAGGTAGTCCTGATTCTGCAATCTGAGGGAAAAGATAGAGAGATAGTGTAGTGTAGGGCCAGGTTCCTGTGTTGGTGCTTTCAGGGAGAGAGAATATTATATAGGAGTCCAGATTCAGAGATTAAAATCAGCGATCTGCATAGGTTTACCTATTTGTGTTGCAGTGCAGTCTTTTTACACTGCCATGAGCCCAGTGTCAGAGAAAATCTAACTTTTAGGGGAAAAAAAAAAGGCACTTTATTGTTCTCTTTTCCAAAAGACCCATAGGGCAAAAAAAAAAAAAAAAAGCATTTTATTTTGCTTGTGCAAAAAAAGACCCGTTTAGGGCAAAAAAAAAAAAAAAATTGCACTTTAATGTCCGCTTGCAAAAAACGCCGTTTAGGGGCACCAAAAAAAGTTTGCAGTGTGTTATACATATTTTGAGGTGTGTGAAATAAACAATTTCTATATAGTTTTCTCCTACTGTGCTATACTAAAAAAACAACATTTTTTTTGAATAGCATTTTCTGCAGTTCTGTAGCTGTGAGATTTAGCGGTTACGTACTGTGGGTGTGTTCTGCTCTTCCAAAAAACGCCGTTTAGTGGCACAAAAAAAAGTTTGCAGTGTGTTATACATATTTTGAGGTGTGTGAAATAAACAATTTCTTTATAGTTTTCTCCTACGTTGCTATACTAAAAAAAAAAAAAATTTTGGAATAGCATTTTCTGCAGTTCTGTAGCTGTGCGATTCAGTGGTTACGTACTGTGGGTGTGTTCTGCTCTTCCAAAAAACGCCGTTTAGGGGCACAAAAAAAGTTTGCAGTGTGTTATACATATTTTGAGGTGTGTGAAATAAACAATTTCTATATAGTTTTCTCCTACTGTGCTATACTAAAAAAACAACATTTTTTTTTGAATAGCATTTTCTGCAGTTCTGTAGCTGTGCGATTCAGCGGTTACGTACTTTGGTTGTGTTCTGCGCTTCCGAAAACACCCATTTAGGGCAAGATCCTAAATTTTGAAAATATGAGGAGAAGGTCAAAGGGACGTGGTGGCCCCGGTCGTGGTGCTGCTGGTGGAGCTCCTGTTGCAGGGAGAGGACGTGGTGGATCTGTGCCAGATACACGCACAAGTGAAACACCTTCCTCAGGTGCGAGTAGGCGACCGAGCCTGCGGCGCTATTTTGTCGCGCCTAATGAGGCTGTACGAATGTTTAGGCCAGGACAAGTACAGGCGATAGTAGATTGGGTTGCTGACAGTGCCTCGGGTTCCTTCACATTGTCTCCCACCCACTCTTCTGATGAAAGAACAGAGTTGGCACCTGAAACCCATGTCCATCAGTCTTTCACCTCACCCCCTTGCAAATCAGCCAAGCAGTCTGAGCCCCAAATCATGCAGCAGTCTCTTCTGCTTTTCGATGACTCTGTTAGCAGGGTTTCCCAGGGCCATCCACCTAGCCCTGCCCCAGAAGTGGAAGAAATTGAGTGCACCGATGCCCAACCACTTATGTTTCATGATGAGTACATGGGAGGACCATCGCAGTATGTCTCGGATAATGACGAAACACAGGTGCCAACTGCTGCTGCTTTCGCAATTGTGCAGACAGACAAGGAGGGCAGGGGTGAAGACTGGGTGGAAGATGATGTGGAGGACGATGAGGTCCTCGACCCCACATGGAATCAACGTTATGCAGGTGACCAGTGTAGTTTGGAGGAAGAGGCGGTGGTCGCACAGAGCCACCAGCACAGCAGAAGAGGGAGCAGGGTGCAAAAGCGGAGCGTCTGTCAGCTAGACAGTATGTCTCCTACTGCCCAACGCAGCAAGGGACCGAGCACACCAAAGCCAGGTCCAAGGAGTTCCCCAGCGTGGCAGTTCTTCACACAATGTGCTGATGACAAGACAAGAGTGGTTTGCACGCTGTGCAATCAGAGCCTGAAGCGAGGCATAAACGTTCTCAACCTGAGCACAACCTGCATGACCAGGCATCTAAGTGCAAAGCACGAGCTGCTGTGGAGTAGACACCTCAAAAACCAAGAAAGGTCTCTGGCTCCTCCTGCTTCCTCTTCTGCTGCAGTCTCGGCCTCTTCATCCACCTCTGTAGTGACAGTGGCACCTGCCACCCCACAAACAGAGGATCTACCAGCAACACTACCACCTGGGTCACCAACCATCTCCACAATGTCCCATGGAAGCGTTTAGCTCTCTATCTCCCAAACATTTGAGCGGAAGAGGAAGTACCCCCCTAGCCACCCGCGATCCCTGGCCCAGAATGCCAGCATTTCAAAACTCCTGGCCTTTGAAATGCTGTCATTCCGTCTGGTGGAGACGCAGAGTTTTAAAAGCCTGATGGCATTGGCTGTCCCACAGTACGTCGTGCCCAGCCGCCACTATTTTTCAAGGCGAGCCATCCCTTCCCTGCACAACCAAGTGGGGGACAAAATCAGTTGTGCACTGCGCAACGCCATCTGTGGCAAGGTCCACCTAACTACGGATGCGTGGACCAGTAAGCACGGTCAGGGACGTTATATCTCCCTAACAGCACACTGGGTAAATGCAGTGGCGGCTGGGCCTGAGGCAGATAGCAGTTTGGCGCATGTCCTTCCACCACCGAGGATTGCAGGGCGCTTCAGTTTGCCTCCTGTTGCTAACTCCTCCTACTCTGCTTCCTCATCCTCTACCGCCTCCTCATCCAGTCAGCGTAACACCTTCACCACCAACTTCAACACAGCCAGGGGTAAACGACAGCAGGCAGTTTTAAAACTTTCCTGTTTGGGGGAAAAACCCCACACCACGCAGGAGTTGTGGAGGGACATGGAACAACAGACCAATGAGTGGTTGCTGTCAGTGAGCCTCAAGCCCGGCTTGGTGGTGTGCGATAATGGGCGAAATCTCGTAGCAGCTCTGGGCCTAGCCGGTTTGACGCACATCCCTTGCCTGGCGCATGTGCTGAACTTGGTGGTCCAGAGGTTCCTTAAAAATTACCCCAATATGCCAGAGCTGCTGCAGAAAGTGTGGGCTGTGTGTGCGCACTTTCGGCGTTCTCACCCTGCTGCTGCTCGCCTGTCAGCGCTGCAGCGTAACTTCGGCCTTCCCGCTCACCGCCTCATATGTGACGTGCCCACAAGGTGGAACTCCACCTTGCACATGCTGGCCAGACTGTGCGAGCAGCAGCAGGCGATAGTGGAGTTTCAGCTGCAGCAATCACGCGTGAGTCGCTCTGCGGAACAGCACCACTTCACCACCAATAACTGGGCCTCCATGCGAGACCTGTGTGCCTTGTTGCGCTGTTTCGAGTACTCCACCAACATGTCCAGTGCCAATGATGCCGTTCTTAGCGTTACTATCCCAGTTCTATGCCTCCTTGAAAAAACGCTTCGGGCGATGATGGAAGAGGATGTGGCACAGGAGGATGAGGAGGAGGAGGAGGAAGCGGGATCATTTCAAAGGCTTTCAGGGCAGTCTTTCACAAGTGGCTACGAGGGTGGGTTCCTGAACCAACAAACGCCAGGTACACCATTGTCCGGCAGAAAGGGCACAGTTCTGGAGGATGACGAGGTGGAGGAGGAGATGGAGGAGGAGGAGGAGGAGGAGCCATTTTCACAGCAGGGTGGCACCCAGACCAGCTTGTGGCCATCACTGGTGCATGGCTGGGGGGATACAGAGGACACAGACGATACACCTCCCACAGAGGACAGCTTTTCTTTGCCTCTGGGCAGCCTGGCACACATGAGTGATTACATGCTGCAGTGTTTCCGCAATGACCGCCGAGTTGCCCACATTTTAACTGGTGCTGATTACTGGGTGGCCACCCTGCTGGATCCCCATTACAAGGACAACGTACCGTCCTTAATTCCCTCACTGGAGCGGGATCGTAAGATGCGCGAGTACAAGCGCACGCTGGTAGACGCGCTGCTGGTGGCATTCCCACCTGACAGCGGGCGTACGGTGGAAGCACAAGGCAGAGGAGGAGGAAGAGGTCGCCAACGCAGCCGGGGCACCGGCAGCACCTCAGAAGGCAGGGTTAGCATGGCCGAAATGTGGAAAAGCTTTGTCAGCACGCCACAACAACCAGCACCACCAGCTGAGATGGAACGTCTTAGCAGGAGGCAGCATTTCACCAACATGGTTGAGCAGTATGTGTCCACAGGCCTACACGTACTGGATGACGGGTCTGCCCCCTTTAACTTCTGGGTCTCCAAATTGGGCACATGGCCTGAGCTTGCCCTTTATGCCTTGGAGGTGCTGGCCTGCCCTGCAGCCAGTGTATTATCTGAACGTGTATTTAGCACGGCAGGGGGCGTTATCACAGACAAGTGCAGCCGCCTGTCCAGAGCCAATGTGGACAAGCTCACGTTCATTAAAATGAACCAGGCATGGATCCCACAGGACTTGTCCGTACCTTGTGCAGAATAGACATGTATACCGGTGTTGTGACAAAAACTGTCCGGCCATCGGATTGTGTCCGGCCCATACTGCGAAGGTGCAGTGCTTGCGCAGTACAGAGTACAAGGAGATTCACAAAATCTCTGAAGATGAACGGCGCCTGCGCTGTGAGTGCAGGTTCAAGCCCCACCATCCAAGTGGACATACGGTAGCACATAGTAACAGGGCCCCTCACGGGCTCGGTTCGATCGCCACGCTTCGGGCACGGCCTCACTTGGCTCGGCTTGAACCACGGATGGTGTGGCCTTCACCTGAACTCACCACGCAGGCGCCGTTCGTCTTGGGAGATTTTAGAAATCCCCTTGTCCTACATACTGAGCAAGCGCAGTACAGGGTGGACACTATTTGACGGGGGACAGAATTCGACACATCACCGGCCTTACCCAGCCATTGTTGTATTTTTGAATCAGTGTTGGCTACCTCGTCCTTCTCCACCGCCGCTTCCACCTACACAGCCACATCCACCGCCACCTCAACCTCCTACTCCATATGGACCTCGTCCTCCTAGGTCAAGATTATTATTTTGTATTTTTATTTTTTTTTATGTTATTTTAAGTTATTTCCCTATCCACATTTGTTTGCAGAGCACTTGCCATGCTCTTAACAACATTTTGCTGCCATTTGAAGCCCTCTAGCCCTTTCCATCACCTTTTTAGAGCCTTTTTAGTCCTTAGAAGTCTGAGTCCCCATTGACTTCAATGGGGTTCGGGTTCGGGTCCGGGTTCGGGTCCGGGTTCGGGTTAAAGTTCGGTCCCAAACCCGAACTTTTTTCCGAAGTTCGGCCGAACCCGTCGAACTTGAACATCCAGGTGTCCGCTTAACTCTAGTCTCCGCATAGCACTAGAGAGCCCATCTGATTTTTGAAACCTTGCAAAAAAGTTTGCGTGCAAAGCGTAGTTGGTGCATAAGCGTTCACTATGGTGAAGAGTCTATTGTTGATATTGCACAGAAGAATTAAGTATCTACCCTCAGGTCACAGATTCATGCAAGGAAAAGCCTACAGAGTTTTTAATCGTGATGAGAACTTTATTTTTATACGATGCTGGTGTGGTAAAGATGCAAGGAAACTGTTTATGACTTAGCATAGGAGGGACTGATGCCTGGAAATGTGTTTCTTTCACACAGATTAGGTCACACCCCAGTTTGAGAGACTCCTTCCATAAAGATGCTCTCTTAGCAGAGTGGTTAACCCCCCGTACGTTAATTACGTTATTTTAAGCACCATGGGGATACACCAGTTGAAGAGCTCATGTTACCTTTAATTAGTGCAGATGCGTCAATATGCATGGAAGGCAGGAGATTCAAGTGTAAGCTCCTATGTTAGCCGCATGGTAGTATACCAGTTTGGTATCTTGCTGAGTTTTTGTCTCGGGTGTCAGACCTGGAACCTACAAGTAGTAGAAAAAACAAAGCAAAAACAGAAACAAAAAAAGAAGCAAGAAAATATACAAAAGAGAACAATGAACAGTTTGTAAAAAAACTGAGCAATTCCATCCGGAATATGATTGCAGAAGTACTGCACATAACTTGTGGAGGAGATATTGTGGGAAATGAGCTCCGTCTGACCGGGGGAGTCAGGTGGCAAATGTATTTCAATCTCAAAAGTTAGAGGCATGCGCAGTTCTTTTGTTTGCGCTTATGGGAGGTGGTTTGCCAGTCATCTTGGGTATTTACCCTGGTAGGAGTTGACCGGGATGAGGATTCTTGCTCTGGAAGTATGTCCTATGAGCGGAGCAATGCTAGGCGTTGTGATCACGGAAGGAGTGTCATTGTTGGTAATAGTGAGTATCACCTGGTAGCCCAAACGCTATGTGAAATTGTGGTTTCTTAGTGCTTTTGTGATAGGCAGAAGTGATTTCCTTTTCTGTAACGTGTATTGGGAGAGATCCACATATATTTGAAAGCAGGAGAATTGCTCAGGAAGTTGAGATGTTTTACGGAAGCTGGACATCAGCTGGTCCTTTATGTGGTGGAAATGTACCCTCATTATGACATCTCTTGGAATGTTGTCAGGAAGGTAAGAGGGTTTAGGAAGGTGGTGTATTCTATTGATTACTATTTCAGAGGCTGTGATAGATGGTAGGACCGCGTGGATCAGGTCACATGCGTATTGGTTCAATTGAGCGTTTTGGTTGTACTCATAAACACCACACCTCTGAGTTTCACATTATTCCACCTTGAGCGGTCTTCAATGTCTGCGACTTTAGCTTTACGTTTTTCATCTCATCATCCCGGTCATTATATGCTTCTATTAGGGTGTTATGGGAGGATGAAAATTCACCCATCTTCTGCTCTATGTGATCTACTCTCCCTCCCAGATCCTGAACTTCAGCTTTGAAATTAGTGACACTTTCCATTATGTCTCCATGCAAGGACACCAATATGTCCTTTAAGGTCCTTTAAAGTGGATTCAGAGACAGGCTGGTTGGTAGCAGGGAAAGGGTTAAATGTATCTGCCAGGTCTCTGGTAGTATTTGCAGAGTTGCAGCTATGGGTATCATGTTACCTTTAATTAGTGCAGGGAGAAGAGCCAGAAGACAGCTTTGGTTTGGACTTTGCAGGGCTCTGTGATGTTGGAGTCGAAGCTGCTGGTGAACTTGGCTGTTAAGCTTTAGAAGTTCCTGCTGATGCAGGGCTCTGTGTGGAGTGAGAGGGGCCGCTGGATGAGGCCGGTGAGCCATGGCCAGCACCATCTTGGACATGAGAAGGAAGAAGTGTAGCAGCTTATGCGTTCCGGAGGCTTCTTTCTTTTTCCTGGCCATCTCCGAGGATGCAGCAGAATTAGCTAGGAGTGTTGTGGGGTCGGTCTGTTGCCTATAATTGTCGGATTCTCCAGTGTTCTGGAGAAGCTGCTCGCTCCAAACATATCTTAATGTCTGAAATCAGTTTTGCAACTTTGGCATGTGTTAAAAAAACTGTACATAGCTTTTAAACAGCTTAGTATATTTAGATAAATTATACCCTGTGGACAAATTGAACCTTCATTTGGCAGAAAATGGAAATAAATATTTTCTGATTTGTTTATAAAAGGTTTTATTATAAAATGTTTTCCCTACAATTTACATTAAAATGATTTTTGTCAATACTACTTCCACTTTCAATAAATTCTTTGTAAACATGGATGATGACTTTTTGTGTTACTTCGTCTCAGTAAAGTAAAAGTAGTAAAATTAAAAGTTCAAAAGTAACTATTTTCATATAATGTATATAAAAATTTAAAGTGGACCATCAGTCATTTTTTCAACTTTCCATCTAATAAATCTTCTTTCATAGTTACATAGTTGGTGAGATTGAGTCCATCAAGTTCAACCTGTGTGTGTGCTTTTATGTCAATATTACATTGTATACCCCTGTATGTTGTGGTCGTTTAGGTGTCTATCTAATAGTTTTTTTTAAACTATCTATGCTCCCTGCTGAAACCACTGTTTGTGGAAGAAAGTTCCACATCCTTACTGCTTTTATCGTAAAGAACCCTCTACACAGTTTAAGGTTAAACTGCTTTTCTTCTAATTTTAGTGAATGGCCGTGTGTCTTTTTATGTTCCCTTGAGTGGAAAAGTTTTATCCCTATTTTGGGGTCACCAGTATGGTATTTGCACATTGAAATCATATCCCCTCTCAAGCGTCTCTTCTCCAGAGAGAATAAGTTTAGTGCTCGTAATCTTTCCTCATAGCTAAGGTCCTCCAGTCCCTTAATTAGCTTTGTTGCTTTTCTCTGGACCCCCTCCAGTTCCAGCACATCCTTCCCGAGGACTGGAGCCCAGAATTGGATGGCATATTCCAGGTTCGGCCAGACCAGAGTCTTGTAGAGTGGGAGAAATATTGATTTATCTCTGGAGTTAATCCCCTTTTTAATGCATGCCAATATTCTGTTGGCTTTGCTTGTAGCAGCTTGGCATTGCATGCCATTGCTGAGCCTGTTATCTAACACGACATCCAGGTCCTTTTCCATCCTAGATTAACCCAGAGGTTCTCCCTCTAGCGAGTAGATTGCATTCGTATTTTTGGCACCCAAATGCACTATTTTACATTTTTCTACATTAAACCTCATTTGCCATGTATATAGAGACAAAAATAAAAAATATGGACAGCCGCACTCCAAAAAACCTTTGACGGTCGCCTTTATTGTAAAAAATGGAAGATCACACCAAAAATCATCACAGCATAGCCGGGGTAACAGCTTACATGTTTCACACTGAAGGTCAGTGCTTAATCGAGCTATGATTAAGCACTGACCTTCAGTGTGAAACATGTAAGCTGTTACCCCGGCTATGCTGTGATGATTTTTGGTGTGATCTTCCTTTTCTTACAATAAAGGCGACCGTCAAAGGTTTTTTGGAGTGCGGCTGTCCATATTTTTTATTTTTTTCTCTATATGCTACGTGCATTGCTGGCACCCACGGTAGTCCTGATACTACAAATTGCTGGAGCATGTTCACCTGGAGCGGTAAAATTCTCTTTCTCATTTGCCATGTAGTTGCCCACCCCATACATTTTTTCAGATCTTCTTGCAAGGTTTCCACATCCTTCGGAAAAATTATTGCCTTGCTTAGCTTAGTATCATCCTCAAATACTGAGATTGAGCTGTTTATCCCATCCTCCACTTTCCACACCAGACAATTCCGAGTACTCCCCATTTATCACCAACCTCTTAACTCGCCACTCATTACAATGTTTTGTTGTTTTAACTTTGGATAGTAAAACTTTTTTTTCTGCCAGTAAATACCTTATACAGCCCACTTCCTGTTTCTTGTCTGGTGAAAAGCCTAGGCATCATGCACAGCTCTCTCTCACTTTCGTGAGAGTTTGCCAGGAAGGGAGGGGGGGTGTGTAAATCCAGGAAGTGAACAGGCAGCAGCTTCAGCTGCCCACAGTTAAAATGGATTCAGCCAGACTCAGTGGAGGGAGATTTCTGCAGCATATTTGGTGAGTATATAATCACAGTATATATAACATAATATGCAAAGTGGTTGGAGGGAAGCTTCAGAAGGGAAAGATGTTTTAATTACAAATTATGTGAGCAGACGGCAGTTCCTCTTTAAATTTTCAATTTCCGATACAACGTTGTTTTTTTTGGTCTACAACAGACTACAACACAACAGATTACAATAAAACAATAGAACAGGTTTGTAGGATTCTCGTTTAAATTACAGTATTATATGCAGAGAAAATTGTTTTTCACAGATGCACATTTAAAAATGCTAGACGTAGGAGGAAAAGATTCTTAAAATGACAGCAGATGTTTGAGTTAAATTAACTATTCTCTGCCCCCCAAAACTATGGTAAAATAATTAAAAATATGTATTTACATATTCAGTTTCTTTGAATTATAATTTCAAGACTGGGTTACGTATTTTGCATTTTTCTGAGAAATTTTGTGCAAAAAAACTTGTGCAGGAAAAAAGCAAAACCTTGGGTATTTGTTAAAAGCAACTCTATGGGGTGGGGTGTAGATTGCATTTATTTTACAACATTGGCTGAGCAAAAAATTATTCTTCCTTTCCCGCCGAGGGTACGCATATATGTGTCCTCGGCTTTCGGGGGTTATACCTGGATGATGCCTGCAGCTGCAGGCATCATCCTGGTACCGTTGTTTAGAGCCGGCGATTGGCTTTCCAGGTATAACCACCGATGCGGCTAAAAGCCGCTCGGTTGTTATACCGGAGGAGTGGGAGGGGACATCCCCCCTCCCGCCGCCTCCGCCGCTCTTATCGGGCCTCCCGTCCCACCGGGAGACCAGATCCATGATCCGCCACCTCGGGCGGCTAGAGAGAGACTGAATCAAAGCCACGAATGGCTTTGATTCAGTCTCTTCACTGTAACCACGGAAGCGACATCATGACGTCACGTCCGGGTTACTCGGCTGCCAATGGCGCCAAATTTTAAAAAGTACACAGTATTCAGAATCGCCGTTTTTGGCGATCTGAATACTTTGAAGTGCAAAGGAGGGATTGGGGGTCTTTTAGACCTCCGATCTCTCCATAAAGAGTACCTGTCACCACTTATTACTGTCACAAGGGATGTTTACATTCCTTGTGACAGCAATAAAAGTGATCAATTTTTTTTTTTAAAACACTATTTTTAATTATAAAAATAAATAAAATAAATAATAAAAATAAATAAAAAAATTTAAAGCGCCCCTGTCCCCGCGAGCTCGCGCGGCAAAGAAAACGCATACGGAAGTCGCGCCCGCATATGAAAACGGCGTTCAAATCACACATGTGAGGTATCGCCGCAATCGTCAGAGCGAGAGAAATAATTATAGCTGTAGACCTCCTCTGTAACTCTAACCTAGTAGACGTAAAAAAAATTAAAGTGTCGCCTATGGAGATTTTAAGGTACCGTAGTTTGTCGCCATTCCACGAGTGCGGGCAATTATAAAGCATGACATGTTTGGTATCTATTTACTCGGTGTAACATCATCTTTCACATTATATAAAAAAATTGGACTAACTTTGCTTTTTTATTTTTTTAAAATTCATGAAAGTTACTTTTTTCAAAAAAGTTACGTTTAAAACACAGCTGCGCAAATACTGTGTGACATAAAATATTGCAACAATCGCCATTTTATTCTCTAGATTCTCTGCTAAAAAATATATATATATAATGTTTGGGGTTTCTAAGTAATTTTCTAGCAAAAAATATGCATTTTAACTTGTAAACACCAAATGTCAGAAATTAGCTTAGTCATGAAAGGGTTAAAAAAATTATTAATTTCTGCTCAACATAATGGTATTAATGTCTGCCCTACCCTGTAAGTGTATATAGTAATTATTGAGATTTACTAATGCACACTAGAACTCCAGGCATACAGATAAATGCACACTTTAAATACATATATATATTTACTATTTAACCTTCAACGACTTTGTTATTCCATGAAGATAATTTTTGCTCACACCTACCACACTGTACTTTTTGATAGATGTTTATGTTTATTCCCTGATTTACCAGTGCTACTCTACACATTCAACCTATTCATTGAACAGTGAATCAGCAGCATGACCCTTGGCAGCTACAAAGTGAAGGCAGGCCGGCAAAATTGATCCCTAGAGCACATTCAAGGGACCAGTATCACTATCTTTGTGGGCACATGTGGAAGCAGAAATGTCATGGACCTGTTAGCACAAATTGCTGTATTAACACTTAGGAATCTTCCTAATCTTCATCTGCACATCAATTTACTCATCCTAGTGGGGAATTTTCCATGTAATTGACATATTGTAATCTAAATATAAAGTTCCTTAAAGGGGTGTTTATGGTTAGCATAGCAAGTCATTCTAATAAAAAAAAAAAACATACATTTACACATGGTTTATTGATAATAATTTTTACTGAACGTTAGCACCAACTATATGTAATTGTTCATCATGTTTTCTGTATTTAGTTTATTATCAATCCTGCATTGTCAGGTTTATGCATGATAGAAAGCATTATAAAAAATGTCTGATGCTAAAGCTTCTTATAACTAAATTTCTCAAAAGAGCAAATAAACTCTGTTCTGGCGTTTAAATGGTTGATGTAAATAACCTCCCTGCGATATCAGTTGAGTATTTTGTGATTTCCACCTTCAGCTTAAACATATGAAAGCAGCGGCTCAATTTCTTCCACATTTATATTAAGCATTCAGGTATTACATTGTTATTATACATTTTCTGCTTTAAAGCATATCAGATTGTTAATTTTGCATGATGAACTCATGCTTTCCATAGGGCATGCCAACAAATTTGCAGACTTGCAGAACATTGAATTAACTATCACATTATTTCAAATGTCGCAATATTAAGTTTACATTTGCATGTCTTCTTTTTTTCTTTTTTTTTACTGCCACTAGTTTAAGTCCTCCATATACAAAGATGAAACTGAAATACTGATTACAGATAAGGATATTATAATTTTCAGAACCAGAAATTAAGTATCCACAGTTAAGAAAGCTACACTTAAGAGCTGTAAATTGACTTTTTTTGTCATTACTGTAAAATAGAAAACAATTATTGTAATAGTTTCTCATGAAAGTGTCCTCTAATATGAGCAACATTTCCTTTTTCACACTCTATAATTGCATAAATTACAATAATTAGTTACTAATCTTTTGATGTCTTACGTGTTGTATAATCTATCTTCACTTTAAAGATAATTATTTTTATAATCATTCTTTCATGCAGAACAAAATGATATATCTAAAGTGCTCTTATTTATAATTACTGTATAGCACAATATAACTGCAAAAAGTACTCTATTAATGATAATTCTAATGTTCTCTAAAAAGATAAAAGAAAGTAAGAAAGAAAATATATACAGTTTTACAAAAAAAATAAAAAACTTCAGATAACAAGTTATTTATAAAAAAAACACGATTATTCACTCTATGGGCAGCTAAAAACAATGGCAAGTTTTCTCACTTATTTTACTATAAAATTTACTACTAAATATTAAATGTTGTCTCTTTTAGCCATTATCTCTCGTATAAAAACAAATTCTTAAATATGGCTTCTGGAGTTATTACATTGGACATGTTGAATGTAAAGGGTGTGAGGTGGACAACACTTTAAAAATGCCCTGTGCAACAGATGTCTACATGATTTTTTTTTTTTTAATTACATGTCAACATACAGTACAAGCATACAAAAAAATGAGTTTGAAACATAGGGTATTAACAGAAATGTACTATACAGACTGCCTCAATTACCTAGTAACCAATAACAATTTATGCATCGTAGAATCCCCATTTCTGTATAATTTTGCAGCAAAAATGGTATAAAACTTTACTTAACCACTTGCCGACCAGCCGCCACAGTTATACTGTGGCAGGCTGGCTCGGCGAATCGCGAATCTACATCAGGCTCACACATGGCGATCTGTGGGCACACGTCAATTGGCCAGTGGGGGGAGCCAGACAGCGGGTCCCATGGACTTGATGTCCTCTGGCCACCCGCGATTGTTCCCTGTAGTGACAGAACGGGGATCTGCCAAAGTAATCAATGCTGATCTCCATTATGTTGGGGGATGACACAGAGATCCTGTCTTTCTGCTATGCAGGAAGACAGATCTGTGTGTTGTCCCAGGCAGCCCATCCCCCATACAGTTATTAAACACACTTAACTCCTTGATCACCCCTGATGTTAACCCCTTCCCTGCCAGTGCCATTAGTACAATGTCAGTGCATATTTTTAGCACTGATCACTGTAATAATGTCACTGGTTCCCAGTGACAAAGTGTCAAAAACATCAGTTAGGTGTCCGATCGGTCTGCTGCAATGTTGCAGTCCCACTAAAAATCGCAGGTCACCACGATCTATCCCCTATTTTGTAGACGCTATAACATTTGTGCAATCAAATCAATATACACTTATTGGGTTGTTTTTTTTACCAAAAATATGTAGCAGAATACAAATTGGCCTAAATTGATGAATAAATTAGATACCAAAAAATATTCGGTGGGTGTGTTTCATAGCAAAAAATATATATTTTTTTCAAAATTGTCAGTCCTTTTTTATTTAGAGTGCAAAAAATAAAAAAACACAGAGGTGATAAAATACCACCAAAAGAAAGCTCTATTTGTGGGGAAAAAAAGTACATAAATTTTATTTGGGTACAGTGTTGCATGCCCGCGCAATGGACAGTTAAAGCGATGCAGTGCCTTATCGCGAAATATGGCCTGGTCAGGCAGTGGGTAAGACTTTCCAGGGCTGAAGTGGTTAATAAACTGATAAAAAGATTAAACAAAAGAAGCCATTTTGAATTTGGACTCTCAATATGCAAAATTCCTTACCTTATCCTTTTCACTTGACCTTGAATCATTCCATTTATAACATTGAATGTATCACAATGATTGTGTTAAGATTAGAGATTGTGTACATTAGAGATCAGTTACATCCATATTCGACATCTTCCAAGTTCCAAAGTTTCAGAATTTTCTACCTATCTAAACCAAGTTTTAATAAATATTTTGGCACATCCTCTAGCCTCATACATCATTTTGTATAAAGTAATAACTGAATAGACAAATTTTTTCCAAGACCCAATAGTTACATGTTAGTACGTATTTTTACCATATAGTTTTGCTTGTGTAATATATTCAATATGTATTTTGATATTTAAGGATATACAGTATTTAACCATTGAGTGTATTTCCCCATTATATTACTCCTAGCTTCCCAGTTGGTGTTACTATGAATATTTCTACTTCAAAGACCTGGTCATTGATTTTCCCTATCAGATCTCACATGGGTGTAAATGGAAGCCTTATTTGAATACTCCAGACAGGCTGCACCCAATATACATTTTCTAGGAGCAGTGGCCAATTATGGAGCATTGTATTACCACTGTACAAAAAAGGAGAGAGGGATATAATGAAATGCTACCAAAATATGATTTTTTTTTCTTTTTCCTTGGGCACAAAAGCACTCAGTATAACCAAACCTGAAGCTGAGAGGTGAACAAACTTCATACATGTACTGTAAATATGCTTGATTGTGTATTTGTATAGTTTTGCTTGAGTAATATATTAAATAGCTATTTTGATATTTGGGAATATATTTAAACCATTGAGTGTCTTTCTACATGATACTACTCCAAGTTTCACAGTTGTTGTGACTGTGAATATTTCTACTTCAAAGATCTGCCCATTTTTTTCCCTATCACATCTCACATAGGTGTAAACAATAGCCTTATTTGAATCCTCCAGTCAGGCTGCACCCAATATACATTTGCAAGGGGGTTTGACCAAGTAGGAAGCATTGCATTTAGCCACTCTACAAAAAGGAGTGGAGGATATATTATTTTTTACTTAACTGTACTTTTTCTCTATCCTGGAACACAAAAATGTTCAGTATGACCAGACCTGAAGCTGAGAGGTAAACTAACTTGTACTGTACATTGTATTGTAAATATGCTTTTGTGTGTAAGAGTGGGTTCGTACTGTTAAGGATCGCACCAGGGCGCAGCTAACCTGTGGTTTTCATGAGGGTTAGCTTAGTTTTTCTATAGACTTCTATGATGTCCCACACTTTTGGTTTGGTTTTCAGAAAGTGCACCAAAACTGCAGAACATCATAGAAGTCTGTGGGAAAGTGCAGCTAACCCACATGAAAACCATGGGTTAGCTGTGCTTTAGCAGAAGCACAGTTGGGCAGTGTAAAACCACCCTAATTGTAAATATCATGTAACTCAATGTCCTTATACTGTACATTATTTTGTAAATATTGTTTAGTGTGTTATTTGTACATATTATGCAACCCTATTAATAATAGTACGGTATATTGCAGTTTAAACTACCTGTTTTGTCCAAGAATCCTCAGATTTAGCTGTGTTTATACCCCTATAGTTACTGAAGTGTATTCACATATACACTTAACCTAGTTACAAGTATACATTGAAATGCAATCAATTTTCTTACATAAACAAAAAGTAGTCTAAAGGCCCGTACACACAATATGAAAATCGGATGTAAAAATTTGTACGACGAGCTGTCTGACATTTTTCGGATCGTTAGTACGGCGCTTTCGACAGCCGATTTAGCTTTTTTGTCAGACAAAAGCTGGATGTGCGGACTATAAAATTTTACGTACAAAAAAATCAAAAGAATACATACAAAACTATTCAAGACATTACGTCACTTCTAAAGTTGTATTCTGTGGTACGAAAATTTTCGTATTGTGAGTAACTTCTTCACTTTCGACATGAGACTAGCATGCCACAAAAAACAGACGTTCGGTCGTCCGAAAATCGAAACATGTGTACAAGGCTTTAGGCAGGCCATCCACAGTGCAAATTTATTTCCTGCAACAGTCGCACAGGGGTACAGTAAGTTTGGTGCAAAAAACTCAGTTGTATAATTTTATAATTGGGTGAAATACCCATATGTAAATAAGTGTGTAATATGCCAGTCCATGCCTCCTCTGTTAGTTATGGAAGAATACTATTCCAACTGTCTCTGGCTCTCTGACCTGTTTTCTCATTAGAAAGAGCCAGAGCAGCATAATAGTTAGAAATCAACTTACCGTATATACTCGATTATAAGCCGATCGGTTTTACCGATGAAAACAGTCCGATGGACTTTTCTCATCGGACAAACCGATCGTGTATGGCCCCATCGGTCTTTTTTCCATCAGTGAGAAAAAATAGAAGATGTTTTAAATTTATCCGATGGGGGAAAAAAACGATAGCAAATTCTGATCGTCTGTGTGGAACTCCATCGGACAAAAAACCCACGCATGCTCAGAATCAAGTCGACGCATGCTCAGAAGCATTGAACTTCATTTTTCTCCGCTTGTCGTAGTGTTTTACATCACAGCGTTTGGGACGGTCAGATTTTTGACTGATGGTGTGTAGGCAAGACTGATGGAAGTCAGCTTCATCAGATTTCCAATGGAAAAATCCATCGGATTAGAATCCATAGGAAATCCGATCGTGTGTACAGGGCTTGAGAGTACAAAACCACATCTAGTTGTCAGTAGTTGAAAAGTTGCATCTGAGAAGATGCAGAGACCCATAAAAAAAGGGACTTTACAGTTTAAAAAATAGTTTTGGAGTGTATAATGGGGCATTAGACAGAATATATGAGAATTTAGGCAAGAACATAATTTTTAACAAATTTAATCTGTCCATGAGAGTTAGTGGCAAGTCTTTCCATTTCAAAACTTTATCTTTGAAATTCCTAACTACTGGAATCAGATTATCAGTAGTAAATCATGTTATGGGAAGGTGAATTGTAATACCCAGATATTTGAACTGTGTAGATATCTGAATGAGGCATAAAGGAGGAAGTAGCATATCAGGTTGGTGATCAGTACAGTAGAATTGGACCAGCTTATCCTAAAGCCAGAGTAATTCCCAAATTTGTGATTGTGCGTGAAAGCCGCTAAAAGTGGATTCTAAGGTACTAGTACACAGACACTTCACGTTTACATCCTCTCAAAGTTTCACAGCCAACGACTCAATGGCCAGTGTGAACAAGAGAAGAGATGCTGGCAACATGCCTGGTACCCATAAAAATTGGAAGAGAATTTGAAATACTTCTATTAATCCGGATCCTGGGAATATGATTGTTGTACAACAATTTAACCCAGGACAAAGTAGGATGCCTTTTTTCATATCTAATAAAACCAGTATCTTTTCACCAGAGTAGTCATGAGTAGATATGTAAAATTCCGTACATTTTGAAGCCATGGGAAAAAAAATTCCCATTTTGTTTCAGAAAAAAGTGGAAATTGTTTGAAATTTTTTAAACAAAAGTCAGTGTGGGGTAGTTTTACAAATTGAAAGTCATTTTGTTACACTGGGAAGGTGAAATGCAGTGTATATTAAAACATTAAACAGGGACTATATGTTAAGAACATTTCAACTATACATGAGAACAGGTAGATGCCCCCCTTTCTCTCATAATAATTCAGTTATTTACAATGCTGACTAGAAGCACATATTTCTCTTGCAAGAGCTTAATGACTATTCTCCTGATTTTCAGGTGTCATATTCTCTATAAATTAAGTTGTGTATTTATGGGAAGCCGTGGTTTGCAACACTTTCTTTTTTTTTTCCATAAGAAGTTTTTTTTTATTTAGTAAGAAAAAAAGCATAACATACAAGACCAAATCCTGGTCACAATACAATTTTTAACAGGTCACAATATAATTTTTAACAGGAGGACATGAAAACACATATGTCATAACACTGTATGAGAAGCTCAAAAAAAAAGACTGACTGGCCATGGCCGGGGATTAACACTGTAATCAAGCGTACTAGGGGCGGAGGATCATATTATCTATTTTCCCCTCCCTCCCATATCCCCCCCCATACAATATTGAATGGGGAGACTGGCGTAGGACCTCGATCATGTCCAAGACTTGGGGTGCAATGTATCATGACCGCTCAGAGGCGAGGTGCCCTCATGTAGAAAAAATAAATTTCCAAGAAAGAAGGGACTAAAGAATGAAAAGGAGAGAAAAAAGAAAAAAAAGACAGGGAAAGAGAGTAGAAATGGGATCATAGTTGCAACACTTTCTTACTTGAAGATGCTGCTGGTGAAGAAACACTTTGTGATGATCCAGAAGTAACAGAGTGTTTCTGGAATGAGAACTCTCTGGAATGAGAACTCTGGAGGGAAAAGCTATTTGCACTTTCATTACATTTATTTTCATAAAGTATTTTTAATGTCTTTAGTGCACCTCTGGCCTGCAAATATGTATTTTGTCATTCTTGTAGCATTTGTAAAATATTTCTTCTCACAATGTTTGCAAATTGCACTGTGGAAATGTTTCCAAACTCTTGATGTTAGGTAAACACTAAGCTGCAATGGTAGAAAACATTAACCACTTAAGCCTCGGAAGATTTGGCTACTCAATGACTAGGCCATTTTTTAGGACAATGTGTTGCTTTAACCTCCCTGGCGGTATGATTCTGTCTGGAATTTTGATCCAAAAGAGGTACAATTTATTTGCATGGAAATTTGGTGTTATGTATTGTAGGCCTGCAATTCTTAGTAATTACTTACTTAAACCTGATCAAACAAGAGTCTAGTAGACATCCCGGGTATGATAAAGTTTGAAACACTAAATCATAAATTATAATATAATAAATAACTATAAATAATTATAACAAATAATAATGTAATTATAATAAAAATTATTCAATAATGTAATCAAATCAAAAACACAGAAATTTGCTCAGTTGCAGAATTGTCGCTGTCATTAGATTTAGTGTTTGATGACGAATTTCCCCACAAATCGCTATCACTCAATTCTGCGAGTGATTCTAATTTATTATTGCTGTTTTCTAGCTGGTCTAAAACCACTTTTGACATAAAGGGACACTTTTTGATTGCTATGGACAATTTCCAGGCAGAAAGAACAGTTTTTATAATATAAAACTGCATGCAGGACACTGAACAGACCACTAGGGACAAAGGGGATGTGTAATTATTTGTAAGATTACAGTATCTGTATCTATACTGTCTTTTTCACTTTTTGAATATGGCGCCGAACTCCGCCCCCCGTGCGCCGCAAAGTCGCAGGGAACAGAGCGCGGCACTCGGCAGTGTGAATCGAGCGAGACACGGCTCGCACACACTGCGGGGAAACATCGCAGGATCCAGGGAGCAAGGTAAGTAACTTCCCCTGGATACTGCGATGCAGCCGAGTCTGGCTCAGGGTTACCGCTCTTGGTATGAAAAACTCACCCCGAGCCTGACTCGGGAATACCGCTAAGGGGGTTAAGTGACAATTGCGCGATCATGCGGCGCTGTACCCAAACAAAATTGACGTTCTTTCCCACAAGTAGAGCTTTCTTTTGGTGTTATTTGATCATCTCTGCGGTTTTTATTTTTTGCGCTACAAACAAAAAAGTGGCGGCAATTTTGAAAAAAACACAATATTTTGTACTTTTTGCTATAATATATATCCCCATTTTTTTTTTAAGATTTTTTTTTCTCAGTTTAGGCTGATATGTTGTCTTCTACATATTTTTGGTAATAAAAATCACAATAAGCGTATATTGATTGGTTTGCACAAAAGTTATAGTATCTACACAATAGGGGAAAGATTTATGGCATTTTTATTATTATTTTTTTTACTAGTAATGGCAGTGATCAGCGATTTTTATCGGGACTGCGACATTACCTCGGACAAATCGGACACTTTTGACACATTTTTGGGACCATTGACAATTATACAGCAATAAGTGCTATAAAAATGCACTGATTACTGTGTAAATGTCACTAGCAGGGAAGGGGTTAACACTAGGGGATGATCAGGGGGTTAACTGTGTTCCCTTGTGTGTGTTCTAACTGTAGGGGGATGGGACTGACTAGAGGAGATGACAGATCGTTGTTCCTAGCTAGTAGGAACAAATGATGTGTTTCTCCTCTCCTTACAGAACAGGGATGTGTGTGTTTACACACACACACATCCCTGTTATGACTCTCGTGCCCACGATCGCGTGTGGCCGATGGTCATCGCGACCGCCGGCCACGCACATTGGCACCCCCGCAGTGCAGCAGGTGCGCGCCTGCTATCCCTGCTTAAAGGGCCGACGTACAGCTACGACGGTTCACGGGAACTTGACGTCCTGCCGCAGTATAATGACGGCGGCTGGTCAGCAAACGGTTAAAAGGAAATAATTTAAAGTTTATAAAATAAACACATTTGTCAGGCAAATTCGTCCTCCTACCTGTCAATTAGGCCTGAGAGGACAGAAACTAATATCATCTACTGTACCTCAACAATCACTCAACTGTAGGAGGTACAAGATAGAGCCCAAAAGCAGACTAAACTAAAGCCTTCTCCTGCAGTGCCCTTTAGTGGCAGAAATGCATGTTTTTCTTGTTTTAGAACTGCATTAAAAAGTGTTACTTGAATTGTATTCCAGGATTTGCTTTTCTTCAGCTGAGAGAACTTGCAATAATTTAAGACTTTCCATAAAGTCTCAGAAATATTTTTTTACGGTCTTCATGTTATATAGTTTGAACAACTTGTCATGAATGTATTACTTATCATTGTAAAAGAACATATTCCTAACTTTTTTTTTTTTCCAATTTTTCTGGAAAAAAAATTGCTTTAAAAAAAAAAATTTTACCCAAAATTTTAATACCAGAATTAATAAGTTATATCAGATGATACGAATTGCAATCAATTAAATAGATGATTGCAGGAGATGTGGGGTCAATGTTTCTTGGTATGACTGGCACCTCTCCAGCGGGAAATCCATCAAAATTTAGAGATATATGGGAAACAAACAAGATTGCCGCCTCCCCCATCTTCTCCATCGTGACATTTTGCTCCAACATTGTCTTTTGAACTAGAGTTAGTCCATGTAGTTCAATAGCGGAAATATAAGAATGCAATATAAGAGGTCAATTTTGGACACATCTTTATAAAATTGTAAGAAAGTAGTAATAATATCCTGTGTGTCCCGTGTGTCCCCCATTATAGTTCCTGGTGTCATCCTTATGGACATTTTACAGATTGTAATACATTTGCCAGAAATGCAAAAAAAAAATGTAATTTTTGGCCTTGAATTTTAAAATATGCCTCCTCTGATAAAGCTGTTTTTAGAGTTTTGCTCAGTAAAGCCTCGTACATACGGCCGATTTTCTCGTCGTTAGAAACACGTCATTTTTTTCGACGAGATTCTTGTTAACCTTGACGATTTTCTCGTCAAGCTTTCCATGCATACACACTGACATTTCCCAATTTCCTCGTTGTTCTCCACGGTCACGTCCAGCACGTACGACGGCACTATAAAGGGGAAGATCGATTTCCCTGGCGCCACCCCTTGGGCTGCTTTTGCTGATCTCGTGTTACCGCGTGTGAAGTAAAAGTTTGGAAAGAGACGATTCACGCTTTTCAGTCTTCGTGCTTTTCAGTTCGTTTTCTGAGGTTCAGTTTGTGCTTGTGGGTTCGTATCTTGTCTAGGCAGGTCGTATCTGTTTTACAGTGCGTTCTTGCCCGTTCGTTTCTGATTTTCAGTTCGTTATTCATAGGCCTTGCTGTTCTAAAGTGCGTTCTGTTCTGTACGTTCTGATCAGACGACCGTTTCCTAGCCATGTCGCCTGGACGTTCTCATCGTCGAGTTCGTGCTGTGCGTGCGCTTGGTGTTGGTCTGCTTGTTTCGGACCAAGACCAGTCCATGAACGGTGTGAGGAGGAGTTCATGGACCAAGAATTGGTTGCTTCAGCGGGACCAATTCTGCCATATGCCTCTGCTGCGGGAGATCGTCGAGAATAATCCTGAGGACTACAGGAATTTTCTGCGGATGTCTGACCCCGTTTTTCAGCATCTGTTGGCTTTGGTGTCCCCCTATATTACCAGGCAGGACACCGTTATGCGGGAAGCCATCAGTGCTGAGCAGAGGCTCATCGCCACGTTACGTTACCTGGCGACAGGGAGAAGTCTGCAGGACTTGAAGTTCACGACAGGCATCTCCCCCCAGGCTCTGGGCCTCATAAGACACCTGTTCTGCCATCATCCAAGTCCTGCAGGAGGACTAGATTAGGGTAAGTTTTCTCCATTAACATCACATTTTATGTATTTCATGTATGCTAATGTATTGTATTTCTTTCATCCTTCCCTAATTACCATGATTGTAATATGCTGAGAATGTCCCCTTTGTCCTCATGCATGCTGGAAGCTTTTAAATGCCCCTTTTTTCTCCTCCATGCATATTTCCCTTCACTAAGCTTTCCAGCAGGGGCGTCTGTTGCTCCAAATGTTTGGGGTCCACCCCCAATTTTAGGAACTAAACTTCCTCCTTTTTAGCGACTGTGCCTATTAAACGCCACCAGTTGCCCCCTCCAATGCAGCCATTTTGCCCCCTCCAATGCAGCCATTTTGCCCCCTCCAATGCAGCCATTTTGCCCCCTCCAATGCAGCCATTTTGCCCCCTCCAATGCAGCCATTTTGCCCCCTCCAATGCAGCCATTTTGCCCCCTCCAATGCAGCCATTTTGTCCCCTCCAATGCAGCCATTTTGTCCCCTCCAATGCAGCCATTTTGCCCCCTCCAATGCAGCCATTTTGCCCCCTCCAATGCAGCCATTTTGCCCCCTCCAATGCAGCCATTTTGCCCCCTCCAATGCAGCCATTTTGCCCCCTCCAATGCAGCCATTTTGCCCCCTCCAATGCAGCCATTTTGTCCCCTCCAATGCAGCCATTTTGCCCCCTCCAATGCAGCCATTTTCCCCCCAGCCCTGCGCTTACCTTCTTCTGGTCAGCGCCATCCTTCTTCTGTCCTTGATGTCTTTTCCTGCCCTCGATGTTGCATCAGCCAATCATGTAACCGTAAAACAGACTTGGTGAACATGATTGGCAGAGCAGCCTGTCAGTGTTTACCCAAGGAATGTCCCCCCCCCCTGCGTCCCCAATTTTACTTTTATCAAGCCAATTACATCCCTTTAGGCTGGATTTTGCAAGCCTATTTGCCCCCCTGTTTCTGAAATGCAATTTTCACCCCATAAATGCCGCAGTTCTTCATATGTCGGTTGCTTAACTGAGGGCCACCCACCTGAATATTGTGCGGCATTGACAATACATGGGTTACTGCAACGCATGAACCTATGTATTGTTCTGAGTGATGGGCGCAGGATAGAGGGGGCAGTGCTCCAGCGCCCCCTCTGGACGCACCGCCACTGCAATGCTATCCTGTGGCCAAACACATCTACCCCCCCAAAATATTTTAAGAATGGACCATCAGAGGGGGTGATGAATATGAAACATGAGCCTTCCATTATACTTCTTAAAACACCTTAAACTGAGATTTTTTTTGATGTTGGCCTCTAATGTATATTCTTATAATCTGCTTGTAATGTTCTATTTTTAAATTCTATTTTTTTTTTCATCTTGTTTGATTCCCCAGCTTCCTTCCATGCCACAGGAATGGCAGACTGTGGCATCGGAGTTTGCCACGCGGTGGGACTTCCCCAACTGCGGTGGTGCCATAGACGGGAAGCACGTCCGCATCGTGCTGCCACCCCGTTCTGGGTCCTACTACTTCAACTACAAGGGGTTTCATAGCATTGTGCTGATGGCGGTGGTGTCAGCACGGTATGAATTCCTCTATGTTGATGTAGGGAAGAATGGCCGGATGTCCGATGGGGGATCCTTCATCCAGACGGAGTTTGCCCTCCATCTCCAGAGTGACGACCTTGCATTGCCACCGGATGCAGGGAATGTTGAAGGACTCCCCTTTGTTTTTTTGGCTGATGAAGCCTTCGGACTTGGACCGCACCTCATGAGGCCATTTCCACAGAGGACCCTGACCCCAGAGAAGAGGGTGTTCAACTACCGGCTGGCCAGGGCACGAAGAGTCGTTGAAAATGCCTTCGGGATAATGGCCAGCCGGTTCCGCCTTTTTATGACTCCCATCCACTTGGCGGACTACAAAATAAACTATGTAGTTTTATGCTGCTGTGTGCTCCATAACTTTCTCAGCAGAAAATCAACTTCTTATATGGCCTCAGTTTTGCCGGAGGCAGGACTTTCCTCTGGCAATCGGCTGCCGGGCCTCGAATCTGCCCGTCCTGGCTTGCCCCCCCAAAATGCCCGTGAGGTTCGTGAGAAGTATCTGGAATATTTCACGGGTAGGGGGGGCAATTCCTATGGCAGGCCATGTGTAAAGATGCATGGAATATGAACTCAATAAAAATCTGATATAATCTTTTAACTTTAGTTTTTTCATGTCTCCTAGTTTGTCTTAGTGCATTAGTAGTGCCAAGTGTATTTTCCTTTAGTAAATACCAACCATTTCACTATGTAACTCCACCAAAAAAATAAATAAGGTTAGAGCGGATTTGAAAAAGAAGCTACACGTTGTTTGTGTTCAAACATTTTACTCTGTGCACATTCACACACATGGTAATTTTTTTTTTGGGGGGATTTTGGCTGCCCACAAACCGGCATTTTTTTTAATATGAAAATAGAAAACCATCAGTTGCATTGCAAAAAGTACAACATTGGATACCTCTGAGCAATATGAGGCATTCACGTACACAAACTATGTCTCTATGTGCCTGTCCTAATATGGGGTCTTGCCACCCCTTGCCCAGCCAAAAATTGAATATGCACACATTTTGAAGTAATTTCCAATAGGGATTTGAGACTCCTGATCCCTATTGACAACATGTGCCATCTGCCATCGGGGGTGATCAATGGACGTGTTTTGTGGGTGCAACCCCTTCTTCAGTTCACCTACTTGAGATACGAGGAAGGGGTTGCACCCACAAAAGCCGTACATGGATATCCCCTGATGGCAGATGGCACATGTTGACACACTGTGTGCATATTCAATTTTTGGCTGGTTTGATTGTCAAAAAGGTAATAAAAAGGGGGAAGAACAATCATTAAACAAAATTTGGGGTTTTGATGCCTTATTCAATTCTCCCCAAAACATCGAGAATGTCTTCAAATGTTTGATCCATCACATGAATTCTTTGTTTTATTCGGTCCAGTTCTGTGCTACATTCCATCACTTGCTGTATTATTCGGAGGGCACTGTCAGCAGAGAAACGTGTACTATCCTTCACCACAACATTTACATCCCCTAAAAACTAAATAAAAAGGTATTATAACTCTGCAGGCCTACATCTCTTACCTGAAGCTGTGGTGACAGATACTGACCTGTTGTGACCAGTTCCACCACGTCATCCACCTCTCCTTCCTGCACTTCTCCTTCCTCCACCTCTTCAACTTCCTCAACACCCTCAAGTTGTGGGTCTTTTGGAGTTTGGGGTTGTTTTGAAGCTGTGGGGTTCCTGTGCTCCCTGGAGTGTTCTCCTCCCAGTCTTCTCTCCCCTATGAGAGGCAAACCAAAGGTCTAGTTATCACACAGAAATTCTCTATGAAAAATGAAAACTGGCTAAATTGCTTGAAAGTGGGGTACAAGTGTGTGTTTGTGCGGAATTTAAACATGAATGCATTATATATGTCCAAGAATCGGTTTAGTATTCACCTTTGGCTGACAATTTTCAGACATGGAGGCAGCACAAAAATTCACTGATGCACCTGTGTGGGACACCCCAAAAAGGCGGTTGTAGTGGCCCACACTATAGTGCTCCAAAGTACAGATGTGGAAGCAGCTGCTGAGTGTCCTCTCCTTTACACTGATTAAAGTTTGCATTTCATTCTCTTTACAAACACATCATCTAGCCAACAATTTAAAGAAATCCGGAAGATGTCTAATTACATTTGAGGGTGAAAAATAACCCAAAAAAGAGGAGAATGGCCGAACGATGTGTCTGTAATGAACGATTACTGTGCCAAACCAAGTTCAAACTATGACATTTTGGAAGGGAGTACAATAGGAACTAAAAAAAAATGGAGCAACATGGAAGTTGAGAAATAAATTAATAGCATAAAAGTGAAAAATTTACTTACTTTTTGCTAGCATTCTCTTAATGCTTCTTAACTGCTCCGGCTCCCTCAGTTTGAGGTCTGACCACCTCTTTCTGAGCTGCTCATTTGAGCGTTTCACCCCAAAATTCTTCTTCAGACTCTTCACGACTTTCTTCATGATTTTGGCCTTCCTTCTATTTGGTTTGCTATACGGCCCATGCGTTGCGTCATAATCCGACTTGAGCAATATGTCCACCATCTCCGCCACCTCCGCATAAGACATATTAGATGCCTTGAATCTCCTCCTTGATCGTGACGTTTCCTCAGTCTCCGGGCTTGTCTCCTCCTCGTTATTTGAGGAATTATCAGACACCTGCTGTAAATCGCCATATCTGTCTGCGCGCCGAAAGAGAAGGGGCCTGGAAAAGATGTTAGTTAGAACGTCATGGGCGGGCGACGTGTGCGGAGCGACGTGTGCGTAGTTACACGCATGCGTGGTGTATATATAGCAAACACACATGTGACTATACTACGTTCGGTGTGCGGAGAGAGGAGTTAAAGTGACGGACGTGCGAACGAAGGTATGTGATTTTGTGACTTTGAACAATTGTTGGCCTATACTGTCTTGAGAATGTTGGAGGATATATATGGTGAATAAGATTTTAAGGAGGTTAGACTGTGTGCCTCACATTAGTTAATTTTTCTTTGACTTGCAGACCCAAAATGAATGTCTTTATAAGTGACAAGGAATTCCTTGCGGAATTTATAGACCGGGTAAGGGAGCTGCCCGCTCTGTGGGAGACCAAAAACCCCATCCATAAAAAAAAGGGGTGAGAAAAGCAGCGCTGGAGAGCCTGCTCCCATTTGTGCAGACCAAGGTGCCCACAGCTACAGCAAAACAGGTGGACACTAGACTTGTGCACAACGGAAAAATTCGTTTAGTTTCGGTTAGTTTTTTGTGCACAACGGAAAAATTCGTTTAGTTTCGGTTCGTTTCTTTTCGGTCCTGTTGATTCGTAATCATTCGTAATTTTGCTAGACAGGATTTTTCGTGTTCGGACTAATTCGTATTTTCGCAAGTGTCATTTTTCGTTGAATTTTTAGTTGATTTATAATTCGTACTTTCGGTAGGGTACATTGTTTTTCTTTGATTCTGGACAACACTCCTACTTTCGTAACTTTTTTTGGGTTTGTTGATTCGTAATTTTCCGTGTCTCTCTCACAACGACGCTGCCTATTATGCCTAATGTGCTTCGAATGGATTTGTACTTTTCTAAATACATAGCGGTTATTTGTAACGATTCGAAATCTTGTATTTTACTTTCGTTTTTTACATGCGGCTATAGCCTCCGCCCCTGTACACCATTTTGAGAGGGTTCAGCACGGTGAGGGAGAAGCAGAGAGCAGAGTGAGTGTTATTGTGCTTCGAATGGATACGAAATCTCATATTTTACTTTCGTTTTTTCATGCGGCTATAGCCTCCGCCCCTGTACACCATTTTGAGAGGGAGTTCAGCATGGTGAGGGAGAAGCAGAGAGCAGAGTGAGTGTTATTGTGCTTCGAATGGATTTGTACATTCATAACTTTTTTCATAACGAATTATGCCGAAGACATTCGGGCATTCGCTATTTTGCGGTATAATTTATTTCGGATTCGGTTTTATTCGTAATTGCTTTGTTCGGAAATTCGAATGCTTCCGAATGTCCGAAAGTTGCTAAATTCGGACGAATTTCGATTCGTTACGAAACAAATTGCACAAGCCTAGTGGACACTAAAATTGGGAGCTTGAGAGGCACATACAGGACTGAACGCTCTAAGGTCCTGGCTTCTCAGAGGTCAGGAGCGGCAGCAGATGATGTGTATGTCCCGAATTTGTGGTACTACAGCAGGATGTCCTTTCTGGATGACCACATTGAGGCAAGGCCATCACTATCTACTCTTCCCCCCAGACTTCCCTGCAGCCAACCTGAGCCTTCTCTGGAGCAAGAGGAGGCAGCCATCCTGGATGAACCTGATTTGGCCATCTGGAGCCAGGTATAGTATTTATAGAAAATGTATTGTGATAAACCTAATGTTTGACAAATATGTCAAGATGACAAACAAACTATTTTGTGTTCCACACGTAAAATCAAGATCTCTAGACATTAGTCTGGCATAAATTGGGTGCAAAATAGTCAAGCTGATGTAGTTGTAAATTGTAAAAATTTTTTTAAGGATTTACATTCTAATTGCTTCAAACATGAGCTGAAAGTTGGATGAAAACAATAAAACAAAAAAATTAACTATGTCCCTTTTTCATACACAGGATGAAATCAGCCAGGAGGAGGGTCAGGAAACTGTCAGGCAGGAGGTGGCAGGGCCCAGTGGCAGCCAGGAGGTGGCAGGGCCCAGTGGCAGCCAGGAGGTGGCAGGGCCCAGTGGCAGCCAGGAGGTGGCCGGCCAAAGGAGAAGCACAACATCACAGGTGCCTCCCATCCGACTTCCCAAAAGAAGCAGGAGGGACAGGACCACCAGTGAGGCAGCAATGGCCCTTATTAAAGAGGCCCATGCCACCCTCAAGGAGCCCACATCCCCTGAAGAGGCCATTGCCGGCCTAGTGGAGGCAAATTTCAAGGTGATGAGCATGGAGCAACGCCTCCTATGCAAGCCCCTGCTCATCACCTTGCTGAACAAGGGGGTGATGGAGAAAATTACCCCCAATACCACAATTTGTGAGGTGGCACAACTCTCACAACCTCAACCTCCTCCTCCACCTTGTTCTTCTGCCCCACCCACTTCTCCTCCGCCTTGTTCTTCTGCCCCACCCCCTTCTCCTCCACCTCCTCCTCCACCTCCACCTTGTGCTTCTGCCCCACCCCCTTCTCCTCCACCTCCTCCTCCACCTTCTTCTTCTGCGCCACCCCCTTCTCCTCCACCTCCTCCTCCTCCTGACAGGAGTACCCCTCCAGTGGCCCAGCCTCCAGCCACACGAAGAAGAAAGGCTGCAGGGAAGGCTTCAGGGAAGGCTGCAGGGAAGGCTGCCAAGAAGACGAGGAAGTGATGGCCTTGCTTCATTGTGGTCGGACAGAAGGCAGCCTGTTGTAGTACCACACACTTGGGACATATATATCACCTGCTGCTGTTCCTGACCTCTGGGAGGCCAGGATCAGATTGTGCTCAGAACTGTTGGCCTTCTCAAGCTCCCAATTTTAGTGTCCACACAGGGTTGATGTGTGGTCTGGGGTCCCTGGGATGCACAAATGGCAGCAGGTTCTCCAGCGCTGCCTTCTCTTTATTTTGTTTCAAACATGAATAAATGTTGTTTTTGTTTAAGTTCATACTTGACTATGTTTATTTTAACAATTTTTTAATTTAGCTTTGGAGTAAGCAGATACATTTGACAGCCAAAAAAAGGGACAGATAACAACCCCCAAAAAAACTATTACAATATATTTTTGAAAATAGAGGGTGTAAAATTTAACAAAAATAAATTAAAATATTCAATGGGAGATCACTATCAAAACATTGGCAAATTACTATTAACATCTGTTTGAAAAATATAAAACATTAAAATATTCCAAAGATCTTACACAATATAATACACATATATCTTCTGAAGAGCAGCATGAAAAAGGTTAAAAAAAGATAGTCCTAACTCTGTGTGAATATCAGCAGCAAAAGAAGTTCATTCGTTTTGATTAATGTAACATTCTAAAGAAGATTTCAATGCACAAAATTTAAACGATGCAATAATTTAGAGCGTGACGAATGTGCTATCTCCATTACGAAGGCTTGATTTAGCAGAAGATGCGCTCCCGTCTCATACTTGCTTCTGAGCATGCGCGCTTTTGGAAGAGTCGTAAAAGCATACACACGAACCATTTTCTCGTCACAAAACAGGCCGACAAGAAACACGACGAGGAAATTTTGAATCCTGACGAGAAAATAGAGAGCAGGTTCTCTATTTTCTCGTCGAGATTCATGGCAGTTTTCTCGTCGTAAAACCATACACACAAACGGTTTTCTCGAGGAAAAAAGCTCTCGCGGCACTTTTCTTGCCGGTTTTGGATGAGAAACTCGGTCGTGTGTACGAGGCTTAAGAAGAATACTGTAGCATGAGTCTTGAATATCCAGAAACTCCAAGTCATGGAACTCACGAAACTCACCTTCAGACTCAGTAATTCTGTCAGTAAGATATTTAGACAGGTCCTTCACTTTAACATAAACCCCTCTAAGGGTAACTATACAAGCCTCCAATCTCACAAACATTGATAATCTCCAACCAACAACAATTGATAGCAGACTGGCACTCAATTTTAATGTAACATTCCTGCAGCCAGTTAGGATCCATTTTACAGTGTTTTTAATGGGCCTAAGTTCCAGGTTTAGACATATTTCCATAGGTGAATGATAAAAGATTGCATGCAGTGGGCGCATGCGCGACATCCACGGGACCGGCCGCATGACTGAGTAGCTCCGCACTACTCCGACCATTTAGCCTGCTTCCCTGGGCCATAAACTCATAATTTTCGCCACAACTACTCTCCACAACCCCCGGACCGAGTTGTGCATGCCTTCGAAACAAAAGAGCACCAAGACCGCGCAGAGGTCCCTAACCACCTACCTGCTAAGGAACCAGGAACGCTACAGCATGTCCCAAGATGGCGCCGGCGGCCCTGCTTCTCCCTCACTGCAGGCCTCACAAGATTCGCAGGATACCGCTGCTTCTGCACTGGACTCTGCACAAGAATGTGAGTACCTTCCTCCCCTGACCAAAGCGGACCTAGACAGGAGCTTGGAATCTATTTATAGCAAGATTGCCACCAAATTCCAAACGGAGCTACACAAAAGCACCAATACCCTAACACAGGAGATCTCGGCCCTGGGCACCCGCACGGACCGCTTAGAGACCATGCATGACGAACTTAATATTGCACATAACGATCTCTCCAGAGAATTCGATACCCTCAATGCCACGGTCACTCAACTGCAAACCCAAGTTGAAGACCTCGACAATCGAAATCGTAGGCACAATCTTCGGATCAGGGGTGTCCCTGAAACCACCACGGATCTTATCCCTGCCATACATAAGCTGTTCCATTCCCTCCTACCAGACCGTGAGGTGGAATCGTTCACATGTGACCGCATTCACAGGGCTCTGCGCCCCAAGCCTCCTCCGGACAACCCCCCCAGGGATATTGTCCTGTGTTTGAAGGACTTTCTTATTAAGGAGGAGATTCTCAGGGCCGCCCGCAATTCCCGTTCCATCTCCCTGGACGGCTCCCCTATTCAAATCTACCCAGACATATCCCCAGCTACCCTGGATAGGCGCCGCAATATGAAGGAGGTCACCACAGTGCTAGCAAAAGCGCACATTCGCTATAGATGGGGCTTTCCCTTCAAGCTTACCATTCCACATAATGGTACAACTTATACTGCCACCACTCTATTGGAAGGACAAGAAATACTCTTTAAACTAGGCCTCCTGGAGGCTGAAGCCCTTCCTCGCCAACCCTCTACTCCTAGACCAAAACCCATCTGGAACACCCCCTCTCCTAGACGGGACCGCAGGCGTCACAGACAGGATGCTGGCCATAACGCCTTTCAAAACTAACTAATCCTTTGCCATTTTTGTGAATTCTCCTTACTACTCTTCTTGAACTTCTGAGCATCTTTGGCATTTTCTGGTATCTGTGCGCCATCTACTGTCCAATTTTGGAACTACCGATTCACTGATGGCTCCACATTTCTCTTCGTCCTGTCTCAGCAAGCAAGGTTTCAACCCAGCAGGATTGACCCATACATCTCAGACTATCTGGGTCCTCTACCAATCCGACACCCTGCACTCCTTGTTTTTTTTTTTTTTGGGCTGGGGAGGTGGCCTCTATACCACCTTTTTTCACAGGACGCTGCTCTTGGGACTTCCTTACTCTTTCTCCTACAAGATGATGGTCCCCAGATCATTTGATGGTCTAATATATCAGACCGGCACACTCTGGCATGCACAAACATTTTTTCTTTATTTAATTTGCTGCAGGCTAGTTCGGTTGATGTCGATGCCGTGCTGCCCCACTCCTCTCATATCCCGACCTCTTTTGGAGCTCTGGATATGACCTGGGGAGTTAAGGGAGTTTTTACCCCTTACAAGGTTTGCCTCACTGTTTCAGGCTTCTGCTACTTGCAACCTGACCCACTGTTTGTCCAGCGCATGTTTGCACTGCTGACACTACTTTTAGACGCTTTTTTTGTTCTATCATTTGTTTTGTTTTTTTTATTTAGGTTATTGAAGCACTTCAGATGTATTCCCTATTGCTATGTACTTGAAGCGGTCTATTACTCTCAGCTCTCCCAGACTGACGTTCCCCCTAGTGATGGAGAAGTTTGACATGGTACTCCCAGGGTCCTTAGATCCCCCAGGTGAGCCTATAACACCCCATCATACATAAATGGTGATTACATGCATTACACGTAACGTCCAGGGCTTCAATTCTCCCCACAAGCGGAAAAAAGCATTCACATCCTATAAAAAGCTAGGGGCACAAATCCTATTATTGCAGGAGACCCACTTTGCTGCTGACAGACACCCATTTTTTTTTCATGGCTCATATAAACAAGCCTTTTACACTTTATATGACTCTAAATGTAGAGGGGTGGCCATTTTCCTTCACAATTCATTCCCCATGGAAGTTCAACAGGTCTATAAGGATCCTGATAGTAGGTTCCTTATTGTTAAGGGTCTAGTTGCAGGACGCGAACGCACGATCGCTAACGTCTATGCCCCTAATGTCGCACAGGCCTCTTTTTTTTCCGCCTTCTTTAGGACGCTTGAGAAATACTCCTCGACTCACATGTTTGTTGGGGGAGATTTCAACCTAGTAGCACACCCACAATTAGACAGAAGCACCTCCTCCCAACTAAATTCAGCATTTCCTAAATCCCTGACCAGAACTCTGCAGGCTCTCCAATTATCTGATGCTTGGAGAGCGCACAACACAGGTGCAAAGGACTTCACCTTTTACTCCCACCCCCATAATTCCTTTGCCAGATTGGACTATATTTTCTGCACACCCATCATTCTTGCCAACTCCACACAGTCTGTGATCCATCTCTGCCCCTGGTCCGGCCATGATATGGTCTCCATGTCGACCTCCCTCATAGGCCTATCTGATATGCCCTATACATGGAGACTTAATGACTACCTCTTAACTGACCCTATCATACGCCAGGAAGTATCCAACACTATTCAGGAATACTTCACGATCAATGCCACCCCGGACATATCCCCTGGCACTCTGTGGATGGCTCATAAGGCAGTGTTACGAGGCCACCTTATTAGTATTGCATCACGGAAAAACAAGGAAAGATGGCAGCAAATCTTCACACTGACCACAGAACTGGACCGCCTTCATAAATCCCAAATAGGTAACCCGTCGATTGCCAACGCACGCCTGGTGGCGCAAAAAAGATTAGAACTGGATACTCTGTTATCTGCTAAGACGGAAAATGCACTAAGGTGGTCCAAAGCCAACTTTCTCCTTCACAGCAACACAGCATCTGCCATGTTTGCTCGTAAATTAAACCACACACTATGACCTCCCCATGTGTACAAACTCCGCAATTCCTCAGGCAAAATTGTCTCCCACCCTAAAGAAGTCCTGGGCGTCTTTGAAGACTTTTATTCCAGACTTCTTTCTCACCCACCTCCGTATCCTGCTCAACCCTCCCTAGACTGGCTAGCCTCCCTTCCCCTTCCCACCTTGTCCAACTTACAAATTGAATCCCTTAACTGCTGGGCGTTGTCAAATCCCTGAAACGCTCTGTAGCCCCAGGCCCAGATGGTTTCACTGCTAGCTATTATAAACATTATGCCCCTTTATTACTCCCACGCCTCACTAGCATGTTCAACAAAATTCTCACAGGAGAACATTTCCCTTCTGAAATGACCTTAGCTAACATGTCTCTCCTACCTAAACCTTTTAAGGACCACTCCCTCCCCAAAATTATAGACCGATTTCGGTCATCAACAATGACCTTAAAATCTTTAGTCGTGCCCTAGCAGACAGACTAGCCGCCGTTATTGAAACACTGACCTCCCCTGACCAATCTGGTTTCATCCCCAATAGACTCATCACGGACAATATTCGTTTGACACTTAATGTACTCCAGGATGCTAATATACGTAAACAACAAGTCCTCCTCCTCAGCTTAGACATTAATAAAGCATTTGACAGCGAACTATGGCCGTATTTACTTGCAGTGCTTCAGAGACTTGGCTTCCGGGATGAATTTTTGTTGGGTGTACAGGCCCTATACCATCACCCTCAAACCAGAATCAAGATTCCAGGCTGCAGCTCTGGGTTTTTCACACTGGGCAGGGGCACCCGTCAGGGATGTCCCCTATCACCCCTATTATTCGCCCTGGCCCTGGAACCCCTTGCCACCGCAATTAAACAACACCCTGACATATCCGGATACCCAATGGCTTCCACCACGTCTCATCTCTGCATGTATGCAGATGATGTCATGCTTTTTCTAACCCAACCCCATATCTCCCTGCCCAATCTATTTACTCTGTTGTCCCGATTCGCCTCTATTTCTGGACTCGAAGTTAATATGTCCAAGTCCACTGCACTCCCAATCAACATTCCCCCTGCTCAGTGTGAGACCCTCCAGAGCTCTTTCCCCCTGCAATGGTCTACTGATAAAATACCCTATTTGGGCATCTATATCACACCACATTGGTCCTCCATTTTCGCTGCGAATTATCCAGCATGTGTGTCCCGTCTCCGCAATTTGCTCAAACTATGGAGCACCTACCATATCTCGTTTCTAGGGAGAGTCACAGCGATCAAAATGACCCTCCTACCCAAACTTCTATTTCTATTCAGAGCCCTACCATTCCTGATCCCCAAAGCTTTTATAGATAAACTACAACAAGATATCCACAAATTTATCTGGCACAACAAACGACCTAGGTTCTCTAAACATGTCTTGTTCAACCCACAAGCACATGGGGGACTAGGCCTACCAAACCTTTGGCTCTATTTCCTTGCAGCTCGCTTCTCCCAGATGGCACAATGGAACATCCCTAACTCTAAAGTACCCTGGGTAAAATTTGAATCACATTCCATCGCTCCATATAGGCTCTCTGCTATACTTTGGTCCCCCTCTAAATTGGGGCATAAAATTATCTCCCTTAACTCCCTAGTAGCTCACTCTCTTATCCTATGGTACAGATACAAACATAAACTAGACTTAGCGTCCCATGCACCCCGAGGCTCCTCCTTTGTAGGAGAACCCTTATTTACCTTAGCCTTTGATAACCCTGAGGGTTTCTCCTGGTGGATCTCTAACTCTATGGTCACATTAGCTGACCTGCAGATTGTTGACTCCTTTGCTTCATTTGACCTGTTACGTACGCATAAACAAATCCCACTAAGAGAACACTTCCGTTATTTGCAAATCAGACACTTTTATCTCTCCCACTTTGCCCTCTCCCCATCATCCCCTTCTACCACGTTTGAACAGATCTGCCGTGACTCCCCCAGAGGAAAAGGGCTTATCTCTATCCTCGACAAATCAGCTCTAACTGCATCATTTCCCGGGGCGGTCCCGTATAAACGTAAATGGGAGGCTGATTGCAGCGAAATCTTTGACTCGGACGACTGGGACACAATGTTGACTAACCTACGCAAAGCGTCTAAATCCCTAGCTGTCAGAGAAACACCATATAAAGTACTGACCAGATGGTACTATACCCCATCCAGACTTCACTCTATCTTCCCAGGAGCCTCTGACCTCTGCTTCAGAGGCTGTCGCCTTCCTGGGACCTTTATGCAAATATTTTGGGACTGTGATCGACTTTCCCCCATTTGGAACACAGTGATGGCTATAGCATCGGCACTATCAGGTGCTCCAGTACATCTTACATCTTCTATGTGCCTCCTTGGTGCATCTATCCCAGGTACGCTTCATTCTGAAGAAGGCCTTATCCACACAATTTGCTTGGCCACTTTGTGGGCCATTGCCCTACATTGGAAGTCCCCTACTGTCCCTATCTCCTCCGTCCTCCATAGGATGGATTCTATTATGATAATGGAAAGGATTCTATATACTCTAAATGACAGGATGCACTTATTTGACCAAAGGTGGAATCCATGGAACTCGCATAGACATATTCTATTGCCACAATCTTAGCCACTGACACAGACTCCCTAGCAGCTTTAGACCATGGGACGCTGCTACACCCCCTCGCTGTCCTACCTCATATGTAAGATTATGTTACCTGTAGATTCTCTGTAATCCGCTATGGCTTCTCTCAGATGCTTCAAAGTGAATTTTTTATTTTTGTTTTGTTTCTTTCTGTCTCCTTTTTTGTCACTGCGTTGACTTTTATGATTACATTTCAACCTGTACTGTATGATACGCATAACTTCATGTGTTTGTATTACTTTATTGTTTTTTCTCAATAAAAAACGTTTGTAATAAAAAGATTGCATGCAGTGAACAATTAACACCTCTGACCAGTGGGAGGCCATGCAGGTAGAAAGTACCATATCAATACAGGTAAAAATTGTTTGCCCTCCACTACAGACAAACCAGCAGATACTATATTGTCTAACTGTGAAGTAGAGAATTGGGGGAGGAGGGAACTATACATTCACAATGATTAAAGCAATTTTCAAACCCTTAATGGCCAAAATAGCCTATTTACTTTTTTAATCAGTTTGAACATGTACAGCTGGAGCCTTAAGCCGCTTATAGAGGGCTTATAGAGGGCGCCGATCTCGGCCAGTTGAGCAGGGATAGGTCAAGATTTTAACCATTTATGGGCAAGCTGATTGTACCCAAGTCAATCCATTGATCTACTTGGATATAACCAGCATGTTGGAGTGTTTGTTACATGCGATTGTTGCCAGCGGGTGTAGCCACTAGCAATAATCACAGTGTTCTCCTGACAGGGATGGCTCCCCGCGACCCCCACCAGGAGAACACAATAGCTCCAAGGGAGGGATTTACACTGAATGTGTTGGACTTTTCCTGGTTGCAGAAAAGAAAACTGCATCATCTATAGCCAGCCTTTTGCCGCGTACACACTACCGTTTTTAATGTCATTGAAAAAAACGATGTTTTTCTCAACGTGATTCTTCTCAAGCCTGCCTTGCCTACACACGATCGTGAAAAAAAATGCTCGAACAAAGCACGGTGACATACGAAACGTACGACGGCACTATAAAGGGGAAGTTCCATTCGGATGGCACCACCCTTTGGGCTGCTTTTGCTGATCCTCATGTTAGTAAAGTTTGGTGAGCGACGATTCGCGCTTTTCAGCCTCGTGCTCTTCAGTCTGTTACAGCGTGATGAATGTGCTATCTCCATTACGAATGCTAGTTTTACCAGAACGAGCGCTCCCGTCTCATAACTTGCTTCTGAGCATTCGCGTTTTTTTTCACGTCGTTAAAGCCTACACACGGTCGTTTTTCATGACGTGAAAAACTACGAGAAAAAATAGAGCATGTTCCAAATTTTGAATGCCCATTTTTCACGTCGCGAAAAATGCTCTGGAGCCTACACACAATTGTTTTTAATGACCAAAATAAAAAATTGCATTTTTCTCATCATGAAAAACGGTTGTGTGTACGCGGCATTAGTCACCAAAACTAAAGCACCTATGGAGTAATTGGAATATGTGGCATGATAAGACTCAGCAGCATGAACATAGATGGTCTCTTTTAATAGATTGATATGTGGTTTATAAGGTCTAAAAAAATCAAATATCAAGGATCTTTTAAATTTAGAATTTGGTCATCTAACATTCCAGCACACCACTTTAAAGTGGATGTAAACCCGATTTTTTTTATTTTTTTTTGCTGTCACAATGTAGAGTATAAGATTTCCTATCATTTGTGCCCAGTCTTGCCACAAAGAGTTAATCCAGCTCTGAGCAATCCTCTTTTATTGTTCAGTGAGATAAAATGGACAAACAGAGAAAAACCTTTGTCTGTTCCGCCCCCTTGCTTTGAGTGACAGGTTATTTACATATCTCGTGCACTAGCTTTAGACGGTTATTATTTTTTAATTTCCACCCCCACTCCTTTTTTAAAGTGATGTGGTTACTTTTCTGGATTTTGACTGGATGTTAGTGATCATAGCAGAAGGAATACACAGGAGAAAATGCATGTTGACAAGGGGAGAATAGAGGTGGGCGGGGAGTTTACTGACATCACGACTCCACCCACCGAGCTCCAGACAACAAATCCACCCACAGAATCTGCAGTTTTTCAGTTCTTATAATCAATCTAGTATTGATAATTTTGTGTAAGCAGTACTCTGAAAATGTACCATTTGCCTTTAATTCATTTTGAAAAATAGAAGTGCACTTCTTGGCATATGAGAATGCCTAAAGCCTTACAACTGCTAATCTCACAAGATGTGTAATGAGATTTGAATATCTTCTAGGTTAGCAATTTTATGAAATTCCTGAGACTGAGCGCTTTATGCAACTTAAATGTATTTAAAATGGACCTGAACTCTGGAAGATTTTGCCAAAAAAGGCAAGCAAAAAAGTCAACATTTTTACCTGTAATCTTTCTGCAACTGATTTTTTGTTCTACATCGTGCCTCTGCATCAGGACAGCCATCTTGACAGAGTCAGGGCTATGCTTTCTCTTGTTAGAACTTTCCCCTGATGACTAGTGTTCTAAAAGAATTGTCAAAAAGCAGCAGTAGAGGTAAAGCAAGGATCCCAGCAAGAAAAACAGGAAATTGCAGATTCATCTACTGTGCTCAGATGCAGCACAGTATTGACATCACCAATGACTACTCTAGGAGGTGATTTGGTAAAATAATTGAAGTTTGCTTTAGACATCCAATTGCATGCAAGTAAAATATCATATCTTTTCAAATGTTCATGCACATGAGTGATTATTTGAATAAAATAGCACTCTGCCCTTCAGATTAGTAAATCAGTTCCTAATTATCATTACTTAGTGAGAAAGGCTATGTACATTGTATGTTTAGTTTGTAAATCAGTGGCTGCTAAACTGCGGCCCGGGAGCTGGATGTGGCCCTTTGCCTGTCTATATATGGCCCTTGGGACACTACTCGCAGTGACATCAAGAAGAGGGCACAATTCCTCACACTGACACCAATGATGTGGCGCTATACCTCACACTGATACCAAGGATAAGGCAACATTATTCCCACTGACACCAATGATGGGGTACCATTCCTTCCACTGATACCAATGATGGGGCACTATTCCTCCCACAATGATGGAGCATTGTTTACTTCTATTGATGGCAGGGCATTTTCCACTCACACAGACATGCTGTCCTGCTCAAACCCCCCCCCCCCCCCACCAAGTGCAAATTATTGGAGAAATGGGCTTCAGCTAGGTTGTCATAGCTCACAAAACATTGATGGTCTTCCTAAACTATTTTAACATATTGAAACACTGTTAAATGAAATGTTTTCTGGAAAAAAATAAGCTTGACATTCCTACACAATGTTATAGATTACAGAAGACTGCATAAACTATGATTCCTGGTCAACTTAAGCCCCGTACACACGATCGGTTTAACTGATGAAAACCGTCCGATGGATTGTTTTCATCAGACAAACCGATCGTGTATGGGACCCATCGGTCTTTTTTCCATCGGTTTTAAAAAATAGAACATGTTTTAAAATTATCCGATGGATAAAAAACCGATAGCAAATTCCGATCGTCTGTGGGCAAGTCCATCGGATAAAAAACCCACGCATGCTCAGAATCAAGTCGTCGCATGCTCAGAAGCATTAAACTTCCTTTTTCTCGGCTCATCGGCGTGTTTTGCGTCACCGCGTTTGGAACGGTCGGTTTTTTGACTGATGGTGTGTAGGCAAGACTGATGGAAGTCAGCTTCATCGGATTTCCGATGGACAAAACCATTGGATTAGAATCCATAGGATATCTGATCGTGTGTACAGGGCTTTAGTTAAATCTTTTGCAATTAAGTCAACTAAATAAACCTTTATTGCACACATACAGATTTATCAATGCAGTGTGTATTATACTGTGTTTGCAAAGCACACTTTGCTTTAAAAAAAACAAGAATTGACTTTATGGTTTTTGGTAAGTTGTCATAATACATTAATTAAGTGACACTCTCACCACAGGATCAGTTGTTCTCAAAAATACAATGTAAAAGAACACAGTGGCCTGTGTGTTGAAACACCACCACTTCACTTTTTCCTAGTCATGACAACTATTTGATACATCAAGTAATTTGAAAACCTGCTGCCCCTATTGCATTCTGATGTTCCTCACGTTGTGCATCCTGTAGTGGTTTACAAGCAGATGGGAGGAACCACAGTGTTTGGAGCTAGAGCATTTATACTACTCTCCTATAACCCAGAACTTTTCTTTGAGTCATTAAAGCCTTCTGTTTCATATGGTAAGTTAGAATAACTTCCAGTATATTGATATTCTCTACATTAGAAATGTATAAGCCAACATTCCCCAAAAAAGAGGGGATATGTATGCAAATGTTTTAAAGAAAGGCATAAAAAAAAAAAATCCTATTTTTTTATATCAATAAGGAGTTTTTTTTTTTTTTTTTACATTTACAAATTCTCATGGTTAGACCACAGGAAAAAGGCGGATTTCAATATTATAGTTGCATGGTGTGCATTACAGATTATCTTCTATATGCCGATTTTCATTCAATGTGTTTCTTGGAACAAGGTCCATTATTCAAGAATTCAGATCAAGCAAGGAAGATAATCTTATAATAAAGACACATTTATTCATGCATACATGCATTATTTAATCATTATATATTGTTAAACACTAAAATACAGACCTCATGTAATGGATTAGGATAAATTATTCAATAACATATCTTTGTCATATTTTTCCATAGAAATTCACTCACATCACATCCACCTGGAAAAAAAAGAGCCTCTGCATGAGGTCACCCTGAGCTAGGGGCTGCCCAATCTGATACCAGCCACCTCTACCAAGGGAGAGAGAGAGACAGAGGGCATGCATGAACTCCTCTCCATATGTCCTCCACTATTGACCAAGTGTCATGTACGTGACCATAAGCACATCGTTTGGTCAACATATTGGTGTAATCAACATTATTCCAACAGACTGGCATAGTGATGTCATAGGCTGGGAACACAACAGATGCACTTCAAAGTTGAGCACTATCTACTTCCTCCCCCACCACTGGCCCATGTCTTCCTCCACCCAGCAGGCAGTGTATATTCATTAAAGTGGCAGCTTTACCAACCACTTCAAGGGGAATGGAGACATTGCCACAGATGACAACATAGGAACATAGTTCCTAACATGGACAAACAGAAGAAAGGTAAAAAAGGTCTGGGGCACACCCATCCTAAAGGGAAACCCCCTATATTGCTGAAAGTATTAGGATGCCTGCCTTTACACGCACATGAACTTTAACCACTTCACTACCAGGCACTTGCACCCCCTTTCTGCTCAAGCCAATTTTCAGCTTTCAGCTCTGTCGCTGTTTAAATGACAATTGTGCGGTCATGCTACACTGTACCCAAACAGAATTTTTATAATTTTGTTCCCACAAATAGAGCTTTCTTTTAGTGGTATTTTATCACCTCTGTGTTTTTTATTTTTTTTTGCTAAACAAATAAAAACAGACCAAAATTTTTATATTTTTATAAAATTTTGTAAATAAGTAAATTTTCTCCTTCACTGATGGGCACTGATAAGGAGGCACAGACGGGCACTGATAAGGTGGCACAGATGAGGTGGCAACGATTGCCACTGATGATGGGCACTGATAGGCTGCACTGATGGGCACTGGTAGGCGGCACTGATGGGTGGCAGTGATGGGCATTTATAGGCAGCACTGATGGGCACTCATGACTGGCACTGGTGGGCACTAGGGATGATCTCGGTGTTCGAGTCGAACATAGGTTCGACTCGAACATTGGCTGTTCGCGCGTTCGGCGAACAACGAATGATTTGGGCTGTTCGTGCCAAATTCGAGTGACGCGAACGGCCCACAATACACTGCGCCATCGCAGTGTAATCCCGGCGCTGTGATTGGCCAAGCATGCACTGTGACCCTGCATGCTTGGCCAATCACAGCACCGGCAGCGAAAAGAGCAATGATTGGCCACAGGCAGGATGCCTGTGGCCAATTATAGCTGAGGGGGTTTAGTACACGCCCCACACTATAAAAGGCTGCCAGCGCGGCGGCTTCGTGTAGTGTGTTCCGGAGCAGGGAAAGTGAAGGATAGGCAGGGACAGTGTCAAATCCATTCTTTGCTAAACCTTGTGTGTAGGGACAGAGAAGGATAGGCAGGGAGAGTGTCAGTGTCATATTCTTTGCTAAACCTTGTGTGTAGGGAGAGAGAAGGATAGGCAGGGAGAGTGTCAGTGTCATATACTTTGATAAACCTTGTGTGCAGGGAGAGAGAAGGATAGGCAGGGGACAGTGTCAGTGTCATAGTCTTTGCTAAACCTTGTGTGCAGGGAGAGAGAAGGATAGGCAGGGAGAGTGTCAGTGTCATATACTTTGATAAACCTTGTGTGCAGGGAGAGAGAAGGATAGGCAGGGGACAGTGTCAGTGTCATTGTTGCTAAGCCTCCTGCACATTATATACCTGAAGTTAGCCCGTATTGCTGCTTTTTCCTGGTGTGTTACACCAACAGGATTTTGCGGCACTTACAGCGGGCGGAGTGTGCCTCCTGATCATATCACAAATGAATTTAGCCTGTATTGCTGCTTTTTCCTGGTGTGTTACACCAACAGGATTTTGCGGCACTTACAGCGGGCGGAGTGTGCCTCCTGACCATATTACACCTGAACTTAGCCTGTATTGCTGCTTTTTCCTGGTGTGTTACACCAACAGGATTTTGCGGCACCTACAGCGGGCAGAGTGTGCCTCCTGACCATATTACACCTGAACTTAGCCTGTATTGCTGCTTTTTCCTGGTGTGTTACACCAACAGGATTTTGCGGCACTTACAGCGGGCGGAGTGTGCCTCCTGACCATATTACACCTGAACTTAGCCTGTATTGCTGCTTTTTCCTGGTGTGTTACATCAACAGGATTTTGCGGCACTTACAGCGGGCGGAGTGTGCCTCCTGACCATATTACACCTGAACTTAGCCTGTATTGCTGCTTTTTCCTGGTGTGTTACACCAACAGGATTTTGCGGCACTTACAGCGGGCGGAGTGTGCCTCCTGACCATATTACACCTGAACTTAGCCTGTATTGCTGCTTTTTCCTGGTGTGTTACAGCAACAGGATTTTGCGGCACTTACAGCGGGCGGAGTGTGCCTCCTGACCATATTACACCTGAACTTAGCCTGTATTGCTGCTTTTTCCTGGTGTGTTACACCAACAGGATTTTGCGGCACTTACAGCGGGCGGAGTGTACCTCCTGACCATCTTACACCTTAACTTAGCCTGTATTGCTGGTTTTCCCATTTCCCTGCAGGCCATTAGAATGTCTGGAAGACAAACAAGGAGAGGCAGACAGTCAGGAGCCAATAAAAGAGGGCAAGCAGGCTCTGTGTCTAGAGACAACAGTGCTGGTCGTGGACGCGGTGCATCGCCATCAGCACGTGGCCATGGGACACGCTTGTCCTTCTTTTCGGCAGCTGGATGTGTTGAGCCGCATCATGCCGAAGACTTGGTAGAGTGGATGACCAAGCCCTCCTCATCCTCCTCATCCTCTCTCACCCAGGCTCAGGGTACTGGCAAAGCAGCTGCCAAAGCGTCCTCTTCCCTGGTATCAATGTCATCATCAGTCACTCCTTCCCTAGACCAACCATGTCCTCCTGAGGAGTCCCCCGAACTGTTTGAGCACAGTGTTGGGTACATGCTCCAGGAGGATGCCCAGCGTTTTGAAGGGTCTGATGATGATACCCAGCTAGAGGAAGGCAGTAGCGTGAGAGCAGAGAGAGGGGATGCTCAAGAAGGACACCAATCTGGCAGTCATGTTCCAGCAGCTGCAGCATACTGCCAGATTGGCTCCAGTGATGAGGAGGGAGGGGATGATGAGGTCACTGACTCCACGTGGGTGCCTAATAGGAGAGAGGAGGAGGATGAGGAGGAGGCACATCTCCAATGAGGCAGGATGCCCTCGGGGGGCCAGCGTAAGGGCAGCACACCGAAGGAATCACACCGCAGAGCTCCGCCTGTGCAGGGCGCTGCCTCTGCCCGTTATATAAAAAGTTCTTTGGTGTGGGCCTTTTTTGAGTCAAGTGCATCAGATCGCACAGCTGCTGTTTGCAACATATGTCTCAAGCGTATATCGCGTGGCCAAAACATCACCCGCTTGGGCACCACATGCTTGACCAGACATATGTTGACCTGCCATGCAGCTTGTTGGCAAGCCTACCTTAAAGACCCACACCAAAGAACAAAGCGGACCTCTTCTTGCACCGCATCAGCTGGGATCTCCAACCCCACTATACCTTCAGTCCTCTCTGAAACCTGCTCTGAGAGGAATGAAGGTGTAGAATTAGGTGTGTCACAGCCAAGTACTTGCGGGCACTCTGCTAGCAGTACACCGACGTCCGATTCTAGCAGGCAAATTTCCCTGCCCCAGCTGCTGGACCGTCAAAAGAAGTTCACTCCCAGCCATCCACATGCCCAGCGGTTGAATGCTAGCTTGGCTAAATTGCTAGCGCTTCAACTGCTGCCTTTTCAGTTGGTAGACTCGGCCCCCTTCAGTGAGTTTGTGCAATGTGCGGTTCCTCAGTGGCAGGTTCCCAAACACCACTTTTTTTTCGGAAGGCGATTCCGGCTCTCTACCGGCATGTGGAAGGCAATGTCTTGGCTTTGCTGGACAGGGCGGTCAGCGGTAAGGTGCATATTACCACTGACTCATGGTCCAGCAGGCATGGACAGGAACGTTACCTTTCTTTCACGGCCCATTGGGTCACTCTTTTGGCATCTGGGAAGGATGCAGGACAAGGTGCAGTAGTGTTGGAGGTTGTTCCACCGCCACGCCTCCAAAATGCTACTACTGGTTGTGACACACCTCTGTCCTCCACCCCCTCCACTTCTTCCTCCATGGCATCTTCCTGTGCTTTGTCCTCGGAACCAGCGGTGCTCCGTAGGCGTTCAAGGGGCTACGCAAGTACGCAGGCAAAAAGATGCCATGCCGTGCTTGCGCTGGTGTGTTTGGGGGACAGGAGCCACACTGGGGCAGAGGTTCTGTCTGCTCTGCAGGGGCAGGCCGAGAGGTGGTTGACGCCATGCCAGCTTAAGCCAGGAATGGTAGTTTGCGACAATGGCACCGACCTCCTCTCCGCTCTCCGACAGGGACAACTGACCCATGTGCCCTGTGTGGCTCACGTCCTTAACCTGGTGGTGCAGCGGTTCTTGGGCAGGTACCCGGGCTTCCAGGATTTCCTGTAAAGTCTGTGTGCATTTCCGCAGATCTTATAATGCCAGTGCTCGCCTGGCTGAGCTGCAAAAGGAGTTGAACCTGCCCAAGAACCACCTTATATGTGACATGCCCACCAGGTGGAACTCAACGTTGGCCATGCTGCAGCGGCTGCACACGCAGCAGAGGGCCATCAATGAGTACCTGTGCGACTACGGCACCAGGACAGGGTCAGGGGAGCTCGGGGTTTTTTCACCACGCCAGTGGGGCATGATCAGGGATGCATGCACTGTCCTGGCACCATTTGAGGAGGCCACGAGGATGGTGAGCAGTGACAGTGCATGCATCAGTGACACTGTACCTCTTGTCCACCTGTTGGAACATACGCTGCGTGGAATAATGGACAGGGCACTTGAGGCAGAACAGAGGCAGGAAGAGGAGGACTTCCTTGCCTCTCAAGGCCCCCTTTACCCAGACAGTGTTCCTTCTGACCCACCCATCGCACAGGAAGAAGAGGAGGAGGAGGATTGTGTCAGCATGGAGGTGGAGCCTGGCACTCAGCTTCATCAGCAGCAGTCTTTTAGGGATGATTTACAGTCCCAAGAAACCAGTGGACTTGTACGTGGCTGGGAGGAGGTGGCTGCGGATCATGTCGTCCTTAGTGACCCAGAGGACTCCGGACCGAATGCCTCAGCTAACCTACGCTGCATGGCCTCCCTGATCCTGCAAAGTCTGCGGAAGGATCCTCGTATTCTTCGGATCAAGGAGAGGGACCATTACTGGCTGGCCACTCTCCTTGATCCACGGTACAAGGGTAAGGTTGCGGACCTTATTTTACCATCGCAGAGGGAGCAGAGGATGAGACAACTCCGGGAGGCCTTGCAGAAAGGTCTGTGCAACGCGTTCCCAGAGACTGGGAGGTTACAAACTCCTGGTCCTGGACAACGAGTTGCTGAGGCTTCGGTCAGTCAAAGAAGGAGCGGTGGGGAAGGTGGCAGTCTGACCGATGCGTTCAGACAATTCTTTAGTCCGCAGCCCCAAGGTATGATCGGTTCCAGCAACCATCGCCAGCGTCTGATATACATGGTGCAGGAATACCTAGGGGCAAGGTCAGACTTGGACACCTTCCCCACCGAAAATCCTCTGGCTTACTGGGTCTTGAGGATGAATCACTGGCCAGAGCTTGCACAGTATGCAATTGAGCTACTGGACTGTCCTGCATCCAGCGTTCTTTCAGAACGCACATTCAGTGCTGCTGGAGGATTTGTCACGGATCACAGGGTGCGCCTGTCCACCGACTCTGTTGATCGACTGACCTTCATAAAGATGAACCAGTCTTGGATCACCACCAGCTACCAAACACCTGAAGCTGATATAACAGACTAATTTATTTTCAAATGTCACATCCCTTCAAGACTGATGCTGAGAGAGAGTCCTGTTATGTTGACTGACTATCCTCCTCCTCCTCAATGATCCGATTGATGATGATGATAGCTTGGAAGAACATTTTTGTTTCTGGGTGCCGCCACCAGTGGCTAAGGCCCAATTTTTCAGCCCCTGTTTAACAGGGGCGTGTTATTACAATTTTTTATGCAATGCTTTGCAGCAGGGCTCATTCCTGCACTCCAACTAGAGTATCTGGGAGTGGTTGCAGTGTCGTGGCACCAGCACCAGTGGCTAAGGCCCAATTTTTCAGCCCCTGTTTAACAGGGGCGTGTAATTACAATTTTTGATGCAATACTTTGCAACAGGGCTCATTGCTGTGCTCCAAGTACAGTATCTGTGAGGGGTTGCAGTGTTGTGGCACCAGTGCCTAAGGCCCAATTTTTCAGCCCCTGTTTAACAGGGGCATGTAATTACAATTTTTTATGCAATGCTTTGCAGCAGGGCTCATTCCTGCACTCCAACTAGAGTATCTGGGAGAGGTTGCAGTGTCGTGGCACCAGCACCAGTGGCTAAGGCCCAATTTTTCAGCCCGTTTAACAGGGGCGTGTAATTACAATTTTTGATGCAATACTTTGCAACAGGGCTCATTGCTGTGCTCCAAGTACAGTATCTGTGAGGGGTTGCAGTGTTGAGGCACGAGTGCCTAAGGCCCAATTTTTCTGCCCCTGTTTAACAGGGGCATGTAATTACAATTCTTGATCTAATAATTCACAGCAGGGCCCATTCCTGCGCCCACCAAGACTAACTGTGAGGCCTTACAGTGTTGTGTCAACACCACCACCACCACCACCACCACCACCAAAGGCCCAATTTTTCAGCCCCTGTTCAACAGGGGCATGCAATTACAATTCTTGATCTAATAATTCACAGCAGGGCCCATTCATGCGCCCACCACGAGTAACTGTGAGGGCTCACAGTGTTGTGGCAACACCAACATGTAAGGGGCAAATTTCAGCTGAGTATATACGGCAGGCCCCTACTTTCAAACATCCAACTTACAAACGACTCCTCCTTGCAAACGGAAGGATACAACAGGAAGTGAGAGGAAATCTACCCCTAGGAAGGCAAATTCTCTCCTGTAAGAGTTAATATGGGAAACAAAGTGTCTCCTCTCCACTGATGCTTTATCACCAATTCTTGTTTCAATAAAAAACCCAAATTTTCAAAAAACATTTGTCATTAGGTCGGAAAGTGAGGTGAACTGTTCTGAACAGGTGCACACTGCACAGACAGCAAAACAAATGGTACAGGGGTGATAACCCTTCCCTATGTTTTCAAAAAAGCTTAAAAATAGATTTTTTGGCTGGAGCTACACTTAAACAATGTACCTGTTCAAAATTACAAACAGATTCTACATAAGAACAAACCTACAGTCCCTGTCTTGTATGCACCGCCTGTATACGACTGTTCAGAGTATATAGGGCCTTTTTTATTTTGTGTGCGGGGTTCCCCTTAATATCCATACAAGACCCAAAGGGGCTGGTAATGGGCTGGGGTAGGGGGGGGGCTGTGATGGGGTAGCTATGCCATTTTTCTTAAAGATTTTCATCCATATTACCGGGACCAGACATTACATTAAAGCCGCAAGCAGTTTTAAATGGCTTTTTTTCCTTTAGAAATGTAATTTTGTGCAGGGACAGTTCTAAACACGGGAAACACGTGGCACTTCACAGGCATACTTTAGACACCCACCAAGTACGATATTTAAAGGAATATTTGACTTTTTTTTTTTCACTTTATGCATCATTAAAATGACTGCTCCCGAAAAACGGCAGTTTTTAAAACTTTTTTTTGGATTGATACATGTCCCCTGGTGCAGAACCCGGGTTCCCAAACCCTTTTTAGGACAATAACATGCATATTAGTCGTTATAAATAGCACTTTAGATTTCGAACGTTCGCATCCATTGTATTTAATAGGGTTCTAAATTTCGTGCGAACTTTCGGTCCGTTCACGGGTTCTGGTGCGAACCGAACCCGGGGGTGTTCGGCTCATCACTAGTGGGCACTGATGGGCACTGATAGGCGGCACTGATGGGCACTGATATGCGGCACTGATAGATTCTACTGACAGGCATCCCTGGTGGCACTGGCAGGCATTGTGGATAGGCACAGATTGGCAGCTGCCTGGGCACTGATTAGCATATCCCTGGTGGTCTAGGGTGGCATACCTGGTGGTCCAGTGTGAGTGCCCATCCCTGGCGGTCCTGGTGGTTCTGGGCGGGCATCCGAGGGGGGGCTGCGCTGATAAACAATCAGCACAGACCCCCCTGTCAGACGCGAGTGAGGAAAAGCCTATCAATGACTCTTCCTGTTTACATTTTGATCAGTCGTGATTGGACACGGCTGATCATATGGTAAACAGTCTCTGTCGGAGGCTCTTTACCGAGATCGGTGTAGCGGTGTGTCAGATTGACACGCCGCACCACCGATTGCCGCGATGCTGGACGTCATATGATTCCCAGTCAGTATAACTGAACCACTGCCCAGCAGTCATTCTGCTCTAGGCCGGGCGGGAAGTGGTTAATAGCATCCCAGTCTTAGTCTGTAGGGTTCAATATTGAATTGGCCCACCCTTTGCAGCTAAAAAAGCTTTAATTCTTAGGCATGGGAAGGCTGTCTACAAGGGTTAGGGATATATGAAAGTTTGACCATTCTTCCAGAAGCTCATTTGGGAGGTCAGGCAGTGATGTTGGACGAGAAGGCCTGGCTCATCTCTAATTCATCCCCAAGATTTTCTATCAGGTTGAGGTCAGGACTCTGTGCAGGCCAGTCAAGTTCCTCCACCCAAAACTCGCTCCACCAGGCAGAAGACAATCAGGTTGGGCAGCAGGCAGAGGACCATCAGGCTGGGCAGCAGGCAGAAGGCCTTTGGGCTTGGCAGCAGGCAGAGGACCATCAGGCCTGGCAGCAGGCAGAGGGCCATCAAGCTGAGAAGCAGGCAGAGGACTATCAGGCTGGGCAGCAGGCAGAGGACCATCAAGGTCAGGCGGGTCATCAGGTTCAGCGCTGTAAGAGGTAGGCCTAACCCCATTGGCACTCATAGAGGCAGGCTTGAACAGATCATCTGGCGTGAAGGTAAACGAGCAGATCGTCTGGCGTGGAAACAGACTGCAGCAGATCGGCTGTCGTGAAAGCAGACTGGAGCAGATCGGCTAGTGTGGAAGCAGACTGGAGCAGATCGGCTGGTGTGGAGGCAGACTGGAACAGATCATCTGGCATGGAGGCAGACTAGAGCAGATCGTCTGGTGTGGAGGCAGTCTGGAGCATATCATCTGGCATGGAGGTAGAATGGATCAGATCATCTGGCATGGAGGTAGACTGGAGCAGATCGTCTGACATGGAGGAAGACTGGAGCAGATTATCTGGCGTGGGGGTAGACTGGAGCAAATCGTCTGGCATGGAGGCAGACTGGAGCATATCGTCTGGCATAGAGGTAGACTGGAGCAGATCGTCTGGCGTAGAGGCAGACTGGAGCAGATCATCTGGCATAGAGGCAGACTGGAGCAGATCAGCTGCCATTGAGGCAGACTGGAGCAGATCGTCTGGCATAGAGGTAGACTGGAGCAGATCGTCTGGCATCGAGGTAGACTGGAGCAGATCGTCTGGCGTAGAGGCAGACTGGAGCAGATCGTCTGGCATAGAGGCAGACTGGAGCAGATCGTCTGGCGTAGAGGCAGACTGGAGCAGACCGTCTGGCATAGAGGCAGACTGGAGCAGATTGTCTGGCGTGGAATCAGACTGGAGCAGATCATCTGGCGGTGGTAAGGGGGTATGTAATCAATGCTTCTGCAGCCGCTGATAATGTGCTGACAGGGTATGGAACCCATCCTGGCCCCTATAAGGCTTCGTAGAACAATAAGGTGGCCCCTAAAGTCACACATCTAGGTGTCCTGGGTAGAGTGTCAACCTCAGCCTGGACTTCAGCCTGGACTCCAACCAGACCACGCCCAAAATGCGTTTCACTCCACAAGTGAAGCAGCTGTACTGGAATGTGACAAAATTCAAACAAAATGGAAAATAATAGCGCAGCGCTACCTATAGACCAGTAAAACTGGACTGTAACTCAAATGTGACTATAAACATAAACACAACGGAAGGGGCAGGTTAAATATCCAACCCAATGTACAAACTGTCCACAACACTAAACAAAGTGATGAGTGTCCAAAAAGGTGAATAAATGGCGTGGAGTGGATGGAGTAATTCTTGCACAGATCTTCACGTGAATGATGACATAAATGTGTGCTTACCGGAAATGTTGGACCCGAATGTCATACGACAGCGGATCAATCAAGCTTTAGAGTATCCCCAGCGGCTGTTCACAGGGACGTCACCGAATCGCTGATGGATGATGAAATATACCAGCTGGACAATCAGATGGCCTCAATCCCGGATGGAACCAAACGGATCGGAAGTTTCTCAAAACTTCAAAACCCTCAGGGCTGGAGATCTCTCTCTGGATCCTGGTACTCAACCGGACAGTGGGGTACAATCGAGCTTGAATATACAAATACCCCAACGAGGGTATTGCAGGGAGACCGAATGGAGAAACTGAAAAAAACTTTTCCTCGCCGAATCATGCAAAGAGAAGAAAAAATATGGTGCTCCACTGGTGTAGGTCAAAACAATGGGTTTTTAATCAAAAAAACCAACATACAAAATAAAAAGTGATCACAGTTCGTACATTAAAAGGCAATAAGGGAAGCAAAATGCATAGCCCGACGCGTTTCGTTCCTAACAGGACGTCTACAGGGGCATTAACCTGCTCCCCCAAATTGCCATATATTTATACTAAAAACTAGGAAAGTCATAATCAATGGCCAACCAATGAAACAACATTTCATAAAAAGAGGGTTGTGATTGGACAAACAACAATCACATGACTGAAACATGGTAGTGTTTCCTCACCGAGAGCCAATCATCGCACGAGGAACAAGTCCTTCCTGGTTCAAATGCAATAAAACCAGGAAGAAGCGAGCAATGACACATGTCAAACATATCATGCAAAAAGCCCGCCAAATAATAACCTGTCGGTCATGTGACGGTATTAGTCCAATCACTGCCTCACATAGACTCATTACAATCTAACACCAATAGGACCTTGCGATCCATAAAAGCAATGAATGGCATATAATTAAACCAGGAGGTGTGATAAAACATTACCCAGTCCTTGCGTGCCATGTCTCAAGGAAATTGGGAAGGACCAATAGCACCAATATACTATGGTCACAGACCAGGAAGTGAACCTACACTGAGGTCATGTGATCAGAAAGCATTACCCAATCCTTGAACGCCATCTTTCAATGGAGCCAGGAATGACTAATCACTTAAATCCACTATGATCACAGACCAGGAAGTAGAACTACATCCAGGTCATGTGATCGGGAAACACACCCGGGAAGCACCCAATCAAAATCTCCTCCAACTCGTCATGTGACTCAGGAGGTCACATGGACTAATGGAGGGACTTGACCGGTTACACTCCGCGGCGCGTAGTCAAGGTTACATGTAAACAGACGACGCGCCGCCTATGGTGTGTGTGATCGAGTGTAGAGGGGATGGCGCCATCAGCGCAGCGATCATGTGACCTAACGTCACTCCCACCATGTCAGGATGACATGGATGAAGGCCGCACCAGTGCCACCCCCACCGCAACCGACCAATGGAGCAAAAAGGGGAAGGAAAAACAAAAAATCCAGACTAATGTATAAGATCCTATAGTGAGAGTGACGCGAATCGGCCTGACGGTCATGTGACCGGCTGCGTCACTCACACAACGATCAGCTAACGAGGTAGGGGAAACAAGAAGTGGAGTAACTATGCTCATAAATAGTCAGGAGGTCGCCCAAGTCATAAAGGACTGCGGGGGGACATCTAAGGACAGTAGGGGCAAGTCTCAATATACTAATAAATGGATAATGCATATATAAAGAAATATATAAACATAGACCCAAAATACGCACTGCCACCCAGCAGTGAAATTGCAAATTATAATAAATAAAATATAAACCGAATATACGGTCACCGTGGGGAGAAGGCATAGAAACACTTTGCCATCTGGCAATGAAAGTGCAAAATGCAGTGAATCAAATATGAAGCCTAATATACAGTCCACTGTGGGGGAAAGCTAAAAGGCACACCAACATATTGTGAAATACATGAAAATCATATGTGAACATAAAACTAGAATACACAGCACCACCTAGCGATGGCAATGCGGATTGCAGTAAATCCCATGAACAACCAAATAAAATAACAAAAAATAAATAAATAAATAAAGTATATACACAAACATGTAAATTACGACAATCAACATGTATAGTATATCTTCTTAAACCAAAATGGAGCAAAAGTGCAAACAAAGGAAAATATTAAAAAAGAGAAAAACATTTAGGCTGAATTAATAAAAGAGTTAACGTCCCACTCGACGTTCATTCCGAACGGCGTGTAGGTGCGCAACTCAAAAATCCAATAAGTCTCCAAACGGGAGACTCCCCGTACCCGTGATTCTCCTCTTCAGTGTGGAATGAACTGATCTATAACCAAAAATTGTGTCCCAGTGGGGTCACGGTTATGATGTTGCAAGTAGTGTCTAGGGACACTATGAATAATTTTTCCCTTCTTGATCTTAGCAATGTGTTCATTCACACGTATGGAGAAAGTTCTAATTGTGCGTCCCACGTATTGTTGTTTGCAAGGACATGTTAAAAGATACACAATATATTGACTGGCGCAGGTGGTAAAGCGCTTCATCTGGTAAATACGCAATAAACAAAAAAGGGTGTATCTAAGGCCTACAATACACCACTCAGCGCCTATAGATAAATAAATTAATCCCTGCAAGACACAGTAGGTGAACTGGGACAATACAATAATTGTCCACACACCCTATGGTGAGTATGACATATATGAATCTACAGATGAGTAGATACGATTGATTTTTCTATATCTTAAACAGGTGAAGAAAAACCATTGAAAGCAGCTATTTAAATATCACAAAATACATAAAATTAATAGTAAAAAACATGAAAACAATGATCTGTATCCAAAATTACTACAAAACAGCGCTATGTTGATTTAAAGTGGTCAACATCACATGATAGTCTTTTTAGAAAGATGACAACCAATTCCAGTGTTTCATAACAGTGTCCATAGGTGATTTCTAAAGAAATTGTAGAGTGCACCTTCCACCGATTCTCTAGGTCCACCACGTGATTGCACACACCCCTTAGGGGTTAACACTCACCAGATCACCAATGAATATAAGCATTGAACAATATTCACATCCAAGCTGCACACCGGAAAGCTGCATCCATCCAGGGGATATCACAGTGCATTTGACCCCCAAAAAAAACAGAGGACATACCATAGTGTAATCCTGGTTTATTTAACCACTTAAGCCCCGGACCATTTGGTAGTTAAAGGACCAGAGGTGAATTCAGAATTTTGCACTGCGCTGCTTTAACTGTAAATTGTGCGGACATGCAATGTTGTACCCAAACGAAATTTGTGTCCTTTTCTTCCCACAAATAGAGCTTTCTTTTAATGGTATTTGATTGCCTCTGCGATTTTTATTTTTTGCGATATAAACAGAAAAAAAAGCCCGAAAATTTTGAAAAAAAAAGATATTTTCTACTTTTTGTTATAAGAAAAATCGAATAAACTCAATTCTAGTCATACATTTAGGCCAAAATGTATTCAGCCACATGTTTTTAGTAAAAAAAATGTCAATAAGCGTATATTTATTGGTTTGCGCAAAAGTTATAGAGTTTACAAACTAGGGTACATTTTCTGAAATTTACACAGCTTTAAATTTATGACTGCCTATCTCATTTCTTGAGGTGCTAAAATGACAGGGCAGTACAAAACCCCCCCAAATGACCCCATTTTGGAAAGTAGACACCCCAAGGAAATTGTTGAGAGGCATGTTGAGCCCATAGAATTTTTTTTTGTCCCAAGTGATTGAATAATGACTAAAAAAAAAAAAAAAAATTACAAAAAGTTGTCACTAAATGATATATTGCTCACACATGCCATGGTTATATGTGGAATTTCACCCCAAAATACATTTTGCTGCTTCTCCTGAGTACGGGGATACCACATGTGTGGGACTTTTTGGGAGCCTAGCCGCGTACGGGACCCCGGAAACCAAGCACCGCCTTCAGGATTTCTAAGGGCGCAAATTTTTGATTTCACTCCTCACTACCTATCACAGTTTTGAAGGCCATAAAATGCCAAAATCGCACAAAACCCCCCCAAATGACCCTATTTTGGAATATAGACACCCCAAGCTATTTGCTGAGAGGAATGGCGAGTATTTTACAGCTCTCATTTGTTTTTGAAAATTAAGAAAGAAAATATATATATATATATTATTTGTTTTTTCAATTTTCAAAACTTTGTGACAAAAAGCGAGATCTGCAAAATACTCACAATACCTCTCAGCAAATAGCTTGGGGTGTCTACTTTCCAAAATGGGGTCATTTGGGGGGGTTTTGTGCTATCTGGGCATTCCATGGCCTCCGAAACTGTGATAGGCAGTGAGAAGTGAAATCAAAAATGTACACCCTTAGAAAGCCTGAAGGCGGTGCTTGGTTTTTGGGGTCCCGTACGTGGCTAGGCTCCCAAAAAGTCTCACACATGTGGTATCCCCGTACTCAGGAGAAGCAACAGAATGTATTTTGGGGTGTAATTCTACATATGCCCATGGCATGTTTGAGCAATATATCATTTAGTGACAACTTTGTGCAAAAAAAAAAAAAAATTGTCGTTTTTCCGCAACTTGTGTCAACATATAAAATATTCCATGGACTCGACATGCCTCTCAGTATATAGCTTGGGGTGTCTACTTTCCAAAATGGGGTCATTTGGGGGGGTTTTGAACTGTTCTGGCATTTTATACACAACATTAGGAAGCTTACATCCACTCTTCTAACCACTTGAAGACAAAGCCCTTTTTGACACTTTTTGTTTACATGAAAACATATTTTTTTTGTAAGAAAATTATGTTGAACCCCCAAACATTATATATATTTTTAAAGCAAAGGCCCTACAGATTAAAATGGTGGGTGTTGCATTTTTTTTTTCTACACAGTATTTGCGCAGCGATTTTTCAAACGCATTTTTTGGGTTAAAAAATACACTTTTTTTAATTTTAATGCACTAAAACACACTATATTGCCCAAATGTTTGATGAAATAAAAAAGATGATCTTAGGTCGAGTACATAGATACCAAACACGACATGCTTTAAAATTTCGCACAAACGCGCATTGGCGACAAACTACATACATTTTTAAAAGCCTTTAAAAGCCTTTACAGGTTACCCCAGTAGATTTACAGAGGAGGTCTACTACTAAAATGATTGCCCTCGATCTGACCTTCGTTGTGATACCTCACATGCATGGTGCAATTGCTGTTTACATATGACGCCAGACCGACGCTTGCGTTCGCCATTGGGCAAGAGCAGGGCAGGACAGGGGTGCTTTTTTTTTTTCTTTTTTTTTTATTATTAATTTTTCTTTTTTATTTTATTTTTAAATTGTTCCTTCCAAGTATTTTTTTTTTAATCATTTTTATTGTTATCTCAGGGAATGTAAATATCCCCTATGATAGCAATAGGTAGTGACAGGTACTCTTTTTTTGAAAAAACTGGGGTCTTCTAGACCCTAGATTTTTCCTCTGCCCTCAAAGCATCTGACGACACCAAGATCGGTGTGATAAAATGCTTTCCCAATTTCCCAATGGCGCTTTTTATATCCGGGGGGGGGCATTCCCTCCCACTGCTTGTAAAAGCAGTCCAGAGGCTAATTAGCCGCTAGGATTGCTTTTACATGAAAGCCGGCCGCAGGCTGAAAAGAATGATACCAAGATAAATACCTAAACCCGCAGGCATCATTCTGGTATAAACATTCAAAGTCCAGCAACATACCAGTACGTTGCTGGTCCTTGTTGGACATGTATTGTAATCTTTTTTTTTTCATGCAGCCAGTTGGCTGAACGAAAAAAGAGATTGATCGGTGGTTATGCCCACCATTAGAATACCGCCCTTCATCCACCCACTTCCAATGATGGGCATACACGCACCATTTATATATGCCGAAGCATGGGGGCATCCTCCCGCAAAAAAGTTATGCCGCACACACATGGTCGGACTTTTCCACGGGCAAGCCTCCGTCGGAATTTCGACCGTATGTACGCGGCATTAGGAGCAAAATCGCTCCTCCGCCTCTGCTGCCCCAATGCTTCGGCATATTTGCTTATTTTTTTTAACTGTGGTGGTGAAATCACCTCCTACAGCACTGGAGTCGCAGGGATCAGGCCTGTCTCTGCGAACGTTGCAGTTATGTGTGTTGTGTTTTGTAAGTGACAGTGATCGATCGATACTGCACTTGGGTGGCCTGGGCTGGACGGAGGGGCAAAACGCAGGTGCCAGCAGGTATCTGGGCTGATCCCGCTAACACTGCGTTTTTGGGAACCCTAAACTGCTGGGGACGCTAGTATAGATCTGATCAGATCAGATATTGATCTGTTCAGATACTATACCACTAAGGGGGGTGTATGCTTCACGCGTGGGTGTTAGCGTTACTGGCACTAACCTGACGCTGCCTGGGGTGTGACGCAGACCCTCTCTGACGCTAAAACCTAATTGATATCACCCGCCGGGCGATCAGGGGGTTAAACCTTTATTGGGTTATATACACGGCGGGTGCCCTGACACTATAAAAAGCAAACTAACTAACCAGCGTCACCCGTAACACTTATATGGTGATCACTGGTGAAAGGGTTAACTAGGGGCAATCAGGAGGTTAAAACCTTTATTAGATAATATATGGGGGTACCTGACGCTATAAAAACCTGCGGCGAACCTAAAAAAAATTTTACCAGCTACCGATCTGCATCACCGACACTAATGCCGCGTACACACGATCGTGATTCACGGCGGTGAAAACACCGCCGTGAATCACGACATGAAATTAAATGAAAAACGAGGGAACGGCATTTTCCCCCACACACGGTCGTTTTTCCCGTAATTTTTTTCTTTGTCGAGAAAAACGACCATCTGTGGGCTCCGCGGCAGTGTCTCCCTATGGGAAAACTGCCGCGGAAAAAAATGATGGAAAAAAACGATGAGAAAATTTAGAACATGTTCTAATTTTTCTCGTCGTTTTTCCTGCCGTTTTTCTCGACGTGAAAAACGGCATAAAGCCCACAGACGATCGTTTTTCTTGGCGAAAAAAAAAAATGTCATTTTTCCCGACGGGAAAAATGATCGTGTGTACGCGGCATAAGACAGCGTTTAGAAAAACGATCGCTTAGCGACAGTGGTGATGGGGGTGAAAGGGTTACCTGGGGGGTGATCAAGGGGGTTAAACCTTTATTAGATAATATATTGGGGTACCTGACGCTATAAAAACATGCGGCGAACCTAAAAAAAATTACTAGCTACCGATCTGCATCACCGACACTAAGACAGCGTTTTTCTAAACGATCGCTTAGCGACAGTGGTGATGGGGGTGAAAGGGTTACCTGGGGGGCGATCAAGGGGGTTAAACCTTTATTAGATAATATATTGGGGTACCTGACGCTATAAAAACCTGCAGCGAACCTAAAAAAAATTACTGGCTACCGATCTGCATCACCGACACTAAGACAGCGTTTAGAAAAACAATTGCTTAGCGACAGTGGTGATAGGGGGTGAAAGGGTTACCTGGGGGGCGATCAAGGGGGTTAAACCTTTATTAGATAATATATTGGGGTACCTGACGCTATAAAAACCTGCGGCGAACCTAAAAAAAATTACCAGCTACCGATCTGCATCACCGACACTAAGACAGCGTTTAGAAAAACGATCGCTTAGCGACAGTGGTGATGGGGGTGAAAGGGTTACCTGGGGGGCGAAGAAGGGGGTTAAACCTTTATTAGATAATATATTGGGGTACCTGACGCTATAAAAACATGCGGCGAACTTAAAAAAAATTACTGGCTACCGATCTGCATCACCGACACTAAGACAGCGTTTAGAAAAACAATTGCTTAGCGACAGTGGTGATAGGGGGTGAAAGGGTTACCTGGGGGGCGATCAAGGGGGTTAAACCTTTATTAGATAATATATTGGGGTACCTGACGCTATAAAAACCTGCGGCAAACCTAAAAAAAAATACCGGCTACCGATCTGCATCACAGACACTAAGACAGCGTTTAGAAAAACGATCGCTTAGTGACAGTGGTGATAGGGGGTGAAAGGGTTACCTGGGGGGCGATCAAGGGGGTTAAACCTTTATTAGATAATATATTGGGGTACCTGACGCTATAAAAACATGCGGCGAACTTAAAAAAAATTACTGGCTACCGATCTGCATCACCGACACTAAGACAGCGTTTAGAAAAACAATTGCTTAGCGACAGTGGTGATAGGGGGTGAAAGGGTTACCTGGGGGGCGATCAAGGGGGTTAAACCTTTATTAGATAATATATTGGGGTACCTGACGCTATAAAAACCTGCGGCGAACCTAAAAAAAATTACCAGCTACCGATCTGCATCACCGACACTAAGACAGCGTTTAGAAAAACGATCGCTTAGCGACAGTGGTGATGGGGGTGAAAGGGTTACCTGGGGGGCGAAGAAGGGGGTTAAACCTTTATTAGATAATATATTGGGGTACCTGACGCTATAAAAACATGCGGCGAACTTAAAAAAAATTACTGGCTACCGATCTGCATCACCGACACTAAGACAGTGTTTAGAAAAACAATTGCTTAGCGACAGTGGTGATAGGGGGTGAAAGGGTTACCTGGGGGGCGATCAAGGGGGTTAAACCTTTATTAGATAATATATTGGGGTACCTGACGCTATAAAAACCTGCGGCAAACCTAAAAAAAATTACTGGCTACCGATCTGCATCACCGACACTAAGACAGCGTTTAGAAAAACAATTGCTTAGTGACAGTGGTGATAGGGGGTGAAAGGGTTACCTGGGGGGCGATCAAGGGGGTTAAACCTTTATTAGATAATATATTGGGGTACCTGACGCTATAAAAACATGCGGCGAACTTAAAAAAAATTACTGGCTACCGATCTGCATCACCGACACTAAGACAGCGTTTAGAAAAACAATTGCTTAGCGACAGTGGTGATAGGGGGTGAAAGGGTTACCTGGGGGGCGATCAAGGGGGTTAAACCTTTATTAGATAATATATTGGGGTACCTGACGCTATAAAAACCTGCGGCGAACCTAAAAAAAATTACCAGCTACCGATCTGCATCACCGACACTAAGACAGCGTTTAGAAAAACGATCGCTTAGCGACAGTGGTGATGGGGGTGAAAGGGTTACCTGGGGGGCGAAGAAGGGGGTTAAACCTTTATTAGATAATATATTGGGGTACCTGACGCTATAAAAACATGCGGCGAACTTAAAAAAAATTACTGGCTACCGATCTGCATCACCGACACTAAGACAGCGTTTAGAAAAACAATTGCTTAGCGACAGTGGTGATAGGGGGTGAAAGGGTTACCTGGGGGGCGATCAAGGGGGTTAAACCTTTATTAGATAATATATTGGGGTACCTGACGCTATAAAAACCTGCGGCGAACCTAAAAAAAAATACCGGCTACCGATCTGCATCACAGACACTAAGACAGCGTTTAGAAAAACGATCGCTTAGTGACAGTGGTGATAGGGGGTGAAAGGGTTACCTGGGGGGCGATCAAGGGGGTTAAACCTTTATTAGATAATATATTGGGGTACCTGACGCTATAAAAACATGCGGTGAACCTAAAAAAAATTACTGGCTGCCGATCGGCATCACTGACGCTAAGACAGCGATCAGAAAAATGATCGCTTAGCGACAGTGGTGATAGGGGGTGAAAGGGTTATCTGGGGGGTGATCAGCGGGTTAAACCTTTATTAGGGGGGGTTAGGGGGCTACACTGGACCTAAGACTAAACTTTGGTGACACTTTTACAGTCACAAATGTCACTGATTGCAGTGATCACTAAATAAATGGTCACTGCAATCAGTGACACTGTGACTGGGGGCTGGGGGGGTGATCTGGGGGGTGATCTGGGGTGTCTGGGGGGGCCTGGGGGGGGGCGATTTATGTCCCTATGTGTCCTGGTGTCAGTGTAGTGTTGTGTGCACTGACCTGATGTCTTCTCTTGTACGGCGCTCGGTATATGTGAGCGCCGCACCAGAGATGACATCACTTCCTCCTGCTCCCTTTGTCTGACACAGACAGAGGGGGCATTTCCATTCGCCGGGAGCGATCGCGAGGGGGTGGCCAGAAACAAATGGCTGCCCCCTCATCCCGGAACGCTCCCGGACACTTAGCCACCGCTCACTGTATAGGAGGGGGGTCCGATTGGACCCCCCAACTATACAAAGGCAATCACGTACACTCTACGTGATTGTGCCTGTCGGTGCCATTCTGCCGACGTATATATACAGTGAGCGGTCGTTAAGTGGTTAATAAAGGTCCCTCTCACAGCTAATATCCCCTCACATATTAAACATACATCAATCCATTTGTATATGAGCAAAAATATGACCTACACGACACGCTGGAAGTGGTTGTTTGCGCTCCACCGTCCCGGAGAACCAGGAAGTAAGGAAGCGAGCGGTTCAGCTTGCGGCTCCTGAATCATACGCCAGACGGCGCAGACGGTGAAGTGCAATTACATTTTCATATTTTTGCTCATATACAAATGGATTGATGTACATTTAATGTGTGAGGGGATATTAGCTGTGAGAGGGACCTTTATTAAATAAACCAGGATTACACTATGGTATGTCCTCTGTTTGTTTTTTTTGGGAGTCAAATGCACTGTGATATCCCCTGGATGGATGCAGCTTTCCGGTGTGCAGCTTGGATGTGAATATTGTTCAATGCTTATATTCATTGGTGATCTGGTGAGTGTTAACCCCTAAGGGGTGTGTGCAATCACGTGGTGGACCTAGAGAATCGGTGGAAGGTGCACTCTACAATTTCTTTAGAAATCACCTATGGACACTGTTATGAAACACTGGAATTGGTTGTCATCTTTCTAAAAAGACTATCATGTGATGTTGACCACTTTAAATCAACATAGCGCTGTTTTGTAGTAATTTTGGATACAGATCATTGTTTTCATGTTTTTTACTATTAATTTTATGTTTTTGGTAAATACGCAAGGTGACAGATGATTGAAAAGTGACGCTCTTACGTTTCCCGCTAATATTGTGTAAACACACCTTGCATTTGCGGCAAGGGAAGAAACCCTTACACTCTGGAAAGAAAGAGGGTTTTTTGGGGGGATCCATCACATTAGGGGCTATCTGTCCCTGGATGGATCTCGCTCCTCTAAAGATCACACCCGCCCTCTCAGGAAGTGCAGGTCCCAAAAGTCTGTCATTTTGAAGAACACCCCAATGTTTCTTCAAAATCTCTTTTACCTCCCTGGATTGCACCGAATAGGTAGTAAAGAAAGACCACTTAACCTTAGTGTCCATGATCTTTTTGGGCTTTACTTGTAGTAGCGAATCTCGATCAATCCGCAGGATTCGGTCGATTTCGCCGTCAAGTTCAGTGGGTAGATATTAGGCTTGTGCACAACGGAAAAATTCGTTCCGTTTCGGTTCGTTTCTTTCCGGTCCTGTTGATTCGTAATCATTCGTAATTTTGCTAGACGGGATTTTTCGTGTTCGGACTCATTCGTATTTTTGCAAGCGACATTTTTCGTTGAATTTTTTGTTGCTTTATAATTCGTACTTTCGGTAGAGTACGTTGTTTTTCGTTGATTCTGGACACAACTCCTACTTTCGTAACTTTTTTTGGGTTCGTTGATTCGTAATTTTCTGTGTCTCTCTCACGACGACGCTGACTATTATGCCTAATGTGCTTCGAATGGATTTGTACTTTTCGAAATACATAGCGGTTATTTGTAACGATTCGAAATCTCGTATTTTACTTTCGTTTTTTACATGCGGCTATAGCCTCCGCCCCTGTACACCATTTTGAGAGGGTTCAGCACGGTGAGGGAGAAGCAGACAGCAGAGCAGAGTGTTATTGTGCTTCGAATGGATTAGAAATCTCGTATTTTACTTTCGTTTTTTACATGCGGCTATAGCCTCCGCCCCTGTACACCATTTTGAGAGGGAGTTCAGCACGGTGAAGGAGAAGCAGAGAGCAGAGCAGAGTGAGTGTTATTGTGTTTCCAATGGATTTGTACATTCGTAAGTTTTTTCATAACGAATTATGCCGAAGACATTCGGGCATTCGCTATTTTGCGGTATAATTTATTTCGGATTCGGTTTTATTCGTAATTGCTTTGTTCGGAAATTCGAATGCTTCCGAATGTCCGAAAGTTGCTAAATTCGGACAAATTTCGATTCGTTACGAAACGAATTGCACAAGCCTAGTAGATATCCTTTTTCCAAAAATCTCCCTTTAAGAATCGAGGACTGTGCAATAAAGTCTTCCACTCTAGTACAGTTTCTCCGTAAACAGAGAAACTGACTACGTGGTACAGACTTTAACCATTGGGTGTGGTGACAACTATCGACCGGAATGTACCCATTCCGGTCGGTGGGTTTGAAGAAGGTAGAGAACTCCAATCGTTATTCAACTACTTTGATCTCCAAATCCAAGAAGTGCACTGAAGTCAAACTTGCCTCGTGAGTCAGACGAATGCCTCTGGTGTTGGAATTGAGTAGGGACATGAAATCCTCCAAGGATCGCTGGTCACCCTTCCATAGGAGGAGGATGTCGTCTATATAGCGAGCCCAAAGGACCAATTCAGGCCTCTTATGGGCATAGACGACATCCTCCTCCCACTTGGCCATGAAAAGATTGGCCAAGCTTGGGGCAAATTTGGCCCCCATGGCAACTCCCCTGGTCTGCACATAAAACTGGTTCTGAAACCAGAAATAGTTGTGCTGTGCAGCAAACCTGAGGAGGTCCATAATAAAGTTACGTTGAATGAAAGGGAGGGTGGTACTCAGAGATAAGTAGTGTTCTACCGCCTCAAAGCCCAAATCGTGTGGAATACATGTGTATAGGGCGGCAACATCTGCTGTTACTAGAATTATGCCGTCCTCATACACAATGGACTCCAAGAGTCTGATAGTGTCGCAAGTGTCCTTCAAATAAGAAGGCATCTGTCTCACTAACGGTTGGAGATGGAAGTCTACATATCTTCCGATGCGCGCCGTGACTGAGTCAATTCCGCTGACTATGGGCCAGCCAGGGGGATTGACTGGGTCTTTATGCACCTTCGGAAGATAGTAGATCGCTGGAATGCGAGGTGCTACAGGAATAAGATAACTTTTCTCTTTTTTATCCAGTATGCCCAGAGAGAAGCCTTCATCAACCAACATGGTCAGGGCTCTCTTGTATTGCACAGTGGTGTCTGACTGGATCGGGCTATATGTACTGGAATCACCCAGTATCCTATCCATCTCTTTGATGTAAACATCCTTGTCCAGCACGACAATGGCTCCCCCCTTGTCGGCCGGATGGATGATAAGGTTTTTTCGTTGGCAAAGAAGCTTCAAACCTGCTCTTAGTTTCGGATTGGTATGAATCTTTTTGGGTGGTAGTTTATCCAAATCCTGCAAGACAAGACTACGGAAAACACTAATCGAAGGTGCCATAGTCCCTGGGGGATTAAAGAGTAAAGGATTGGACAATCCAGTGTGTACATGTCCATCGTTCACTGTGGAGGTATTATTGGAGGGGAAGGTCAGAAAATGCCTCTGGATATTCAGTTTTCTGATGAATTTCTGCACGTCTATAAATGTGGAGAACCTATTCAGAGGTCTCGGAGGGACATATTTCAGGCCCTTATCGGTACTAATTTCTCCTCATCTGATAGACTAGCAGAGCTCAAATTGAAAACCCCAGAGCCAACTTCACTCTTTTCCTTTTTGCCCTGGACCCTCCAACCCCCTCTGGTGCCTCTCTTCCTCCCTGGTTTTCTGGGTATCCCGATGAAGCCCTGTGAAAACCCGGATGATAAGGGGCCCCTGGATGACCATAGTTATAATTGTATGGAGATTGATTACGTTGGTCTTCATCTCTCTCCTGATAACCATAGGGGTCGCGAAAAAACTCTCCCATACGGCCATCTGGTAGTGGAGGATATCTATTAGACATACGAGTGGGCGTCCTATATCCATTTTCATAGTCATTGCGATAGTAATCGCGAGGGTCACGCCAGCCACCGGCTGGACCCCTAGGGCTTCCATACGGAATAGGATAACCCTGATGGGGACCTTTACCCCCATTTCTAAAATTTCCACCTCTGGCGGTAAGAGGATAAACCGCATGTGACATCTGAGCATAAGGTTTACCCCGAGGCTCAGGAATCTTAGGTGGTGCACCCCTAGGTGGCTGTGAGGAATTTTGGGGCCGTGTCGAGGCTTCCTTAGGTTCAAAAGTAAGCCTCCTATCCACAATCGAAGTTACAGGTTGTGAGACTTCCATCCCCAATACATCGTCCTCAGCTGGCATTGATATATTAATTTTCTTTTGCCAGCCGAAAACGAGATTGGTTTTGTAGTCCATAACATCTCTGTTATACTTTTTTAGTTTTTTAGTTTTTTGATCTTTTTCTTCCTTCTCGAGATGACTCTTAAGATTTGTAGAAAGAGTGATATATTCTGACAAATTCTTATTAGGAATAAGTTTTTCTTTTAGATCTTTTATCTCTTTATCAATAGTAGACAATTTGAGCTGTTTCCTACTGATCAAAAAGGCCAAGAGTTTGATGCCAACTTCATTAAAATACCTGAACCATGACTCAGTGTCAGGGTCACCCTGCTGCGGAAACACGTCCCAACGGAGCCCCCTACGGACCATTTGTTCCTTGATGTATTGCTCCAGGAATGCCGTGTCCCACTGAAGGTTTATTTCTGTTGTCATCAAATTCTTTAGTCTCAAAAACATACCATTGATTTCTGTGTCAGGGGTAGTTGCAGTGAACACACCGTCCACGTTGAAGGATCGGGATGTTCTATACTCAAACACATCCATGTTAAAATGTGAGAGAAAACAGAAGAGGGTTGCAGCAAATAAAAAGTGTCAAGAAAAAGCAATAGTAAAAAAGAAATAAATGCGCTACCCAAACACACATAAATATTAACCACCCTAAAGAGGGAAGTGAAGCAGCTGTACTGGAATGTGACAAAATTCAAACAAAATGGAAAATAATAGTGCAGCGCTACCTATAGACCAGTAAAACTGGACTGTAACTCAAATGTGACTATAAACATAAACACAACGGAAGGGGCAGGTTAAATATCCAACCCAATGTACAAAGTGTCCACAACACTAAACGAAGTGATGAGTGTCCAAAAAGGTGAATAAATGGCGTGGAGTGGATGGAGTAATTCTTGCACAGATCTTCACGTGAATGATGACATAAATGTGTACTTACCGGAAATGTTGGACCCGAATGTCATACGACAGCGGATCAATCAAGCTTAAGAGTATCCCCAGCGGCTGTTCACAGGGACGTCACCGAATCGCTGATGGATGATGAAATATACCAGCTGGACAATTGGTCACATTATTGGTTTTGGTGTGGTAGGCCTTTTAAAGGCATAGCATACTTTTTTTGTTTCTTTAAATTTCTTTTAGAATCCAGTATTCAGGGTTTTGAAAGTGCAGCAGTCTAGTAGCAATTATTTTCTAGCGCAAGGTTGTCTTTATTATATATTATCTCTCTTATCCGACGGTTTGATAACCAGATCTTCATGCTGAATCAACTAAATTGCTGTTAATTGTGTTTTCTAAGTTTTTCCAATCTCTTTTCTTTTTTCCAAACTCTTCAAAATCATTCAGTACTTATTGAACAAAACACAAGAGATTGGAATTGGTCTGTGGGGACTCGGGAGTGAAAGGTTAAAACAGGCACACCTTATTGCTCAGGCATGTGGAGGGTCAGGTCGCACTGAAGGGGCTTGCACTGAAGCTGTCACCACCACTGCTGCTGCTCTATTGGCTGGCTGGATGTTGGAGAGATCGGGAAGAGCCAGAAGCGAGGGCTGGGACGTACGCTGAACCACAGTGCTGAGCGTGATGACATTATCGAACATGCTCATGATGCGTTTCGGAGCATGCACACTCAGAAGCTTCTCAAGAGCTTGATAAAGGAGCGTGTACTACCCATCTTTTCAGGGCCTCAAGAAATTAGATAGATTTTCAGATATACAGTATATACCATAATTTATGGACTCTATAACGTTCCTACAAACTAAATAATATACACAAATTTAGGTCGTTTTCACACCAAAAATTTAGCAGAATACATTTTGGCCTAAATGTATAAAGAAAGATTATTTATTTGCAAAATTTTATTACAGAAACAAAAAAAACTTTTATTTCAATCATTTTGGTCTTTTTTCATTTATTTAGCAAAAAATAAAAAACCCAGTGTTGATTAAATACCATCAAATGAAATTTCTATTTGTGTGAAAAAAAATTATAAAAATTTCATATGAATGCAGTGTTACATGACCAAGCAATTGTCATGCAAAGTGTGATAGCGCTAAAAACTGCGCTTGAAAATTGTCCTGGGCAGGTAGGGGGGAAAAGTGTCTGGCATTGAAGCGATTAAAAAAAGATGTAAAAAAAAAACTAAATGTATGCTTTCAAAATATAGTGTCAGTGATTAGTGGGTACTGTTTTTTTTTTTTTTTTTTTGTTCCTTTTTTTTTTATTACATTTTTATACATACATATAGCTTTCATGTCATCAATAAGCATAAATACATTACATTAAAATAAGACAAAACATACATTTACAACAATATGGGTCTATCCTTCAACATCCTGATTTTCCTTTACTCTTCCCCCCTCTCTTCCTTCCCCTTTAATTAACTTACATGGCCTCTATATTATTTTTCTCTTCTTTCCCTTCTTCTAAATTTATGAGGGGGCGAGAGTGTCCTTCTCTATCCCTATTTCCCCCTAATAACCCTGTGTCCCTCAGATAGAGGAGAAACCCCCCCCCCACAAAACCACTCCCTCTTGCATTTAACTTTAAAGTGCATCGTGCCCTCTTTCCCCTTTCCTTTTCTTCCCTTCCCCTCCCTATCTTCCACCTTAAATTTAAACTACCTTGTGAAAGGAAAAAAAAATAATTATATGTATAAAAACCACACAAAAACCCCCACCCTCTCTCATTTTAAGCTTTAAAGTGCTACGTGCCCTCCTTCCCCTTTTTCTTTTCCCTTCCCTTGCCTCCCTCCCTCTCTCATCCTCCTCCCCTCCCCCTCCCCTTTAATTAGTTTCTGTGACATTTGTGTTTTTATTGATTTATGAGGAGGCATGAGTATCACTCTCTTCCTCCAGTAAAGTCCAACTACCTTATGAAAGAAAAAAAAAAAAAGGGGGGGCATCGCTCCCTCGCTAGGGGATCCGACCGAAGAACCCTAAATACTGCCCTCACTTCTCATATAACCTACATATACCAATGAGTGTCTAAACTCCTCCCAACCCTTCCAGATTCTGGTATATTCTGTTTTAGATTCCTTATGCAAGTATGTTACCTCTTCCATACATCTTGTTTTATCTACCTCCCTCAACCATTCCTGTATCGTTGGGGCTTGCTTATCCTCCATTGTTTCAGAATTAATCTCTTTGCTGAATTCAATAAAATTGGGATAATTACTGCTCTGTATTTCTTCCTTGGGGTAGCCGTTGCATGGAACAAACATTGCCATGGGTCCAATCCAATTTCAATCCCACTAATCATCTTAATTAGATCTAGTATTTCCTCCCAGTATGACTGGATCTTGGGGCACTGCCACCATATGTGGGCATGAGTTCCCACCTCCCTGCATTCCCTCCAGCATAGGGGTGATGCCTGGGGATTCAACTTATGTAATTTTGCTGGGACATAGTACCACTTAGTTAGTAATTTGTAGTTCATTTCTTTTATCCGTGTGTCCACAGCAGTGGAGTGAACATAGTCTAAAACTTTACTTCTCATTATTTCTGGTAATGACAGATTTAATTCTAATTCCCAGCTCTCCGTTGGACACACGGATCCTCCATCTGAGTGTGTCATCAACATTTTATAAATGCTAGAGATTCCATGCCTGTCTATCCCTCCTTGGTCAACTAGTTTTTCCCCTGAATTCAGCCTACCCATCCGACGAAGGGGTTTTGGGAGGGACTCTACAAAATTTTGAAGTTGTTTGTATCTCCAAACATCCCATGGGGTTGTCCCATATCTTTCACGTAATTCTGAAAGTGAGCAAAGATCATTCCCCTTCATAACATCTTTTAATCTCAGGAAGGTCAATGTGGTCCATTTTAAATATAATTTATTGTCTTTCCCCGGTGGAAAATAGTTATTGCCTGTTAACCTCCCTGGCGGTATGATTCTGTCTGGAATTATGTACCAAAAGCGGTACAATTATTTTGCATGGAAATTTGGCGTTATGTATTGTAGGCCTGCAATTCTTAGTAATTACTTACTTAAACCTGACCAAACAAGACTCTAGTAGACATCCCAGATGTGATAAATTTGAAACACAAAATCATGAATTATAATCTAATAAATAATATAATTTTATTCAATAATGTAGAAGAAAATAATGACATTTGTCAAACAAAGAAAATTCAATAAAAATCCTGAGTGTGATAAATTTTAAAGCATGGAACTAGACAAAGTCCAACGTCACAATCTGGACAATGGTACCTTGTTTCTTTTAGGACTTTCTTTCCATTGCTATCTCTCTTTGAACAGCAAACCACGCACATCCTGGTAGGTGCTTCCTTTTTTACGGTTGGCGGTATGTAGTCCAAAAAGTGACAAGCAGTCAGGCGTTCTGGGTTGACAACGCCAACAGCATGTCGTCCGGGTCTGTTCACAGCTACTGATGGCGTCTGGTGGTTGACAAAAATCTGCTCAGCCACCTTCCAGATAAAGTCAGAATGAACACGAGGCATGTCACTCTTTGCTTTGTACAGGATATATGCATTCCAAAGGCATTGTTCCAGAAGATGCCTGAAAATTATCTTATAGTATTTTTTTTTGCTGTTTGCGCATAGCCGGGTAAAATCACGTTGATTAGGCCTAACGGTACCATACCCATCAGTCTTGTTTTGTAGAAAAACCTCATACAGTTCTGGAGACGTGTAGAAATTATCCGTGGTCACACAATATCCTTAGTTCAGCAATGGCTCCAGCAGTGTAAGGACAGATGATGTGGCCATCCCATAGCCGCTGTACCTGGGGTTGAACTTCGTGCCTTTACCGGTGTAAATGACCGAATTCCAGATGTACCCTGTGGATGACTCGTAGAGCATGTAGAATTTGATGCCAAACCACGCTCTTTTGGATGCAATGTACTGTATCCAGCTTAGGTGTCCCTTGTAGGCCATCAAACTTTCATCCACGCTGACGTCCCTTTCTGGCACGTAGGTCCGCTGGAAATTGGTAACAATCATTTGGCATACCTCCCAGATTTTTTTTAGTTTGGGCGCAGGATGCGTGGCCTCATCAAACTCTTCATTGTTCGTGAAGTGAAAATACTCCATGATGTGAGAAAAACGATATTCTGACATCACAGTGCCAAAAAACGGAGGGGCTAGTAACTTATTGGTGGTCCAGTACCATTTCTGGAGTGGTTTCCCCACCACCCCCTGAAGAATGATGAGTCCCAGAAACTGCCAGATGTCCTCTTTCGTCACCGGTTCCCACTTTCTACTTCGGGAAAACCTGGCATGCAGCGTAGCGGATTGCTGATCATTATAGCGATTGGTCTCTGTGACAATTTTTTCAATTACCTCTTCAGTGAGGAATAATTGCAGGTATGCCAGAGGGTTGTCATGCTCAACATCTACCTTCATCCCAGGTGATTCAGTGAACGGAAATCTTGGGGGCGCTACCTGGTCCGTATCACAGTCTATAGGGCACCAAGGGCGCACATTGCTGAGGTCAGGTGCAGGATCATCGCCGTTGTCACTTGCCAGATCAGTGTCGGTGTCAGTGTCAGACGACAAATCTCCCCACGACTCACTATCGCTCAGTTCTGCGAGCAACTCCGTGTCGCTGCCGCTGTCACTCAACTGGTCCAAAAGTGCCCTTGTAGTAAAGTGGCGCTTTTTTGATGTTGATGCCATGTTATAATTTTTTTTTATGGTCACTGTACAGTGATCAGATCTGAGATGATACAGAGATGATACAGTGCAATCCTCTCAGATTACAATATATCACCTCTTATGTTTGTGTTACTTTTGAACTTTTGAAACTCCCGCCCAGTTCCGCTTCCCATGCGCCGCTGCTGCTCGCAGGGAGCGGAACCAGGAAGTGAGAGGGGGTCGGCACTCTCGCCGGTGATCTCGCCGGCGATCACAGCACAGGGCATCATCTTTGGATCGCCAGGAGAAGGTAAGGGGACTCCGCTGGCAGCTCTGCAATGTTACCCCGATCGTGACTCGGGTTACTGATCCTAGCAGAAAAAAACAGCCCCGAGTCACGCTCGGGAATACCGCCAGGGAGGTTAAGAGCATTAAGGGGCTATTATATTGTCCCTGTATACTTTTAATTATTTTATCCCACATTCTCAGTGCTTCTAAAGTAATTGGTGCCACATCTACCAGAAGACCCCTGTACTGCCTTGGGATCACCTGAGACCTTGTAACACTAATGAGTCACATGACACCGGGGAGGGAAAATGGCTAATTGGGCCCAATTTGGACATTTTCTCTTAGGGGTGTACTCACTTTTGTTTCCAGCGGTTTAGACATTAATGGCTGTGTGTTGAGTTATTTTGAGGGGACATTAAATTTACACTGTTATACAAGCTGTACACTCACTACTTTACATTGTAGCAAAATGTAATTTTTTCAGTGTTGTCACATGAAACAATATAATAAAATATTTTTTTTTTAAATGGGAGGGGTGTACTCACTTTTGTGAGATACTGTAATGCCACAATCTAAAAAAATTCAAGAACAGATTAGATACAAAGTAATGGACATGTATCGATCTAGAAAGGGTTTCAAATACATTTCTAAGCCTTTGGATACATTGGGCATGGAGGGATTCTCGAAACTTTATACAATTGAAAGGGCTCATCGTATTCCCAGTCGTCAGATCTCTTCTTCAAGTAATCCTAGGACAGTGATAATCAAGATGCTAAATTACAGAGACAGAGACTTAATCCTTTATAAAGCACGCCAAAAAGGAAATATCGAGTATAAGGGTAATAAAATCTCCTTTTATCCAGATTTTTTGATGGAAGTACAGAAGAAACGAGAAAAATTTAAATAGATAAAGTGTAATTTGTGTCTAAAACAAATAACATATTCAATGTTATTCCCAGCTAAATTAAGAATTATGGACGGAGAAAATTTTCTTTTTTTTTTTAATCCGGAGGCAGTTAACGTCTGGTTAGATGCAAGATATACAAAGGAGAATAAAAAGACTTCCTGAAAGTTTGATATATTTTTCCTCTCCTTTCCACATTCGGAAAACTATATTTGAATAATGAAATGGAATACCATATTTTTGATTTCTTTTTTTTTCTCTTCAGGAGTCTCCTAAGCCAATCCTCTTAGTTATTTTTTGTCTTTTTTTGGGGGCACATGCATTTCACTTGTATCTGTTTATGGCCATTAGACAGTCCCCTTGTATGAGTCCCGAGTGGACTGTGGTGAGGGGTAGAGGTTTCTACCAACCTGGGTGGTTGGCGGGAATCCCTAGGAATGATTGGGTTTGCAAGAGAGGGAGGATGGGGGTTTGGGGGGGGTTATATTAAAAAAAATCCCCCAGGCTCTCTTTCGCTCTCTTTTCTCGTTCTCTCTCTCTCTCTCTCTCTCTCTCTCTATATATATTATATATATATATATATATATATATATATATATATATATATATATATATATTGTGAGGGGGTTGGCTCGGCAGCGGGTGTGTGTGACCCCCGAGATGGTCTCCCCACACAAAAACAGGCCCAGCAAACGGAGGTTGTGGTTTTCAAAATCAAAAAGGTGCGGTTTATTTTCTATTTACAGTGACAAAACACAGCAAAGAAAAAGAAACATAAACAAAATAAATCCTGGTCAACTTGACCTCTGACTAAACATACAGGTTTCCTAACTAACAACTGGGATCAGCCTAGTGCTGTCCTAGTCCCTAAGTCCCTGGTTTTAAATGTCCAAGCAAATAGCCACACAGGCTTTGTCTCACCGCACAGGGGTTCACTCTCCCTAGACAGTCCACACAGGTCTGGGTCCAGGCATGAGCTAACATCTAATGAAGCTGGGAGTTCTTATAGAGGCCTAAATGAGCTGACAAGCTTCAGCTGGTCTCATCAACTCCCTGTCTGCCCGACGCCCCACACTCTCCCTAGAGGTATGAGTCATCCATGAGCCCACTAGCCTTATACAACTCTCCACCTAGTTGTATAAGTCGGCGTAAAGCCTGAATCTGGGCGAAATATATCTACCCCCCTGGATGCAACCAGGTGACTTTACCTTCCTGCTGTCACATACCCCCCCTCTTGTTTTAACCTCGGGGTTGGAACACCAGCAATCAGGCATTCATGTACTCGAGACAAAGCATTCACATTCCCCATTTGAACGCCAGGGCGATGCTTTACTGTGAAGTTGAATTCCTGGAGGGCCAGGAACCACCTATTCACTCTTCTATTTGTTTCCTTGTTTTGAGCCATCCACTTTAACGGAGCGTGATCCGTAACCAAGTCAAAGTGCCTACCTAGCAGGTAGTACCGAAGGGAATCTAGAGCCCACTTCACCGCTAAACACTCCTTTTCAACGGTGGCGTAATTTACCTCATGGGACTTCAACTTCCTGCTGAGGTAAATGACTGGGTGCTCTTCCCCGTTCCAGACCTGGGACAATACTGCTCCTAACCCCACATCTGACGCATCACTTTGTACGACAAAGTCTTTAGAGAAGTCGGGTGAGTACAACACTGGCTGGCTACATAAGGCTTGTTTCAAGAATTGGAATGTTGCCTCAGCCTCGGGGGTCCATTTAATCATGACCGACCCTTTCCCCTTCGTCAGGTTGGTTAGGGGCACAGCCTTAGAAGCAAAGTGGGGAATGAATCGCCGATAATACCCAGCGATTCCCAGAAAGGCTCGTACCTGCTTCTTGCTGTTGGGACGTGGCCAACTCTGGATGGCCTCGACTTTGTTGAGTTGGGGTTTTATTACTCCCCTCCCAATGGTGTACCCAAGATATTTGGCCTCCTCCTGCCCAATGGTACACTTCTTGGGGTTAGCCGTAAACCCCGTTTCCCGAACAGAGTCCAGGACTGCTTGCACTTTTGGCAGATGTGAGGCCCAATCTGTGCTATGGACAATTACGTCATCCAGGTAAGCCGCAGCATACTTCCGATGGGGCCTCAGCATCTGGTCCATTTTCCGCTGGAATGTGGCCGGCGCATTCTGTAACCCGAACGGCATTCTTTTATATTGGAACGCCCCGTCTGGGGTTACAAATGCGGTTTTCTCTTTGGCCGACTTGGCCAGGGGGATTTGCCAATACCCTTTTGTGAGGTCAAGAGTCGTCATGTATCGGGCTGTTCCCAGCCGGTCGATCAACTCATCTATACGTGGCATGGGGTAGGTGTCAAATTTTGTAACTTTGTTCAACTGACGAAAATCGTTACAAAATCGCCAGCTCCCATCCGGTTTAGGCACCAACACAATGGGACTAGACCAATCACTTTGGGACTCCTCTATCACCCCTAAGTTCAGCATTTTCTGTACTTCCTCCCGTATTGCCTCCCGTCGGGCCTCTGGGATCCGATAGGGTTTTAACTTCACCCTTTCACCGGGCGGGGTAATGATGTCATGCTCTACCCCAGATGTTTGTCCCGGCAGCTCAGAGAATACCTCCTTGTTGCGAAGCACAAACTCCTTAACCTCCTGTTGTTGGGGTGGTGACAAGGTGGCTGCTATTCCAACCTCAGGAATCACGCAACCAGTTTGAGCTGGTGACCAAGTGTCTGCGACTAGGGACACTCTATCCCTCCAGGCTTTCAACAGATTAACGTGATAGATCTGTTCGGGCTTTCACCTTCCTGGTTGTCTGACCTTGTAATTCACTTTGCTCACTTTTTCCATTATCTCGTAGGGGCCTTGCCATTTGGCAAGGAATTTACTTTCAACCGTAGGGACAAGTACCAGTATCCTATCCCCCGGGGAAAAGGTACGGGTCTTGGCTCCACGGTTGTACACTCTCTGCTGTGCTAACTGCGCTTGGGCCAAATGTTCCTTCACGATGGGCATTACCTGTGCAATTCGGTCTTGCATCAGGGCGACATGCTCAATCACACTCCTGTGGGGAGAACTCTCACTTTCCCAAGTTTCCTTGGCAATATCCAACAGCCCTCTTGGGTGTCTCCCATACAGTAACTCAAAGGGGGAGAATCCCGTAGAGGATTGGGGCACCTCCCTAATAGCAAACATCAGATAAGGAAGTAGACAGTCCCAATCCTTTCCATCTCTATCCACCACTTTCTTCAACATTTGTTTTAGGGTTTTGTTGAATCTTTCAACCAGCCCATCGGTTTGGGGGTGATACACAGATGTACGTAATTGCGTCACTTTGAACAATTTACACAGCTCCTTCATAACCCGGGACATAAAGGGTGTACCTTGGTCCGTAAGCAGTTCTTTACAAATACCCACCCGGCTAAACACAAGAGATAGCTCTTTGGCTATGGTTTTGGCCGAGGTATTTCGGAGAGGGATCGCTTCTGGATAACGGGTGGCATAGTCCATTATAACTAATATGTACTGGTGCCCCCTAGCGGACTTGATTATAGGACCTACCAAATCCATGGCGATCCTCTCAAACGGGACCTCAATGATGGGTAGAGGGACCAGCGGGCTACGGAAATGTGGCATCGGGGCCGACCTCTGACACACAGGGCAGGAGGAACAATAATTTTCTATGTCCTTCATCACCCCCGGCCAATAGAATCTCTGTAATACCCTCTCTCGGGTTTTCTCTGTCCCCAGATGACCTCCAAGAATGTGCCCATGGGCCAACTCCAACACCAACTTCCTGTAAGGTTTGGGCACCACAAGCTGCTCAACGGTTTCTTCTGCCCTTTTTGCCACCCGATACAGTAGGTCCTTCTCTACGCTGAAGTATGGGTAAGTGCAGGTATTATCTGGGTTCACTAACTCGCCATCTATTTTCACTACGTTTTCCCGTGCCTTTATTAGGGCGGGGTCTTTCAACTGTTCTGTGGCAAAGTTTTCCCTGTGAACCTCAAGATCAGAAAACTCCACAGACGGTAGGTTTTCGTCTGAGGAGGTGGGCTCCTCTCCAGTTTCTTGAGTCTCCCCTGCCAATACTGATAAGGGAAATTCCGGAGAGTCCTCACCACTCTCAGGGGAGTTCTGGCTATCACATTCCTGGTACATAGGGGCACCAGTGGGGGGCTCAGGATCATCCCACAGTTCCCAGAACTTCGGAAAATCCCTTCCCACAATGGCGTCATGCGGTAACTGAGATACTAAGCCCACTGGATGAGAGAGGGTACCTTTGGGGGTCTCGAAACACACTGTAGTCACTGGATACTCTCGGGTGTCCCCATGCACACAAATAACAGCTACCTTGCTATTCCCAGAGATCTCTGTTTTAACTAACTCAGCCTTTATCAGGGTCACAAGGCTACCTGAATCCAGCAATACCACAACATTTCTACCATTAACACACATTTTGCATAAATGTTTCTCAGTTCCTCGAATGGCAGTGCATGCGACTGTCGCACACAGCGACTGACGTCTGCCCGTCAGAAAGTCACACTGCATGGGTTCCTCCACAACTGGGCAATTGGCTGCAATATGTCCCGCTTGCCGGCAGCGGTAGCAAACGATCCTTCTTGCGGCCTCTTGAGCCGCTGATTTCCCAGGCTGTTCTCGCCAAACTTGGGGTAGAGCTCCCACCCTCTCACTCTCTCCACCCTCACCCCTTGGAATCCTCTTATCCGCCCCTGGGGATGGTCTGGTCTTAGGGTGGAAAGTCCGAGTGTCTCTGGAAGAGGCCGTCAGGTTCTCTGTAGCCAAGTATTTCTCCACACGATCCACAAGACCATCGGCCGTCTCTGGGTCTCCATGGCTTACCCACTTTTGGATGGCAGTAGGAAGAGCTCTCAAAAACCGATCCATTACAACACGTTCCACAATCTTTGGTGCGGACAAAGTCTCTGGCTGTAGCCACTTTCTGCTCAGGTGAATGAGATCATACATTTGAGACCTGGGGGGTTTTCCAAGCTGGAAAGTCCAGTTATGCACACGCTGAGCCCGGACAGCCTGGGTGACACCCAGCCTTGCCAATATTTCAGCTTTTAGCATCACATAGTCTTTTGCTTGGTTAGGCTCTAGGTCATAGTAAGCTTTCTGCGATTCACCAGTTAACAGAGGAGCCACCAGTCCAGCCCACTGCTCCTCAGGCCACTTTTCTCTTTCAGCGGTCCTTTCAAATGTGGTCAAAAATACCTCTGGATCATCCTCTCCAGTCATTTTTGTCAATAAACGACTCACCCCAAAGGACGCGGTATTAGTGGGACGGCTTTCCTCACTGGTCTGCGGACGTTGCTGCATTACTGCTTCCATCTGTTGTTGTAGTCTCTGCTCTTGCTTCTGCAACAGGTCTATGAAGCGGGCCTCAGATTGCTGCTGGGCTTGTTGCTGAGCCTCCAGACTCTGTTGCAAAGTTGCGTTTGTCTGCTGCTGGGCTGCAAGGCTCTGTTGATGAGCTTGCTGCTGGGCTGCGAAGTTCTTTTGCAAACCTGCATTTGTCTGCTGTTGATTGGCATTTGCTAGAGCCAGCTGCTTCAGTATCTCCTCCATGCTGGCTTAAAAAAAACTGCCCGCATTCTCCACCAACTGTGAGGGGGTTGGCTCGGCAGCGGGTGTGTGTGACCCCCGAGATGGGCTCCCCACACAAAAACAGGCCCAGCAAACGGAGGTTGTGGTTTTCAAAATCAAAAAGGTGCGGTTTATTTTCTATTTACAGTGACAAAACACAGCAAAGAAAAAGAAACATAAACAAAATAAATCCTGGTCAACTTGACCTCTGACTAAACATACAGGTTTCCTAACTAACAACTGGGATCAGCCTAGGGCTGTCCTAGTCCCTAAGTCCCTGGTTTTAAATGTCCAAGCAAATAGCCACACAGGCTTTGTCTCACCGCACAGGGGTTCACTCTCCCTAGACAGTCCACACAGGTCTGGGTCCAGGCATGAGCTAACATCTAATGAAGCTGGGAGTTCTTATAGAGGCCTAAATGAGCTGACAAGCTTCAGCTGGTCTCATCAACTCCCTGTCTGCCCGACGCCCCACACTCTCCCTAGAGGTATGAGTCATCCATGAGCCCACTAGCCTTATACAACTCTCCACCTAGTTGTATAAGTCGGCGTAAAGCCTGAATCTGGGCGAAATATATCTACCCCCCTGGATGCAACCAGGTGACTTTACCTTCCTGCTGTCACAATATATATATATATATATACGTCTTCTCTCTCTCCATGTTTTTTTTTCAGTGGGAGAAATGCTTTTCTTATATATATACAGGTTAAATCGGATAGTGTGTCCGGTTTGTTGAAGCTTTGTTTAGTATATACTGATGAAATGTAACAATGAGTAGAAAAATAACGGTGTTGTCATCGAATGTGAGGGGGTTGGGAGACAGGCTGAAAAGACAAGCAGTTTATGAGGCCATTGAAATTCATAAACCTTTGATAATATTTTTGCAGGAGACCCATCTCGAGCGAGCAGACACGTTGCTTTTTGAAAGTGTAAGATTTCCGTATCAATTCCATGCTATACATACCACTTACCCACGAGGTGTCAGTGTCTTGATTTCTCGCTCGATACGGTTCTCATGTAAAGAGAGCTTTATAGACCCAGAAGGTCGATATATTGTGTTACGGTGTTTAATAGATGATAAAAACCTTTTGTTGGTCAATGTCTATATTCCTGATGATGTGCTAAAAAATGTTTTTGGGAAAATGGTACAATGGCCGCATTTGCAAACCTTAGTAATGGAAGACTTTAATAACATAATGAATGAGGGGGAAGATAGACATAGTACCACAAAGGGAAAACAAATTGTGAAGAGAACTAGATTTGCTAAACAACTACAAGAAATGGGGGTAATAGTCATGTGGAGATATAGATATCCATCAAGAAGAGGATACTCATGCTGCTCAAGCACATACAAATTTTTGTCAAGAATTGATCTGGCCCTGGGGAATGATAATTTTCTGCCTTTGGTGGAGTCAATCCAATATGGCCCTAGGGCCCTCTCAGACCATTCCCCACTTATATTGAATATACAACCTGAGGGACAGACTTTTACTCCTTTCTGGAAAATTAATCCACAATGGCTATTATTACTGACGGAGGAAGATAAAATAGAGTTACAGTTAATTGAATTCTTTAAGGAAAATAAAAACTCAACTTCTTTATTAGTAGTTTGGGACACTATGAAGGCATATATGTGTGGTATAATGATTAAAGAAATCTACAAAATTAAGAGTTCATCTAGGAGGCGAGAAGAGGAAGTAATGAAAAGGGTGACTCAAACAGAACAGGACTATATTAGGGATCCCATAGAAGAAAAGCGATTGGCATGGCAGGAGGCTCAGGCAGCTCATAAAAGTTTGGCTCTAACTAAAGCAGAAAATAGTAGATTTTTTCAAAAACAAAAACATTATGAGATGGGGGAACAGGTGGGACGTATGCTGGCAGTTATAGCTCAGGTACAAGAAGGCCCGATTACTGTCACAGCAGTTAAAAATCTTGAAGGTGAGGTGAAGTATGACACTAGTAGTATTCAGAAGATATTTGTTGATTTCTACACCTCACTCTATGAGTCTAAGGTGTCGAACCCTACTAACCAAGCTGAACAATTCTTGGATAAATTGGCTCTTCCAAAACTTAAATTAGAGGATAGAGAAGCACTCGATAGTCCCATATCTCTGGAAGAATTAAGCTTAGCCATTTCACAAACTCTTAATAATAAAGCACCAGGGTTGGATGGACTACCGACAGAGACATATAAAAAAATTGATACAATTTTATTACCAAAACTTCTAGAGGTACTAAAAGAGGCGTATGAAAAACAAATACTTCCAGAATCTATGTAGGAAACAATAGTAATAGTGATTCCAAAACAAGATAAGGACCCAATGCTGCCTGAATCATATCGTCCTATATCCCTCCTTACCTCAGATGTTAAAATTTTGGCCAGGGTTCTCGCAAATAGGTTATCAAAATACAATAGTAGTTTGATACATGAAGATCAAACAGGTTTTATTCCAAAGAGAACAGCTGCAACAAACATTCGCAGATAATTTGTGAATTTGCAATTGCCTATGGAAAATAGGGGATCTAGAGCAATACTATGCTTAGATGCCCAAAAAGCCTTTGATATGGTGGAGTGGGAATATTTATGGACTGTATTGGAGGCTTTTGGAATAGGTACAGGTTTTTAAAATGGGTGAAAATATTATACTGGGACCCTAAAGCAAGGGTAAGAATTAATAATACACTATCCAGCCTGTTTACCTTATCTAGAGGGACAAGACAGAGTTGTCCGCTATCGCCATTACTGTTTGCTATAGCAGTAGAGCCCCTTGCCCTTGCCATTAGACAATCAACCAAAATAGTCGGGTTTTGTCGGGCAGGAAGAGAGGATAAAGTGGCCCTTTATGCAGATGACGCTCTTATTTTCCTTGGGGATACCTCAAATTCATTATCGGAACTTATGAGCCTTATCTCCATATTTGGGTTATTTTCGGGTTTCCAGATTAACTGGGATAAACCCATACTATTACCATTAGATGAGTTAAAAACCCCATTATTAAATCAAGCCTCAAAAATCCAAATTAAGGACACAGTGAAATATTTGGGGATAGAGATTTCTCGGGATGTAAAAGACTATATTAATTTAAGTTTGAAACCATTATTAGCAAAATTCAAAGATAAATGTCGAAGTTGGTGTAAGTTACCTCTGACGGTGATAAGAAGAGCAAATCTTATCAAAATGATTTGGGCGCCGCAATTACTTTATGTGTTTAATAAAGTAATTTATTAAATTACAGCCTTTTGGTTTAGAAAAATAGAATCTCTCTTTAGAGAGTTGATTTGGAGGAATAAACGACCACGTATAAAGTTAACAACTTTAATGTTAAATAAGGAAGAGGGTGGTCTTGCAATCCCCCATCCCAAAAACTACTTTTTAGCCTCACAAATACAACATTTTAGTGGATGGACAAAAGTATTACAGTCTGATCCTATACAGAATCTGCTATTATCAGTTTATGAAGTTTATCCACTAATTTCTTTACTAGAATCGAGAAATCAATTGTGCGATAAAGGATTCCATACGCGTAAATTATTTGACATGGTATGGCAGGAAATGAGGAAAATGACTGAAGTAAAGGGATTTACTTCATACACGCCAATTTGGAGTAATAGTATATATGTGGAACTGGGGAAATTGGAGGGGTTTGAATTTTGGAGGCAGAAGGGACTAAGGTATATGCCGCAGCTATTTGAGGAAGATGTGATGAAAACCTTTCGTGAATTAAGTAAAGAATATAATATTCCAAATCAAAGATTTTTTCAATTCCTTCAGCTTAGGCATGCGTTTAAAAACACAGGGTCGTATACAGGAATTGAAGTTTAATAAGTCAGTGGTGATAGCCTTGTTGGAGAAGACAGGGCAAAAAAAAAGGGCCTGATATCACAATTATATGATAATACTATTTGATAAATTTAAAAAAAACTGTGGACACACCAGCAAGACAAGCCTGGTCAGGGGATATTGGGACAATATCAGATGAACAGTGGGAACAGGCACTATCAGTAATACCTCAGGCCTCTCTATCTCCAACACAAAATTTAACACAACTATTTATCCTACATAGGGCACATTACACACCAGAGAAATTATTTAAATGGAAATGTAGAGACACAGACTGATGCCCTAGATGTAAAGGGAGAGGAGCCAATCTAATACACATGATATGGAGATGCCCTAAACTTCATCGCTATTGGTCTGGGGTGGTATCTATGGTTAATAGTGTATTTGAGAGTGGGATGCTTATGGAGCCTGGGGGTTGTCTTCTGGGTATACTGGATGAATCGAGAATCCCAGTGGATTATATTGGTTCAATAAATAGAAGTCTATTCCAGGCTCGTAAGCTTATTGCACAAAAGTGGCTATCACCATACCCACCACCAGGGATGAGCCGAACACCCCCCTGTTCGGTTCGCACCAGAACCTGCGAACAGACAAAATGTTTGTGTAAACTTTAGAACCCTATTAAATACAATGGACTCGAACGTTCGAAATCTAAAGTGTTAATTATAAAGGCTAATATGCAAGTTATTGTCCTAAAAAGTGTTTGGGGACCCGGGTCCTGCCCCAGGGGACATGTATCAATGCAAAAAGAAGTTTTAAAAACGGCCGTTTTTTTGGGAGCAGTGATTTTAATAATGCTTAAAATGAAAAAATAAAAGTGAAATATTCCTTTAAATTTCGTACCTGGGGGGTGTGTATGATATGCATGTGAAGTGGCGCATGTTTCCCGTGCTTAGAACTGTCCCTGCAAAAAATGTCATTTTTGAAAGAAAAAAATGCATTTAAAACTGACTCGCGGCTATTAATGAATTGTCGGCTCCCGGCAATACATACAAAAGTCATTGATAAAAAAAAAAAAAAGCGTGGGTGTTCCCCAGAATTCAATTACCAGGCCCTTCAGGTCTGGGATGGATATTAAGGGGAACCCTGCCGCAAATTTAAAAAAAAATTGACGTGGGGTTCCCCCAAATATCCATTCCAGGCCCTTCAGATCTGGCATGGATTTTAAGGGGAACTCCACCCCAAATTTAAAAAAAAAATGGCGTGGAGTCCCCCTAAAAATCCATACCAGACCCCTTATCCGAGCACGCAACCTGGCCGGCCGCAGGGGAAAAGGGGGGGACGAGAGAGCGGCCCCCCCTCCCTCCTGAACCGTACCAGGCCACATGCCCTCAACATGGGGAGGATGTCCCCATGTTGATGGGGACAAGGGCCTCATCCCCACAACCCTTGCCCGGTGGTTGTGGGGGTCTGCGGGCGGGGGGCTTATCGGAATCTGGAAGACCCCTTTAACAAAGGGGACCCCCAGATCCCGGCCCCCCCTATGTGAATTGGTAAGGGGTACATTGTACCCCTACCATTTCACGAAGAAAGCGTAAAAAAATGTTTAAAAAAACACACAAACACCTTGAAAAAGTCCCTTATTTAAAAAAAAAAAAAAACATTCCAGCGGTGAAATCCAGTGTCCAGCGGCGATCCCGATGTCCAGCGCTGTCCTTCATTGGTTGTGCCTGAGCGGACCTGATGGGGAACTCCCTCTCAGTATTTTAAATGTATAGACCCGCCCCTTCTAAAGTTCCCCATCAGGTCCGCTCAGCGGACCAGATGCGGAACATGAGAAGGGGCGGGTCTATACATGTATTACCAAAGTGAGAGCAGTCCCCCATCAGGTCCGCCCCCTCAGTATGTCAGACCCGCCTACATCATTGGCTTGAGCGGGGAACTTCCTTCACTATGTAAATTTAAATTACACAGTGAAGGAAGTTCCCCGCTCAAGCCAATGACGTAGGCGGGTCCGACATACCGAGGGAGCGGACCTGATGGGGAACTTTAGAAGGGGCGGGTCTATACATTTAAAATACTGAGAGGGAGTTCCCCATCAGGTCCGCTCAGGCACAACCAATGAAGGACAGCGCTGGACATCGGGATCGCCGCGGGACACTGGATTTCACCGCTGGAATGTTTTTTTTTTTTAATAAAGGACTTTTTCAAGGTGTTTGTGTGTTTTTTTTCACAATTCACATGGGGGGGCGGGATCTGGGGGTCCCCTTTGTTAAAGGGGTCTTCCAGATTCCGATAAGCCCCCCGCCCGCAGACCCCCACAACCACCGGGCAAGGGTTGTGGGGATGAGGCCCTTGTCCCCATCAACATGGGGACATCCTCCCCATGTTGAGGGCATGTGGCTTGGTACGGTTCAGGAGGGAGGGGGGGCCGCTCTCTCGTCCCCCCCTTTTCCCCTGCGGCCGGCCAGGTTGCGTGCTCGGATAAGGGGTCTGGTATGGATTTTTAGGGGGACTCCACGCCATTTTTTAAAAAAATTTGGGGTGGAGTTCCCCTTAAAATCCATGCCAGATCTGAAGGGCCTGGAATGGATATTTGGGGGAACCCCACGTCAATTTTTTTTTAATTTGCGGCAGGGTTTCCCTTAATATCCATTCCAGACCTGAAGGGCCTGGTAATTGAATTCTGGGGAACCCCCACGCTTTTTTTTTTTTTTTTATCAATGACTTTTGTATGTATTGCCGGGAGCCGACAATTCATTAATAGCCGCGAGTCAGTTTTAAAAGACTTTTTTTCTTTCAAAAATTACATTTTTTGCAGGGACAGTTCTAAGCACGGGAAACATGCGCCACTTCACATGCATATCATACACACCCCCCAGGTACGAAATTTAAAGGAATATTTCACTTTTATTTTTTCATTTTAAGCATTATTAAAATCACTGCTCCCGAAAAAACGGCCGTTTTTAAAACTTCTTTTTGCATTGATACATGTCCCCTGGGGCAGGACCCCGGTCTCCAAACACTTTTTAGGACAATAACTTGCATATTAGCCTTTATAATTAACACTTTAGATTTCTCCCATAGATTTTTCGAATTTGCCGCGAACACCCCAATTTGTTCGCTGTTCGACGAACGGGCGAACAGGCAATGTTCGAGTCGAACATGAGTTCGACTCGAACTCGAAGCTCATCCCTACCCACCACTGTAGAAGAGTGGAAAATACAAGTAAGGGAAATGGTAATCAAAGAAAAGTATATTTTTTTACGCAGAGTTTGCCCGGGGAAATTTGAAAAAATATGGAGAGGGTGGTGTGATAACTTGGAGGTATGAGGGGAGGAGGGATGGGTGAGTAGAGTTGGGAGAGGAGGGAGATCATGGGAGCTAGGGGTAAGGGGGATGTAATTTGTGTTGTGTTTTTTTCAGTTTTTTTTTTTTCCTCTCAATGCGGGCATGGGTTGTATGTTGTATTTGGTGTTTTTGATGTTTGTATGTAAAAAAAAAAACAATAAAAAGATGATTTGATTTTAAAAAAACTTTGTTATCTTTGTGTAGTAATAAAATTTGTTTGATGATCTGATTAATTTAAGTGTGAGAAATATGCAAAAAAAAATTAAAAATCAGAAAGGGGGCAAATACTTTTTCACACAACTGTATATCATACAAGCCAGATGTTTATTATGTAACAGTAAAACATATACCTAAAATCAACATAGCTGACTTATATATCCATATCACATGACATTGACAACAATGCCTTCTCTGTAAATAACCCTCAATTGCAGTAAATAACATATCATAAGTTTTCAATACATGAAAGTCCAAAGTTCTATAAACTAAACAGAGGAGTATCTCAACATATTTTGTAGGCATATACTGTATTTCCACTTTACAGTAGATACAGTATCTATAAAAAAAAATAGAATTACAAAAGTGTACAAAATACAATTTATAAACAAATGCTTGTCACTTATGCCGTGTACACACGATCGTTTTTCATGACAAGAAAAATGCAATTTTTTAAAATGGTCATTAAAAACGATAGTGTGTGGGCTTCAGAGCATTTTTCACAACGTGAAAAATGGCCATGAAAAATTAGGAACATGCTCTAATTTTTCTCGTCGTTTTTCACGTCGTTGTTTTTCTCGTCATGAAAAACGGCCGTGTGTAGGCTTTAACGACGTGAAAAAAACGCACATGCTCAGAAGCAAGTGATGAGACGGGAGCGCTCGTTCTGGTAAAGCTAGCGTTCGTAATGGAGATAGCCCATTCCTCACGCTGTAATGGACTGAAGAGCACGAGGCTGAAAAGCGCGAATCGTCTCTCACCAAACTTTACTAACACAAGGATCAGCAAAAGCAGCCCAAAGGGTGGCGCCATCCGATTGGAACTTCCCCTTTATAGTGCCGTCGTACATTTCGTACGTCACCGCGCTTTGATCTAGCATTTTGCAGATCTGTGGTGCCAACTTTGCACATGCTCAGTTTTCAGTGTGTTTCTCTGCTGAACATTTCCTCCCTATCACATCTGAGCAGCCCAAGTGACTATAGAGCAGTAAATGACAGCCTCCCCCATGCCCACTAACCAGCTAAACACAATGGGGAGGGATAGTACATGTAGATTAATGGAGTTTTCACCTCCCTCTTATTCTAAGACACAGGCTGGGGGGCACAGCCTTTGACTGGTGAAAATCTGTCCACATCATATTATTGTCACAAAAAACAAAGATTTCATTTTAAATATATATTTGTAATACAATTTAAGTTTCAAAATATTAATTATTTGTTTTACTCTGTATTCCAAAGCTGTTTTTTTTTTTTTTTTTTTACATTTGTGTACTTTTTTTTTCCATTAAAATAATTACAGTGCTATCATCCACATACAGAAATATAAGTGAAAATGGGATGTAAACAGTGTGTGTTTAGTATCACTTTAAGCAGAATTCAGGTGGGAATTTACTCTTATATATTTATGGATTTAGCTATGATTTGGCTCACCAAAATTGATATTTATATATAGTTACATTCTATTGTTGCCAGTTTACCAAGTGTCTATCAAATTGTAGCAAAAATATCTGCCTCTTCAAACATGGGTGTAGATTAAGTAGACTGGACCATATTTGAGATAAAGTCTCCATGGATAGGTGTGGCTCCAATGAGGGACCATAACAACTGATGAAGTGTTTAATCCATTAACATGGCATTTATGGTTGATTTTTTTTTTATCGGTCTATATCCTAGAGATCTCTCATAATTAGTTAATCTTATGTTATCCATTGAGGCTTTAGTGATTGTCCCTAGGTTGGGTGTACACTCCATTGGCAGACATGTGGCTGGCTACTAATGTGACCCGCTTTATCCTGACATTACATTCAAAAACTGTAAGTGACACGCATTTATTTGTTATAATTATGGTTTCAATACTTTGTTCACCTTTGTTAATCTGTCTGTTTATAAATTTATACCCCCAGTCTCCTGAGAAAGTGGAAATATATGTCAATGAAACGTGTCAAGATACTCCCTTCCTTAATGATTTTGAAGATCTTTTGACCTTCATGTATTTAAAAAGCTTATGATATGTTCTATAATGTTGTGGGATGGATGGTGGGGGAGGGGGGGACAATGAGATCAAGAGGCATGTTTTTAATGTTATTGTCATGTAGGGATGTATGCTGTACAGTATGTCAGCTTTATACTGTAGTTTTTAAGGATACATTTATTGATACATAATAAACATATTCATTTTATGATACATTATGTGTACTGTATGTAGTTGTGAAAAAGTCACATGTCTGTGTACATTTGTTAAATTCTGAAATAGAGATAATGGTATTCACCCTATAAGGTTTAGATACCCTCCTGAGTGCCATATGTTATTGTATAGCTAACTGAATGGTGTTTGGTTGGAAGTTTCAATGTTTTTTTCATGACAGGTTTACTTTTTATAAAGGTTTCATGCAGCAGTCCAACGGGGTGGCTGTTCTATAATCTGAACTAGTGATGAGCCGAACACCCCCGGGTTCGGTTCGCACCAGAACCCGCGAACGGACCGAAAGTTCGTACGAACATTAGAACCCTATTAAATACAATGGATGCGAACGTTCAAATTCTAAAAGTGCTAATTATAACAACTATTATGCATGTTATTGTCCTAAAAAGGGTTTGGGAACCCGGGTTGTGCACCAGGGGACATGTATCAATGCAAAAACAAGTTTTAAAAACGGTCGTTTTTCGGGAGCAGTCATTTTAATGATGCATAAAGTGAAAAAAAAAAAGTCAAATATTCCTTTAAATATCGTACCTGGGGGGTGTCTAAAGTATGCCTGTGAAGTGCCACGTGTTTCCCGTGTTTAGAACTGTCCCTGCACAAAATGACACTTCTAAAGGAAAAAAAAGCCATTTAAAACTGCTTGCGGCTTTAATGTAATGTCTGGTCCCGGTAATATGGATGAAAATCTTTAAGAAAAATGGCATAGCTACCCCATGACCCCCCCCCCCTACCCCAGCCCATTACCAGCCCCTTTGGGTCTTGTATGGATATTAAGGGGAACCCCGCACATAAAATAAAAAAGGCCCTATATACTCTGAACAGCCGTATACAGGCGGTGCATACAAGACAGGGACTGTAGGTTTGTTCTTATGTAGAATCTGTTTGTAATTTTGAACAGGTACATTGTTGAAGTGTAGCTCCAGCCCAAAAATCTATTTTTAAACTTTTTGGAAAACATAGGTAAGGGTTATCACCCCTGTAACATTTGTTTTGCTGTCTGTGCCCCTGTTCAGAACATTTCACCTCACTTTCCGTCCCAATGACAACTGTTTTTGAAATGTGGTGTTTTTCTTGAAACAAGGATTGCTGATAAAGCATCAGTACAGAGGAGACACCTTTCTCCCATATTTATTCTTACAGGAGAGAATTTTCCTTCCTAGTGGTAGATTTCCTCTCACTTCCTGTTGTCTTCTTGCGTTTGCAAGTAGGAGTCGTTTGTAAGTTGGATGTTTGAAAGTAGGGACCTGCCGTATATACTCTGCAGAAATAGGCCCCTTAGTTGTTGGTGTTGGCACAACACTGTAAGCACTCACAGTTACTCTTGGTTGGTGCTGGAACGCCCTGCTGTCAACTATTATATCAGAAATTTTAATTACATATAATTGTTGAACAGTGGTAGTAAAAATTGGGCCTTTGATGGTGGTGCTGGTGCCACAACACTGTAAGCCCTGACAGTTACTCTTGGTGGGTGCAGCAATGGGCCCTGCTGTGAATTATTAGATCAAGAATTGTAATTGCATGCCCCTGTTGAACAGGGGATGAAAAATTGGGCCTTTCGTGGTGGTGGTGGTGGTGGTGTTGCCACAACACTGTAAGCCCTCAGAGTTACTCTTGGTGGGTGCAGGAATGGGCCCTGCTGTGAATTATTAGATCAAGAATTGTAATTGCATGCCCCTGTTGAACAGGGGCTGAAAAATTGGGCCTTTCGTGGTGGTGGTGGTGGTGGTGGTGTTGCCACAACACTGTAAGCCCTCAGAGTTACTCTTGGTGGGTGCAGGAATGGGCCCTGCTGTGAATTATTAGATCAAGAATTGTAATTACATGCCCCTTTTGAACAGGGGCTGAAAAATTGGGCCTTTCGTGGTGGTGGTGGTGGTGGCGTTGCCACAAAACTGTAAGCCCTCAGAGTTACTCTTGGTGGGTGCAGCAATGGGCCCTGCTGTGCATTATTAGATCAAGAATTGTAATTGCATGCCCCTGTTGAACAGGGGCTCAAAAATTGGGCCTTTCGGGGTGGTGGTGGTGGTGGTGGTGTTGCCACAACACTGTAAGCCCTCAGAGTTACTCTTGGTGGGTGCAGCAATGGGCCCTGCTGTGAATTATTAGATCAAGAATTGTAATTACATGCCCCCTTTGAACAGGGGCTGAAAAATTGGGCCTTTCGTGGTGGTGGTGGTGGTGGTGGCGTTGCCACAACACTGTAAGCCCTCAGAGTTACTCTTGGTGGGTGCAGCAATGGGCCCTGCTGTGAATTATTAGATCAAGAATTGTAATTACATGCCCCTTTTGAACAGGGGCTGAAAAATTGGGCCTTTCGTGGTGGTGGTGGCGGTGGCGTTGCCACAACACTGTAAGCCCTCAGAGTTACTCTTGGTGGGTGCAGCAATGGGCCCTGCTGTGAATTATTAGATCAAGAATTGTAATTACATGCCCCTTTTGAACAGGGGCTGAAAAATTGGGCCTTTCGTGGTGGTGGTGGTGGTGGTGGCGTTGCCACAACACTGTAAGCCCTCAGAGTTACTCTTGGTGGGTGCAGCAATGGGCCCTGCTGTGAATTATTAGATCAAGAATTGTAATTGCATGCCCCTGTTGAACAGGGGCTGAAAAATTGGGCCTTTCGTGGTGGTGGTGGTGGTGGTGGTGTTGCCACAACACTGTAAGCCCTCAGAGTTACTCTTGGTGGGTGCAGCAATGGGCCCTGCTGTGAATTATTAGATCAAGAATTGTAATTGCATGCCCCTGTTGAACAGGGGCTGAAAAATTGGGCCTTAGGCACTGGTGGCACAACACTACAACCCCTCACAGATACTGTACTTGGAGCACAGCAATGAGCCCTGTTGCAAAGTATTGCTTCAAAAATTGTAATGACACGCCCCTGTTAAACAGGGGCTGAAAAATTGGGCCTTAGGCACCTGTGCCACAACACTCCAACCCCTCACAGATACTGTACTTGGAGCACAGCAATGAGCCCTATGGCAAATTATTGCTAAAAAAATTGTAATTACACGCCCCTGTAAAACAGGGGCTGAAAAATTGGGCCTTAGCCACTGGTGGCGGCACCCATAAACAAAAATGATCTTCCAAGCTATCATCATCAATCGTATCATTGAGGACTCGGAGGAGGAGGATAGCCAGTCAACATAACAGCACAGGCACTCAGCATCAGCATCAGTCTTGAAGGGATGTGACATGTTAAAATCAATTAGTCTGTTATATCAGCATCAGGTGTGTGGTAGCTGGTGGTGATCCAAGACTGGTTCATCTTGATGAAAGTCAGTCGATCAACCGAGTCGGTGGACAGGCGCACCCTGTGATCCGTGACAAATCCTCCAGCAGCACTGAATGTGCGTTCCGAAAGAACGCTGGATGCAGGACAGGCCAGTAGCTCAATTGCATACTGTGCAAGCTCTGGCCAGTGATCCATCCTCAAGACCCAGTAAGCCAGAGGATTTTCGGTGGGGAAGGTGTCCAAGTCTGACCTTGCCCCTAGATATTCCTGCACCATGTTTATCAGACGCTGGCGATGGTTGCTGGAACCGATCATACTTTGGGGCTGCGGACTAAAGAATTGTCTGAACGCATCGGTCAGACGGCCACCTTCCCCACCGCTCCTTCTTTGACTGGCCGAAGCCTCAGCAACTCGTTGTCCAGGACCAGGAGTTTGTAACCTCCCAGTCTCTGGGAACGCGTTGCACAGACCTTTCTGCAAGGCCTCCCGGAGTTGTCTCATCCTCTGCTCCCTCTGCGACGGTAACATAAGGTCCGCAACCTTACCCTTGTACCGTGGATCAAGGAGAGTGGCCAGCCAGTAATGGTCCCTCTCCTTGATCCGAAGAATACGAGGATCCTTCCGCAGACTTTGCAGGATCAGGGAGGCCATGCAGCGTAGGTTTGCTGAGGCATTCGCTCCGGAGTCCTCTGGGTCACTAAGGACGACATGATCCGCAGCCACCTCCTCCCAGCCACGTACAAGTCCACTGGTTTCTTGGGACTGTAAATCATCCCTAAAAGACTGCTGCTGATGATGCTGAGTGCCAGCCTCCACCTCCATGCTGACACAATCCTCCTCCTCCTCCTCCTCCTCCTCCTCCTCTTCCTGTGCGATGGGTGGGACAGAAGGAACACTGTCTGGGTAAAGGGGGCCTTGAGAGGCAAGGAAGTCCTCCTCTTCCTGCCTCTGTTCTGCCTCAAGTGCCCTGTCCATTATTCCCCGCAGCGTGTGCTCCAACAGGTGGACAAGAGGTACAGTGTCACTGATGCATGCACTGTCACTGCTCACCATCCTCGTGGCCTCCTCAAATGGTGCCAGGACAGTGCATGCATCCCTGATCATGCCCCACTGGCGTGGAGAAAAAAAAACAAGCTCCCCTGACCCTGTCCTGGTGCCGTAGTCGCACAGGTACTCATTGATGGCCCTCTGCTGCGTGTGCAGCCGCTGCAGCATGGCCAACGTTGAGTTCCACCTGGTGGGCATGTCACATATAAGGCGGTTCTTGGGCAGGTTCAACTCCTTTTGCAGCTCAGCCAGGCGAGCACTGGCATTATAAGATCTGCGGAAATGCACACAGACTTTCCTGGCCTGCCTCAGGACATCCTGTAAGCCCGGGTACCTGCCCAAGAACCGCTGCACCACCAGGTTAAGGACGTGAGCCACACAGGGCACATGGGTCAGTTGTCCCTGTCGGAGGGCGGAGAGGAGGTTGGTGCCATTGTCGCAAACCACCATTCCTGGCTTAAGCTGGCGTGGCGTCAACCACCTCTCGGCCTGGCCCTGCAGAGCAGACAGGACCTCTGCCCCAGTGTGGCTTCTGTCCCCCAAACACACCAGCGCAAGCACGGCATGGCATCTTTTTGCCTGGGTACTTGCGTAGCCCCTTGAACGCCTACGGAGCACCGCTGGTTCCGAGGACAAACCACAGGAAGAGGCCATGGAGGAAGAAGAAGAGGAGGGGGTGGAGGAGAGAGGCGTGGCGGTGGAACAACCTCCAACAGTACTGCACCTTGTCCTGCATCCTTCCCAGCTGCCAAAAGAGTGACCCAATGGGCCGTGAAAGAAAGGTAACGTCCCTGTCCATGCCTGCTGGACCATGAGTCAGCGGTAATATGCACCTTACCGCTGACCGCCCTGTCCAGCGAGGCCAAGACATTGCCTTCCACATGCCGGTAGAGAGCCGGAATAGCCTTCCGTGAGAAAAAGTGGCGTTTGGGAACCTGCCACTGAGGAACCGCACATTGCACAAACTCACGGAAGGGGGGCGAGTCTACCAACTGAAAAGGCAGCAGTTGAAGCGCTAGCAATTTAGCCAAGCTAGCATTCAACCGCTGGGCATGTGGATGGCTGGGAGTGAACTTCTTTCGACGGTCCAGCAGCTGGGGCAGGGAAATTTGCCTGCTAGAATCGGACGTCGGTGTACTGCTAGCAGAGTGGCCGCAAGTACTTGGCTGTGACACACCTAATTCTACACCTTCATTCCTCTCAGTGCATGTTTCAGAGAGGACTGAAGTTATAGTGGGGTTGGAGATCCCAGCTGATGCGGTGCAAGGAGAGGTTCGCTTTGTTCTTTGGTGTGGGTCTTTGAGGTAGGCTTGCCAACGAGCTGCATGGCAGGTCAACATATGTCTGGTCAGGCATGTGGTACCCAAGCGGCTGATGTTTTGGCCACGCGATATACGCTTGAGACATATGTTGCAAACAGCAGCTGTGCGATCTGATGCACTAGCCTCAAAAAAGGCCCACACCAAAGAACTTTTTGAATGACGGGCAGAGGCAGCGCCCTGCACAGGCGGAGCTCTGCGGTGTGATTCCGTCGGTGTACTGCCCTTACGCTGGCCACCAAAGGGCATCCTGCCTCGTTGGAGATGTGCCTCCTCCTCATCCTCCTCCTCCTCCTCTCTCCTATTAGGCACCCACGTGGAGTCAGTGACCTCATCATCCCCTCCCTCCTCATCACTGGAGCCAATCTGGCAGTATGCTGCAGCTGCTGGAACATGACTGCCAGATTGGTGTCCTTCTTGAGCATCCCTTCTGTCTGCTCTCACGCTACTGCCTTCCTGTAGCTGGGTTTCATCATCAGACCCTTAGAAACGCTGGGCATCCTCCTGGAGCATGTACCCAACACTGTGCTTAAACAGTTCGGGGGACTCCTCAGGAGGAGGACATGGTGGGTCTAGGGAAGGAGTGACTGATGATGAGTCTGACATTGATACCAGGGAAGAGGACGCTTTGGCAGCTGCTTTTCCAGTACCCTGAGCCTGGGTGAGAGAGGATGAGGAGGAGGAGGGCTTGGTCATCCACTCTACCAAGTCTTCAGCATGATGTGGCTCAACATGTCCAGCTGCCGAAAAGAAGGACAAGCATGTCCCATGGCCATGTGCTGATGACAATGCACCGCGTCCACGACCAGCACTGTTGCCCCCAGACACAGAGCCTGCTTGCCCTCTTTTATTGCCTCCTGACTGTCTGCCTCTCCTTGTTTGCCTTCCAGACATTCTAATAGATGGCCTGCAGGGAGATGGGAAAAAAGCAATAAGGGCTACCTTCAGGTGTCCTTCTCTGTCCCTTTACTTAAGGATTTCTAAATATGGTTGAGGATGATTGCTTTTGCACAGAATAGCACAACGACAATTTCCCTGACTGTCCAAAAAAACAAGGATTTCAAAGATGGTTGATGAGGAATGCTTTAGCACACTATAGCACAAGGAGAATTTCCCTCACTGTCCTTCCCTGTCCCTAGAAACAAGGATTATCACAGTGAAAGAAACTGACACTCTTCCTACCTATAGTTTTCTGTCCCTAGAAAAAATGTTTTTTTAAAGCACACTATAGCACAAGGAGAATTCCCTCACTGTCCTTCCATGTCCCTAGAAACAAGGATTCGCACAGTAAAACACACTGACACTCTCCCTACCTATAGTTTTCTGTCCCTAGAAAAAATGTTTTTTTAAAGCACACTATAGCACAAGGAGAATTCCCTCACTGTCCTTCCCTGTCCCTAGAAACAAGGATTCGCACAGTAAAACACACTGACACTCTCCCTACCTATAGTTTTCTGTCCCTAGAAAAAATGTTTTTTTAAAGCACACTATAGCACAAGGAGAATTTCCCTCACTTTCCTTCTTTGTCCCTAGAAACAAGGATTATCACAGTGAAAGAAACTGACACTCTTCCTACCTATAGTTTTCTGTCCCTAGAAAAAATGTTTTTTTAAAGCACACTATAGCACAAGGAGAATTTTCCTCACTTTCCTTCTTTGTCCCTAGAAACAAGGATTATCACAGTGAAAGAAACTGACACTCTTCCTTCCTATAGTTTTCTGTCCCTAGAAAAAATGTTTTTTTAAAGCACACTATAGCACAAGGAGAATTCCCTCACTGTCCTTCCCTGTCCCTAGAAACAAGGATTCGCACAGTAAAACACACTGACACTCTCCCTACCTATATTTTTCTGTCCCTAGAAAAAATGTTTTTTTAAAGCACACTATAGCACAAGGAGAATTTCCCTCACTGTCCTTCCCTGTCCCTAGAAACAAGGATTATCACAGTGAAAGAAACTGACACTCTTCCTACCTATAGTTTTCTGTCCCTAGAAAAAATGTTTTTTTAAAAGATGGTTGATGATCAATGCTTTAGCACACTATAGCACAAGGAGAATTTCCCTCACTGTCCTTCCCTGTCCCTAGAAACAAGGATTATCACAGTGAAAGAAACTGACACTCTTCCTACCTATAGTTTTCTGTCCCTAGAAAAAATGTTTTTTTAAAGCTGATTGATGATCAATGCTTTAGCACACTATAGCACAAGTAGAATTTCCCTCACTGTCCTTCCCTGTCCCTAGAAACAAGGATTATCACAGTGAAAGAAACTGACACTCTTCCTACCTATAGTTTTCTGTCCCTAGAAAAAATGTTTTTTTAAAGCACACTATAGCACAAGGAGAATTCCCTCACTGTCCTTCCCTGTCCCTAGAAACAAGGATTCGCACAGTAAAACACACTGACACTCTCCCTACCTATAGTTTTCTGTCCCTAGAAAAAATGTTTTTTTAAAGCACACTATAGCACAAGGAGAATTCCCTCACTGTCCTTCCCTGTCCCTAGAAACAAGGATTCGCACAGTAAAACACACTGACACTCTCCCTACCTATAGTTTTCTGTCCCTAGAAAAAATGTTTTTTTAAAGCACACTATAGCACAAGGAGAATTTCCCTCACTTTCCTTCTTTGTCCCTAGAAACAAGGATTATCACAGTGAAAGAAACTGACACTCTTCCTACCTATAGTTTTCTGTCCCTAGAAAAAATGTTTTTTTAAAGCACACTATAGCACAAGGAGAATTTTCCTCACTTTCCTTCTTTGTCCCTAGAAACAAGGATTATCACAGTGAAAGAAACTGACACTCTTCCTACCTATAGTTTTCTGTCCCTAGAAAAAATGTTTTTTAAAGCACACTATAGCACAAGGAGAATTCCCTCACTGTCCTTCCCTGTCCCTAGAAACAAGGATTCGCACAGTAAAACACACTGACACTCTCCCTACCTATAGTTTTCTGTCCCTAGAAAAAATGTTTTTTTAAAGCACACTATAGCACAAGGAGAATTCCCTCACTGTCCTTCCCTGTCCCTAGAAACAAGGATTCGCACAGTAAAACACACTGACACTCTCCCTACCTATAGTTTTCTGTCCCTAGAAATTTTTTTTTTTAAAGCACACTATAGCACAAGGAGAATTCCCTCACTGTCCTTCCCTGTCCCTAGAAACAAGGATTCGCACAGTAAAAGACACTGACACTCTCCCTACCTATAGTTTTCTGTCCCTAGAAAAAATGTTTTTTTAAAGCACACTATAGCACAAGGAGAATTTCCCTCACTTTCCTTCTTTGTCCCTAGAAACAAGGATTATCACAGTGAAAGAAACTGACACTCTTCCTACCTATAGTTTTCTGTCCCTAGAAAAAATGTTTTTTTAAAGCACACTATAGCACAAGGAGAATTCCCTCACTGTCCTTCCCTGTCCCTAGAAACAAGGATTCACACAGTAAAACACACTGACACTCTCCCTACCTATAGTTTTCTGTCCCTAGAAAAATGTTTTTTTAAAGCACACTATAGCACAAGGAGAATTTCCCTCACTTTCCTTCTTTGTCCCTAGAAACAAGGATTATCACAGTGAAAGAAACTGACACTCTTCCTACCTATAGTTTTCTGTCCCTAGAAAAAATGTTTTTTTAAAGCACACTATAGCACAAGGAGAATTCCCTCACTGTCCTTCCCTGTCCCTAGAAACAAGGATTCACACAGTAAAACACACTGACACTCTCCCTACCTATAGTTTTCTGTCCCTAGAATTTTTTTTTTTTAAAGCACACTATAGCACAAGGAGAATTCCCTCACTGTCCTTCCCTGTCCCTAGAAACAAGGATTCGCACAGTAAAACACACTGACACTCTCCCTACCTATAGTTTTCTGTCCCTAGAAAAAATGTTTTTTTAAAGCACACTATAGCACAAGGAGAATTCCCTCACTGTTCTTCCCTGTCCCTAGAAACAAGGATTCGCACAGTAAAACACACTGACACTCTCCCTACCTATCCTTCTCTTTCCCTAAACTAAAGGAATCCAGGTTAAGCAAGAAAAAAATAAATGTCACTGTCCCTGCCTATGCTTCTCTTTCCCTGCTCCGGAACACACTACACTAGGCCGCCGTGCTGGCGGCCTTTTATAGTGTGGGGCGTGTACTAAACACCCTCAGCAATAATTGGCCACAGGCATCCTGCCTGTGGCCAATCATTGCTCTCCTCGCTGCCGGCGCTGTGATTGGCCAAGCATGCGGGGTCACAGTGCATGCTTGGCCAATCACAGCGCCTGGATGACACTGCGATGGCGTAGTGCATTGTGGGCCGTTTGCGTCACTCGAATTTGGCGCGAACGGCCCAAATCGTTCGATCTTCGTCGAACGATCGAACAGCCGATGTTCGAGTCGAACGTATGTTCGACTCGAACACGAAGCTCATCCCTAATCTGAACCCATCAGCATGTTTCTTTCACAGAGAACTTTTAATGGCATTTAATATTACATCTCCTATCCCTATTGTGCTTGACTGGGCATGATTTTGTTAATAAATATAACTTTTCTTTAGCCTTGAGATATTTCTTTGGAGCAACACAATAGAATGAGTGCTCATAGAAATAAGGTAATACGTTAAGAGCCTATGTGAAAATAGGTCAACTTCATTGTGTATAATGGCAAGTATAGATAAAACCATAAAACAGTGATAGAAACCACGCTGGTGGGTGCAAAAAAGAGCTGCTGGCAACAAATAGTTAGATAAACTATATAACAAAATTGGTATCATGTAGGTTGCTGCGCTAAAAATAATAATGTGCAAACACAAATCAAGTCGAATGTGCTATTATGCAATCTCAATAAACGGTGCATTTATAAAGCCCAAAAAAAGACATTTTCCCTGCAAGCTGCCCTTGATTTGCTCAGCAACAGCTGGGGAGCCAGTGTGTATGATGAGGCCACAATGTAGTGCCCTGGGAACAAGATTAGAGATTTTTTGGATATATTCTGGTGTCACTTTGGCTTTGAATAGAAGTAAAAATTGGTCTTTGGGTGTCGGTAGCACCTTCCCACCGTAACCCTATAGAGGTACTCTTGTTGAAAGCAAGAATTGGCCTTGCTGTAAACAATTGCAATGATATGCACATGTCAAACAGGTGCTGAAAAATTGGTCTTTGGGTGTTAATTGTTCCCATGAAAGCTAGGCAGCACCGAAGTCCTGCAGAGATTCCACATCCCAAAAATACTTAATCAGTGGCATCGGCATCAGGGGCATCATAGCTGGTAATCCAGGACTGATTCATTTTTATAAGTCAAACAGTTCATGGAGTCTATGGACAGACGCGTTCTACCAACATCTGAATCCAGTAATAGCTGGGCATCATCAAGGAGCAAGTGGCTGACACTGTGGTCAAATAACTCAGCTGACTTCTCCACGGCTGATGTTGGGGCTTTGTTAGGAATAGATGTGGACAAGGAGGCAGGTTTATCCACTCTGGCAACTGCAGGAGATGGCACACTTGTTTCTGCTTGTGTGACAGAGGATGAGGAGGATGAGGAAGGTTTAGTAAGCCAGTCCACCACCTCCTCTGCATGCTGTGGCTGGATAGCATGGGCAAACTCCCTAAACAGAAGAAATTATGCCCTGCCTGAGGACTGACCACCACGTCCACCTTTGCCTGTGGACACATTTGTTGCTGCCCCCCTTACAGTGCCAAGCGAACGTCTGCCTCTCCTTGTTGTTATCCCAGACATTATAAGCAAATGTAAAGAAGAAGTGGAAATCTGTACATAGATGCACTTTAATCAATGTAAAGTGGTGTTTGGTGCACTTTAATTTGAGTACTCACACTACACAGACACACTCCATGGATACACTATAATATACTGCAATATAATGCGCCCAACGTACAGTGATGCACAGAACTATGGCATTAAACTTGCAGTAACGCACACAGAAGTAAATGGCGTTAAACTTGCAGTAACGCACACAGAAGTGAATGGCATTAAACTTGCAGTAGTGCACTAAACTATATGGCATTAAACTGGCAGTAACACACACAGAACTATATGGCGTTAAACTGGCAGTAACACACAAAAAACGATATGGCGTTAAACTGGCAGTAACGCACACAGAACTATATGGCGTTAAACTTGCAGCAATGCGGGGGGCGTGGCTGGCCACGGAACGAGATGGCTGCCTGAAATTTCTGCTCTGCTCAGTCGAGGGACAATCAGCGACTACCAGCATCTTGTCAGCGCATATCCCCCCCTCTCTGACACTCCAGAGAGGAGAGGAATCAGTGGGCACCCAATTGGTATGTCCAGGAGGAGAGCCATCAGCCTGTATCAGCCGCGCCGTCTCACAGACTACTTCATGAGAGCCTACATGCTGACTGCTGAAGTTGGCGCCGGCGCAGCGCCATGTCCCTCACAGCTGGACGCCGGGAACTCACAGGAAAACCCTGCCTACATAGAGGAGATGGACAGGTCGGCTCCACACGCAGAACCCTCTCAACCCTCACCTGCTGATCGAGGTATGAGAGCCGCACAATCTCCAGCCCTCTCACCCACTATAGCTCCTCAGTTAAAAAAACAGAACTGGGATCCCCCAGCAACCACAGGCCCTGAAGTGCCCCGTTCTGACTCCCTAGCCACACTACCTGCCTCTGACCAGCCAGCATCTGAGCACACACTCAAACTTATGCTGATGTCATTGCAGCATGATATGCGGAATGAATTACGGTCCTCCATCTCCATGTTGCATTCCAGAATCGATCAAGTGGCGGACCGCACAGATGACATTGAAAAAACACTCACTGAGCACACTGTGGCCTATAATGAAATGGCGGATGCCCATGATCAGCAAACTGACGAGATTAACTATTTGCATGCCAAAATTGCAGATTTAGAGGATCGTTCGAGGAGGAACAACATTATAATTAGGGGTGTACCAGAATCCGTTAAACCTCCCTAACTGATCCCCTACATCCAGCAACTCTTCCTCACATTTATCCCTCAATTGCGTCAAACTGACATGATTATTGATCGGGCACACCGAATTGTCAAACCTAACCACCTCCCTGCCTCAGTATCTAGAGACATTCTAGCACACATCCATTTCTTTCAAGTGAAAGAAAAGATCATGGCGGCTGCCAGGTCCTCCTCTCCGCTGCCCGACCCCTACTCTACAGTGTCTACACAGACATCTCTGCTGCCACCGCTCAAAAGAGAAGAGAATTCTCCCAGACCACCACTGCTCTTAGAAAGCACAACATCCCATACAAATGGGCTTCCCTACTAAACTAGTGGTCACGTACCAAAACCAGAACACCAATATCCTGACTCCCAAAGATGGAATCAAACGCATGCTCAATTGGGGCCTAATCTCCTCACCTCCACCTGAACCCCCACTCCAGAGGCTCTCAACATTCGCCCAGGATCCCAGGCGTTATGCTCCTACCACCACTCGCAAATAAAGACTTCCTCCATCTCCTCTCACCCCAATCTCCAGGTGCCCACCGGAAACATTTAATATGGCAATCCTGCAATTGTACACTTGATGTCCCTAATGAGCGCACCACCTGTTACGATCTTCACTCTTCCCCCAGTGAAAGGAAAGTGCCACGCACTTTAATACTCTTTTGTTGTTTCTTGTTTATATCCTTTACGTTTCAAATTTTACCTTTTGTTTTTCATAGTTAGTGCCTATTGTTACAATGTTCACTTGGTTGCCTTAAATCGCTAGCTACATTTTGCTTATTGTATAACACCATCACTGGTCTACCTCCACCTATACACACTACTTCACAGCAGTAATCCTATATCCCTCCCCACCAGTCACTTTACAAAATGTCATTCACTATCACCTCTATCAACGCCAAAGGCTTAAACTCCCCTTACAAAATAAATTTACTGTGGAAAGAGGCCTTAGCCCTCACCTCTGACATACTGTGTGTACAGGAAACCCACTTCGCCTCCACCAAACCTCCCCCTGCTCCCATAAACAGTACCCGCACTGTTACTTTACCAACTCTGCAAAAAAAAGAAAGCAGGAGTTATGATTGCTATACGCTCCACAGTCTCCCTCCAGCTGTTCCACACCGAGATAGACCCTGAGGGTAGATTTATAATCTTAAACACTATCAATAATCATAACATCACCATAGCTAACATTTACTCCCCTAGCACCAAACAACACCGCTTCTACAAGACCGTCCTAAAGAAGCTGGAACCTTTCAGACAGGGCCCCTTAGTTATCTTCAACCAAATTGTTGATACCTCACTCGACACTTCTAATCCTGCTCGTAAACGTTCTACTTCACTCTCCTCCCTACTCCACTCCCTACTCCACTCGGAAGATTTATACGACCCCTCGAGATGCCTTCACGGCACTGAAAGAGATTACACCTTCTTCTCCCACACACAAAATGCTTACTCTCGGATAGATCTCTTTTTGACTGACAAACATACCCTGCAAACAGTGCAGGAGTCTAAAATTGGGACTATTTCCAGCACCTACCGATAAAAACCTCGCCACTTGGAGGCTCAACACCTCCATTATCACATGTCCCTTATATCAAAAACAGATCCTATCCGAGCTGCAACAGAACTTCACAACCAACACCGGATCAGTAGACAACCCCACCACACTATGGAATGCCCACAAGGCCTGCATACGAGGCCTCCTGATTAAACTGGGAGCCCATGAGAAAAAACAACACAATGCCACCACGAACAAACTCCTAGAACGAATACGCTTGCTAGAGCGAGCCAACAAACCTCAACCTTCCCCTCTACTCAGTTCTGAACTGCACACAGCTAGACAGGCCCTCAGTGACCACCTACTTGCAAACTTTGATTTCCACCTTAAACGTCTCTGACTACAATCCTACTCCCAACACAACAAACCTGGGGCATACCTAGCTAGACAGCTTAAACGCAAACTCATACAAACTAAAATACCACACATTATCGACCACCGCGGCATAAAACACACCCTTAAGACATTGCGGACCAATTTAGTCTTTATTACTCTAAACTATACAACCTTACCAGCTCCAACCTTGCGCCGCCACCCTCCTCTACAAACATTACTAACTTCCTCAAGGACATACATCTCCCCTCACTCTCACAAGACCAACAACACCAGCTGTCCACCCCGTTTTCCCTCACGGAAGTGGAATCAGCCATTGCCACCCTACCACTCCACAAAGCCCCTGGCCCTGATGGGTTCTGCAATGAGTACTACAAAACATTCTCTAAGCTCCTCACTCCCCACCTATGCCGCTCCTTCAACTTCACCGCTAGTACTGGCTCCATCCCACCGGAATCCCTCCAAGCCACTATTGTCACTATTCCAAAGCCGGGCAAACCGGCCGATGAACCTGCCAGCATCAGACCCATCTCCCTGCTAAACACCGACACCAAGCTATATGCCAAAATCTTGGCCACACGACTTTCAGACATCATCCCACAACTTGTGCATATTGACCAAGTGGGTTTGTGGCTGGCAGACAAGCGTCGGACGGTACCCGTAGGTTCATAGACCTGATACAATGGGTGGAACACCACCAAAAGTCTTCACTGCTCATCTCTCTTGATGCAGAGAAGGCGTTCGATTGAGTAGACTGGTCCTACCTGCAGGCAGTCCTTCAGAAATTTGGCTTCACAGGGACCATCCTGCAAGCTATACTCTCCCTCTACTCCTCGCCCAGTGCTAGAGTAATGACCTCTGGACTACTCTCGGACCCCTTCCACATCTCTAATGGGACTCGTCAAGGGTTCCCACGCTCACCCTTGATCTTTGCCCTTGTTATGGAACCCCTGGCCCAATCCATTAGACACAACCCACTCATCTTGGGGATAACGACCGCAGATAAAACTCACAAGATAGGCCTGTACGCTGACGATGTCATCATTTCCCTGACTGACCCTGCTCTCCATCACACTTTAGACACATTCAGCAAGGCCTCACTATATAAAATCAACTTTTCCAAATCCAGCATGCTCGGTATAGGACTAAACCAAAGCACCAAAACTGATATCACCAACAACACGTCTTTCTCATGGGCCCCCAACTCCATACTCACGTACTTAGGCATACAATTAACAGCACCCTCAACCCACTTACGCTCCACCAACTTTAACCACTTAACGACCGCTCACTGTATATATACGTCGGCACAATGAGAATACGTGATTGCCTTTGTACAGTTGAAGGGTCCAATCAGACCCCCCTTCTGTACAGTGAGCGGTCGGAATTCGTCTGGGAGCGATCCGACATGAGGGGACGGCCGTTCGATACCGGCCACCCCCCCGCGATCGCTCCTGGCGAATGGAAATGCCCCCTCTGTCTGTGTAATGTACACACAGGCAGAGGAAGCAGGAGGAAGTGATGTCATCTCTTGTGCGGCGCTCACATATACCGAGCACCGTACAAGAGAAGACATCAAGGTTAGTGCACAAACACTACACTAACACCAGCACACATAGGCACATAAATCGCCCCCCCAGGCCCCCCAGATCCCCCCCAGCCCCCAGTCACAGTGTCACTGATCACTGCAATCAGTGACATTTGTGACTGTAAAAGTGTCACTACAGTTTAGTTTTAGGTCCAGTGTAGCACCCTAACCCCCCCTAATAAAGGTTTAACCCCTTGATCACCCCCCAGATAACCCTTTCACCCCCTAGCACCGCCGTCGCTAAGCGAACATTTTTCTGATCGCTGTCTTAGCGTCGGTGATGCAGATCGGTAGCCAGTAATTTTTTTTAGGTTCGCCGCAGGTTTTTAAAGCGTCAGGTACCCCCATAAATTATCTAATAAAGGTTTAACCCCCTTGATCGCCCCCCAGGTAACCCTTTCATCCCCTATCACCACTGTCGCTAAGCGATCATTTTTCTGATCGCTGTCTTAGCGTCGGTGATGCAGATCGGTAGCCAGTAATTTTTTTTAGGTTCGCCGCAGGTTTTTATAGCGTCAGGTACCCCCATAAATTATCTAATAAAGGTTTAACCCCCTTGATTGCCCCCAGGTAACCCTTTCACCCCCTATCACCACTGTCGCTAAGCGATAATTTTTCTGATCGCTGTCTTAGCGTCGGTGATGCAGATCGGTAGCCAGTAATTTTTTTTAGGTTTGCCGCAAGTTTTTATAGCGTCAGGTACCCCCATATATTATCTAATAAAGGTTTTAACCCCCTAATTGCCCCTAGTTAACCCTTTCACCAGTGATCATCATATAAGTGTTACGGTTGACGCTGGTTAGTTAGTTTGCTTTTTATAGTGTCAGGGCACCCGCCGTATATAACCCAATAAAGGTTTAACCCCCTGATCGCCCGGCGGGTGATATCAATTAGGTTTTAGCGTCAGAGAGGGTCTGTGTCACACCCCAGGCAGCGTCAGGTTAGTGCCAGTAACGCTAACACCCACGCGTGAAGCGTACACCTCCCTTAGTGGTATAGTATCTGAACAGATCAATATCTGATCTGATCAGATCTATACTAGCGTCCCCAGCAGTTTAGGGTTCCCAAAAATGCAGTATTAGCGGGATCAGCCCAGATACCTGCTAGCACCTGCGTTTTGCCCCTCCGTCCAGCCCAGGCCACCCAAGTGCAGTATCGATCGATCACTGTCACTTACAAAACACAACACACATAACTGCAGCGTTCGCAGAGACAGGCCTGATCCCTGCGACTCCAGTGCTGTAGGAGGTGATTTCACCACCACAGTTAAAAAAAAAGCAAATATGCCGAAGCATTGGGGCAGCAGGGGCGGAGGAGTGATTTTGCTCCTAATGCCGCATACATACGGTCGAAATTCCGACGGAGGCTTGCCCGTGGAAAAGTCCGACCATGTGTGTGCGGCATAACTTTTTTGCGGGAGGATGCCCCCATGTTTCGGCATATATAAATGGTGCATGTATGCCCATCATTAGAAGTGGGTGGATGAAGGGCGGTATTCTAATGGTGGGCATACCCACCGATCAATCTCTTTTTTCATTCAGCCAACTGGCTGCATGAAAAAAAAAAATTACAATACATGTCCAACAAGGACCAGCAACGTACTGGTATGTTGCTGGACTTTGAATGGTTATACCAGATTGATGCCTGCGGGTTTAGGTATCATCTTGGTATCATTCTTTTCAGCCAGCGGCCGGCTTTCATGTAAAAGCAATCCTAGTGGCTAATTAGCCTCTGGACTGCTTTTACAAGCAGTGGGAGGGAATGTCCCCCCCCGGATATAAAAAGCGCCATTGGGAAATTGGGAAAGCATTTTATCACACCGATCTTGGTGTGGTCAGATGCTTTGAGGGCAGAGGAAAGATCTAGGGTCTAGACCCCAGTTTTTTTTTAAAAAGAGTACCTGTCACTACCTATTGCTATCATAGGGGATATTTACATTCCCTGAGATAACAATAAAAATGATAAAAAAAAAAATATGAAAGGAACAATTTAAAAATAAAATAAAAAAGCAAAATTAATAATAAAAAAAAAAAAAGCACCCCTGTCCTGCCCTGCTCTTGCCCAATGGCGAACGCAAGCGTCGGTCTGGCGTCATATGTAAACAGCAATTGCACCATGCATGTGAGGTATCACCGCGAAGGTCAGATCGAGGGCAGTAATTTTAGCAGTAGACCTCCTCTGTAAATCTAACGGGGTAACCTGTAAAGGCTTTTAAAGGCTTTTAAAAATGTATGTAGTTTGTCGCCAATGCGCGTTTGTGCGAAATTTTAAAGCATGTCGTGTTTGGTATCTATGTACTCGGCCTAAGATCATCTTTTTTATTTCATCAAACATTTGGGCAATATAGTGTGTTTTAGTGCATTAAAATAAAAAAAAAATGTATTTTTTCCCCAAAAAATGCGTTTGAAAAACCGCTGCACGAATACTGTGTAGAAGAAAAAAATGCAACACCCACCATTTTATTCTGTAGGGCCTTTGCTTTAAAAATATATATAATGTTTGGGGGTTCAACATAATTTTCTTACAAAAAAAATATGTTTTCATGTAAACAAAAAGTGTCAAAAAGGGCTTTGTCTTCAAGTGGTTAGAAGAGTGGATGTAAGATTCCTAATGTTGTGTATAAAATGCCAGAACAGTTCAAAACCCCCCCAAATGACCCCATTTTGGAAAGTAGACACCCCAAGCTATATACTGATAGGCATGTCGAGTCCATGGAATATTTTATATGTTGACACAAGTTGCGGAAAAAATACAATTTTTTTTTTTTTTGCACAAAGTTGTCACTAAATGATATATTGCTCAAACATGCCGTGGGCATATGTGGAATTACACCCCAAAATACATTTTGTTGCTTCTCCTGAGTATGGGGATACCACATGTGTGAGACTTTTTGGGAGCCTAGCCGCGTACGGGACCCCAAAATCCAATCACCGCCTTCAGGCTTTCTAAGGGTGTAAATTTTTGATTTCACTTCTCACTGCCTATCACATTTTCAGAGGCCATGGAATGCCCAGATGGCACAAACCCCCCCCCCCCCCAAATGACCCCATTTTGGAAAGTAGACACCCCAAGCTATTTGCTGAGAGGTATTGTGAGTATTTTGCAGATCTCGCTTTTTGTCACAAAGTTTTGAAAATTGAAAAAAATAAATAAAAAAAAAATGTTCTTTCTTCATTTTCAAAAACAAATGAGAGCTGTAAAATACTCACCATGCCTCTCAGCAAACAGCTTGGGGTGTCTACGTTCCAAAATGGGGTCATTTGGGGGGGTTTTGTGCTATTTTGGCATTTTATGGCCTTCGAAACTGTGATAGGTAGTGAGGAGTCAAATCAAAAATTTGTGCCTAGAAATCCTGAAGGCGGTGCTTGGTTTTTGGGGTCCCGTACGCGGCTAGGCCCCTAAAAAGTTCCACACATGTGGTATCCCCGTACTCAGGAGAAGCAGCAAAATGTATTTTGGGGTGCAATTCCACATATAACCATGGCATGTGTGAGCAATATATCATTTAGTGACAACTTTTTGTAATTTTTTTTTTGTCATTATTCAATCACTTGGGACAAAAAAATAAAAAATATTCAATGGGCTCAACAGGCCTCTCAGCAATTTCCTTGGGGTGTCTACTTTCTAAAATGGGGTCATTTGGGGGGGTTTTGTGCTATTTTGGCATTTTACGGCCTTCAAAACTGTGATAGGTAGTGAGGAGTGAAATCAAAAATTTGCGCCCTTAGAAATCCTGAAGGCGGTGCTTGGTTTCCGGGGTCCCGTACGTGGCTAGGCTCCTAAAAAGTCCCACACATGTGGTATCCCCGTACTCAGGAGAAGCAGCAGAATGTATTTTGGGGTGCAATTCCACATATAACCATGGCATGTGTGAGCAATATATCATTTAGTGACAACTTTTTGTAATTTTTTTATTTTTTTTGTCATTATTCAATCACTTGGGACAAAGAAAAAAATATTCAATGGGCTCAACATGCCTCTCAGCAATTTCCTTGGGGTGTCTACTTTCCAAAATGGGGTCATTTGGGGGGGGTTTTGCACTGCCCTGCCATTTTAGCACCTCAAGAAATTAGATAGGCAGTCATAAATTTAAAGCTGTGTAAATTCCAGAAAATGTACCCTAGTTTGTAAACGCTATAACTTTTGCGCAAACCAATAAATATACGCTTATTGACATTTTTTTTACTAAAGACATGTGGCTGAATACATTTTGGCCTAAATGTATGACTAAATTTGAGTTTATTCGATTTTTCTTATAACAAAAAGTAGAAAATATCATTTTTTTTCAAAATTTTCGGTCTTTTTCCATTTATATCGCAAAAAATAAAAATCGCAGAGGCAATCAAATACCATTAAAAGAAAGCTCTATTTGTGGGAAGAAAAGGACGCAAATTTCGTTTGGGTACAACATTGCATGTCCGCACAATTTACAGTTAAAGCAGCGCAGTGCAAAATTCTGAAATCACCTTTGGTCCTTTAGCTACCAAATGGTCCGGGGCTTAAGTGGTTAATAATCTTGTAACCAAACTCCAGAAAACTGTACAAGATCTTCGACATACTACTGCCTCCTGGGCAGGGAGAATTCCTCTCGCCAAAATGTATCTTCTACCCCATGCCTTATATACATTCCAGACTCTGCCAATACCCTTCCTCAAACAACAACTACTGCAGCTACAATCTATTATCACAGCCTTCATATGGGGCGGAAAACAATCACGTCTCAAGAGTAGCACTATGTGCAAGCCAGTCACATCTAGAGGGATGGGAGCGCCGGACTTAATAGCCTATTACAAAGCAACTATACTTGATCAAGCCAGAGTCTGGTGGAACCCTATGCAACAAACCACCTGGCTTCAAATAGAAGAAGCAGCACTAATGTCCCACCTTAAACTGACTCTCTGCGCCCTTCTCCTGCAAAATCCAGGGACACACTCATACCTTGACACTATTAATGCTACCATCAGAAAAGGAAAGCCACCATACAATCCTCTCGAGGTATACCACTATGCCTGCTCAAGCAAATACCAATGGAAGCCCTCCACATTCTCACACCCAACATCAACGTCTCTGACTGGATTAGCAAAGGCATCTCCAACATTGGAATCCTATACCAAGGCTCCACCCTCATGTCCTTCCAAAAACGACAAACCGATTACAACATTGGACACAAAGATTTTTTCATATACCTCAGGATACGCTCGATCCTCTCTAAAGTACAATGGACTGATGACTTACTGCCATGGCATATAACCACTTTCTTTAACCTCAAAACATCTTGACAACGTGGAATCTCCTTTTGCTATAATCTTCTTACTGACACCGGCCCCACTTCGAAGTCACCAACGATGCCACAATGGGAGCAAAAACTACAATGTTCCTACATTCCCCTAAAATGGCATCACTCATTACAAGCACCTCTAAAAATCTCCAGATGTCTACTCCACTGGGAAACTGTCCAAAAATGATTCCACAACTGGTACCTTACGCCAACTAAACTTGCCCGGATTTACCCAAACTCAACTAATCTCTGCTGGAGAAATTGTGGATCCCCAGGGACCCCACTTCACATATGGTGGGACTGCCCAATCATCACAACATTGTGGACTAAGCTCTCCAAACTCCTCCTTTCCATTCTACTGGATCCTGTGCCCCTAACACCGCAAATGGTACTATTAGGCCTAGACTTGAAACTTTGGCCTCGCTCTTCACGCACGATCGTCTCCCATGTATTCATTGCAACGCGCTTGGCTATTGCCAAGACTTGGAAATCTCCCGACCCCCCTCTACCACGGAAATAACTGCCCTCTTGAACAACCATTGCCTAATGAAATATATGCATGCCAAAGCATACTTACAACTCCCTAGATTCCAAAAGAACTGGGACCTTTGGCTCAAACACCCTAACTGCATACCCCCCATGAATGACCTTCCACTTAGCTGATTCCCAACACTAGGTAGACCCTCCATTGATGTAATGACTTGACTGCCGCCTGTATAACTGTACATTATTCAATGTTTATTTTACTACCTGTTACATATGTAAAATCCTCAATAAACTTGAGTTAAAAAAAAAACTTGCAGTAACGCACAAAACTATATGGCGTCAAACTTGCAGTAACGCACAAAACTATATGGTGTTAAACTGTAAGTAATGCACACAGAACTATATGGCGTTAAACTGGCAGTAACGCACACAGAACTATATGGCGTTAAACTGCCAGTAATGCACAAAAAAACATATGGTGTTAAACTGGCACTAACGCACACAGAACTATATGGTGTTAAACTGGCAGTAACGCACACAGAACTATATGGTGTTAAACTGGCAGTAACACACAAAAAATGATATGGTGTTAAACTGGCAGTAACGCACACAGAACTATATGGCGTTAAACTGGCAGTAACGCACACAAAACTATATGGCGTTAAACTGGCAGTAATCCACACAGAAGTAAATGGCGTTCAACTTGCAGTAACACACACAGAACTATATGGTGTTAAACTGGCAGTAACGCACACAGAACTATATGGCGTTTAAACTGGCAGTAACGCACACAAAACTATATGGCGTTAAACTGTCAGTAATCCACACAGAAGTAAATGGCGTTCAACTTGCAGTAACGCACACAGAACTATATGGTGTTAAACTGGCAGTAACGCACACAGAACTATATGGCGTTAAACTGGCAGTAACGCACACAAAACTATATGGCGTTAAACTGGCAGTAATCCACACAGAACTAAATGGTCTTAAATTGGCAGTAATGCACACAGAACTATATGGCGTTAAACTGTCAGTAATCCACACAGAAGTAAATGGCGTTCAACTTGCAGTAACGCACACAGAACTATATGGTGTTAAACTGGCAGTAATGCACACAGAACTAAATGGTGTTAAATTGGCAGTAATGCACACAGAACTATATGGCGTTAAACTTGCAATAATGCACAAAAAAACGATATGGCGTTAAACTGGCAGTAACGCACACAGAACTATATGGTGTTAAATTAGCAGTAACGCACACAAAACTATATGGCATTAAATTGGCAGTAACACACAACTATATGGCGTTAAACTGGCATTAATGCACATAGAACTATATGGCGTCAAAACTGGCAGTAACGCACACAGAACGATATGGCGTTAAACTGGCAGTAACACACACAGAACTATATGGCGTTAAACTGGCAGTAATGCACACAAAACTATATGGCGTTAAACTTGCAGTAGCGCACACAGAACGATATGGCGTTAAACTGGCAGTAACGCACACAGAACGATATGGCGTTAAACTGGCAGTAACGCACACAGAACTATATGGCGTTAAACTGGCAGTAACCCACACACAAAACTATATGGCGTTAAACTTGCAGTAACACACACAGAACGATATGGCGTTAAACTGGCAGTAACGCACACAAAACTATATGGCGTTAAACTTGCTGTAACGCACACAGAACGATATGGCGTTAAACTGGCAGTAACGCACACAAAACTATATGGCGTTAAACTTGCAGTAACGCACACAGAACTATGTGGTGTTAAACTGGCAGTTACGCACACAGAACTATATGGCGTTAAACTGGCAGTAATACACACAGAACTAAATGGTGTTAAATTGGCAGTAACACACACAGAACTATATGGCGTTAAACTTGCAGTAATGCACAAAAAAACGATATGGTGTTAAACTGGCAGTAACGCACACAGAACTATATGGTGTTAAATTGGCAGTAACGCACACAAAACTATATGGCATTAAATTGGCAGTAACACACAACTATATGGCGTTAAACTGGCATTAATGCACATAGAACTATATGGCATCAAAACTGGCAGTAACGCACACAGAACGATATGGCGTTAAACTGGCAGTAACGCACACAGAACTATATGGCATTAAACTGGCAGTAACGCACACAAAACTATATGGCGTTAAACTTGCAGTAGCGCACACAGAACGATATGGCATTAAACTGGCAGTAACGCATACAGAACGATATGGCGTTAAACTGGCAGTAACGCACACAGAACCAAATGGCGTTAAACTGGCAGTAACGCACACAAAACTATATGGCGTTAAACTGGCAGTAACGCACACAGAACGATATGGCGTAAAACTGGCAGTAACGCACACACAACTATATGGCGTTATACTTGCAGTAACGCACACAGAACTATGTGGTGTTAAACTGGCAGTAACGCACACAGAACTATATGGCGTTAAACTGTCAGTAATACACACAGAACTAAATGGTGTTAAATTGGCACTAACACACACAGAACTATATGGCGTTAAACTTGCAGTAATGCACAAAAAACGATATGGCGTTAAACTGGCAGTAACGCACACAAAACTATATGGCATTAAATTGGCAGTAACACACAACTATATGGCGTTAAACTGACATTATTGCACACAGAACTATATGGCGTTAAAACTGGCAGTAACGCACACAGAACGATATGGCGTTAAACTGGCAGTAATGCACACAAAACTATATGGCGTTAAACTGGCAGTAACGCACACAAAACTATATGGCGTTAAACTTGCAGTAACGCACACAGGACGATATGGCGTAAAACTGGCAGTAACGCACACAGAACTATATGGCGTTAAACTGGCAGTAACGCACACAAAACTATATGGCGTTAAACTTGCAGTAACGCACACAGAACGATATGGCGTTAAACTGGCAGTAACACACACAGAACTATATGGCGTTAAACTGGCAGTAACGCACACAAAACTATATGGCGGTAAACTGGCAGTAATCCACACGGAACTAAATGGTGTTAAATTGGCAGTAACGCACACAGAACTATATGGCGTTAAACTTGCAGTAATGCACAAAAAACGATATGGCGTTAAACTGGCAGTAACGCACACAGAACTATATGGTGTTAAATTGGCAGTAACGCACACAAAACTATATGGTATTAAATTGGCAGTAACACACAACTATATGGCGTTAAACTGGCATTAATGCACATAGAACTATATGGCGTCAAAACTGGCAGTAACGCACACAGAATGATATGGCGTTAAACTGGCAGTAACGCACACAGAACTATATGGTGTTAAACTGGCAGTAACGCACACAAAACTATATGGCGTTAAACTTGCAGTAAAGCACACAGAACTATGTGGTGTTAAACTGGCAGTAAGGCACACAGAACTATATGGCGTTAAACTGTCAGTAACGCATACAAAACTATATGGCGTTAAACTGGCAGTAATCCACACAGAACTAAATGGTGTTAAATTGGCAGTAACGCACACAGAACTATATGGCGTTAAACTTGCAGTAACGCACACAAAACTATATGGCGTTAAACTGGCAGTAATACACACAGAACTAAATGGTGTTAAATTGGCAGTAACACACACAGAACTATATGGCGCTAAACTTGCAGTAATGCACAAAAAACGATATGGCGTTAAACTGGCAGTAACGCACACAAAACTATATGGCATTAAATTGGCAGTAACACACAACTATATGGCGTTAAACTGGCATTAATGCACACAGAACTATATGGCGTTAAAACTGGCAGTAACGCACACAGAACGATATGGCGTTAAACTGGCAGTAACGCACACAAAACTATATGGCGTTAAACTGGCAGTAATGCAGACAAAACTATATGGCGTTAAACTTGCAGTAACGCACACAGAACGATATGGCGTTAAACTGTCAGTAATGCACACAGAACTATATGGCGTTAAACTGGCAGTAACGCACACAAAACAATATGGCGTTAATCTTGCAGTAACGCACACAGAACGATATGGCGTTAAACTGGCAGTAACGCACACAAAACAATATGGCGTTAATCTTGCAGTAACGCACACAGAACGATATGGCGCTAAACTGGCAGTAACGCACACAAAACTATATGGCGTTAAACTTGCAGTAATGCACACAGAACTATATGGTGTTAAACTGGCAGTAACGCACACAGAACTATATGGCGTTAAACTGGCAGTAACACACACAGAACGATATGGCGTTAAACTGGCAGTAACGCACACAAAACTATATGGCGTTAAACTGGCAGCAACGCACACAAAACTATATGGCGTTAAACTTGTAGTAACGCACACAGAACTATATGGCGTTAAACTGCCAGTAATGCACACAGAACTATATGGCGTTAATCTGGCAGTAACGCACACAAAACTATGGCGTTAAACTGGCAGTAACGCACACAAAACGATGGCGTTAAACTGGAGTAACTCACACAGAAGTAAATGGCATTCAACTTTCAGTAACGCACACAGAACTATATGGTGTTAAACTGGCAGTAACGCACACAGAACTATATGGCGTTAAACTGGCAGGAACGCACACAAAACTATATGGCGTTAAACTGGCAGTAATCCACACAGAAGTAAATGGCGCTCAACTTGCAGTAACGCACACAGAACTATATGGTGTTAAACTGGCAGTAACGCACACAGAACTATATGGCGTTAAACTGGCAGTAACGCACACAGAACTATATGGCGTTAAGCTGGCAGTAATCCACACAGAAGTAAATGGCGTTCAATTTGCAGTAACGTACACAGAACTAGACTTGTGCACAACGGAATTTTTTTTTTACTTTTGGTTCGTTTCTTGTGCACAATGGAAAAATTCATTTCGTTTCGGTTTGTTTCTTTTCGGTCCTGTTGATTCGTAATACTTCGTAATTTTGCTAGACGGGATTGTTCGTGTTCGGACTAATTCATACTTTCGGTAGAGTACATTGTTTTTCGTTGATTCTGGACACAACTCCTACTTTCGTAACTTTCTTTGGGTTCGTTGATTCGTAATTTTCCGTGTCTCTCTCACAACGACGCTGCCTATTATGCCTAATGTGCTTCGAATGGATTTGTATTTGATTTGTAATGATTTGAAATCTTGTATTTTACTTTCGTCTTTTACATGTGGCTATAGCCTCCGCCCCTGTACACCATTTTGAGAGGGAGTTCAGCACGGTGAGGGAGAAGCAGAGAGCAGAGCAGAGTGTTATTGTGCTTCGAATGGATTCGTACATTCGTAACTTTTTTCATAACGAATTATGCCGAAGACATTCGGGCATTCGCTATTTGCGATATAATTTATTTCGGATTTGGTTTTATTCGTAATTGCTTTGTTCGGAAATTCGAATGCTTCCGAATGTCCGAAAGTTGCTATATTCGGACGAATTTCGATTCGTTACGAAACGAATTGCACAAGCCTACACAGAACTATATGGTGTTAAACTGGCAGTAACGCACACAGAACTATATGGCATTAAACTGGCAGTAACGCACACAAAACTATATGGCATTAAACTGGCAGTAATCCACACAGAACTAAATGGTGTTAAATTGGCAGTAACGCACACAGAACTATATGGCGTTAAACTTGCAGTAATGCACAAAAAACGATATGGCGTTAAACTGGCAGTAACGCACACAGAACTATATGGTGTTAAACTGGCAGTAGCGCACACAAAACTATATGGCATTAAATTGGCAGTAACGCACAACTATGTGGCATTAAACTGGCATTAATGCACACAGAACTATATGGCGTTAAAACTGGCAGTAATGCACACAGAACGATATGCCGTTAAACTGGCAGTAACGCACACAGAACTATATGGCATTAAACTGGTAGTTACGCACACAAAACAATATGGCGGTAAACTTGCAGTAACGCATAAAGAAATAAATGGCGATAATGCACACAGAAGTAAATGGCGTTAAACTGGCAGTACCACAATTAAATAGACGGTGTTCAACCGTCTACACTGGCGCTATCTGAACTGTCCCTACTCTAGCTATACACTAATGTAAAGATTACTGACATCTTCTCACTACACTACACTGAAACTATCTGAGCTGTCCCTACTCTACACTAATGTATGTATGAATGACATGGTCTCACTACACTACAGTGAAACTATCCGAGCTGTCCCTACTCTAGCTGCACACTATGCAAAGCTGAATGATGGTCCTCACACTATCCCTAGACTGACACTAAACTAATATTCTAAACTGGCAATTGAAGCAAAATAGCACAGTATAGCACACTAACTAACTAATAGCACTGAACAGAGCCCTGTTCTATCTCTTTTCACAACAAAATCACACAGAAAATGGCTGCCATTGAAAGAATACTTTTATACTGGGGGGGGGGAATGAACCATGATTGGATAAAGTCATGATGACAGTGTCCAATCATGACTCTAAAAGTGCTCTGTGCCCTGATTGGCTGAAGCTTTCACTGCTTCAGCTAATCAGGGCTTGCAATGCACTGTTCAGTGCCACAATGCATTCTGGTCGGTTCGGGGGGCTCGGATGTTCGCTGAACGTCCGAACAACGAAAGTTCAGCCCGAATTTATGCTCGAACCAAACCGTTTGCCCATCCCTAGTGTTCACTGATTGAGCACTATCTCTTTGCCAAGTGTCACAGCGGTCTATTGAAGATTTATTTGGACTGTGTATATATTTATAATTTTTGCATTGCACATTTTTTTCAATGTATTTTTTCAATTACAAATTTTTCTTTTTACTTTATTTATGTGGACTGTTTATTGAGATTGCATATTATCACATTCGAGTTGTGTTTGCACATTTTTATTTTTAGCGTGGCAACCTACATTATACCAATATAGATAAAACTTTTTTTTGTTTTAGTTTGGATAGAGTAGGGAAGAGTTAAAACTTGTGTTAGGTCTTTTTTTCTTATCTCCCATTCTGGTCCCATTTGTGTCATATACTGGAGATATCCCATTATTTCCTCTTAAAAGTGAAGTGAAATACCCTTTTGGAAAGTTGTCATAGGAACACTTAAAGATTTCCCCTCACCTCCTATTCTTGTAACAAAATCATTGTTTTTCTTTCAATTCACTGTCTGTTCCGTTAATGGTCATCAGATCAAACAGAAAAATCAATCTTCCAGGTGTTGTCACACACAGAAACAAAAACCTGACAGAAGATCTTAGATTTTTCTGCTCTATCCAAAACTAAGAAAAAGTCTTAATTATGCATTGAAGCTTTGTAACTTTTTTATTGCACAATAACCTAAAAAATATAAGATATAAAGTAATTTTTCAGCAAATAAAAATTACTGGTGATGAAGCTTGATTGTTTTGCAAAGCCAAATTGTATTTTAATAAACTTCAGGTGTTTTCCCAAAGGGAAATCCAAAGAGACTTTTTGAAATATTTATTTAGCTCTCTATGCCATATGATCTGGCAGATTGTTATTGCTGTAGGTGAAATCTGGAAGGGTATATTTATGCGGGTGCAAGGCTTTCACATATGTTTGAAAAATATGCAAAACCTTCCACTCTAAAATATTTAAGCTGTGTTTGTGCAAGTGCAATAAAAAACATAAACTTGCCATTTAAAAATGAAAAAAATGCTAAGTATAGATTAAGCATTGAAGCTGGCAAGTTTGCCGAAAAACCTAAAGAAATACTTCATCCAAGTGTATAAGAACAAACTTTAGTTAACAATTTTATTAAAGTATTCTTTTAATTCAAGTAATTATCTAAAATCTATTTGCTTATTAAGTTTCTACTTGCAAGCTGAAAAACGGCTGTTTTTTCAGGAGCAGTGTTTTTATCCGCTTGCCGACCGCCGCACGCCGATGTACGTCGGCAGAATGGCACCGCTGTGCACATTGGCGTACAGGTACGTCCCCTTTAATGTGCGCGGCCGTGGGTCGCGCTCGCGACCCTGTTGGGTACTCTGTGACAGCGAGCGCGGGACCCGCGGACCTGATCGCCGCCGGTGTCCCGCGATCGGGTCGCAGAGCTGAAGAACGGGGAGAGGTAAATGTAAACATACCTCTCCCCGTGCTTCCTAGTGAGACTGTCACTGATCGTCTGTTCCCTGTCATAGGAAAGCCACGCCCCCACACAGTAAGAATCACTCATTAGGTCACACTTAACCCCTTCAGCGCCCCTACAGGTTAACCCCTTCACTGCCAGTGTCATTTTCACAGTAATCAGTGCATTTTTATAGCACTGATCGCTGTAAAAATGACAATGGTCCCAAAAATGTGTCAAAAGTGTCTGATGTGTCCGCCATAATGTCGCAGTCATGATAAAAATCGCTGATCACCGCCATTACTAGTAAAAAAAAATATTGATAAAAATGCCATAAAACTATCCCCTATTTTGTAGACGCTATAACTTTTGCGCAAACCAATCAATAAACGCTTATTGCATTTTTTTTTACCAAAAATATGTACAAGAATATGTATCGGTCTAAGCTGAGGAAAAAAAAAAATTTATATATTTTTGGGGATATTTATTATAGCAAAAAGTAAAAAAATATTTTTTTTTTCCAAAATTGTTGCTCTATTTTTGTTTATAGCGCAAAAAATAAAATCCGCAGAGGTGATCAAATACCACCAAAAGAAAGCTCTGTTTGTGGGGAAAAAAAAAAGTAAATTTTGTTTGGGAGCCACGTCGCACGACCGTGCAATTGTCAGTTCAAGCGACGCAGTGCCGAATCGCAAAAAGGGGCCTGGTCCTTTAGCAACAAAATGATCCGGGTGGTTAATGATGCTTAAAGTGAAAAAATAAAAGTGAAATATTCCTTTAAATATCGTGCCTGGGGGGTGTCTATAGTATGCCTGTAAAGTGGTGCGTATTTCCCATGTTTAGAACTGTTCCTGCACAAAATGACATTTCTAAAGGAATAAAAGTCATTTAAAACTGCTTGCGGCTTTAATGTAATGTCTGGTCCCGGCAATATGGATGAAAATGGGCACAGGTACCCCCCCAGCCCATTACCAGCCCATTTGGGTCTTGTATGGATATTAAAGGGAACCCCGCACCAAAATTGAAAAAAGGAAAGGCGTGGGGCTCCCAGGCCCTATTTGCTCTGAACAGCAGTATACAGGCGGTGCAAACAAGACAGGGACTGTAGGTTTGTTCTTAAGTAGAATCTGTTTGTAATTTTGAACTGGTACATTTTTAAAGTGTAGCGCCAGCCAAAAAATCTATTTTTAAGCTTTTTGGAAAGCATAGGGAAGGGTTATCACCTCTGTAACATTTGTTTTGCTGTCTGTGTACCTGTTCAGAAGATTTCACTTCACTTTCTGTCCCAATGACAATTGAATTTTGAAAATTAGTTTTTTTTTTAGGTAAACAAGGATTGGTGCTAAAGCATCAGGGGAGATGAGACACCTTTTTCCCATATTAAATCTTATGCCGCGTACACACAACTTTTTTCATTGGACAAACCGATCGTGTGTGGGCCCCATCAGTCTTTTTTCCATCGGTATAAAAAAATAGAACATGTTTTAAATTCATCCGATAGAAAAAAAAAGCATAGCAAATTCCGATCGTCTGTGTGGAACTCCATCGGAGAAAAAACCCACGCATGCTCAGAATCAAGTCGATGCATGCTCAGAAGCATTGAACTTAATTTTTCTCGGCTCATCTGAGTGTTTTACGTCACGGCGTTTGGGACGGTCGGAATTTTGACTGATGGTGTGTAGGCAAGACTGATGAAAGTCATCTTCATCGGAATTCCGATGGTAAAATCCATCGGATTTTAAACCCATCGGAAATCCGATTGTGTGTACAGGGCGTTACAGGAGAGAATTTCCCTTCCTAGGGGTAGATTTCCTCTCACTTCCTGTTGTCTCCCTCTGTTTGTAAGTATGAGTCATTTGAAAGTCGGATGTTTGATAGTACGGGCCTGCCCTATGTACTTGTGCCTTAGGTGTTGGTATTTCCACAACACTGTAAGCCCTCACAGTTACTCTTGGTGGGCGCTGGAACGCCCTGCTGTGTACTATTATATCAAGAATTGTAATTACATGCCACTGTTCAACAGTGGCAGAAAAATTGGGCCTTTGGTGGTGGTGGTGGTGCTGGTGCCACAACACTGTAAGTCCTCACAGTTACTCTTGGTGGGCGCTGGAACGGGCCCTGCTGTGAAATATTATATCAAGAATTGTAATTACATGCCCCTGTTGAACAGGGGCAGAAAAATTGGGCCTTTGGTGGTGGTGGTGTTGTTGCCACAACACTGTAAGCCCTCACAGTTACTCTTGGTGGGCGCAGGAACGGGCCCTGCTGTGAAATATTAGATCAAGAATTTTAGTTACATGCCCCTGTTAAACAGGGACAGAAAAATTGGGCCTTAGGCACTGGTGCTGGTGCCAAAGCACTGCAACCCCTCACAGATACTCTAGTTGGAGCGCAGGAATGAGCCCTGCTGCAAATTATTGCAGCAAAAATTGTAATTACACGCCCCTGTAGAACAGGGGCAGAAAAATTGGGCCTTTGGCATTGGTGCCACAACACTGCAACCCCTCACAGATACTATAGTTGGAGCACAGGAATGAGCCTTGCTGCAAAGTATTAGAGCAAGAATTGTAATTACACGCCCTAGTTTAACAGGGGCAGACAAATTGGGCCTTAGGCACTGGTGCTGGTGCCACAACACTGCAACCCCTCACAGATACTCTAGTTGGAGTGCAGGAATGAGCCCTGCTGCAAAGTATTGCATCAAAAATTGTAATTACACGCCCCTGTTAAGCAGGGGCTGAAAAATTGGGCCTTAGGCCTCGTACACACGACCGATTTTCTCGGCAAGAACCAGCAAGAAACTTGCTGGCAGAGATGTCTTGCCGAGTAAATCGGTCGTGTGTACGCGGCTATCGGGTTTCTCGTCGAGAAAACCGACAAGTAACCTCGACGAGAAAATAGAGAACCTGCTCTCTATTTTCTCGTCGAGATTCTCGTCAGCCTGTTTCTCGACGAGAAAAGTGAGTGTGTGTACACTTACCTGTCCCCCGGGAAGCCCGCGCATGTTCAAAATGAATTCGATGCATGCGCGGTAGCTTCCTAGGCATACGTAGGGTATACCAAGATGGCAGCAATGGCATCGAATGTGACGAGCGCATGCTCGTCACCGCGTACGCTCCATTCAAAGAACCGCGTGTGTACACTCGGCCGGGACAAGTTTCTTGTCCAAGAATCTCCTCGAAAAAAACGACATGTTTTTTTCAACGAGAATCTCGGCCGTGTGTACGAGGCCTAAGTCACTGGTGGCGGTGCCCAGAATCAAAAATGTTCTTACAAGCTATCAACATGAATATTGAGGAGGAAGAGGATAGTCACTCGGCATAACAGGATAGTCACTCAGCATCAGCATAGGCAGTCATGATTAAGCACTGACCTTCAGTGTGAAACATGTAAGCTGTTACTCCGGCTATGCTGTGATGATTTTTGGTCTGATCTTCCATTTTTTACAATAAAGGCGACTGTCAAAGGTTTTTTGGAGTGCGGCTGTCCATATTTTTTATTTCTTTCTCTATAAGCATAGGCAGTCATGAAGGGATCTCACATTCAAAAAAAAAATATTCGGTTACATCTGCATCAGGTGCTTGGTAGCTGGTGATGCAAGACTTATTCATTTTTTTGAAGGTCAGCTGATCGACCGAGTCGGTGGACAGGCGCACCCTGTGATCGGTTACAAAGCCTCCAGCAGCACTTAATGTGCATTCCGAAAGAACGCTGGATGCAGGACAGGCCAGTAGCTCAATTGCATACTGTGCAAGCTCTGGCCAGTGATCCATCCTCAAGACCCAGTAACCCAGAGGATTTTCGGTGGGAAAGGTGTCCAATAGGGATGAGCTCGGTGTTCGAGTCGAACATACGTTCGACTCGAACATTGGCTTTTTGATCGTTCGATGAAGATCGAACGATTTGGGCCGTTCGCGCCAAATTCGAGTGACGCAAACGGCCCACAATGCACTACGCCATCGCAGTGCAATCCAGGCGCTGTGATTGGCCAAGCATGCACTGTGACCACGCATGCTTGGCCAATCACAGCGCCGGCAGCGAAGAGAGCCATAATTGGCCACAGGCAGGATGCCTGTGGCCAATTATAGCTATGGGGGATTTAGTACACACCCCACACTATAAAAGGCCGCCAGCGCGGCGGCCTTGTGTAGTGTGTTCCGGTTCAGGGAGAGAGAAGGATAGGCAGGGACAGTGTCAGTGCTATTTGTTCATTTAACTTGTGTGCAGGGAGAGAGAAGGATAGGCAGGGACAGTGTCAGTGATATTCTTTGCTAAACCTTGTGTGCAGGGAGAGAGAAGGATAGGCAGGGACAGTGTCAGTGATATTCTTTGCTAAACCTTGCGTGCAGGGAGAGAGAAGGATAGGCAGGGGACAGTGTCAGTGTCATTTTTGATAAGCCTCCTGCAAAATATACACCTGAAGCTAGCCCTTATTGCTGTGTTTTCCTGTTGTGTAACACAGGCAGGCATCTGCAGCACTTACAGCGGGCGTAGTGTGCTTCCTGCAAAATATACACCTGAAGCTAGCCCTTATTGCTGTGTTTTCCTGTTGTGTAACACAGGCAGGCATCTGCATCACTTACAGCGGGCATAGTGTGCTTCCTGCAAAATATACACCTGAAGCTAGCCCTTATTGCTCGTGTTTTTTTTCTTTTGTGTTACACTAACAGGCATCTGCAGCACTTACAGCGGGCGTAGTGTGCTTCCTGCAAAATATACACCTGAAGCTAGCCCTTATTGCTGTGTTTTCCTGGTGTGTAACACAGGCAGGCATCTGCAGCACTTACAGTGGGCGTAGTGTGCCTCCTGCACAGTATACACCTGAAGCTAGCCCTTATTGCTCATGGTTTTTTTATTTTGTGTTACACTAACAGGCATCTGCAGCACTTACAGTGGGCGTAGTGTGCTTCCTGCAAAATATACACCTGAAGCTAGCCCTTATTGCTGTGTTTTCCTGTTGTGTAACACAGGCAGGCATCTGCAGCACTTGCAGTGGGCGTAGTGTGCCTCCTGCACAGTATACACCTGAAGCTAACCCTTATTGCTCGTGTTTTTTTTTATTTTGTGTTACACTAACAGGCATCTGCAGGACTTATAGTGGGCGTTTTTATGTTTCCTGCAAAATATACACCTGAAGCTAACCGTTATTGCTGTGTTTTCCTGTTGTGTAACACAGGCAGGCATCTGCAGCACTTACAGCGGGCGTAGTGTGCCTCCTGCACAGTATACACCTGAAGCTAGCCCTTATTGCTGTGTTTTCCTGTTGTGTAACACAGGCAGGCATCTGCAGCACTTACAGCGGGCGTAGTGTGCTTCCTGCAAAATATACACCTGAAGCTAGCCCTTATTGCTGTGTTTTCCTGTTGTGTAACACAGGCAGGCATCTGCATCACTTACAGCGGGCATAGTGTGCTTCCTGCAAAATATACACCTGAAGCTAGCCCTTATTGCTCGTGTTTTTTTTCTTTTGTGTTACACTAACAGGCATCTGCAGCACTTACAGCGGGCGTAGTGTGCTTCCTGCAAAATATACACCTGAAGCTAGCCCTTATTGCTGTGTTTTCCTGGTGTGTAACACAGGCAGGCATCTGCAGCACTTACAGTGGGCGTAGTGTGCCTCCTGCACAGTATACACCTGAAGCTAGCCCTTATTGCTCATGTTTTTTTTATTTTGTGTTACACTAACAGGCATCTGCAGCACTTACAGTGGGCGTAGTGTGCTTCCTGCAAAATATACACCTGAAGCTAGCCCTTATTGCTGTGTTTTCCTGTTGTGTAACACAGGCAGGCATCTGCAGCACTTGCAGTGGGCGTAGTGTGCCTCCTGCACAGTATACACCTGAAGCTAACCCTTATTGCTCGTGTTTTTTTTTATTTTGTGTTACACTAACAGGCATCTGCAGGACTTATAGTGGGCGTAGTGTGCTTCCTGCAAAATATACACCTGAAGCTAACCGTTATTGCTGTGTTTTCCTGTTGTGTAACACAGGCAGGCATCTGCAGCACTTACAGCGGGCGTAGTGTGCCTCCTGCACAGTATACACCTGAAGCTAGCCCTTATTGCTGGTTTTCCCATCTCCCTGCAGGCCATTAGAATGTCTGGAAGGCAAACAAGGAGAGGCAGACAGTCAGGAGCCAATAAAATAGGGCAAGCAGGCTCTGTGTCTAGAGACAACAGTGCTGATCGTGGACGCAGTGCATCGTCATCAGCACGTGGCCATGGGACACGCTTGTCCTTATTTTCGGCAGCTGGACGTGTTGAGCCGCATCATGCCGAAGACTTGGTAGAGTGGATGACCAAGCCCTCCTCATCCTCCTCATCCTCTCTCACCCAGGCTCAGGGTACTGGCAAAGCAGCTGCCAAAGCGTCCTCTTCCCTCGTATCAATGTCATCATCAGTCACTCCTTCCCTAGACCCACCGTGTCCTCCTGAGGAGTCCCCCGAACTGTTTGAGCACAGTGTTGGGTACATGCTCCAGGAGGATGCCCAGCATTTCGAAGGGTCTGATGATGATACCCAGCTAGAGGAAGGCAGTAGCATGAGAGCAGAGAGAGGGGATGCTCAAGAAGGACAGCAATCTGGCAGTCATGTTCCAGCAGCTGCAGCATACTGCCAGATTGGCTCCAGTGATGAGGAGGGAGGGGATGATGATGTCACTGAATCCACATGGGTGCTTGATAAGAGAGAGGAGGAGGAGGATGAGGAGGAGGCACATCTCCAATGAGGCAGAATGCCCTCGAGGGGCCAGCGTAAGGGCAGCACACCAACTGAATCACACCGCAGAGCTCCGCCTGTGCAGGGCGCTGCCTCTGCCCGTTATTCCAAAAGTTCTTTGGTGTGGGCCTTTTTTAAATCGAGTGCATCAGATCGCACCGTTGCTGTTTGCAACATATGTCTGAAGCGTATCTCGCGTGGCCAAAACATCAGCCGCTTGGGCACCACATGCTTGACCAGACATATGTTGACCTGCCATGCAGCTCGTTGGCAAGCGTATCTTAAAGACCCACACCAAAGAACAAAGCGGACCTCTCCTTGCTCCTCATCAGCTGGGAACTCCAACCCCACTATACCTTCAGTTCTCTCTGAAACCTGCACTGAGAGGAATGAAGGTGTAGAATTAGATGTGTCACAGCCAAGTACTTGCGGGCACTCTGCTAGCAGTACACAGACGTCCGATTCTAGCAGGCAAATTTCCCTGCCCCAGCTGCTGGACCGTTGAAAGAAGTTCACTGCCCAGCGGTTGAATGCTAGCTTGGCTAAATTGCTAGCAATTCAACTGCTGCCTTTTCAGTTGGTAGACTCGGCCCCCTTCCGTGAGTTTGTGCAATGTGCGATTCCTCAGTGGCAGGTTCCAAAACGCCACTTTTTCTCACGGATGGGGATTTCGGCTCTCTACCGGTATGTGGAAGGCAATGTCCATTGCTCGCTGGACAGGGCGGTCAGCGGTAAGGTGCATATTACCACTGACTCATGGTCCAGCAGGCATGGACAGGGACGTTACCTTTCTTTCACGGCCCATTGGGTCACTCTTTTGGCAGCTGGGAAGGATGCAGGACAAGGTGCAGTAGTGTTGGAGGTTGTTCCGCCACCACGCCTCCAAAATGCTACTACTGGTTGTTGTGACACACCTCTATCCGCCACCCCCTCCTCTTCTTCTTCCTCCATGGCCTCTTCCTGTGCTTTGTTCTCGGAACCAGTGGTGCTCCGTAGGCGTTCAAGGGGCTACGCAAGTATGCAGGCAAAAAGATGCCATGCTGTGCTTGCACTGGTGTGTTTGGGGGACAGGAGCCACACTGGGGCAGAGGTTCTGTCTGCTCTGCAGGGGCAGGCCGAGAGGTGGTTGACGCCACGCCAGGTTAAACAAGGAATGGTGGTTTGCGACAATGGCACCAACCTCCTCTCCGCCCTCCGACAGGGACAACTGACCCATGTGCCCTGTGTGGCTCACGTCCTTAACCTGGTGGTGCAGCGGTTCTTGGGCAGGTACCCGGGCTTACAGGATGTCCTGAGGCAGGCCAGGAAAGTCTGTGTGCATTTCCGCAGATCATATAATGCCAGTGCTCGGCTGGCTGAGCTGCAAAAGGAGTTGAACCTGCCCAAGAACCGCCTTATATGTGACATGCCCACTAGGTGGAACTCAACGTTGGCCATGCTGCAGTGGCTGCACATGCAGCAGAGGGCCATCAATGAGTACCTGTGCGACTACGGCACCAGGACAGGGTCAGGGGAGCTCGGGTTTTTTTCACCACGCCAGTGGGGCATGATCAGGGATGCATGCACTGTCCTGGCACCATTTGAGGAGGCCACGAGGATGGTGAGCAGTGACAGTGCATGCATCAGTGACACTCTACCTCTTGTCCACCTGTTGGAGCATACGCTGCGTGGAATAATGGACAGGGCACTTGAGGCAGAACAGAGGCAGGAAGAGGAGGACTTCCTTGCCTCTCAAGGCCCCCTTTACCCAGACAGTGTTCCTTCTGTCCCACCCATCACACAGGAAGAGTACGAGGAGGAGGAGGAGGAGGATTGTGTCAGCATGGAGGTGGAGCATGGCACTCAGCATCAACAGCAGCAGTCTTTTAGGGATGATTAACAGTCCCAACAAACCCGTGGACTTCTACGTGGGTGGGAGGAGGTGGCTGCGGATCATGTCGTCCTTAGTGACCCAGAGGACTCCGGACCAAATGCCTCAGCTAACCTTCGCTGCATGGCCTCCCTGATCCTGCAAAGTCTGTGGAAGGATCCTCGTATTCTTCGGAGCAAGGAGAGGGACCATTACTGGCTGGCCACTCTCCTTGATCCACGGTACAAGGGTAAGGTTGCGGACCTTATCTTGCCGTCGCAGAGGGAGCAGAGGATGAGACATCTCCGGGAGGCCTTGCAGAAAGGTCTGGGAGGTTACAAACTCCTGGTCCTGGACAACGAGTTGCTGAGGCTTCGGTCAATAGCAGAAGGAGCGGTGGAGAAGGTGGTCGTCTGACCGATGCGTTCAGACAATTTTTTAGTACGCAGCCCCAAGGTATGATCGGTTCCAGCAACCATCGCCAGTAGTGATGAGCCGAACACCCCCGGGTTCGGTTCGCACCAGAACCTGCGAACTGACCGAAAGTTCGCACAAACTTTAGAACCCTATTAAATACAATGGATGCGAACGTTCGAAATCTAAAGTGCTAATTATAAAGACTATTATGCATGTTATTGTCCTAAAAAGGGTTTGGGAACCCGGGTTCTGCACCAGGGGACATGTATCAATGCAAAAAGAAGTTTTAAAAACGGCTGTTTTTCTGGAGCAGTCATTTTAATGATGCATAAAGTGAAAAAAAAAGTCAAATATTCCTTTAAATATCGTACCTGGGGGGTGTCTAAAGTATACCTGTGAAGTGCCACGTGTTTCCCGTGTTTAGAACTGTCCCTGCACAAAATTACATTTCTAAAGGAAAAAAAGCCATTTAAAACTGCTTGCGGCTTTAATGTAATGTCTGGTCCCGGGAATATGGATGAAAATCTTTAAGAAAAATGGCATAGCTACCCCATCACACACCCCCCACCCTACCCCAGCCCATTACCAGCCCCTTTGGGTCTTGTATGGATATTAAGGGGAACCCCGCACACAAAATAAAAAAGGCCCTATATACTCTGAACAGCCGTATACAGGCGGTGCATACAAGACAGGGACTGTAGGTTTGTTCTTATGTAGAATCTGTTTGTAATTTTGAACAGGTACATTGTTTAAATGTAGCTCCAGCCAAAAAATATATTTTTAAGCTTTTTGGAAAACATAGGGAGGGTTATCACCCCTGTAACATTTGTTTTGCTGTCTGTGCAGTGTGCACCTGTTCAGAACAGTTCACCTCACTTTCCGTCCTAATGACAAATGTTTTTTGAAAATTTGGGGTTTTTATTGAAACAAGAATGGGGTGATAAAGAATCAGTGGAGAGGAGACACTTTTTTTCCCATATTAACTCTTACAGGAGAGAATTTGCCTTCCTAGGGGTAGATTTCCTCTCACTTCCTGTTGTATCCTTCCGTTTGCAAGGAGGAGTCGTTTGTAAGTTGGATGTTTGAAAGTAGGGGCCTGCCGTATATACTCAGCTGAAATTTGCCCCTTACATGTTGGTGTTGCCACAACACTGTGAGCCCTCACAGTTACTCTTGGTGGGCGCATGAATGGGCCCTGCTGTGAATTATTAGATCAAGAATTGTAATTGCATGCCCCTGTTGAACAGGGGCTGAAAAATTGGGCCTTTGGTGGTGGTGGTGGTGTTGACACAACACTGTAAGGCCTCAGGCCTCGTACACACGACCGAGTTTCTCGGCAAGAACCAGCAAGAAACTTGCTGGCAGAGATGTCTTGCCGAGAAACTCGTTCGTGTGTATGGTTTCTCGTCGAGAAAACCGACAAGTAACCTCGACGAGAAAATAGAGAACCTGCTCTCTATTTTCTCGTCGAGATTCTCGTCGGCATGTTTCTCAACGAGAAAAGTGAGTGTGTGTACACTTACCTGTCCTCCCGGAAGCCCGCGCATGTTCGAAATGAATTTGACGCATGCGCGGTAGCTTCCTAGGCATACGTAGGGTATACCAAGATGGCGGCGACGGCATCGAATGTGACGAGCGCATGCTCGTCGTAGTCGATGACGTCACCGCGTACGCTCCATTCAAAGAACCGCGGGTTCTTTGAAACGAGCGTGGGTACACTCGGCCGGGACAAGTTTCTTGTCCAAGAATCTCGTCGAAAAAAACGACATGTTTTTTTCAACGAGAATCTCGGCCGTGTGTACGAGGCCTCACAGTTAGTCTTGGTGGGCGCAGGAATGGGCCCTGCTGTGAATTATTAGATCAAGAATTGTAATTACATGCCCCTGTTAAACAGGGGCAGAAAAATTGAGCCTTAGGCACTGGTGTCACAACACTGCAACCCCTCACAGATACTGTACTTGGAGCACAGCAATGAGCCCTGTTGCAAAGTATTGCATCAAAAATTTTAATTACACGCCCCTGTTAAACAGGGGCTGAAAAATTGGGCCTTAGCCCCTGGTGCTGGTGCCACGACACTGCAACCACTCCCAGATACTCTAGTTGGAGTGCAGGAATGAGCCCTGCTGCAAAGCATTGCATAAAAAATTGTAATAACACACCCCTGTTAAACAGGGGCTGAAAAATTGGGCCTTAGCCACTGGTGGCGGCACCCAGAAACAAAAATGTTCTTCCAAGCTATCATCGTCAATCGGATCATTGAGGAGGAGGAGGATAGTCAGTCAACATAACAGGACAGTCTCGCAGCATCAGCATCAGTCTTGAAGGGATGTGACATTTGAAAATAAATTAGTCTGTTATATCAGCTTCAGGTGTTTGGTAGCTGGTGGTGATCCAAGACTGGTTCATCTTTATGAAGGTCAGTCGATCAACAGAGTCGGTGGACAGGTGCACACTGTGATCCGTGACAAATCCTCCAGCAGCACTGAATGTGCGTTCTGAAAGAACGCTGGATGCAGGACAGGCCAGTAGCTCAATTTCATACTGTGCAAGCTCTGGCCAGTGATCCATCCTCAAGACCCAGTAAGCCAGAGGATTTTCGGTGGGGAAGGTGTCCAAGTCTGACCTTGCCCCTAGGTATTCCTGCACCATGTATATCAGACGCTGGCGATGGTTGCTGGAACCGATCATACCTTGGGGCTGCGGACTAAAGAATTGTCTGAACGCTTCGGTCAGACGGCCACCTTCCCCACAGCTCCTTCTTTGACTGACCGAAGCCTCAGCAACTCGTTGTCCAGGACCAGGAGTTTGTAACCTCCCAGCCTCTGGGAACGCATTGCACAGACCTTTCTGCAAGGCCTCCGGAGTTGTCTCATCCTCTGCTCCCTCTGCGACGGTAAGATAAGGTCCGCAACCTTACCCTTGTACCGTGGATCAAGGAGAGTGGCCAGCCAGTAATGGTCCCTCTCCTTGATCCGAAGAATACGAGGATCTTTCCGCAGACTTTGCAGGATCAGGGAGGCCATGCAGCGTAGGTTAGCTGAGGCATTCAGTCCGGAGTCCTCTGGGTCACTAAGGACGACATGATCCGCAGCCACCTCCTCCCAGCCACGTAGAAGTCCACGGGTTTCTTGGGACTGTAAATCATCCCTAAAAGACTGCTGCTGATGATGCTGAGTGCCAGGCTCCACCTCCATGCTGACACAATCCTCCTCCTCCTCTTCTTCCTGTGCGATGGGTGGGACAGAAGGAACACTGTCTGGGTAAAGGGGGCCTTGAGAGGCAAGGAAGTCCTCCTCTTCCTGCCTCTGTTCTGCCTCAAGTGCCCTGTCCATTATTCCACGCAGCGTATGTTCCAACAGGTGGACAAGAGGTACAGTGTCACTGATGCATGCACTGTCACTGCTCACCATCCTCGTGGCCTCCTCAAATGGTGCCAGGACAGTGCATGCATCCCTGATCATGCCCCACTGGCGTGGTAAAAAAAACCTGAGCTCCCCTGACCCTGTCCTGGTGCCGTAGTCGCACAGGTACTCATTGATGGCCCTCTGCTGCGTGTGCAGCCGCTGCAGCATGGCCAACGTTGAGTTCCACCTGGTGGGCATGTCACATATAAGGCGGTTCTTGGGCAGGTTCAACTCCTTTTGCAGCTCAGCCAGGCGAGCACTGGCATTATAAGATCTGTGGAAATGCACACAGACTTTCCTGGCCTGCCTCAGGACATCCTGTAAGCCCGGGTACCTGCCCAAGAACCGCTGCACTACCAGGTTAAGGACGTGAGCCACACAGGGCACATGGGTCAGTTGTCCCTGTCGGAGAGCGGAGAGGAGGTTGGTGCCATTGTCACAAACTACCATTCCTGGCTTAAGCTGGCGTGGCGTCAACCACCTCTCGGCTTGCCCCTGCAGAGCAGACAGAACCTCTGCCCCAGTGTGGCTCCTGTCCCCCAAACACACTAGCGCAAGCATGGCATGGCATCTTTTTGCCTGCGTACTTGCGTAGCCCCTTGAACGCCTACGGAGCACCGTTGGTTCCGAGGACAAAGCACAGGAAGAGGCCACGGAGGAAGAAGAAGAGGAGGGGGTGGAGGACAGAGGTGTGTCACAACCAGTAGTAGCATTTTGGAGGCGTGGCGATGGAACAACCTCCAACACTACTGCACCTTGTCCTGCATCCTTCCCAGCTGCCAAAAGAGTGACCCAATGGGCCGTGAAAGAAAGGTAACGTCCCAGTCCATGCCTGCTGGACCATGAGTCAGTGGTAATATTCACCTTACCGCTGACCGCCCTGTCCAGCGAGGCCAAGACATTGCCTTCCACATGCCGGTAGAGAGCCGGAATCGCCTTCCGTGAGAAAAAGTGGCGTTTGGGAACCTGCCACTGAGGAACCGCACATTGCACAAACTCACGGAAGGGGGCCGAGTCTACCAACTGAAAAGGCAGCAGTTGAAGCGCTAGCAATTTAGCAAAGCTAGCATTCAACCGCTGGGCATGTGGATGGCTGGGAGTGAACTTCTTTCGACGGTCCAGCAGCTGGGGCAGGGAAATTTGCCTGCTAGAATCGGACGTTGGTGTACTGCTAGCAGAGTGCCCGCAAGTACTTGGCTGTGACACACCTAATTCTACACCTTCATTCCTCTCAGAGCAGGTTTCAGAGAGGACTGAAGGTATAGTGGGGTTGGAGATCCCAGCTGATGCGGTGCAAGAAGAGGTCAGCTTTGTTCTTTGGTGTGGGTCTTTAAGGTAGGCTTGCCAACGAGCTGCATGGCAGGTCAACATATGTCTGGTCAAGCATGTGGTGCCCAAGCGGGTGATGTTTTGGCCACGCGATATACGCTTCAGACATATGTTGCAAACAGCAGCTGTGCGATCTGATGCACTCGACTCAAAAAAGGCCCACACCAAAGAACTTTTGGAATAACGGGCAGAGGCAGCGCCCTGCACAGGCGGAGCTCTGCGGTGTGATTCCGTTGGTGTGCTGCCCTTACGCTGGCCCCCCGAGGGCATCCTGCCTCATTGGAGATGTGTCTCCTCCTCATCCTCCTCCTCCTCCTCCTCTCTCCTATTAGGCACCCACGTGGAGTTAGTGACCTCATCATCCCCTCCCTCCTCATCACTGGAGCCAATCTGGCAGTATGCTGCAGCTGCTGGAACATGACTGCCAGATTGGTGTCCTTCTTGAGCATCCCCTCTCTCTGCTCTCACGCTACTGCCTTCCTCTAGCTGGGTATCATCATCAGACCCTTCGAAACGCTGGGCATCCTCCTGGAGCATGTACCCAACACTGTGCTCAAACAGTTTGGGGGACTCCTCAGGAGGACATGTTTGGTCTAGGGAAGGAGTGACTGATGATGACATTGATACCAGGGAAGAGGACGCTTTGGCAGCTGCTTTGCCAGTACCCTGAGCCTGGGTGAGAGGGGATGAGGAGGATGAGGAGGGCTTGGTCATCCACTCTACCAAGTCTTCGGCATGATGCGGCTCAACACGTCCAGCTGCCGAAAAGAAGGACAAGCGTGTCCCATGGCCACGTGCTGATGGCGATGCACCGCGTCCACGACCAGCACTGTTGTCTCTAGACACAGAGCCTGCTTGCCCTCTTTTTTTGGCTCCTGACTGTCTGCCTCTCCTTGTTTGCCTTCCAGACATTCTAATGGCCTGCAGGGAAATGTGAAAAGCAGCAATACAGGCTAAGTTAAGGTGTAATATGGTCAGGAGGCACACTCGGCCCGCTGTAAGTGCCGCAAAATCCTGTTGGTGTAACACACCAGGAAAAAGCAGCAATACAGGCTAAGTTAAGGTATAATATGGTCAGGAGGCACACTCCGCCCGCTGTAAGTGCTGCAAAATTCTGTTTGTGTAACACACCAGGGAAAAGCAGCAATACAGGCTAAGTTAAGGTGTAATATGGTCAGGAGGCACACTTGGCCCGCTGTAAGTGCCGCAAAATCCTGTTGGTGTAACACACCAGGAAAAAGCAGCAATACAGGCTAAGTTAAGGTATAATATGTTCAGGAGGCACACTCCGCCCGCTGTAAGTGCTGCAAAATTCTGTTTGTGTAACACACCAGGAAAAAGCAGCAATACAGGCTAAGTTAAGGTGTAATATGGTCAGGAGGTACACTACGCCCGCTGTAAGTGCCGCAAAATCCTGTTGGTGTAACACACCAGGAAAAAGCAGCAATACAGGCTAAGTTAATGTGTAATATGGTCAGGAGGCACACTCCGCCCGCTGTAAGTGCCGCAAAATCCTGTTTGTGTAACACACCAGGAAAAGCAGCAATACAGGCTAAGTTAAGGTGTAATATGGTCAGGAGGTACACTCCGCCCGCTGTAAGTGCCGCAAAATCCTGTTGGTGTAACACACCAGGAAAAAGCAGCAATACAGGCTAAGTTAAGGTGTAATATGGTCAGGAGGCACACTCCGCCCGCTGTAAGTGCCGCAAAATCCTGTTGGTGTAACACACCAGGAAAAAGCAGCAATACAGGCTAAGTTAAGGTGTAATATGGTCAGGAGGCACACTCCGACCGCTGTAAGTGCCGCAAAATCCTGTTTGTGTAACACACCAGGAAAAAGCAGCAATACAGGCTAAGTTAAGGTGTAATATGGTCAGGAGGCACACTCCGCCCGCTGTAAGTGCCGCAAAATCCTGTTTGTGTAACACACCAGGAAAAAGCAGCAATACAGGCTAAGTTAAGGTGTAATATGGTCAGGAGGCACACTCCGCCCGCTGTAAGTGCCGCAAAATCCTGTTTGTGTAACACACCAGGAAAAAGCAGCAATACAGGCTAAGTTAAGGTGTAATATGGTCAGGAGGCACACTCCGCCCGCTGTAAGTGCCGCAAAATCCTGTTTGTGTAACACACCAGGAAAAAGCAGCAATACAGGCTAAGTTAAGGTGTAATATGGTCAGGAGGCACACTCTGCCCGCTGTAAGTGCCGCAAAATCCTGTTTGTGTAACACACCAGGAAAAAGCAGCAATACAGGCTAAGTTAAGGTGTAATATGGTCAGGAGGCACACTCCGCCCGCTGTAAGTGCCGCAAAATCCTGTTTGTGTAACACACCAGGAAAAAGCAGCAATACAGGCTAAGTTAAGGTGTAATATGGTCAGGATGCACACTCCGCCCGCTGTAAGTGCTGCAAAATCCTGTTGGTGTAACACACCAGGAAAAAGCAGCAATACAGGCTAAGTTAAGGTGTAATATTGTCAGGAGGCACACTCCGCCCGCTGTAAGTGCCGCAAAATCCTGTTTGTGTAACACACCAGGAAAAAGCAGCAATACAGGCTAAGTTAAGGTGTAATATGGTCAGGAGGCACACTCCGCCCGCTGTAAGTGCCGCAAAATCCTGTTGGTGTAACACACCAGGAAAAAGCAGCAATACAGGCTAAGTTAAGGTGTAATATCGTCAGGAGGCACACTCCACCCGCTGTAAGTGCCGCAAAATCCTGTTTGTGTAACACACCAGGAAAAAGCAGCAATACAGGCTAAGTTAAGGTGTAATATGGTCAGGAGGCACACTTGGCCCACTGTAAGTGCCGCAAAATCCTGTTGGTGTAACACACCAGGAAAAAGCAGCAATACAGGCTAAGTTAAGGTGTAATATGGTCAGGAGGTACACTACGCCCGCTGTAAGTGCCGCAAAATCCTGTTGGTGTAACACACCAGGAAAAAGCAGCAATACAGGCTAAGTTAAGGTGTAATATGGTCAGGAGGCACACTCCGCCCGCTGTAAGTGCCGCAAAATCCTGTTTGTGTAACACACCAGGAAAAGCAGCAATACAGGCTAAGTTAAGGTGTAATATGGTCAGGAGGTACACTCCGCCCGCTGTATGTGCCGCAAAATCCTGTTGGTGTAACACACCAGGAAAAAGCAGCAATACAGGCTAAGTTAAGGTGTAATATGGTCAGGAGGCACACTCCGCCCGCTGTAAGTGCCGCAAAATCCTGTTGGTGTAACACACCAGGAAAAAGCAGCAATACAGGCTAAGTTAAGGTGTAATATGGTCAGGAGGCACACTCCGACCGCTGTAAGTGCCGCAAAATCCTGTTTGTGTAACACACCAGGAAAAAGCAGCAATACAGGCTAAGTTAAGGTGTAATATGGTCAGGAGGCACACTCCGCCCGCTGTAAGTGCCGCAAAATCCTGTTTGTGTAACACACCAGGAAAAAGCAGCAATACAGGCTAAGTTAAGGTGTAATATGGTCAGGAGGCACACTCCGCCCGCTGTAAGTGCCGCAAAATCCTGTTTGTGTAACACACCAGGAAAAAGCAGCAATACAGGCTAAGTTAAGGTGTAATATGGTCAGGAGGCACACTCCGCCCGCTGTAAGTGCCGCAAAATCCTGTTTGTGTAACACACCAGGAAAAAGCAGCAATACAGGCTAAGTTAAGGTGTAATATGGTCAGGAGGCACACTCTGCCCGCTGTAAGTGCCGCAAAATCCTGTTTGTGTAACACACCAGGAAAAAGCAGCAATACAGGCTAAGTTAAGGTGTAATATGGTCAGGAGGCACACTCCGCCCGCTGTAAGTGCCGCAAAATCCTGTTTGTGTAACACACCAGGAAAAAGCAGCAATACAGGCTAAGTTAAGGTGTAATATGGTCAGGATGCACACTCCGCCCGCTGTAAGTGCTGCAAAATCCTGTTGGTGTAACACACCAGGAAAAAGCAGCAATACAGGCTAAGTTAAGGTGTAATATTGTCAGGAGGCACACTCCGCCCGCTGTAAGTGCCGCAAAATCCTGTTTGTGTAACACACCAGGAAAAAGCAGCAATACAGGCTAAGTTAAGGTGTAATATGGTCAGGAGGCACACTCCGCCCGCTGTAAGTGCCGCAAAATCCTGTTGGTGTAACACACCAGGAAAAAGCAGCAATACAGGCTAAGTTAAGGTGTAATATCGTCAGGAGGCACACTCCACCCGCTGTAAGTGCCGCAAAATCCTGTTTGTGTAACACACCAGGAAAAAGCAGCAATACAGGCTAAGTTAAGGTGTAATATGGTCAGGAGGCACACTTGGCCCGCTGTAAGTGCCGCAAAATCCTGTTGGTGTAACACACCAGTAGTGATGAGCCGAACACCCCCGGGTTCGGTTCGCACCAGAACCCGCGAACGGACCGAAAGTTCGAACGAACATTAGAACCCTATTAAATACAATGGATGCGAACGTTCGAATTCTAAAGTGCTAATTATAACAACTATTATGCATGTTATTGTCCTAAAAAGGGTTTGGGAACCCGGGTTCTGCACCAGGGGACATGTATCAATGCAAAAAGAAGTTTTAAAAACGGTCGTTTTTCGGGAGCAGTCATTTTAATGATGCATAAAGTGAAAAAAAAAAGTCAAATATTCCTTTAAATATCGTACCTGGGGGGTGTCTAAAGTATGCCTGTGAAGTGCCACGTGTTTCCCGTGTTTAGAACTGTCCCTGCACAAAATGACACTTCTAAAGGAAAAAAAAGCCATTTAAAACTGCTTGCGGCTTTAATGTAATGTCTGGTCCTGGTAATATGGATGAAATTCTTTAAGAAAAATGGCATAGCTACCCCATGACCCCCCCCCCTACCCCAGCCCATTACCAGCCCCTTTGGGTCTTGTATGGATATTAAGGGGAACCCCGCACATAAAATAAAAAAGGCCCTATATACTCTGAACAGCCCTATACAGGCGGTGCATACAAGACAGGGACTGTAGGTTTGTTCTTATGTAGAATCTGTTTGTAATTTTGAACAGGTACATTGTTGAAGTGTAGCTCCAGACCAAAAATCTATTTTTAAACTTTTTGGAAAACATAGGTAAGGGTTATCACCCCTGTAACATTTGTTTTGCTGTCTGTGCCCCTGTTCAGAACATTTCACCTCACTTTCCGTCCCAATGACAACTGTTTTTGAAATGTGGTGTTTTTCTTGAAACAAGGATTGCTGATAAAGCATCAGTACAGAGGAGACACCTTTCTCCCATATTTATTCTTACAGGAGAGAATTTTCCTTCCTAGTGGTAGATTTCCTCTCACTTCCTGTTGTCTTCTTGCGTTTGCAAGTAGGAGTCGTTTGTAAGTTGGATGTTTGAAAGTAGGGACCTGCCGTATATACTCTGCAGAAATAGGCCCCTTAGTTGTTGGTGTTGGCACAACACTGTAAGCACTCACAGTTACTCTTGGTTGGTGCTGGAACGCCCTGCTGTCAACTATTATATCAGGAATTTTAATTACATATAATTGTTGAACAGTGGTAGTAAAAATTGGGCCTTTGATGGTGGTGCTGGTGCCACAACACTGTAAGCCCTGACAGTTACTCTTGGTGGGTGCAGCAATGGGCCCTGCTGTGAATTATTAGATCAAGAATTGTAATTACATGCCCCTGTTGAACAGGGGCTGAAAAATTGGGCCTTAGGCACTGGTGGCACAACACTGCAACCCCTCACAGATACTGTACTTGGAGCACAGCAATGAGCCCTGTTGCAAAGTATTGCTTCAAAAATTGTAATGACACGCCCCTGTTAAACAGGGGCTGAAAAATTGGGCCTTAGGCACTGGTGGCACAACACTGCAACTCCTCACAGATACTGTACTTGGAGCACAGCAATGAGCCCTGTTGCAAAGTATTGCTTCAAAAATTGTAATTACACGCCCCTGATAAACAGGGGCTGAAAAATTGGGCGTTAGGCACTGGTGGCGGCACCCATAAACAAAAATGATCTTACAAGCTATCATCATCAATCGTATCATTGAGGACTCGGAGGAGGAGGATAGCCAGTCAACATAACAGCACAGGCACTCAGCATCAGCATCAGTCTTGAAGGGATGTGACATGTTAAAATCAATTAGTCTGTTATATCAGCATCAGGTGTGTGGTAGCTGGTGGTGATCCAAGACTGGTTCATCTTGATGAAAGTCAGTCGATCAACCGAGTCGGTGGACAGGCGCACCCTGTGATCCGTGACAAATCCTCCAGCAGCACTGAATGTGCGTTCCGAAAGAACGCTGGATGCAGGACAGGCCAGTAGCTCAATTGCATACTGTGCAAGCTCTGGCCAGTGATCCATCCTCAAGACCCAGTAAGCCAGAGGATTTTCGGTGGGGAAGGTGTCCAAGTCTGACCTTGCCCCTAAATATTCCTGCACCATGTTTATCAGACGCTGGCGATGGTTGCTGGAACCGATCATACTTTGGGGCTGCGGACTAAAGAATTGTCTGAACGCATCGGTCAGACGGCCACCTTCCCCACCGCTCCTTCTTTGACTGGCCGAAGCCTCAGCAACTCGTTGTCCAGGACCAGGAGTTTGCAACCTCCCAGTCTCTGGGAACGCGTTGCACAGACCTTTCTGCAAGGCCTCCCGGAGTTGTCTCATCCTCTGCTCCCTCTGCGACGGTAACATAAGGTCCGCAACCTTACCCTTGTACCGTGGATCAAGGAGAGTGGCCAGCCAGTAATGGTCCCTCTCCTTGATCCGAAGAATACGAGGATCCTTCCGCAGACTTTGCAGGATCAGGGAGGCCATGCAGCGTAGGTTTGCTGAGGCATTCGCTCCGGAGTCCTCTGGGTCACTAAGGACGACATGATCCGCAGCCACCTCCTCCCAGCCACGTACAAGTCCACTGGTTTCTTGGGACTGTAAATCATCCCTAAAAGACTGCTGCTGATGATGCTGAGTGCCAGCCTCCACCTCCATGCTGACACAATCCTCCTCCTCCTCCTCCTCCTCCTCCTCTTCCTGTGCGATGGGTGGGACAGAAGGAACACTGTCTGGGTAAAGGGGGCCTTGAGAGGCAAGGAAGTCCTCCTCTTCCTGCCTCTGTTCTGCCTCAAGTGCCCTGTCCATTATTCCACGCAGCGTGTGCTCCAACAGGTGGACAAGAGGTACAGTGTCACTGATGCATGCACTGTCACTGCTCACCATCCTCGTGGCCTCCTCAAATGGTGCCAGGACAGTGCATGCATCCCTGATCATGCCCCACTGGCGTGGAGAAAAAAAACCAAGCTCCCCTGACCCTGTCCTGGTGCCGTAGTCGCACAGGTACTCATTGATGGCCCTCTGCTGCGTGTGCAGCCGCTGCAGCATGGCCAACGTTGAGTTCCACCTGGTGGGCATGTCACATATAAGGCGGTTCTTGGGCAGGTTCAACTCCTTTTGCAGCTCAGCCAGGCGAGCACTGGCATTATAAGATCTGCGGAAATGCACACAGACTTTCCTGGCCTGCCTCAGGACATCCTGTAAGCCCGGGTACCTGCCCAAGAAGCGCTGCACCACCAGGTTAAGGACGTGAGCCACACAGGGCACATGGGTCAGTTGTCCCTGTCGGAGGGCGGAGAGGAGGTTGGTGCCATTGTCGCAAACCACCATTCCTGGCTTAAGCTGACGTGGCGTCAACCACCTCTCGGCCTGGCCCTGCAGAGCAGACAGGACCTCTGCCCCAGTGTGGCTTCTGTCCCCCAAACACACCAGCGCAAGCACGGCATGGCATCTTTTTGCCTGCGTACTTGCGTAGCCCCGTGAACGGCTACGGAGCACCGCTGGTTCATAGGACAAACCACAGGAAGAGGCCATGGAGGAAGAAGAAGAGGAGGGGGTGGAGGAGAGAGGTGTGTCACAACCAGTAGTAGCATTTTGGAGGCGTGGCGGTGGGACAACCTCCAACACTACTGCACCTTGTCCTGAATCCTTCCCAGCTGCCAAAAGAGTGACCCAATGGGCCGTGAAAGAAAGGTAACGTCCCTGTCCATGCCTGCTGGACCATGAGTCAGCGGTAATATGCACCTTACCGCTGACCGCCCTGTCCAGCGAGGCCAAGACATTGCCTTCCACATGCCGGTAGAGAGCCGGAATAGCCTTCCGTGAGAAAAAGTGGCGTTTGGGAACCTGCCACTGAGGAACCGCACATTGCACAAACTCACGGAAGGGGGCCGAGTCTACCAACTGAAAAGGCAGCAGTTGAAGCGCTAGCAATTTAGCCAAGCTAGCATTCAACCGCTGGGCATGTGGATGGCTGGGAGTGAACTTCTTTCGACGGTCCAGCAGCTGGGGCAGGGAAATTTGCCTGCTAGAATCGGACGTCGGTGTACTGCTAGCAGAGTGGGCGCAAGTACTTGGCTGTGACACACCTAATTCTACACCTTCATTCCTCTCAGTGCATGTTTCAGAGAGGACTGAAGTTATAGTGGGGTTGGAGATCCCAGCTGATGCGGTGCAAGGAGAGGTCCGCTTTGTTCTTTGGTGTGGGTCTTTGAGGTAGGCTTGCCAACGAGCTGCATGGCAGGTCAACATATGTCTGGTCAGGCATGTGGTACCCAAGCGGCTGATGTTTTGGCCACGCGATATACGCTTGAGACATATGTTGCAAACAGCAGCTGTGCGATCTGATGCACTAGCCTCAAAAAAGGCCCACACCAAAGAACTTTTTGAATGACGGGCAGAGGCAGCGCCCTGCACAGGCGGAGCTCTGCGGTGTGATTCCGTCGGTGTACTGCCCTTACGCTGGCCACCAAAGGGCATCCTGCCTCGTTGGAGATGTGCCTCCTCCTCATCCTCCTCCTCCTCCTCTCTCCTATTAGGCACCCACGTGGAGTCAGTGACCTCATCATCCCCTCCCTCCTCATCACTGGAGCCAATCTGGCAGTATGCTGCAGCTGCTGGAACATGACTGCCAGATTGGTGTCCTTCTTGAGCATCCCCTCTGTCTGCTCTCACGCTACTGCCTTCCTCTAGCTGGGTTTCATCATCAGACCCTTCGAAACGCTGGGCATCCTCCTGGAGCATGTACCCAACACTGTGTTGAAACAGTTCGGGGGACTCCTCAGGAGGAGGACATGGTGGGTCTAGGGAAGGAGTGACTGATGATTTGTCTGACATTGATACCAGGGAAGACGACGCTTTGGCAGCTGCTTTTCCAGTACCCTGAGCCTGGGTGAGAGAGGATGAGGAGGAGGAGGAGGGCTTGGTCATCCACTCTACCAAGTCTTCGGCATGATGTGGCTCAACATGTCCAGCTGCCGAAAAGAAGAACAAGCGTGTCCCATGGCCATGTGCTGATGACAATGCACCGCGTCCACGACCAGCACTGTTGCCCCCAGACACAGAGCCTGCTTGCCCTCTTTTATTGCCTCCTGACTGTCTGCCTCTCCTTGTTTGCCTTCCAGACATTCTAATAGATGGCCTGCAGGGAGATGGGAAAAAAGCAATAAGGGCTACCTTCAGGTGTCCTTCTCTGTCCCTTGAAACAAGGACTTTCACAGTGAAAGAAACTGACACTCTCCCTACCTACAGTTTTCTGTCCCTAGAAAAAATATTTTTTTTAAGCACAATATAGCACAAGGACAATTCACTCACTGTCCTTACAGGTCCCTGGAAACAAGGACTTGCAGAGTGAAAGAAAAAAAAACACTCTCCCTACCTACAGTTTTCTGTCCCTAGAAAAAATGTTTTTTTTTAATCACAATATAGCACAAGGACAATTCACTCACTGTCCTTACAGGTCCCTGGAAACAAGGACTTGCAGAGTGAAATAAACTGACACTCTCCCTACCTACAGTTTTCTGTCCCTAGAATAAATGTTTTTTTTAAGCACAATATAGCACAAGGACAATTCACTCACTGTCCTTACAGGTCCCTGGAAACAAGGACTTGCAGAGTGAAAGAAAAAAAACACTCTCCCTACCTACAGTTTTCTGTCCCTAGAAAAAATGTTTTTTTTAATCACAATATAGCACAAGAACAATTCACTCACTGTCCTTACAGGTCCCTGGAAACAAGGACTTGCAGAGTGAAAGAAAAAAACACTCTCCCTACCTACAGTTTTCTGTCCCTAGAAAAAATGTTTTTTTTAATCACAATATAGCACAAGGACAATTCACTCACTGTCCTTACAGGTCCCTGGAAACAAGGACTTGCAGAGTGAAATAAACTGACACTCTCCCTACCTACAGTTTTCTGTCCCTAGAATAAATGTTTTTTTAAGCACAATATAGCACAAGGACAATTCACTCACTGTCCTTACAGGTCCCTGGAAACAAGGATTTGCAGAGTGAAAGAAAAAAAACACTCTCCCTACCTACAGTTTTCTGTCCCTAGAAAAAATGTTTTTTTTAATCACAATATAGCACAAGAACAATTCACTCACTGTCCTTACAGGTCCCTGGAAACAAGGACTTGCAGAGTGAAAGAAAAAAAAACACTCTCCCTACCTACAGTTTTCTGTCCCTAGAAAAAATGTTTTTTTTAATCACAATATAGCACAAGGACAATTCACTCACTGTCCTTACAGGTCCCTGGAAACAAGGACTTGCAGAGTGAAAGAAAAAAAACACTCTCCCTACCTACAGTTTTCTGTCCCTAGAATAAATGTTTTTTTAAGCACAATATAGCACAAGGACAATTCACTCACTGTCCTTACAGGTCCCTGGAAACAAGGACTTGCAGAGTGAAAGAAAAAAAACACTCTCCCTACCTACAGTTTTCTGTCCCTAGAAAAAATGTTTTTTTTAATCACAATATAGCACAAGGACAATTCACTCACTGTCCTTACAGGTCCCTGGAAACAAGGACTTGCAGAGTGAAATAAACTGACACTCTCCCTACCTACAGTTTTCTGTCCCTAGAATAAATGTTTTTTTTAAGCACAATATAGCACAAGGACAATTCACTCACTGTCCTTACAGGTCCCTGGAAACAAGGACTTGCAGAGTGAAAGAAAAAAAACACTCTCCCTACCTACAGTTTTCTGTCCCTAGAAAAAATGTTTTTTTTAATCACAATATAGCACAAGGACAATTCACTCACTGTCCTTACAGGTCCCTGGAAACAAGGACTTGCAGAGTGAAATAAACTGACACTCTCCCTACCTACAGTTTTCTGTCCCTAGAATAAATGTTTTTTTTAAGCACAATATAGCACAAGGAGAATTCACTCACTGTCCTTCCAGGTCCCTGGAAACAAGGACTTGCAGAGTGAAAGAAAAAAAACACTCTCCCTACCTACAGTTTTCTGTCCCTAGAAAAAATGTTTTTTTTAATCACAATATAGCACAAGGACAATTCACTCACTGTCCTTACAGGTCCCTGGAAACAAGGACTTGCAGAGTGAAATAAACTGACACTCTCCCTACCTACAGTTTTCTGTCCCTAGAATAAATGTTTTTTTTAAGCACAATATAGCACAAGGACAATTCACTCACTGTCCTTACAGGTCCCTGGAAACAAGGACTTGCAGAGTGAAAGAAAAAAAACACTCTCCCTACCTACAGTTTTCTGTCCCTAGAAAAAATGTTTTTTTTAATCACAATATAGCACAAGGACAATTCACTCACTGTCCTTACAGGTCCCTGGAAACAAGGACTTGCAGAGTGAAAGAAAAAAAACACTCTCCCTACCTACAGTTTTCTGTCCCTAGAAAAAATGTTTTTTTTAATCACAATATAGCACAAGGACAATTCACTCACTGTCCTTACAGGTCCCTGGAAACAAGGACTTGCAGAGTGAAATAAACTGACACTCTCCCTACCTACAGTTTTCTGTCCCTAGAATAAATGTTTTTTTTAAGCACAATATAGCACAAGGACAATTCACTCACTGTCCTTACAGGTCCCTGGAAACAAGGACTTGCAGAGTGAAAGAAAAAAAACACTCTCCCTACCTACAGTTTTCTGTCCCTAGAAAAAATGTTTTTTTTAAGCACAATATAGCACAAGGACAATTCACTCACTGTCCTTACAGGTCCCTGGAAACAAGGACTTGCAGAGTGAAAGAAAAAAAACACTCTCCCTACCTACAGTTTTCTGTCCCTAGAAAAAATGTTTTTTTTAATCACAATATAGCACAAGGACAATTCACTCACTGTCCTTCCAGGTCCCTGGAAACAAGGACTTGCAGAGTGAAATAAACTGACACTCTCCCTACCTACAGTTTTCTGTCCCTAGAATAAATGTTTTTTTTAAGCACAATATAGCACAAGGACAATTCACTCACTGTCCTTAGAGGTCCCTGGAAACAAGGACTTGCAGAGTGAAAGAAAAAAAACACTCTCCCTACCTACAGTTTTCTGTCCCTAGAAAAAATGTTTTTTTTTAAGCACAATATAGCACAAGGACAATTCACTCACTGTCCTTCCAGGTCCCTGGAAACAAGGACTTGCAGAGTGAAAGAAAAAAAACACTCTCCCTACCTACAGTTTTCTGTCCCTAGAAAAAATGTTTTTTTTAAGCACAATATAGCACAAGGACAATTCACTCACTGTCCTTCCAGGTCCCTGGAAACAAGGACTTGCAGAGTGAAAGAAAAAAAACACTCTCCCTACCTACAGTTTTCTGTCCCTAGAAAAAATGTTTTTTTTAATCACAATATAGCACAAGGACAATTCACTCACTGTCCTTACAGGTCCCTGGAAACAAGGACTTGCAGAGTGAAAGAAACTGACACTCTCCCTACCTACAGTTTTCTGTCCCTAGAATAAATGTTTTTTTAAGCACAATATAGCACAAGGACAATTCACTCACTGTCCTTCCAGGTCCCTGGAAACAAGGACTTGCAGAGTGAAAGAAACTGACACTGTCCCTACCTACAGTTTTCTGTCCCTAGAATAAATGTTTTTTTTAAGCACACTATAGCACAAGCACAAAACACACTGACACTCTCCCTACCTATCCTTCTCTTTCCCTAAACTAAAGGAATCCAGGTTAAGCAAGAAAGAAATAACAGTCACTGTCCCTGCCTATGCTGCTCTATCCCTGCTCCGGAACACACTACACTAGGCCGCCGTGCTGGCGGCCTTTTATAGTGTGGGGCGTGTACTAAACACCCTCAGCAATAATTGGCCACAGGCATCCTGCCTGTGGCCAATCATTGCTCTCCTCGCTGCCGGCGCTGTGATTGGCCAAGCATGCGGGGTCACAGTGCATGCTTGGCCAATCACAGCGCCTGGATGACACTGCGATGGCATAGTGCATTGTGGGCCGTTCGCGTCACTCGAATTTGGCGCGAACGGCCCAAATCGTTCGATCTTCGTCGAACGATCGAACAGCCGATGTTCGAGTCGAACGTATGTTCGACTCGAACACGAAGCTCATCCCTACACACCAGGAAAAAGCAGCAATACAGGCTAAGTTAAGGTATAATATGGTCAGGAGGCACACTCCGCCCGCTGTAAGTGCTGCAAAATTCTGTTTGTGTAACACACCAGGAAAAAGCAGCAATACAGGCTAAGTTAAGGTGTAATATGGTCAGGAGGTACACTACGCCCGCTGTAAGTGCCGCAAAATCCTGTTGGTGTAACACACCAGGAAAAAGCAGCAATACAGGCTAAGTTAAGGTGTAATATGGTCAGGAGGCACACTCCGCCCGCTGTAAGTGCCGCAAAATCCTGTTTGTGTAACACACCAGGAAAAGCAGCAATACAGGCTAAGTTAAGGTGTAATATGGTCAGGAGGTACACTCCGCCCGCTGTAAGTGCCGCAAAATCCTGTTGGTGTAACACACCAGGAAAAAGCAGCAATACAGGCTAAGTTAAGGTGTAATATGGTCAGGAGGCACACTCCGCCCGCTGTAAGTGCCGCAAAATCCTGTTTGTGTAACACACCAGGAAAAAGCAGCAATACAGGCTAAGTTAAGGTGTAATATGGTCAGGAGGCACACTCCGCCCGCTGTAAGTGCCGCAAAATCCTGTTTGTGTAACACACCAGGAAAAAGCAGCAATACAGGCTAAGTTAAGGTGTAATATCGTCAGGAGGCACACTCCGCCCGCTGTAAGTGTCGCAAAATCCTGTTGGTGTAACACACCAGGAAAAAGCAGCAATACAGGCTAAGTTAAGGTGTAATATGGTCAGGAGGCACACTCCGCCCGCTGTAAGTGCCGCAAAATCCTGTTGGTGTAACACACCAGGAAAAAGCAGCAATACAGGCTAAGTTAAGGTGTAATATGGTCAGGAGGTACACTACGCCCGCTGTAAGTGCCGCAAAATCCTGTTGGTGTAACACACCAGGAAAAAGCAGCAATACAGGCTAAGTTAAGGTGTAATATGGTCAGGAGGCACACTCCGCCCGCTGTAAGTGCCGCAAAATCCTGTTTGTGTAACACACCAGGAAAAGCAGCAATACAGGCTAAGTTAAGGTGTAATATGGTCAGGAGGTACACTCCGCCCGCTGTAAGTGCCGCAAAATCCTGTTGGTGTAACACACCAGGAAAAAGCAGCAATACAGGCTAAGTTAAGGTGTAATATGGTCAGGAGGCACACTCCGCCCGCTGTAAGTGCCGCAAAATCCTGTTGGTGTAACACACCAGGAAAAAGCAGCAATACAGGCTAAGTTAAGGTGTAATATGGTCAGGATGCACACTCCGCCCGCTGTAAGTGCTGCAAAATCCTGTTGGTGTAACACACCAGGAAAAAGCAGCAATACAGGCTAAGTTAAGGTGTAATATGGTCAGGAGGCACACTCCGCCCGCTGTAAGTGCCGCAAAATCCTGTTTGTGTAACACACCAGGAAAAAGCAGCAATACAGGCTAAGTTAAGGTGTAATATGGTCAGGAGGCACACTTGGCCCGCTGTAAGTGCCGCAAAATCCTGTTGGTGTAACACACCAGGAAAAAGGAGCAATACAGGCTAAGTTAAGGTATAATATGGTCAGGAGGCACACTCCGCCCGCTGTAAGTGCTGCAAAATTCTGTTTGTGTAACACACCAGGAAAAAGCAGCAATACAGGCTAAGTTAAGGTGTAATATGGTCAGGAGGTACACTACGCCCGCTGTAAGTGCCGCAAAATCCTGTTGGTGTAACACACCAGGAAAAAGCAGCAATACAGGCTAAGTTAAGGTGTAATATGGTCAGGAGGCACACTCCGCCCGCTGTAAGTGCCGCAAAATCCTGTTTGTGTAACACACCAGGAAAAGCAGCAATACAGGCTAAGTTAAGGTGTAATATGGTCAGGAGGTACACTCCGCCCGCTGTAAGTGCCGCAAAATCCTGTTGGTGTAACACACCAGGAAAAAGCAGCAATACAGGCTAAGTTAAGGTGTAATATGGTCAGGAGGCACACTCCGCCCGCTGTAAGTGCCGCAAAATCCTGTTTGTGTAACACACCAGGAAAAAGCAGCAATACAGGCTAAGTTAAGGTGTAATATGGTCAGGAGGCACACTCCGCCCGCTGTAAGTGCCGCAAAATCCTGTTTGTGTAACACACCAGGAAAAAGCAGCAATACAGGCTAAGTTAAGGTGTAATATCGTCAGGAGGCACACTCCGCCCGCTGTAAGTGCCGCAAAATCCTGTTTGTGTAACACACCAGGAAAAAGCAGCAATACAGGCTAAGTTAAGGTGTAATATGGTCAGGAGGCACACTCCGCCCGCTGTAAGTGCCGCAAAATCCTGTTTGTGTAACACACCAGGAAAAAGCAGCAATACAGGCTAAGTTAAGGTGTAATATGGTCAGGAGGCACACTCCGCCCGCTGTAAGTGCCGCAAAATCCTGTTTGTGTAACACACCAGGAAAAAGCAGCAATACAGGCTAAGTTAAGGTGTAATATGGTCAGGATGCACACTCCGCCCGCTGTAAGTGCTGCAAAATCCTGTTGGTGTAACACACCAGGAAAAAGCAGCAATACAGGCTAAGTTAAGGTGTAATATGGTCAGGAGGCACACTCCGCCCGCTGTAAGTGCCGCAAAATCCTGTTTGTGTAACACACCAGGAAAAAGCAGCAATACAGGCTAAGTTAAGGTGTAATATGGTCAGGAGGCACACTCCGCCCGCTGTAAGTGCCGCAAAATCCTGTTGGTGTAACACACCAGGAAAAAGCAGCAATACAGGCTAAGTTAAGGTGTAATATGGTCAGGAGGCACACTCCGCCCGCTGTAAGTGCCGCAAAATCCTGTTGGTGTAACACACCAGGAAAAAGCAGCAATACAGGCTAAGTTAACGTGTAATATGGTCAGGAGGCACACTCCGCCCGCTGTAAGTGCCGCAAAATCCTGTTTGTGTAACACACCAGGAAAAAGCAGCAATACAGGCTAAGTTAAGGTGTAATATGGTCAGGAGGCACACTCCACCCGCTGTAAGTGCCGCAAAATCCTGTTTGTGTAACACACCAGGAAAAAGCAGCAATACAGGCTAAGTTAAGGTGTAATATGGTCAGGAGGCACACTTGGCCCGCTGTAAGTGCCGCAAAATCCTGTTGGTGTAACACACCAGGAAAAAGCAGCAATACAGGCTAAGTTAAGGTATAATATGGTCAGGAGGCACACTCCGCCCGCTGTAAGTGCTGCAAAATTCTGTTTGTGTAACACACCAGGAAAAAGCAGCAATACAGGCTAAGTTAAGGTGTAATATGGTCAGGAGGTACACTACGCCCGCTGTAAGTGCCGCAAAATCCTGTTGGTGTAACACACCAGGAAAAAGCAGCAATATAGGCTAAGTTAAGGTGTAATATGGTCAGGAGGCACACTCCGCACGCTGTAAGTGCCGCAAAATCCTGTTTGTGTAACACACCAGGAAAAGCAGCAATACAGGCTAAGTTAAGGTGTAATATGGTCAGGAGGTACACTCCGCCCGCTGTAAGTGCCGCAAAATCCTGTTGGTGTAACACACCAGGAAAAAGCAGCAATACAGGCTAAGTTAATGTGTAATATGGTCAGGAGGCACACTCCGCCTGCTGTAAGTGCCGCAAAATCCTGTTGGTGTAACACACCAGGAAAAAGCAGCAATACAGGCTAAGTTAAGGTGTAATATGGTCAGGAGGCACACTCCGCCCGCTGTAAGTGCCGCAAAATCCTGTTTGTGTAACACACCAGGAAAAAGCAGCAATACAGGCTAAGTTAAGGTGTAATATGGTCAGGAGGCACACTCCGCCCGCTGTAAGTGCCGCAAAATCCTGTTTGTGTAACACACCAGGAGAAAGCAGCAATACAGGCTAAGTTAAGGTGTAATATGGTCAGGAGGCACACTCCGCCCGCTGTAAGTGCCGCAAAATCCTGTTTGTGTAACACACCAGGAAAAAGCAGCAATACAGGCTAAGTTAAGGTGTAATATGGTCAGGAGGCACACTCCGCCCGCTGTAAGTGCCGCAAAATCCTGTTTGTGTAACACACCAGGAAAAAGCAGCAATACAGGCTAAGTTAAGGTGTAATATGGTCAGGATGCACACTCCGCCCGCTGTAAGTGCTGCAAAATCCTGTTGGTGTAACACACCAGGAAAAAGCAGCAATACAGGCTAAGTTAAGGTGTAATATGGTCAGGAGGCACACTCCGCCCGCTGTAAGTGCCGCAAAATCCTGTTTGTGTAACACACCAGGAAAAAGCAGCAATACAGGCTAAGTTAAGGTGTAATATGGTCAGGAGGCACACTCCGCCCGCTGTAAGTGCCGCAAAATCCTGTTGGTGTAACACACCAGGAAAAAGCAGCAATACAGGCTAAGTTAAGGTGTAATATGGTCAGGAGGCACACTCCGCCCGCTGTAAGTGCCGCAAAATCCTGTTTGTGTAACACACCAGGAGAAAGCAGCAATACAGGCTAAGTTAAGGTGTAATATGGTCAGGAGGCACACTCCGCCCGCTGTAAGTGCCGCAAAATCCTGTTTGTGTAACACACCAGGAAAAAGCAGCAATACAGGCTAAGTTAAGGTGTAATATGGTCAGGAGGCACACTCCGCCCGCTGTAAGTGCCGCAAAATCCTGTTTGTGTAACACACCAGGAAAAAGCAGCAATACAGGCTAAGTTAAGGTGTAATATGGTCAGGATGCACACTCCGCCCGCTGTAAGTGCTGCAAAATCCTGTTGGTGTAACACACCAGGAAAAAGCAGCAATACAGGCTAAGTTAAGGTGTAATATGGTCAGGAGGCACACTCCGCCCGCTGTAAGTGCCGCAAAATCCTGTTTGTGTAACACACCAGGAAAAAGCAGCAATACAGGCTAAGTTAAGGTGTAATATGGTCAGGAGGCACACTCCGCCCGCTGTAAGTGCCGCAAAATCCTGTTGGTGTAACACACCAGGAAAAAGCAGCAATACAGGCTAAGTTAAGGTGTAATATGGTCAGGAGGCACACTCCACCCGCTGTAAGTGCCGCAAAATCCTGTTTGTGTAACACACCAGGAAAAAGCAGCAATACAGGCTAAGTTAAGGTGTAATATGGTCAGGAAGTACACTCCGCCCGCTGTAAGTGCCGCAAAATCCTGTTGGTGTAACACACCAGGAAAAAGCAGCAATACAGGCTAAGTTAAGGTGTAATATGGTCAGGAGGCACACTCCGCCCGCTGTAAGTGCCGCAAAATCCTGTTTGTGTAACACACCAGGAAAAAGCAGCAATACAGGCTAAGTTAACGTGTAATATGGTCAGGAGGCACACTCCGCCCGCTGTAAGTGCCGCAAAATCCTGTTTGTGTAACACACCAGGAAAAAGCAGCAATACAGGCTAAGTTAAGGTGTAATATGGTCAGGAGGTACACTCCGCCCGCTGTAAGTGCCGCAAAATCCTGTTGGTGTAACACACCAGGAAAAAGCAGCAATACAGGCTAAGTTAAGGTGTAATATGGTCAGGAGGCACACTCCACCCGCTGTAAGTGCCGCAAAATCCTGTTTGTGTAACACACCAGGAAAAAGCAGCAATACAGGCTAAGTTAAGGTGTAATATGGTCAGGAAGTACACTCCGCCCGCTGTAAGTGCCGCAAAATCCTGTTGGTGTAACACACCAGGAAAAAGCAGCAATACAGGCTAAGTTAAGGTGTAATATGGTCAGGAGGCACACTCCGCCCGCTGTAAGTGCCGCAAAATCCTGTTTGTGTAACACACCAGGAAAAAGCAGCAATACAGGCTAAGTTAACGTGTAATATGGTCAGGAGGCACACTCCGCCCGCTGTAAGTGCCGCAAAATCCTGTTTGTGTAACACACCAGGAAAAAGCAGCAATACAGGCTAAGTTAAGGTGTAATATGGTCAGGAGGTACACTCCGCCCGCTGTAAGTGCCGCAAAATCCTGTTGGTGTAACACACCAGGAAAAAGCAGCAATACAGGCTAAGTTAAGGTGTAATATGGTCAGGAGGCACACTCCGCCCGCTGTAAGTGCCGCAAAATCCTATTGGTGTAACACACCAGGAAAAGCAGCAATACAGGCTAAGTTAAGGTGTAATATGGTCAGGAGGTACACTCCGCCCGCTGTAAGTGCCGCAAAATCCTGTTGGTGTAACACACCAGGAAAAAGCAGCAATACAGGCTAAGTTAAGGAATAATATGGGCAGGAGGCACACTCCGCCCGCTGTAAGTGCCGCAAAATCCTGTTGGTGTAACACACCAGGAAAAAGCAGCAATACAGGCTAAGTTAAGGTGTAATATGGTCAGGAGGCACACTCCGCCCGCTGTAAGTGCCGCAAAATCCTGTTGGTGTAACACACCAGGAAAAAGCAGCAATACAGGCTAAGTTAAGGTGTAATATGGTCAGGAGGCACACTCCACCCGCTGTAAGTGCCGCAAAATCCTGTTTGTGTAACACACCAGGAAAAAGCAGCAATACAGGCTAAGTTAAGGTGTTATATGGTCAGGAGGCACACTCCGCCCGCTGTAAGTGCCGCAAAATCCTGTTTGTGTAACACACCAGGAAAAAGCAGCGAAACGGGATAACTTCAGGTGTATAATGTGCAGGAGGCTTAGCAACAATGACACTGACACTGTCCCCTGCCTATCCTTCTCTCTCCCTGCACACAAGGTTTATCAAAGTATATGACACTGACACTCTCCCTGCCTATCCTTGTCTCTCCCTACACACAAGGTTTAGCAAAGAATATGACACTGACACTCTCCCTGCCTATCCTTCTCTGTCCCTACACACAAGGTTTAGCAAAGAATAGATTTGACAAGATTTGACACTGTCCCTGCCTATCCTTCACTAGGGATGAGCTTCGTGTTCGAGTCGAACATACGTTCGACTCGAACATCGGCTGTTCGATCGTTCGACGAAGATCGAACGATTTGGGCCGTTCGCGCCAAATTCGAGTGACGCGAACGGCCCACAATGCACTACGCCATCGCAGTGTCATCCAGGCGCTGTGATTGGCCAAGCATGCACTGTGACCCCGCATGCTTGGCCAATCACAGCGCCGGCAGCGAGGAGAGCAATGATTGGCCACAGGCAGGATGCCTGTGGCCAATTATTGCTGAGGGTGTTTAGTACACGCCCCACACTATAAAAGGCCGCCAGCACGGCGGCCTAGTGTAGTGTGTTCTGGAGCAGGGAAAGAGAAGCATAGGCAGGGACAGTGACATTTATTTTTTTCTTGCTTAACCTGGATTCCTTTAGTTTAGGGAAAGAGAAGGATAGGTAGGGAGAGTGTCAGTGTGTTTTACTGTGCGAATCCTTGTTTCTAGGGACAGGGAAGGACAGTGAGGGAATTCTCCTTGTGCTATAGTGTGCTTTAAAAAAACATTTTTTCTAGGGACAGAAAACTATAGGTAGGGAGAGTGTCAGTGTGTTTTACTGTGCGAATCCTTGTTTCTAGGGACAGGGAAGGACAGTGAGGGAATTCTCCTTGTGCTATAGTGTGCTTTAAAAAAACATTTTTTCTAGGGACAGAAAACTATAGGTAGGGAGAGTGTCAGTGTGTTTTACTGTGCGAATCCTTGTTTCTAGGGACAGGGAAGGACAGTGAGGGAATTCTCCTTGTGCTATAGTGTGCTTTAAAAAAACATTTTTTCTAGGGACAGAAAACTATAGGTAGGAAGAGTGTCAGTTTCTTTCACTGTGATAATCCTTGTTTCTAGGGACAAAGAAGGAAAGTGAGGGAAATTCTCCTTGTGCTATAGTGTGCTTTAAAAAAACATTTTTTCTAGGGACAGAAAACTATAGGTAGGGAGAGTGTCAGTGTGTTTTACTGTGCGAATCCTTGTTTCTAGGGACAGGGAAGGACAGTGAGGGAATTCTCCTTGTGCTATAGTGTGCTTTAAAAAAACATTTTTTCTAGGGACAGAAAACTATAGGTAGGAAGAGTGTCAGTTTCTTTCACTGTGATAATCCTTGTTTCTAGGGACAAAGAAGGAAAGTGAGGGAAATTCTCCTTGTGCTATAGTGTGCTTTAAAAAAACATTTTTTCTAGGGACAGAAAACTATAGGTAGGGAGAGTGTCAGTGTGTTTTACTGTGCAAATCCTTGTTTCTAGGGACAGGGAAGGACAGTGAGGGAATTCTCCTTGTGCTATAGTGTGCTTTAAAAAAACATTTTTTCTAGGGACAGAAAACTATAGGTAGGGAGAGTGTCAGTGTCTTTTACTGTGCGAATCCTTGTTTCTAGGGACAGGGAAGGACAGTGAGGGAATTCTCCTTGTGCTATAGTGTGCTTTAAAAAAACATTTTTTCTAGGGACAGAAAACTATAGGAAGGAAGAGTGTCAGTTTCTTTCACTGTGATAATCCTTGTTTCTAGGGACAAAGAAGGAAATTGAGGGAAATTCTCCTTGTGCTATAGTGTGCTTTAAAAAAACATTTTTTCTAGGGACAGAAAACTATAGGTAGGAAGAGTGTCAGTTTCTTTCACTGTGCGAATCCTTGTTTCTAGGGACAGGGAAGGACAGTGAGGGAATTCTCCTTGTGCTATAGTGTGCTTTAAAAAAACATTTTTTCTAGGGACAGAAAACTATAGGTAGGGAGCGTGTCAGTGTGTTTTACTGTGCGAATCCTTGTTTCTAGGGACAGGGAAGGACAGTGAGGGAATTCTCCTTGTGCTATAGTGTGCTTTAAAAAAACATTTTTTCTAGGGACAGAAAACTATAGGTAGGAAGAGTGTCAGTTTCTTTCACTGTGATAATCCTTGTTTCTAGGGACAAAGAAGGAAAGTGAGGGAAATTCTCCTTGTGCTATAGTGTGCTTTAAAAAAACATTTTTTCTAGGGACAGAAAACTATAGGAAGGAAGAGTGTCAGTTTCTTTCACTGTGATAATCCTTGTTTCTAGGGACAAAGAAGGAAAGTGAGGGAAATTCTCCTTGTGCTATAGTGTGCTTTAAAAAAACATTTTTTCTAGGGACAGAAAACTATAGGTAGGAAGAGTGTCAGTTTCTTTCACTGTGCGAATCCTTGTTTCTAGGGACAGGGAAGGACAGTGAGGGAATTCTCCTTGTGCTATAGTGTGCTTTAAAAAAACATTTTTTCTAGGGACAGAAAACTATAGGAAGGAAGAGTGTCAGTTTCTTTCACTGTGATAATCCTTGTTTCTAGGGACAAAGAAGGAAAGTGAGTGAAATTCTCCTTGTGCTATAGTGTGCTTTAAAAAAACATTTTTTCTAGGGACAGAAAACTATAGGTAGGGAGAGTGTCAGTGTGTTTTACTGTGCGAATCCTTGTTTCTAGGGACAGGGAAGGACAGTGAGGGAATTCTCCTTGTGCTATAGTGTGCTTTAAAAAAACATTTTTTCTAGGGACAGAAAACTATAGGTAGGGAGAGTGTCAGTGTGTTTTACTGTGCGAATCCTTGTTTCTAGGGACAGGGAAGGACAGTGAGGGAATTCTCCTTGTGCTATAGTGTGCTTTAAAAAAACATTTTTTCTAGGGACAGAAAACTATAGGTAGGAAGAGTGTCAGTTTCTTTCACTGTGATAATCCTTGTTTCTAGGGACAAAGAAGGAAAGTGAGGGAAATTCTCCTTGTGCTATAGTGTGCTTTAAAAAAACATTTTTTCTAGGGACAGAAAACTATAGGTAGGAAGAGTGTCAGTTTCTTTCACTGTGATAATCCTTGTTTCTAGGGACAAAGAAGGAAAGTGAGGGAATTTCTCCTTGTGCTATAGTGTGCTTTAAAAAAACATTTTTTCTAGGGACAGAAAACTATAGGTAGGGAGAGTGTCAGTGTCTTTTACTGTGCGAATCCTTGTTTCTAGGGACAGGGAAGGACAGTGAGGGAATTCTCCTTGTGCTATAGTGTGCTTTAAAAAAACATTTTTTCTAGGGACAGAAAACTATAGGTAGGGAGAGTGTCAGTGTCTTTTACTGTGCGAATCCTTGTTTCTAGGGACAGGGAAGGACAGTGAGGGAATTCTCCTTGTGCTATAGTGTGCTTTAAAAAAACATTTTTTCTAGGGACAGAAAACTATAGGTAGGGAGAGTGTCAGTGTATTTTACTGTGCGAATCCTTGTTTCTAGGGACAGGGAAGGACAGTGAGGGAATTCTCCTTGTGCTATAGTGTGCTTTAAAAAAACATTTTTTCTAGGGACAGAAAACTATAGGTAGGGAGAGTGTCAGTGTGTTTTACTGTGCGAATCCTTGTTTCTAGGGACAGGGAAGGACAGTGAGGGAATTCTCCTTGTGCTATAGTGTGCTTTAAAAAAACATTTTTTCTAGGGACAGAAAACTATAGGTAGGGAGAGTGTCAGTGTCTTTTACTGTGCGAATCCTTGTTTCTAGGGACAGGGAAGGACAGTGAGGGAATTCTCCTTGTGCTATAGTGTGCTTTAAAAAAACATTTTTTCTAGGGACAGAAAACTATAGGTAGGGAGAGTGTCAGTGTCTTTTACTGTGCGAATCCTTGTTTCTAGGGACAGGGAAGGACAGTGAGGGAATTCTCCTTGTACTATAGTGTGCTTTAAAAAAACATTTTTTCTAGGGACAGAAAACTATAGGTAGGGAGAGTGTCAGTGTGTTTTACTGTGCGAATCCTTGTTTCTAGGGACAGGGAAGGAAAGTGAGGGAAATTCTCCTTGTGCTATAGTGTGCTTTAAAAAAACATTTTTTCTAGGGACAGAAAACTATAGGTAGGGAGAGTGTCAGTGTCTTTTACTGTGCGAATCCTTGTTTCTAGGGACAGGGAAGGACAGTGAGGGAATTCTCCTTGTGCTATAGTGTGCTTTAAAAAAAAAAAATTCTAGGGACAGAAAACTATAGGTAGGGAGAGTGTCAGTGTGTTTTACTGTGCGAATCCTTGTTTCTAGGGACAGGGAAGGACAGTGAGGGAATTCTCCTTGTGCTATAGTGTGCTTTAAAAAAACATTTTTTCTAGGGACAGAAAACTATAGGTAGGGAGAGTGTCAGTGTCTTTTACTGTGCGAATCCTTGTTTCTAGGGACAGGGAAGGACAGTGAGGGAATTCTCCTTGTGCTATAGTGTGCTAAAGCATTCCTCATCAACCATCTTTGAAATCCTTGTTTTTTTGGACAGTCAGGGAAATGGTCATTGTGCTATTCTGTGCAAAAGCAATCATCCTCAACCATATTTAGAAATCCTTAAGTAAAGGGACAGAGAAGGACACCTGAAGGTAGCCCTTATTGCTTTTTTCCCATCTCCCTGCAGGCCATCTATTAGAATGTCTGGAAGGCAAACAAGGAGAGGCAGACAGTCAGGAGGCAATAAAAGAGGGCAAGCAGGCTCTGTGTCTGGGGGCAACAGTGCTGGTCGTGGACGCGGTGCATTGTCATCAGCACATGGCCATGGGACACGCTTGTCCTTCTTTTCGGCAGCTGGACATGTTGAGCCACATCATGCCGAAGACTTGGTAGAGTGGATGACCAAGCCCTCCTCCTCCTCCTCATCCTCTCTCACCCAGGCTCAGGGTACTGGAAAAGCAGCTGCCAAAGCGTCCTCTTCCCTGGTATCAATGTCAGACTCATCATCAGTCACTCCTTCCCTAGACCCACCATGTCCTCCTCCTGAGGAGTCCCCCGAACTGTTTGAGCACAGTGTTGGGTACATGCTCCAGGAGGATGCCCAGCGTTTCGAAGGGTCTGATGATGAAACCCAGCTAGAGGAAGGCAGTAGCGTGAGAGCAGACAGAGGGGATGCTCAAGAAGGACACCAATCTGGCAGTCATGTTCCAGCAGCTGCAGCATACTGCCAGATTGGCTCCAGTGATGAGGAGGGAGGTGATGATGAGGTCACTGACTCCACGTGGGTGCCTAATAGGAGAGAGGAGGAGGAGGAGGATGAGGAGGAGGCACATCTCCAACGAGGCAGGATGCCCTTTGGTGGCCAGCGTAAGGGCAGTACACCGACGGAATCACACCGCAGAGCTCCGCCTGTGCAGGGCGCTGCCTCTGCCCGTCATTCAAAAAGTTCTTTGGTGTGGGCCTTTTTTGAGGCTAGTGCATCAGATCGCACAGCTGCTGTTTGCAACATATGTCTCAAGCGTATATCGCGTGGCCAAAACATCAGCCGCTTGGGTACCACATGCCTGACCAGACATATGTTGACCTGCCATGCAGCTCGTTGGCAAGCCTACCTCAAAGACCCACACCAAAGAACAAAGCGGACCTCTCCTTGCACCGCATCAGCTGGGATCTCCAACCCCACTATAACTTCAGTCCTCTCTGAAACATGCACTGAGAGGAATGAAGGTGTAGAATTAGGTGTGTCACAGCCAAGTACTTGCGGCCACTCTGCTAGCAGTACACCGACGTCCGATTCTAGCAGGCAAATTTCCCTGCCCCAGCTGCTGGACCGTCGAAAGAAGTTCACTCCCAGCCATCCACATGCCCAGCGGTTGAATGCTAGCTTGGCTAAATTGCTAGCGCTTCAACTGCTGCCTTTTCAGTTGGTAGACTCGGCCCCCTTCCGTGAGTTTGTGCAATGTGCGGTTCCTCAGTGGCAGGTTCCCAAATGCCACTTTTTCTCACGGAAGGCTATTCCGGCTCTCTACCGGCATGTGGAAGGCAATGTCTTGGCCTCGCTGGACAGGGCGGTCAGCGGTAAGGTGCATATTACCGCTGACTCATGGTCCAGCAGGCATGGACAGGGACGTTACCTTTCTTTCACGGCCCATTGGGTCACTCTTTTGGCAGCTGGGAAGGATGCAGGACAAGGTGCAGTAGTGTTGGAGGTTGTTCCACCGCCACGCCTCCAAAATGCTACTACTGGTTGTGACACACCTCTCTCCTCCACCCCCTCCTCTTCTTCTTCCTCCATGGCCTCTTCCTGTGGTTTGTCCTCGGAACCAGCGGTGCTCCGTAGGCGTTCAAGGGGCTACGCAAGTACGCAGGCAAAAAGATGCCATGCCGTGCTTGCGCTGGTGTGTTTGGGGGACAGAAGCCACACTGGGGCAGAGGTCCTGTCTGCTCTGCAGGGCCAGGCCGAGAGGTGGTTGACGCCACGCCAGCTTAAGCCAGGAATGGTGGTTTGAGACAATGGCACCAACCTCCTCTCCGCCCTCCGACAGGGACAACTGACCCATGTGCCCTGTGTGGCTCACGTCCTTAACCTGGTGGTGCAGCGGTTCTTGGGCAGGTACCCGGGCTTACAGGATGTCCTGGGGCAGGCCAGGAAAGTCTGTGTGCATTTCCGCAGATCTTATAATGCCAGTGCTCGCCTGGCTGAGCTGCAAAAGGAGTTGAACCTGCCCAAGAACCGCCTTATATGTGACATGCCCACAAGGTGGAACTCAACGTTGGCCATGCTGCAGCGGCTGCACACGCAGCAGAGGGCCATCAATGAGTACCTGTGCGACTACGGCACCAGGACAGGGTCAGGGGAGCTTGTTTTTTTTTCTCCACGCCAGTGGGGCATGATCAGGGATGCATGCACTGTCCTGGCACCATTTGAGGAGGCCACGAGGATGGTGAGCAGTGACAGTGCATGCATCAGTGACACTGTACCTCTTGTCCACCTGTTGGAGCACACGCTGCGTGGAATAATGGACAGGGCACTTGAGGCAGAACAGAGGCAGGAAGAGGAGGACTTCCTTGCCTCTCAAGGCCCCCTTTACCCAGACAGTGTTCCTTCTGTCCCACCCATCGCACAGGAAGAGGAGGAGGAGGAGGAGGAGGAGGAGGAGGAGGATTGTGTCAGCATGGAGGTGGAGGCTGGCACTCAGCATCATCAGCAGCAGTCTTTTAGGGATGATTTACAGTCCCAAGAAACCAGTGGACTTGTACGTGGCTGGGAGGAGGTGGCTGCGGATCATGTCATCCTTAGTGACCCAGAGGACTCCGGAGCGAATGCCTCAGCAAACCTACGCTGCATGGCCTCCCTGATCCTGCAAAGTCTGCGGAAGGATCCTCGTATTCTTCGGATCAAGGAGAGGGACCATTACTGGCTGGCCACTCTCCTTGATCCACGGTACAAGGGTAAGGTTGCGGACCTTATGTTACCGTCGCAGAGGGAGCAGAGGATGAGACAACTCCGGGAGGCCTTGCAGAAAGGTCTGTGCAACGCGTTCCCAGAGACTGGGAGGTTACAAACTCCTGGTCCTGGACAACGAGTTGCTGAGGCTTCGGCCAGTCAAAGAAGGAGCGGTGGGGAAGGTGGCCGTCTGACCGATGCGTTCAGACAATTCTTTAGTCCGCAGCCCCAAAGTATGATCGGTTCCAGCAACCATCGCCAGCGTCTGATAAACATGGTGCAGGAATATCTAGGGGCAAGGTCAGACTTGGACACCTTTCCCACCGAAAATCCTCTGGCTTACTGGGTCTTGAGGATGGATCACTGGCCAGAGCTTGCACAGTATGCAATTGAGCTACTGGCCTGTCCTGCATCCAGCGTTCTTTCGGAACGCACATTCAGTGCTGCTGGAGGATTTGTCACGGATCACAGGGTGCGCCTGTCCACCGACTCGGTTGATCGACTGACTTTCATCAAGATGAACCAGTCTTGGATCACCACCAGCTACCACACACCTGATGCTGATATAACAGACTAATTGATTTTAACATGTCACATCCCTTCAAGACTGATGCTGATGCTGAGTGCCTGTGCTGTTATGTTGACTGGCTATCCTCCTCCTCCGAGTCCTCAATGATACGATTGATGATGGTAGCTTGGAAGATCATTTTTGTTTATGGGTGCCGCCACCAGTGGCTAAGGCCCAATTTTTCAGCCCCTGTTTTACAGGGGCGTGTAATTACAGTTTTTTTAGCAATAATTTGCCATAGGGCTCATTGCTGTGCTCCAAGTACAGTATCTGTGAGGGGTTGGAGTGTTGTGGCACCAGTGCCTAAGGCCCAATTTTTCAGCCCCTGTTTAACAGGGGCGTGTCATTACAATTTTTGAAGCAATACTTTGCAACAGGGCTCATTGCTGTGCTCCAAGTACAGTATCTGTGAGGGGTTGTAGTGTTGTGCCACCAGTGCCTAAGGCCCAATTTTTCAGCCCCTGTTCAACAGGGGCATGCAATTACAATTCTTGATCTAATAATTCACAGCAGGGCCCATTGCTGCACCCACCAAGAGTAACTCTGAGGGCTTACAGTGTTGTGGCAACGCCACCACCACCACCACCACGAAAGGCCCAATTTTTCAGCCCCTGTTCAAAAGGGGCATGTAATTACAATTCTTGATCTAATAATTCACAGCAGGGCCCATTCCTGCACCCACCAAGAGTAACTCTGAGGGCTTACAGTGTTGTGGCAACACCACCACCACCACCACCACGAAAGGCCCATTTTTTCAGCCCCTGTTCAACAGGGGCATGCAATTACAATTCTTGATCTAATAATTCACAGCAGGGCCCATTCCTGCACCCACCAAGAGTAACTCTGAGGGCTTACAGTGTTGTGGCAACACCACCACCACCACCACCACCACCACGAAAGGCCCAATTTTTCAGCCCCTGTTCAACAGGGGCATGCAATTACAATTCTTGATCTAATAATTCACACCAGGGCCCATTCCTGCACCCACCAAGAGTAAGTCTGAGGGCTTACAGTGTTGTGGCAACACCACCACCACCACCACCACCACGAAAGGCCCAATTTTTCAGCCCCTGTTCAACAGGGGCATGCAATTACAATTCTTGATCTAATAATTCACAGCAGGGCCCATTGCTGCACCCACCAAGAGTAACTGTCAGGGCTTACAGTGTTGTGGCACCAGCACCACCATCAAAGGCCCAATTTTTACTACCACTGTTCAACAATTATATGTAATTAAAATTCCTGATATAATAGTTGACAGCAGGGCGTTCCAGCACCAACCAAGAGTAACTGTGAGTGCTTACAGTGTTGTGCCAACACCAACAACTAAGGGGCCTATTTCTGCAGAGTATATACGGCAGGTCCCTACTTTCAAACATCCAACTTACAAACGACTCCTACTTGCAAACGCAAGAAGACAACAGGAAGTGAGAGGAAATCTACCACTAGGAAGGAAAATTCTCTCCTGTAAGAATAAATATGGGAGAAAGGTGTCTCCTCTGTACTGATGCTTTATCAGCAATCCTTGTTTCAAGAAAAACACCACATTTCAAAAACAGTTGTCATTGGGACGGAAAGTGAGGTGAAATGTTCTGAACAGGGGCTCAGACAGCAAAACAAATGTTACAGGGGTGATAACCCTTACCTATGTTTTCCAAAAAGTTTAAAAATAGATTTTTGGGCTGGAGCTACACTTCAACAATGTACCTGTCCAAAATGACAAACAGATTCTACATAAGAACAAACCTACAGTCCCTGTCTTGTATGCACCGCCTGTATACGGCTGTTCAGAGTATATAGGGCCTTTTTTATTTTATGTGCGGGGTTCCCCTTAATATCCATACAAGACCCAAAGGGGCTGGTAATGGGCTGGGGTAGGGGGGGGGGTCATGGGGTAGCTATGCCATTTTTCTTAAAGATTTTCATCCATATTACCAGGACCAGACATTACATTAAAGCCGCAAGCAGTTTTAAATGGCTTTTTTTTCCTTTAGAAGTGTCATTTTGTGCAGGGACAGTTCTAAACACGGGAAACACGTGGCACTTCACAGGCATACTTTAGACACCCCCCAGGTACGATATTTAAAGGAATATTTGACTTTTTTTTCACTTTATGCATCATTAAAATGACTGCTCCCGAAAAACGACCGTTTTTAAAACTTCTTTTTGCATTGATACATGTCCCCTGGTGCACAACCCGGGTTCCCAAACCCTTTTTAGGACAATAACATGCATAATAGTTGTTATAATTAGCACTTTAGAATTCGAACGTTCGCATCCATTGTATTTAATAGGGTTCTAATGTTCGTACGAACTTTCGGTCCGTTCGCGGGTTCTGGTGCGAACCGAACCCGGGGGTGTTCGGCTCATCACTATCCTTCACTTTCCCTGCTCCGGAACACACTACACAAGGCCTCCGCGCTGGCGGCCTTTTATAGTGTGGGGCGTGTACTAAACCCCCTCAGCTATAATTGGCCACAGGCATCCTGCCTGTGGCCAATCATTGCTCTCCTCGCTGCCGGCGCTGTGATTGGCCAAGCATGCAGGGTCACAGTGCATGCTTGGCCAATCACAGCGCTGGGATTACACTGCGATGGCGCAGTGTATTGTGGGCCGTTCGCGTCACTCGAATTTGGCGCAAACGGCCCAAATCGTTCGTTGTTCGCTGAACGCGCGAACAGCCGATGTTCGAGTCGAACCTATGTTCGACTCGAACACCGAGCTCATCCCTAATCGCCAGCGTCTGATATACATGGTGCAGGAATACCTAGGGGCAAGGTCAGACTTGGACACCTTTCCCATCGAAAATCCTCTGGCTTACTGGGTGTTGAGGATGGATCACTGGCCAGAGCTTGCACAGTATGAAATTGAGCTACTGGCCTGTCCTGCATCCTGTGTTCTTTCGGAACACACATTCAGTGCTGCTGGAGGCTTTGTCACGGATCACAGGGTGCGCCTGTCCACCGACTCGGTTGATCGACTGACCTTCATAAAGATGAATCAGTCTTGGATCACCACCAGCTACCAAGCACCTGAAGCTGATATAACAGAATAATTTATTTTCAAATGTCACATCCCTTCAAGACTGATGCTGATGCTGAGTGACTATCCTGTTATGTTGACAGACTATCCTCCTCCTCCTCAATGATCCGATTCTTGATGATAGCTTGGAAGAACTTTTTTGTTTCTGGGTGCCGCCACCAGTGGCTAAGGCCCAATTTTTCAGCCCCTGTTTAACAGGGGCATGTAATTAAAATTTTTGATGCAATGCTTTGCAGCAGGGCTCATTCCTGCACTCCAACTAGAGTATCTGGGAGAGGTTGCAGTGTCGTGGCACCAGCACCAGTGCCTAAGGCCCAATTTTTCTGCCCCTGTTTAACAGGGGCGTGTAATTACAATTTTTGATGCAATACTTTGCAACAGGGCTCATTGCTGTGCTCCAAGTTCAGTATCTGTGAGGGGTTGCAGTGTTGTGGCACCAGTGCCAAAGGCCCAATTTTTCTGCCCCTGTTTAACAGGGGCGTGTAATTACAATTTTTGATGCAATACTTTGCAACAGGGCTCATTGCTGTGCTCCAAGTTCAGTATCTGTGAGGGGTTGCAGTGTTGTGGCACCAGTGCCTAAGGCCCAATTTGTCTGCCCCTGATTAACAGGGGCGTGTAATTACAATTGTTGATGCAATACTTTGCAACAGGGCTCATTGCTGTGCTCCAAGTTCAGTATCTGTGAGGGGTTGCAGTGTTGTGGCACCAGTGCCTAAGGCCCAATTTTTCTGCCCCTGTTTAACAGGGGCATGTAATTACAATTTTTGATGCAATACTTTGCAACAGGGCTCATTGCTGTGCTCCAAGTACATTATCTGTGAGGGGTTGCAGTGTTGTGGCACCAGTGCCTAAGGCCCAATTTTTCTGCCCCTGTTTAAAAGGGGCGTGTAATTAACATTTTTGATGCAATACTTTGCAACAGGGCTCATTGCTGTGCTCCAAGTACAGTATCTGTGAGGGGTTTCAGTGTTGTGGCACCAGTGCCTAAGGCCCAATTTTTCTGCCCCTGTTTAACAGGGGCATGTAGTTATAATTCTTGATCTAATAATTCACAGCAGGGCCCATTCATGCGCCCACCACGAGTAACTGTGAGGGCTTACAGTGTTGTGGCACCAGCACCACCGCCAAAGGCCCAATTTTTTCTACCACTGTTCAACAATGGCATGTAAATACAATTCCTGATATAATAGTTCACAGCAGGGCGTTCCAGCGCCCACCAAGAATAACTGTGAGGGCTCACAGTGTTGTGGCAACACCAACATGTAAGGGGCAAGTTTCAGCAGAGTATATACGGCAGGCCCCTACTTTCAAACATCCAACTTACAAACGACTCCTACTTGCAAACGGAAGGAGACAACAGGAAGTGAGAGGAAATCTACCCCTAGGAAGGGAAATTCTCTCCTGTAAGAGTTAATATGGGAAAAAGGTGTCTCCTCTCTACTGGTGCTTTATCCCAATCCTTGTTTCAATAAAAACCCCAATTTTCAAAAACATTTGTCATTGGGACGGAAATGTTCTGAACAAGGGGCACAGACAGCAAAACAAATGTTACAGGGGTGATAACCCTTCCCTATGTTTTCCAAAAAGCTTAAAAATAGATTTTTTGTCTGGAGCTACACTTAAACAATGTACCTGTTCAAAATTACAAACAGATTATACTTAAGAACAAACCTACAGTCCCTGTCTTGTTTGCACCGCCTGTATACTGCTGTTTAGAGTATATAGGGCCTTTTTTATTTTGTGTGCGGGGTTCCCCTTAATATGCATACAAGACCCAAAGGGGCTGGTAATGGGCTGGGGTAGGGGGGGGGCTGGTGGGGTAGCCATGCCATTTTTCTTAAAGATTTTCATCCATATTACCGGGACCAGACATGACATTAAAGCCGCAAGCAGTTTTAAATGGCTTTTTTTCCTTTACAAATGTCATTTTGTGCAGGCACAGTTCTAAACACGGGAAACACATGCCACTTCACAGGCATACTTTAAACACCCCCCAGGTACGATATTTAAAGGAATATTTCACATTTTTTTTTCACTTTATGCATCATTAAAATGACTGCTCCAGAAAAAACGTCAGTTTTTAAAATTTCTTTTTGCATTGATACATGTCCCCTGGGGCAGAACCCGGGTCCCCAAACCCTTTTTAGGACAATAACATGCATATTAGTCATTATAATTAGCACTTTCGATTTCGAAAGTTTGCGTCCATTGTATTTAATAGGGTTCTAACGTTCGCGCAAACTTTTGGTCCGTTCGAAGGTTCTGGTGCGAACCGAACCGGGGGGGTGTTCGGCTCATCCCTAGTGTCCAAGTCTGATCTTGCCCCTAGGTATTCCTTTCCCCATGTGAATCAGACGCTGGCGATGGTTTCTGGAACCGATCATACCTTGGGGCTGCAGACTAAAAAATTGTCTGAACGCATCGGTCAGACGGCCACCTTCTCCACTGCTCCTTCTGTGACTGACCGAAGCCTCAGCAACACGTTGTCCAGGACCAGGAATTTGTAACCTCCCAGGCTCTGAAAACGCGTTGCACAAACCTTTCTGCAAGGCCTCCTGAAGATGTTTCATCCTCTGCTCCCTCTGCGACGACTGAATAAGGTCCGCAACCTTACCCTTGTAACGTGGATCAAAGAGGGTTGCCAGCAAGTAATGATCCCTCTCCTTGATACCACGAATACGAGGATCCTTTCGCAGGCTTTGCAGGATCAGGGAGGCCATGCAGCGTAGGTTTGCTGAGGCATTCGGTCCGGAGTCCTCTGGGTCACTAAGGACGACATGATACGCAGCCACCTCCTGCCAGCCATGTACAAGTCCATGGGTTTCTTGGGACTGTAAACGATCCCTTGAAGTCTGCTTCTGATGCTGAGTGCTAGGCTCCACCTCCATGCTAACACAATTCTCCTCCTCGTCCTCTTCCTGTGTGATCGGCGGGCCCGCAGGAAAACTGTCTGGATAAAGGGGGCCTTGAGAGGTAAGGAAATCCTCTTCCTCCCTCTGTTCTGCCTTAAGTGCCCTGTCCGTTATTGGTCATCCACTCTACCAACTCTTCTGCATGTTGCGGCTCAACACGGCCAGCTGTCGAAAAAAAGGACAAGCGTGCCCCACGGCCAAGTGCTGATGAGGATGCACCGTGTCCACGACCAGAAATGTTGGCTCTAGACACAGAGCCTGCTTGCACTCTTTTAATGGCCTGTGAGTGTCTGCCTCTCCTTGTTGGCCTTCCAGACATGCTGTATTTGATGAATTGGAATAGGTACACAAGGAATGGCCTGCAGTGAGATGTAGCTGCACAAAGCTGGGATGTATATATATTGATTATACTGCAGCTAACTGAATCAACTGCCTTCCTGCAGTATATTAGCAAGAGAACAACAGGAATGGTCTGCAGTCAGCTTTACCTGCACACTGTGCCGAGTATACAGTACACTGACTTAATATACTGCAGCTTAGCTCAATCAACTGCCTGCCTGTATTATTAGGAAGAGAACAGGAATCGTCTGCAGTCAGCTTTACCTGCACACTGTGCCCAGTATACAGTACACTGACTTAATATACTGCAGCTTAGCTCAATCAACTGCCTGCCTGTATTATTAGGAAGAGAACAGGGATGGCCTGCAGTCAGCTTTTCCTGCACACTGTGCCCAGTATACAGTAAATTGACTTAATATACTGCAGCTTAACTCAATCAACTGCCTGTCTGTATTATTAGGAAGAGAACAGGGATGGTCTCCAGTCAGTTTACACTGACTTAATATACTGCAGCGAGAATAACAGGAACACTCTGAAGTGAGATCTAGCTAAACTGAATACAGTGTGTATATATATATATATACAATGCCTGGGATGCATATATATACTAAATACACTAACTGCAGCTACCTGAATCACCTGCCTGCTCTATCTAACTGAAATGAAATGACACTCTGACTCTCTCTCTATCTCTCTCACAACGCCGCAACACACTACACAAGGCCGATGCGCAGGCGGCCTTATATAGTGTGGGGCGTGTACTTAGTCCCCCTGAGCCATGATTGGCCAGAGGCAACCTGCCTTTGGCCAATTATGGCTCTCTGTGCTGACGGCGCTGTGATTGGCCAAAGCATGTTCCCGGCCCCGAGAGTCCCAAGATTTTGACTTAATAAACCAGCAGACTCCCCCACTAACTTTCGCCCCATATCACTCCTGAATTTAGACACAAAGTTATATGCTAAACTCCTGGCTAACCGTATTGCCATGAAAAAAAAATGGGGGTTAGAGATCACCAAGAAACCCTTATAAAGGAACACCATGGACTTAAAAAATCTACTTTATTGAATATGGTTAAAATGAATTAGTGCAAAAAACTACCACTGATGCAAACATTAAAAATGACAACGTTGTCAAACAACTCAGAGATCTGCTGGCAGAACACCTCATACAACCACCACATTCAGTCCACACTGCAATAAGTCTATGGGGATACACAGGCTCTTCCACAGTCAGTGGGATAAGAAAGGATGAGATTATTCAAATTGTAAAACCACTCAATCCACAGAGACCAAAACCCTGGTAATCTTCCGAACAAAAGGGTGTAGCAATCCACATAGAATGCCGCTGAGGCTGAATGTTCAATGAAACCACAATGAGGGTAATACAGGCTGGATGGGGAGATAAGGGTGGAATGGAAATGGGAGTAGCTGGCAGTATCTTGGATAGGGTATATGTATAAACAGCAGAACCAGTCACATAAGTTGGTATAAGTCAACCCCACAACAGGTGATTCACAGCCAGATGTCGCTGGATATATATAGAATGGTGAGGTTTTAACACACAAGTCCCATATAGCATTTACTGGGCAGCGTATAGCCACTGTACATCAGTATGCTCACTACCTCATGTCTCACAGAACAGGGCGTTTGTTGCAAATCCTCATGCTGTGTGCAGTCCGTGCTTGCCAGCTCCTATTTCATAGTCCAATAGCCTGGAGAGATTAAAGTCCTGCAAAGCCAGCCTGCTTGACCAATAGTTGGGTGGGGTGGGAGGGTGTGTCAGGCAGGATCACCAGAGTTGGGTGGTGACATTGCGCTGATCGGTTTTGTTCGCCTATCAGCGAACTTCTTCAGAGCACGGAGGGACCAGTGGGTCTTAAATATCTCACCTTAAACTGACATATTCATTTACTGCCACCGTGTCTCCTCAGTGTGCACTTCCCTCACTGACACTCACCACCATTCACATTGCATACAAAGTGCATATGAAGAGCGATCTGCACAATCTCAATATGTTATAAAGGCACATGAATACAAAAATTGGACAAAATACTTTTACCAGTCTAGGGCAAAAAAGGCCTAAGGAAAAGTAAGCAATAGAAAATAACAAATAACATGAATGACAGAAAATGACAAAACAGCATAAATATCCAAAAATTTGATCCAAAAAGGGAAAGAGTAGCAGCAGGGATGGAGCCATCATATATCTAATCATGTAAAACCCATGCCAGTGCGTGACCACCAACAAAGAGTTTACATTTCTAAAAATACTGATAAATTAAACTCAGTGTTTAGTCCTTTTGGCACCATAGAATCCAGTGAAAAGATCCACATCTTCACCTTCTGTAATAGCTCGGTGTCAAAATCCCCCCTGCATAGCGGGAGATTCAAGACGTAGATATCTTTAACCTTCAGACCACTTGGGTTCCCTTTGTGGAAGTATTTGAAATGTGCCGCCAAAGGGCGTTCATCCTCTTTTTTGTTTATACTATTAATATGCTCATCTATACGTATTTTTAGAGGCCTCTTGGTTTTGCTAATGTAGGCCTTCCCACATGGTCAAGTGAGCATATAAATCACCATTGTGGTGGAACAATTTATGAACTGTCTAATCTTGGATTGTTTGGTCCTCTCTGCATTTGTAAAAGTAACTGTTTTATCAACATACTAACAAATCCTGCACCTCCCACATGTGTACATACCAGTTTTGATAGATAGTTCGGTCAACTAGTTGGTGGTGGGGGTCCTTTGGAATTCAGAGTGGACCAAACTATCTTGTAAATTTCTGGCACATTTTGCCACCATCAAGGGGCGGGACCGACTATCTCCTGTAATAATGGAGTCTTGATTAAAAAGTGCCAATGCCTGGTCAGGATTTCCATATTGCCATTTTTTATGACAGGTTTTCTCTTGGTCGAGAAAACCGGGTGTGTGTAGGCTCCCTAGAAGTGTTTCCCTATGGGAAAACTGCCGTGGAAAAAAAGGCAGCGATTTGCGACGAGAAAAATTTAGTGCATGTTCTAGATTTTCTCGTCGTGATTTTTGCGGTTTTCTCATCTGGAAAACTGCTGGAGAGCCTACACACGGCTATGCGGTGGCCATTGGTTTGAATGGGGAGGTGGAAGAGGAATGGGCTGGGAGCCATATCCATCTGATGTGTAGTTTGGGTAATCTGGGGTTAGTGATCAGGAGTAATTTGAGGCATATACTGTTTAATAGGTGGGGGGGGGGGGGGGTTGGGCGAGAGATAGTGGGACCTGCGGAGGGAGGAAGGGGCTGTAAAGGAAATTAGGCAGTTTGACAGCCAGTTGGGGAACATGCTGTCATATCTGCATTAAAAACAAAATAAAGTGAGCGCTGTAGGATTAGTTGGCAGCTATCACATGGTGATAGTGAATATACAACCTTTAATAGACCATAAAACCAAAAATGGTGTGTAGTGATTTGCAGTGATAAATGTACTAAGATAAGAGTCTTATTAAGTAGTATTAACAAATAAAGTCCTGATATATATATATATATATATATATATATATATATATATATATATATATATATATATATATATATATGTAGCGGGTATTTAAATTGGGGGGGGAGCATCTGGGTTATTTAACCCAGATGTACTAATTGTTAGGGAATCTGAGAATCCCTTTTTGTGGTTCTTGGAGGACTCTGGTGGTGCAGGGTTCCCTGTGGCCTGCTGGTGGCGTTGTCGCCCTGGGCTGGAGTTAAACCCGAACCGCAAGACTGCTCCCTTTTTGTCTTTTCCTGGCGCTGGTACAGCGGGGCGGGGAACCTGCTGTGATGCAGATGGAGAGGAGATAAAAGGGGCGGACCTTGGGGTTCAGAGTTGGAGGACGCAGCCGCACCCAGGCACCTTCAGCCTGGGTGCTGGCGTTCCGGAGTTCCGGGCCCAGGTGCCCTTGACCTGGCCGGAGCGAGAGATGGAGTCCATCCCAGGCACCTTAAACCTGGGGTGAGGTACTACTGCCGGAGCCTGGGGCCCAGTAACTTTGACTGGGTTCCGCGAGGGTGGAGGAGTCCGAGGGGCCCTAAGGTGTTGGGACCCGTATCTGAGGCGAGGAGGCCGGGGAGTGTAACCCTTCCGGATAGTCCGGTAAAGCATTAACCCGGTGACGGCGGGGCCTCTGGTAACTCCCTTGGAGGGATGTCTTCCCCCTGACAGGGGCTGCAACATAGCGAAGGTAACTCCAGTTCCTGTTCACTAGAGTCGCTGGAAGAGACTCTGAAGCCAAAAATTCAATTTAACAGCCACTGTGCTTAGCAACCGTTGGTGAAACCTCAACGGTTTAGTTTTCTTTGAGGATTTTGCCTTGACCTACTCTCCACCAATACTGAACTGTTCTATGGGTCTCAAACTGTCTGCTCGCAAAGGACTATTTGTTTGCCGTTATGGAATAAATAAGTGTTGGACCTTTTCAGTGTGTGGTACTCCAATTACTGGGAGAAAAGGGTTATCAGCAGAACAGACTTGGCTCTAAGCGTATACACAGGCCCGAATACAACTAGATACTGGCCTTCACCTCTACATGCTGTAATCGAGAGGACATGGGCCGTGGCGCACCTCGCTCTCCCCTCCAGGATACCCCTAGACCAGAGCCAGAATAATCGATAAAGAAGGGGGTGAGGGTGAAGGCCGCTACATATATATATATATATATATATATATATATATATATATATATATATAAATCTGATCTGATTGAAAGAAATCTTCTGTGTATTCAAAGTAATTACAGTGCTGAGTGTGCTCTGCTGTGTTCAAACCATTCCTGATTTCTGGTGAATGATTTGAACACAGCAGAGCACACTCAGCACTGGAATTACTTTGAATACACAGAAGATTTCTTTCAATCAGATCACAGATTTATATATATATTTCAGGACTATATTTTTTCACTACTTAATAAGACTCTGCTGTACATTTATCATCGCAAAGCACTGCACACCATTTTGGGTTTTATTGCCCTATCTGAATTCTGCATACAGTCTGGCACCTCCCTTACCATGTCAGTCTTTATTTCTCAGTGTCCTCCCTGCGGCCCCCGCACCTGGCTCTACCGCTCTTCTGGCTCTCCTCCGGCTCCACCTCATCCTCCTCCATCACAACTCCGGCTGGATATGCAGCGGCTGCCCTGAACCCTTCCGGGACCAAAAGCACTGATGGCTCCACTCTCCTCCTCTGGGCTCCGTGCTCCATAAGCTGGCCGCGGCCGCCACCACTCTTATCAGCAGCAGGGACAGATCCAGCCACCACAAGCTCTAGCCCTGGTGCTCTATGTTCCCACCAACGTGCACACAGCGTGGATCCTCGCTTCTGCATTCCGCCACCATGACGTTGCCTGGGATCACTTTCTATTGACTGGTGAGGGGGTGGGACGATGAGGGGAGAGGGAAGGGGATTAATGGAAAGCCTCCTCTCCTCTCGACACAGGGGGATGACGTCAACAGGAGGCGGGAAAAAACGGTGCAAAAACTTTGGCTGCTTTCGGCTCCACTCGGAGGCAGGCCATGGCACGGCGCGAGGATGACGTCATCCTCAATACTCAATTCCTTAAAGCTATAGCATTGATGCTGCATCGTGGACGGTCGAATCCCGATGCATCGATTCGACGATTAATTTCAACACCCCTAATGTGTATGTATATATGAAAATACTTTTTTACTTGTTTCATACCATTGTTACAAATAAATAATGTTTACTAACCACTCTACCTCCACAAGTCAATTGCCTCATTTAAAGTCCAACAATCCTTTCTTATGTACTTGAACCCGGGATCAAGGTACATTTATTGTGCCTCATTTAAAGTCCCAAATGCCCCCCTCTCAAATTCGGTTAAATCAGGTTAGGGAGTCTCCAAAACAAGACATTCGGCTGTGATAGTAGATCCAGATAGATGCATATATATTCACTGCAGTGAAGAAATACAACACAGTTCTCGACTACTATAAACGAGTAAAAGTGACAGTGTTTCTGACGTAAAACATCAAGTTTAACAATATACCTGTATACGTATGAATATGCATAAGTTCTAGGCGTGTTATAGGTGTGACCGTATAGTTTAGTCCAATCAATGTCCATAACTTCTTAATAGCAAGGGAACAGTTAAGTAGGTGGTTACATCATGTGACTGGCAAAAAAAAAAAAGAGATTTTAGCAGTATTTGGTTGGTTCAGACTGGTTTTGAGCAGCTTTTTGGGTTCTTATCAGTAGTTTGTGTCGTCACATATCCAGTAGTTTCAATTTCCCAGGAATTGAAACAAAACAAGGAAACATCCAGGGAAAGTAAAAGAACAGTGCATTACCAATTCTTAAAGTGATAGTCTCCATTTTTATATATATATAACTCAACATTATCAGACCCCTATAATTCTACTCAGTATTATAGCGTAATTTTTGTGTTAATAATTCTATAAGAAAACAATGCATAATGAAGCACAAAGGAGCTTATCTAATGATGCTTTCAGATTCACTTGTGCCGAGGGAGGTTGACCATCTGTTATGCATACTTCAAATGTCACATGTTGGCCTGCAGACATTTAAAGTAGTATGTTATAAATATTCTTTGGATAGTAATATTGCAGAAGAACAGCTGGTGATAGGTAAATGCCTCCTGTTTCCTGAATTTAACTTTAAGAAACATTTTTTTTTTTAACTAAAGCATAAATCTTTTCTGCTATGCTACACAAGATTTAATTTAACTGTTGGTAAATTGTGATAGTTTCACATACAAAACATTTTGCTGGTGGTATTTGTGACAGCGCATATAAAACTTAGAAAATGCATGTAATTTTTATATAGAGGTGCGCACAGTTCAAACAAAGTTCAAGCACTTTTGTTCGTGATGGATTGTAACAGGTTTTTCTCTTAATACAGCAACAGTTTTTACACTATATGGCAAAACTGCATATTGTTTATCCAGCTCAATATACTGTAGTTTACAATGTGATATAAAACAGCTTTTCCTGTAAGAAATGATAAAGATTAGAAAAGGGATTTTAAGATATATCTTTACCTTTCTACATATATTAAATTAATTTTAAATAATGCCCTGCAGTAATGACTTACGGTACTTTACATAATATCTGACACAAATTTCTCATGAAATGTGTAAATTGATGATCGATGGAAAGAAAGGTTTAGGTATATACTTTAATAAAAATAGTATTGCTGGTTACAATATAAATCACATGTGCTTGACCAAATGTGAAAGCGAGCATTTAAAATGTGCATCAAAGTATCATGCCGCGTACACACGACCGTTATTCATGTCATGCAAAAAACAACGTTTTTCTCGTTGTGATTCCTCTCAAGCCTGCCTTGCATACACATGTTCATGAAAAAAAACGCTTGAGCAAAGCGCGGTGACGTACAACACGTACGACGGCACTATAAAGGGGAAGTTCCATTCGAATGGCGCCACCCTTTGGGCTGCATTTTCTGATCCTCGTGTTAGTAAAGTTTGGTGAGAGACGATTCGCGCTTTTCAGCCTCGTGCTCTTCAGTCCGTTACAGCGTGACGAATGTGCTATCTCCATTCTGAACGCTAGTTTTACCAGAACGAGTGCTCCCGTCTCATACTTGATTCTGAGCATGCGTGTTTTTTTCCCCTCGTAAAAGCGTACACACGACCGTTTTTCACGACGTGAAAAAACGACGAGAAAAAATAGAGCAGGTTCTAATTTTTTTTCGGGCAGTTTTTTTTTTTACACACGACCGTTTTTCATGACCAATCTAAAAAATTGCATTTTTCTCGTCATGAAAAACGGTTGTGTGTACGCGGCATCAGTAGGACTTTGCGGGTAAAGGACATGTCCCTAAACAGGATTCTAGGCAGCAGGATGGGTTTATATACAAGTCTCAGCTATTTCTAGTGTTCGATCAATCCTTTTATTTTATTCTTTGTAGATACAAGCAAGCCATTGACCAGGTTGGGTGGATTTGATACAAGCCAGGTACATGCAAATATTATTTTTTAATATTTCCTCTTAAATGGAATGCAGTGTTTTTAAAAATATTTGTATTTCTTCCGTATGTTTATGATTACAAAAAAAAGTTAAAATAATTGTTCAGTTTTTTTGTCACATAAACTGCTGTTTTATTTAGCATATTATTGTTTCATATTTACTACTTGAAGCCGAAAGGGACTGTTGGCTGTATCCAAAAGTAGCCTCCCACTCAAGATATTTCCCTGCACATTTTTAACCCATTGCAATTTGGAATGTGTAGCTGTGTATCACTACAGTTCCTTGCCTTATGGCTGCTGCCTGAGAGAGTAAATAGCTGGATTTAAATGTGGGAGGAGGAGTATACTTTCGGTTGTGTTGCCATAACGGAATGAACTGGGGATTCTGGGTGCTGGAGTAGATTTTGCTGCAACTTTAAAAAGGGTGTCGGATAGTGAGATATAGTTTGAGCACTGGGGTAGGAGAAGGCATTGTGGGGTGTTTAGTTACATGTATGTAAAGATTAGCTTTATATAAAGCTAGGACAGACAGGACATATGTGACCGATACAGTAATGATGAGGATCATCTACTAAAAGGTTAAAATGTGTAAATATTAACCTCAATTATCCAGTCACGTGAAAGGGAAATGCCTGTCTCCTTATTTCATCTGTACATATTTGGATATTAAAATGAGCAATCTTACAATGTATTTAGGTCGCATGTGTGGTCTCCTCCTGTTTCTAAAAGTAAGAATAAAGCACCTTCCTGTGGGTCATTTGCCATAACTATTGGTATAATTGATGAATATAGACTGTGTGTGTGTATATACAGTATATATATATATATATATACACTATATTACCAAAAGTATTGGGATGCCTTCCTTTACATGCCCATTACATTTAATGATATCCCTTAGTCTGTGGGGATCAACATTGGGTTGGCCCACACTTTGTAGCCAGCTTCAACTGTTCTGGGAAGGCTGTCTACAAGGTTTAGGAATGTGTCTATGGGAATTTTTGACCATTCTTTCACAAGCACATTTATGAGGTCAGGCACTGATGTAGACCAGAAGGCCTGGCTCACAGTCTCCACTCTAATTCATCCCAAAGGTGTTCTATCGGGTTGAGGTCAGGACTCTGTGCAGGCCAGTCAATTTCCACCACCCCAACCTCGATTATGCATGTCTTTATGGACCTTGCTTTGTGCACTAGTGTGCAGTCATGTTGGAACAGGAGGGGCCATCCCCAAACTGTTCCACAAAGTTAGGAGCATGAAATTGTCCAAAATGTCTTGGTATGCTAACGCCTTAAAAGTTACCCTCACTGGAACTAAGGGGCCAAACCCAACCCCTGAAAAACAACCCCACACCATAATCCCCCCTCCACCATATGATTTGGACCAGTGCAGATAGATAGATAAACAAAAAATAGCATTCCTTCAGCATAAACCAAACAAAAACAATCCAACATGAACCTGTCCTACCCTAAGGTTTAAATTCCTGCCTGCTTTAGAGGTCCAGAAAAGTTCACAGGAGCCCAGCAGCATCTCTGTAAATAAGCAGTCCACACCACACCTCATAGAAACCTGCAGGCTGCTTCCTTATTTTTTCAGCCCTCCGTCGCAATTGGGTTAAACCAGCCCTCAAAAATTCCACTCGCCTGCTCGCATTTTGCGAGTGAATTTTGAGGGCTGGCGAGTGTGGGCTGCCTGGGAGCGGGGAGGGCAAGCACCTCTGGCAGCCTGGATGGTATGGGAGCCATTCTCCCAGCGATTGTAGGGAAGGAGAGGAGAGGAGAGCCGCCGCCGCCTGGTTGATTAGAGCGCTGGGGAACATAACAGCTTTCATTTTAATAGCTGTGTGTTCCCCGCTGTGTGCCGTCATATACTCATATAGAGCCCCTCCCCCTTGTCCGGGGAACTTTGATAGACAGCTCACCCATCCCAGAATAGGACGGGTGATCTGTCTATCAAAGTGCCCGGACAAGGGGGAGGGACTGTATATGACGGCCCACGGCGGGGAACACACAGCTATTGAAATAAAACCTGTTATTTTCCCCGGCGCTCTAATCAACCAGGCGGCAGTGGCTCTTCTCTCTCTTCCCCTGCACAGGTAGGCTGCATGGGGGACACAGGCTGCATGGGGAGACACAGTCTGCACTGGGGGGACACAGGGGACACCAACTGCACTGGGGAGGACACAGGCTGCACTGGTAGACATAGGCTGCACTGGGGGGACACAGGCTGCACTGGGGGGACACAGGCTGCACTGGGGGACACAAGCTTCGTGTTTAGGTGGCGGATTTGGGGGCCTGGCAGGGTAGGGGTTGGGTGGGGCAACTGGTGGCGACTAACCTTTAAGTGGTTAGTAGCTCAGGACTTGAAATTTTGAGCCCTGGGTTAAACCTTTCAGGACCAAAGTATCCATAGTCAGGTTTGGAAGCTCTTTCCCACCTAAGAACTCTCAGATCCTCCAAATTCCAGGACCAATATGAGGACTTTTATAATCCTGGTAAAACCTGCACGTTAGTTTTACCAGATCATCCTGAAACCCCCTACCCTGCATGGGTGAGTATACTTCAGTATTTGCAACTGCTTCTTGTCACTCCTTCAAAGATACCACATCCCAAACAAAGGAGACACATACCTGTCTGTCCCTGGCATCCTGTACAATATATATAGTGATATAGTATATATATATATATATATATATATATATATATATATATTCAGTATATAATATATATACAGTACTGAGTAAAGGGTCTGATTACTAAAGAACATGTGATATTTCAGTTTTAAATTTTTATTAACTTTGCAGACATTTCTAAAATTCTGTATTAACTTTGTCATTAGGTTGTGCTGAGTGTAGCTAATGAGAAAAAGAAAATGAATTTAAACAATTTCAGGGTCAGGCTGCAACATAACAATCATGTTGTCTTTAGCATCATGTGGATGGTTGTGTGCATGTGCATCGCAGTGGCGGCTGGTGAAGTTTTAGGATGGGGGGGCGCCAGACTCCGCCCCTCCCTTTTGACCCCCTCACACTTCTCATAAGCCCCACCCCTTATATAATCCACCCACTCCGCCCCTGTATTCCACTAGCTTCCACCCATAGTGTCAGGAGTATTTAGCAAGAAAAAAAAATCAATGCAATGAAAAATTAAGAAATTTCTACATTGCTTTAAACAGCTTTACAATACCATGACATAACAGCATACGTGACAAAATCAAAGGCTGGAAATAAAAATTTCACTATAAAACATATCATACTCAAATTAAAGAAGAATTTTTAAATATTTTAAAATCAAATTTAATTTAAAGTAATTCAAATTAAATTAAATCCAATTGGTTAGGAAACAACTGGAGTTTCATAATACAAACAGCAATGTGCAAAATACTGTAGCCCTTAGCAACAAATCAATAAGCGCCTTTCATTTTTCTGGTATAAATTATGCATTACATATTGTAGGTGCTCCTTTAAATGCCCATATATTCATTGTTAACAGTAATGTATGGCGGTGGGTGGTACATGTAGGAGAGGGGTGCAGAGTATATGGTGGTGGGTGGTATGTGTAGGAGAGGGGTGCAGAGTGTATGGCTGTACATGTAGGAGAGGGGTGCGGAGTGTATGGCGGTACATGTAGGAGAGGGGTGCAGAGTGTATGGCGGTACATGTAGGAGAGGGGTGCAGAGTGTATGGCGGTACATGTAGGAGAGGGGTGCGGAGTGTATGGCGGTACATGTAGGAGAGGGGTGCAGGGCACATTACATGGGGAGGGGTACAGAGCACATTATATAGGGTACCCGGACCGAATGCTGTGTAGCACAATGGAGAGCGCCGCAAAGCAGGTTTAAAGCCTGCAAATGAAACACCTCGTCTGCAATCTTGTGATTTTTTTTCAAATTTTTTTTTTCTTAACCACTTCAACACCGGGCTTTTTTTACCACCACCACTGGGCCTATTTTGGCACTTCTCTCCTACATGTAAAAATCATCATTCTTTTGCTAGAAAATTACTCAGAACCCCCAAACATTATATATTTTTTTTAGCAGACACCCTAAAATGACGGTCATTGCAACTTTTTTTCTTGCACAGTATTTGCGCAATAATTTTTCAAACGCCTTTTTAAAAAAAAAAAATGGTTTCATGAATTAAAAAATAACAAAACAGTTTTTTGGTAAAATATGAAAGATGATGTTAGTAAATAGATACCTAACATGTCATGCTTTAAAATTGCGCACACTCATGGAATGGCGCCAAACTTTGGTACTTAAAAATGTCCATAGGCGACGCTTTGAAAATTTTTACAGGTTACCAGGTTAGAGTTACAGAGGAGGTCTAGTGCTAGAATTGTTGCACGTGCTCTAACGCACGCGGCTATAATTTACATATGTGGTTTGAACGGCGTTTACATATGTGGGCGGATCTTACGTGTGCGTTCGCTTCTGATCGCTAGCTACCGGGGACAGGGGCGTTTTACATTTTTTTTTCTTTTTTCTTTTTTTCTTTTACTTAATTTTTTTTATTTTTACACTTATTTAAGTTTTTTTTGGATCACTTTTATTCCTATTACAAGGAATGTAAACATCCCTTGTAATAGGAATTGTTAGTGACAGGTCCTCTTTATGGAGAGATGCGGGGTCAATAAGACCCCACATCTCTCCTCCAGGCTGGAAAGCATGAGATCGTGAAAAAAAATTCACTGATCTCATGCTTACTAGCCGCAATGGCAGCTTTGTTTACTTCTGAGGACCCGGGCGTGACGTCATCACATCGCGCCCGGGCCTCCGACGGTCATAGAGATGACAGGTGACCATCTGGTCACCAGTCATCTCTATGGTTCACCTCCAGCACCGAACGATTCATTCTCCGGGCCCCCAATGGCACGGGAGAGCCCAGAGATGCACCGGATGGCGGCGGGAGGGGGGTGTCCCCTCCCGCCGCCTATAAGAACGATCAAGCGGCGGAACCGCCGCTATGATCATTCTTATGGTGCACAGAATCGCCGGCAGAATAGAAGGATATCTGATTTATGCCTCTAGCTGCAGGCATCATTCAGATATCCCCCCACAAAGCCCAGGACGTCATATGACGTCCACCCAGGATGGAAGATTCCATCTGTGGACGTCATATTACTATGGGCGGGTAGGCAAGTGGTTAAAGGGCCATTTTATTTTTTATTTTTTTATTTTTTTGTGATTGCCTGGGAGGGGGGACGGCGCCCATGTGCCCCCTATGGACAGGCTGCCACTTGTGCATCACTTACCTGGGGAAGTGATGGCACCAGGTTGCAGTATCAGAAGTTCTATTGGGAAACCTTTATCCTGCCATTCATGTGGATATAACTTGACTCATAACACCTACCTAAACATGGTTGATGAAGGAGGCGTGGTTAAGCTTCCAAAATGCATCCCGATTGGCTCACACAGCGGTTGAACTGACAGCTCCTCTCACTGCTCCAGCTGGACACATCGTCTTTGAGCGGACATACGATTTCTGAATATACCATCATGGCCACACAGGGCAGCCTGACGCCAGTCTCCCTGCATGGACTCCAGGCTCATCTTGTTCCCCATCGCACCAGGCTTTCTTCTCCACAAATGACTACCACACAGCTCCCAGCTCATTAATATCCAGTGTGGACTGTCATCCTCTCTCTCACCCGCTTGTGAGTTCTATTTGTTTTATATGATATTTTACTTAATAAATTGTGCTACACTATGCCAGTTTGGCGCTTTCTTCCCTTCCCTTCTTGTTGGTGGCCAAGTACACCCCTTCATGGAAATTGTATTCTCTGATGGCAGTAGCCTCTTTCAGCAGGAAAATGCTTCCTACCACAGTGAAAAAAATGGTTCAAGAATGGTTTGAGGAACACAACAATGAGATCAAAGTGTTGGCTTGGTTTCCAAATTCTCCAGATCTTAATCTAATCAAGCAACTGTGGCATGTGCTAGAAAAACATAGAGCCCCCACACTGCAACTTACAGGACTTAAAGAGGAAGTAAATCCTGATGGGTTTTACTTCCTCTTTTGCTCACTGCAAACCCTGCAAATTAAAAGCATAATGGGCTAGTATGCGTTGTATACTAGCCCATTATGTGACACTTACCTGCAAATGAATCCAGCCCTGTCCCCTGTGCAGGCTGCGTCCATATTCTCGCCCCTCTTCCTTCCAGGGCCGCAGACTCCAGCTCTGTGATTGGCCAGAGCCGCGTGATGTCAATCCCGCGCATTTTCGCGGGAGCCGCCGGTAACTGCACAGTCTAACTGAAGCAACGCCACGACGTGCCATTGTTTCAGTGTGCATATGCCGATGACTTCGGCACATGCAGATACAGGGGGATATCTGCTAAACCGTGCAGGTTTAGGGGATATCCAGGGTAGCTACAGGTAAGCCTTATTATAGGCTTACCTGGCAAAAAGTGGTCTGTAAGGGTTTACAACCACTTTAACCAGTTGTCAACCGGCCGCCGTCAATTGACGGCAGCAGGAAAACACTGTTATCCTGGGCGGACGTCATATGACGTTGCACCTTTAAAGTCCACTAGGGGGCGCACGCGCGCCGCCGGTGGTGCTCGCGCGTGCCCGCCGCGTCGCTGGGCACCCGATGCGTGTGCCCGGTGGCCGCGATGGCCGCCCGGGCACCCGCGATTGCCCAGTAACCGAGCAGGACCGTGGATCCGTGTGTGTAAACACTCAGATCCACGTCCTGTCAGGGAGAGGAGACCGATGGTGTGTCCCTTGTACATAGGGACAACCATCGGTCACCTCCCCCAGTCAGTCCCCCTCCCCCTACAGTTAGAACACATCTAGGAAACACATTTAACCCCTTCCTCGTCCCCTAGTGTTAACCCCTTCCCTGCCAGTCACATTTATACAGTAATCAATGCATTTTTATAGCAGGGATCACTGTATAAATGTGAATGGTCCCAAAAATGTGTCAAAAGTGTCCGATGTGTCCGCCGCAATATCGCAGTCACGATAAAAATCGCAGATCGCCGCCATTACTAGTAAAAAAAAAAAATGCTATAAATCTATCCCCTATTTTGTATCTGCTATAACTTTTGCGCAAACCAATCAATATACCCTTATTGCGATTTTTTTACCAAAAATATGTAGAAGAATACGTATCGCCCTAAACTGAGGGAAATTAATATATATATATTTTTTTTTTAATGGATATTTATTATTGCAAAAAGTAAAAAATATTGTGTTTTTTTTAAAAACTTGACGCTCTTCTTTTGTTTATAGCGCAAAAAATAAAAACTGCAGAGGTCATACAATACCACCAAAAGAAAGCTCTATTTGTGGGAAAAAAAGGACGCAAATTTTGTTTGGGAGCCACGTCGCACGACCGCGCAATTGTCATTCAAAGTGTGGCAGCGCTGAAAGCTGAAAAATGGCTTGGGCAGGAAGGGGTTTTTTGTGCCCGGTAGGCAGGTGGTTAAAGAACTACTGGTTACTTGGTGGCAGATACTACATATCTTCAGAGAACTGCTGGTGTTCATGCCTCGATTAGCGATGGGCCAAACACTCCCCAAAATTTCTGCCCCGAACAGCGAACTCCATTGAAGTCTAAGAGAGCCAATTATTCTGATTAGAAATCAAAACCGCCCATTTTGAAGGCTTATATGCAAGTAATTGGCCATAAAAGGGGTATGGGGGTATGGATTTTGGGGAAACCATGCCATTGTTTTTTTTTTATTTTATTGTGGGGTTCCCCTTTAAAATAAGGGTCTGGTATGGACTGGGGGGGACCCCACAATGTTTTTATTTTTACAATTTTTTTACCTGAAAATGTTTTTTTTAATTTTATTCAGCCATTAGGGAAGCCCATTGACAGCTGATGAGTCATCAGTTGTTAAGGAAGCTGTGGTTGGCTTCACTGGACCAGTGTTGTGTTCCTGCTGGACAATTAAATTAGCATGTCTATAAATCTGGTCAGCAGAAGGAAGCATGAAGTGCTCTAGAATTTCCTGGTAGAGGGCTGAGTTGACTTTGGACTTGAAAAAAACAGAGTGGACCAACACCAGCAGATGGCATGGCTCCTCAAATCATCAATGACTGTGGAAACTTCACAGTGGATCTCATGCAACTTGGATTCTTTGCCTCTTCACTCTTCCTCCAGGACAGGGATCTTGATTTCCAAATGAAATGCAAAATTTTCTGCACTTCATGCTTCTCTCTGCTGACCAGCTTTATGCCTCATGCCCACGGACGTTTTTATCCACTTAAGCCCCGGACCAATACGCAGCTTAAAGACCAGAGGTGATTTTACAATTTGGCACCGCTCTGATTTAACTGGTAATTGCGCGGACATGCAATGTTGTACCCAAACTAAATTTGCGTCCTTTTCTTCCCACAAATAGAGCTTTCTTTTAATGGTAATTGATTACCTCTGTGATTTTTATTTTTTGCGATATAAACGGAAAAAGACCGAAAATTTTGAAAAAAACCCCATATTTTCTACTTTTTGTTATAAGAAAAATCTAATAAACTAAATTTTAGTCATACATTTAGGCCAAAATGTATTCAGCCACATGTCTTTAGTAAAAAAAAATGTCAATAAGCGTATATTTATTGGTTTGTGCAAAAGTTATAGCGTTTACAAACTAGGGTACATTTTCTGGAATTTACACAGCTTTTAATTTATGACAAATTTCTTGAGGTGCTAAAATGGCAGGACAGTACAAAACCCCCCCAAATGATCCCATTTTGGAAAGTAGACACCACAAGCTATTTGCTGAGAGGCATGTTGAGCCCATTGAATATTTTTTTTTTCGTCCCAAGTGATTGAATAATGACAAAAAGAAAAAACAATTTACAAAAAAGTTGTCACTAAATGATATATTGCTCAAACATGCCATAGTTATATGTGGAATTGCACCCCAAAAAACATTTTGCTGCTTCTCCTGAGTACGGAGATACCACATGTATGGGACTTTTTGAGAGCCTAGCCGCGTTTGGGGCCCCAAAAACCAAGCACCGCCTTCAAGATTTCTAAGGGCGCTAATTTTTTATTTCACTCCTCACTACCTATCACACTTTCGAAGGCCATAAAATGCCAAAATAGCACAAAACCCCCCCAAATGACCCCATTTTGGAAAGTAGACACCCCAAGCTATTTACTGAGAGGTATGTTGAGTCCATGGAATATTTTATATTTTGCCACAAGTTGCGGGAATATGACAAACACCGCCTTCAAGATTTCTAAGGGCATACATCTTTGATTTCACTCCTCACTACCTATCACTACCTATTACAGTTTTGAAGGCCATAAAAAATGCCAAGATGGCACAAAACCCCCCCAAATGACCCCATTTTGGAAAGTAGACACCCCAAGCTATTTGCTGAGAGGCATGTTGAGCCCATTGAATATATTTTTTTGTCCCAAGTGATTGAATAATGACAAAAAGAAAAAAAATGTACAAAAAGTTGTCACTAAATGATATATTGCTCAAACATGCCATTGTTATATGTGGAGTTGCACCCCAAAATACATTTTGCTGCTTCTCCTGAGTACGGGGATACCACATGTGTGGGACTTTTTGAGAGCCTAGCTGCGTACGGGGCCCCAAAAACCAAGCACCGTCTTCAGAATTTCTAAGGGCGTAAATTTTTGATTTCACTCCTCACTACCCATCACAGTTTTGAAGCCCATAAAATGCCAGGATAGCACAAAACCCCCTCAAATGACCCCATTTTGGAAAGTAGACACCCCAAGCTATTTGCTGAGAGGCATGGTGAGTATTTTACAGCTCTCATTTGTTTTTGAAAATGAAGAAAGAAAATAGTTTTTTTTTTAAATTTTCAAAACTTTGTGACAAAAAGCGAGATCTGCAAAATACTCACCATACCTCTCAGCAAATAGCTTGGGGTGTCTACTTTCCAAAATGGGGTCTAGACCGACGCTTGCGTTCGCCTTTGTGCAAGAGCAGGGGGGGACAGGGGTGCTTTTTTTTTTTTTTTTTTTAACTGTTCCTTTCATTTTTTTTTTTTTTTTTATTTTTTACCATTTTTATTGATATCTCAGGGAATGTAAATATCCCATATGATAGCAATAGGTAGTGACAGGCACTCTGTTTTTGAAAAAAAATTGGGGGGTTAGAACCTAGATCTTTCCTCTGCCCTCAAAGCATCTGACCACACCAAGATCAGTGTGATAAAATGCTTTCCCAATTTCCCAATGGCGCTGTTTATATCCCGGGGGGGGGGGGCATTCCCTCCCACTGCTTGTAAAAGCAGTCTAGAGGCTAATTATCTGCTAGGATTGCTTTTACATGAAAGTCGATCGCTGGCTGAAAAGAATGATACCAAGATGATACCTAAACCCGCAGGCATCATTCTGGTATAACCATTCAAAATCCAGCAACATACCAGTACGTTGCTGGTCCTTGTTGGACATGTATTGTAATCTTTTTTTTCATGCAGCCTGTTGGCTGAACGAAAAAAAGAGATTGATCGGTGGGTATGCCCACCATTAGAATACCTCCCTTCATCCGCCCACTTCTAATGATGGGCATACATGCACCATTTATATATGCCGAAGCATGGGGGCATCCTCCCGTAAAAAAGTTATGCTGCGTACACACGGTCGGACTTTTCCACAGGTAAGCCTCCGTCGGAATTTCGACCATATGTACGCGGCATCAGGAGTAAAATTGCACCTCCGCCCCTGCTGCCCCCATGCTTCGGCATATATGCTTTTTTTTTAACTGTGGTGGTGAAATCACCTCCTACAGCGTTGGAGTCAAGGCTTTATGTATCGTGGGAGCAAACGCTGTTGCTGTCAAGATAAATAAATCCGCGCTGCAACTGAATGGCGTACCTGCTAAGCAAATGATGGTTAACATTAAAACAAAGTAACATTACAGTATAACAGTAAGACCTTACCATACCATACCTGCAAAGCAAATACCAAAAAAAAACCTAGTAAAAAATAAAAATAAAATTTTACGCAACCTGGGCCTAAAATATATATATACCGAAGCATGGGGGCATCCTCCCGCAAAAAAGTTATGTCACGTACACACGGTCTGACTTTTCCACGGGCAAGCCTCCGTCGGAATTTCGACCGTATGTACGCGGCATAAAAGGTTATGCCGCGTACACACGGTCTGACTTTTCCACGGGCAAGCCTCCGTCGGAATTTCGACCATATGTATGCGGCATTAGGAGCAAAATCGCTCCTCCGCCCCTGCTGCCCCCATGCTTCGGCATATATGCTCTTTTTTTAACTGTGGTGGTAAAATCACCTCCTACATTACTGGAGTCACGGCTTTATGTATCGTGGGAGAAAAAGCTGTTGCTGTCAAGATAAATAATTCCATGCTGCAGCTGAATGGCGCATCTGAAAACAAAAAATTACATACCTGAAAAGCAAGCATGATAAAACATTGCAGAATAGAATACAGTAAAAAAAGAGCAGAACAATAGAGAGAAAACAGAGAGAGAGAGAGAGAACAATAAAACGACAACTATTTTATTTTTTTTATTTTATTTTTTTTTTGTGTTTTTTTTTACTTTCTACACTTTTTTTTGTAACTTTAACAACTGTAACGGTTTGTGTCTCTCAAAATGCAATGGAATCTTGGAAGACCCTGTATAAGTGTGTCCTAGTCTGTGAAATGCTGTACCCTACGCTAAAACTTCACTTTTGTGTGGAAGCATTCAAAACATTTACCAATGCAAAGACCAGGATTGTCAGGACAGAGTGGACAATAATAACGGGTGTCACGCCTAAATCCGCACTTGCTACAGACACGACATCTTTTTTGCGGGGCTCGTTGGGTAGGGGTACTCTCGAGGACATACGGAAAATGCCTCTCATGCAGCTGGCTTACTGCATTTGGTTGGGGATGGTGAAGTGCAGAACCACCTGGATACAGGAGGTCTGTGACTATCTCATCCTGGAATTTTAGGAAGGATAAAGTCCCGCCTGAAGCTCTGTATAGCACATGAGCGTTCAGCAAAGCCAATTGAAATAAGGATAGAGACATTTTTTGTACCAGCGTCTCGCCTTACGGATACGGCGCCAACAACTGGTCGTTGAGGTCCACCCCTCCCATATTTTGGTTATATTCGTGGACACAGAGGGGTTTCTCCACAACACCAGGTAAGAAGGAAAACATTCTTATTATCCCTCCACTTCACAGCGAGCAAATTATTACACCTTAAGCAGGCTCTCTCCCCCAGCCTAAAACGGGAATCTACAAGCCCCTGGGGAAAGCCCCAGCGATTAGGTCGCACGGTGCCACATGCTCCAATCTGATTATCATACAAGTGACTAAACAGTGGCACGCTCGTGTAATAATTGTCCACATACAAGTGGTACCCCTTTCCGAATAAGGGTGACACCAAGTTCCACACTAGCGCTCCCTATGTAATCTGGGCAGTTCTCCGGCTCTACCTGACTATCTTTTCCCTCATAAACCGTAAAGCTCCATACATAGCCTGTTGCCCTGTCACAGAACCTATAGAGCTTGACCCCGTATCTGGCACGCTTGCTGGGAAGGTACTGCTTGAAAGACAAGCGGGCAGAAAATTTAATCAGGGACTCATCAATGCAGACAACTTGATCGGGTATAAACAAGGCATTGTTGAAGTGGTTTATGAGGGGCCGAATTTTGTAGAGCCGATCGTATTCAGGGTCTCCGCGTGAACGACAAAGTTCATTGTCGTTGAAATGCATGAACCGCAAGATCTGCTTGTATCGTTTCCTGGGCATGGAGGCAGAGAATACGGGCATATGGTCAATTGGGCGTGTGGACCAATAGGCGGGCATTGACGAGAATTTATGAGTGTCCATGTTGAGGGAAAGGCCCAGAAAGGTCTTAAATTCGGAAACCGTAATTGGTTTCCAATCTCTGGCAATGGAAGGCAACTGGGGACTAGCGGCGATGAATTGACCAGCATATAAATTACTCCACAATAGATCTATAGAGATCTTCCGTGAAAAACAGCGAATAAAAATCAAGTGGCGTAAAATCAGCTGTTTCCACCTGAATACTGGGTTGGGCAGTGAATGGGGGAAGTACGGGTTCTGCAGAAGTGTTGGGCACCCAATCAGGATAGGCAAATTCTGCAGGAAGGGCACTATGGGCACGACAGGCCTGCCTTTGTCTTCTTCTTGGTGGCAGTGGGACACTACTTGTTCTTGCCACCTCACCAGCTTGAACTGCACTTATGGGACTCGCCACGTCACCACGTGATACTGCAGTGCTGGACGTGCGCCCAGGCTGTACTAGGCCGCTGGTGCTTGCCAGTTCACTAGAAGGAATAGCAGCGCTAGTACTACTCTGCTCCATAATACGAGAGCCCTGCGGTTCTTGCTGCTCAACAACATCAGAAGATCGGGATCGGGTACGCCTGACCTTAGCAGGGACCTCATCTTCGTTTTCAGTGCTATCTGACATGGAGCCGCTGTCTTCGTTGTCTTCTACGGGAATGTATTCTGAGACTGAATCTGACAGATACATGACCTCCTCTTCACTATCTGTCATGCTCAGAATCTCGTAGGCCTCTTTACTAGTGTACCTTCGATTTGCCATTTTGGGCTCTAAATTTAGTGGTACACTAGTAAGATTCACAGGTAAAAAAGCACCTGACTGTCAGCAAATCTATCAAACGCTTAAAAAAACTGTTAGCGATCGCAAGGATCAGGCCTGTTTCTGCGAACGCTGCAGTTATGTGTGTTGTGTTTGGTAAGTGACAGTGATCGATCGATACTGCACTTGGGTGGGCTGGGCTGGGCGGAGGGGCTAAATGCAGGTGCTAGCAGGTATCTGGGCTGATCCCGCTAACACTGCGTTTTTGGGAACCCTAAACCGCTGAGGACACTCGTATAGATCTGATCAGATACTATACCACTAAGGGAGGTGTATGCTTTGCGCGTGGGTGTTAGCATTACTGGCACTAACCTGATGCTGCCTGGGGCGATGCAGACCCTCTCTGAGTCTAAAACCTAATTGATATCACCCGCTGGGCGATCAGGGGATTAAACCTTTATTGGGTTATATATGGCGGGTGCCCTGATGCTATAAAAAGCAAACTAACCAACCAGCGTCACCCGTAACACTTATATGGTGATCACTGGTGAAAGGGTTAACTAGGGGCAATCAGGGGGTTAAAACCTTTATTTAGGTAATATATGGGGGTACCTGACGCTATATAAAAACCTGACGGGTAACCTAAATAACAAAATAACTAACTGGCTAACCAGTGTCACCAGTGACACTTATACGGTGATCACTGGTGAAAGGGTTAACTCTAGGGACAATCAGGGGGTTAAAATAATATATGGGGGTACCTGACGCTATAAAAACCTGCGGTGAACCTAAAAATTAATAACTGGCTACCTAGGGCACCACCGACACTAATACAGCGATCGGAAAAACGATCGCTTAGTGACGCTGGCGTTAGGGGGTGAAAGGGTTACCTGGGGGGCGATCAAGGGGTTAAACCTTTATTGGGGGGGTTAGGGGGCTACCCTGGACCTAAAGGGGCCTAAACCTAACTGCCCTGCAACTTTTTACTGTCACAAAGGACACTGATTGCAGTGATCAGTAAAAAAATGACCACTGCAAACGGTGACACTGTGACTGGGGGTACTGGGGGTGATCTGGGGGTGACTGGGGGGTGTAAGTGTGCCTACGTGTACTGGTGTTAGTGTAGTGTTGGTGCACTTACTGTGAGATGTCTTCTCTCCTTGCGCCGGATCGAAAAGACCGCCACATTAGGAGATGACATCACTTCCTCTGCCTGTGTTTACATTACACAGGCAGAGGAAGATTGTCATTCGCCGGGAGCGATCGCGAGGGGGTGGCCGGAAACCAATGGCCGCCCCCTCATCACAGATCGCTCCCGCACAGAAAATCCCCACTCACTGTACCGGAGGGGGGTCCGATCGGACCCCCCACCTATACGAAGGCAGTCACGTACAGGTACGTAATTGTGCCTGTCCGTGCCATTTTGCCGACGTATATGTACAGTGAGCGGTCGTTAAGTGGTTAAAAACGAGCTGTAAAGCTAGGTTGGACGCCTGGAAAAAGCGGCATTAAAAACGCGATTTTTACCGCGTTTTTCATTAGCGTTTTTAAGCGTTAGCGCTAGGTAGCATTTGCAAAGGACTCTTGTGAAATCTAATGTCCAGACAGGAATTTCCTGTGTTTACAGAGGTTACACTGTCCAATCATCTTTTTGCAGATAAAAAACGCCAGAGCTCAAAAACGCAGCTGCAGCATTTTTGGGCGTTTTTTTAGCGTTTTTAAGCGTTTTTTAACGATTTGAGTTTTTTCAGCCCTAACGCCGACGCCACGGAACGCCCTGGTCATGTTTTTTTTTTACAGCTTAAAAACGCCTATGCCATTTGCGGCTCAAAAACGCCTAGGTGGGCATGAAGCCATAGACTAACATGGACAGGCGTTTTTAAGCTGTAAAAAACGCTCAAAAAAGCAGCTGTAAAAATGTCCGTGGGCATGAAGCCTTAAGGATATGCTGATTTTATTTTTCAGCAGGACCTGGGACCTGCCCACACTGCCAAAAGTACCAATACCTGGTTTTATGATCATGGTATTATTGTGCTTGATTGGTCAGCAAACTCCCCTGACCTAAACCTCATAGATAATCTGTGGGGTATTATCAAGAGGAAGATGAGAGACACCAGACTAGACATGTGCAAAACGAAAAAATGTGTTTTGTTTTGTTTCGTTTTGATTTGTTATGTACATAAATATGTTTAGTTAAATTTGTATAATCCGTTTAGTTCGTTTTCGGAATTTGTTTTAATTTATTTGGATTTAAATTGATTAAAATTTTCCAAATTCTAATAGTTTTCGAATTCAAAAAGTTTTCGAATTCGAATCGTTTGAGATTTTTTTTGCAATTTCCAAACAGAATAAAATAGAAATACAAAAAAAGGAATAGAATAGAAAAAATAGAATAGAATAGAAAAGAATAGAACAGAGAATAAAATGATAGAATATAATAGAGTAAAACAGAACAAAATAGAATAGAAAATAAAAGAACAGAATAGAATAGAACAAATAGAATAGAATAAAAAAGGATAGAATAAAAGAGAATATAACTATCTTCTGAAATTCAAATAGAAAATAATAGAATACAAAAGAATAGAATAAAAAAATAGAATAGAAAGTATATAACCATTTCCCAAAATTTAAATAGAAACCATTTGAATTTAAATAGAATAGAAAAGAATAGATAAGAATAGAATAGAAAATAACAGAATAGTATAGAAAAAACAACAGAATAGAATAGAAAGAATATAACCATCTTCCTATTCTGAGCTCTTATTTTCTATGCTATTCAAATTTGAATTGATTTTATTAGAGTTTTGGGAAATGGTTATATTCTTTCTATTCTATTATTTTTCTATTTGTTCTATGCTATTCTATTCTATTATTTTCTATCCTATTTTTACCTTTTCTATTCTATTCTTTTCTTTTCAAAATTCGAATTTCGGAAGATGGTTATATTATACTATTCTGTTGTTTTTTTTCGATACTATTCTGCTATTTATTCTATGTTAATATATTCTTTTCTATTCTATTCAAATTTTGGGAAATATTTATTTTCATTCTATTTTATTATAATTTATTCTTTTTTTATTCTATTCTTTTCTATGCAATTATAGTCTATTATATTCTATTCTTTTTTTTCTATTTCATTATTTTCTTATGTATTCAAATTCAAATTTATTCTATTTTAAATTTGAATTTCAGAAAATAGTAGTAACATAGTAAAATCTAATCAAAAAAAGTAACTAAAGAGTGCATACTCATATGATTCAAGAAAATATCATTGATCGTTAGTACTTTTTAGGCCATATGGACCAGCGTTTGTCAAAAATGTGACATTGTATAGAATTAATGGCTATAAGACGTTCAAATGTGTAGTTTCTATGGACTGCTCTCATGATGTCTGGTAGGTTTATGGAAGTTTTGTTTTTCCAATTACAAAGAATTTGTTTTCGTGATTCTAAAAGGATATGGGTCACTACTGGTCTGAGGTTGAATGGGAATTTCTCTATCCCTAAATGTGGTGTTGGACGTGTTAATACACTGTTAGAGAGGAGATTAGTTGGAATATTTGGCTCCAAAGGATTCTAACGTATGGACAGTGCCAGGGCATGTGTAATAAGTTTCCTATTTGTTCACAGTCCCTCCAGCATTGTGCAGATGATCCTGGGTAATAGTTGGCCATTCTATATAGCCCCTAGTTGGATAAGTATGCCTCTCATGTAGGCCTTGTGTGAGTTCCAAAGGATATAAGGGTCCACTACTGACTCTTTATTGTCTACGAAGAAATTTTGAAGGTGCTGAGAAATTTTTGTGTGGGTTTGGGGTTCTTGTAATAATCGCACATTACAGCGCCAGATGGGGGGTGAAGAGGAGACTCCCTTTTCATGGACCGACATATATATTTCTGCGTGGTCTGACCACGTGATGTCATGTATATTAGTGGATTCTACTTGTTGTAAGAGCCACTTATCCGTTAGGAACATATCAATACGTGAGTATGAGCAGTGTCTATGTGACAAAAAGGTATAGTCCCTTTCATTAGCATGGATGCATCTCCACGTGTCGAACAGTTCTTCCTTGTGGAGTAGTGCCTGGAGGGAAACTGCACCTTTAGGTTTACTGGTGGTGGTGTCCAATGCTAGATCGGAGATTAAGTTAAAGTCCCCGAATTTACCTTCTTGAGTACTTTTTTCACAAAGCGAATTTGGTGGGAGTTCGGGGAGTATAGCGTAACTAAGATATAAGGTTTGGAGTTAATGTCCCCCATGATGATTAAGTATCTCCCTCCTTCATCCAGAAATGTCTCCTTGGGTTGGAAGGATAGAGAGCTTTTTATGGCCATCATGACTCCTCTGTTTTTGCGGTGGGGTGTGCAGGCCATGAATATGTGCGGAGAGTCCTTGTGGGAACAATGCAGGATTTTATTTCATTGGAAGTGGGTTTCCTGTACACAAAGGATGTCCGCTTTGTGTTTACTTGCTTCTTTCCATAGGGAGAATCTTTTCGCTGGGTGATTTAGTCCCGGGCGTTAATAGAGAGGTATTTAATTGTCATTGTTCGGGTGGTGCAGTGTTCTGTATGGTCGTATTGTGCATGTACTCACTGCGTCTGTAGGGTGTTTGCTGGTATGGGTCAAGCCCTATTGAGGGGTGCTTCTTGTGCGGAGTGCCTTCAGTGGAGGTGTAAGAGTTGTTGCGTACCTGTCTGCATATATCGAATGAACAACAAAAGGAACAAGAGTAAAAAAAAAGCAAAAAAAAGAAAGTCAACATGGGTAACATAAGAAATGTATCTTAGAACGGATCTGTGTGCAGATATAACTGCTACTGATTCTTCGGAGGGGAAAAGGAGAAAATAACTTATATCTCCTGTCCCCGGAGATTATTATATGTTAAAACGTATTTCCTTTACGAGCTTCCACCGGTATTTTTCTTGGTCAGGGAGTATATCCCACTTCCGCAGGGCTGATATCCCTATATCCAGTGTCGAGATCAAGGAAGTGACCCCATTGTGAGTGATAGAGAGTGTGGCTGGGTACTTCCATTTGTGGAGGATTTTATGATTCATCAGCGCCAGATTGCGGCTTCTCTGCAGCGTGTGTCTGGAGAGGTCCGGGAGTAGCCTTATATTTGCATACTGTGGAGGGATTCATTCTTGCTTGCGTGATGCCTGCAGAATTTGTTCCTTCACGTGGTAGTAATGGACTCTCAACAAGACATCCCTGGGGGTGTCATCAGGGAGAAAAGTTGGTTTGGGGGCCCTATGGATCCTGTCCACAATAAGGTCTTGGGCTGTCAGGTCTGGCACCAGTGTGGAAAACATGGCGTGTGCATATTGGGGGAGTTGTTTAGGGGGCACAGACTCAGGGATGCCTCGTAGCTTGAGGTTATTCCTCCTGGATCTATCTTCGAGGTCTGCGATTTTGTCTTTCATCCACGCTATGTTCTCCCCGTGTGCCGTGTTGGCCTCTACCATAGTGTTGTATGAGGAGGTATATTTCTCCATCCTGCTTTCCACATGATCAACTCTGGAACCTAAGGCCTGCACTTCCCTCTGGCACTGGTTGATCCCTCTCCCTCTGACCATATCAGCATGTAGTGAAGACCTCAGTGACAGTAGCATTTATTTTAAGACAGTGTCAGAGATGGGTCTGTCTGCTGTAGGGAAGTCAGCTATAGGGTCCCCTTCTTGTGCACTCTGGGCTGGTGTGGTGTGTTGCGGTCCGCTTACCTCCATGGTAGGGTCAGCCTGCGGCCTTACTGGGGATTCCCTCCTCGGCTTTGTTTTAGCTGGGCTCCGTGTGGTAGGACTGGAGGTCCCAGAGGAGGACTCGCTGTGTAGCCTGGCCATGGGGAGAGAGGAGGATGCCATCCCGTGGCTGCCGTGTGCTCCGGGTCTGTGAACAGGCTGCTGGTCCCTCACGCCTACGCCATTTTGTTGTAGCCCACGCTGGACTGAGGCAAAATAGTCCGGGAGGTTGTGCGGCTGTTGAGGGGCCTTTCTCCGTCTAGGCATCCTCACTGTAAGCAGGGGGTTCTCGCCGAGCGGATGGTGGTGTTTGGGGCTGTTGATTGTGCCAGTGGGCTCGGATGGCGGTGGATTATCTCTGGTGGACAGACAGAGCTCTCAAGTTAAGCGTCCATCTTGGAACCCGGTCGCCACACCCCCATTAATTTCAGAAAATAGTTATATTCTTTCTATTTTATTCTATTCTTCTTTTATCTATGCTACTCTATTTTTTTCTATTCTATTCCTTTATTTTCTATTCTATTTTATTTTCTTTGGAAATTAAAAAAAAATTGAAAACAATTTGAAATTGATTCAAATCGATTCAAATTCAAATTTCATACAACATTTTTTGTTTGGTATTTCGGATTTGTTTAAATTCAGTACTATTGAGATGCACCTGTGTATATATATATATATATATAAATATATATGTGCTGTATATGTATGCTTTTAATATATATATTTTGAAGAGAGATTATCAGAGGCTGAAAAGGAATGGCAACCCACTGTGCTCAATATAGCCTAAGAAGTTATGGAATACTACTGCAGGGAGGAATTAGCCCTTTAAAAGAAGGAGAAGATGTAAAAGATACTGGAACATTTTATTGACATCCCTCTGTGTGGAATTAGGTGTTGGTCTGGATTGGAAGTACTGGGGCTGTGGATCCAACAATTGGTACATCCTGCTATCTGCAAGTTGGAGAGGAGAAGGTAAAAAAAATTGGAAATGAGATAAAGTGTAACTTTACAAACATTCCCCTCTGGGTGATCTATGTACATTGCAAGGATTATAACAAAGTTTGTTGCAGATTTCTACCTTTTGTTATTCTGAAGAAATCCCTCTGTGTTTCTCTGTGCCTCTGTTTTGAGTGGGTCTAATGGGAATGGTTTCATAATTAACTGTCAGGTGTGCATCTGCAGAGCACTAATGAGGAAATCTGCTGGGCCTGCATCCCTTTAGACATGTTCCTATTGAAAGTATCTCTCCAAAAATAACATTTTTGTTGCAGGGGATGTCTGAAATGTGACTTATATCTTAGGCAGACTTCTGGGAAAATAGTTGAGCCAATCACACAAGTAGGAAATTATGTTTGCTACAGGTTCCATGTTGATGGCCATCATGTTAACCACTTCAATACAGGGCTTTTTGTACCACTTCTATACCAGGCCTATTCTAGCACTTCTCTCCTACATGTACAAATCATCATTCTTTTGCTAGAAAATTACTCAGAACCCCCAAACATTAAATATATATGTTTTTTTAGCAGACACCCTAGGGAATAAAATGACGGTCATTGCAACTTTTTTTCTTGCACGATATTTGCGCGATAATTTTTCAAACGCCTTTTTAAAAAAAAAAAATGGTTTCATTAATTAAAAAATAACAAAACAGTAAAGTTAGCCCAATTTTTGGGGAAAATATGAAAGATGATGTTACGCCAAGTAAATAGATACCTAACATGTCACGCTTTAAAATTGCGCACACTCATGGAATGGCGCCAAACTTCGGTACTTAAAAATCTCCATAGGCGACGCTTTAATTTTTTTTACAGGTTACCAGGTTAGAATTACAGAGGAGGATTGTTGCACGCACTCTAACGCACGCGGCGATACCTCACATATGTGGTTTGAACAGCGTTTACATATAATGGCGACTTTGTTTACATTTGAGGACCCGGGCGTGACGTCATCACATCGCGCCCGGGCCTCCGACGATCATAGAGATGACTGGTGACTAGGGATGAGCTTCGTGTTCGAATCGAACATACGTTCGACTCGAACATCGGCTGTTCGATTGTTCGACGAAGATCGAACGATTTGGGCCGTTCGCGCCAAATTCGAGTGACGCGAACGGCCCACAATGCACTACACCATCGCAGTGTCATCCAGGCGCTGTGATTGGCCAAGCATGCACTGTGACCCCGCATGCTTGGCCAATCACAGCACCGGCAGCGAGGAGAGCAATGATTGGCCACAGGCAGGATGCCTGTGGCCAATTATTGCTGAGGGTGTTTAGTACACGCCCCACACTATAAAAGGCCGCCAGCACGGCGGCCTAGTGTAGTGTGTTCCGGAGCAGGGATAGAGCAGCATAGGCAGGGACAGTGACTTTTATTTCTTTCTTGCTTAACCTGGATTCCTTTAGTTTAGGGAAAGAGAAGGATAGGTAGGGAGAGTGTCAGTGTGTTTTGTGCTTGTGCTATAGTGTGCTTAAAAAAAACATTTTTTCTAGGGACAGAAAACTGTAGGTAGGGAGAGTGTCAGTTTCTTTCACTGTGTAAGTCCTTGTTTCTAGGGACCTGGAAGGACAGTGAGTGAATTCTCCTTGTGCTATATTGTGCTTAAAAAAAACATTTTTTCTAGGGACAGAAAACTGTAGGTAGGGAGAGTGTCAGTTTCTTTCACTGTGCAAGTCCTTGTTTCCAGGGACCTGGAAGGACAGTGAGTGAATTCTCCTTGTGCTATATTGTGCTTAAAAAAAACATTTTTTCTAGGGACAGAAAACTGTAGGTAGGGAGAGTGTCAGTTTCTTTCACTGTGTAAGTCCTTGTTTCTAGGGACCTGGAAGGACAGTGAGTGAATTCTCCTTGTGCTATATTGTGCTTAAAAAAAACATTTTTTCTAGGGACAGAAAACTGTAGGTAGGGAGAGTGTCAGTTTCTTTCACTGTGTAAGTCCTTGTTTCTAGGGACCTGGAAGGACAGTGAGTGAATTCTCCTTGTGCTATATTGTGCTTAAAAAAAACATTTTTTCTAGGGACAGAAAACTGTAGGTAGGGAGAGTGTCAGTTTCTTTCACTGTGCAAGTCCTTGTTTCCAGGGACCTGGAAGGACAGTGAGTGAATTCTCCTTGTGCTATATTGTGCTTAAAAAAAACATTTTTTCTAGGGACAGAAAACTGTAGGTAGGGAGAGTGTCAGTTTCTTTCACTGTGTAAGTCCTTGTTTCTAGGGACCTGGAAGGACAGTGAGTGAATTCTCCTTGTGCTATATTGTGCTTAAAAAAAACATTTTTTCTAGGGACAGAAAACTGTAGGTAGGGAGAGTGTCAGTTTCTTTCACTGTGTAAGTCCTTGTTTCTAGGGACCTGGAAGGACAGTGAGTGAATTCTCCTTGTGCTATATTGTGCTTAAAAAAAACATTTTTTCTAGGGACAGAAAACTGTAGGTAGGGAGAGTGTCAGTTTCTTTCACTGTGCAAGTCCTTGTTTCCAGGGACCTGGAAGGACAGTGAGTGAATTCTCCTTGTGCTATATTGTGCTTAAAAAAAACATTTTTTCTAGGGACAGAAAACTGTAGGTAGGGAGAGTGTCAGTTTCTTTCACTGTGCAAGTCCTTGTTTCTAGGGACCTGGAAGGACAGTGAGTGAATTCTCCTTGTGCTATATTGTGCTTAAAAAAAACATTTTTTCTAGGGACAGAAAACTGTAGGTAGGGAGAGTGTCAGTTTCTTTCACTGTGCAAGTCCTTGTTTCTAGGGACCTGGAAGGACAGTGAGTGAATTCTCCTTGTGCTATATTGTGCTTAAAAAAAACATTTTTTCTAGGGACAGAAAACTGTAGATAGGGAGAGTGTCAGTTTCTTTCACTGTGCAAGTCCTTGTTTCTAGGGATCTGGAAGGACAGTGAGTGAATTCTCCTTGTGCTATATTGTGCTTAAAAAAAACATTTTTTCTAGGGACAGAAAACTGTAGGTAGGGAGAATGTCAGTTTCTTTCACTGTGCAAGTCCTTGTTTCAAGGGACAGAGAAGGACACCTGAAGGTAGCCCTTATTGCTTTTTTCCCATCTCCCTGCAGGCCATCTATTAGAATGTCTGGAAGGCAAACAAGGAGAGGCAGACAGTCAGGAGGCAATAAAATAGGGCAAGCAGGCTCTGTGTCTGGGGGCAACAGTGCTGGTCGTGGACGCGGTGCATTGTCATCAGCACATGGCCATGGGACACGCTTGTCCTTCTTTTCCGCAGCTGGACATGTTGAGCCACATCATGCCGAAGACTTGGTAGAGTGGATGACCAAGCCCTCCTCCTCCTCCTCATCCTCTCTCACCCAGGCTCAGGGTACTGGCAAAGCAGCTGCCAAAGCGTCCTCTTCCCTGGTATCAATGTCAGACTCATCATCAGTCACTCCTTCCCTAGACCCACCATGTCCTCCTCCTGAGGAGTCCCCCGAACTGTTTGAGCACAGTGTTGGGTACATGCTCCAGGAGGATGCCCAGCGTTTCGAAGGGTCTGATGATGAAACCCAGCTACAGGAAGGCAGTAGGGTGAGAGCAGACAGAGGGGATGCTCAAGAAGGACACCAATCTGGCAGTCATGTTCCAGCAGCTGCAGCATACTGCCAGATTGGCTCCAGTGATGAGGAGGGAGGGGATGATGAGGTCACTGACTCCACGTGGGTGCCTAATAGGAGAGAAGAGGAGGAGGATGAGGAGGAGGCACATCTCCAACGAGACAGGATGCCCTTTGGTGGCCAGCGTAAGGGCAGTACACCGACGGAATCACACCGCAGAGCTCCGCCTGTGCAGGGCGCTGCCTCTGCCCGTCATTCAAAAAGTTCCTTGGTGTGGGCCTTTTTTGAGGCTAGTGCATCAGATCGCACAGCTGCTGTTTGCAACATATGTCTCAAGCGTATATCGCGTGGCCAAAACATCAGCCGCTTGGGTACCACATGCCTGACCAGACATATGTTGACCTGCCATGCAGCTCGTTGGCAAGCCTACCTCAAAGACCCACACCAAAGAACAAAGCGGACCTCTCCTTGCACCGCATCAGCTGGGATTTCCAACCCCACTATAACTTCAGTCCTCTCTGAAACATGCACTGAGAGGAATGAAGGTGTAGAATTAGGTGTGTCACAGCCAAGTACTTGCGGCCACACTGCTAGCAGTACACCGACGTCCGATTCTAGCAGGCAAATTTCCCTGCCCCAGCTGCTGGACCGTCGAAAGAAGTTCACTCCCAGCCATCCACATGCCCAGCGGTTGAATGCTAGCTTGGCTAAATTGCTAGCGCTTCAACTGCTGCCTTTTCAGTTGGTAGACTCGGCCCCCTTCCGTGAGTTTGTGCAATGTGCGGTTCCTCAGTGGCAGGTTCCCAAACGCCACTTTTTCTCACGGAAGGCTATTCCGGCTCTCTACCGGCATGTGGAAGGCAATGTCTTGGCCTCGCTGGACAGGGCGGTCAGCGGTAAGGTGCATATTACCGCTGACTCATGGTCCAGCAGGCATGGACAGGGACGTTACCTTTCTTTCACGGCCCATTGGGTCACTCTTTTGGCAGCTGGGAAGGATGCAGGACAAGGTGCAGTAGTGTTGGAGGTTGTCCCACCGCCACGCCTCCAAAATGCTACTACTGGTTGTGACACACCTCTCTCCTCCACCCCCTCCTCTTCTTCTTCCTCCATGGCCTCTTCCTGTGGTTTGTCCTATGAACCAGCGGTGCTCCGTAGCCGTTCACGGGGCTACGCAAGTACGCAGGCAAAAAGATGCCATGCCGTGCTTGCGCTGGTGTGTTTGGGGGACAGAAGCCACACTGGGGCAGAGGTCCTGTCTGCTCTGCAGGGCCAGGCCGAGAGGTGGTTGACGCCACGCCAGCTTAAGCCAGGAATGGTGGTTTGCGACAATGGCACCAACCTCCTCTCCGCCCTCCGACAGGGACAACTGACCCATGTGCCCTGTGTGGCTCACGTCCTTAACCTGGTGGTGCAGCGGTTCTTGGGCAGGTACCCGGGCTTACAGGATGTCCTGAGGCAGGCCAGGAAAGTCTGTGTGCATTTCCGCAGATCTTATAATGCCAGTGCTCGCCTGGCTGAGCTGCAAAAGGAGTTGAACCTGCCCAAGAACCGCCATATATGTGACATGCCCACCAGGTGGAACTCAACGTTGGCCATGCTGCAGCGGCTGCACACGCAGCAGAGGGCCATCAATGAGTACCTGTGCGACTACGGCACCAGGACAGGGTCAGGGGAGCTTGTTTTTTTTTCTCCACGCCAGTGGGGCATGATCAGGGATGCATGCACTGTCCTGGCACCATTTGAGGAGGCCACGAGGATGGTGAGCAGTGACAGTGCATGCATCAGTGACACTGTACCTCTTGTCCACCTGTTGGAGCACACGCTGCGTGGAATAATGGACAGGGCACTTGAGGCAGAACAGAGGCAGGAAGAGGAGGACTTCCTTGCCTCTCAAGGCCCCCTTTACCCAGACAGTGTTCCTTCTGTCCCACCCATCGCACAGGAAGAGGAAGAGGAGGAGGAGGAGGAGGAGGAGGATTGTGTCAGCATGGAGGTGGAGGCTGGCACTCAGCATCATCAGCAGCAGTCTTTTAGGGATGATTTACAGTCCCAAGAAACCAGTGGACTTGTACGTGGCTGGGAGGAGGTGACTGCGGATCATGTCGTCCTTAGTGACCCAGAGGACTCCGGAGCGAATGCCTCAGCAAACCTACGCTGCATGGCCTCCCTGATCCTGCAAAGTCTGCGGAAGGATCCTCGTATTCTTCGGATCAAGGAGAGGGACCATTACTGGCTGGCCACTCTCCTTGATCCACGGTACAAGGGTAAGGTTGCGGACCTTATGTTACCGTCGCAGAGGGAGCAGAGGATGAGACAACTCCGGGAGGCCTTGCAGAAAGGTCTGTGCAACGCGTTCCCAGAGACTGGGAGGTTACAAACTCCTGGTCCAGGACAACGAGTTGCTGAGGCTTCGGCCAGTCAAAGAAGGAGCGGTGGGGAAGGTGGCCGTCTGACCGATGCGTTCAGACAATTCTTTAGTCCGCAGCCCCAAAGTATGATTGGTTCCAGCAACCATCGCCAGCGTCTGATAAACATGGTGCAGGAATATCTAGGGGCAAGGTCAGACTTGGACACCTTCCCCACCGAAAATCCTCTGGCTTACTGGGTCTTGAGGATGGATCACTGGCCAGAGCTTGCACAGTATGCAATTGAGCTACTGGCCTGTCCTGCATCCAGCGTTCTTTCGGAACGCACATTCAGTGCTGCTGGAGGATTTGTCACGGATCACAGGGTGCGCCTGTCCACCGACTCGGTTGATCGACTGACTTTCATCAAGATGAACCAGTCTTGGATCACCACCAGCTACCACACACCTGATGCTGATATAACAGACTAATTGATTTTAACATGTCACATCCCTTCAAGACTGATGCTGATGCTGAGTGTCTGTGCTGTTATGTTGACTGGCTATCCTCCTCCTCCGAGTCCTCAATGATACGATTGATGATGATAGCTTGGAAGATCATTTTTGTTTATGGGTGCCGCCACCAGTGGCTAAGGCCCAATTTTTCAGCCCCTGTTTTACAGGGGCGTGTAATTACAATTTTTTTAGCAATAATTTGCCATAGGGCTCATTGCTGTGCTCCAAGTACAGTATCTGTGAGGGGTTGGAGTGTTGTGGCACCAGTGCCTAAGGCCCAATTTTTCAGCCCCTGTTTAACAGGGGCGTGTCATTACAATTTTTGAAGCAATACTTTGCAACAGGGCTCATTGCTGTGCTCCAAGTACAGTATCTGTGAGGGGTTGTAGTGTTGTGCCACCAGTGCCTAAGGCCCAATTTTTCAGCCCCTGTTCAACAGGGGCATGTAATTACAATTCTTGATCTAATAATTCACAGCAGGGCCCATTCCTGCACCCACCAAGAGTAACTCTGAGGGCTTACAGTGTTGTGTCAACACCACCACCACCACCAAAGGCCCAATTTTTCAGCCCCTGTTCAACAGGGGCATGCAATTACAATTCTTGATCTAATAATTCACAGCAGGGCCCATTGCTGCACCCACCAAGAGTAACTGTCAGGGCTTACAGTGTTGTGGCACCAGCACCACCATCAAAGGCCCAATTTTTACTACCACTGTTCAACAATTATATGTAATTACAATTCCTGATATAATAGTTGACAGCAGGGCGTTCCAGCACCAACCAAGAGTAACTGTGAGTGCTTACAGTGTTGTGCCAACACCAGCAACTAAGGGGCCTATTTCTGCAGAGTATCTACGGCAGGTCCCTACTTTCAAACATCCAACTTACAAACGACTCCTACTTGCAAACGCAAGAAGACAACAGGAAGTGAGAGGAAATCTACCCCTAGGAAGGAAAATTCTCTCCTGTAAGAATTAATATGGGAGAAAGGTGTCTCCTCTGTACTGATGCTTTATCAGCAATCCTTGTTTCAAGAAAAACACCACATTTCAAAAACAGTTGTCATTGGGACGGAAAGTGAGGTGAAATGTTCTGAACAGGGGCACAGACAGCAAAACAAATGTTACAGGGGTGATAACCCTTACCTATGTTTTCCAAAAAGTTTAAAAATAGATTTTTGGGCTGGAGCTACACTTAAACAATGTACCTGTTCAAAATTACAAACAGATTCTACATAAGAACAAACCTACAGTCCCTGTCTTGTATGCACCGCCTGTATACGGCTGTTCAGAGTATATAGGGCCTTTTTTATTTTATGTGCGGGGTTCCCCTTAATATCCATACAAGACCCAAAGGGGCTGGTAATGGGCTGGGGTAGGGGGGGGGGGGTCATGGGGTAGCTATGCCATTTTTCTTAAAGATTTTCATCCATATTACCGGGACCAGACATTACATTAAAGCCGCAAGCAGTTTTAAATGGCTTTTTTTTCCTTTAGAAGTGTCATTTTGTGCAGGGACAGTTCTAAACACGGGAAACATGTGGCACTTCACAGGCATACTTTAGACACCCCCCAGGTACGATATTTAAAGGAATATTTGACTTTTTTTTTTTCACTTTATGCATCATTAAAATGACTGCTCCCGAAAAACGACCGTTTTTAAAACTTCTTTTTGCATTGATACCTGTCCCCTGGTGCAGAACCCGGGTTCCCAAACCCTTTTTAGGACAATAACATGCATAATAGTTGTTATAATTAGCACTTTAGAATTCGAACGTTCGCATCCATTGTATTTAATAGGGTTCTAATGTTCGTACGAACTTTCGGTCCGTTCGCGGGTTCTGGTGCGAACCGAACCCGGGGGTGTTCGGCTCATCACTACTGGTGACCATCTCTATGCTCGTCACGTGACCCACCAACGGCGCCGGAAGATTCTCTCCGGGTCCCCGATCGCACGGGAGAGCCCGGAGAAGCACCGGATGGCGGCGGGAGGGGGGGGATGTCCCCTCCCGCCGCCTATAAGAACGATCAAGCGGCGTAACTGCCGCTATGATCATTCTTATGGTGCACAGAATCGCCGGCACTTCAAAAGGATATCTGAATGATGCCTCTAGCTGCAGGCATTATTCAGATATCCCCCTACAATGCCAGGACGTCATATGACGTCCACCCAGGATGGGAGATCCCATCTGTGGACGTCATTTGACTATGGCTGGGTAGGGAAGTGGTTAAGAAAAGAACTTCCCCTTCTGTTAAGTGAAGAGTGTTCCCTGACATGTTAGATGAGGTAAGATTCCAGGGATGCTAACTGTGAGTATCTAAATTAATGAGTGCAAGCTAAAACAAAGAAACATGTACAAATTACACAAAAACATGCAGCACTCCTCTGTAATGACAATTAGTCCATGGATAAACACACGGTCGGAATTTCCAACAACAAATGTTCGATGTGAGCTTGTTGTCGGAAAATCCGACCGTGTGTATGCTCCATCGGACATTTGCTGTTGGAATTTCCGACAACAAATGTCTGAGAACTGGTTCTCAATTTTTCCAACAACAAAAGTTCTTGTCGGAAATTCTGATCGTGTGAACACAATTCAACGCACAAAAATCCTACGCATGCTTGGAATCAATTTGACGCATGCTCTGAATCATTGAACTTCATTTTTCTCGGCTCATCGTAGTGTTTTACGTCACCCCATTCTTGCTGTTCGCAATTACCAACAACATTTGTGTGACCGTGTGTATGCAAGACAAGTTTGAGACAACATCCGTCGGAAAAAAATCCACGGTTTTGTTGTCGGAATGTCCGATTGTGTGTACGCGGCATTAGAGTCTGTGGTATAACATCAATTATAATAATAGAAGATGAATGGTAGAGGGGTGGATGAAAAATAGATGTCAGATGACAGATGTCAAGAGGGAGTAAGCATAACGCATTTCAAGGGACATGGCCCTCTTTATCAAATGCAAAGGAAAAGCCAGAAGCTTAAGGTTTAAATAGCCAATGGGCCAGGCAAGGGGGAAGAGAAGGGGAGGGGAAAAGCCCAGAAACCAAGCTGCTGCATTCTCGGCAATGTCACAATAGTACAATACGCAGGCACGTTATGGTAAAAAATATTAAACTGTGATAAAGTGAGCAACTATATATCAATGAATGTGGAAGAAAGAGTTCAGGCAGACCTCGTAGGTGTGAATACTATACATGATGCCTCAAAAAATATTCATACTACATGGTCTGAAAAGGGAAGGGAAAAGGTAGTGTGGTGGGGGGAAGGGGTTAAAAAAAAATTGGAAACTACACGATCAAACTAAAAAATCTTTCTGCTAAAATGCATGGAAAAACTTTCTCCTAAGATCTTCTTTCTCCTAAAATGCATGGAAAACATGCATTTCGGCTAAATAACTAATACAGTTGCTAAAAAAAATGGGGGGTTGTTATGGTGCAGTGAGAAAATATGACCGTTACGATAAAATGAAAACGTAAAAAATATATTTTAAAAACCTTTTTATAAATAGTCATACAAAATTTATGGGAATGGTCCATGCCTCCAACTCCTCGTTCATCCCCCCCCCCCCCCAGTCATAAGTTGTTAAGATGATGGTCGGACAGTTCCGATGGTCTGGACACGATTTGGCAAGCACAGGACGTTGATCGAAGAGGGAAACACGGATCATAAAATCCCCCGACACTTCAAGTCCAATCATAATGGCTCCACAGAGGGTCTTCGTGTTTGGGTCCTTGAGCAGATCCCCCTTGAGACTCTGCAGTGGAGAGGTACCATACTCTCTTCTGCAGGAAAACGTTTTGGGTAAACCATCTCAACACCTTATCACCAGGGGATTTGAATGAGGAGTTGGAGGTATGAACCATTCTGTAAATAATGTATGACTTTTTATAAAAAGTTTTTTAAAATCACTTTTTAAACTTTATTTTATCTTAGGCCCCTTTTTTTTTTTTTTTGCTAACTACCTTAGTGCGTGTTTCCCATGCATTTTAGGGACAATATTTTCCTTTTTCTTCCCTGACCCCCTTTTCCCTTCCCTCTTCCCTCTTCAGACTATGTAGTCTGAATATTTTCAGACATCATGTATAGTATTCACACCTACCAGGTCCCCCTGAACTCCTTCTTCCACATTCATTGATATATAGTTGCTCACTTTATCACAGTTTAATACTTTTTATCCCTGTCTTCTGTTATATTTTCATTCTAGTATTGTAGTTTAAAAATATTACAAGTTTGATGCATTGTTGTCTAATTACACTTAGTGGATTGCCTACCATAATGTGCCTGTGTATTGTACTATTGTGACATTGTCGAGAATGCAGCAGCTTGGTTTCTGGGGTTTTTGGAGCCCTTGCTGCTGCATGCTTGGCAGCCATCCATTGCCTCTGTGTATCTTCAGCTAATCAGCTCTGGTGTCTCAACCTGCTGTGTTACTATCTGTCATGTACCATGGTGTCTTTGAACTGGGATGTTCCTGGTCCCACAGCTGCAGTCTTACCTGTTGTGCCACTGAGGAGCTCTGGAGTTATTGCAATGTTCTCCCAGCTTGATGCATTGCCTTGGACTCACTAGCCCCGCCTGCTGCCAGCTGTGGACAATGTACAATCAAGCAGCACATAAATAGCAGCACTTCCTGTTACTCAGTGCCTGTTTGTTTGGGATTGCTCCCTGGGTGTATTGATTGCTCTGTGATTTTGACTTCCGTGTATTGAACCTCTTCCTGAATTTTTGACCATTGTCAAGCCTGCTGATTTGGTACTTCACCGCCAGCTCGTGTATGACCTCCGCCTGCCTGACCATTATTTGGATTTCAATTTTGTACCGCTTTGCCTGATCTGTTGCCAACTTGACCTGCCTGACTATGTTTTCGTCTGAATCCTCAGGATACAAGCTACACTTCGTACCACAGATACCTTACATTACAAATGGGCCACAATGGCAGTGGACCCTGCTGATATTGTTAAGGTGATTTTGTGTCAGCGACAATTGATTGGAGCTCATGAACAGCATCTTTCTTCTCTGGATGCCAAGTTAGATGAACTTTGTGCTATGCTTAAATCTTGGTTGCCTGGTCCCTCTGCACTGGTCCAGACTCCAGCTCCTACTCCTGCTCCAATCCATCCCACCTCTTCTTTGCCACCAAAACTTCCCTTGCCTGAAAAATTTGGTGGTGATACTGAGGACTGTAGAGGTTTTTTTTTTAATGTTTGCAACAACCCTGGGACTTTTAGCACTTTGTCAGCCAAAGTAACTTTTGTCATTTCCTTGTTAAAGGGAAAGGCCCTAGCCTGGGTCTTTCCTTACCTGGAACAAAATGGTCCTGTGCTGCAAGAAGCTGACAAATTTCTGGCTTCTCTCCTGACTGTATTTGGCAAGCCCGATAGAACTTCTGCAGCTAAGTACTCACTTTTGGACATACAGCAAGGTGCCAGGTCTGTGGCACAGTATGCTATTGAGTTCCGTACCCTGGCTGCTGAGACTGATTTGGACTCAAGGGCATTACGTGCAGCCTTCTGAAAAGATCACATCAAGGATGATTCAGTCTATAAGAATTCCCCAGAAGACCTTGAAAAATTCATAGAGCTGTGTGTTCGTCTTGGAGGTATAGGTCTTCTGAACATCCTAAACTACTACACCGCTACCCACCTCACAAGGATAGTAGACTGGAATACTCACGCCCCACACAAAGACTGGGTCTCCCTGGAGGCATCCTTCACAGACTTGCCACTGGAATCGCTCCCGTGGATATCCTCTAGCCACGTCCCTCTGGACTTACGATCCCATCCCCTAATAGAACCCACTTTACGCTGCTTCCAACGGACATGCAAGCAAACCTTCATATCCTCATCCCCTGGCCCGCTATCCCCAGTAAAACTTAACCCTGACTTCCCACCAGGTATGCATCGCCATTACCTCGCCGACTAGCCAAATCAGGACCAATCAGTTCTTTCACAAGGGTAAGTTACTTACCGTATCTCAAATCTCCACCAGGCTTGAGAAACCACCATCCCCACCTGGACATACCTTTTGCTTGCTCATTACCTGAAATCCCTAGACAGAGACTCGCAATGTTCGAGACAACTTACCCCCTTTGAAAGGTTATGTACCCAGTCGACACCTCAATCCCACTTGATATCTCCCACACAAGAACTCCTCTTTGCTGACACACAGACCAATGAGAGCCCAGCATGCAAAAGCTGGGAAAAATATCTCTTTCTGTCTCACTCTCGACAGAACAATGGGAACAAATATTTCTGAATATACACAAAGGGTCGGCCAACGTCACTACCCAGGAAAATGGATATAAAATCCAATCCAGATGGTACCGCACACCCACTCTCCTACACAAATTCAACCCTGCTACACCAGAAATCTGTTGGAGATGTCACCAGGAAAGAGGAACTATACTCCACATCTGGTGGTCTTGCACCTCTCTACAAACGTTCTGGAAAGAAGTATGCCGCATCACTTCCCAAATCACATCATTTGATCTTGAATTTTCTCCAGCCCAATTCCTCCTCCATCATTCGCCCCTGCCACATACAGTTTACCACAAATTTCTAGCAATGCACATGATCAATGCAGCGAAACAGTGTATCCCCTTTCACTGGAACTCAATGCAACCACCCACACTCAAGGAATGGTTTATCAGACTGCGCAAAGTGGCTGAAATGCAAAACCTCATTCATATCGCACGCGACACTACAACAAAATTCAGCAAAAAATGGACCTGCTGGAAACATTTCCAGACGACTCCCGAATTCATGAACATACTAAACCCAAATACTTAAAGAAACATGTAATTCATGATACCCCTTACACAACATGGTCTTTCAATTTCCTCCCTTGAACTTCCTCTCCGAAGACTGCCACCTCACCACACACCCCTTTTATCTCATTCGGAACCCCTTCTCCCAACTGAAACAACCTTCTACCAAATTGGTCCCTCGATTTATCGGTCCTTACAGAATTATTGCTCGACTCAGGCCAGTCTCCTATCGGTTAAAATTGCCCTCTTCCACGTTTTTCTCCTCAAAAAGGCAATTTTCAATCGCTACTCCAGAACTCAACAGCTACCTCCTCCTGTTATTGTTGATGGACAACATGAGTTTGCAATCTCTAAGATTATAGATTCTAGAAGGCAGGGTCATGGTCTACAGTATCTGGTTCATTGGAAGGGATATCCCTTCACAGACCGTTCCTAGGTTTCAGCCAAAGATTTGCATGCCCCTGCTTTTATTAGAGACTTCCATGCCTCCTTTCCCGCTAAGCCCGCTAGGCCCCCTGGGGAGGGGTCACTGTCGTGCACCTGTGTGTCTTCAAACTGTGATGTTCCTGGTCCCACAGCTGCAGTCTTACCTGTTGTGCCACAGAGGATCTCTGGAGTTATTGCAATGTTCTCCCAGCTTGATGTATTGCCTTGGACTCACTAGCCCCACCTGTTGCCAGCTGCCTGAATTATTGATCATTCTCCAGCCTGCTAATTTGGTACTTCACCGCCAGCTCTTTGGATTTCAATTTCTTTCTTTGTCTGATCTGTTACCGACTTGACCTGCCTGACTACGGTTTTGTCTAAATCCTCAGCATACAAGCTCCACTTCAGACACTTCCTACCACAGGTACCTTACACTATCCACTGGTGGATTGGTGATCTCTTTTTTTTTTTTTTTAACATACAAAACACAATGTTGAAGAGACACAATCTTATCCATTTGTGTAGCCATCCAGCATTATAGTAATTACGTTATCACTGTATATAATAAAGCAATCCATGTGAAATAAAGGAACATATTATAAAACTAAACCTGAGTCTATTATTTTTGTGCTACAACATAGGTTGTGCTTCCTCTGCATATCTTTTACTCCAACTCCACTCCCCGAACCCCTATAGGTCCAAAGAGTGGGTCAAGGAAACCTCTCACACTGTTCATGTGCATCTATAATCATATGGAGTAGTTCTGGTAAGCGTCGATCTCCAAACTTATTATAGAGTTCTATTGGGAGTCCGTCATTTCCTGGGGCTTTAGAATTGTAAGTAATGGGCGCATTCAACTGTTTTTTGTGTGCTCTTAACCTTAAGTTTTGGGAGTTGCATACCATCTAGAAGCTTGGTCAACTCCTCTGTAGCATAGGCGACCTTTGAGGAATAAACATTGATAAAAAAGGAGCAAAACTCTTGCATAATTGAAGGAGTATTCATGACAATCTGAGTTGGGGATACAGCTATTCTATGTATAACCGAGGTTGGCTGCTGTGACAGCTATCATGGATAGCATACAGTATGTTCAGTTTTCTCCCCCTCTTCAAAATATGTTTGGGAGGCAAAACAACATTTATTATCTGCCTGCTGGTGTTGTATAGTGCGGTAAAACTGTTATGCATCTATCCATTTTCTTTCGTTATCAGTGGTAGGTGCCTGCAAAAAATCCCTGTCTGCCTTTTCTACTGCTGTACTGGCATCCATCACCAATTGCCTACAATTGATCTTAATAATTGATGTCTCTTGAATGCATAATCCTCCAATAAATGCTTTTAAGGTATCCCACATAACACCAGAGGTGGCCAAGTGTCTGTTGTCAGTTAACAAATTCCTGTTTTGCAACCGTGTATGGTCTGTATTAGTAAACAGGGAGAACCAAAAAGGGTTTCATTTCCAATGAACAGGTAGATTAACTGTATGTAACTTTAGAGTTATTAGAATGGGGGAATGTTCAGAAAGGCATCTGGCAAGATAAGAGACCTTGGGTTCAAAAGAGTGGGTCAACTCAGTACCTAATGTAAGATCTATGTGAGATAGAGTAGAGTGTGTCAGCAAATGGCATGAAAATTGAGCTTTAAGGGGAAACTTACATCTTTTGCCAAATACATAGTAGAGCTTGGGCTAATAGAGTCTCTGGCGATGTCCCTGAGGATAGTATTTCCTGTGCACATCCAGGGACGTGTCGATAAAATTGTTAAAGTCTACTAGAGCAAACATTGGGATCTGTGGATATTTGGCTATAAACTGAGACACACACCGTACCACCTCCATGCTAAAAGGTGGGGGGTATATAGAAATTTGCTATTATACAGGTATAAGAATCCCAAGTAGCCAACAGAAAAATAAATCTTCCTTCAGAATCTATTTGGGTATCCGGCGCCTTAAATTAGGCATTCCTTGAGAACAGAATGCTTAGACCCCTAGAGTACTGTGTATTCACAGAGTGGTACTGCACAGGATATTTTGAGTAATGCAATAAACTAGTGGTGTCTTTAGTTAGAAGAGTCTCCTGTAGACAAATGATGGTTGGAGCCTGTTGAGAAAGAAAAGTGAAAATGGCAGTTCTCTTTTTAGCTTCATGCAAGCCTTTCATATTCCAAGAGAGGATTGAATTTGTTTGTCTACTCATGTATCCGTATAATTAGGAAACAACAAATCCAGTAGTAGTTCTCCATGTAACTTTGTGGCAAATAGGCCCAGTCAAACAGCCCACCAGACCAGACAGGGCACAGTAAATATACGAAGAAACACGTGCTATTCATCCAGCTCTAAATAATAGAAGTGTGTTGTAACGACACCCCAAGTATGAAAGGGGTTAAAGTCGTTTAGGTTATTCCATTCTCGAACACCAAGGCAGCTACCGACACTCCAGTCAGGCGAACAAGACCCATAAGAAGAATTTTCCCTCAATAACGAGACAAAAGCTCTTTCTTGAGGTTTCAAGTAGGAATGACAATCTTTATTGAAGAGACCACAAGTTTTATACACAGTTAAATAAGGAGGTGCATCATATTACTCTGGAATTACACCTGTGACCAGACCTAATTAACATGCTAATTACCTAATTCCTTCAAGCAGCCTGGCTGTCTCAGAGTTTCCTAGCCTGGCTGTCTCCTAAACTCCAATACACATTATCACAGTACTCCATCATACAATACAGGGTCAATTAGCCCAATCCACAAAGAGAAGATCCTTAGAAGTTAGCCTGGATTTATTAACATTACAACAGGCAGACAGGTTGTTGGAGGTGATGACATTAGCATCTTTCAACTAATATGTTGAGTTCAGAATCAAACAACCAGTAAATAGTTTTTTACAGATATCCTGGGGAATATTGTGGATAAATATTACTGGCCCATTCCTAGTAATCCAAGACATATTCTTAATGTCCATTATTTTCTTGCTCACCCTATTCCCCTAATAGACATAGGGTGATTTAGACATAAGAGGCGCATGGGGATCTGAAGCAAGGGTATCTCATACTTTCTAAGGGATTCTGGGTTCCCCGGGCCCTCCCGTTACATGTGTGGTAGTCCATAACAACATGGTGATTGGCAGAGGCAGTACCCAAACAACCAGGGCATGAAAACAAAAACAAAAAGTCATGTAACAAGGAGTGCTGATATCCCCATTGGAAATCCTTCCAATCGTGTCCCACAGGGTTATGTAAGGGGGGTATTGGCAAGGGCTAGGACCTCATGTCCCCAGAGTCAATCACAAAGGTTGCCAGTAAAAGATGGAAGTAAAGACAGCAAGTCCTCTTGTGTTTCTCTCTGGGCTCCATCATATGTAAAGGTAAGCAAGCAGCAGGGTAAAAAGACAATTTAATTCAATTCAGACTGGAACATTTCAGACTGGAACACTTAAGCCCCATACACACGATCGGTTTGACTGATGAAAACCGTCCGATGGATGGTTTTCATCAGACCAACCGATCGTGTATGGTACCCATCGGTCTTTTTTCCATCGGTTGGAAAAAATAGAACATGTTTTAAATTTTTCTGATGGATAAAAAACCGATCGAAAACTCAGATCGTCTATGGGCAAGTCCATCGGATCAAAAACCCACGCATGCTCAGAATCAAGTTGACGCATGCTCAGGAGCATTAAACTTCATTTTTCTCGGCTCATCTGAGTGTTTTACGTCACCGCGTTTGGAACGGTCGGTTTTTTGACTGATGGTGTGTAGGCAAGACTGATGAAAAACAGTTTCATCGGATTTCCGATGGACAAATCCATCGGACGAAAATCCATAGGTTATCCGATCGTGTGTACGGGGCTTAAGTTGTCTCTCCTGACGATTCAGCCAATTAGTTGCCATAACAGGGTTTTTAAAGAAGTAAACAGAGCCATCCACTACTATGTGTAGTTTTGCAGGATAAAGCATCGAATAAACTACTGGTATAGCACGCAGATGTTTTTTTACCTTCCGTGTATTTCGCTCTCTGTTTTTGAATGGCAGACAAGAAAGCTGGGTATATAGATACCTTTGTGTCTTGTACTTCCATATTGGGCTGTGGTCTAGCCAGTCTAAGGATTAATGTTCCTATCCTAATGTAGAAGCTTCAGTAAAAATGGTCTGCCGTTGCCCCCTGGTGGCGGTGCCTGGGGTATCACCCTATGAGCTCACTCCACAGAAAAAAAAGGAGTAAGGTTATCTTTGCCAAAGGTATCTGTTAGCCATTTTTCAATAAATTCAACAGGGTTTTTGCCTTCAGCTTTTTTAGGCATGCCAACAATATATATATTGCTATGACGTATGCCTATCTTCCATACCCTCAACTCTAGCCGCCGTATCAGATGCTTTTGCTGATGTCATATGAAAATTTTGAATAAGCAGTGGTAATTCATCCTCTATTGAGCTCACCCTGCCCTCCGAAGAAGTAGCCCTTTATCAGATTGTTTGCTTGTCATGTCTGATGTGCAATATACCTTCCTTCGTATGTTTAATTTCTACTGAGAGATCAGTGAGAGAGGATCCAGAGGTATGTACTGCAGTAAGGATATCTTGAAAAGTGGGTTTTCGATTCTCAGGGGCAGAGGGGCCTGCAGTTTCATGTGGTGGGGGAGAGGGAGTACGGTGATCCCAGCAGCTGCTGACACCATATTCTCTTCTGCAGGCTGATCCACTTGTTGAGACTGTATGGAGAAGAGTTTCTTAGCTATCGGAGCTGGAGGCGAGGTAGAAGTTTTCTGCACAGGTTTGTTGCCGCCCATGTCTTGGGCAATTTCTCTAGCTTGCGCGCCGCTGAGCTTTGGTGGTCTTTTCTGGCGCACTGTTGCAGCGATGATTCACCATGCTGGATTGGCCTCTCACAGGGGATTCTCTCCTCCTTCCTTCTTGTCATCCCTGGCTTGTGTGTGCTGTGACCGGACGTGGCTGTAGGGGTAGGAGCTGAGTGTCCGATCAATTTCAGCGAGTGTGAAGGCTCACAGCAAGATAATTGTTAGCAGAATGTAGGAGCCGATGTGAGGCACATCTTCTCACATGAATGGATAAGCCACGCCCCCAGATTGGTGATTTCTGATATGTACAGTAAGTGTGCTGCTTTAAATAAAGGTGTTTTTGTGCTTGGTATTAACCTTAGCTATTTACTTGGTATTACATGTTTTGCTATTTACTAAATTAATGAGTAGAGTCTATTCTTTAACCTAAAATTTGACCATCCAAGATGGTTGTCATCTTAATGATTGATCTTTATGATTTGTAGTGGTCTGTTGTTTTATGTCCAATGGACCTAGTCTCTAAATAGTCCTGATTGTAAAACTCTAATGTAGGGAATTCATATTTGGATTACCTAACAAGTTCACTATTCAAACTACATTGTGAAAATGTGCCCTATTTTATTGCACTTGGATTAGTGAACTGATTTTTTAATGTTATGGAACTGAATGTAAAATACTAGGATAAAATTGAAGGTCAGTAACTTTAGAGAAGATTGAAAAGGTTAAACTAGTGCCATAAATCACTTCTATTTTAAAAAATACTGCATAATGTTGTCATGAATTATTATGACTTTGAATTTCTTGGCACATTAAGAACAAATAGAACTAGTCTAAGTCAAAGTAAAGGTTGAACAAGTACACTCCTTTAAGTCATAAAATAACATACTTTTTTGTAGGAAACTAACATACCGTAAACTGAAAAATATCAACATGTTTTCAAACATATCTGCATCTAAAAACAAATGTACATTAAACATGTCAAAGATGGAGAATCTATTTCCACTGGCAAAGACTGCCTAACCAGGACTTGGTAGAAACAGCTGGGGCTAGGCAGGGGTGTAGACCACAGAGGAGACAGGGAGCCTTGTGGAATCACAAATAGGCAAAAGACACCGCTGAGACTGGATACCTGATGGCACTAAAGGAGTGAGCATGCCCACAGCAAAGTCAGCAAAGGTGAGCTCTTAGAGGGTCCAGAGCATAACTGCGCGATCAGGATGCTGGTTGCTGGTAAAAATGGATCTAGGGTTACAAGTTTCATCTCAGCCAATACTCTATAAAGCTTCTTGGTTCCAGAACCAATACTAGGATTTACCACTCATGGAGAAATTCAAAGGCCAGTTCTTTAGTTCTCTCCTAATGTGACAAATAGTGCATCACAAGGATTTTTCTAATTTTTGAAAGTACATAAATAACTGGTGTCACTTGGTATCATTATCTATTATGCCCGTGAAGTGTGCTTGAATAACTACCATTTTAATTTTAGTCAGAATCTGAAATGTAAGGTTACTGTCCAAGAGTAAGTACAGATACTTAAAAGATAACTGTCTAAGTATTTATTTTTTCATATTTGTCTGCTGGTTTGATTAGGACATTCAAGGACTGTGTTCTCCAAATAAATATTCTATTCTGAATAAAATTACAGAAATACCAGGTAGCAAGACATTTTGTGGAATGTGGATACTCTGGGGAAGATCTGGGCATTCATCTATTACCAAATATTTTAACTGTCACACAATGGGGGAAATTTACTAAAACTGGTGCAGCTGTACATAGTAATCAATCAGCTTCTAACTTCAGCTTGTTCATTTAAGCTTTAACCGCTTGCCGACTGCCTCACGCACATTTACATCGGCAGAATGGGCACGGGCAGGCAAAGCAACGTATATATACGTTGCTTTGAACCTGCCCCCTCCGTGACTGTGCCCCTGGGACCCGCGGACTCGATGTCCACCGGCGTCCCGCAATCGGGTCACGGAACGGCAGAACAGGGGGATGCCTTTGTAAACAAGGCATCTCCCTGTTCTCCCCAGTGACACAACACTGATCGTCTGCTCCCTCTCATCAGAAGCAGCGATCAGTGACGTGCCACAGTAAGCCACTCTCCCTAACAGTTAGAATCACTCCCTAGGACACACTTAACCCCTTTCCTGCCCCCTACTGGTTAACCCCTTCCCTGACAGTGACATTTATACAGTAATCAGTGCAGTTTTATAGCACTGATCGCTGTATAAATGTGAATTGTCCTAAAATAGCGTCAAGAGTGTCCGATGTGTCCACCATAATGTCGCAGTCACGATAAAAATCGCAGATCGCCGCCATAACAATTTAAAAAAATTATAATAAAAATGCCATTAAACTACCCCCTATGTTGTAGACGCTATAACTTTTGCGCAAACTAGTCAATATACGCTTATTGCATTTTTTTTTACCAAAAACATGTAGAAGAATACGTATCGGCCTAAACTCAGAAAAAATTTGCTTTTTTTTAAAAAAAATGGGGATATTTATTATAGCAAAAAGTACAAAATGTTGCTTTGTTTTCCAAATTGTCGCTCTATTTTTGTTTATAGTGCAAAAAATAAAAAACGCAGAGGTGATCAAATACCACCAAAAGAAAGCTCTATTTGTGGGAAAAAAGGACATCAATTTTGTTTGGGAGCCACGTCGCACGACCGCGCAATTGTCAGTTAAAGCGAAGCAGTGCCGAATCTAAAAAAGTGGCCTGCTCATTTGGCAGCCACTACCGTATATATATTTTTTACTTTCTGCTGTAGCAAGGTCCCAGGCCTCCTTCAGTCTAATGAGAACCTCCAGTGCCAGAGATAGCCAACATCCTTCTCTATATGATGGGTTGTGAGGCATGGTGGGTGCAAGATAATTAAAGTTATTGGGCACCAGAAACTTCTTGAATGCAAAAGAGAGTTTATTTCTCTTAACAGACTTTTTGTTTGGGAGAGAGGGTTAGGGCCAGGACACCCTTAGGTAGTTGCAAGATTAATTGGCAGACTCTGAGACTTCAATAGGAGGACAGCCATGCAGGGAAAGGCATCCAGGAAGATGCCGCAATCTTTAACAGTTCCTAACACAAAGCGTAACAGTTCCTGCACTTTCACTACAATCATTTCTTGTAGTTCTTCAACTCACTGAGCTCCCAGTTTTTTTTTTAATAGACTAGATGATTCACTGACACTGAATCTCTTAAGCTCCTCCAATCTTCACAGTGATGTCTTCCTCAAGCGTCAGCCCCGCTTCTCTGCTGGGTCCCTAGCTTGGCACTCAAGATACCGCTCAAGCTTCACCCCACTGTCACATTCTCACCAACCATCCCTGGTTGGTGAGAATGTTACTCACTCTGGTCCCTGGTAATAAGGTGGTTGGTCCCTTGACAGCTTCCCCCCTACCTCCGAGCACAACATGTTCTCGGGCCGGCAGAACTTCTGGTTGGACTGCAAGCCTCAGTCCCAACCCTGCGCTGCTCTCTTGCTTCTGGATAGGGATGAGCCGAACACCCCCCTGTTCGGTTCGCACGAGAACCTGCAAACAGCCAGAATGTTCGTGTGAACTTTAGAACCCTATCAAATACAATGGACTCGAACGTTCGAAATCAAAAGTGCTAATTATGAAGGCTAATATGCAAGTTATTGTCCTAAAAAGTGTTTGGGGACCCCGGTCCTGCCCCAGGGGACATGTATCAATGCAAAAAAAGTTTTAAAAACTGAAGTTTTTTCGGGAGCAGTGATTTTAATAATGCTTAAAGTGAAACAATAAAAGTGAAATATTCCTTTAAATTTTGTACCTGGGGGGGTGTATAGTAGGGATGAGCTCAGTGTTCGAGTCGAACGCATGTTCGACTCGAACATCGCCTGTTCGCCGAAACCAGAACTTTGTGGGCCATTCGCGTCAAATTCGTGTGACGCAAACGGCCCACAATGCATTGCGCCATCGCACTGCATTGCCGGCGCTGTGATTGGCCAAGCATGCACTGTGACCCCGCATGCTTGGCCAATCACAGCGCCGGCAGCGAGGAGAGCCATAATTGGCAACAGGCAGGATACCTGTGGCCAATCATAGCTCAGGGGGGTTTAGTACACGCCCCACACTATAAAAGGCTGCCAGCGCGGTGGCCTTGTGTAGTGTGTTCCGGCGTGCAGGGAAAGAGCTACATAGGCAGTGGGTTAGTGGGTGTTGTGTGCCTCCAGCGCAGTATACACCTGTATCTACCCTTTATTGCTGTTCTCTAAGCTAGATAGGCAGGCAGGGACAGTGTGTTATTTTATCAGGCATCTGCAGGAGTTAGTGGGTGTTGTGTGCCTCCAGCACAGTATGCACCTGTATCTACCCTTTATTGCTGTTCTCTAAGCTAGATAGGCAGGCAGGGACAGTGTGTTATTTTATCAGGCATCTGCAGGAGTTAGTGGGTGTTGTGTGCCTCCAGCGCAGTATACACCTGTATCTACCCTTTATTGCTGTTCTCTAAGCTAGATAGGCAGGGACAGTGTGTTATTTTCTCAGGCATCTGCAGGAGTTAGTGGGTGTTGTGTGCCTCCAGCGCAGTATACACCTGTACCTACCCTTTATTGCTGTTCTCTAAGCTAGATAGGCAGGGACAGTGTGTTATTTTCTCAGGCATCTGCAGGAGTTAGTGGGTGTTGTGTGCCCCAGCACAGTATACACCTGTATCTACCCTTTATTACTGTTCTCTAAGCTAGATAGGCAGGGACAGTGTGTTCTTTTCTCAGGCATCTGCAGGAGTTAGTGGGTGTTGTGTGCCCCAGCACAGTATACACCGGTATCTACACTTTTTTGCTGTTCCATAATACAGGCATCTGCAGGAGTTAGTGGGTGTTGTGTGCCCCAAAAAAAGTCAAATATTCCTTTAAATATCGAACCTGGGGGGTGCCTAAAGTATGCCTGTGAAGTGGCATGTGTTTCCCGTGTTTAGAACTGTCCCTGCACAAAATGACATTTCTAAAGGAAAAAAAGCCATTTAAAACTGCTTGCGGCTTTAATGTAATGTCTGGTCCCGGTAATATGGATGAAAATCTTTGAGAAAAATGGCATAGCTACCCCATCACCCCCCCCCCTACCCCAGCCCATTAACAGCCCCTTTGGGTCTTGTACGGATATTAAGGGGAACCCCGCACACAAAATAAAAAAGGCCCTATATACTCTGAACAGCAGTATACAGGCGGTGCAAACAAGACAGGGACTGTAGGTTTGTTCTTAAGTAGAATCTGTTTTTTAATTTTGAACAGGTACATTGTTTAAGTGTAGCTCCAGCCAAAAAATATATTTTTAAGCTTTTTGGAAAACATAGGGAAGGGTTATCACCCCTGTAACATTTGTTTTGCTGTCTGTGCCCCTGTTTAGAACATTTCACCTCACTTTCCGTCCCAATGACAACTGTTTTTGAAAAGTGGGGTTTTTATTGAAACAAGGATTGGTGATAAAGCATCAGTAGAGAGGAGACACCTTTTTCCAATATTAACTCTTACAGGAGAGAATTTCCCTTCCTAGGGGTAGATTTCCTCTCACTTCCTGTTGTCTCCTTCTGTTTGCAAGTAGGAGTCGTTTGTAAATTGGATGTTTGAAAGTAGGGGCCTGCCGTATATACTCTGCTGAAATTTATGAATGGGCCCTGCTGTGAATTATTAGATCAAGAATTGTAATTGCATGCCCCTGTTGAACAGGGGCTGAAAAATTGGGCCTTTAATGGTGGTGGTGGTGGTGGTGTTGCCACAACAATGTAAGCCCTCACAGTTACTCTTGGTGGGTGCAGGAATGGGCCCTGCTGTGAATTATTAGATCAAGAATTGTAATTGCATGCCCCTGTAGAACAGGGGCTGAAAAATTGGGCCTTGGCCACTGGTGCCACAACACTGCAACCCCTCACAGATACTGTACTTGAAGCACAGTAATGAGCCCTGTTGCAAAGTATTGCATCAAAAATTATAATTACAGGCCCCTGTTTAACAGGGACAGAAAAATTGGGCCTTAGTCACCGGTGCCACAACACTGCAACCCCTCACAGATACTGTACTTGGGGCACAGTAATGAGCCCTGTTGCAAACTATTGCATCAAAAATTTTAATTACACGCCCCTGTTAAACAGGGGCAGAAAAATTGGGCCTTAGGCACTAGTGCCACAACACTGGCACCCCTCACAGATACTGTACTTGGAGCACAGTAATGAGCCCTGTTGCAAAGTATTGCATCAAAAATTGTAATTACACGCTCCTGTTAAACAGGGGCAGAAAAATTGGGCCTTAGGCACTAGTGCCACAACACTGGCACCCCTCACAGATACTGTACTTGGAGTGCAGTAATGAGCCCTGCTGCAAAGCATTGCATCAAAAATTGTAATTACATGCCCCTGTTAAACAGGGGCTGAAAAATTGGGCCTTAGCCACTGGTGGCGGCACCCAGAAACAAAAATGTTCTTCCAAGCTATCATCATGAATCGGATCATTGAGGAGGAGGAGGATAATCAGTCAACATAACAGGGCAGTCACTCAGCATCAGCATCAGTCTTGAAGGGATGTGACATTTGAAAATAAATTATTCTGTTATATCAGCTTCAGGTGCTTGGTAGCTGGTGGTGATCCAAGACTGGTTCATCTTTATGAAGGTCAGTCGATCAACCGAGTCGGTGGACAGGCGCACCCTGTGATCTGTGACAAATCCTTCAGCAGCACTGAATGTGCGTTCCGAAAGAACGCTGGATGCAGGACAGGCCAGTAGCTCAATTGAAAACTGTGCAAGCTCTGGCCAGTGATCCATCCTCAAGACCCAGTAAGCCAGAGGATTTTTGGTGGGAAAGGTGTCCAAATCTGACCTTGCCCCTAGGTATTCCTGCATCATGTATATCAGACGCTGGCGATGGTTGCTGGAACCGATCATACCTTGGGGCTGCGGACTAAAGAATTGTCTGAACGCATCGGTCAGACGGCCACCTTCCCCACCGCTCCTTCTTTGACTGACCGAAGCCTCAGCAACTCGTTGTCCAGGACCAGGAGTTTGTAACCTCCCAGTCTCTGGGAACGCGTTGCACAGACCTTTCTGCAAGGCCTCCCGGAGTTGTCTCATCCTCTGCTCCGTCTGCAATGGTAAGATAAGGTCCGCAACCTTACCCTTGTACCGTGGATCAAGGAGAGTGGCCAGCCAGTAATGGTCCCTCTCCTTGATCCGAAGAATACGAGGATCCTTCCGCAGACTTTGCAGGATCAGGGAGGCCATGCAGCGTAGGTTAGCTGAGGCATTCGGTCCGGAGTCCTCTGGGTCACTAAGGACGACATGATTCGCAGCCACCTCCTCCCAGCCACGTACAAGTCCACGTGTTTCTTGGGACTATAAATCATCCCTAAAAGACTGCTGCTGTTGATGCTGAGTGCCAGGCTCCACCTCCATGCTGACACAATCCTCCTCCTCCTCCTCCTCTTCCTGTGGGATGGGTGGGACAGAAGGAACACTGTCTGGGTAAAGGGGGCCTTGAGAGGCAAGGAAGTCCTCCTCTTCCTGCCTCTGTTCTGCCTCAAGTGCCCTGTCCATTATTCCACGCAACGTATGTTCCAACAGGTGGACAAGAGGTACAGTGTCACTGATGCATGCACTGTCACTGCTCACCATCCTCGTGGCCTCCTCAAATGGTGCCAGGACAGTGCATGCATCCCTGATCATGCCCCACTGGCGTGGTGAAAAAAACCTGAGCCCCCCTGACCCTGTCTTGGTGCCGTAGTCGCACAGGTACTCATTGATGGCCCTCTGCTGCATGTGCAGCCGCTGCAGCATGGCCAACGTTGAGATCCACCTGGTGGGCATGTCACATATAAGGCGGTTCTCGGGCAGGATCAACTCCTTTTGCAGCTCAGCCGAGCACTGGCATTATATGATCTGAGGAAATGCACACAGACTTTCCTGGCCTGCCTCAGGACATCCTGTAAGCCCGGGTACCTGCCCAAGAACCGCTGCACCACCAGGTTAAGGACGTGAGCCACACAGGGCACATGGGTCAGTTGTCCCTGTCGGAGGGTGGAGAGGAGGTTGGTGCCATTGTCGCAAACCACCATTCCTGCCTTATGCTGGCGTGGCCTCAACCACCTCTCGGCCTGCCCCTGCAGAGCTGACAGAACCTCTGCCCCAGTGTGGCTCCTGTCCCCCAAACACACCAGCGTAAGCACGGCATGGCATCTTTTTGCCTGCGTTCTTGCGTAGCCCCTTGAACGCCTAAGGAGCACCGCTGGTTCCGAGGACAAAGCACAGGAAAAGGGCCATGGAGGAAGAAGAAGAGGAGGGGGTGGAGGAGAGAGGTGTGTCACAACCAGTAGTAGCATTTTGGAGGCGTGGCGGCGGAACAACCTCCAACACGACTGCACCTTGTCCTGCATTCTTCCCAGCTGCCAAAAGAGTGACCCAATGGGCCGTGAAAGAAAGGTAACGTCCCTGTCCATGCCTGCTGGACCATGAGTTAGCGGTAATATGCACCTTACCGCTGACCGCCCTGTCCAGCGAGGCATGGACATTGCCTTCCACATGGCGGTAGAGAGCCGGAATCGCCTTCCGTGAGAAAAAGTGGCGTTTGGGAACCTGCCACTGAGGAACCGCACATTGCACTAACTCACGGAAGGGGGCCGAGTCTACCAAATGAAAAGGCAGCAGTTGAAGTGCTAGCAATTTAGCCAAGCTAGCATTCAACCGCTGGGCATGTGGATGGCTGGGAGTGAACTTCTTTCGACGGTCCAGCAGCTGGGGCAGGGAAATTTGCCTGCTACAATCGGACGTCGGTGTACTGCTAGCAGAGTGCCCGCAAATACTTGGCTGTGACACACCTAACTCTACACCTTCATTCCTCTCAGTGCAGGTGTCAGAGAGGACTGAAGGTATAGTGGGGTTGGAGATCCCAGCTGATGCAGAGCAAGGAGAGGTCCGCTTTGTTCTTTGGTGTGGGTCTTTAAGGTAGGCTTGCCAATGAGCTGCATGGCAGGTCAACATATGTCTGGTCAAGCATGTGGTGCCCAAGCGGCTGATGTTTTGGCCACATGAGATACGCTTGAGACATATGTTGCAAACAGCAGCGGTGCGATCTGATGCACTCGACTCAAAAAAGGCCCACACCAAAGAACTTTTAGAATAACGGGCAGATGCAGCACCCTGCACAGGTAGAGCTCTGCGGTGTGATTCAGTCGGTGTGCTGCCCTTACGCTGGCCCCCGGAGGGCATCCTGTCTCGTTGGAGATGTGCCTCCTCCTCATCCTCCTCCTCCTCTCTCCTATCAGGCACCCACGTGGAGTCAGTGACCTCACCATCCCCTCCCTCCTCATCACTGGAACCAATCTGGCAGTATGCTGCAGCTGCTGGAACATGACTGCCAGATTAGTGTTCTTCTTGAGCATCCCCTCTCTCTGCTCTCACGCTACTGCCTTCCTCTAGCTGGATATCATCTTCAGACCCTTCGAAACGCTGGGCATCCTCCTCAAGAAACCCGTGAACTTGTACGTGGCTGGGAGGAGGTGGCTGCGGATCATGTCGTCCTTAGTGACCCAGAGGACTCCGGACCGAATGCCTCAGCTAACCTACGCTGCATGGCCTCCCTGATCCTGCAAAGTCTGCGGAAGGATCCTTGTATTCTTCAAATCAAGGAGAGGGACCATTACTGGCTGGCCACTCTCCTTGATCCACTGTACAAGGGTAAGGTTGCGGACCTTATCTTACCGTCGCAGAGGGAGCAGAGGATGAGACATCTTCGGGAGGCCTTTCAGAAAGGTCTGTGCAACGCGTTCCCAGAGACTGGGAGGTTACAAACTCCTGGTCCTGGACAACGAGTTGCTGATGCTTCGGTCAGTCAAAGAAGGAGCCGTGGGGAAGGTGGCCGTCTGACCGATGCGTTAAGACAATTTTTTAGTCCGCAGCCCCAAGGTATGATCGGTTCCAGCAACCATCGCCAGCGTCTGATATACATGGTGCAGGAATACCTAGGGGCAAGGTCAGACTTGGACACCTTTCCCACCGAAAATCCTCTGGCTTACTGGGTCTTGAGGATGGAGCACTGGCCAGAGCTTGCACAGTATGCAATTGAGCTACTGGCCTGTCCTGCATCCAGCGTTCTTTCGGAACGCACATTAAGTGCTGCTGGAGGCTTTGTCACGGATCACAGGGTGCGCCTGTCCACCGACTCGGTTGATCGACTGACCTTCATAAAGATGAACCAGTCTTGGATCACCACCAGCTACCAAGCACCTGAAGCTGATATAACAGAATAATTTATTTTGAAATGTCACATCCCTTCAAGACTGCCTATGCTGATGCCGAGTGACTGTCCTGTTATGTTGACTGACTATCCTCCTCCTCCTCAATGATCCGATTCCTGATGATAGCTTGGAAGAACATTTTTGTTTCTGGGTGCCGCCACCAGTGGCTAAGGCCCAATTTTTCAGCCCCTGTTTAACAGGGGCATGTAATTACAATTTTTTATGCAATGCTTTGCAGCAGGGCTCATTCCTGCACTCCAACTAAAGTATCTGGGAGAGGTTGCAGTGTCGTGGCACTAGCAGCAGTGCCTAAGGCCCAGTTTTTCAGCCCCTGTTTAACAGGGGCGTGTAATTACAATTTTTGATGCAATACTTTGCAACAGGGCTCATTGCTGTGCTCCAAGTACAGTATCTGTGAGGGGTTGCAGTGTTGTGGCACCAGTGCCTAAGGCCCAATTTTTCCTCCCCTGTTCAACAGGGGCATGTCATTACAATTCTTGATCTAATAATTTACAGCAGGGCCCATTCCTGCGCTCACCAAGAGTAACTGTGAGGGCTTACAGTGTTGTGGCAACACCACCACCACTACCACCACCAAAGGCCCAATTTTTCTGCCCCTCTTCAACAGGGGCATGCAATTACAATTCTTGATCTAATAATTAACAGTAGGGCCTATTCATGCGCCCACCAAGAGTAACTGTGAGGGCTGACAGTGTTGTAGCACCAGCACCACCACCAAAGGCCCAATTTTTCCTACCACTGTTCAACAATGGCATGTAATTACAATTCCTGATATAATAGTTCACAGCAGGGCGTTCCAGCGCCAACCAAGAGTAACTGTGAGGGCTCACAGTGTTGTGGCAACACCAACATGTAAGGGGCAAATTTCAGCAGAGTATATACAGCAGGCCCCTACTTTCAAACATCCAACTTACAAACGACTCCTACTTGCAAACGGAAGGAGACAAAAGGAAGTGAGAAGGGAAATTCTCTCCTGTAAGAGTTAATAAGGGAAAAAGGTGTCTCCTCTCTACTGATGCTTTATCACCAATCCTTGTTTCAATAAAAACCCCACTTTTCCAAAAACATTTGTCATTGGGATGGAAAGTGAGGTGAAATCTTCTGAACAGGTGCACAGACAGCAAAACAAATGTTACAGGGGTGATAACCCTTCCCTATGTTTTCCAAAAAGCTTAAAAATATATTTTTTGGCTGGAACTACACTTAAACAATGTACCTGTTCAAAATTACAAACAGATTCTACTTAAAGGGGTTGCTCCGCCGGAAAAAAAAAATTAAAAGCCAGCAGCTACAGCTACAGCAGCTGCTGGGTTTTAATATTTGGACACTTACCTGTCCTGGAGTCCAGCGACGTCCGCAGCAGAGGACAAGCGACCGCTCGTCGCTCTGCTGCTCCCTCCGCCATCCTCGCTGAGGGAACCAGGAAGTGAAGCCCTGCGGCTTCATGCCCGGTTCCCTACGGCGCATGCGCGAGTCGCGCTGCGCCGTTCTGATTGGTGCTCCTGTGTTCTGGGAGCGGAGTGTCTCCCAGAACACCAAGGGAAGTCTGCGGGAAGTGACGTAACTCCCGCAGATTCCCGGAGACAGGACTCCCGGATGTGGGTGAAAATACCTGTCTTAGACAGGTATCTTCACCCCCCTCCCCCCTGAAAGGTGTCAATTGTGACACCGGAGGGGGGGAGGGTTCCAAATAGCAAAAGTTGCTATTTAGGGTGGAGCTCCACTTTAAGAACAAACCTACAGTCCCTGTCTTGTTTGCACCGCCTGTATACTGCTGTTCAGAGTATATAGGGCCTTTTTTTATTTTGGGTGTGGGGTTCCCCTTAATATCCATACAAGACCCAAAGGGGCTGGTAATGGGCTGGGGTGGGGGGGGGGTGATGGGGTAGCCATGCCATTTTTTTCAAAGATTTTCATCCATATTGCCAGGACAAGACATGACATTAAAGTTGCAAGCAGTTTTAAATGGCTTTTTTTCCTTTAGAAATGTCATTTTGTGCAGGGACAGTTCTAAACACGGGAAACACATGCCACTTCACAGGCATACTTTAGACACCCTAGAAAAAATAAATATAGTCGCGCTAACTTATGAAATTGAACATAAGCCCATCACTGGGTGACTGAAAAAATCCAAATATCAACAGTGATAACATATAAAAAAGCTAAGTGAAAAGCAATATATAATCTATGTGAACAAATAATTGACAATACATTAAAAATTAGCTGTGAATAAAAAAGTTAGCGCGACTATATTTATTTTTTCTAACTTGTATTCACTGATGATTGTTTTCAGACTAGTTGCTGCTTTCCCCTTTTTATTTTCCTTTTTTTCAGGCAATTCATTTGCCTGATTTTTACACTTTAAGCGCCGTTTCTTTTTATTTTTTCCATACTTTAGACACCCCCCAGGTACGATATTTAAAGGAATATTTCACTTTATTTTTTTCACTTTATGCATCATTAAAATTACTGCTCCCGAAAAAACAGCCGTTTTTAAAACTTATTTTTGCATTGATACATGTCCCCTGGGGCAGAACCCGGGTCCCCAAACCCTTTTTAGGACAATAACATGCATATTAGCCATTAAAATTAGCACTTTAGATTTCGAACGTTCGCGTCCATTGTATTTAGTAGGGTTCTAAAGCTCACGCGAACTTTCGGCCTGTTAGCAGGTTCTGGTGCGAACCGAACCGGGGGGTGTTCGGCTCATCCCTAGTGTATAGTATGCATGTAAAGTCACGCTTGTTTCCCGTGCTTAGAACTGTCCCTGCACAAAGTGTAATTTCTGAAGGAAAAAAAGTCATTTAAAACTCACTCGCGGCTATAATGAATTGTCGGCTCCCGGCAATACATAGAAAAGTCATTGATAAAAAAAATAAAAGTGTGTGGGTCCCCCCAAATTCAATTACCAGGCCCTTCAGGTCTGGTATGGATATTAAGGGGAACCCTGCCGCAAATTAAAAAAAAAGAAATGCGTGGAGTTCCCCCAAATATCCATACCAGGCCCTTCAGGTCTGGTATGTATTTTAGGGGAACTCCACCCCAAATTTAAAAAAAAATGGCGTGGAGTCCCCCCAAAAATCCATACCAGACCCTTTTTCCGAGCACGCAACCTAGCAGGCCGCAGGAAAAGAGGGGGGGACGAGAGAGCGCCCCCCCTCCTGAACCGTACCAGGCCACATGCCCTCAACATGGGGAGGATGTCCCCATGTTGATGTATTGCCGGGAGCCGACAATTCATTATAGTGAGTTTTAAATGACTTTTTTTCCTTCAGAAATGACACTTTGTGCAGGGACAGTTCTAAGCACGGGAAACAAGCGCAACTTTACATGCATACTATACACACACCCTAGGTACGAAATTTAAAGGAATATTTCACTTTTATTGTTTCATTTTAAGCATTATTAAAATCACTGCTCCCAAAAAAACGGCCGTTTTTAAAACTTTTTTTTGCATTGATACATGTACCCTGAGGCAGGACCCGGATCCCCAAACACTTTTTATGACAATAACTTGCATATTAGCCATTAAAATTAGCACTTTAGATTTCTCCCATAGACTTTTCAAATTTGCAGCGAACACCCCAAATTGTTCGCTGTTCGGCGAACGGGCGAACAGGCAATGTTCGAGTCGAACATGAGTTCGACTCGAACTCAAAGCTCATCCTTACTTCTGGATAGTCCCTCATATAGCCTAGCATCCATATGTGCCCGGGATAGACCAATATACAGCCTAGCAGCTCAGACAATACAACACACATCCACACAGACAGCCGTCCAGGTGGCACAGAACAGCGATCGCCTGAATCCAACTGAATATATAGGTTCTCCCAGCAGGCCAAGGGATTCAAGAAAACTCCTGTCCATTGGCTGAGATACCCCATATATCCATAATCTGACCTTGCAGTACCCTTCTCATATCCAGTACCACCAGGTACCCAGCCACCTAGTGGTAGAAGATAAAAGTGCAACAAGGTCAAACTTAGGGAGAAATTAATTGATTTGTAACAATTAGCCAAGATGACTATTCCTGGCAAGTAAATTTTGAGTAGCAACCCTGACTAAACTCCAGGGTGCTACACAAAAGAAAAATATATAAAAACAAATTTCTTCATCACAAAAGAAAAATATAAAAAAATTAATTTCTTCATCAATTTAGGCCAATATGTATTCTACTACATATTTTTGTTAAAAAAAAAGTTATAGTGTTTACAAACTACGGGTAGATTTATGGCTTTTAATTATTTATTTATTTTACTGGTAATAGCGGCAATCTGTGACATTGCGGCGGACAAATCTGACTCTAAGTGGCACTTTTTGAGGACCAGTGACACCAATACAGTGATCAGTGCTAAAATAATGCACTGATCAATGTATAAATGATACTGTCAGGGAAGGGGTTAATACCAGGGGCAATCAAGGGGTTAAATATGTTCCCTGGGAGGTGCTTTCTAGTTGTAGGGGGAGTGGATTCACTGGAGGAAACAATCGGCGGGTTTGCTCTGGCCATCGCAGTGGGAGGGGCGCTCCGGCAGCGTGCGCACACCGCCTAAACTACGTGCATGAAATCACGTACAGGTACGTGATTTTGTGCACCCGGTCTGCCCTGCTGCAGTAAATGTACGTGGGGCGGTCCGGAAGCGGGTAATATTCTAACTATTACCTCCTTTTTTTTGAAGGAAGGACAAATGTTTGTTTGATATAATTATAGTGCACATTTTCTTTATAAATCTGCAAAGGCTGGGTTCACACTTGTGCGAACATAGACATCACATGTGATTCGCACCGCATTGCTGTGCAGATCGCATGCGATGTCTGTGCGATGCAAATTCAGCAATACAAAATGTATGGCTGAGATCGCATTGCATTCGCACCAAAATGGTGCAGGACCCTATTTTTGGTGCGCACTGTAATCGTATTGCATGGGTGTTCACACCTACGCAATCTGATTGTTGAACCATTTTACAGTTTGCATTGCGATCTGCGAACCAACCTGGGGTGTCATTACCTTTACATTGACACCCCTAGCCGTTCACAGATGTCAGTGTGAACCAGTGTACGATTCAGGTGCTATGCGAGAAACGGCACACAATCGCAGGGTTTCCCACATCGTACCAGTGTGAACCAGGACTAAATTTGTAAATCTGTGCATATATATAGATAGATATCTATATAGATAGATAGATATAGATAGATAAGTATCTATATCTATCTATCTAGATAGATAGAGATATACAGTGTATATCTCTATCTACATATATATATTGTAATGTTCGGGGAACCAGCTAGATCGCAGGCCACAGGCTTTTCAATCCAAAATAAGGTTTATTAAACTTAAATGGCTTTACAGCAGCAAAAACAAAAGAATTACCAGTCTCACCGACTTGTAGAGTTCAGAACTGCTACCGCAGTTTAACAGTCCTTTCTTGAGGTTGTAGGTAGCTTCCCCAGCTAGCAGGCTTCCAGGCAGGCCACTGCCATGTACATTCACAGCTTTTCACAGCCTCCACAGCTTTGCAATGTCCACCATTCACCATGCAGTCTTCACTATACTCCTTCACTCTCTCACCTACAACTTCCTGTCTCTCTTAAACCACTTCCTTGGACAGGTGTGTTAACCATTGCTGTTCCCTTAAAGGAACCACAGCCCAAACAGAGGGGAAATATAGCGTCCTTCCCGGACCCAGCCACGGCGTCCTGTACATATCCCCCCCCCTGTGCCCCAACGCCAAGGAGGTGGAGGCAACAGTGGAGCTAAAACAATGGACTCGGGAGAGGGCATCTGCATTTTGATGCAGTCTCCCGGGCCTATGCTCCACTACAAATTTAAATTCCTGGAGCGCCAGGAACCAACGTGTAATTCTGGCATTAGTCCCTTTACCTTGCCTCATCCATGTTAAAGGGGCATGGTCAGAAATTAACCTAAACTTCCTTCCCAAGAGGTAATATCTGAGGGATTCCAGAGCCCACTTAATGGCCAGACATTCTCATTCAACTATAGCGTAGTTTTTCTCCGCTGGTGTCAACTTCCTACTGAGGAAGACTACTGGGTGCTCCTCACCATGAACAACCTGTGACAACACAGCTCCCAATCCTACATCGGAAGCATCAGTCTGGACAACAAACTCGTTTGAAAAATTGGGTGCTATCAGGACAGGGTGTTGGCACAGTGCTGACTTGAGCTCCAAAAAAGCCTTTTCAGCATCTGCATTCCATTCCACCATGACCGATTTCCGTCCCTTAGTCAGATCGGTCAATGGAGCCGCCAATGTGGCAAAGTTGGGTACGAATCTCCTGTAGTATCCCACCATGCCCAGGAATGCACGTACCTGCTTTTTTGTGAGGGGGCGGGGCCAATTCTGTATAGCCTCTACCTTGTTAACCTGAGGTTTCACCACCCCTCTACCTACAATATAGCCCAGGTATTTCACCTCCTCCATTCCCAAAGCACATTTTTCAGGGTTTATTGTAAACCCCTCCTTCCAAAGAGAGTCCAGTACTGCCTGGACTTTGGGCAAGTGTGATTCCCAGTCTCTGCTAAAAATGACTATGTCGTCCAAGTACACTGAGGCATACTCCCGGTGAGGTCGTAAAATCCTATCCATTGCTCGCTGGAAAGTGGCTGGAGCAGTTTGTAGTCCAAAAGGCATTCTTTTGTACTAAAAACTCCCCTCTGGGGTAGAAAAAGCAGTTTTCTCTCTAGCAGCCTTAGTCAACGAGATTTGCCAATACCCCTTGGTAAGGTCTAATGTTGTAATATACCTGGCTGGACCTAGTCTCTCAATAAGCTCATCTACCTGGGGCATGGGGTAGGCATCAAACCGTGAAACCTCATTAAGTTTCCGGAAATCATTGCAGAATCGCAGAGTCCCGTTGGGCTTTGGTAACAACACAATCGGGCTCGACCACTCACTCTGCGACTCCTCAATGATCTCCAGGTCCAGCATCTTCTTCACTTCCTCTGAAACGGCCTTCCTTTGAGCCTCTGGGATGCGGTAGGGCCGGACAAAAACTTTGACTCCAGGTTCCGTGATAATATCATGTTCTATGACACTAGTTAGCCCTGGCAAGTCTGAAAACTTTTCTTTATTTCTCTGCAAGAACTCCTTTGCCTGCTGACTTTGGATTTTAGACAGGGTACTTGCTACTTGGACACTCTCCACCCCAACCTGAGGCTCAAGTCTTGCACTAGCCAGGGAGGTCACCGGTTCCCTGTCTGTCCAGGGCTTTAACAAGTTGACATGATATATCTGATACGGTTTCCTCTTGCCTGGCTGGTGGACTCTATAATTTACCTCTCCCACTTTTTCCACAACTTCAAAGGGACCTTGCCATCTGGCCAAGAATTTACTTTCCACAGTGGGAATTAGCACCGCTACTCGATCCCCCACTTGGAAGTGCCTTATTTTAGCAGCCCTGTTATAGACCCGTCGTTGAGCCTCCTGGGCTTTTTGCAAATGCTCTTTGACTAGTGGCATCACAGTTTGGATCCTTTCCTGCATTTGGGAGACATATTCAAGAACACTCTTATGCTGAACAGGTTCACTTTCCCATTCCTCTTTAATAAAGCCAAGTAGTCCGCGAGGTCTCCGCCCATATACCAACTCAAAGGGCGAAAACCCAGTGGAGGCCTGGGGCACTTCCCCGATAGCAAACAGGAGAGCTGGTAACAGGCAGTCCCAGTCTTTCCCATCCCTTTGTACCACTGTCTTTAGCATAGACTTAAGGGTCTTGTTAAAGCGTTCCACTAACCCGTCCGTTTGGGGATGGTAGACCGATGTGCGCAGCTGTTTAATCCGGAACAGCTTGCACACATCGGCCATAACTCTCGACATAAATGGGGTGCCCTGGTCTGTGAGTTTTTCCTTGGGAAAACCAGTCCGTGTAAACAACTGGAATAATTCCCGGGCAATAGCCTTAGAGGAGGTATTCCGCAGTGGAAGCGCCTCAGGATATCGGGTGGCATAGTCAAGAATCACCAATATGTAGGAGTAACCTCGAGTCGACTTTACCAAGGGACCCACTATATCCATGGCTATCCTCTCGAATGGGACCTCAATTATGGGCAGAGGGACCAAAGGGCTCCGGAAGTGGGTCACCGGAGCGGTCAACTGACAGGTGGGACAAGAGGCACAGTATTTCTTTACCTCTGCTTTCAGACCTGGCCAGTAAAACCGGTCGGTGATCCGTGCTTCCGTCTTCTCAACTCCCAGGTGTCCCCCTAACACATCATCATGGGCCAGGTCCAGAACCTTTCGTCTATATTGTTGGGGTACCAACAATTGTTCTACCACATTTTCCCTCACCTTGGTAACCCGATACAACAACTCATTATACATTGCGAAGTGTGGCCACCGCTCATTTGCACCTGGCTCTTGGGGAACCCCATTTACTACTACAACTTGTTCCCGTGCACGGGCCAAAGTGAGGTCCTGCATCTGAGCAGTACCAAACGCCCCCTGGGGAACACCCAAATCTGGCAGGGCAGGGGTAGAGGCCAATTCCTCGTCCTCTTCCCCCAGCATTACCTAAAGTGGGGAAGATCCTCCCCCCTCAGTGTTTTGGTAGGTCTGTGGACCACATGTCTTGACATTATCAACAGTATCAGCTCTACTTTCATCACCATTAACCCAACCATTAGCAATTTCATCATTTGGATCCACATTAAGAACATTTGGCAGTTCAGGGTTATTCCTCTCAGCAGCAGGAACAGGGAGGCTAGTTTCTCCCCAATCTCTGAACTGTTCTCCTTGTTCCCACAGTTTTGTAAACAACGGACAGTCTCGTCCTATTATAACATCATGTACCAAGTTCTTTACCACCCCCACCTCTTGAGTACCAGTGCCACATGCTGAGGAGATGGTCACCGAGATGAGAGGGTACTCTCTAGTGTCCCCGTGAATGCACACCACCCGTAAGGTTTTTCTTACCGGACCAATCTTCCCAATTACTCTAGGATGAACCAGGGTTACCATGCTTCCGGAGTCCAACAAAGTCCTGGCAGGGAGGTGGTTCACTTGGACTTCACACTCAAATTTTTCCTCACCCAGGTCGAGATGTGTGGTGCATACTTTATGGGCATAAAAAGACCCCCTCCGAAGAACCCCGCATTCCATGGGCTCCTCTTGCAGTGGGCAGTGTGCCCGGGTATGACCCCAGGAATGACATTGCCAACATTGTACATCCCCTCCTCTCCGAACTGGAACAGAACGCTGAGGAGGTACCGGGAGTCACTCTTGACCTTCCGGGGTGTTTGCTGCAGGACTCCTTGGAACATCCTTTCGAAGGGCAGCAGTTGGTCGAACAGGCCGTGGCAGACTGGGCCCTATGCGCTTGGTAGGTCCGAGCAGGTCCTCCACCACCGTATATCGTTCTACCATCTCGACAAGGAGGTTTGCTGTCTTGGGGTCTCCATGGCTGACCCACCGTTGAAGGTCGTCTGGCAGGGATCTCAGGTATCGGTCCAGCACGACCCGTTCCACGATTTGGGGGCCAGAAAACACCTCAGGCTGCAGCCATTTTTTTACCAGTTGCACCAGGTCATGCATTTGAGACCGGGGTGGCCGATCTGGACGATACTTCCATTGGTGTACTCGTTGGGCCCGAACGGCCGTAGTCACCCCCAGACGAGCCAGAATTTCTGCCTTTAACTTTTGATAGTCTATAGCATCATCGGATGGCAGGTCAAAGTAGGCTTTTTGAGGATCTCCGGTGAGAAAAGGGGCAATGAGGCCGGCCCATTGGTCCTGAGGCCACCCTTCTCTCTCTGCCGTCCTCTCAAATGTAGCAAGAAATGCCTCTACATCATCGCTCAGGGACAACTTCTGCAGAAAATGGCTTGCCCTCACAGTCACCTGGTTGCCAGGGGCAACAGCCGCTTGTTCCTGAGACAGCTGCTGCACTGCTTCCTTTAAGGCAGTAACCTGAGCCTGCATAACCTCTTGTTGGGTCGCTTGCTGGGCTGCCAACTGGGCCACCAACACTCGAGTATTTTCTTGTTGCAGAGCCAGCGCCTCTTTGTGGTGAGTTTGTTGTACCTCCAGCTGGGTTGCTAAGCGCTGATTAGCTTCCTCATGGCGAGTCTGCGCTTGCATATTAGCCAGGGACAGCTGTTTAATTAGCTCCTCCATGGTTTCAGATTTCAATGTTTGTGCAGCTTTAACCCAGGACATAAATCCAATGTACTGTCCCTTTAACTGTTCAGTTCAATGTCAAAAAAAAAATGTTTTGTTTTTTTCTTCTTATGCCTGTTATTCTGTCCTGCCCGCATTCGAGCACCAGTGTAATGTTCGGGGAACCAGGTAGATTGCAGGACACAGGCTTTTCAATCCAAAATAAGGTTTATTAAACTTAAATGGCTTTACAGCAGCAAAAACAAAAGAAATACCAGTCTCACCGACTTGTAGAGTTCAGAACTGCTACCGCAGTTTAACAGTCCTTTCTTGAGGTTGTAGGTAGCTTCCCCAGCTAGCAGACTTCCAGGCAGGCCACTGCCATGTACATTCACAGCTTTTCACAGCCTCCACAGCTTTGCAATGTCCACCATTCACCATGCAGTCTTCACTATACTCCTTCACTCTCTCACCTACAACTTCCTGTCTCTCTTAAACCACTTCCTTGGACAGGTGTGTTAACCATTGCTGTTCCCTTAAAGGAACCACAGCCCAAACAGAGGGGAAATATAGCGTCCTTCCCGGACCCAGCCACGGCGTCCTGTACAATATATATATATATATATATATATATATATATATATATATATATATATATATTATGTGGTAGTGTGGTACCCCACCAGTGTATGAATACAGGATTCTCAACCAGGCAGGTTGAGGGGCTCCAGGGTATTTGCTTGTTTGGGAGGAAACTGGCTTTTCAGTTTCCTCATGATTTACTAAAATCCACTTTGGGACCCGGAGCTTGGGGATTTCTTAGAGATCCGGGTGGGATGAAATCCCCAGTCCTGGATCCGGGTTTTGAGACTCAACTGCACACTGATTGTTCAGGTGTGTGTGGGCCTGATAGTAGAATCAGGACCCGGATTCTGGGCCCCACCCTCCAGACGAGTGCAGGTGTGCACTGGGGAAGCCATAGAGTGCAAGTGTGCACTGGAGAAGTCAGAGAGTGCTTGTGTGCACAGTGGAAGCCAGAGACCCAGGTCTGAGGGTCAGAGCAGCAAGGGGCTGCTATCCAAATGGATGGTGTTGCAGATGGAATAGTCTATAGGAGACAGACAAGAGCCTGAAGTGGAAGGCCTAAGCAGCACTGCTGTATGTATAAGCCAGGAGGCTGAATGTCATTTTGTTGTTGAAAAGGAGTACTGAAACCCCTGCGAGGGAAAACCTTTTGATTTTGTTTTGAACTTCTTTTAATAAAAATGGGCAAACAACCCTTAAAAAGAAGAACCAGCGAGTGGCGGTGTCCTTCAAGCTCTACACTTGATGCTAGTCCTTCACAAGTGGCGGAGAATTTTGGCACAATCTGAGATCCCTACAATCAAGTAAGTTCATCTGTTATATGAACTGTGTTTTTGGTGCATGAGACTGCATAATCTGTGTGTGTGCAGGTGAGGAGAACCTGCAAGCAAAAGGTAACTAGCCTTGAAGAGACAGTGCTCCAATTTGTTGCAGGTGGTGTACCTGTGAACAAAAAGTCAATCTTTTTTCTCTGCAGTGAACTGCTGCTAGCTGTGTGTGGCAGCCAGGCAAACTGCATTGCGCAGAAGTTTATTTGATGGACTGTTGCATGCAGGTTGTGTACCTGTGAAAGGAGAAACAAACAGATTTTTTATTTTTTTTCCCTTTTCTCCGCCAAGAACTGTTACAAGTTGCTGTGTGCAAGACTGCAAGGATGGGGCGATCAAAACGCCTAAATGAAGCAAGGATGGCTGAGATGAGGGATAGAGCTCTGTGGCTGGAGGGGTTGTTACCGCCTGATCGAACCCCATACATGCCTATACAGAGTTTTCCAAGGGAAAAGAGGGCTGCTGTTGTCCCTAGCAACCCTGGTGCAATGAATGCACAGATGACTGCTAGTGTGGAGAGTCCACCAGCGTTTGAATCTGCAGTGGATTGGTGCAAGCGACACCTGGCAGGATTGGACCAAGCTAAAGTGGAAGGCAAGCCAACCTTCCATACAAAAAGAGAGCTGCCGAATGTCCATGCCTGGGAGAGGGGTGTTGTTGCCCCTGGCAACGCTGCTGCAGTTATACCAGCAGCTGTTGCGAAAAGTGTGAAAGTGACACAGCTTGAGACAGGGTCCAGCAGATGCAGGGTGGGAAACCCTGACAAGACATGGAACCAAGTGCGCTGTTTGCGGTGCAGTGAGTGGGGGCATGCAGTCTCCAAGTGCCTTTTGTCCCTGGCTCCAGTGCAAAGCTACCTAGCAAAACAAAGGTCTGCGAAGCCTGTGTTATATGCCAGAAGAGAGGCTGATCAAAGGCCAGGACAGAGAGTGGTTGCCCATAGCAACACAGAGGAGGCCAGTCGGGCTGTCTGTGGACCAAGGGGTGTGCCTCCCATGGGTCGTGACAAGTGGCTTCCGGAGGAGCCAATACAGCATGTTGGAGAGAGCCAGCAAAGCTCTGCTGGGAGACTGCGATCTCCCATGGCAACGACAGTGGAAGTTATGCCTGGAAGGAATCATCAGGAGAGAAACGCACTAGGGAAAAGTCATCCAGTACCATGCCTGGAATGTGGCCAGCTGGGGCACGAAATATTGTCTTGCCCTATATTCTGGGGTGCACCTAGAGGTAATGTTGCTAAACAGAACTCTTTATCTGTGGGCCAAGATCCCTTTGCAAATATATTTGCAGTCACCCCTGGCAACAAGGAGGAGTTTTCTGTGGTGTCTGCAGGGGGTGCTAAACAGTGGGAGATGCCTGCTGAGATTTCATCCCATGGCCACCAGGGGGAGTTGGCCAGTAAATGTGCGGCTGAGGACTGGTTCTTAAGACAACGTACTCAAATGAAGATGGAGACCCCAACTACTGTGGTGGGTAAGACTATCTTTAATGAAATGATGCCTGGAACTGCTGATTTCAGGTATAAAAGAACTGGCTACGAGACTGTCCATGATGAGGTGAGAGTGACCCCAGTTAGTGGGGCCACAGAATGTGCGCTTGAGAATGACTTTTTCATACCCAGTGGGAATGCAGGGGTTAAAGTCCAAACAGAACCTGTGTTGATGACTAAAAGTGTTGTGTCTAATGTCTGCCAGCCTCAAGTTGGCAGTGGGCTAGGACAGCCTGCAAAAACTAAAAATGCTATAAGTATTACTGTTAATGAAAAGTTTGCTGCTGTTGGGAAAACCCCAGGTTCTTCCAGAGCAAAAGCTGTTGTCACAAATGGGTCATTGCCTGTAGCAATTGGTGGTAAGACAGCACAGTTGTCCCCAGAAATCTCCAGGGAACTTCATGTATTGGAGTCGGAGGTTGCCATGGACAACTGCGATGTCACTCTGGTGGGACAGAGTGGAACTGTACCGTGTAATGGTAATGTGTTAGTGCAAGCTGCTAGTACTAAAAATGTGCCGCTAAATGGTGGGTTAACACAACCTGTGAAAAATGCAAAGGTGTGTGAGGCTTATGAAGCGCCGCCCGAGCAAGGTGGTGGTTGTGGTGTATTGCAACCTGCGGTGCTAAAACATGTGTTACCGAAGTCTACCATGATTCGTAATTTGGGTGATGAATCTGAAACTAAACCCATCTGTTCTAATGTGTCTCCTTGGGCGGATGGATCAGGGCTGAGGAACGCCAGTGAATGGAGCACAGCTACAACGGATTGGGATAGTTGGAGTAAAAATCTAATGTCCCTGATAGATGAGGCTTTCATGCACAAAAATAAGGTGGACAAAGTTTCTGCTGTGCCAGCAGGAGGGATGGCAGAACAGCGTATACCTGAGGGCGCGGTGGCTGCTGCAGGGGTTAACCCTCGTGAGAAATATGGACCATATAAGGGCGAGCACACAGCAGACACTTTGTCAGTAACCTACAAAAATTATGCTGACATGGCGTGTCAAAGTGACGTTGTCACTGGTAATGTGAAGCAGTTCATTGGTGCTGAACCTGAGAAGTTGGGTATGAGTCAAGCACCTGGCAGCGCTCTGGTAGAGCACCAGGCTGTGGTTGTCTCCAGCTGGGAGAAGGTTCCATTAAACCTTGCAACCTCTCACGTCTCAGCAAGTGAGTCTGTCTGCATCCCCAGTGTCAGGAAAGTCCCCAGGAAGGACTTGGGTCTGGAGCCAAGGGTATGGTTTCTAACAAAAGTGTTAAAAGAGATGCTTAAACTTTGGGATGTACAGCCAGTCTATACTGGGGTGTCTCCACCACAGTCAGACAGTCTGGTACTGCGGAGTACCATTAGGTGGACCCCTGAGTGGCAGGTGGTACAGCACAAAGGAAGACAAGACAGAAATGATTTATTTATGACTGTATTACTAGTGTTAAAAATCGCCTCTAGGTATGCTGATGGGTTACTTCCTGTACAAGAGGTATATGGGAGAGGCTTTGGTGAAAAAAAAGTGTCTGAGGTTTCACCACCTAACAGCCAGGTGGAAGGCATTTCTGCTGCTATGGTCCAAGGTAGTACTGGTCAGTTGTCGGTGAAGGGTGTGTATGCTGTACCAGTGGAAGAATCACATGAGATGGAAGGGCCAAGTGTGGACCAGAAAGCAGCAGAAATCCTGACCGGGGCTCAACCGAAGGTGGTTAAAAAGACTGGGGTCCCCAGTCCGATGTTTGGTTTAGGTGACAAACCTAATAAGGTCCCCAGAGACAGGGAAACGGATAAGAAGTGCGGTAAAAATGGTATGTGGATCAGACAAGAGCTTGTCTGTTCAGGTGGATAAAAATACAGATGGCATCAGAACAGGTCAAGTGGTAGGACAGCTGCCTGCAGAGTGGGTGAACCCCGGGGAGGTGACGTCCTGTGAGGTTCCCGTGGGTAATGGCGGCCCTCCATTATGTGTGCCCTCTGCAGACGCTGCCCTAGCAAATGCTGAAAAAAAAGGCATTGGTGATCTGTGCAACGTTGAGAGGTGTAATGTTGGTTTGAATATGTCTGTCAATGATGAACCAAATAGTTTGTTAAAGGTACATGACAGTGTGGTGTCCAAAGGTATTGGGAAACCTGGGAACCTGAAGCGTGGAGGCAGAAGGGTTGGTAGAAAGACCAGGGGTGCCCTGTTAAAATTTCAGGAGAGGCAGTGCTTATGGAACCCCAAAAGAAGAGGGAGAAGGCTGAGTATAGGGAAATATAGGACCTTGTTAAGATCCAGGGTGGGACATACCTGGAAGCACACCCGGAAAAAAGGTTGGGCCTACGTGGCTGACAGCCAGCACAGAGGTGTCCCAACCATAATGATGGGTGCTGGTGTTCCTCCCTCTGGATCGAAACAAAGGGGAAGGGTATGTGGTAGTGTGGTACCCCACCAGTGTATGAATACAGGATTCTCAACCAGGCAGGTTGAGGGGCTCCAGGGTATTTGCTTGTTTGGGAGGAAACTGGCTTTTCAGTTTCCTCATGATGTACTAAAATCCACTTTGGGACCCGGAGCTTGGGGATTTCTTAGAGATCCGGGTGGGATGAAATCCCCAGTCCTGGATCCGGGTTTTGAGACTCAGCTGCACACTGATTGTTCAGGTGTGTGTGGGCCTGATAGTAGAATCAGGACCAGGATTCTGGGCCCCACCCTCCCGACGACTGCAGGTGTGCACTGGGGAAGCCATAGAGTGCAAGTGTGCACTGGAGAAGTCAGAGAGTGCTTGTGTGCACAGTGGAAGCCAGAGACCCAGGTCTGAGGGTCAGAGCAGCAAGGGGCTGCTATCCAAATGGATGGTGTTGCAGATGGAATAGTCTATAGGAGACAGACAAGAGCCTGAAGTGGAAGGCCTGAGCAGCACTGCTGTATGTATAAGCCAGGAGGCTGAATGTCATTTTGTTGTTGAAAAGGAGCACTGAAACCCCTGCGAGGGAAAACCTTTTGATTTTGTTTTGAACTTCTTTTAATAAAAATGGGCAAACAACCCTTAAAAAGAAGAACCAGCGAGTGGCGGTGTCCTTCAAGCTCTACACTTGATGCTAGTCCTTCACAATATATACATATACTCTATACTTATTTTATCCTTTGTATTATTTCATGTAAATGAGGGGTCATTTTTTTATAGATTTTTACTGTCCACTTTAAGCCTCAGAAGCTGTTTATTTACTTCACTGAAATTTAATTTAAGGTGAACCCATTAAAAAATATATATATATTGTGCAGCTAACCAGTCCTCAGATGTGGAAACTGCATTAATTTTATTTTTTCAGAGCTTTCTTTTCTGTATGTTTGTCTGGTGATCCTGGCTATGACACGTTTCTTCTATAGTCACAATGATCACTCACTATACTGTATCTATGGAACAGCAGTATTGTCACCTAATGATGTAACTACAGATCGCCTCTTCTCTTCTCCATAACATGTAGGGGTGATAGCTGGAAACAATGCTAACTGATAATGGTTAATAAAGACATACAGCACTAAAAGTTATTATCTCACAAGATTTTAAGCAAGATCAACATGTATTTGTTGTACTTATTGAACAGATATAAAAACACTGTAGTGCTATATTTAACACATGGAAAGAAGGTGAATAAATTCATTGCTAAGTGCAGTTTTTACCTATTGGATTAGCAGAACTCAAAGCTAGACCCCTTGCAGTCCCAATTTTGCATTTAGGTGAGCTTTTTACATCCTTTAAAGTTGCATAACAGTGTGAAAAGTGTAAGAATAATTGTTTAGGTAAATTGTCACATGACACTTTTTTTTTAGTAAGCAAGTATAATATATGCTGAAATATTAGTTTGTAAAGTATCATCATTTAAATAATATGTTTATTTTTCTTTTTATGTTTGGCATGATTCTGATAGTAGGTTTAATGTCTATTAAATATGAGTTTTTGTGTTACACTGAAAACCCATACAATTACACTTTATACACTAATTTGTGTAGAAATAAAAATTAATATAACATGTTTTATTTGAATTCAAGGAATGTATTAGTATGTCATATGTGTACCTTAGTTGAAATGTTTGAGCCAATCTTTTCTTTCTCCGGGGACTGCCTGTCTGGTAGCTTTGTCAATCAACATATTTTTCCCCAAGCCTCTGTTTTAAAGATCACATTTTTAAAGATTATTTGAACCATTTAAACTAGCTGCTTTGAAATTACATTTTTATATAATTAGCATTTTCATTAGCTTACATCCAGTAAACTAGAGGGAATTTTAGAAATACTGTGAAGTAGCATTAACCTATTAATAATGGGAAAAATATGTTAAAGTGAAACTACAAGCTGTATTAAAAAATGCAATGTGTTTTTTTTTGATAACAGCAATGTATTGTAAAGACTTTAATGGAGCTAGACTGGAAGTTTTGATTCATGTGATCTGATCATCATGATTAGGTAATACCAGAGATTACTTTGTGAGTTTACCAATTTTTTCAAATGCCTGTTGCACAGTGTCCTCTCTCCTATACTCGTATGTCAGAGGATCACAGTAAAACAGCAGTATTATAATAACAATGCATTTATTTCCAAAATGAACTTGTGTTTTCCCAAAGCCAGTCCTGTTATAGATATGCATGTAAACAATTTAGAGGTAAAATACAATAATGCTTAAAAAAAAATAAACCCTAACTGAATGACATTAAGTTTGATAAAGCACTGTGTATTCCAACAATTTATTTCTTATCTACTCCATTTTGCTCTGTTAAATATACCATTAAAATTGTTTTGTCATATCTGTTCGGTAAGTGTAAAAAATACATCCTGATACTGCCAGTAATCCAGTGCTGTTCTTTTTTCAATCTACTGTAGTCTTATCTCAAACAATAATATCATCCTTGCCCAGCTCAATCATCCCTGCCCAGCTCACTTCTTAGAACATAAAACACACCTCATATAATATGTAGATGATGTGTTCTGTGCACAATTCTAGTCCCAGAGTGATATGACTAATTCTTACCTGATACCTTACAGTGACTGAGTATTCAACCATAGTAAAATGTCCATAGGTACCTCAATAAGTAGCTATATATACCATAGCAGCGCTACTGTCATTAAAGGGGTTAAAAATCCTATGCATTAAGGTGAAAAAACACCTTGCAGTGTCCGGCCCCCCAGCCCCCCCCCCCCGTTTTACTTACCTAAGCCCCGAATTTCCATGGGCGCGATCCCACATCGCTATCTCCGCGGCTTCTCGGGTCTTCATTGGATAGATTGATAGCAGAGCAGCCATTGGCTCCCGCTGCTGTCAATCAAATCCAATGATGGGGCCGCCGGGGGGCAGGGCTGAGTCATACACTCAGCGTCTATGGATGCCGAGTCTATGACACAGGAGCATGCCCGCAAGATAACCCCTTTGGGAGAGAGCTTCCCAGAGGGGGTTATCCAATGCAGGGAGGAGCCGCGAGAGCCGCCGTGGGACCCCAGAAGAGGACGATTTTTTTTAAGTACTTCTATGTTTTAAAGTTTAAGGCTCCATAGCACTGAGGTAGTGGATAAAGCCCTGGTTTCACTTTTTATAATAGTGAGTGAGTATTGTCAGCCTAAAATGGAAGTGTGTAGTGTGTAATTAGTAGGATAACAAGGTGAAATTAAAGGACCCCACCACAAAAAAGAAAAAAAAACGCATGCACAACTGATTACTGCTAAGGTTTGTGGGGAAAAGGTCCTTGTCCCCATCAACATAGGGACAAGGTGGTTTGAGGTGGGGAGGTACAGCCCCTCCCTCCCCAAAGCACCCTCCCTTGTTGAGGACATGTGGCCTGGTATGTTGGGGGAGGTACGCTCGCTCACCCCCCCTTTCATGACCTGCCAGGCTGCATGCTCCGAAAAGGGTCTGATGTAGATTTTGGGGGGACCCCACGTAATTTTTTTAAAATATTTTTTTTCTTAATCTTTTTTTTAAATCTTGGCATAGGGGGATCCCCTCCAAATCTATACCAGACACAAAGGACCTGGTATGGCTCTGAGCCACACCGTTTTTTTCACAATTTTTTTGCCGGCAATTTTTACATTCAGCTGTCAGCGGGGAACCCTGCTAATAGCTGATGACTCATTGGTTGCTAAGAAAATGGCGGCTGGCTTCCCGGCCCGCTCCTTAGCATCCAGCTTAATACAGTGTGCGTAAAGAAAAAAAAAAGAAAAACTCAAAATGCATGAAAACTGCATGCATAAATGCATCAAAAACGAGGGTTAAAAAAATGCAAAACACACAGCAAAACGTGCCTGAAAAATGCATCAAGTACAGCCCACATAAATGTGAACCTAGACTTCCTATCTCACAGCCCACACAATATGACATTTTGCTGTCAACAGAAACATTTTCATTGATTGTCCAGATGACTTACCTTTCATGAAAAAAATATGTGATTATAATCAGAGTGGTGGGATGTTTTCTTGAAGCTATATACACAACCTTTTCGGACTCTCACAACAACTGCTATCTAAAATCAGGCATGTTTAATGATGCTTGTGCTTTTTTGAGGAAGGGGGGTTGTTCTTTTATTTTCTTTGACAAGAATATCAAGAGTACTTTGCTGCAGTGAAAACAAAAAAAAGTGTAGCGCTAAAACTAAATATGAACTGCACTGAAAGTGCAGTAATCAACAATGCATATTCAAATTATACAAACATCTTAAAGAACACAGTGACAAAATGAAAATTAATCCCAAAAAATCCTCAGTGATGTGAGTATTGAATAATAGAAGTCACAATGAAACTAAATCCTTTGGTGTAGAAATGCTGGTGAAGTTGAATTGGTGAAAATCAAAGTCAAAATCAAAATCAAAATGGTGGTGCTCCTAAAGTGAACTTAACACAAAATAAGTGCTTTCAGAGTGACCGTCACCATACGATAGTAGAAAAGGCTTACCGAAAGGTGTGGACCCCAAAAAACTTGCGTTCAAAGGGTCAACCACGCATGGGTAAGCCACTATGGACAGCGAATCTCCAACTGTGATTTAAACAGGGGTCTCGAACATCAATCCAATACAGAGGGTGCAGAAAATATCGCTGGTGTTTAAATGGCGATGGAACTTGCAGGAAATGCCCAATGATGGCCAGGTGTTTATTTCAGGCAAGTAATAGAAAATGGATTCGAATCACCTGAGTTCAAGTCTGTGAGTTGCATGGAAGCAGGACAACCAAGTGGGTGATATCCAGACAGGCGAATACACTCCTACAGTGAGTTTGATATCTGTAATAGGGGTCCGCCATATCTGGATTACGCTATGTGCTTTTTTCTTTCCTTCCATTTTCTATTACTTGCCTGAAATCAACACCATGGGCCATCATTGGGCATTTCCTGCAAGTTCCATCGCCATTTAAACGCCAGAGATATTTTCTGCACCCTCTGTATTGGATTGATGTTCGAGACCCCTGTTTAAATCACAGTTGGAGATTCGCTGTCCATAGTGGCTTACCCATGCTTGGTTGACCCTTTGAATGCAAGTTTTTTGGGGTCCACACCTTTCGGTAAGCCCTTTCTACTATTGTATGGTGACGGTCACTCTGAAAGCACTTATTTTGTGTTAAGTTCACTTTAGGAGTACCACCATTTTGATTTTGACTTTGATTTTCACCAATTCAACTTCACCAGCATTTCTACACCAAAGGATTTAGTTTCATTGTGACTTCTATTATTCAATACTCACATCACTGAGGATTTTTTTTGGATTAATTTTCATTTTGTCACTGTGTTCTTTAAGATGTTTGAATATGCATTGTTGATTACTGCACTTTCAGTGCAGTTCATATTTAGTTTTAGCGCTACACTTTTTTTTTGTTTTGTTTGTTTTTCACCATTTCTCAATTGGTTGTGTGAGCGGCTTCACCATAAGGTAGCGCGGAATTTTTTGTATCCATTTCTACTTTGCTGCAGTGTATTGATCCTCTTCTGTTGCCTTTACAGGAAGTGTGAGGAAATCTTTACAGTGTAAAGATTTCCCCCACCACCACTAAGAGGGGATCCCCACATGTCATGTGGAATTTCATTCCTGCAAGCAAATCAAAAATCAGAATTTACCCTCACTTTTATGCATTGCGACGTTGGTGATCAAGACAAGAGTAAATCTCTCTGATAGGGAAATAAACCCAAACCTCATTACTTTTTGCACATAAAAACAAACAAAAAAAAGGGGTACATTTTGGAAGGAGGACCCCCACCCTGCCAATATCTAAATATTAGAAAAAAAGCATTGAGAAAGTAAACTTTCTCAAAAAAGGCCCTGTTGCTGGGGATCCGATGCGCGTGCCCGGTGGCCGCCGGGCACCCGCGATTGCCCAGTAACCGAGCAGGACCGTGGATCTGTGTGTGTAAACACACAGATCCATGTCCTGTCAGGGAGAGGAGACCGATGGTGTGTCCCTTGTACATAGGGACAACCATCGGTTACCTCCCCCAGTCAGTCCCCTCCCCCCACAGTTAGAACACATCTAGGAAACACATTTAACCCCTTCCTCACCCCCTAGTGTTAACCCCTTCCCTGCCTGTCACATTTATACAGTAATCAATGCATTTTTGGAGCAGGGATCGCTGTATAAATGTGATTGGTCCCAAAAATGTGTCAAAAGTGTCCGATGTGTCCGCCGCAATATCGCAGTCACGATAAAAATCGCAGATCGCAGCTATTACTAGTAAAAAAAGAAAAAAAATGCTATAAATCTATCCCCTATTTTGTATCTGCTATAACTTTTGCGCAAACCAATCAATATATGCTTATTGCCATTTTTTTTTTTTACCAAAAATATGTAGAAGAATACATATCGGCCTAAACTGAGGAAAATTAAAAAAAAAATTAAAAAAATTATATTTATTATAGCAAAAAGTTAAAAATATTGTGTTTTTTTTTCAAACTTGACGCTCTTCTTTTGTTTATAACGCAAAAAATTAAAACTGCAGAGGTGATCAAATACCACCAAAAGAAAGCTCTATTGTGGGAAAAAAAGGACGGAAATTTCATTTGGGAGCCACGTCGTACGACCGCGCAATTGTCATTCAAATTGTGACAGCGCTGAAAGCTGAAAAATGGCTTGGGCAGGAAGGGGGTTTTCGTGCCCGGTAGGCAGGTGGTTAAATTTTGTACCTGGGGGGGTGTATAGTATGCCTGTAAATCAGCGCTTGTTTCCCATGCTTAGAACTGTCCCTGCACAAAGTGTAATTTCTGAAGGGAAAAAAAAGTAATTTAAAAGCACTCGCGGCCCTTCAGGTCTGTTATGGATTTTAAAGGGAACTCCACGCCAAATGTAAAAAAAAATGGCGTGGAGTTTCCCCCAAAAAATCCATACCAGACCCTTTATCCAAGCACGCAACCTGGCAGGCCGCAGGAAAAGAGGGGGGACGAGAGAGCGCCCCCCTCCTGAACCGTACCAGGCCACATGCCCTCAACATGGGGAGGATGCTTTGGGGATTCTGGCTACGTCATTGGCTATTCCCCGACAAGCGGGGAAAGCTAAGGCTGACCCCTATGGTCTGACGGGTGACCCCGCCCCCTCGTATGTTAGACCCCGCCTACATCATTGGCTGAGCGGACCTGATGGGGAGCTTCCTCTGCAGTGTAATAAATGAATAGACCCGCCCCTTTTCACGTTCCCCATCAGGTCCGCTCAGCCTTACACCCAGTGAAGGTGACCCCGCCTCCTATGTCATTGGCTGAGCGGAACTGATGGGGATCTTGAGAAGGGGCGGGGTCTATTTATTTATTACACTGCGGAGGAACTTCCCCATTAGGTCCGCTCAGCCAATGACGTTTCGTGTGGAGTGGAGACTGCAGCGCTAGACATCAGATCACCGCGGGACACTGGATTACATCGCTGGAATGGGTTTTTATTTTTATATTTTTAATAAAGTACTTTCCCAACTTTGTCTGTGTGTTTTATTTTTTATTTTTTTCACTTTCTTTGTGAAATGGTAGGGGTACAAGCTACCCCTTACCAATTCACATGGGGGGCGGGATCTGGGGGTCCCCTTTGTTAAAGGGGTCTTCTAGATTCTCATAAGCCCCCCACCCGCAGACCCCCACAACCACCGGGCAAGGGTTGTGGGGATGAGGCCCTTGTCCCCATCAACATGGGGACATGGTGCTGTGAGGGGTCACAGACCCCCAATGCATCCTCCCCATGTTGAGGGCATGTGGCCTGGTACAGTTCAGGAGGGGGGGGCGCTCTCTCATCCCCCCTCTATTCCTGCGGCCTGCCAGGTTGCGTGCACGGATAAAGGGTCTGGTATGGATTTCTGGGGGAACTCCACGCCATTTTTTTTTACATTTGGGGTGGAGTTCCCCTTAAAATCCATACCAGACCTGAAGGGTCTGGTATGGATATTTGGGGGGAAACCCACGTATTTTTTTTTTCATTTGACGCAGGGTTCCCCTTAATATCCATACCAGACCTGAAGTGCCTGATAATGGAATTTGGGGGGACCCCCATGCATTTATTTATTTTTTATCAATTACTTTTCTCTGTATTGCCGGGACCCGACAATTCATTATAGCCGCGAGTGCTTTTAAATTTATTTTTTTCCTTCAGAAATGACACTTTGTGCAGGGACAGTTCTAAGCACGGGAAACAAACACTGCTTTTCAGGCATACTATACACCCCCCCAGGTATGAAATTTAATGGAATATTTCACTTTTATTGTTTCATCTTAAGCATTATTAAAATCACTGCTCCAAAAAAAAAAGGCAATTTTTAAAACTTTTTTTTTTGCATTGATACATGTCCCCTGGGGCAGGACTCGGGTCCCCAAACACTTCATGGACGGACACAGCACTCTCTTGACTAGGGATGAGCTTCGTGTTCGAGTCGAACATACGTTCGACTCGAACATTGGCTGTTCGATCGTTCGACGAAGATCGAACGATTTGGGCCGTTCGCGCCAAATTCGAGTGACGCGAACGGCCCACAATGCACTACGCCATCGCAGTGTCATCCAGGCGCTGTGATTGGCCAAGCATGCACTGTGACCCCGCATGCTTGGCCAATCACAGCGCCGGCAGCGAGGAGAGCAATGATTGGCCACAGGCAGGATGCCTGTGGCCAATTATTGCTGAGGGTGTTTAGTACACGCCCCACACTATAAAAGGCCGCCAGCACGGCGGCCTAGTGTAGTGTGTTCCGGAGCAGGGATAGAGTAGCATAGGCAGGGACAGTGACTGTTATTTCTTTCTTGCTTAACCTGGATTCCTTTAGTTTAGGGAAAGAGAAGGATAGGTAGGGAGAGTGTCAGTGTGTTTTGTGCTTCTGCTATAGTGTGCTTAAAAAAAACATTTATTCTAGGGACAGAAAACTCTAGGTAGGGACAGTGTCAGTTTCTTTCACTCTGCAAGTCCTTGTTTCCAGGGACCTGTAAGGACAGTGAGTTAATTGTCCTTGTGCTATATTGTGCTTAAAAAAACATTTATTCTAGGGACAGAAAACTCTAGGTAGGGACAGTGTCAGTTTCTTTCACTCTGCAAGTCCTTGTTTCCAGGGACCTGTAAGGACAGTGAGTTAATTGTCCTTGTGCTATATTGTGATTAAAAAAAACATTTATTCTAGGGACAGAAAACTCTAGGTAGGGACAGTGTCAGTTTCTTTCACTCTGCAAGTCCTTGTTTCCAGGGACCTGTAAGGACAGTGAGTTAATTTTCCTTGTGCTATATTGTGATTAAAAAAAACATTTATTCTAGGGACAGAAAACTCTAGGTAGGGACAGTGTCAGTTTCTTTCACTCTGCAAGTCCTTGTTTCCAGGGACCTGTAAGGACAGTGAGTTAATTGTCCTTGTGCTATATTGTGCTTAAAAAAAACATTTATTCTAGGGACAGAAAACTCTAGGTAGGGACAGTGTCAGTTTCTTTCACTCTGCAAGTCCTTGTTTCCAGGGACCTGTAAGGACAGTGAGTTAATTGTCCTTGTGCTATATTGTGATTAAAAAAAACATTTATTCTAGGGACAGAAAACTCTAGGTAGGGACAGTGTCAGTTTCTTTCACTCTGCAAGTCCTTGTTTCCAGGGACCTGTAAGGACAGTGAGTTAATTTTCCTTGTGCTATATTGTGATTAAAAAAAACATTTATTCTAGGGACAGAAAACTCTAGGTAGGGACAGTGTCAGTTTCTTTCACTCTGCAAGTCCTTGTTTCCAGGGACCTGTAAGGACAGTGAGTTAATTGTCCTTGTGCTATATTGTGCTTAAAAAAAACATTTATTCTAGGGACAGAAAACTCTAGGTAGGGACAGTGTCAGTTTCTTTCACTCTGCAAGTCCTTGTTTCCAGGGACCTGTAAGGACAGTGAGTTAATTTTCCTTGTGCTATATTGTGATTAAAAAAAACATTTATTCTAGGGACAGAAAACTCTAGGTAGGGACAGTGTCAGTTTCTTTCACTCTGCAAGTCCTTGTTTCCAGGGACCTGTAAGGACAGTGAGTTAATTGTCCTTGTGCTATATTGTGCTTAAAAAAAACATTTATTCTAGGGACAGAAAACTCTAGGTAGGGACAGTGTCAGTTTCTTTCACTCTGCAAGTCCTTGTTTCCAGGGACCTGTAAGGACAGTGAGTTAATTTTCCTTGTGCTATATTGTGATTAAAAAAAACATTTATTCTAGGGACAGAAAACTCTAGGTAGGGACAGTGTCAGTTTCTTTCACTCTGCAAGTCCTTGTTTCCAGGGACCTGTAAGGACAGTGAGTTAATTTTCCTTGTGCTATATTGTGATTAAAAAAAACATTTTTTCTAGGGACAGAAAACTGTAGGTAGGGAGAGTGTTTTTTTTCTTTCACTCTGCAAGTCCTTGTTTCCAGGGACCTGTAAGGACAGTGAGTTAATTGTCCTTGTGCTATATTGTGCTTAAAAAAAACATTTATTCTAGGGACAGAAAACTCTAGGTAGGGACAGTGTCAGTTTCTTTCACTCTGCAAGTCCTTGTTTCCAGGGACCTGGAGAGACATTGAGTGAATTGTCCTTGTGCTATATTGTGATTAAAAAAAACATTTATTCTAGGGATAGAAAACTCTAGGTAGGGACAGTGTCAGTTTCTTTCACTGTGAAAGTCCTTGTTTCAAGGGACAGAGAAGGACACCTGAAGGTAGCCCTTATTGCTTTTTTCCCATCTCCCTGCAGGCCATCTATTAGAATGTCTGGAAGGCAAACAAGGAGAGGCAGACAGTCAGGAGGCAATAAAAGAGGGCAAGCAGGCTCTGTGTCTGGGGGCAACAGTGCTGGTCGTGGACGCGGTGCATTGTCATCAGCACATGGCCATGGGACACGCTTGTCCTTCTTTTCGGCAGCTGGACATGTTGAGCCACATCATGCCGAAGACTTGGTAGAGTGGATGACCAAGCCCTCCTCCTCCTCCTCATCCTCTCTCACCCAGGCTCAGGGTACTGGAAAAGCAGCTGCCAAAGCGTCGTCTTCCCTGGTATCAATGTCAGACAAATCATCAGTCACTCCTTCCCTAGACCCACCATGTCCTCCTCCTGAGGAGTCCCCCGAACTGTTTCAGCACAGTGTTGGGTACATGCTCCAGGAGGATGCCCAGCGTTTCGAAGGGTCTGATGATGAAACCCAGCTAGAGGAAGGCAGTAGCGTGAGAGCAGACAGAGGGGATGCTCAAGAAGGACACCAATCTGGCAGTCATGTTCCAGCAGCTGCAGCATACTGCCAGATTGGCTCCAGTGATGAGGAGGGAGGGGATGATGAGGTCAATGACTCCACGTGGGTGCCTAATAGGAGAGAGGAGGAGGAGGAGGATGAGGAGGAGGCACATCTCCAACGAGGCAGGATGCCCTTTGGTGGCCAGCGTAAGGGCAGTACACCGACGGAATCACACCGCAGAGCTCCGCCTGTGCAGGGCGCTGCCTCTGCCCGTCATTCAAAAAGTTCTTTGGTGTGGGCCTTTTTTGAGGCTAGTGCATCAGATCGCACAGCTGCTGTTTGCAACATATGTCTCAAGCGTATATCGCGTGGCCAAAACATCAGCCGCTTGGGTACCACATGCCTGACCAGACATATGTTGACCTGCCATGCAGCTCGTTGGCAAGCCTACCTCAAAGACCCACACCAAAGAACAAAGCGGACCTCTCCTTGCACCGCATCAGCTGGGATCTCCAACCCCACTATAACTTCAGTCCTCTCTGAAACATGCACTGAGAGGAATGAAGGTGTAGAATTAGGTGTGTCACAGCCAAGTACTTGCGCCCACTCTGCTAGCAGTACACCGACGTCCGATTCTAGCAGGCAAATTTCCCTGCCCCAGCTGCTGGACCGTCGAAAGAAGTTCACTCCCAGCCATCCACATGCCCAGCGGTTGAATGCTAGCTTGGCTAAATTGCTAGCGCTTCAACTGCTGCCTTTTCAGTTGGTAGACTCGGCCCCCTTCCGTGAGTTTGTGCAATGTGCGGTTCCTCAGTGGCAGGTTCCCAAACGCCACTTTTTCTCACGGAAGGCTATTCCGGCTCTCTACCGGCATGTGGAAGGCAATGTCTTGGCCTCGCTGGACAGGGCGGTCAGCGGTAAGGTGCATATTACCGCTGACTCATGGTCCAGCAGGCATGGACAGGGACGTTACCTTTCTTTCACGGCCCATTGGGTCACTCTTTTGGCAGCTGGGAAGGATTCAGGACAAGGTGCAGTAGTGTTGGAGGTTGTCCCACCGCCACGCCTCCAAAATGCTACTACTGGTTGTGACACACCTCTCTCCTCCACCCCCTCCTCTTCTTCTTCCTCCATGGCCTCTTCCTGTGGTTTGTCCTATGAACCAGCGGTGCTCCGTAGCCGTTCACGGGGCTACGCAAGTACGCAGGCAAAAAGATGCCATGCCGTGCTTGCGCTGGTGTGTTTGGGGGACAGAAGCCACACTGGGGCAGAGGTCCTGTCTGCTCTGCAGGGCCAGGCCGAGAGGTGGTTGACGCCACGCCAGCTTAAGCCAGGAATGGTGGTTTGCGACAATGGCACCAACCTCCTCTCCGCCCTCCGACAGGGACAACTGACCCATGTGCCCTGTGTGGCTCACGTCCTTAACCTGGTGGTGCAGCGGTTCTTGGGCAGGTACCCGGGCTTACAGGATGTCCTGAGGCAGGCCAGGAAAGTCTGTGTGCATTTCCGCAGATCTTATAATGCCAGTGCTCGCCTGGCTGAGCTGCAAAAGGAGTTGAACCTGCCCAAGAACCGCCTTATATGTGACATGCCCACCAGGTGGAACTCAACGTTGGCCATGCTGCAGCGGCTGCACACGCAGCAGAGGGCCATCAATGAGTACCTGTGCGACTACGGCACCAGGACAGGGTCAGGGGAGCTTGGTTTTTTTTCTCCACGCCAGTGGGGCATGATCAGGGATGCATGCACTGTCCTGGCACCATTTGAGGAGGCCACGAGGATGGTGAGCAGTGACAGTGCATGCATCAGTGACACTGTACCTCTTGTCCACCTGTTGGAGCACACGCTGCGTGGAATAATGGACAGGGCACTTGAGGCAGAACAGAGGCAGGAAGAGGAGGACTTCCTTGCCTCTCAAGGCCCCCTTTACCCAGACAGTGTTCCTTCTGTCCCACCCATCGCACAGGAAGAGGAGGAGGAGGAGGAGGAGGAGGAGGAGGAGGATTGTGTCAGCATGGAGGTGGAGGCTGGCACTCAGCATCATCAGCAGCAGTCTTTTAGGGATGATTTACAGTCCCAAGAAACCAGTGGACTTGTACGTGGCTGGGAGGAGGTGGCTGCGGATCATGTCGTCCTTAGTGACCCAGAGGACTCCGGAGCGAATGCCTCAGCAAACCTACGCTGCATGGCCTCCCTGATCCTGCAAAGTCTGCGGAAGGATCCTCGTATTCTTCGGATCAAGGAGAGGGACCATTACTGGCTGGCCACTCTCCTTGATCCACGGTACAAGGGTAAGGTTGCGGACCTTATGTTACCGTCGCAGAGGGAGCAGAGGATGAGACAACTCCGGGAGGCCTTGCAGAAAGGTCTGTGCAACGCGTTCCCAGAGACTGGGAGGTTGCAAACTCCTGGTCCTGGACAACGAGTTGCTGAGGCTTCGGCCAGTCAAAGAAGGAGCGGTGGGGAAGGTGGCCGTCTGACCGATGCGTTCAGACAATTCTTTAGTCCGCAGCCCCAAAGTATGATCGGTTCCAGCAACCATCGCCAGCGTCTGATAAACATGGTGCAGGAATATCTAGGGGCAAGGTCAGACTTGGACACCTTCCCCACCGAAAATCCTCTGGCTTACTGGGTCTTGAGGATGGATCACTGGCCAGAGCTTGCACAGTATGCAATTGAGCTACTGGCCTGTCCTGCATCCAGCGTTCTTTCGGAACGCACATTCAGTGCTGCTGGAGGATTTGTCACGGATCACAGGGTGCGCCTGTCCACCGACTCGGTTGATCGACTGACTTTCATCAAGATGAACCAGTCTTGGATCACCACCAGCTACCACACACCTGATGCTGATATAACAGACTAATTGATTTTAAAATGTCACATCCCTTCAAGACTGATGCTGATGCTGAGTGCCTGTGCTGTTATGTTGACTGCCTATCCTCCTCCTCCGAGTCCTCAATGATACGATTGATGATGATAGCTTGGAAGATCATTTTTGTTTATGGGTGCCGCCACCAGTGCCTAACGCCCAATTTTTCAGCCCCTGTTTAACAGTGGCGTGTAATTACAATTTTTGAAGCAATACTTTGCAACAGGGCTCATTGCTGTGCTCCAAGTACAGTATCTGTGAGGAGTTGCAGTGTTGTGCCACCAGTGCCTAAGGCCCAATTTTTCAGCCCCTGTTTAACAGGGGCGTGTCATTACAATTTTTGAAGCAATACTTTGCAACAGGGCTCATTGCTGTGCTCCAAGTACAGTATCTGTGAAGGGTTGCAGTGTTGTGCCACCAGTGCCTAAGGCCCAATTTTTCAGCCCCTGTTCAACAGGGGCATGTAATTACAATTCTTGATCTAATAATTCACAGCAGGGCCCATTGCTGCACCCACCAAGAGTAACTGTCAGGGCTTACAGTGTTGTGGCACCAGCACCACCATCAAAGGCCCAATTTTTACTACCACTGTTCAACAATTATATGTAATTAAAATTCCTGATATAATAGTTGACAGCAGGGCGTTCCAGCACCAACCAAGAGTAACTGTGAGTGCTTACAGTGTTGTGCCAACACCAACAACTAAGGGGCCTATTTCTGCAGAGTATATACGGCAGGTCCCTACTTTCAAACATCCAACTTACAAACGACTCCTACTTGCAAACGCAAGAAGACAACAGGAAGTGAGAGGAAATCTACCACTAGGAAGGAAAATTCTCTCCTGTAAGAATAAATATGGGAGAAAGGTGTCTCCTCTGTACTGATGCTTTATCAGCAATCCTTGTTTCAAGAAAAACACCACATTTCAAAAACAGTTGTCATTAGGACGGAAAGTGAGGTGAAATGTTCTGAACAGGGGCACAGACAGCAAAACAAATGTTACAGGGGTGATAACCCTTACCTATGTTTTCCAAAAAGTTTAAAAATAGATTTTTGGTCTGGAGCTACACTTCAACAATGTACCTGTTCAAAATTACAAACAGATTCTACATAAGAACAAACCTACAGTCCCTGTCTTGTATGCACCGCCTGTATACGGCTGTTCAGAGTATATAGGGCCTTTTTTATTTTATGTGCGGGGTTCCCCTTAATATCCATACAAGACCCAAAGGGGCTGGTAATGGGCTGGGGTAGGGGGGGGGGTCATGGGGTAGCTATGCCATTTTTCTTAAAGATTTTCATCCATATTACCGGGACCAGACATTACATTAAAGCCGCAAGCAGTTTTAAATGGCTTTTATTTCCTTTAGAAGTGTCATTTTGTGCAGGGACAGTTCTAAACACGGGAAACACGTGGCACTTCACAGGCATACTTTAGACACCCCCCAGGTACGATATTTAAAGGAATATTTGACTTTTTTTTTTTCACTTTATGCATCATTAAAATGACTGCTCCCGGAAAACGACCGTTTTTAAAACTTATTTTTGCATTGATACATGTCCCCTGGTGCAGAACCCGGGTTCCCAAACCCTTTTTAGGACAATAACATGCATAATAGTTGTTATAATTAGCACTTTAGAATTCGAACGTTCGCATCCATTGTATTTAATAGGGTTCTAATGTTCGTTCGAACTTTCGGTCCGTTCGCGGGTTCTGGTGCGAACCGAACCCGGGGGTGTTCGGCTCATCACTACTCTTGACAAAGTGGGTATTCAGCCTTTCATCAGGAGAGGACTAGGCAGAAAACAGGTTAATGTTTTAACACATCAAAAAAACTGTACAGTACCACCCCCGGGGGCGGTCCTTCTAGGTACAACTAGGGATGAGCCGAACACCCCCCTGTTCGGTTCGCACCAGAACCTGCGAACAGCCAGAATGTTTGCGTCATTGGCTGAGCCTGAGCGGACCTGATGGGGAACTTCCTCTGCAGTCTATTACATGTATAGACCCGCCCCTTCTAAAGTTCCCCATCAGGTCTGTTCAGCCAATGACTAGGTGTAAGGCTGAGGACCTGATGTGGAACATGAGAAGGGGCGGGTCTATTCATGAATTACACAGTGAAGGAAGTTCCCCGTCAGGTCCGCCCCCTCGGTATGTCAGACCGCGCCTACGTCATTGGCCTGAGCGGACCTGATGGCGAACTTCCTTCACTGTGTAAATTACACAGTGAAGGAAGTTCCCCGCTCAGGCCAATGACGTAGGCGGGGTCTGACATACCGAGGGGGCGGACCTGATGGGGAACTTCTTTCACTGTGTAATTCATGAATAGACCCGCCCCTTCTCATGTTCCGCATCAGGTCCTCAGCCTTACACCTAGGGGAACTTTAGAAGGGGCGTGTCTATACATGTAATAGACTGCGGAGGAAGTTCCCCATCAGGTCCGCTTAGGCTCAGCCAATGAGGGACAGCGCTGGACATCGGATCGCCACGGAACACTGGATTTCACCGCTGGAATGTTTTTTTATTATTTATTTTTTATTTTTTTAATAAAGGACTTTTCCAAGGTGTTGGCGTGTTTTTTTTTTTTACATTTTTTGACACTTTCTTTGTGAAATGGTAGGGGTACAATGTACCCCTTACCAATTCACATAGCAGGGGCCGGGATCTGGGGGTCCCCTTTGTTAAAGGTGTCTTCCAGATTCCGATAAGCCCCCCGCCCGCAGACCCCCACAACCACCGGGCAAGGGTTGTGGGGATGAGGCCCTTGTCCCCAAAGCATCCTCCCCATGTTGAGGGCATGTAGCCTGGTACGGTTCAGGAGGGGGGGGCGCTCTCTCGTCCCCCCCTCTTTTCCTGCGGCCTGCCAGGTTGCGTGCTCGGATAAGGGTCTGGTATGGATTTTTGGGGGGACTCCACACCATTTTTTTTTAAATTTGGGGTGGAGTTCCCCTTAAAATCCATGCCAGATCTGAAGGGCCTGGTATGGATATTTGGGGGAACCGCACGCATTTTTTTTTTCATTTGCGGCGGGGTTTCCCTTAATATCTATACCAGACCTGAAGGGCCTGGTAATTGAATTCTGGGGGACCCCCACGCTTTTTATTTTATTTTTATCAATGACTTTTCTATGTATTGCCGGGAGCCGGCAATTCATTAATAGCCGCGAGTGAGTTTTAAATTACTTTTTTTCCTTCAAAAATGACATTTTATGCAGGGACAGTTCTAAACACGGGAAACATGCATATCATACACACCCCACAGGTACGAAATTTAAAGGAATATTTCACTTTTATTTTTTCATTTTAAGCATTATTAAAATCACTGCTCCCGAAAAAATGGCAGTTTTTAAAACTTATTTTTGCATTGATACATGTCCCCTGGGGCAGGACCCGGGTCCCCAAACACTTTTTAGGACAATACCTTGCATATAAGCCTTTATAATTAGCACTTTAGATTTCAAACGTTCGAGTCCATTGTATTTAATAGGGTTCTAAATTTCATGCGAACATTCTGTCTGTTCACAGGTTCTGGTGCGAATCGAACAGGGGGGTGTTCAGCTCATCCCTGTTGTTTACATGATATGTGTGATTATTGATACCACATACTGTAGATTAGGGATGAGCTTCGTGTTCGAGTCGAACATACGTTCGACTCGAACATCGGCTGTTCGATCGTTCGACGAAGATCGAACGATTTGGGCCGTTCGCGCCAAATTCGAGTGACGCGAATGGCCCACAATGCACTACGCCATCGCAGTGTCATCCAGGCTCTGTGATTGGCCAAGCATGCACTGTGACCCCGCATGCTTGGCCAATCACAGCGCCGGCAGCGAGGAGAGCAATGATTGGCCACAGGCAGGATGCCTGTGGCCAATTATTGCTGATGGGGTTTAGTACACGCCCCACACTATAAAAGGCCGCCAGCGCGGCGGCCTTGTGTAGTGTGTTCCGGAGCAGGGAAAGAGAAGCATAGGCAGGGACAGTGTCATTTTTTTTCCTTTACTAATCCTGGATTCCTTGTGTTTAGGGACAAATAAGGATAGGTAGGGAGAGTGTCAGTGACAGTGTGCTATTCTGTGCTAATCCTTGTTTGTAGGGACAGAGAGGTACAGTGAGGGAAAGTGTCAGTGTGCTATTGTGTTCTAAAACTATTTTGCTGAACCATATTTTCAATCCTTGAGTTGAGGGACAGAGAGGTACAGTGAGGGAAAGTGTCAGTGTGCTATTGTGTTCTAAAACTATTTTGCTGAACCATATTTTCAATCCTTAAGTTGAGGGACAGAGAGGTACAGTGAGTGAAACTGACAGTGTGCTATTCTGTTCTAAACCAATTTTGCTGTTCCATATTTTCAATCCTTGAGTTGAGGGACAGAGAGGTACAGTGAGGGAAAGTGTCAGTGTGCTATTGTGTTCTAAAACTATTTTGCTGAACCATATTTTCAATCCTTGAGTTGAGGGACAGAGAGGTACAGTGAGTGAAACTGACAGTGTGCTATTCTGTTCTAAACCAATTTTGCTGTTCCATATTTTCAATCCTTGAGTTGAGGGACAGAGAGGTACAGTGAGTGAAACTGACAGTGTGCTATTCTGTTCTAAACCAATTTTGCTGTTCCATATTTTCAATCCTTGAGTTGAGGGACAGAGAGGTACAGTCAGTGAAACTGACAGTGTGCTATTCTGTTCTAAACCAATTTTGCTGTTTCATATTTTCAATCCTTGAGTTGAGGGACAGAGAGGTACAGTGAGGGAAAGTGTCAGTGTGCTATTGTGTTCTAAAACTATTTTTCTGAACCATATTTTCAATCCTTGAGTTGAGGGACAGAGAGGTACAGTGAGGGAAAGTGTCAGTGTGCTATTGTGTTCTAAAACTATTTTGCTGAACCATATTTTCAATCCTTAAGTTGAGGGACAGAGAGGTACAGTGAGTGAAACTGACAGTGTGCTATTCTGTTCTAAACCAATTTTGCTGTTCCATATTTTCAATCCTTGAGTTGAGGGACAGAGAGGTACAGTGAGGGAAAGTGTCAGTGTGCTATTGTGTTCTAAAACTATTTTGCTGAACCATATTTTCAATCCTTGAGTTGAGGGACAGAGAGGTACAGTGAGTGAAACTGACAGTGTGCTATTCTGTTCTAAACCAATTTTGCTGTTCCATATTTTCAATCCTTGAGTTGAGGGACAGAGAGGTACAGTGAGTGAAACTGACAGTGTGCTATTCTGTTCTAAACCAATTTTGCTGTTCCATATGTTCAATCCTTGAGTTTAGGGACAGAGAAGGACACTCATAGAAATTATCAGTGTGCTATTCTGTGCTAAATCTTGTTTGTAGGGAGGGACAGAGTAGGACAGTGAGGGAAAGTGTCAGTGTGCTATTCTGTTCTAAACCAATTTTGCTGTTCCATATTTTCAATCCTTGAGTTGAGGGGCAGAGAGGTACAGTGAGTGAAACTGACAGTGTGCTATTCTGTTCTAAACCAATTTTGCTGTTCCATATTTTCAATCCTTGAGTTGAGGGACAGAGAGGTACAGTGAGTGAAACTGACAGTGTGCTATTCTGTTCTAAACCAATTTTGCTGTTCCATATTTTCAATCCTTGAGTTGAGGGACAGAGAGGTACAGTGAGTGAAACTGACAGTGTGCTATTCTGTTCTAAACCAATTTTGCTGTTCCATATTTTCAATCCTTGAGTTGAGGGACAGAGAGGTACATTGAGTGAAACTGACAGTGTGCTATTCTGTTCTAAACCAATTTTGCTGTTCCATATTTTCAATCCTTGTGTTTAGGGACAGAGAAGGATAGGCAGGGGACAGTGTCAGTGTCATTGTTGCTAAGCCTCCTGCACAATATACACCTGAAGGTAGCCCTTATTGCTGTTTTTCCCATCTCCCTGCAGGCCATCCATTAAAATGTCTGGGAGGCAACCAAGGAGAGGCAGACAGTCAGGAGGCAAAAAAAGAGGGCAAGCAGGCTCTGTGTCTGGGGGCAACAGTGCTGGTCGTGTACGCGGTGCATTGTCATCAGCACATGGCCATGGGACACGCTTGTCCTTGTTTTCGGCAGCTGGACATGTTGAGCCACATCATGCCGAAGACTTGGTAGAGTGGATGACCAAGCCCACCTCATCCTCCTCATCCTCTCTCACCCAGGCTCAGGGTACTGGCAAAGCAGCTGCCAAAGCGTCCTCTTCTCTGGTATCATTATCTTCATTAGTCAATCCTTCCCTAGACCCACCATGCCCTCCTCCTGAGGAGTCCCCCGAACTGTTTGAGCACAGTGTTGGGTACATGCTCCAGGAGGATGCCCAGCGTTTGGAAGGATCTGATGATGATACCCAGCTAGAGGAAGGCAGCAGCGTGAGAGCAGAGAGAGGGGATGCTCAAGAAGGACACCAATCTGGCAGTCATGTTCCAGCAGCTGCAGCATACTGCCAGATTGGCTCCAGTGATGAGGAGGGAGGGGATGATGAGGTCACTGACTCCACGTGGGTGCCTAATAGGAGAGAGGAGGAGGAGGAGGATGAGGAGGAGGCACATCTCCAACGAGGCAGGATGCCCTTGAGTGGCCAGCGTATGGGCAGCACACCGACGGAATCACACCGCAGAGCTCCGCCTGTGCAGGGCTCTGCCTCTGCCCGTCATTCAAAAAGTTCTTTGGTGTGGGCCTTTTTTGAGGCGAGTGCATCAGATCGCACAGCTGCTGTTTGCAACATATGTCTCAAGCGTATATCGCGTGGCCAAAACATCAGCCGCTTGGGCACCACATGCTTGATCAGACATATGTTGACCTGCCATGCAGCTCGTTGGCAAGCCTACCTTAAAGACCCACACCAAAGAACAAAGCTGACCTCTTCTTGCACCGCATCAGCTGGGATCTCCAACCCCACTATACCTTCAGTCCTCTCTGAAACCTGCTCTGAGAGGAATGAAGGTGTAGAATTAGGTGTGTCACAGGCAAGTACTTGCGGGCACTCTGCTAGCAGTACACCAACGTCCAATTCTAGCAGGCAAATTTCCCTGCCCCAGCTGCTGGACCGTCAAAAAAAGTTCACTCCCAGCCATCCACATGCCCAGCGGTTGAATGCTAGCTTGGCTAAATTGCTAGCGCTTCAACTGCTGCCTTTTCAGTTGGTAGACTCGGCCCCCTTCCGTGAGTTTGTGCAATGTGCGGTTCCTCAGTGGCAGGTTCCCAAACGCCACTTTTTCGCACGGAAGGCTATTCCGGCTCTCTACAGGCATGTGGAAGGCAATGTCTTGGCCTCGCTGGACAGGGCGGTCAGCGGTAAGGTGCATATTACCGCTGACTCATGGTCCAGCAGGCATGGACAGGGACGTTACCTTTCTTTCACGGCCCATTGGGTCACTCTTTTGGCAGCTGGGAAGGATGCAGGACAAGGTGCAGTAGTGTTGGAGGTTGTTCCACCGCCACGCCTCCAAAATGCTACTACTGGTTGTGACACACCTCTCTCCTCCACCCCCTCCTCTTCTTCTTCCTCCATGGCCTCTTCCTGTGGTTTGTCCTCGGAACCAGCGGTGCTCCGTAGGCGTTCAAGGGGCTACGCAAGTACGCAGGCAAAAAGATGCCATGCCGTGCTTGCGCTGGTGTGTTTGGGGGACAGGAGCCACACTGGGGCAGAGGTCCTGTCTGCTCTGCAGGGGCAGGCCGAGAGGTGGTTGACGCCACACCAGCTTAAGCCAGGAATGGTGGTTTGTGACAATGGCACCAACCTCCTCTCCGCCCTCCGACAGGGACAACTGACCCATGTGCCCTGTATGGCTCACGTCCTTAACCTGGTGGTGCAGCGGTTCTTGGGCAGGTACCCGGGCTTACAGGATGTCCTGAGGCAGGCCAGGAAAGTCTGTGTGCATTTCCGCAGATCTTATAATGCCAGTGCTCACCTGGCTGAGCTTCAAAAGGAGTTGAACCTGCCCAAGAACCGCCTCATATGTGACATGCCCACCAGGTGGAACTCAACGTTGGCCATGCTGCAGTGGCTGCACACGCAGCAGAGGGCCATCAATGAGTACCTGTGCGACTACGGCACCAGGACAGGGTCAGGGGAGCTCGGGTTTTTTTCACCACGCCAGTGGGGCATGATCAGGGATGCATGCACTGTCCTGGCACCATTTGAGGAGGCCACGAGAATTGTGAGCAGTGACAGTGCATGCATCAGTGACACTGTACCTCTTGTCCACCTGTTGGAGCACACGCTGCGTGGAATGATGGACAGGGCACTTGAGGCAGAACAGAGGCAGGAAGAGGAGGACTTCCTTGCCTCTCAAGACCCCCTTTACCCAGACAGTGTTCCTTCTGTCCCACCCATCGCACAGGAAGAGGAGGAGGAGGAGAAGGAGGAGAAGGAGGAGGAGGAGGAGGAGGAGGAGGATTGTGTCAGCATGGAGGTGGAGGCTGGCACTCAGCATCATCAGCAGCAGTCTTTTAGGGATGATTTACAGTCCCAAGAAATCAGTGGACTTGTACGTGGCTGGGAGGAGGTGGCTGCGGATCATGTCGTCCTTAGTGACCCAGAGGACTCCGGACTGAATGCCTCAGCTAACCTACGCTGCATGGCCTCCCTGATCCTGCAAAGTCTGCGGAAGGATCCTCGTATTCTTCGGATCAAGGAGAGGGACCATTACTGGCTGGCCACTCTCCTTGATCCACGGTACAAGGGTAAGGTTGCGGACCTTATCGTACCGTCGCAGAGGGAGCAGAGGATGAGACAACTCCGGGAGGCCTTGCAGAAAGGTCTGTGCAATGCGTTCCCAGAGACTGGGAGGTTACAAACTCCTGGTCCTGGACAACGAGTTGCTGAGGCTTCGGGCAGTCAAAGAAGGAGCGGTGGGGAAGGTGGCCGTCTGACCGATGCGTTCAGACAATTCTTTAGTCTGCAGCCCCAAAGTATGATCGGTTCCAGCAACCATCGCCAGCGTCTGATATACATGGTGCAGGAATACCTAGGGGCAAGGTCAGACTTGGACACCTTCCCCACCGAAAATCCTCTGGCTTACTGGGTCTTGAGGATGGATCACTGGCCAGAGCTTGCACAGTATGCAATTGAGCTACTGGCCTGTCCTGCATCCAGCGTTCTTTCAGAACGCACATTCAGTGCTGCTGGAGGATTTGTCACGGATCACAGGGTGCGCCTGTCCACCGACTCGGTTGATCGACTGACTTTCATCAAGATGAACCAGTCTTGGATCACCACCAGCTACCACACACCAGATGCTGATATAACAGATTAATTGATTTTAAAATGTCACATCCCTTCAAGACTGATGCTGATGTTGAGTGCCTGTGCTGTTATGTTGACTGGCTATCCTCCTCCTCCTCCTCAATGATACGATTAACGATGATAGCTTGGAAGATCATTTTGGTTTATGGGTGACGCCACCAGTGGCTAAGGCCCAATTTTTCAGCCCCTGTTTAACAGGGGCGTGTAATTAAAATTTTTGATGCAATACTTTGCAACAGGCCTCATTGCTGTGCTCCAAGTACAGTATCTGTGAGGGGTTGCAGTGTTGTGCCACCAGTGCCTAAGGCCCAATTTTTCAGCCCCTGTTCAACAGGGGCATGCAATTATAATTATTGATCTAATAATTCACAGCAGGGCCCATTGCTGCGCCCACCAAGAGTAACTGTCAGGCCTTACAGTGTTGTGGCACCAGCACCACCATCACCACCACCACTACCACCAAAGGCCCAATTTTTCAGCCCCTGTTCAACAGGGGCATGCAATTATAATTATTGATCTAATAATTCACAGCAGGGAGCATTGCTGCGCCCACCAAGAGTAACTGTCAGGCCTTACAGTGTTGTGGCACCAGCACCACCATCACCACCACCACCACCACCAAAGGCCCAATTTTTCAGCCCCTGTTCAACAGGGGCATGCAATTATAATTGTTGATCTAATAATTCACAGCAGGGAGCATTGCTGCGCCCACCAAGAGTAAATGTCAGGCCTTACAGTGTTGTGGCACCAGCACCACCATCACCACCACCACCACCACCAAAGGCCAAATTTTTCAGCCCCTGTTCAACAGGGGCATGCAATTATAATTATTGATCTAATAATTCACAGCAGGGACCATTTCTGCGCCCACCAAGAGTAACTGTCAGGCCTTACAGTGTTGGGGCACCAACACCACCATCAAAGGCCCAATTTTTACTACCACTGATCAACAATTATATGTTATTACAATTCCTGCTATTATACTTGACAGAAGGGCGTTCCAGCACCCACCAAGAATAACTGTGAGTGCTTTCAGTGTTGTGCCAACACCAACACCTAAGGGGCCAATTTCTGCAGAGTATATACGGAAGGTCCCTACTTTCAAACATCCAACTTACAAACTACTACTACTTGCAAACGGAAGAAGACAACAGGAAGTGAGAGGAAATCTACCCCTTGGAAGGAAAATTCTCTCCTGTAAGAATTAATATGGGAGAAAGGTGTCTCCTCTCTACTGATGCTTTATCACCAATCCTTGTTTCAATAAAAACACCACATTTCAAAAACAGTTGTCATTGGGACGCAAAGTGAGGTGAAATGTTCTGAACAGGGGCACAGACAGCAAAAAAAATGTGACAGGGGTGATAACCGTTCCCTATGTTTTACAAAAAACTACAAAGAAAGGAATTTGCCATGGAGCTCCACTTAAACAATGCAGCTGTTCAAAATTATAAACAGATTCTACATAAGAACAAACCTACAGTCCCTGACTTGTATGCACCGCCTGTATACGGCTGTTCAGAGTATATAGGTCCTTTTTTATTTTGTGTGCGGGGTTCCCCTTAATATCCATACAAGACCCAAAGGGGCTGGTAATGGGCTGGGGTAGGGGGGGGGTTGATGGGGTAGCTATGCCATTTTTCCTAAAGATTTTCATCCATATTACCGGGACCAGACATTGCATTAAAGCCGCAAGCAGTTTTAAATGACTTTTTTCCCTTTAGAAATGTTATTTTGTGCAGGGACAGTTCTAAACACGGGAACACGTGGCACTTCACAGGCATACTTTAGACACCCCCCAGGTACAATATTTAAAGGAATATTTGACTTTTTTTTTTTCACTTTATGCATCATTAAAATGACTGCTCCCGGAAAAGTCCGTTTTTAAAACTTCTTTTTGCATTGATACATGTCCCCTGGTGCAGAAGCCGGGTTCCCAAACTCTGTTTCGGACAATAACATGGATAATAGTCGTTATAATTAGCACTTTAGAATCCGAACGTTCGCATCCATTGTATTTAATAGGGTTCTAATGTTCGCGCGAACTTTCGGTCCGTTCGCGGGTTCTGGTGCGAACCGAACCCGGGGGTGTTCGGCTCATCACTACTGTAGATTCTATTTCTTGTACTATGGTTTATCAATATAGGGACAGTGATATTGAAGGTGTACTTTTTGTATCTTGTACTTGTAGTGAAATTCTGGCTTTACATCTAACTAGCCTTAAGACTGTCAGCTCCCCCCTTCTAACACCTATGCTAACTAACCATTGTTACTTACCAATTTTAAGGCAACTATGGTCAAGTCATTTGATCTGGCTCCATTGTGTCAGCCAATGAAGTTTCAGGGAATAAGAGGAAGTGCTAACAACAGATGGACCATTAAAGTCTTTAGGCTTTTCTGGTTGTAGCCCAAGTGTTTAGCAGGTAAAAGCAGTCTCAGCTTAATTCATTCAGACCACAACTCCAACATGTTTCACCCCACCCTCGGGGCTTAATCGTGGAGATGAGGGCATACTGGTGGCTGACATGTTACAAAAGGCAAACTTATTTTTTAAATACACTTTTCAAAAAAATATCATAATTTACTGCAAAACCATTCAATTCATCACTGATCCCTAAACTATCAATGGGCTGACAGTAACACCTTCATCTTGGTAGTCTCCTTTGTGGTATTGTATCAACAGTTTCCTACTCCCTCGCTAAGTGAATACTTACTTTCTCATAAACAATATTTTTTTTTCAACAAAGGAAATCAAAGGAATCAAAGTAAAAGTCCCCATAGAAAATTCACATAATAACATGATTTCATAAAAAAAATGTGTACAAACAAAATTTGTGTTAGGTACAAGATAGCCAGATGGGTCCTTTACAAATGTCTGCACTGTAAAACTATTGGTCTTGTTGATAGTGGTTGAGGCCTCCCAGTGAATATGCCAGATGCATCACTTTTCCAATATATACCTATTTAACTGCTCCAGTGTAGGAACCTTGATGTTCAACAATCTCAATGCACTACAATGAACCATGGAGAAGAGCAAATTTGCCCGTGTACAAGGCCTTAACATTATATTATGTTTCAGCTTGTAAAGAATACTTTGAAGTAAAACACAATATAAAAAGATTTAATGAAACTTTCATTATTTAATTTCCCATATTGCATATATTAGAATTTTTTTTCCCATTTTTTGCTTGGAGGATAAAGTGAGTTGACAAAGAAAATACTTTCTCTGGGGATCATAACTGTTAATTGCCAAGCTGTTTGCCCTTAAAGTTTTTTTTTGTTATTGAAACCATTTTAATGATCTCATGCAGTGGTAAAACAAATTAACCTAATTTTTCTTAAGCTGATCAAGTAAACATAGTACTTTTAAGAACAATTTCAAACCAGATTGGTGCATGTTTAAAACTAAAATATGTTTCAATTAATTTAAATAGGAATGCCTGTTCTAAATGATAAACATCAGTTATTACAATTTGGGCACACCATAATGTTCTTATCTGTAATTGGAGTTTAATACAAAAATTGTTTTTTTTAAGTACACAAGAAGTGACTTGATTACATAATTTTAGTGTTTCAGTCTTATTTATTATTGAAAAAAGTTGTATTTATGTTGATGTAATCTGTGAGCTAAACTTGGTATTAGGCTCATATATAAGGCGATTAACAAAATACATTTTTTATCAGATAAATTTTTTTGTTTACTGCTGGAAGAGTATTTAAAAAAAGCTGCTACGAAGCTCCTGTGTGCATTCACACGGGCATGTCCCTTCACCGATAGTCCGATGTATCTCTTTCTTAGTACGTGAGGTAATGATGTGTATAGTGTATGCTGAGCATACTGTCCAGACCTTGCCACGATTGTATGACATATGACTGTACCTAATATAGAGCCAAAACTCCTTGGTTTTGATGTTTTTCTCTTGATATTGCTGTTGATACTTATGTGATATCTGTAAAACTATTCTTTTCAATAAAACTTTTATGGGGAAAAAAAAAAAAAAAAACTTTATGCACTTTCATGTTTGGAATGTAAGAATTACATATCCAATCAAAACAAATCATATACCTACTCGATATCAGAAAGGAAGTAAATAATTGCCAAAAAATAATAATGGTAATGTACATAAATTAGCATTAAATTCCAACTCTAAGATGTATTTTACTTCGGATAGAGACAAATATTTCCAAAGGATAACAGACAAAACCAAAAACCCATTTTTATTTTTAATATTCTTTATTCTTTATTGAATATCTTATAATAAGTCACAAACTAGCAAATATGTAAGCAACAGGTTGACATAGAGTATATAAACTGTATACCTATACACTGTTTATACAGTATATATAGATGGAAGCAATCTTTTAATAACAGGCATACTGACTGAAAGCTAAAGAAAGTAAAAAACAGTCTGTATGAAAAAAGTGTGCAAATCAACAACTTTAAATTGTACATCTTGGGTTACATAACCACAAGGACCAAGTGGAAAAAAAATTCAATAAGAATTGTTCTTTAATGCAATAATTTGTTCCATCAACATTGGAAAACGGAAAATTGAATGACAGATATTTACCATAATGTTCCTTTCCTGACAAGATCCATGTCAACACAACTGGGTATGCCCCCCCCCCCCTTATGCTCCCAGGACCTAACTCATAAATTTGAGCCCACCTGCAGCCTCGGCAGTCTATAATTAGTCCTAGCAAGCTGGGTGGGAATTGTGCTGACATGGCGCTCATCAGAAAAGTTAAATTACAGTAGGTATCTGTCATTTAACTTTCTGTTTTTCCTGATGGCTTTATGTCAGCACAGCTGGGAACTAACTAGCCACACAGGACTGGGCAAATAGATCGCCTGAAGATTATTCCAACCTGACATATAGACTGCAGATAGCTGCAGAAGATTGACTTGGAGCAACTCTAGAATCAGAGAAACCTCCTTTAGGCGGAAGAGACTGCGAGTGCCCTCTTATTTCTGGATATAGGCCACAGTCATTGTGTTTTCTAACTTCACCAGCACAGGTCCACCCCAGATGAGGTGACCAAAAACTAGGAGGGCCTGAAATGCCGCTGTCAAATGCAGGATGTTGGAAACCATCTTGAACCATTGAAAAAGCAGATTGGCTCTGAACCCCTTGCTCCTGAAATAGGGTTTTCCAACTACTTTGCTTACGTCTCACTGCACCACCAGCCACTAGGTCATCAGAAAAGAATGATATCAAGCTATCATGCCGTCCTCCGGAGGTAGTTGAAATACTTCACCGGCTTTCCTTCTATTTAAAGGTATTTCACCAACCTTACAAAAGAGGAATTAAAAACACGGACAAAGGTTGTCCTCATCTTTTTGTTCAGAAGAGACTGAAGAGGATTGATTGGCTTGAGAAGGCTCTCAGACCAGTTTTAATGGCAGTCTTCTAAAAGTGTTACTAAATTCACCACACTAAAATCAGTCTGTATATGCAGTAAAGCATGCGTGTTATTCTCACTGTAGAACCTAAAGGCTTAATCCTCTGCATTGTGTAAAAAGGCTACTTGATCCTGTCTTCTCTGTACCTCCCCCTTCTTCCACTGTCCCCAAACCATCTCCTGATAGAACAGAGGCTAGGGGACAAGCTGCACATGCTCAGGTCATCAGGAGGTTATGACATTGCAGAAGAATCTGCTTCTCCAACAGACATGTGCACAATTAAATATTTTGTTTCGGAATTTCGGTTTCGTCCGAAAAATTTATTTAGTTACTCCCAGAATTAGTTTTTATTTATTTTGTTTAGTTAAAAAGTACATGTAACGACACACCAAGTATGAGAGGGGTGAAAGGAGTAGTAAAGTTACATTTTTTTTTCATAAATAGCTTCCTTTACCTTAGTGTAGTGCTCCTTCACTTACCTTATCCTTAGATTTTGCTTGTAAATGTCTTTATTTCTTCTGAGAAATCCTCACTTCCTGTTCTTTTGTCTGGAACTCCACACCATAATGGGAGCCTTTCTCCCTGGTGTGGAGTGTTGTGCTCGCCCCCTCTCTTGGACTACAGGAGAGCGTCAGGACGTTCTCTACGTTGAAGATAGAGAAAATAGCTGTGGGTTAGTGGGTGTGTCTACATCGCTGCAGCGCCGCCCCCTAGGCTTAGTTTCATTTACTAAGCTTCACTGCCCTGCCTGGACTCCGCCCCCATTGCTGCCTGAAGATAGAAAATCCTAGACTCGTCTACACAGTGTACTGCAAAGGACAGCAGCAACCATCAAATCATTTTGTAAAAACCACAAGGTAAGGTAAAACCTTAGAGTTGGCAATATAATTACAGCAAATTATAAAATGTATACCTAAACTTTTCACTGTCAATTTATATAGATGCCTTTATTATATGCTATAAAAAGCATGCATTGTGTGCCTCCTCCTCCTCCTCTTTTTTTTTTCATGCTTCCCACCTTCACATTTCTCCCTTTTCTATCCCTCAAACCCATTTCATGCTCATCCATCCCTCTGTCTCATTTCTTCTACACACTTCTATACTCCACATATTTCTCTTGTGCATCCATCCCATCCCTCACTCTTCACTTTCTCTTATTTCTCCCGTCTCCATCCATCCATCCATCCCATCCCTCCCTCACTCATCACTTTCTCCTATATCTCCCGTCTCCATCCATCCCATTCCTCCCTCACTCATCACTTTCTCTTATTTATCCCGTCTCCATCCATCCATCCCATTCCTCCCTCACTCATCACTTTCTCTTATTTATCACGTCTCCATCTATCCATCCCATCCCTCCCTCACTCATCACTTTCTCTTATTTATCACGTCTCCATCTATCCATCCATCCCATCCCTCCCTCACTCATCACTTTCTCCTATATCTCCCATCTCCATCCATCCCATCCCATCCCTCACTCATCATTTCTCTTATTTATCCCGTCTCCATCCATCCATCCCATTCCTCCCTCACTCATCACTTTCTCTTATATCTCCCGTCTCCATCCATCCCATCCCATCCCTCACTCATCACTTTCTCCTATATCTCCCGTCTCCATCCATCCCATCCCATCCCTCACTCATCACTTTCTCTTATTTATCCTGTCTCCATCCATCCCATCCCTCAATCATCACTTTCTCTTATTTATCCCGTCTCCATCCATCCATCCATCCCATTCCTCCCTCACTCATCACTTTCTCTTATTTATCACGTCTCCATCTATCCATCCATCCCATCCCTCCCTCACTCATCACTTTCTCCTATATCTCCCGTCTCCATCCATCCCATCCCATCCCTCACTCATCACTTTCTCTTATTTATCCCGTCTCCATCCATCCCATCCCATCCCTCACTCATCACTTTCTCTTATTTATCCCGTCTCCATCCATCCCATCCCTCCCTCACTCATCACTTTCTCTTATTTATCCCGACTCCATCCATCCATCCCATTCCTCCCTCACTCATCACTTTCTCTTATTTATCACGTCTCCATCTATCCATCCCATCCCTCCCTCACTCATCACTTTCTCTTATTTATCACGTCTCCATCCATCCATCCATCCCATTCCTCCCTCACTCATCACTTTCTCCTATATCTCCCGTCTCCATCCATCCCATCCCATCCCTCACTCATCACTTTCTCTTATTTATCACGTCTCCATCCATCCATCCATCCCATTCCTCCCTCACTTATCACTTTCTCTTATTTATCACGTCTCCATCTATCCATCCCATCCCTCCCTCACTCATCACTTTCTCTTATTTATCCCGTCTCCATCCATCCATCCATCCTATCCCTCCCTCACTCATCACTTTCTCTTATTTATCACGTCTCCATCTATCCATACATCCCATCCCTCCCTCACTCATCACTTTCTCCTATATCTCCCGTCTCCATCCATCCCATCCCTCACTCATCACTTTCTCTTATTTATCCCGTCTCCATCCATCCATCCATCCATCCCATTCCTCCCTCACTCATCACTTTCTCCTATATCTCCCGTCTCCATCCATCCCATCCCATCCCTCACTCATCACTTTCTCTTATTTATCCCGTCTCCATCCATCCATCCATCCCATTCCTCCCTCACTCATCACTTTCTCCTATATCTCCCGTCTCCATCCATCCCATCCCATCCCTCACTCATCACTTTCTCTTATTTATCCCGTCTCCATCCATCCATCCATCCCATTCCTCCCTCACTCATCACTTTCTCTTATTTATCACGTCTCCATCTATCCATCCCATCCCTCCCTCACTCATCACTTTCTCTTATTTATCACGTCTCCATCTATCCATCCATCCCATTCCTCCCTCTACGTCATCTAAATTCGGGGATTCCTGTGAAATGTATTTAATTATTAATAATTTGTAGTAAAGTAATTATATAATATATATTATGGTTTTAAAATAACTAAAATGATTTTTTGACTAACCAATACAGTAAAAATTGCGGGCGTTTTAAAAAAAATATATAATTTTTTTTTATTATTATTTTTTTTTATTTTTACTTTTTTTTTTTTACACTATTTTTTTTTTTATCACTTTTATTCCTATTACAATAGGGTGACCAGACATCCCCGGTTTCAGGGGACAGTCCCCGGATTGAGGACACTGTCCCTGGACCAAGTCTGTCCCCGGTTTTGTCCCCGGATTGGATTTGAACAGGGGCTGGGGCAATTTCAAAGACAGTCAGTGCAGAATAAAAAAAAAAAATATCTGAATTACACACCCCCGCTCCGCCGCTCCTACTAGCTTAGGGAGGTGTATTTTTTTCCCATTATCTGTGCCCCTTTCTGATGATCATGTGCTGGTCGGAGCGGAGGGGATATTTCTTCAGTTTCGGGTGCCCATTCAGCTCCACTCGCATGTTCTTCTGCTTTGGCTCAAGTCCCAGCCAGCCGCCTGCCTGCTTATCTCCTTGCCTTCCCTGGTGGAGTAATCTTCCTCCACTCCCCACACAGTAGTAGCCGGGGCCCAGAGAGTAAGACTTAACAGGCTGTGAGGCGGGTGGCTGTGAGGCGGGTGGCTGCGACGGGCAGAGAGTTGCTGATTGCCGCCATTACTAGGAAAAAAATAAATATGTCCCCGGATTTCATTTTAAAAATCTGGTCACCTTATATTACAAGGAATGTAAACATCCCTTGTAATAGGAATGTGTGTGACAGGTTCTCTTTATTGAGAGATGCGGGGTCAATAAGACCCCACATCTCTCCTCCAGGCTGGAAAGCATGAGATCAGTGAAATTTTTTTCACCGATCTCATACTTACTAGCCGCAATGGCGGCTTTGTTTACATTTGAGGACCCGGGCGTGACGTCATCACATCGCGCCCGGGCCTCCGACGATCATAGAGATGACAGGTGACACCAGTCATCTCTATGCTCATCACGTGACCCCACCAACGGCGCCGACGATTCTCTCCGGGTCCCCCGGAGAAGCACCGGATGGCGGCGGGAGGGGGGGATGTCCCCTCCCGCCGCCTATAAGAACGATCAAGAGGCGGAACCGCCGCTATGATCGTTCTTATTGTGCGCAGGATCGCCGGGACTACAAAAGGATATCTGAATGATGCCTCTAGCTGCAGGCATCATTCAGATATCCCCCCTCAAAGCTGAGGACGTCATATGACGTCCACCCGGAGGGAGAGGGGGGTTCCTGCCTTAAAAAGTATTAACATGCATTTACATTACTGTTTATATACAATCTGCCCATTATAAAACGTTACCATGCTGTAAATAAGTTTGTGTGTAGGCTGGGGAGGCGGGAATGGGTGTATAAGAGGGGCGGCGTGTATCTAATAGGGGCGGAATAGGGGCGGCGTGTGTACACGAGAACTTTGCTCGTTCTCGTTCTGTGTTAAAAAAAAAAAACGCACTGCGCATGCGCAATGCCGCTATGCCTAATGGGAAATGTAGTTCCCATTAGGCCGTTATGAACGCGCACCGCAAACCCGGAAATAGAGGACAGCAAGAAGAAAGGAAGGCAGGAGGAGGATATTCAAGGTAAGATTTTTATGGGAAATAATGTTTTTTAATAATAATGAATGCAATATTCTTTATCAGTAAGCAACAGACATTGCTTACAAGTAAAAAAAAATGTAAATTTACTACTCCTTTAAAGTCGTTTTAGGACATTCCCTTTCCGAACACAAAGGCAGCTACCGAACACTCCAATCAGCCGAACAAGAAACCCATCCGAATAATTCCCCCCCCCCCCAAGTACGAAACGAGGCTCTGTATTGAGAGTCAAGCAGGAATTATACTTTATTGAAAGGAATACAGGCTCTTTATATACACTTGAGAATACTGTAGTCACCACATGAACAATGACCCGGATCCACCCACAACATCACACAATGTTTACATAACAAGTCCCCAATACACATTATTTTGAGTGTCAATACATCCCTTAGCAGACAACAGGTGAGTTCATTAGCACACTTAATAATAGGTGAAGGGAAAGCTGCCTCAGACAAGATTAACACAATTTACTTATCCAGACAAAGGCAACATCGTTAAGCAATAGACGGTCGGTCTCTTACATTGAACTTCCTGGAATGCACATATTAGGAGTTATACTTCCTGGTCATAGACCTCACAGTGTACAGGGGATAAAATCTTCATATTTCTTGAGAGATGTTGTTAATGAACATTACTGTCCCATTTGAAGTAATCCAATCATATTCTCAGGGTTCATTATTTTCTTGGTCACCCTGCGCCCAAAAGTGACTCCCGTCACATGGCTCCCTCCTTGTGGAACACTCTGGCAGACCTGGCTCGATCCTTCTTGGGTCAACTTGGGGTTGTCCGTAACTAGGAGGCCGGAGTGATGTCAGTTTGCCGGGACAGCCCATCAGCATTGCCATTTTGCTTACCGGGTCGGTAGCTGATGGTGAAGATGTAAGGTTGCAGGGCTAAGCTCCACCGCAACAACCTTCCATTGTCTCCTGAGACCCGGTTAAGCCGGACCAATGGGTTGTGATTGGTGACTAATGAAAATTATTGTCTGTACAAATAAGGGTTCAACTTTTTAAGGGCCCAAACCAGGGCCAAACACTCCTTCTCCACTGCCGCATAGCTCACTTCCCGGGGTAATAGCTTTCTGCTCAGGTATGCGACAGGGTGTTCTCTTCCATCCTCCCCGACTTGGCTCAGCACAGCCCCCAGTCCCAGTCCAAACATGGAAGAGTCTGTGTGGACAAGGAAATGTTTGTTAGGTACTGGGGCAGCCAAGACAGGGGCATGTACAAGTGCTTGCTTGAGGGCTAGAAACGCGGCTTCAGGACCTGCCTAGGTAAATTATTTTTCGTCAGGTCAGTCAGGGGCTTGGCGATAGCACTATAATCAGGGACAAAATGTCGGTAGTACCCTGCAGTCCCCAAGAAGGCTAATACCTGGGTCTTAGTACGGGGTGTGGGCCAGTTAGCTACTGCCTCTACCTTGGCTGGCTCTGGTCTCTGGTTCCCACACCCTACTCGGTGTCCCAGGTACTGCACCTCTGCCATACCTAGATAGCACTTGTCTGATTTCAAGGTCAGGCCTGCGACCCAAATCTTTTCCAGAACCACCCTACGTGAACCAGGTACTCCTCCCAAGACCCACTGTAGATCGCAATGTCATCCAGGTATGCACATGCAAAATCCTGGAAGCCATCGAGGAGCCTATCCACCATACGTTGGAAGGTAGCCAGGGCATTTTTCATCCTGAATGGCATGACTTTAGACTGGTACAGGCCAAATGGGGTAACAAATGCTGACTTGGGGATAGCATCCTCGACCAGGGCAATCTGCCAATAGCCCTTACACAGGTCTATTGTAGTTAAATAATGTCCCCTGGCTATGCGATCTAGCAGTTCGTCTACCCTGGGCATCGAGTAGGCATCAGTGGTGGTCTTCTCATTGAGTCGCCTGTAGTCCACGCAGAACCGGGTAGTTCCGTCTTTCTTAGGCACCAGGACTACAGGCAAGGCCCAAGGGCTGTCAGAGGGGTCAATGACTCCTAACTGAGTCATCTCCTGTATCTCCTTCCGCATTCCTTCTCGGACTGCTTCAGGGATACGGTGGGGGGGCTGTCGAAGGGGTGCTAGTCCAGGGGTCTCTACCTTATGCACAGCCAAGGTCTTGTAGCCCGTTTTTTTGGGAGAAAGTCGCCTGTTTCTCCCACAGAAGCCTGTTCCTTCTTTGTGGGGCTTAACTGGTCCCCTAGCTGTACAAGGCTAATGAGGTCAGTCTACGGGTCTCTCTCTAGTAAGTAAGGGATGGGTAAACTTTCTGAGTTGTCCGCAGCAGGGGCACATATTGCAGCAACATCCTCCTGCCATTCCTGATAATCCTTCAGCATGTTCACATGAAAGGTTCACTCGATTCTTTCATCTGCACAGCTAGCAAAAACACAGGTAGTATCACATACCTGGGCTACTACTTTATACGGGCCCTGCCAAGATGCCTGCATCTTGTCGGTCTTCAAAGGCTTGAGCACTAAGACCTTCTGCCTAACCTGGAAGATACGCTGTTGGGCCCCCCGATCGTACCATCTTATCTGTCTCCCCTGGGCCGCCTGCAGATTCTCCCTTACCATCAGCGACAGTTGCTCCATGCGGTCCCTGAGTTCCAGAACATAGGGCACTATGGGGGTCCCCTCCTGCTCTGTATCTCCCTCCCAGTGTCCTCTAATGAGATAGAGGGGTCCATGGACCCTTCTCCCATAGAGTAACTTGAAAAGGAGAGAACCCAGTAGATTCCTGGGGTACCTCTCTGTACGCAAATAACAGGTGAGGCAGGAATCTTTCCCAGTCTCTGCAAGTGTCTGAAAAGGTCCTCAGCATTTGCTTGAGGTTCCCATTAAAGCGCTCGCAGAGACCATTAGTCTGGGGGTGGTAAGGTGAGCTCAGCAAGGGCTTAATATTGCACACCTTCCACAACTGCTGGGTGAGCACAGCGGTAAACTGGGTTCCCTGGTCAGAGAGAATCTCCTTAGAGAACCCCACTCTAGTAAATATCTTAACCAGGGCATCAGCTACTGTCTCTGCTTCGATGTTGGACATAGCTACTGCCTCTTGGTAACGGGTGGCGTAGTCCACCATGGTGAGAATATACTTCTTCACGGATGGACTAGACCTGGCCAAGGGACCCACAATGTCAACGGCTATGCGGTAAAAGGGCTCCCAAATAATAGGCATGGACATAAGTCTGGCCTTAGGGTGGTCCCCCCGCTTACCTACCCGTTGACATGTGTCACACGTTTTGCAGTATTTTCGCACATCCTGGTTAAAATTGGGCCAGAAGAAATTCTGTGTAATCCTATGGGCTGTGCGATGGGACCCTAGATGTCCTGCTAGTGGTACATCATGCCCGATTCGCAGAATCTCCAGCTGGTATTTCTGCGAAGGGGCTTTACTTCTCGGGGATGGCTTAGGGATCCTATACAGTCTACCCCCACCCATTCATAAAGCTCCCCATCTATTCCCCTTTCCTGAGTATCTGCCTTTGTCAGGAAAGGTTCCATCCGCTGGTGGCATTTATTATTTATCTTGCAGTACTGTGGTCCACCAGCAGGTGTCTCCTGGCAGTTTGTAACTGTCAGGAGAATCTTTCCCTGCTGGTGTTGTATTATCTTTTGGACGCAGTACTGGTTTCCACCAGCGGATGGATCCTGGCAGTGTGGAGCAGACTGCCCTCCCTCCGATCAGGTGTGACCTGAAGCTAATCAGGCATTCCTATAAATACCCGGCAGGTGTATACACACACTGCCCTGGTATTGGCCTCGTGCCCTGACCTGTAGCCTGCCTGCTTGAACCTTGATCCATGTATCCTGATCCCTGTAACCTGAACCTGTAACCTGATCCTGAACCTGTTGTGTCCGTCCTAATCCCTGATCCCTGCTCTGCAGCCTGGTTGCCCCCTGCTTGATCCTGTCTCCCTATCCTGATCCATCCTTACCCCATCTGCTGATCCCCCTGTGTATGACCTCGGCCTGGCCCTGTTTATGATTCTGGTTTCCCCATTACTTGTACATATTTGTCTGTTACTGTTATTAATTGTGGGTTCTGTTTGGTATTGGTTGTTGTGCACTGTGTGGTATTGGAGGTGGTTATATATATATATATTATTTTCACTTATCTTTAATAAATCTTTATATTTCACTTATACGTGTTTGGTGTTCCTCTGTTGCTAGCTGCACAGTTCTGGTCACACTTGGTACGTGACAGTATACCAGGGCCATTAATGATCAGAAGTAGCGGCACAGAGGACCCATTTTGGTTCTGTTACTCTGCTAAAATGAACTCTGATATGATTCCTTATTATACTCTGCTGGCGTCAGAGAGTGGTGAATATCTCCGTCAGACACTGAAAGAGTGGACCAGTGATCAGCTGCTAGAGATTATTTGTTTAGCTCACTCCTGGGTTGATCAGGGCTGTATGATGTTTGGGGATGTTCAACCTTTAATTAAAATCTGCACAGAGCTGGCTTTGCCTTGTATCCCAGAGGGCCATGATGATTTTTCTCCCCCCTTTAATGTTAATCAGGTCGTATCTTTGGTTTGGCTTCTGGAGGATGACTCCCCATACTTTTTTGAACATTACACAGCTTGTTCCCAACAGAAAATAATAGAGTGTGTTGATTGTGTACAATCCCTTGTCAGACAGGCAGAATGTAAACTGCAGTTTGTGCAGCCACTACTCTCAGCATGGTCTGATATTTTGCAATCAGCCCCAGCCAGCCCACAAAAAAACATCTCTGCTGCCAGACACCTGCCTGCCCAAGAGTCTATTTCTCCATCACCCATGGCAACCCCAGTCGCAGTTCAGTACACACTACTTCCCACCAGGTATCAATATCCAGTCTCTGCTCCCTGCACCTATCCTGCATTCAACCCACCTGCCTCTTCTCAGCTGCCTGCAAGCCCACAAGAACCTCCTCCAGCCACTGTCTCCGTATCCCTGCCATATTCTTCCATTTGCTCGATTCCATCTTTTCCATATACTCCCCCCGTTATGTGCAAACCTGCAGTGACCAAATCTAAAAAGAAGCGGAAGTATTTCCCTACCCGCATAATCCAACCAGTAATCCCACCTTCCTCCACACCCACCAACCTGCTCCAGCCTGCGGTCCTTGAGCCCGCCTTCCAGCCTGCAGTTCCAGAACCAGCCTTCCAGCCTGCAGTTCCAGAGCCAGCCTTCCAGCTCGCAGTTTCAGAGCCAGCCTTCCAGCTCGCAGTTTCAGAGCCAGCCTTCCAGCCTGCAGTCCTTGAGCCCGCCTTCCAGCCTGCAGTTCCAGAACCAGCCTTCCAGCCTGCAGTCCCAGAGCCAGCCTTCAAGCCAGCCTTCCAGCCTGCAGTTCTCAAGCCAGCCTTCCAGCCTGCAGTTCTCAAGCCAGCCTTCCAGCCTGCAGTTCTCAAGCCAGCCTTCCAGCCTGCGGTCCTTGAGCCAGCCTGCGGTCCTTGAGCCAGCCTTCCAGCCTGCGGTCCTTGAGCCAGCCTTCCAGTCTGCGGTTCTCGAGCTAGCCTGCCAGCCTGAGGACCCTGTACCAGCCTGCCAGCCTGAGGACCCTGTACCAGCCTGCCAGCCTGAGGACCCTGTACCAGCCTGCCAGCCTGAGGACCCTGTACCAGCCTGCCAGCCTGAGGACCCTGTACCAGCCTGCCAGCCTGAAGACCCTGTACCAGCCTGCCAGCCTGAAGACCCTGTGCCAGCCTGCCAACATGGAGTTCCCGTGCCAGCCTTCCAAACTGAAGCCCTGATGACAGTGTCCCAGTCGGAAGATCCGGTGCCCGTTTCCCGGCCTGTGGTTGTGGTGCCCGTTTCCCGGCCTGTGGTTGTGGTGCCCGTTTCCCGGCCTGTGGTTGTGGTGCCTGTTTCCCGGCCTGTGGTTGTGGTGCCCGTTTCCCAGCCTGAGGTTGTGGTGCCCGCTGCGGTGCCCGTTTCCCAGCTTGAGGTTGTGGTGCCCGTTTCCCGGCTTGAGGTTGTGGTGCCCGTTTTCCAGCCCGAGGTTGTGGAGCCCTTTTCCCGGCTCGAGGGTATGTCGTCTGCTGCCCAGCCTGAGATGATCCCGTCCGCTGCCCAGCCTGAGATGATCCCGTCCGCTGCCCAGCCTGAGATGATCCCGTCCGCTGCCCAGCCTGAGATGATCCCGTCCGCTGCCCAGCCTGAGATGATCCCGTCCGCTGCCCAGCCTGAGATGATCCCGTCCGCTGCCCAGCCTGAGATGATCCCGTCCGCTGCCCAGCCTGAGATGATCCCGTCTACTGCCCAGCTTGATGATCCAGAGCCTGCTGCCCAGCCCGAAGTGTTCCTGCCTGCTGCCCAGCTCGATGACCCGGAGCCTGCTGCCCAGCTCGATGACCCGGAGCCTGCTGCCCAGCCCGAAGTGTTCCTGTCTGCTGCCCAGCTTAATGATCCGGAGCCTGCTGCCCAGCCCGAAGGGTCCCTGCCTGCTGCCCAGCTCGATGACCCGGAGCCTGCTGCCCAGCCCGAGGTGTTCCTGCCTGCTGCCCAGCTCGATGACCCGGAGCCTGCTGCCCAGCCCGAGGTGTTCCTGCCTGCTGCCCAGCCCGAGGTGTTCCTGCCTGCTGCCCAGCTTGATGTGATTGTCTGCCCGGATGTGACTTTGCCTACTACCCAGCTGATTGCCATGAACTTTCTCCGGCAACAGCTAGTTGGAGCGTCCGGAGGCCGCTCCTTTGAGGGGGGGTACTGTCAGGAAAGGTTCCATCCGCTTGTGGCATTTATTATTTATCTTGCAGTACTGTGGTCCACCAGCAGGTGTCTCCTGGCAGTTTGTAACTGTCAGGAGAATCTTTCCCTGCTGGTGTTGTATTATCTTTTGGACGCAGTACTGGTTTCCACCAGCGGATGGATCCTGGCAGTGTGGAGCAGACTGCCCTCCCTCCGATCAGGTTTGACCTGAAGCTAATCAGGCATTCCTATAAATACCCGGCAGGTGTATACACACACTGCCCTGGTATCGTCCTCGTGCCCTGACCTGTAGCCTGTCTGCTTGAACCTTGATCCATGTATCCTGATCCCTGTAACCTGATCCTGAACCTGTTGTGTCCGTCCTAATCCCTGATCCCTGCTCTGCAGCCTGGTTGCCCCCTGCTTGATCCTGTCTCCCTGTCCTGATCCATCCTTACCCCATCTGCTGATCCCCCTGTGTATGACCTCGGCCTGGCCCTGTTTATGATTCTGGTTTCCCCATTACTTGTACATATTTGTCTGTTACTGTTATTAATTGTGGGTTCTGTTTGGTATTGGTTGTTGTACACTGTGTGGTATTGGAGGTGGTTATATATATATATATATATTATTTTCACTTATCTTTATTAAATCTTTATATTTCACTTATACGTGTTTGGTGTTCCTCTGTTGCTAGCTGCACAGTTCTGGTCACACTTGGTACGTGACAGCCTTAGCCTTATACTTCTGTATGGTTGGGTCCTCCTGGGTTTCCCTCCCGAATGCCTCTGGGGTATCCCAGCCTAGGGGAGCCTGATCTAAGGTACATGTCGGGGAAGATAGTCTTACCTGGGTCTCAGCAGCAGGCGGGCCGGATCCATCAGCACGGGTCTGGGCACGGGTAGTCACTGGGTTGGCTTCAGCGTGGCCCATCGGGGCGTAAGCAGAAACGAGGGGGGCCAAATCATTCCCCAGTAGTACATCCACTGGCAAATCCTTCATCACCCCCACATTCACGTGTCCCGAACTAACCCAGCTGAACACGGGCTACGGGTAGCTAGAAAACCGTGCCTCACGTTACCCTTATGGCTACAGTGTCTCCAGTGTGTTGGCTCTCTGGGATGAGGTTCTTTGGTAGTATGGTCATGGTGGCGCCAGTATCACGTAGGCCATTGGCTACCTTTCCATTAACCCAGACAGTCTGCCTGTGTTGCTGCCTGTTGTCCCGATTAGCTGCTTGTATTGGATCAGCCTCGTGCAGGACGCCCCAATGTTCTTCCTCCTCAACGCAGTGGGCCGCAGGCATGTATGTGTGGGGGTTCCCCCCTGCTGGCTTTCTCCAAGGCTGGGACTGCCTGGCTGGATTCAATGGACAGTCTGGCATTTTGTGCCCTAGTTGTTTACACCCAAAACACCTGATGGGTTGTGAGTAGTCCTGGGAGTTGAACCTGGGCTGCCGAGAATAAGTGGCCGCTGGAGGTGGTGCTGTAGGGCGATACAACTGTGGTTGGTAGGCGGCAGCTGGAGGGGTGCCGCTGATCGAATATCAACCCGAGCTGTTGTCTTGACCACAGGGTTATCCAGTTTGCGGGCGTCTGTGTATTCGTCTGTCAGGCAAGCTGCTTCAGGCTAGGTGAACGGTTTTTGGTCCCGGACCCACTCTCTGACTTCTGGGGACAGCTTGTCAAAGAAGTGCTCCAGCAGGAACAGCTGCAGTACCTCTTCCCCAGATACTGCTTGACATCGAGTGACCCAGTGGGTTGCCGTGCGGTATAGGCGACATGCCCACTCGCTATATGAGTCTCCAGTCTGCTTGCTAGTCTCTCGGAAACGCCACTGATATGCCTCCGGTGTGACGGCATACCTGGTTAAAAGTGCTTCTTTTACCAGCCCATAGTTCATAATTTCCTTGTCTGAGATGGCCCTGAACGCTTCACTGGCCCGGCCGAACAATTTCCCAGACAAAATGGTAACCCATTCCTCTGTGGGCACCCAGTGTAGGGCACATTGCCGTTCAAAATCGGCAACGTACCCATCAATCTCCCCTTCTGTTTCGATTAAATTTTTAAAAGCAGCAAAATTTACCTTTCTCCTTTCAGTTGGTGCTGCTGTGACTTCTGCTGCTGCTGCAGCACCTCTTTGCTGTAGCCAATTTGCCTCCACAGCTGCTATAACTAGGTCTAAATTCTCCGCTGTAGGGTTAGGACCATAATGTGCAAATCTTATGTTAACAGCCCGTTTAAAACTTGCCTCTTCGGGTGTCCTGTCTGTTACGCTGGGCCTTTCGGTTATGTTGGGACTTTCGGATCCATCCATTTCGACTAGTTCTGCGATAATGTCCCTCTTCTTACGGTTGTTGGCCTGTCGGCCCCGGTTCTCCAGTAAGTCCTTGAGGGTAGAGCGCTTTAGCCGTTCATACTGTGCTTCCATTGTCCTGTGTCCTCTTGTAGCTGTCCTTCTGGGCTGTGGGAATCATCCCACTGCTTGCCACCAATTGTAACGCCCCCTCCCCTGAGTATGAGAGGGTTAAAGTTGTTTAGGACATTTCATTCCCGAACACAAAGGCAGCTACCGAACACTCCAATCAGCCGAACAAGAAACACATACGAATAATTCTCCCCCCCCACCAAGTACGAGACGAGGGTCTGTATTGAGGGTCAAGCAGGAATCAGACTTTATTGAAAGGAATACAGGCTCTTTATATACACTTGATAATACTGCAGTCACCACATGAACAATGACCTGGATCCACCCACAACATCACACAATGGTTACATAACGAGTCCCCAATACACATTATTCTGTGTGTCAATACATCCCTTAGCAGACAACAGGTGAGTTCATTAGCACACTTAATAATAGGTGAAGGGAAAGCTGCCTCAGACAAGACTAACACAATTTACTTATCCAGACAAAGGCAACATCGTTAAGCAATAGACGGTTGGTCTCTTACATTGAACTTCCTGGAATACCCATATTAGTAGTTATACTGTACTTCCTGGTCATAGACCTCACAGTGTACAGGGGATAAAATCTTCATATTTCTTGCGAGATATTGTTAATTAATATTACTGTCCCATTTGAAGAAATCCAATCATATTCTCAGGGTTCATTATTTTCTTGGTCACCCTGCGCCCAAAACTGACTCCCATCACAATGCATTCATACGAAAATCCAAATAATAAGGTGGAATGTGTCAATTGAAGGCTTATTGTGTCTGTCGGATGTTCTAGGAAGATTTTACGAAACAGCTAATCTGTACGACACAGCGATCATACATTTCCAGTCGAATGCTCTGCCCACAAGCTATAGTAGAATTCTAATGTTGTTTGACTAGTAATAGTTATAATTATTAATTATTATTGCTAGTCAAACAACATTAGAATTCTTCTATAGTCTATGGGTGGAGCATTTGACCGTAAATGTTCGCACGTGACGATCATATGTTTTTTAACTGCTTCGTCGAATCTTCAAGTGAAAGTAAGTTGGCTGTACGTGTGTACTTAAGTTCTAGCTATTTTATTGCTCCTCCTCTTTGGTTACAATCAGCCAATAACATTCATCATCATCATCATTTTACTTCCCCCACCCATTCCAGCAGCGACCACTAACAGCTCTTTTACTATTGTCTCTATAATGTTGCATCTTTTCTTTCTATGTCGAATAATCTTGGACTAATAGAGTTAGGTTAGGCACATTCGACCACATATCGCTATTGTCACCATCATGTTGAATCTTCTATCTATCTATATCAAACTGTTGTCGCAACGATACGAAAATATAATGGATATGAAAATAAAGCAAAAATGCATTTGGACGATAACGAATGCACATGTCTGTTCTCCAATCACACGTTTAGGTTTGCTTTCATACAGGGCTTAATCCATATCTTTTGGCCTGGGCCTGCAGACTGCCATGGGTCAAGAAACCTGACTTGAAAGGGGGGGGGGGTTAACTTATCCTACCTGACCTGCTGGAGCAAGGCAGTTTCTGCGGCCCAATCTGAGACGTAAAAAATGAAAGATCTCCCAAATATGGCCTGAAATAGTTACCTTGAGGGACCAGGCATCCTTCACCAAATCCATACCTATGTCCAAAGAGGAACCACCAAGTGCCCATAAAACATGCATGGGTTGCACAATCCTCAAAACAATGGAAAGTTTCCCCAAGGGAGTTTTTTTAGCAGAAAAATATTGGTAAGAAAATATTCAATTAAAAGTATTTTATTCTGTCAAAGAATGAATTCAAATGTACAATGAATTACAAATATTAGCTCTGGTCTGCGACACAAATAACAATATGAACCATCACTCCTGGCAAACAGTTGACCAAGGAGCCCTGGATTTCCATTTAATTTGCAACATTATAGTCCACATGAATACCCCAATGCATTTCGACCTTTTCATTTCCTGTCTCTTTAGGGTTTTTTTAATTCTAGGAAAATATTTATCAAAAATTTTAGTTTAGACAACATTGGTAGTATTTTACAGTATACAAAGCATTATCAAACATTGCACATTTCCATACGTTTGGTGATATATTTACCATTAGGGAGATGGAAAGGTGCAAATGTATCGCAAAACCAGGATTGCCAAAAGACAGTTGCATCTGGTGGTCCCAAAATGTCCGTATGTCCCCTCCGCACCCTACGGTGAGCCCATAATCCACGACGCTTGCAAGGAGCCAGGCTCTTGGACCCCAAGAGGGAAGCGTGGGGCGAGGCATCTGCAATATAGTATTGAGGAATATAGGTAAGTAATCAATGGGTTTACTGCAGATATTGGTGCTAGCTTGCGTCTCCAGACTGGTCTGTGCTTAATCCAAAATTTATATGAAATGTTACTTATTTATTTTATTATATTGCTTATTTGTTTATTTAATTTATTCATGAATTTGTATTACAATTAATAAAAAAGAAAAAAAAGAAAATAAATATATATACCCCGTATATACTCGAGTATAAGCCGACCTGAATATAAGCCGAGGCACCTAATTTTACCACAAACAAATGGGAAAACGTATTGACTCGAGTATAAGCCTAGGGTGTCCATCTGCATGCCGCACTGTGCCTTACTTTGCCTCACTTTGTCCATGTGCATGCCTCACTGTGCCCATGCCTCACTGTGTCCATGACTAGACTGACGTTTAACATGGGAGTCTATGGAAGGGATGCCCGTCTTTGAAAAATTGGTGCTTCTTAGCCGTAGGTCCTCTAGACAACAAACTTTGCACACTTGTAGAGAAAGAGTGGGGCTACATGTGTGCCAAGTGTTGGGGTCCAGAGGACTTACGGCCAGCCTGTACCCGGTCCCCAACTTCTGGGAGATCTGGCGCAAAAAGGTGACTCAAGTATAAGGGGGGCATTTTTAGCACAAAAAAAGTGCTGATAAACTTGGCTTATACACGAGTATATACGGTATATATATATATATATATAATAATAAGTATGCTATATGTATGTAGATTATATATTGTTGCCTAATTGATCAATTTGTGAAAGTGACTATGCGTGAAGTGAGGTAGTGTATGTGTGAGAGTGAAATCCAATAAATTGAGTAATATCAAAAATGGTGTATAGAATACAAAACCAAAAATAATAGGTGTGCCAAACCGTGTGTGTAAATATAGTAGTGAACGCTTACTGCCTTTAATAATAGGGATAATCCCATATTGGGTAAAAATGAAGGAAAAGGAGGGGTGTTTATGTGAGATGTTGGAGATTGTCTGATAAACAGAAGTATGTGCCACAATTAATAGATGTTCATAATATGGGGGTAAGGCCAAGGCTGTATTGGAGGTTAATATACTGATTCATTTTAAGAAAAACTTGAATGGAAGAAATATGATTAAATCAAATGTTCAGTATGGTAAAAGCATCGACCAGTCTGGTATATCCAAAAGCCACACTTACCCAGTATTCCCATCCTTTTTGTATGTATATTGAGCAGAATTCCAGGGATCACCATAGGTTCCCTCGGAAGTTGCATGTTTTTTGTTGGCCCCCTCGGCGTTCCGGAAGGCATGTGCCCCGGCAACTGCCGTCACCTCCAACGCAATCGCGTGCATGCACGGTTGAGCCGTGTCTGCGCGCAACGTCACTGACCATCCAGCGGTGATCAAGGTACGCCGCCGGCACGGAAAATGCTCCCTCCAGTGGCCCTCGGTGGAACTCAACTGTGGGAACATATAAGGGGAGAAGAAGCGCAACTGTTTACGTCTCCCCACCGTGCTGGGAAGCCAAGTGGAGAAACACCCACCCAGTACTTCCGGGGGGGGGGGACACAACAGCACATCCTGGGTAACCACCAAAAAACAAGCATACATTTTGCAAAACATACATAGATATGTACAACTAGCTATTAAATTGGTTGAATAGAATATATTTTCAGCTCTTAAATAGGGATGAGCTTTAGGTTCGACTCGAACATTGGCTGTTCGCCCATTCGGCGAACAGCGAACAATTTGGGGTGTTCATGGCAAATCCGAAAAGCCGCGGAACACCCTTTAAAAGTCTATGGGAGAAATCAAAAGAGCTAATTTTAAAGGTTAATATGCAAGTTATTGTCATAAAAAGTGTTTGGGGACCCAAGTCCTGCCCCAGGGGACATGTATCAATGCAAAGTTTTAAAAGGGGCTGTTTTTTCAGGAGCAGTGATTTTAATAATGCTTAAAGTGAAACAATAAAAGTGAAATATTCCTTTAAATTTCGTACCTGGGGGGTGTCTAAAGTATGCCTGTAAAGTACCGCATGTTTCCCGTACTTAGAAAATTCCCTGCACATTTAAAACTGATTGCGGATATAATGAATTGTCGGGTCCCGGCAATACAGATAAAAGTCATTGAAAAAAACCCAGCATGGGTTCCCCCCTTAGTTCATTACCAGGCCCTTTGGGTCTGGTATGAATATTAAGGGGAACCCCAAACCAAAAAAAAAAAAAGTGTGGGGGTCCCCCCAAATTCCATATCAGGCCCTTCAGGTCTGGTATGGATATTAAGGGGAACCCCACGCCATTAAAAAAAAAATGGTGTGGGGTTTCCCCCAAAAATCCATACCAGACCCTTCAGGTCTGGTAAAGATTTTAAGTGGAACCCCACACCTCCCCTAGCAGGACGCAGGAAAAGAGGGGGGGCGAGAGAGTGCACCCCCCTCCTGAACCGTACCAGGCCACATGCCCTCAACATGGGGATGTTCCCATGTTGATGGGAACAAGGGCCTCATCCCCACAACCCTTGCCCGGTGGTTGTGGGGGTCTGCGGACGAGGGGCTTATCGGAATCTGGAAGCCCCTTAAACAAAGGGGACCCCAAGATTCCCACCCACCCCCTATGTGAATTGGTAATGGAGTACATTGTACCCCTACCATTTCACAAAAGAAAGTGTCAAATTTTTTTAAAACCACACATGTAATGCGGTCTGTCCACTTGTCCAGCGATGATCCATGAATCTCCAGCGATGCGAGTCTCCAGCGAGGAACGACGCACATCTTCCCTGAACCGGAGCCTCCCGGCTAATGACGGGAGGAGTGTTTGACAGTTCTTTTATAACTGAGGTCAGGCCACCCGTGACGTGACGGGTAACCCCGCCCCCTCTAACGCGCACTGGGTTCTTCTCCCAACTGTGTCTGTGTGGTTTTGAAAAAATTTTACACTTTCTTTTGTGAAATGGTAGGGGTACAATGTACCCGTTACCAATTCACATGGGGGGGGGGCGGAATCTGGGGGTCCCCTTTGTTAAAGGGGGCTTCCAGGTTCCGATAAGCTCTTCGCCCGCAGACCCCCACAACTGGGCAAGGGTTGTGGGGATGAGGCCCTTGTCCCCATCAACATGGGGACATCCCCATGTTGAGGGCATGTGGCCTGGTACGGTTCAGGAGGGGGGGCTCTCTTGTCCCCCCTCTTTTCCTGCAGGCCTGCCAGATTGCGTGCTTGGAAAGGGCCTGGTAATGGACTAAGGGGGAACCCATGCTGTTTTTTTTCAATGACTTTTATCTGTATTGCCGGGACCCGACAATTCATTATAACCGCAATCAGTTTTAAATGACTTTTTTTCCTTTAGAAATGTAATTTTGTGCAGGGACTTTTCTAAGCACGGGAAACATGCGCTACTTTACAGGCATATTTTAGACACCCCCAGGTACGAAATTTAAAAGAATATTTCACTTGTATTGTTTCACTTTAAGCATTATTAAAATCACTGCTCCCGAAAAAATGGCAGTTTTTAAAACTTTTTTTGCATTGATACATGTCCCCTGGGGCAGGACACGGGTCCCCAAACACTTTTTATGACAATAACTTGCATATTAACCTTTAAAATGAGCACTTTTGATTTTTCATGTTCGTGTCCTATAGACTTTAACAGTGTTCGTGTGTTCGAACAAATTTTTTGCCTGTTCGCATGTTCTGGTGCGAACCGAACCGGGGGGCTCATCCCTACTCTTTAAATTAAGTTCTAAATATAAATAATGAAGTATATACGATAATAAGATGAGCTAGTTGTACATATCTATGTATGTTTTGCAAAATGTATGCTTGTTTTTTGGTGGTTACCCAGGGTGTGCCGTTGTGTCCCCCCCGGCAGCACTGGGTGGGTGTTTCTCCACTTGGCTTCCCGGCACGGTGGGGAGACGTAAACTGTTGCGCTTCTCTCCTTTTATGTTCCCACAGTTGAGTTCCACCAAGGGCCACTGGAGGGAGCATTTTCCGTGGCGGTGGCGTACCTTGATCACCGCCGGATGGTCAGTGATGTCGCGCACAGACGTGGCTCAGCCTCGCATGCACGTGACATCACGGCGTCACGCAATTGCATCTGAGGTGACGGCGGTTTCCGGGGCACGTGCCTTCCGGAACGCCGAGGGGGCCAAGCGGATGCCGCGACTTTGGCGGCAGAGAATCTGAGGGGAGGCGTGGGGGAGGAGACAAGCACCTGCAGTCAATGGGCACTTAACCCTAATACTATTTAAAACATGCAACTTCCGAGGGAACCTATGGTGATCCCTGGAATGTTGCTCAATATACATACAAAAAGGATGGGAATACTGGGTAAGTGTGGCTTTTAGACATACCAAACTGGTCGATGCTTTTACTATACTGAACATTTGATTTAATCATATTTCTTCCATTCAAGTTTTTCTCAAAATTAATCATTACTAACCTCCAATACTGCCTTGGCCTCACCCCCATATTTTGAACACCTATTGAGGCTGGGTTCACACTGGTACGACACGACAGTCATACAACTTTCATCCTACTTTGCTCTGCGACATCAGTCCTACATTGATCCTACAATGGTCCGACATCCATCCGACTTTCATGAACAAGATACTACTTTGATCCGACATTGTGCTAGTCTGACTTGTCCTTTGACCAATCAAAACAATCCCAGGGTGAGATAAATTCCTTTTACTGCTGCTGTAATCACCATGTCGGATGTCAAATGTCGGATGGTTAGGACAAGGATCCTAATTTGATCCGACTTCAATGATAATCAATGGGCTGAAGTAGGACCAAAGTCGGACCAAAGTAGTACAGGGGAGCATTTTCAAAGTCGGACCGACTTGTGTCGGACCAGTTAAGACGGCTCTCATAGGGAAACATTGATTTTCACACGTCATGCGACATGAGCTCCCAATGTCGGAGCGTTTGTCGGACCAGTGTGAACCCGGCCTAATTGTGGCACATACTTCTGTTTATCAGACAATCTCCAACATCTCACATAAACACCCCTCCTTTTCCTTCATTTTTACCCAATATGGGATTTTCCCTATTATTAAAGGCAGTAAGTGTTCACTACTATATTTACACACACGGTTTGGCACACCTATTATTTTAGATTTTGTATTCTATACACCATTTTTGATATTACATACCATATATACTCGAGTATAAGCCAACCCGAGTATAAGCCGGGGCACCTAATTTTACCACAAAAAACTGGGAAAACGTATTGACTCGAGTATAAGCCTAGGATGAGAATGCAGCAGCTACTGTAAGCGGAAAAGAGGGTCAACAATGCCCATTTGCAACTGCACTGTGCCCATTTGCAGCCTGACCTCACTGTGCCCATTTGCAGCCTGACCTCATTGTGCCCATTTGCAGCCTGACCTCACTGTGCCCATTTGCAGCTTGACCTCACTGTGTCCATTGCAGCTCTTCAACTCGACCATCCTCTCACCTACATTCTCTCTACTGCAGGTCCCGTTACCTTTGCAGCCTGACCTCACCGTGCCCATTGCAGAATCCGATCTGTGTACCCGAGTGCGTGATATATTCAGATGGTGGCCGTGCAGTTTTTAAAATTTGCGCTCCTCCTTGTGCTGTTCCGTGATAGGCAGAACACTCGGATTCCCAGCAAACACTGTGTTCAGTGTTCCGCCGATCACGATCGCCCTCTCGTACGTGATAGACGAGAGGACGAGAGGGCGATCGTGATAGGCGAAACACTCAACACAGTGTTTGCTGGGAAACCGAGTGTTCCGCCTATCACGGAACAGCACAAGGAGGAGCGCGAGTTTTTAAATCTGCACGGCCGCCGTCTGAATATATCACGCGCTCAGGTACACAGATCGGATTCTGCAATGGGCACGGTGAGGTCAGGTGGCAATGGACTCAGGTACGCTGACTCGAGTATAAGCCGAGGGGGTCATTTTCAGCCCCAAAAATAGGGCTGAAAAACTCGGCTTATACTCGAGTATATACGGTAATTTATGGGATTTCACTCTCACACATACTGTACACTACCTCACTTCATGCATAGTCACTTTAACAAATTGATCAGTTAGGCAACAATATATAATCTACATACATATAGCATACTTATTATATATATATTGTGAGGGGGTTAGCTCGGCAGCGGGTGTGTGTGACCCCCGAGATGGGCTCCCCACACAAAAACAGGCCCAGCAAACGGAGGTTGTGGTTTTCAAAATCAAAAAGGTGCGGTTTATTTTCTATTTACAGTGACAAAACACAGCAAAGCAAAAGAAACATAAACAAAATAAATCCTGGTCAACTTGACCTCTGACTAAACATACAGGTTTCCTAACTAACAACTGGGATCAGCCTAGTGCTGTCCTAGTCCCTAAGTCCCTGGTTTAGTCAATGTCCAAACAAATAGCCACACAGGCTTTGCCTCACCGCACAGGGGTTCACTCTTCCTAGACAGTCCACACAGGTCTGGTTCCAGGCATGAACTAACATCTAATGAAGCTGGGAGTTCTTATAGAGGCCTAAATGAGCTGACAAGCTTCAGCTGGTCTCAGCAACTCCCTGTCTGCACGACGCCCCACACTCTCCCTAGAGGTATGAGTCATCCATGAGCCCACTAGCCTTATACAACTCTCCACCTAGTTGTATAAGTCGGCGTAAAGCCTGAATCTGGGCGAAATATATCTACCCCCCTGGATGCAACCAGGTGACTTTACCTTCCTGCTGTCACATACCCCCCCCTCTTGTTTTAACCTCAGGGTTGGAACACCAGCAATCAGGCATTCATGTACTCGAGACAAAGCATCCACATTCCCCATTTGAACGCCAGGGCGATGCTTTACTGTGAAGTTGAATTCCTGGAGGGCCAGGAACCACCTATTCACTCTTCTATTTGTTTCCTTGTTTTGAGCCATCCACTTTAACGGAGCGTGATCCGTAACCATGTCAAAGTGCCTACCTAGCAGGTAGTACCGAAGGGAATCTAGAGCCCACTTCACCGCTAAACACTCCTTTTCAACGGTGGCGTAATTTACCTCATGGGACTTCAACTTCCTGCTGAGGTAAATGACTGGGTGCTCTTCCCCGTTCCAGACCTGGGACAATACTGCTCCTAACCCCACATCTGACGCATCACTTTGTACGACAAAGTCTTTAGAGAAGTCGGGTGAGTACAACACTGGCTGGCTACATAAGGCTTGTTTCAAGAATTGGAATGCTGCCTCAGCCTCGGGGGTCCATTTAATCATGACCGACCCTTTCCCCTTCGTCAGGTTGGTTAGGGGCACAGCCTTAGAAGCAAAGTGGGGAATGAATCGCCGATAATACCCAGCGATTCCCAGAAAGGCTCGTACCTGCTTCTTGCTGTTGGGACGTGGCCAACTCTGGATGGCCTCGACTTTGTTGAGTTGGGGTTTTATTACTCCCCTCCCAATGGTGTACCCAAGATATTTGGCCTCCTCCTGCCCAATGGTACACTTCTTGGGGTTAGCCGTAAACCCCGCTTCCCGAACAGAGTCCAGGACTGCTTGCACTTTTGGCAGATGTGAGGCCCAATCTGTGCTATGGACAATTATGTCATCCAGGTAAGCCGCAGCATACTTCCGATGGGGCCTCAGCATCTGGTCCATTTTCCGCTGGAATGTGGCCGGCGCATTCTGTAACCCGAACGGCATTCTTTTATATTGGAACGCCCCGTCTGGGGTTACAAATGCAGTTTTCTCTTTGGCCGACTTGGCCAGGGGGATTTGCCAATACCCTTTTGTGAGGTCAAGAGTCGTCATGTATCGGGCTGTTCCCAGCCGGTCGATCAACTCATCTATACGTGGCATGGGGTAGGTGTCAAATTTTGTAACTTTGTTCAACTGACGAAAATCGTTACAAAATCGCCAGCTCCCATCCGGTTTAGGCACCAACACAATGGGACTAGACCAATCACTTTGGGACTCCTCTATCACCCCTAAGTTCAGCATTTTCTGTACTTCCTCCCGTATTGCCTCCCGTCGGGCCTCTGGGATCCGATAGGGTTTTAACTTCACCCTTTCACCGGGCGGGGTAATGATGTCATGCTCTACCCCAGATGTTTGTCCCGGCAGCTCAGAGAATACCTCCTTGTTGCGAAGCACAAACTCCTTAACCTCCTGTTGTTGGGGTTGTGACAAGGTGGCTGCTATTCCAACCTCAGGAATCACGCAACCAGTTTGAGCTGGTGACCAAGTGTCTGCGACTAGGGACTCTCTATCCCTCCAGGCTTTCAACAGATTAACGTGATAGATCTGTTCGGGCTTTCGCCTTCCTGGTTGTCTGACCTTGTAATTCACTTCGCTCACTTTTTCCATTATCTTGTAGGGGCCTTGCCATTTGGCAAGGAATTTACTTTCAACCGTAGGGACAAGTACCAGTATCCTATCCCCCGGGGAAAAGGTACGGGTCTTGGCTCCACGGTTGTACACTCTCTGCTGTGCTAACTGCGCTTGGGCCAAATGTTCCTTCACGATGGGCATTACCTGTGCAATTCGGTCTTGCATCAGGGCGACATGCTCAATCACACTCCTGTGGGGAGAACTCTCACTTTCCCAAGTTTCCTTGGCAATATCCAACAGCCCTCTTGGGTGTCTCCCATACAGTAACTCAAAGGGGGAGAATCCCGTAAAGGATTGGGGCACCTCCCTAATAGCAAACATCAGATAAGGAAGTAGACAGTCCCAATCCTTTCCATCTCTATCCACCACTTTCTTCAACATTTGTTTTAGGGTTTTGTTGAACCTTTCAACCAGCCCATCGGTTTGGGGGTGATACACAGATGTACGTAATTGCGTCACTTTGAACAATTTACACAGCTCCTTCATAACCCGGGACATAAAGGGTGTACCTTGGTCCGTAAGCAGTTCTTTACAAATACCCACCCGGCTAAACACAAGAGATAGCTCTTTGGCTATGGTTTTGGCCGAGGTATTTCGGAGAGGGATCGCTTCTGGATAACGGGTGGCATAGTCCATTATAACTAATATGTACTGGTGCCCCCTAGCGGACTTGATTATAGGACCTACCAAATCCATGGCGATCCTCTCAAACGGGACCTCAATGATGGGTAGAGGGACCAGCGGGCTACGGAAATGTGGCATCGGGGCCGACCTCTGACACACAGGGCAGGAGGAACAATAATTTTCTATGTCCTTCATCACCCCCGGCCAATAGAATCTCTGTAATACCCTCTCTCGGGTTTTCTCTGTCCCCAGATGACCTCCAAGAATGTGCCCATGGGCCAACTCCAACACCAACTTCCTGTAAGGTTTGGGCACCACAAGCTGCTCAACGGTTTCTTCTGCCCTTTTTGCCACCCGATACAGTAGGTCCTTCTCTACGCTGAAGTATGGGTAAGTGCAGGTATTATCTCGGTTCACTAACTCGCCATCTATTTTCACTACGTTTTCCCGTGCCTTTATTAGGGCGGGGTCTTTCAACTGTTCTGTGGCAAAGTTTTCCCTGTGAACCTCAAGATCAGAAAACTCCACAGACGGTAGGTTTTCGTCTGAGGAGGTGGGCTCCTCTCCAGTTTCTTGAGTCTCCCCTGCCAATACTGATAAGGGAAATTCCGGAGAGTCCTCACCACTCTCAGGGGAGTTCTGGCTATCACATTCCTGGTACATAGGGGCACCAGTGGGGGGCTCAGGATCATCCCACAGTTCCCAGAACTTCGGAAAATCCCTTCCCACAATGGCGTCATGCGGTAACTGAGATACTAAGCCCACTGGATGAGAGAGGGTACCTTTGGGGGTCTCGAAACACACTGTAGTCACTGGATACTCTCGGGTGTCCCATGCACACAAATAACAGCTACCTTGCTATTCCCAAAGACCTCTGTTTTGACTAACTCAGCCTTTATCAGGGTCACAAGGCTTCCTGAATCCAACAATACCACAACATTTCTACCATTAACACACATTTTGCATAAATGTTTCTCAGTTCCTCGAATGGCAGTGCATGCGACTGTCGCACACAGCGACTGACGTCTGCCCGTCAGAAAGTCACACTGCATGGGTTCCTCCACAACCGGGCAATTGGCTGCAATATGTCCCGCTTGCCGGCAGCGGTAGCAAACAATCCTTCTTGCGGCCTCTTGAGCCGCTGATTTCCCAGGCTGTTCTCGCCAAACTTGGGGTAGAGCTCCCACCCTCTCACTCTCTCCACCCTCACCCCTTGGAATCCTCTTATCCGCCCCTGGGGATGGTCTGGTCTTAGGGTGGAAAGTCCGAGAGTCTCTGGAAGAGGCCGTCAGGTTCTCTGTAGCCAAGTATTTCTCCACACGATCCACAAGACCATCGGCCGTCTCTGGGTCTCCATGGCTTACCCACTTTTGGATGGCAGTAGGAAGAGCTCTCAAAAACCGATCCATTACAACACGTTCCACAATCTTTGGTGCGGACAAAGTCTCTGGCTGTAGCCACTTTCTGCTCAGGTGAATGAGATCATACATTTGAGACCTGGGGGGTTTTCCAAGCTGGAAAGTCCAGTTATGCACACGCTGAGCCCGGACAGCCTGGGTGACACCCAGCCTTGCCAATATTTCAGCTTTTAGCATCACATAGTCTTTTGCTTGGTTAGGCTCTAGGTCATAGTAAGCTTTCTGCGATTCACCAGTTAACAGAGGAGCCACCAGTCCAGCCCACTGCTCCTCAGGCCACTTTTCTCTTTCAGCGGTCCTTTCAAATGTGGTCAAAAATACCTCTGGATCATCCTCTCCAGTCATTTTTGTCAATAAACGACTCACCCCAAAGGACGCGGTATTAGTGGGACGGCTTTCCTCACTGGTCTGCGGACGTTGCTGCATTACTGCTTCCATCTGTTGTTGTAGTCTCTGCTCTTGCTTCTGCAACAGGTCTATGAAGCGGGCCTCAGATTGCTGCTGGGCTTGTTGCTGAGCCTCCAGACTCTGTTGCAAAGTTGCGTTTGTCTGCTGCTGGGCTGCAAGGCTCTGTTGATGAGCTTGCTGCTGGGCTGCGAAGTTCTTTTGCAAACCTGCATTTGTCTGCTGTTGATTGGCATTTGCTAGAGCCAGCTGCTTCAGTATCTCCTCCATGCTGGCTTAAAAAAAAAAAACTGCCACTGGTTCTCCACCAACTGTGAGGGGGTTAGCTCGGCAGCGGGTGTGTGTGACCCCCCGAGATGGGCTCCCCACACAAAAACAGGCCCAGCAAACGGAGGTTGTGGTTTTCAAAATCAAAAAGGTGCGGTTTATTTTCTATTTACAGTGACAAAACACAGCAAAGCAAAAGAAACATAAACAAAATAAATCCTGGTCAACTTGACCTCTGACTAAACATACAGGTTTCCTAACTAACAACTGGGATCAGCCTAGTGCTGTCCTAGTCCCTAAGTCCCTGGTTTAGTCAATGTCCAAACAAATAGCCACACAGGCTTTGCCTCACCGCACAGGGGTTCACTCTCCCTAGACAGTCCACACAGGTCTGGTTCCAGGCATGAACTAACATCTAATGAAGCTGGGAGTTCTTATAGAGGCCTAAATGAGCTGACAAGCTTCAGCTGGTCTCATCAACTCCCTGTCTGCACGACGCCCCACACTCTCCCTAGAGGTATGAGTCATCCATGAGCCCACTAGCCTTATACAACTCTCCACCTAGTTGTATAAGTCGGCGTAAAGCCTGAATCTGGGCGAAATATATCTACCCCCCTGGATGCAACCAGGTGACTTTACCTTCCTGCTGTCACAATATATATATATATATATATATATATATATATATACAGTGGGAGAACAAGTATTTGATACACTGCCGATTATGCAGGTTTTCCTACTTACAAAGCATGTAGAGGTCTGTAATTATTATCATAGGTACTCTTCAACTGTGAGAGACGGAATCTAAAACAAAAATCCTGAAAATCACATTGTATGTTTTTTAGGTAATTCATTTTCATATTATTGCATCACATAAGTATGGCCCCTGTTTGGCAAGGACATCCATCCCGACGGTCTCCGGAGGCCCTATCCCAGCACTGGCAATCCCCGCCCCGCCGTACAACCACTGTGAGAGACCAAAAAGGGTACGGCACTCCAGCGATGGTTCAACCCCGGCCCAAACTGACAGCGCCACCTGCTGGGCCACAGGGAACTGAACATCACTGATGTCTCCACCCGAATCAACATACTGAAAAGTACCTACCCGCTACATAAGCAATATAATAAAATAAATAAGTAACATTTCATATAAATTTTGGATTAAGCACAGACCAGTCTGGAGCCGCAAGCCAGCACCAATATCTGCAGTAAACCCATTGATTACTTATCTATATTCCTCAATACTATATTGCAGGTGCCTCGCCCCACACTTCCCTTTTGGGGTCCAAGAGCCTTGCTCCTTGCAAGCCTCATGAATTATGGGCTCATCGTAGGGTGCGGAGGGGACATACAGATATTTTGGGACCACCAGATGCAACTGTCTTTTGGCAATCCTGGTTTTGCGATACATTCGCACCTTTCCATCTCCCTAATGGTAAATATATCACCAAACGTATGGAGATGTAATTTTGAACAATGTGCAATGTTTGATAATGCTTTGCATACTGTAAAATACTACCAATGTTGTCTAAACTAGAATTTTTTGATAAATATTTTCCTAGAATTAAAAAACCCCCTGAAGAGACCGGCAATGAAAAGGTCGAAATGCATCGGGGTATTCATGTGGACTATAATGTTGCAAATTAAATGGAAGTCCAGGTCTCCTTGGTCAACTGTTTGCCATGGGTGATGGTTCATGTTTTTATTTGTGTCGCAGACCAGAGCTAATATTTGTAATTCATTGTACATTTGAATTCATTCTTTGACAGAATAAAAAACTTTTAATTAAATATTTTCTTACCAATATTTTTCTGCTAAAAACCCCCCTTGGGGAAACTTTCCATTGTTTTGTATGCTTTTGGGATGTGCAGCGTTGTCGACTCCCACATGTGTTTTTCCATTTTTGCACAATCCTCAAAATACCAGAAAGCATCCTGACTAGGGATGAGCTCGGTGTTCCAGTCGAACATAGGTTCGACTCGAACATCGGCTGTTCGCGCGTTCGGCGAACAACGAACGATTTGGGCCGTTCGCGCCAAATTCGAGTGACGCGAACGGCCCACAATACACTGCGCCATCGCAGTGTAATCCCGGCACTGTGATTGGCCAAGCATGCACTGTGACCCTGCATGCTTGGCCAATCACAGCGCCGGCAGCGAGGAGAGCAATGATTGGCCACAGGCAGGATGCCTGTGGCCAATTATAGCTGAGGGGGTTTAGTACACGCCCCACACTATAAAAGGCCGCCAGCGCGGCGGCCTTGTGTAGTGTGTTCCGGAGCAGGGAAAGTGAAGAATAGGCAGGGACAGTGTCAAATCTTGTCAAATCTATTCTTTGCTAAACCTTGTGTGTAGGGACAGAGAAGGATAGGCAGGGAGAGTGTCAGTGTCATATACTTTGATAAACCTTGTGTGCAGGGAGAGAGAAGAATAGGCAGGGGACAGTGTCAGTGTCATATACTTTGATAAACCTTGTGTGCAGGGAGAGAGAAGGATAGGCAGGGGACAGTGTCAGTGTCATTGTTGCTATGCCTCCTGCACATTATACACCTGAAGTTAGCCCGTATTGCTGCTTTTTCCTGGTGTGTTACACCAACAGGATTTTGCGGCACTTACAGCGGGCGGAGTGTACCTCCTGACCATATTACACCTTAACTTAGCCTGTATTGCTGCTTTTTCCTGGTGTGTTACACCAACAGGATTTTGCGGCACTTACAGCGGGCGGAGTGTACCTCCTGACCATATTACACCTTAACTTAGCCTGTATTGCTGCTTTTTCCTGGTGTGTTACACCAACGGGATTTTGTGGCACTTACAGCGGGCGGAGTGTGCCTCCTGACCATATTACACCTTAACTTAGTGTCATGGAAATCCTGCCAGGAACAGACGCCCTGGACTTCCTGGTTCCCGTTTGCGTGCGCGCGCGTGCACGTGTGCGCGCGCCCCCCGCAGGTGACGCCGGAAGGGCTATTTAAACTCCTCACTTGCAGACAGTCCCTGCTGTCTGCTCTACAGCGTTCACCCCAAGTGACCTGATCTGCTCAATCACCTGTATCTGACCCGGCTTCCTGTGACCTTCCAGCTATCTACCTGTACCTGACCATCGGCCTGTTTCTGACTTCGGTATTGCCTGATCCTTCTGTACCTCGCTGCCCGCCAGTTTACCCGACCCCGGCTTGTCTGTTGATCCTGCCTGATCCAGGCTCTGTTCACCTGCTGCTGTTCAGTGGTTCCAGTCTACCTGCTGTGCCTCCCGGTCCGGGTCACCTGCTGTAGTTCCTGGTTCCTGTTTACTCACCTGCTGTGGTTCCTGGTTCCTGTCTGCTCATCTGCTGGTTCCTGTTCACCTGCTGCTGCTCAGTGGTTCCAGTCTACCTGTTGTGCCTCCCGGTCCGGGTCATCTGCTGTAGTTCCTGGTTCCTGTCTACTCATCTGCTGTAGTTCCTGGTTCCTGTCTGCTCATCTGCTGGTTCCTGCTCACCTGCTGCTGCTCAGTGGTTCCAGTCTACCTGCCGTGCCTTCCGGTCCGGGTCATCTGCTGTGGTTCCTGGTTCCTGTCTTCTCACCTACTGGTTCCTGATCACCTGCGGTTCTTCTTGATCCTGCCAGGCACTCGTACCCCTTCCACCTCCGTGCCTCCTGTTCTACCACCAGGGGCCGCTGGTGGAAGCCGTAAGGGAGGCCTCCCTCTGCTAACCGGGCTCGTCACCGTCAGGTACGTGACAGTAGCAGACAGCCATGTCTGAGCCCGAGCAGGGAGCCTCACCTATGGAGGAACTATGCCGACACCTGGCGGGACTGACCAAGGCCGTCAAGAGCCTCCAGCAAGGCTACACTCACCTGGAAGGACAAGTGCGGGCCCTCACCAACCCCGATGGAGCTCAAGGGGATCCACGCGCTTCCACTTCCTCCGCCGGGGCAGGAGCTGCGCCCACAGTGGTCATGCTTCCCCCTGAACCCAGGGTTCCTACACCGGAAAGATTCTCCGGGGACCCGGGGCTAGTTCAGGGCTTTCCGGAACTCTTGTGAGTTGTACTTTGCCTTACAGCCCCGCACCTATTCCTTAGAAGCTACCAAGGTGGGCTTTGTAATTTCACTACTTTCCGGAGACCCACATAACTGGGCCCACCGCCTGCTAGAACGCAAGGATGCGTCCTTGGACAGCCTTACACTTTTTTTTAACGCCATGGCCCAATTGTACGAGGACCCTCAGCTCTCGGTCACTGCAGAGAACGCCCTGCGGACCCTTCAGCAGGGACACAGAGCAGCGGAAGATTATGTAGCTGAATTCAGGCGCTGGAGCGCAGACACCAGCTGGAATGACGCTGCCCTCCGTCACTAGTTTCGTATAGGCCTTTCTGACCCCCTGAAGGACGAACTGGCTAGGGTAGGAATACCAGAAAATCTGAACCTGCTGATCGATCTGACAATTCAGATTGACCGACGCCTGAGGGAACGGAGGGCTGAGAGGGCCACTGGCTTTACCCGGCCGACCTGGATGCTTCCCCGGGTCCCCAGTCATCTGCACCCAGCTCCTGCAGCACCCTCGACCCCCTCGTACGATGCTCCTGAACCCATGCAGCTTGAGGTCCTCCGCCCTTCCCTTACTCCGGAGGAACGCCAACGCCGACGCACACATAACCTGTGCCTGTACTGCGGGGAGCCCGGTCACTTCGTTAGGAACTGTCCCCTGAAGCTCCGTAAGTGCTTGTCAGTATCCCCTGCTGTGATCAACCCTCAGACTAAATCCTCCTCTCACTTTGCTCTTTCTATCTCCCTGCAGCTCCCAGGAAGGACCCTACAAGTAGTCGCAATTATTGACTCTGGGGCCTGTAGTTGCTTCATGGACTCAACTTTTGCCCGTACTCAACTGATTCCTCTACTTCCCAAGACCCATGGTCTACGGGTTCACCTGGCTGATGGGTCCATTATCAAGTCGGGGCCCGAGACGGCTCCCCTACCTGTCACTGTCTTCACCTCTACCGGGGTGCACCGAGAATATCTACGGCTGGACATTATCTCCTCTCCACTGTTCCCCATAATTCTCGGTATGCCCTGGCTACAAGCCCATAATCCTACCATCAACTGGGTCACAGGGGTGATCACTTTTCCTTCCTCCTACTGCCAACGGTCCTGCGGCTCACACAAACCCCCTGGGCCTGCCACCTTAATGTGTACTGACACTGAGGCCGGAATACGTCAGGCCATCCCTGACGCTTTCCTGGACTTTCTCAATGTGTTTAGTAAACAGGGGGCAGAGACACTACCACCCCACCGAGCCTACGACTGCCCCATTGATCTACTCCCCGGAGCAGCTATTCCTTTCGGTAGGATTTTCCCTTTAACGGAGGTAGAACAGGGGGCCCTGAAGGATTACATCAATGAGAACCTTTTAAAGGGGTTCATTCACCCCTCTACGTCGCCAGCAGGCGCAGGCATTTTCTTTGTGGAGAAGAAGGACCATACCCTCAGGCCATGTGTGGACTACCGTGAACTAAACAAGGTCACCATTAAAAATCGCTATCCTCTCCCTCTGGTACCAGAGTTATTCCAAAGATTGGGAGCTGCCGTCATTTTTACTAAACTCGACCTCCGGGGAGCCTATAACCTGGTTCGAATCAAGGAGGACGATGAGTGGAAAACTGCCTTCCGCTCCCGGTTCGGACATTTCGAGTATTTAGTGATGCCCTTCGGGCTGTGCAATGCCCCTGCCACCTTCCAGTATTTTATTAATGATGTACTTCGGGACTTTTTAGATCTCTTTGTGATTTCTTATATAGATGACATACTAATATTCTCTCCCTCCCTTGACTCCCATCGCAGGCATGTCAGAAGTGTGTTAGACCGGCTTCAACAGCATAGTCTATATGCGAAGGCTGAGAAATGCGAGTTTGAGCGAGAGAGCATAGCATTTCTGGGATTAATCATCTCTGGCGAAGGCATCAGGATGGACCCACAGAAGATCACCGCAATCTTGGACTGGCCAGCGCCAGTGGATAAGAAGGGAATCCAACGGTTCGTTGGATTCGCCAACTTTTACCGTAAATTCATCCGGGGGTTCTCCGCCATCATTGCTCCCATTACCCAGCTAACCAAGCAAGGTACCCGTTTCCACTGGTCCCCTGAGGCCCAAAAGGCCTTTGAGGATCTCGAGGGGCTCTTCACCTCTGCATCCATCTTAAAACACCCTGATTCCTCCCTACCATTTGTGCTTGAGGTAGATGCTTCTGAGGTTGCAGTAGGAGCAATATTGTCACAGAGGCAAGGAACCAAGGCTTTGCTTCATCCGGTGGCTTTATTTTCTCGCAAATTATCTGTGGCAGAAAAGAATTATGACGTGGGAGACCGTGAACTCTTGGCGATCAAGTCCGCCCTGGAAGAATGGAGGTATTTACTTGAAGGTGCTGCTCACCCGATCTTAGTATTCACCGACCATAAGAACTTAGAGTACCTGAAAACTGCAAAAAGACTTAAACCACGACAAACCAGATGGGCCCTGTTTTTTTCCCGGTTCTCCTTCCATGTGACATACCGCCCTGGTGCCAAGAACACTAAACCTGACGCCTTGTCCCGAATGTTTCATGGATCCAAAGAACTCTCCTCACCCGATACAATCCTCGCTCCTGGGAACTTTCTTCTACTTCAGGAGGACCTACTCACCCGGATCAGACAAGCCACCACCAGACAGGAACCCTCTTCTGAACTGGATCTGCAAACCAAGGATGGATTACTCTGGCATCAAGACAGGATATTCGTACCAGAAGAACTAAAGATAACTGTGCTTGAGCTCTGCCACGATCATGCCCTTGCTGGGCACTTTGGCGTGGCTAAGACCACTGAGTTGGTACAACGTACCTTCAGGTGGCCTCGACTACGCGAGGATTGCAGGAGGTTCGTGGAGTCCTGTACTACATGTACCCGGAATAAGGGGTCCAGATCCAAAGCCTGGGGACTACTGAAGCCCTTACCCGTTCCAGATAGACCGTGGAAAATGCTTTCTATCGACTTCATAGTTGAACTGCCCCCGGCTGAGAACCACACCACCATCTTTGTGATTGTGGACCGCCTGTCCAAGATGGCACATTTTGTCCCTATGAGAGGGACCCCCTTGGCCTCGGAAACTGCACAAATGTTCATTAAAGAAGTCGTCAGGCTCCACGGGGTACACGCTAATATAGTCTCCGATCGGGGGGTACAATTTACCTCCCGGTTCTGGAGGTCCCTCTGCAAGACCCTGGGAATAGAGCTATCATTCTCTTCGGCTTACCACCCTCAAACCAACGGACAGACGGAGAGAACAAATCAGACCCTCGAGCAATATTTGCGTTGTTTCTCCTCCTTTGCTCAGAATGACTGGCTCTCCCTGCTTCCGCTAGCGGAGTTCTCTTACAATAACTCCATCCACTCCGCAACTAACCAGACCCCATTTTTTGCAAACTTCGGGTTTCACCCCACATTTCTGCCCAACTCTCTCCCTGAGTGCTCGGTGCCTGCAGTTCTGGAAAAGGTGAATTTCTTCTCCTCTAACAACCAACTTCTACGCGAAGCTATGGCAAGAACTCAGGAGTATAACAAGATGGTCTACGACAGGCGGAGACGGGGTGAATTAGTGCTGGCACCAGGCGACCAAGTATGGCTTTCTACCATCAATCTAAGATTGGCTTGTCCATCCAGGAAATTGGGCCCCAAGTTTCTAGGGCCATTTCCTGTCAAAAGGAAAATTAACGAGGTGGCCTACGAGCTGGAGCTCCCCGACTCCCTGAGGGTCCATCCTGTTTTTCATGTTTCTCTGCTGAAACCATCAGTCTCCAACCCATTCCCAGGTCGGACCCCGACTCGCCCTGATCCCGTCATCATAGACGGGGAACAGGAATTCGAGGTAGAAGCTATTCTGGACGCACGAAGAAGAAATAGCCAGAGTCAATTTTTAATAAAATGGAAGGGTTACGGACCAGAGGAGAACTCTTGGGAACCGGAAGAGAACATTCACGCCAAAGACCTGATACAAGCCTTCAGGAGGTCTCACCCCGAGAAGTTTACCCCCAGGGGCATCCGGAGGATGCCCCTTGGGGGGGCAATGTCATGGAAATCCTGCCAGGAACAGATGCCCTGGACTTCCTGGTTCCCGTTTGCGTGCGCGTGCGCGCACGTGCGCGCGCGCCCCCCGCAGGTGACGCTGGAAGGGCTATTTAAACTCCTCACTTGCAGACAGTCCCTGCTGTCTGCTCTACAGCGTTCACCCCAAGTGACCTGATCTGCTCAATCACCTGTATCTGACCCGGCTTCCTGTGACCTTCCAGCTATCTACCTGTACCTGACCATCGGCCTGTTTCTGACTTCGGTATTGCCTGATCCTTCTGTACCTCGCTGCCCGCCAGTTTACCCGACCCCGGCTTGTCTGTTGATCCTGCCTGATCCAGGCTCTGTTCACCTGCTGCTGTTCAGTGGTTCCAGTCTACCTGCTGTGCCTCCCGGTCCGGGTCACCTGCTGTAGTTCCTGGTTCCTGTTTACTCACCTGCTGTGGTTCCTGGTTCCTGTCTGCTCATCTGCTGGTTCCTGTTCACCTGCTGCTGCTCAGTGGTTCCAGTCTACCTGTTGTGCCTCCCGGTCCGGGTCATCTGCTGTAGTTCCTGGTTCCTGTCTACTCATCTGCTGTAGTTCCTGGTTCCTGTCTGCTCATCTGCTGGTTCCTGCTCACCTGCTGCTGCTCAGTGGTTCCAGTCTACCTGCTGTGCCTTCCGGTCCGGGTCATCTGCTGTGGTTCCTGGTTCCTGTCTTCTCACCTGCTGGTTCCTGATCACCTGCGGTTCTTCTTGATCCTGCCAGGCACTCGTACCCCTTCCACCTCCGTGCCTCCTGTTCTACCACCAGGGGCCGCTGGTGGGAGCCGTAAGGGAGGCCTCCCTCTGCTAACCGGGCTCGTCACCGTCAGGTACGTGACACTTAGCCTGTATTGCTGCTTTTTCCTGGTGTGTTACACCAACAGGATTTTGCGGCACTTACAGCGGGCAGAGTGTACCTCCTGACCATATTACACCTTAACTTAGCCTGTATTGCTGCTTTTTCCTGGTGTGTTACACCAACAGGATTTTGCGGCACTTGCAGCGGGCGGAGTGTGCCTCCTGACCATATTACACCTTAACTTAGCCTGTATTGCTGCTTTTTCCTGGTGTGTTACACCAACAGGATTTTGCGGCACTTACAGCGGGCGGAGTGTGCCTCCTGACCATATTACACCTTAACTTAGCCTGTATTGCTGCTTTTTCCTGGTGTGTTACACCAACAGGATTTTGCGGCACTTACAGCGGGCGGAGTGTACCTCCTGACCATATTACACCTTAACTTAGCCTGTATTGCTGTTTTTTCCTGGTGTGTTACACCAACAGGATTTTGCGGCACTTACAGAGGGCGGAGTGTGCCTCCTGACCATATTACACCTTAACTTAGCCTGTATTGCTGCTTTTTCCTGGTGTGTTACACCAACAGGATTTTGCGGCACTTACAGCGGGCGGAGTGTGCCTCCTGACCATATTACACCTTAACTTAGCCTGTATTGCTGCTTTTCCCATTTCCCTGCAGGCCATTAGAATGTCTGGAAGGCAAACAAGGAGAGGCAGACAGTCAGGAGCCAAAAAAAGAGGGCAAGCAGGCTCTGTGTCTAGAGACAACAGTGCTGGTCGTGGACGCGGTGCATCGCCATCAGCACGTGGCCATGGGACACGCTTGTCCTTCTTTTCGGCAGCTGGACGTGTTGAGCCGCATCATGCCGAAGACTTGGTAGAGTGGATGACCAAGCCCTCCTCATCCTCCTCATCCTCTCTCACCCAGGCTCAGGGTACTGGCAAAGCAGCTGCCAAAGCATCCTTTTCCCTGGTATCAATGTCATCATCAGTCACTCCTTCCCTAGACCAACCATGTCCTCCTGAGGAGTCCCCCGAACTGTTTGAGCACAGTGTTGGGTACATGCTCCAGGAGGATGCCCAGCGTTTCGAAGGGTCTGATGATGATACCCAGATAGAGGAAGGCAGTAGCGTGAGAGCAGAGAGAGGGGATGCTCAAGAAGGACACCAATCTGGCAGTCATGTTCCAGCAGCTGCAGCATACTGCCAGATTGGCTCCAGTGATGAGGAGGGAGGGGATGATGAGGTCACTGACTCCACGTGGGTGCCTAATAGGAGAGAGGAGGAGGATGAGGAGGAGGCACATCTCCAACGAGGCAGGATGCCCTCGGGGGGCCAGCGTAAGGGCAGCACACCGACGGAATCACACCGCAGAGGTCCGCCTGTGCAGGGCGCTGCCTCTGCCCGTTATTCAAAAAGTTCTTTGGTGTGGGCCTTTTTTGAGTCGAGTGCATCAGATCGCACAGCTGCTATTTGCAACATATGTCTCAAGCGTATATCGCGTGGCCAAAACATCACCCGCTTGGGCACCACATGCTTGACCAGACATATGTTGACCTGCCATGCAGCTCGTTGGCAAGCCTACCTTAAAGACCCACACCAAAGAACAAAGCTGACCTCTTCTTGCACCGCATCAGCTGGGATCTCCAACCCCACTATACCTTCAGTCCTCTCTGAAACCTGCTCTGAGAGGAATGAAGGTGTAGAATTAGGTGTGTCACAGCCAAGTACTTGCGGGCACTCTGCTAGCAGTACACCAACGTCCGATTCTAGCAGGCAAATTTCCTAGCCCCAGCTGCTGGACCGTCCAAAGAAGTTCACTCCCAGCCATCCACATGCCCAGCGGTTGAATGCTAGCGCTTCAACTGCTGCCTTTTCAGTTGGTAGACTCGGCCCCCTTCCGTGAGTTTGTGCAATGTGCGGTTCCTCAGTGTCAGGTTCCCAAACGCCACTTTTTCTCATGGAAGGCGATTCCGGCTCTCTACCGGCATGTGGAAGGCAATGTCTTGGCCTTGCTGGACAGGGCGGTCAGCGGTAAGGTGCATATTACCGCTGACTCATGGTCCAGCAGGCATGGACAGGGACGTTACCTTTCTTTCACGGCCCATTGGGTCACTCTTTTGGCAGCTGGGAAGGATGCAGGACAAGGTGCAGTAGTGTTGGAGGTTGTTCCACCGCCACGCCTCCAAAATGCTACTACTGGTTGTGACACACCTCTTTCCTCCACCCCCTCCTCTTCTTCTTCCTCCGTGGCCTCTTCCTGTGCTTTGTCCTCGGAACCAGTGGTGCTCCGTAGGCGTTCAAGGGGCTACGCAAGTACGCAGGCAAAAAGATGCCATGCCGTGCTTGCGCTGGTGTGTTTGGGGGACAGGAGCCACACTGGGGCAGAGGTTCTGTCTGCTCTGCAGGGGCAGGCCGAGAGGTGGTTGACGCCACGCCAGCTTAAGCCAGGAATGGTAGTTTGCGACAATGGCACCAACCTCCTCTCCGCTCTCCGACAGGGACAACTGACCCATGTGCCCTGTGTGGCTCACGTCCTTAACCTGGTGGTGCAGCGGTTCTTGGGCAGGTACCCGGGCTTACAGGATGTCCTGAGGCAGGCCAGAAAAGTCTGTGTGCATTTCCGCAGATCTTATAATGCCAGTGCTCGCCTGGCTGAGCTGCAAAAGGAGTTGAACCTGCCCAAGAACCGCCTTATATGTGACATGCCCATCAGGTGGAACTCAACGTTGGCCATGCTGCAGCGGCTGCACACGCAGCAGAGGGCCATCAATGAGTACCTGTGCGACTACGGCACCAGGACAGGGTCAGGGGAGCTCGGGTTTTTTTCACCACGCCAGTGGGGCATGATCAGGGATGCATGCACTGTCCTGGCACCATTTGAGGAGGCCACGAGGATGGTGAGCAGTGACAGTGCATGCATCAGTGACACTGTACCTCTTGTCCACCTGTTGGAACATACGCTGCGTGGAATAATGGACAGGGCACTTGAGGCAGAACAGAGGCAGGAAGAGGAGGACTTCCTTGCCTCTCAAGGCCCCCTTTACCCAGACAGTGTTCCTTCTGTCCCACCCATCGCACAGGAAGAAGAGGAGGAGGAGGAGGAGGATTGTGTTAGCATGGAGGTGGAGCCTGGCACTCAGCATCATCAGCAGCAGTCTTTTAGGGATGATTTATAGTCCCAAGAAACCAGTGGACTTGTACGTGGCTGGGAGGAGGTGGCTGCAGATCATGTCGTCCTTAGTGACCCAGAGGACTCCGGACCGAATGCCTCAGCTAACCTACGCTGCATGGCCTCCCTGATCCTGCAAAGTCTGCGGAAGGATCCTCGTATTCTTCGGATCAAGGAGAGGGACAATTACTGGCTGGCCACTCTCCTTGATCCACGGTACAAGGGTAAGGTTGCGGACCTTATCTTACCGTCGCAGAGGGAGCAGAGGATGAGACAACTCCGGGAGGCCTTGCAGAAAGGGAGGTTACAAACTCCTGGTCCTGGACAACGAGTTGCTGAGGCTTCGGTCAGTCAAAGAAGGAGCGGTGGGGAAGGTGGCCGTCTGACCGAAGCGTTCAGACAATTCTTTAGTCCGCAGCCCCAAGGTATGATCGGTTCCAGCAACCATCGCCAGCGTCTGATATACATGGTGCAGGAATACCTAGGGGCAAGGTCAGACTTGGACACCTTCCCCACCGAAAATCCTCTGGCTTACTGGGTCTTGAGGATGGATCACTGGCCAGAGCTTGCACAGTATGCAATTGAGCTACTGGCCTGTCCTGCATCCAGCTTTCTTTCAGAACGCACATTCAGTGCTGCTGGAGGATTTGTCACGGATCACAGGGTGCGCCTGTCCACCAACTCTGTTGATCGACTGACCTTCATAAAGATGAACCAGTCTTGGATCACCACCAGCTACCAAACACCTGAAGCTGATATAACAGACTAATTTATTTCCAAATGTCACATCCCTTCAAGACTGATGCTGATGCTGAGAGACTGTCCTGTTATGTTGACTGACTTTCTTTTTCGTACATCACGGGACACAGAGCGACTTAGTCATTACTAATGGGTTATATAGTTTACCTTCAGGTGCTGGCACTGGCAACTTCCAAACCGGAAGTACCCTCCCCTATATAAGCCCCTCCCATTCGGGAGCACCTCAGTTTTTTGCCAGTGTCTAAGGTGTTGGCCAAAGAGTAACATGTGTTTTCACTGGGCTTGCGTACAGGTTCTTTTACGGGCCTTAGTAAGCTGTTCCGGATCCCACCAAAAAAGCTTCATAGCTAAACGGTCGGTACCCGGGCCTTGCAGCAGAAGAGCAAGGTTTTGCCTGTAATGCCTCTCTTAGGAGGGCTGGACCCTGGGATCCAGAGCTCTGGTCATACCCACAACCAAGATGTTGTCTGTGCAGGGTGCTATACAGATCCAGGGGAGTGGAATCCTTGGGAACCCGGTCCCTGAAGGTTTAATTACAATGCCTGCCGTGATAGGTGAAGTTTGGGCTTCTGTGGACCAAACAGAGTCCTGCGGCGGGGAACAGGTAAGTGGGGGCCCCCAGGAACTTGGTTCTATTGGGGGACCCCCAAGCCTAATTTGTCTTTCTGTCTGTTACCTAACGGTATTCCCGCTAATATCTGTGTATGCCTGTAACTACTGAAAATGTAAAAATTTAATAGTAGTCAAGAAAAAAAAAAAAAAAAAAGAGGACCGCGGTACCTGTGTTAAACCACTAGAGGCCGCTGTGGTCCATTTTTCTTGTCATGTGGATCTTTGGTTTTCTCAAGTCAAAAGATCCAAGCAGTTGGTAAGTTTCTCTGTGGGAATCCACTTCCTCTGCCCTGTTGCTGCGCTCATCCACCGCACAGGCCCTCCGGCAAAAAGGGCCCTGGCTCCTAGTCCCTGTTTGGTTTTCGAAAAGGGCGCCAATGGCGCACGGGCGCGGGCGCGTGCACGCGCCTCCTATGAAAAAAAAGGGGCGGGGCGGGTGGATGACGCTCGATGCGCGCCACGGCGCTTCTGCGCATGTGCAGGCATCCCAGCTTGTATAAAGACACAGTACAAGTGTCAGCTGGATGCAAACAGAGCTAGCAACAAACAGTGGCACACAGAGGCGGTTGATGCAGGCATCCCCATAGAAAGGCACTTTAGTGGACACCAGCTGGTATATAGCAGCAACTGTGTTAGACTATTACCAGCAAAATTGGTGTATGACGACGGGAATACCTCAGCTTTGTGCTTAAAGGATATGTCGTCCAGACGCTCCGGAAATAAGTCTTCCAGGAAGCCAAAGGGGTCTCCATCGGGCTCTGAGGATATTGGGCATGCTTGTACTGCACCAATCTCCCCTGAGAATTCAGAGGTCAGTAGCCGTAGAAACCCCGCAGGAGTGCCTGGTGCTGCGGCTGTCCCCAGTCCACCTGCTCCTGTATATATAACAGAGGAGGTTTTATCCTCAACTCTGGGAGGATTGGAAGAGAGATTAACAGCATTGATCGCTGCTTCCCTGTCACAGGGAAAGCGCGTCCGATCTCCGTCTCCTCCTTCAGAGTGCCTGTTAGTGGAGGAACAGCCATACACAGAGATCGACCTACCTGAAGGGGATCAGGATGAGGTTGATTCAGTTATGGAGGAATCAACAGTGGAAGAACCTTTCTCAGCATCTCAGGCTGAAAGATTATGGGTTCAGTCTCTGACTAACATGGTCCGATCAGCATTTAAAATGCCTCTAGCGGAACCATCAACCACTACGGTTTCCTCACTGGGGTCGCTAAAAGCTCCCCAGGCTGTCTGTTCCTTCCCAGTCCACCCTTTATTAGAAGGGCTTATTTACCAGGATTGGGAGCATCCTGATAAAATATTTGCTCCCCCCAAGAGATTTCCGGTGATCTATCCCATGGAGGATAAGTTCATAAAAAAATGGAGGGTCCCTACAGTGGACGCAGCCATCTCTTCTGTGAACAAATCACTGACATGTCCAGTAGATAATGTTCCAATGTTCAAAGACCCAATAGATAAAAAATTGGAGTCTTTACTAAAATCTGCTTTCTCTACAGCAAGCATGGTGACACAACCTGCGGTAGCAGCGATTGGAGTCTGCCAAGCAGTGAAAGATCAGTTGAAACAAGTCTTAAGGGACTTACCAGATCAGCAGGCTCTTGCCCTAGCTGACCTGCCTAGAGCCTTGTGTTTTGCGGTGGACGCCATAAAGGATACAATCCAACAGGCCTCCCGCTTTACGCTGTCTGTAGTACATATGCGTATGCTTCTGTGGCTCAAAAACTGGTCTGCTGAAGCTCCCTGTAAGAAACTGCTGGTTAGCTTCCCATTTCATGGAGAACGCTTATTTGGAGAAGATCTGGACAAATATATCCAGAAAATTTCTGCCGGTAAAAGTTCACTCTTACCGGTTAAGAACAAGAGTAGAAGTCCTTCTTTTAAGAGGCCTACTTCTCCAGTCCCGGGCACGTCGGCTGTGAAACAGTTCCGACGGCCTCCGCGGTCAAATTCAGGGGGCAGAAATCAGGGACAATCACAGGGTAACAAGAAGCCCTGGATCAAGAGAGGTACAAAACCTCCCCCCAAGTCATGAAGCGTTGCCCCCACTCAATCGGGTGGGGGGAAGGCTTCAGTTGTTCACAGAGACCTGGCGGGACACCATCAGAGACAGATGGGTGCTCTCCGCAGTAAGTCTGGGATACAAGCTGGAGTTAAGAGGCACTCCTCCTGCCCAATTTATGAGGTTAAACGTGCCAAGAGATCCCCAGAAGAGAGGATCCCTCCTTCTGGCACTAGAACAACTATTGCTCCAAGGTGTAATCATGAAGGTTCCCCTGGAAGAAAGCGGTTTCGGGTTTTACTCGAACCTTTTCACAGTCCCCAAACCAAATGGGGACGTGAGGCCCATATTAAATCTAAAAGGGCTAAACAAGTTCCTAAATATCAGGACTTTTCGGATGGAGTCGATCCGATCGGTGGCCACCGCCCTACAAGGGCAGGAATGGTTAGCCTCGATCGACATAAGGGATGCTTATCTGCATATTCCTATCTTTCCGGCCCACCAGAAATGTCTACGCTTTGCAGTAGAAGGGCACCATTTTCAGTTCAGAGCCTTACCTTTCGGTCTGGCCACAGCACCACGAGTGTTCACAAAGGTTCTGGCCCCACTATTGGCCAATCTAAGAACACAAGGTGTAACGATAATGGCATATCTAGACGACCTGCTACTAATAGACCACTCAGTGGAAAAGCTGGAAGTAGCTATTCACAAGACAATCAAGTATCTGGAATATCACGGTTGGATTATCAACCGGGACAAGTCAGCTCTAAGACCAGTCAAAAGTCTGGAATACTTAGGGCTAAGGCTGGATTCAAATCAGAGAAAGATTTTCTTACCTCCAGAGAAGGTGTCGTCTTTAAAAGATTTGACCCACTTAGTGGGTACAAAAAGAAAACCATCCATACGCCTGTGCATGAGGCTGCTGGGAAAAATGGTGGCTTCATTCGAAGCAGTACCCTACGGTCAATTCCATTCAAGGAATTTGCAAAGGGCCATACTGTCAGCCTGGAACAAAAAAGTTCAGGCTTTAGACTTACCAATGTCCCTGTCCCCTTCCGTTCGCAAGAGCCTCCATTGGTGGTTGGTGCCCCAGAATCTGGAAAAAGGGAAACCCTTCAGTCCGGTTTCTTGGAAGGTGGTCACTACAGATGCCAGCCTTATAGGCTGGGGGGCAGTACTGGAGCAATGGTCTCTCCAGGGCAAGTGGTCAGAAGCAGAAAAGGCCCTGCCCATCAATCTCTTAGAGATACGAGCAGCCCGGTATGCCCTAGTAGCATGGACATCCAAACTCCAAGGGTCCCCTGTCAGAATTCAATCAGACAATGCCACAGCAGTGGCATATATCAATCACCAGGGTGGCACCAGGAGTCGTGCAGCCCAGAGGGAAGCAAATTGCATCCTGGAGTGGGCAGAAAGATATGTCCCAGCCATATCCACGGTTTTCATCCCAGGAGTGGAAAATTGGAGAGCGGACTTTTTAAGTCGCCAACAATTATGCCCGGGGGAATGGTCTCTTCACCCCGAGGTTTTCCAGGCAATATGCCAGCGGTGGGGAACACCGGATGTAGATCTGCTAGCATCCAGATTCAACGCAAAGGTGGACAGATTTGTGTCTCGCACAAGGGATCCCCTAGCTTGCGGCTCGGATGCCCTAGTGTTCCCTTGGGATCAGTTCAAGCTGATATATACATTCCCACCGCCACAATTGTTACCGCGATTAATCCGCAGAATCAGGGTAGAAAAGAAACCAGTGATTCTGGTGGCTCCAGCGTGGCCCCGAAGGGCATGGTACGCGGAGATTGTAAAAATGTCAGTGAGGAGTCCTTGGACCCTCCCACATCGTCCGGACCTGCTGTCGCAAGGACCGATATACCACCCTTCCTTACCAGCCCTAGGTTTGACGGCCTGGCTATTGAAGCCCACATTCTGAAAAAGAGAGGGCTCTCTAATTCTGTGGTATCTACCATGATCAATGCCAGGAAGCCGGTATCCAGGCAGATCTATTATAGGATCTGGAAGGCGTACATTACGTGGTGTGAGGCCAAGAAATGGCATCCACGTAAGTACATGATAGGTAGGATTTTGGACTTCCTACAGTGGGCTGTAGATAGGAAGCTGGCCTTGAGTACTATCAAGGGTCAGATTTCGGCCTTGTCAATATTTTTTCAAAGGCCCTTGGCTTCGCATTCACTAGTCAAAGCTTTCATACAAGGAGTGATGCGTATTAGCCCTCCGGTTAGTGTTCCCATATGTCCATGGGACTTAAACCTGGTTCTGTCGGTTCTACAGAAACAACCGTTTGAACCATTGCAACACATTTCCTTGGTTCTTCTCACCAGGAAATTGATTTTCTTAGTAGCCATTTGTTTGGCTAAAAGAGTATCGGAATTAGCCGCCTTGTCCTGTAAGGAGCCATATCTGGTTGTCCATAAGGACAGAGTAGTATTACGTCCTCATCCAGCCTTTCTTCCTAAGGTGGTATCGAGGTTTCATTTGAACCAAGACGTGGTTCTTCCTTCTTTTTTCCCCAAACCTAGCTCGGTAGAGGAAAAGTTATTACATTCTTTGGATGTAGTAAGAGCAGTTAAAGCTTATCTAAAAGCCACTGCTAAGATTCGCAGAACGGATACTTTGTTTATTCTGCCAGAAGGCCCCAGAAAGGGTCAGGCAGCATCAAAATCTACTTTAGCCAAGTGGATTCGACAGGTCATAATACAAGCCTATGGCTTGAGAAAGAGACCGCCTCCGTTCAAAGTTAGGGCGCACTCCACAAGAGCAGTTGGAACTTCATGGGCAGTGCATCACTAGGCCTCCCTGGCTCAAGTATGTAAGGCCGCAACATGGTCTTCGGTACACACGTTTACTAGATTCTACCAGGTAGACGTTAGAAGTCAGGAGGATGTCGCCTTTGGGCGCAGTGTGTTGCAGGCCGCAAAAGATCCTCATGCCTGATGGCGCCCAGCTTATGTATCCCTCCCCTCATTTGGCATTGCTTTGGGACGTCCCATTAGTAATGACTAAGTCGCTCTGTGTCCCGTGATGTACGAAAAAGAAAAAGGGATGTTTATAACAGCTTACCTGTAAAATCCTTTTCTTGGAGTACATCACGGGACACAGAGCTCCCACCCCTCTTTTTGGGACACTTATTGCTTTGCTACAAAACTGAGGTGCTCCCGAATGGGAGGGGCTTATATAGGGGAGGGTACTTCCGGTTTGGAAGTTGCCAGTGCCAGCACCTGAAGGTAAACTATATAACCCATTAGTAATGACTAAATCGCTCTGTGTCCCGTGATGTACTCCAAGAAAAGGATTTTACAGGTAAGCTGTTATAAAAATCCCTTTATCCTCCTCCTCCTCAATGATCCGATTGACGATGATAGCTTGGAAGAACATTTTTGTTTCTGGGTGCCGCCACCAGTGGCTAAGGCCCAATTTTTCAGCCCCTGTTTAACAGGGGTGTGTTAATACAATTTTTTATGCAATGCTTTGCAGCAGGGCTCATTCCTGCACTCCAACTAGAGTATCTGGGAGTGGTTGCAGTGTCGTGGCACCAGCACCAGTGGCTAAGGCCCAATTTTTCAGCCCCTGTTTAACAGGGGCGTGTAATTACAATTTTTGATGCAATACTTTGCAACAGGGCTCATTGCTGTGCTCCAAGTACAGTATCTGTGAGGGGTTGCGTGTTGTGGCACCAGTGCCTAAGGCCCAATTTTTATGCCCCTGTTTAACAGGGGCATGTAATTACAATTTTTTATGCAATGCTTTGCAGCAGGGCTCATTCCTGCACTCCAACTAGAGTATCTGGGAGAGGTTGCAGTGTCGTGGCACCAGCACCAGTGGCTAAGGCCCAATTTTTCAGCCCCTGTTTAACAGGGGCGTGTAATTAAAATTTTTGATGCAATACTTTGCAACAGGGCTCATTGCTGTGCTCAGAGTACAGTATCTGTGAGGGGTTGCAGTGTTGTGGCACCAGTGCCTAAGGCCCAATTTTTCTGCCCCTGTTTAACAGGGGCATGTAATTACAATTCTTGATCTAATAATTCACAGCAGGGCCCATTCCTGCGCCCACCAAGACTGACTGTGAGGCCTTACAGTGTTGTGTCAACACCACCACCACCACCACCACCACCTAAGGCCCAATTTTTCAGCCCCTGTTCAACAGGGGCATGCAATTACAATTCTTGATCTAATAATTCACAGCAGGGCCCATTCATGCGCCCACCAAGAGTAACTGTGAGGGCTCACAGTGTTGTGGCAACACCAACATGTAAGGGGCAAATTTCAGCTGAGTATATACGGCAGGCCCCTACTTTCAAACATCCAACTTACAAACGACTCCTCCTTGCAAACGGAAGGATACAACAGGAAGTGAGAGGAAATCTACCCCTAGGAAGGCAAATTCTCTCCTGTAACAGTTAATATGGGAAAAAAAGTGTCTCCTCTCCACTGATGCTTTATCACCAATTCTTGTTTCAATAAAAAAACCAAATTTTCAAAAAACATTTGTCATTAGGACGGAAAGTGAGGTGAACTGTTCTGAACAGGTGCACACTGCACAGACAGCAAAACAAATGTTACAAGGGTGATAACCCTTCCCTATGTTTTCCAAAAAGCTTAAAAATAGATTTTTTGGCTGGAGCTACACTTAAACAATGTACCTGTTCAAAATTACAAACAGATTCTACATAAGAACAAACCTACAGTCCCTGTCTTGTATGCACCGCCTGTATACGGCTGTTCAGAGTATATAGGGCCTTTTTTATTTTGTGTGCGGGGTTCCCCTTAATATCCATACAAGACCCAAAGGGGCTGGTAATGGGCTGGGGTAGGGGGGGGGGGTGTGATGGGGTAGCTATGCCATTTTTCTTAAAGATTTTGATCCATATTACCGGGACCAGACATTACATTAAAGCCGCAAGCAGTTTTAAATGGCTTTTTTTCCTTTAGAAATGTAATTTTGTGCAGGGACAGTTCTAAACACGGGAAACATGTGGCACTTCACAGGCATACTTTAGACACCCCCCAGGTACGATATTTAAAGGAATATTTGACTTTTTTTTTCACTTTATGCATCATTAAAATGACTGCTCCAGAAAAACGGCAGTTTTTAAAACTTCTTTTTGCATTGATACATGTCCCCTGGTGCAGAACCCGGGTTCCCAAACCCTTTTTAGGACAATAACATGCATAATAGTCGTTATAATTAGCACTTTAGATTTCGAACGTTCGCATCCATTGTATTTAATAGGGTTCTAAAGTTCGTGCGAACTTTCGGTCCGTTCGCGGGTTCTGGTGCGAACCGAACCCGGGGGTGTTCGGCTCATCACTAATCCTGACATGGAGCTCTTCACTGACTTCTTGGATTATGTGCTTGGCTTACTAGTTTTTCCTGGACTCTCAGACAGAAATGCAGAAGCTAACCGCTCTGGAGTGAGTGTGGAAACTGACTTTTGAAATTCTCATTTAATTCAACAGACGTTCATCTTGAGGCAGAAAGCCAAATTTACCGCTATTAATTTAGGCTTCACCTTCTAAGACAGTGGTTCTCAACTCCTGTTCCCAGGTCCCACTACCCAACCAGATTTAAGGTATTACATTGGGGAGATGCAGACTAGAATACTGCAATCACTGAGCAGCAAATTATATCACCTGTGATGTATTTCAGTTATCTTGCAAATCTGGCCTGTTAGTGGGTCCTGAGGACAGGAGTTGTTCTAAGATCAAGAACAATGCAATGACTGAGCATGTCCTTGAAGGACACAGCATGTTCTAATGATAATATCATGTATCTGGCCAATCCCAAATGGGACCCACCGACCAAAAGGTTGATTCCAAACTACTGACATTTTCCTGTTCAAAAGGGCATCGTTTTGACATCCTGCTGTGACAACATGCTCCAATCTGGTAGAACGAGCACTTGATGCAGTAACCATAAGGGAATTGTCAAGCTGTCCTCTGGAGGTACTTGAAATACTTACACAGCTTTGCTTCTATTTAAAGGTATTTCACCAAGCTTATAAAAGAGGAATAAAAAACCTGCACAAAGGCTGTCCTCATCTTTTTGTTCAAAAGAGACTGAAGAAGATTGATTGGCTTGAGAAAGCTCTCAGACCAGTCTTCTTAAAGTGTTACTAAACCCACAACAGTAAAATCAGCCTGTATATGCAGTAAAGCATGCTTGTTATACTCCCTGTGTTACCCTTAACCCTCTGCATTGTGTAAAAAGGCTGTCTGATCCTGTCTTTTCTGTAACTCCCCTTCTTCCACTGTCCCCAATCCATCTCCTAATAGAACAGAGGCTGGGGGACAAGCTGCACTTGCTCAGTTTGATGTGTTTTGCTAGAGAGTTTTTTCTTCTTGGGAGAGTGCATATGATCAGCACAGGGCCAACCAGCACTGTCCAGAGAGTAAGGGGCCCTGCAGCCTTATAGGGCAGTCAGAGCAGAATGAAAACTCCTGCTACAAGCTTTAACCAGACACTGATAGAAGTCACAAGACGGCTCTAACTGCTGATGTGAAAAGGTATTTAGCAGATTATATTTGCTAAAACTATTGCATTTCCATGTTCTGTGTACTGTGGGAGACCATATACAGTGAATGCAGGGTCATGGGTTTAGTAACACTTTAAGGAAGAGTGGAAATTGCCAGAATAGATGGCCCTTGCAGAAGGTGAATTCAGCAATTCCTTTAGAGTGTCTAGACCACATGCTTAATTAATTGTGACAACTTAGTCACCATTGTCTTAATCACTGTCTGTTTAAACAGTCATGTTCATCCGCATCTTCCTTGAAAGAATCTGACAAGGGTTGATTTGCCTGAGAAGGTTCTGAGACTTCTCATTGGTGTCTACATCTTTATCCCTGACTGCTTGAACCAGTGGGGCTTATACACTGACGCTCATCTGTATCTTCTTTTTGGAAGAGTTTAAAGAGAATTGTTTGCATGGAAGGCTTGTAGACTGCTCACTGATAAAATAGATAACCCTTTCACAGGGTGAGTAGAAACACACCTTTAGAGTGTATTAGCCTCATTCGACAGCCTGTTAGGTGTTGTCAGCTTTATCCTTGGTTGCTTGAACAAAGCAGTACTCATGCAGTCATTTTCATGCGCATTGTCCTCTTTGGAAACTCTGAAGAGGGCTGTTTCGCCTGGGATGGCTAGGTGGCTTCTCATTGCCAGAGCAAATAACCCTTTCAAGGGGTGAGTGGAAACCAGTAATTTGGAGTGTATTGGCAACGTTTTTGTTGAATGTGACATCCTGTTAGGTGTCATCATCTCTATCCCTGGCTGCTTGAACCAACAGGATACATACAGTCATGCTCATCTGCATCTTCCTCTTTATAGCGTATGAAAATGGCTGTTTTTCCTGGGAACACTATGATACTGCTCATTGCCAGAGCATATAATCCTTTCACAGGGTAAGTGCAAATTACTCTTTTTGAGTGTATTGGCCACTTGTTTAATGAATGTGACAACCTGCTAGGTGTCATCATCCTTATCTCTGGTTGCTTGAACAAAGCAAGATTCATATAGTCATGTTCATTTGCATATTCTTTTTTAAAGAGCCTGAATAAACCTGTTTTGCCTGGGAAAGCTCTAAGACTGCTCATTGCCAAAATAGATAACCCTTTTATAGGGTTTTTCCTGCCTTTGAACAAAGCAGCTCAAAAAATAATTCAATGTAGTAGAAAATAGCTTGCTTGGTAACACACCCTAAAGGGTTAACTACTGCTAGAGGAAGGCTGAAACTGCACCTTTCATCCACAGCTCTTAGGCCTCGTACACACGACCGGTTTTCTCGGCAAGAAACAACAAGAAAACTGCTGGCAGAGCTTTCTTGCTGAGAAAACCGTGTGTGTGTACGATGCTTTCAGGTTTCTCATCGGGAAATCTGCCCAGAATCTCGACGAGAAAAATAGAGATAGGCCTCGTACACACGACCGGTTTTCTCGGCAAGAAACGTCAAGAAAACTGCAGGCAGAGCTTTCTTGACGAGAAAACCGTGCGTGTGTACGAGGCTTTCAGGTGTCTCATCGGGAAATCTGCCCAGAATCTCGAAGAGAAAAATAGAGATGCAGCTCTCTATTTTCTCATCAGGATTCTTGTCGGCCTGTTTGCCGATGAGAAACCCGAGCGTGTGTATGCTTACCTGCCTCCATGGAAACCTGCGCATGCTCAAAATGACTTTGACACATGCGCGGTGGCTTCCAAGGCATAGGTAAAGTGAAGCAAGATGGCGGTGACGGCATTGAATGGGACGAGCACATGCTCGTCGTAGTCGATGACGTCACCGCGTTCGAGCCATTCAAAAGAACGGCGATTCTTTTGAATCGTACGTGTGTACACTCGGCCGGGACAAGATTCTTGTCAAGAATCTCGTCAGGAAAAACAACAGTTTTTTTCCTGACGAGAATCTCGGCCGTGTGTACTAGGCTTGAGATTCACCAGGTGGTTAATGAACTAAACCTTTTCCCTGCCGGAAGCAGGACATGCGGAAAAGTTTTTGTTCAGAAGAGCAACAAAAAAGTAGGAATCTGAAATGTACACAAACCACCCAAGGGAATTGTTAACATCATAAAGCATTCTTCTCTAGACATGTGCATTTGTTTTCGTCCGAATGCATTTTAGTCCGAATTTCAGATATTTTCGTTATCGTTTTAACAAACGAAAACGAAAGCGCAGAATCTGAAAACCGAAAGATCCGACATACACAAATGCTTTATTTTTGTTTTTGTTGCGACAACAGTTTGATATGGATAGGAGATTCGACATGACGCTGACAATAACAATCTGTGTCTATCGAACCTGTGGTCCAATGTGTCTAACCTTAACTCTATTAGTCCAAGATTATTCTACATAGAGAGAAAAGATTTTACATAGAGAGAAAAGATTTTACATAGAGAGAAAAGATCGCTGCTGGAATTGGGTGGAGGAAGTAATATAAAAATAATGATGATGATGAATATTATTGGCTAATTGTAACCAAAGAGGAGGAGCAGTAAAATAGCTAGAACTAACTTGACAATTCAACATGAACGACGAAGATTCGACAAAGCATCGAAAAACATACAAACGTTGAATCTGTCATTGAAGGCTTATGGTGTCTGTCGAAAGTTCTAAGAAGATTCGACGGAGCAGCTAGACTGTATGACGCGGCAATCGTACATTTCCGGTCAAATGCAACCGCCCATAGGCTATAGAAAAATTCTAATGTTGGTTGATTAGTAATAATAATTAATAAATATAATTATTACTAGTCATACAACATTTGAATTCTACTATAGCTAGCTTGTAGGCGGAACATTCAACCAGAAATGTACGATTGCAGCGTCGTACAGTTTCGCTGCTCTGTCGAATCTTCTTTAAACATTCGACAGACACCATAAGCCTTCAATGACAGATTCCATCTTAATTAATTCGAATTTTCAGACGAATGCAATTTCGAAAAGACAAAAAACAAAATAAATAAAAACTAATTTCGAGAGTAACTAAATAAATTTATTTTTCAGACGAAAACAAAATTTCGAAACAAAATATTTCAGTGTGTCTATTCTTCTCTCTCTCTTTTTTTTGGCTGAGAAAATGTAGAGCACAAAAACTATATAAAAGGATGTCCTATACTCCAGCAGTCAATAGCTGGCTACAGTAGTCATCCACAGGCGACTTCTCTACCTTCTCTGGGAATACTGGTCTTTTGAAGGGTTGGAATAATGGCACAATAGTAGAGTAAACATGAGAACCCATGGGTTAATGGAATGTGTGAACAGAAAAAAGTATTCCTTTGTGCACCTGTTATGCAGAGTACTACCTGTGGGGAGCTCAGGGTATGCTGAATGGCTGCAGAGAGCAAGGCACAACAATACCTAGCAATGCAGTATAATTTGGATACAAAGCATTTTCTAATTTAGCTCATCCAACCCCCACCATCCAACTGTAAACACTGGCACTGTGCAGGTGCACATGCCTAGGGGAGACGCTGCCCACTTCACAAGGGCCCAGCAGACCCAAGACAAGGCTGTTAGACATGATGAAAGCCACCCGAGGACCAGCAGCAGGGCTCCCTGGATTATGGATAATTTTTCTGGTACAACAGGGACCGAATTCAGCCTAAACCCACACACATGGACGAATGGCCAGCCCTTTAGACCAGCCAGGTAGAGGAGCACTCCTAGGTACTGCAAATAGGAGGAAAAAAAAGGAGCATCGAGGCTGCTGGTGGGCTCAAATGTATAAGTTAAAGCCATAGTATATGTACACCCCTTCCATTGCATTTGCATCTTAAAGCGGAGGTCCCACAAAAAAATATATATTAAAAGCCAGCAGCTACAAATACTGCAGCTGCTGACTTTTAATAAATGGACACTTAGCTGTCCAGGGTGCCCACGATGACGGCAGCTGAAGCCGAGCAATCTCGTCTCTCGGCTGCCCCTGCCGCCATCCTTGGTGAGGGAATCAGGAAGTGAAGCGTTGCGGCTTCACTGCCCGGTTCCCTACTGCGCATGCGCGAGTAGTGCGGCGTGTTCTCAGTGGTCCCCGCTGTCTCCTGGGACCAGTGTATTTCCCAGAAGACAGCGGGGGGGGGGAGTGGAGTCTATTCCCGGAAGTGGGTGCAAATACCTGTATTATACAGGTATCTGCACCCCCCTCCCCCCTGAAAGGTGCCAAATGTGACACCGAAGGGGGGGAGGGTTCCGAAAAGTGGAGGTTCACTTTTTGTGTGGACCTCCGCTTTAAGGGGGAGCAGCTTTGGGACAGTAAAAGCACAGTTCAACCACATGTTTTTACCTCCCCACATGCAGTTGTAACCTAAGCCTCACAGTGTCTATAAGGCTTGGTAGGCATACAGAGTTCCATAATGTGGTAATATTGTGTTTACCAGCTATACGCAGGTGCATAATTATAGATCTAGCATTAATCACTTTCCCGTTCTGACTGGACATCATATGATGTCCTTCATATCGGGCTCCTCATGCAGACACACTGCATCACTGATCACGGTAAAGAGCCTATGACGTAGGCTCTTTACCATGTGTCCAATCACAGCTGATCACAGTGTAAATAGTAAATGCCGGTTATCTGCATTCCTCTCCTCACGCTGCCAGCGTGTAAGGAGAAGAAAGCCGATAATCGGCTTTCCTCAGTGGACACATGCACACAGATAATTAGTGCAGCCCCATCAGTGATGCCTTCCAATGCCCACCAGTGATGCCAATCAGTACCCACCAATGATGGCAATGAGTTCTGCTTTTTAGTGCCTATCAGTGATGCCTGTCAGTGCCTCCTCATCAGTGCCGTGCATCAGTGCCCATCAGTTCCACCTATCAGTGCACATCAGTGCTGCCTATTAGGGCCTATTAGTGCCCATCAGTGCCCATTAGTCCTGCATATCAGTGCCGCCTATTAGTGCCCATCAGTGCTGCATATTAGTGCCTCATCATCAGTGCCCATCAGTGCCACCTCATCAGTACAGCCCATCAGAGTAGCCTCATCAATGCACATCAGTGAAGCAAAAAAAAAAAACTTATTTACAAAATTGTATAACAGAAGCCAAGAAAAAAAAAAATCAAAATTTTCTGTCTTTTTCTTTTTTTTATATATATATATAAATAATAAAAAACCCAGTGGTGATAAAATATCAATAACAAATAGAAAAAATTGCGCTACCAGTGAAATTTAAAAAAATAAAAAAATAAAAAGAAGCTAACATAAACAATAAGACAGTATTGCTGTAAGAATATATGGTGAAAAAAATGTAGCGTTATAAATCAAAAAGGTGTTACCAGAGAGAGTCTATGTGTGTGACCACAAAGGATATTCTCCAGATAGAACTCACTTAGGCTGCATTCACACCTGAGCGTTTTGTAGCCTGAAGCCTGAAGCTACAAAATGCTAGAGGGGAAAAAATCCATTATTCTCTATGGAGATGGTTCACATCTCCAGTCCATGTCGCCTGAAGCCGAACGCCTGAAGCTCAAACAAGTTCCGGACCCTTTTTTGTCGCGCGAATTGGGCAGATTGGGAGTTTTAGGATTCATATAATGTAATGGAAACGCCCGATTCAAGCGTCCAGCGCGACAACGAGCGTTCCGACGGGCGCAAATTCGCGCGACAAAACAATGGTAAAAACGACGGTAAAAATGCCCGATTCGCTACGCTCAGGTGTGAATGCAGCCTTAAACTGTGACGTGAAAATGAAACATGTATACAAAAATATATCAAAACAAACATATGTGGTATAACAAACATCCAAATGTGACTGTTATAATGCACATCAAAGTGTCCTATAACAAAAGTAAGTGAAAGACAAAGTCTATGTAGATCCACAATGGATGTGCCGAATCTGTTGTGAAGCATGGACTATCACCGTAGCGCAGTGTTTCTCAACTCCAGTCCTCAAGGCGCACCAACAGGTCATGTTTTCAGGATTTCCCTCAGATGAAATAGCTGTGGTAATTACTAAGGCAGTGAAACTGATTACATCACCTGTGCAAAATAATGGAAAGCCTGAAAACATGACCTGTTGGGGCACCTTGAGGACTGGAGTTGAGAAACCCTGCCGTAGCGGATGGTATTATGTCTAAATACCCCAAGCGTATCATCCAACATCAATGGAGGAAAGGTAAGTAATGGATACTCTTACCATGGGTCAGATGAAAATAAGCATGAACAAGATCCCGGATCCAGGTGCTCCAAGATGTTTGGGTACAGCGTTGCATGACAATGCAATTGTAATTCAAAATGTCACAGCTCTTAAAGCTGAAAATTGGCCTGGGCAGGAAGTGGGAGAAAGTGCCCTGTATTGAAGTGGTTAAGTGGAAGTTGGTCAATTTCTAGGTAAAAATGCAGGTGTGGTACTAACCTCATTATATCAGAGATCAATGAAAAGATTTGATTACATATGATCAGATAGATTTCCAATGCCAAAGTACCAAAAACGATTTTTTTTTAAGGAAGGGTTAGAACATCTTACGGTGTTTTATTGCTGCCCATGTCTTACTGTCCAAGGGAGAACCTACCAAAAAATAATAAATAAAATAATAAATTAATACATTTTAGCTATGCATACCTCTAGCAAATATATTTTGGTAATGATATTATTATTCCTACAAATTGCACAGTAAATTGTGATGGTGGTGGAATTCACACTTAGCTTGTTATGGGATTCCAAATCCATTTTTGTTCCCACATATTCTGAGCCTTTTTTCTTAAGAATGACTAGATTCTGTCATGCTAAACTTACTTTCAACATGCAATTGGAAGAAAACAAAGCAGCTTTAGTTTATTGTATTAAATCACTAGGACAGGTCAGTTTAAAAAACATATATTTTTGTAGACATGTACCAGAATTGTATGCTTAATTTGTATGTCAATAATGAAGTCATCTACCAAAGAAACAGAGAAAACATAAAAAGTAAAGACATCATTTTCTTCAGAGGCTGAAGAATGTATCACCAAAAATTTGATTTAGGACCAGTTCCAGAATACAATATAAAATACCACTGAAACATTTTAGAATCTATGTTATCCATTTAAACTTTTTCAGTTTTAAGAGTATTATTAGGGAAGCAATGTCTGAATGTTTGTACTATACTGCAAAAGGAAATGGGGAAATTAGTTTAATTAACCCTTATCTATTTTCCTGATTACATTATTACTGTGAATATATTTACATAATGAATATTAAAATGCTAATCTTATAGTCTTGATGTAATTGTATTCCATGTTAGGATAATTAAAAACACTTAAAAATAATCTTGGGTTTTAAACATTAATGAGATATCATATACAAAATAACATTTTCCAATGCCAGTGAAATCAACCTTAAATTAAATGCAGAGAATATATTGATAAACTCACCTTTCACTGTCAGTTTTCCATTTGTCTTTATTTTAAAAATGTGTTCATTCTTTATAGCTATATGACAAATGACTATTTGACATAGTCATATAGCATTTTTGGAATCACTTTTACATGCAATTAACTTTTATTACAATCAATCTTGGTCTGAATAATGCATTTTAGCTTTCTTTTCAAGAGGTACAGGTATAAATGAAAGCATAATACAGAATTAAAAATAAATAAAAAAAAAGACTGTATCACATTTAACAAAAATTTTAAAAAACAGGGCCATTTTAACCCTCTCATGGCAAGAGGTCCTTAACCACTTGCCCTCCAGAAGATGTACCCCCCTTCATGTCCAGGCCATTTTTTGCTACTGCGTTATTTTAACTGATAATTGCGCTGCCATGCAATGCTGTACATAAATTAAATTTATATAATGTTTTTCCCCCAAATAGATCTTTCTTTTAGTGGTATTTGATCACCACTGGGTTTTTCTATTTTCTGCACTATAAACAAAAAAAGACTGACATTTTTGAAAAAAACAAAAAACAATATTTTTGACTTTCTGCTATAAAACATATCCAATAAATATTTGTAAAAATTTTAATTTCCTCATAAATTTGGGCCAATATGTATTCTGATACATATTTTTGGTAAAAAAAAAAAAATCCCAATAAGCATATATTGATTGGTTTACGTGAACGCTATAGTGTCTACAAACTATGGTATATATACGGGATTTCTTATTTATTTATTCCTTTTGTATACTAGTAACAATGGCGATCAGCGACTTAAAGCGGGACTGTGATAGTATGGCGGCAGTCTGACACTAACTGACCTTTGTGGGAACCAGTGACGCTAATACTAAATACTAAAAATGTTCACTGTCACTGTACTAATGACACTGGCTAGGAAGGGATTAACATCTAGGGCAATCGAAGGGTTAAATGTGTGTCTAACAGCGCTTGGTGTGTTTACTGTGAGGTGCTTTTACAAAGGAATGTGCTGGTTTTTCTACTCTGCTTTGCAAGTAAACAAAAACTGGCACATACCTTCTGACAAGACAGAGCTCTGTCCTGTCTCCCGCCATACCGATCAGTAGCATCAATCATTGACCGGCACCCACTGATCGGCTTGCGCTGTAAGTAATCACAGTACAGCCGGTGTACCGTTGGCGCATGCGCACGCACCCCCTACAGGTAAGTGCTGGATCACGTACTAGATACGTGATTCGGCACAGGAGAGTTGCTCTGCTGCCGTTCTCATATGTGATACAGTCAGCAAGTGGTTGATTTTTAGATGTCCGGGGCAAATAATATTTTTGTACATTTTTTAACCACTTAACGACCGCTCACTGTATATATACGTCGGCAGAATGGCACGGACAGGCACAATCACGTAACTGTACGTGCCTGCCTTCATATGGGTGGGGGGTCCAATCGGACCCCCTCCAGTACAGTGACCGGCCGGGATCGCTTCGGGAGCGATCTGTGATGAGGGGGCCGCCATTCGATTCTGGCCACCCCCTCGCGATCGCTTCCGGCAAATGAAAAGCTTCCTCTGCCTGTGTAATGTTTACACAGGCAGAGGAAGTGATGTCATCTCTCATGCGGCGCTCACATATACTGAGCGCCGCATGAGAGAAGACATCAGGTTAGTGCACTAAACAGCACACTGACACCAGGACACATAGGCACACGATCGCCCCCCAGGCCCCCCCAGACACCCCCAGATCACCCCCCAGCCCCCAGTCAGAGTGTCACTGATTGCAGTGACCATTTATTTATTGATCACTGCAATCAGTGACATTTGTGACTGTAAAAGAGTGTTTTAGGTCCAGTGTAGCCCCCTAACCCCCCCCTAATAAAGGTTTAACGCCTTGATCGCCCCCAGGTAACCCTTTCACCGCTGTCACTAAGCAATCGTTTTTCTGATCGCAGTATTAGTGTCAGTGATGCCGATAGGTAGCCAGTTATTTTTTTTAGGTTTGCCGCAGGTTTTTATAGCGTCGGGTACCCCCATATATTACCTAATAAAGGTTTAACCCCTTGATCGCCCCCCCAGGTAACCCTTTCACCCCCTTTTGCCAGTGTCACTAAGCGATCATTTTTCTGATCGCTGTCTTAGTGACGGTGATGCCGATAGGTAGCCAGTTATTTTTTTTAGGTTCGCCGCAGGTTTTTATAGCGTCAGGTACCCCCATATATTACCTAATAAAGGTTTAACCCCTTGATCGCCCCCCAGCTAACCCTTTCAACCCCTTTTGCCAGTGTCACCAAGCGATCGTTTTTCTGATCGCTGTCTTAGTGTCGGTGATGCCGATAGGTAGCCAGTTATTTTTTTTAGGTTCGCCGCAGGTTTTTATAGCGTCAGGTACCCCCATATATTATCTAATAAAGGTTTTAACCCCCTAATTGCCCCTAGTTAACCCTTTCACCAGTGATCACCGTATAAGTGTTACTGGTGACACTGGTTAGCCAGTTAGTTATTTTGTTATTTAAGTTCCCCGTCAGGTTTTTATATAGCGTCAGGTACCCCCATATATTACCTAATAAAGGTTTAACCCCCTGATTGCCCCTAGTTAACCCTTTCACCAGTGATCACCATATAAGTGTTACGGTTGACGCTGGTTAGTTAGTTTGCTTTTTATAGTGTCAGGGCACCCGCCGTATATAACCCAATAAAGGTTTAACCCCCTGATCGCCCGGCGGGTGATATCAATTAGGTTTTAGTGTCAGAGAGGGTCTGCGTCGCCCCAGGCAGGGTAAGGTTAGTGCCAGGAACGCTAACACCCACGCGTGAAGCATACACCTCCCTTAGTGGTATAGTATCTGAACAGATCAATATCTGATCTGATCAGATCTATACTAGCGTCCCCAGCAGTTTAGGGTTCCCAAAAATGCAGTGTTAGCGGGATGAGCTCAGATACCTGCTAGCACCTGCGTTTTGCCCCTCCGTCCAGCCCAGGCCCCCAAGTGCAGTATCGATCGATCACTGTCACTTACAAAACACAACACACATAACTGCAGCGTTCGCAGAGACAGGCCTGATCCCTGCGACTCCAGTGCTGTAGGAGGTGATTTCACCACCACAGTTTAAAAAAAAAGAGCATATATGCCGAAGCAGGGGGGCAGCAGGGGCGGAGGAGCGATTTTGCTCCTAATGCCGCGTACATACGGTCGAAATTCCGACAGAGGCTTGCCCGTGGAAAAGTCAGACCGTGTGTACGCGGCATAACTTTTGCGGCAGGATGCCCCCATGCTTCGGCATATATAAATGGTGCATGTACGCCCATCATTAGGAGTGGCTGAATGAAGGGAGGTATTCTAATGGTGGGCATACCCACCGATCAATTTCTTTTTTTTGTACAGCCAACAGGCTGCATGAAAAAAAAGATTACAATACATGTCCAACAAGGACCAGCAACGTACTGGTATGTTGCTGGACTTTGAATGGTTATACCAGAATGATGCCTGTGGGTTTAGGTATCATCTTGGTATCATTCTTTTCAGCCAGCGGCCGACTTTCATGTAAAAGCAATCCTAGCGGCTAATTAGCCTCTGGACTGCTTTTACAAGCAGTGGGAGGGAATGTCCCCCCCGGATATAAAAAGCGCCATTGGGAAATTGGGAAAGCATTTTATCACACCGATCTTGGTGTGGACAGATGCTTTGAGGGCAGAGGAAAGATCTAGGGTCCAATATACCCCAGTTTTTTCAAAAAAAGAGTACCTGTCACTACCTATTGCTATCATAGGGGATATTTACATTCCCTGAGATAACAATAAAAATGATAAAAAAATAAAAATATGGAAAGAACAGTTTAAAAATAAAATAAAAAAGCAAAATTAATAAAATAAAAAAATGCACCCCTGTCCCGCCCTGCTCTTGCGCAATGGCGAACGCAAGCGTCCGTCTGGCGTCTTATGTAAACAGCAATTGCATCATGCATGTGAGGTATTACCGCGAAGGTCAGATCGAGGACAGTCATTTTAGCAGTAGACCTCCTCTGTAAATCTAACTTGGTACCCTGTAAAGGCTTTTAAAGGCTTTTAAAAATGTATGTAGTTTGTCGCCACTGCGCGTTTGTGCGAAATTTTAAAGCATGTTGTGTTTGGTATCTATGTACTCGGCCTAAGATCATTTTTTTTATTTCATCAAACATTTGGGCAATATAGTGTGTTTTAGTGCATTCAAATTAAAAAAAGTGTATTTTTTCCCAAAAAAATGCGTTTGAAAAATCGCTGCGCAAATACTGTGTGGAAAAAAAATGCAACACCCACCATTTTAATCTGTAGGGCCTTTGCTTTAAAAAATATATAATGTTTGGGGTTCAACATAATTTTCTTGCAAAAAAAATATGTTTTCATGTAAACAAAAAGTGTCAGAAAGGGCTTTGTCTTCAAGTGGTTAGAAGAGTGGATGTAAGCTTCCTAATGTTGTGTATAAAATGCCAGGACAGTTCAAACCCCCCCCCCCAAATGACCCCATTTTGGAAAGCAGACACCCCAAGCTATATACTGAGAGGCATGTCGAGTCCATGGAATATTTTATATGTTGCGGAAAAAATATTTTATTTTTTTATTTTTTTGCACAAAGTTGTCACTAAATTATATATTGCTCAAACATGCCATGGGCATATGTGGAATTACACCCCAAAATACATTCTGTTGCTTCTCCTGAGTACGGGGATACCACATGTGTGAGACTTTTTGGGAGCCTAGCCGCGTACGGGACCCCAAAAACCAAGCACCGCCTTCAGGCTTTCTAAGGGTATAAATTTTTGATTTCACTCCTCATTGCCTATCACAGTTTCGGAGGCCATGGAATGCCCAGATGGCACAAAACCCCCCAAATGACACCATTTTGGAAAGTAGACACCCCAAGATATTTGCTGAGAGGTATGGTGAGTATTTTGCAGATCTCGCTTTTTGTCACAAAGTTTTGAAAATTGAAAAAAAAAAAATATATATTTTATTTCTTAATTTTCAAAAACAAATGAGAGCTGTAAAATACTCACCATGCCTCTCAGCAAATAGCTTGGGGTGTCTACTTTCCAAAATGGGGTCATTTGGGGGGGTTTTGTGCTATTTTGGCATTTTATGGCCTTCGAAACTGTGATAGGTAGTGAGGAGTGAAATCAAAAATGTGTGCCCTTACAAATCCTTAAGGCGGTGCTTGGTTTTCGGGGTCCCGTACGCGGCTAGGCTCCTAAAAAGTCCCACACATGTGGTATCCCCGTACTCAGGAGAAGCAGCAAAATGTATTTTGGGGTGCAATTCCACATATAACCATGGCATGTGTGAGCAATATATCATTTAGTGACAACTTTTTGTAATTTTTTTTTTTAGTCATTATTCAATCACAAAAAAAAATATTCAATGGGCTCAACATGCCTCTCAGCAATTTCCTTGGGATGTCTAATTTCCAAAATGGGGTCAGTTGGGGGGGTTTTGTACTGCCCTGCCATTTTAGCACCTCAAGAAATGAGATAGGCAGTCATAAATTAAAAGCTGTGTAAATTCCAGAAAATGTACCCTAGTTTGTAGACCGTATAACTTTTGCGCAAACCAATAAATATACGCTTATTGACATTTTTTTTACTAAAGACATGTGGCTGAATACATTTTGGCCTAAATGTATGACTAAAATTTAGTTTATTCGATTTTTCTTATAACAAAAAGTAGAAAATATAATTTTTTTTCAAAATTTTCAGTCTTTTTCCGTTTATATCGCAAAAAAAAAAATTGCAGAGGCAATCAAATACCATTAAAAGAAAGCTCTATTTGTGGGAAGAAAAAGACGCAAATTTTGTTTGGGTACAACATTGCATGTCCGCACAATTTCCAGTTAAAGCAGCGCAGTGCCAAAATGTGAAATCACCTCTGGTCATTAAGCTGCGTAATGGTCCGGGGCTTAAGTGGTTAAGGACATAAAATGTTTTATGTGTTTTAATAAAAAAAAAAATATATTATGGGCTAAATATGCACAAAAAAAAAAGGATACTGTAAATGTGAATGCTAATTTATAATGCATGTTATTTATTATGTTGTAGCTGACATTGTGATCCCTTGATTGGGAACTACTGTGGTTTGCTTCTGACCATTAGTAGGGATCAGAGCTGTTGCTCAAAGCTAAGTTCAAGAGCTAGCAGCCATCTAAAGTATCACCTGCTAACTCTCAAAAAGATGGTGTTCCTCATCTTGCTGAAGAATGTTAACATAGATACTTTGCATGGGAAGGGGTAAACTTGTCAATCCACTCAACAGTAGAATTTTTGTTTTTAAAAGATACAACCTTAAGGTAATTGTAGCCATATTAGTACACTTGCGACAGAAACAATTGAGTATTGTCCATTAAACTTTTTTTATTTGCACAAACATACAATTTTTCAGGACAAGCTTATGGGGTATGTCCCCTTCTTCAAGGTTCCAGCAGTACTAGTGTTGTGGAGATTTTTATGGAGATGTATTTAATATGTATTGTCATAGTGTCACCCAGTGTTAGTACTTCCGCAACCCGCTCTAAAAGAGCTGATTGGGGTAGTCTGAGGCTGGTTGAATCCCGTCTGATAGGGGAAAACGTTTTGAGGTTGGAGTGTGATGTTTGCAGGGTGCGGATATGTCCGCCAACGGGGGCCCTCTGTGCATTAGCATGGACGATCGTTAAGGAGGGGATATGCTCGCTCTGCAACAACATCATTGGTTATGAGCAGATGCGTACTCTTGTCTCTGCTGTGTCTGATCAACATTGGTTGGAGTTCGTAGTGCGCATCTGCAGATAGCCTCCCTCCCCCATTCAATAATAGTATAATCTTAATATGCGTTATTCTATGGAATAGCGCAGAATACGAATTCCTATCAACGGTAACTTTAGCCATCCTACGTTATTGTATTCATGTATGACATCTCCTGTTGGAAGGAATGTCCAGGTATTGTCATTCTCATGTGGAAGGAACATCCTGTGATGTTCCCGCCCATGGGGGGAGGTGACTGGTTGCTGCAACCAATCACCTCCTGTCTTGAGATCTTTTGAGTTTAATAAAAGCCTATGATTAGGCGTCGGCTGAACAGTCTTTGCTGGAATGGCCTGATAAGAAGATAAGCTTTTGTGGTGCTGCCTTTCTTGGATGAATGATGGAATGAACGGTGAGTGGACTTTAGCAAACTTAGGCCTACAGATAGCATTATTGCAAAAAGATGAAATCTGATGTGTGCTTAGATAGCACAGGAATTATAGGCTGTGTGCTCTGTAAACAGCAGCCTGGAATTCCACAACAGTAATGGCGGGCCAGGATTTTTGGGAATAGATGGAGTTCCTTTGGACATCGGATCGAGATGGGGGGAAGTGTGGATCTACGTTCCGATGTGGGGGGCTCTACTCTTTAAAATATTTTTTTTTGTCTTTTTTAAATAATGCTTTAAGTTTGCAGCGTGTGTATGTGTGCGAATCGTATGTGTGTGTGATTTTGTTGGGAGAGAGATCGTATGCCTGTGAATCCGATCGTATGCCTGTGAATTTGATTGTGTGTGGGTATGCCTGCATGTGCCTGTGTGATTAGATTGTTTGTGTGATGTAGGACATGTGTACCCATAAGTGTGACTGAAGTTGTGTAAGAGATGATCTGATGGAGACTGTATATTGTGTATGAAATGAAGGTATAGCTGTGGTATTTCATGCAGCCTACACTGAGATTGGCGGCCTTGTTAAAGATGGCCACTGCATTGAGCCATACGCCATGTGCTTTAGTGGGGGCGGGGCAGGCATCATGGTCATTGGTTACAATGGTGCTGGAAGGGAAACGCCCTGAGGGATGATGATCTGATGTTACAAGCAACATTGTACTGTATGTGTGTAGTGTTTGTGATTTCTATGAAAAATAGAAATGGTTAGATTGTGATTTTTGCCTTTATAGGGGACAAAGACACATGTCCCCATAAGTGTAAAAATATTTTAACAAAAGTGTTTGGTTTTAAAGTTGAAAATTCCTGCCGCATATTCAAGTGGCCAGGCATTGTTGGAAGCCAGACAATAGTAGCTGTTTGTTGAAAGGAATACGCCCTTTGAATGGTTGCAGGCTGTTTTGGATGCTAGCATTGAGGAGGTATGTCTCTGCAATGGCTTTGTTATGGAAGCTGAGGCCACTGTGTGTGAACTTTAGGTAGAGAAAAGTGGTGAATATCTCAGAGTATATGGACTTAGAGAAATGAACATGTTTTTAATATTGTTCATGTAACTAACATTTATTGAATGTGCTGTTTAGTTGGCAAAAGGGAGGCTAAGTTTATAAGTGTACATGTGGTCCTTGTAGAGTGTAGCTGACACCTTTTTCAGTGGATTTTGATGATAATTTAGAAAAGTTTCAATGGTGTAGTCAGTCTTTGTGGAGAAAAACATTTTTGATTTTCTTTTAAAGAGATGCTGGTTTTGGCGGGAAAAAGTAATGGCGCCATTCTTGGCTTTTGTTAGCCTTGCAGGTTTGTCTGCCATTTTGAGGCACAGTTTTTCCTTAGCCTGTGGGTATCCTATAAGGGAAGGTGCAGCCACCTTTCTTTTGGGCACTATACCATGTGGCATTCGTCTGCTATTTTGCTGGTGGAATTTCTCAGCCTTTGGGGCAGATTTTGATGTTTGGTGCGAATATAGTGCGATCTTTTCTGCGTTGGAACCTGTTAGAGGCAATTTGTGTTTTTCTTTGTGTAGGGGAACCAATGTGGTGTTCATTGTGACGTCCCATGCTGGTTTTGGCGGAAAAAATTGCATGCGTCAATGGCGCAATTTTTGTTGTCCATGAGGTGCTGTGGTGGGTCATCCACCATTTTGTAGTCCTGGCTTGTCGGCCATTTTGAGAGATGTTTACAGTTTGAGATAGGAAGTTCCAGTTTAGCAAACACGGCTCCTGAATATGCTGTATTGGCATTTGTTGATCGGCGCAGTTTTCTTATGTTTTATGCGTTTACAGTTTGACCTGTGCTCTGCTGGGAAGAGTAGTGAGACACCAGGGGGACATACTGAGAGACTGGTTTTTGTTTAATGAATTCGCTGGTTTAAATTGCTTTTCTAAGCATCACCTTTTGAGGTGAGTTGAGAGGTATCTTAAAATAGCGCGGTTTTACCCCGAGGGGCCACAACGTGCTTGCGGACACACGCACATGCTGGGGCCTATTTATGGATGGGATCTGGCTGATCTACCAGCAGTTGGAGTGTGGGGGGAGGCCAACGCAGAGACAGGGACAACATGCAAACTCCATGCAGATGGTGTTAGGAGAAAGGTTTCTCTGTTTTCATTTGGGTGTAAGCTATTGCAGGGTCAGCTGACTTTGCAGTATATGCGCGGCGGTTTTTTTTTTGCATTGGATTTTGGTTTTAAGAAAAACTTCACTTTACACTGAATTTTGATAGATTGTAAGACTAACAGAGTTTTTGTACAATGATGTGTTTTTATGTTTAAATGTTTGGGAGTTTCCCAGAGAGCAATTCATTTTTTTGGAACTTGTACTGTATAGCCATCTTTTGGCAGGAGTTTGTATTTTGAGTCCCAACTTATGGTCTGACTTCCAGGGAATGTGGGTCAGGGGGGATTCCCTCCCATTTGCAAAGGGGGGTTTATTCCATCATTTCCTTGACAAGGTTTTAAATGGTTGAAATATATATAATGTGTAGCCATGGATTGTTTTTTTTTGAAGTCTTGATAGACAAGGCGATTATGGCTAACGCCTCCCCTCCCCCTCCCTCTTCCTGAACAATTGATATGTAAATAAACCAGTTTGTTTTTTTAAGAGCTGAGCATAACCGGAAGTTTCTTTTCAGCATTTATATATCAGCAGAAAGTTAGTGGGAGGAGCTTGGGGTTTTTAAAGGTGAGCAATGAGATTTGTGTCTGGAAGGAAAATGGAAAGCATTTTGGCATTTAAAAGTGTTTTATATTTCGTTCCAGTTTTGTACTGTAATACAGTTTTGGGTAGAGAGAAAAACAGGGGGTATCACCATTATTTTATCATCTAGATACAGAGAGAAGCCACATTGTTCTGCAGGTGGTAAACTGGCGTAAGTGTTCTGTGTGGTTTAGTCTGACAACGCAGTGTATGGGTGTATAGCGGAAAATGCTTGTGTATGCATGCCCTGTGAGGGGTAGAGGCCTAATTCGGGGGTTGATCTGTGGTTTTTGCTTTGGGACAACAAGCCATAGAGTTGACGCCTCGGTTAGGGTTTCTAGTTGGAGGACTTGACCATATAGTGGTTGTAGTTCTACAATTCACCGTATAAGAAGACACCGGGCGGTGATCTCCGAAATGGGTGCAACGGTTTAACCTGGACGCAGGTTTAAGACGATAAGCCGATTCGAATCGCCATGGACACAAGGAGGTCTGTGCAAAGGGAAGGAATGGAGGCTTCCCATAGTCAGACGGTCACACAGTGCACGAAGCCTAGTTTTGGGGCAAAGGCCTTTGAACCCCAAAAAGATTAACATAGGTGGTCCAAGGATACTATTTTGGGTATCCCTCTGGAATGGATGTAGTTAAGCTGCGGCTTCAGAAATCTGTAATGATGAGTGTTGATGGAGGTGTAGTCTCATGCCCGTTTGTTTGAACTTTGTATGGCTGGTCCATGCAAGCTTCTCGAGCTGCTCTCATATTCCCATTGTATTTTTTCCTATTGCTGAAAGAGTGAAGGTAGAATTCTGGCTGTTTTTTTTCATTTGTGGTTTTGGAAACTGTGAAGTATTTCCCCCACGTTTGTATCGGAATGTTTGTATGTAGTAACGTGAATATGTTCGAACTTACCGCGGCGATCCTCCGATGCGTCGACGCTGTTGTATTTTTGTAGGAACGGGAAAAGTAAGGGTTACAGAGGGTTTTGTTTAAATCGGTTTTGAAAGAATGTCATTGACAATTTACCAATGTACAGGAATGTCATTATTGTTTTACCATTCTTTGCAGGTTAAATATGAAGAATAGAGTAATGATTTTGCTTATAAGTATTTTTCAGGTCCAAGGAGTTTGTACACAGAGAACAGGTGTATGTAGACAGCTGTACATATGGATAAATCTAAGGGAGGTAAAAGTATCACAGGCTATTTCATTGTTTCTTTTTTCCTGCACCACGCATTTCTTCCTTCAGTCTGTAATGAGGAAGAAAAGGGGGGAGAATGATAAATGTAAGAGTGACAGTTTTTATTTTTTTGCCAAACTAATAATAACCTCTGTAATTCTAACCAAGTTTGTGCCAAGACTGTCTTTCTTTAATAGAATTTGAATCAGCAAGCAGCAGTCTGGTGAAGTAGGTTCCCATCCCAGAGGCTAAGAACCTTTTGTCAATGGTTTCAGGTATTGTAAGCCACGCACAGGTTATGCAGTGACCACAGTCCCGATGTCTGGGTTATTGTCATATGAGGGTTGTTTGGAGGTCAGTCAAAACCAGGGTCGTACTCTCCTCATTAGCTGTCACTTATATTCTCGGCTGATGGGGGAGGTGCGATCGTTGTGACATGAACTTCAAAATGTCCACCAAAAGGTTTTCATGAGTCCCTCCTGGACCCGACTCAATAATCAGTTTACATTCTTTCCAACCAGGTGACTGGGTCGTTGTAAAGAAGCTTGAGGGATGAGACCACGCCAGCCACTGCAAGAAGCGGCTCAACCACACCAAAGAATGAGGAGTATCTTTGTTTATTTATATTTTTGTTGTTTAGTAAATTTTAGCGAGGGTAACGGTGAAAAGCATCCCAAGTTATTATTTAAAGTGTATGTCCTGACTAGCTCAGAAAGCGAACAGGATCGATGGTCTGTTCTGAGTCTTCACCAAGTTTTAGTCCCCAGCGATGACAGCGGTACATGCCATTTATGATGTTATTATGGGTATGAGGAGTTTTAGTCCCCAGCGATGACATCGGTACATGTCATTTATGATGTTATTATGGGTATGAGGAGTTTCTGACAAACTAGTGAAGACTCCAGACAGACACTTGTCAATGGAACCTAACGATGTATTTTTAGAGGGTAAAATTGGTTTTAGTTTTAATGGCTCTGTCTCTTGTCGGTTTGGGTATCTAGGCAGCCCACAAGTGTGTTTGAACTTTAGTTTGGTGTTTATGTGGATCTGCAGCTTATAAAGGTAATTCCCCCCAAGCAAGAGGTTCATGCGTGATGGTGAAGCTGTCCCAACATCTTATGTCGCGGCCGATCGCGAGGATCTGATGGCGCAGGAAATTAAGAATGGCAGGGACAGCTAGAAGGGATTTGTTCACCAACCCCGACCAGGTCTGGGCATGGGGTCCTGCATGTACAAGGTGGGGGGGGCTCGGGCTTGGGATACGATTGAACAATTCTCATCCGTTAAGGATAGGGTTCTTCATGTAATTGTTGAAGCCAGAGCTGTAGCTAAGTGAAGGTTGGGAGTCCTTTTTAAGGGTCTGGGAATCTTTGGGGATCTATTTTTTTATTTTACAGCGGATCGTGGTTAAAGGAAGTGGGAATATATATACTCATGTCGTTTTTATTTCTATTCTTTCTATGTCGTGACGAGAGGCTCCTGTTGCCTGATTTGACGCGTGACCAGAGTTTCCTTGATGAGACGCCCCGAAGCCGGACCCACATACAAGACAGAGAATCACAGACGGATCGGCGATTGCTACAGCTCACCATGTCGTGTCCTCCTTTATAAGTCATGCCCCTGAAGAGTAGAGTCTACATGTCAAGCCGTGTTTTCCTTTTTATGGACTAAGAACTGATTCATTTCCAGGTGTAAGAAGCATATCAACTCTCATAAGGGGACACATGGGGTGCATATGACAAAAAAGGGAGGACTGTTCTGGAGATTTTTATGGAGATGTATTTAATATGTATTGTCATAGTGTCACCCAGTGTTAGTACTTCCGCAACCCGCTCTAAAAGAGCTGATTGGGGTAGTCTGAGGCTGGTTGAATCCCGTCTGATAGGGGAAAACGTTTTGAGGTTGGAGTGTGATGTTTGCAGGGTGCGGATATGTCCGCCAATGGGGGCCCTCTGTGCATTAGCATGGACGATCGTTAAGGAGGGGATATGCTCGCTTTGCAACAACATCATTGGTTATGAGCAGATGCGTACTCTTGTCTCTGCTGTGTCTGATCAACATTGGTTGGAGTTCGTAGTGCGCATCTGCAGATAGCCTCCCTCCCCCATTCAATAATAGTATAATCTTAATATGCGTTATTCTATGGAATAGCGCAGAATAAGAATTCCTATCAACGGTAACTTTAGCCATCCTACATTATTGTATTCATGTATGACATCTCCTGTTGGAAGGAATGTCCAGGTATTGTCATTCTCATGTGGAAGGAACATCCTGTGATGTTCCCGCCCATGGGGGGAGGTGACTGGTTGCTGCAACCAATCACCTCCTGTCTTGAGATCTTTTGAGTTTAATAAAAGCCTATGATTAGGCGTCGGCTGAACAGTCTTTGCTGGAATGGCCTGATAAGAAGATAAGCTTTTGTGGTGCTGCCTTTCTTGGATGAATGATGGAATGAACGGTGAGTGGACTTTAGCAAACTTAGGCCTACAGATAGCATTATTGCAAAAAGATGAAATCTGATGTGTGCTTAGATAGCACAGGAATTATAGGCTGTGTGCTCTGTAAACAGCAGCCTGGAATTCCACAACACTAGCTATGATTAAACACTAAAAGTGTGAAACTAGTCAGCTCTATACCAGAATTTTGTGACTTGCTGTGCTGTATTTGGATTTTTGAAGATTTTACATAATAAAGGCTTTATTGGAGTGCTGCTGTCCAGAAGATCTTTTGTTTTGCCTGAAATTAACACAGCAATCATAAACTAGGATAGTTAGAGAGATAGCTAAAGTCTTGTACACACAATCGGATTTTCCGACAACAAATGTGTGATGGCAGGGTTTTGTCGGAAAATCCGACCGTTTGTATGCTCCATCAGACAATTGTTGTTGGATTTTCCGACAACAAATGTTTTACAGCATGCTTTAAAACTGTCAGACAACAAATGTGTCTTGTCGGATTATACGATCGCGTGTACACAAGTCTGTTCGAAAAAAATCCAAAGTACAAACACGCATGCTCCGAACCAATGCTAACCATAACACAACATTAGCAGAAGTTGCCCAAAGGGTGGTGCTAAAGACCTGAAAAACCACGTAGTTTTGTGTATGTTGGCTGAAAAAGTTCTGCCATCCGTATGCATACCAAGTTCGCGGCCTACGCCCTTCGGACAAAATTCCACAGATTTGTCCAATGGAAATCCGATCGTGTGTACAAGGCTTAAGAATGCCACTGTACAACATGTCCACAGCCATCTTACTAAAAATATGGCAATTGTTTATATTTCTTTTGGAGAAAATATAAGTTTGTTTTCAGAGTAATTTGCAGATATGTGCTCTTTTCACAATAATAAAAGTTGATTAAATATTGCTATCAAGTAGTAAACACGTGTGCATCTATTACATAATCCATGTCTTCAGAAATTAGAATTATTATTTTATTATTATTATTATTATTATACACGATTTATATAGTGCCAACAGTTTACGCAGCGCTTTACAATGTGTTGTATATATATTTATACACTGTATTCAGTTTAGCTAGATCCGTTCCTGTTATTCTCTATACTGTGACAGGAAGGCAGGTGATTGTGCTAGCTGCAGTGTTTCACTTAGTGTACCGTGTCCTTTGCATAGCGTTCACATAAAGCTTACCTGAATACAATTGGTGGTGTTCTCATAATAAAACCACAGGCAGAGAGCTGCAAGTATTTTCAGTTAGTGTACTGTGTCCTCTGCACACTGTGCACCTAAAACTAACTGAAGACAATTGCTGCTTTACTCATATTAATGCCACAGCTGGCAGTTGATTCTGATAGCTGCATTATAATCAGTATATATATATATATATATATATATATATATATATATATACATCCCACCGTTGTGCAGCTACATCTCACTGCAGGCCATTAGTATGTCTGGAAGGCAAACAAGGAGAGGCAGACAGTCACGAGCCAATAAAAGAGGGCAAGCAGGCTCTGTGTCTAGAGGCAACAGTGCTGGTCGTGGACACGGTGCATCCTCATCAGCACGTGGCTTTTCGGCAGCTGGCCATGTTGAGCCGCAACATGCCCAAGACTTAGTAGAGTGGATGACCAAGCCATCCTCATCCTCCTCATCCTCTCTCACCCAGGCTCAGGGTACTTTGTCTGGCAAAGCAGATGCCAAAGCGGCCTCTTCCCTCGGCTCAATGGCATCAGTCACTCCTTCCCTAGCCCCACCATGTCCTCCTGAGGAGTCCCCCGAACTGTTTGACCACAGTGTTGGGTAAATGCTCCAGAAGGATGACCAGTGTTTTGAAGGCTCCGATGATGGAACCCAGCTAGAGGAAGGCAGTAACGTGAGCCCAGAGAGAGGGGGTAGTAACGTGAGCCCAGAGAGAGGGGGTGCCCAACAAGGACAGCTATCTGGCAGTCATGTTCCCCCAGCTGCAGCATACTGCCAGATTTGCTCCAGTGATGAGGAGGGAGGGGATGATGAGGTCACTGACTCCACGTGGGTGCCTAATAGGAGAGAGGAGGAGGAGGAGGATGAGGAGGAGGCACATCTCCAACGAGGCAGGATGCCCTCGGGGGGCCAGCGTAAGGGCAGCACACCGACTGCATCACACCGCAGAGCTCCGAATGTGCAGAGCGCTGCTGTCTCTGCGCGTTATTCCAAAAGTTCTTTGGTGTGGGCCTTTTTTCAGACGTGTGCAGCAGATCGCACCATTGCCATTTGCAACATATGTCTGAAGCGTACCTTGCGTGGCCAAAACATCAGCCGCTTGGGCACCACGTGCTTGACCAGACATATGTTGACCTGCCATGCAGTTAGTTGGCAAGCATACATAAAAGACCCACACCAAAGAACAAAGCGGACCTCTCCTTGCTCCTCATCAGCTGGGATCTCCAACCCCACTATACCTTCAGTCCTCTCTGAAACCTGCACAGAGAGGAATGAAGGTGTAGAATTAGGTGTGTCACAGCCAAGTACTTGTGGGCAATCTGCTATTGGTACACCGACGTCAGATTGTACCAGCCAAATTTTCCTGCCCCAGCTGCTGCACCGCCGAAAGAAGTTCGCTCCCAGCCATCCACATGCCCAGCGGTTGAATGCTAGCTTAGCTAAATTGCTAGCACTTCAACTGCTGCGTTTTCAGTTGGTAGACTCTGCCCCCTTCCGTGAGTTTGTGGAATGTGCGGTTCCTCAGTGGCAGGTTCCCAAATGCCACTTTTTCTCACGTAAGGAGATTCCGGCTCTCTACCGGCATGTGGAAGGCAATGTCATGGCCTCGCTGGACAGGGCGGTCAGCGGTAAGGTGCATATTACCACTGACTCATGGTCCAGCAGGCATGGACAGGGACATTACCTATCTTTCACAGCACATTGGGTGACTCTGCTGGCAGCTGGGAAGGATGCAGGACAAGGTGCAGTAGTGTTGGAGGTTGTTCCGCCACCACGCCTCCAAAATACTACTACTGGTGATTCTGACACACCTCTCTCCTCCACCCCTCCTCTTCTTCTTCCTCCATGGCCTCTTCCTGTGCTTTGTCCTCGGAACCAGCGGTGCTCCGTAGGCGTTCAAGGGGCTACGCAAGTACGCAGGCAAAAAGATGCCATGCGGTGCTTGAGATGGTGTGCTTGGGGGACAGGAGCCACACTGGGGCAGAGATTCTGTCAGCACTGCAGGGGCAGGCTCAGAGGTGGTTGACGCCACGCTAGCTTAAGCCAGGAATGGTGGTTTCCGACAATGGCACCAACCTCCTCTCCGCCCTCCAACAGGGACACCTGACCCATGTGCCCTGTTTGGCTCACATCCTTAACTTGGTGGTGCAGCGGTTCTTGGGGAGGTACCCGGGCTTACAGGAGGTCCTGAAGCAGGCCAGGAAACTCTGCGGTCATTTCCGACGGTCATATAATGCCAGTGCTCGGCTGGCTGACCTGCAAAAGGAATACAACCTGCCCAAGAACCGCCTAATCTGTGACATGCCCACCAGGTGCAACTCTACGTTGGCCATGCTGCAGTGGCTGCACACACAGAAGAGGGCCATCAATGAGTATCTGTTGCAATATGGCACCAGGACAGGGTCAGGGGAGCTTGGATTTTTTTCCCCACGCCAGTGGGCCATGATCATGGATGCATGCACTGTCCTGGCACCATTTGAGGAGGCCACGAGGATGGTGAGCAGTTACAGTGCATGCATCAGTGACACTGTCCCTCTTGTCCACCCGTTGGAGCACACGCTGTGTGGAATAATGGACAGGGCACTTGAGGCAGAACAGAGGCAGGAAGAGGAGGACTTCCTTGCCTCTCAAGGCCCCCTTTATCCAGACAGTGTTCCTGCTGGCCCGGCTATCACACAGGACAAGGACAAGGACGAGGAGGAGGATTGTGTCAGCATGGAGGTGGAGCCTAGCACTCAGCATCAGCAGCGGCCTTCAAGGGATAAATTACAGTCCCAAGACACCCATTGACTTGTACGTGGCTGGGAGGAGGTGGCTGCGGATCATGTCGGCCTCAGTGACCCAGAGGACTCCGGACAAAATGCCTTAGCAAACCTATGCTGCATGGCCTCCCTGATCCTGCAAAGCCTGCGGAAGGATCCTCATATTCATGCTATCAAGGAGAGGGATCATTACTGGCTGGCAACCCTCCTTGATCCACGTTACAAGGGTAAGGTTGCGGACCTTATCTTGCCGTCGCAGAGGGAGCAGAGGATGAAGCATCTTCGGGAGGTCTTGCAGAAAGGTCTGTGCAACGCGTTCCCAGAGACAGGGAGGTTACAAATTCCTGGTCCTGGACAACGTGTTGCTGAGGCTGCGGTCAGTCAAAGAAGGAGCGGTCTGGTTTACATGGTGCAGGAATACCTAGAGGCAAGATCAGACTTGGACACCTTTCCCACCAAAAATCCTCTGGGTTACTGGGTCTTGAGGATGGATCACTTGCCAGAGCTTGCACAGTATGCAATTGAGCTACTGGCCTGTCCTGCATCCAGCGTTCTTTCGGAACGCACATTCAGTGCTGCTGGAGGCTTTGTAACCGATCACAGGGTGCGCCTGTCCACTGACTCGGTCGATCGACTGACCTTCATAAAAATTAATCAGTCTTGGATCACCACCAACTACCAAGCACCTGATGCTGATGCAGCCAAAAATGTTTTTTTTTTTAAATGTCAGATCTCTTCAAGACTGCCTATGCTGATGCTGAGTGACTATCCTGTTATGCTGAGTGACTATCCTCTTCCTCCTCAATGATCATGCTGATAGCTTGTAAGAAAATTTTTGGTTCTGGGCACTGACACCAGGGACTAAGGCCCAATTTTTCAGCCCCTGTTTAACAGGGGCGTGTATTTACAATTTTTAATGCAATACTTTGCAGCAGGGCTCATTGCTGCGCTCCAACTACAGTATCTGTGAGGGGTTGCAGTGTTGTGGCACCAGTGCCTAAGGCCCAATTTTTATGCCTCTGTTCAACAGGGGCATGTAATTACAATTTTTGATGCAATACTTTGCAACAGGGCTCATTGCTGTGCTCCAAGTACAGTATCTGTGAGGGGTTTCAGTGTTGTGGCACCAGTGCCTAAGGCCTAATTCACAGCAGGGCCCATTCCTGTGCCCACCAAGAGTAACTGTGAGGGCTTACAGTGTTGTGACAACACCACCACCACCACCACCACCACCGAAAGCCCAATTTTTCTGCCCCTGTTCAACAGGGGCATGTAATTACAATTCTTGATCTAATATTTCACAGCTGGGCCCATTCCTGCGCCCACCAAGAGTAACTGTGAGGGCTTACAGTGTTGTGGCAACACCACCACCACCACCAAAGGCCCAATTTTTCTGTCCCTGTTCAACAGAGGCATGTAGTTACAATTCTTGATCTAATATTTCACAGCTGGGCCCATTCCTGCGCCCACCAAGAGTACTGTGAGGACTTACAGTGTTGTGGCAACACCAACACCTAAGGGCCCAATTTCTGCAGAGTATATACGGCAGGCCCCTACTTTCAAACATCCAACTTACAAACAACTCCTACTTGCAACCGGAAGGAGACAACAGGAAGTGAGAGGAAATCTACCCCTAGGAAGGGAAATTCTCTCCTGTAAGAGTTAATATGGGAAAAAAGGTGTCTCCTCTCCACTGATGCTTTATCACCAATCCTTGTTTCAATAAAAAACCCAAATTTTCCAAAAACATTTGTCATTGGGACGGAAAGTGAGGTAAAATGTTCTGAACAGGTGCACAGACAGCAAAACAAATGTTACAGGGGTGATAACCCTTCCCTATGTTTTCCAAAAAGCTTGAAAATAGATTTTTTGGCTGGAGCTACACTTAAAAAATTTACCGGTTTCAAATTACAAACAGATACTACTTAAGAACAAACCTACTGTCCCTGTCTTGTTTGCACCGCCTGTATACTGCTGTTCAGAGTATATAGGGCCTTTTTTTAATTCGGGTGTGTGGTTCACCTTAATATCCATACAAGACCCAAAGGGGCTGGTAGTGGGCTGGGGGTGGGGGGTACCCATGCCATTTTTCTCAATGATTTTCATCTATATTGCCGGGACCAGACATTACATTAAAGCCGCAAGCAGTTTTAAATGACTTTTTTTCCTTTAGAAATGTCATTTTGTGCAGGGACACTTCTAAACACGGGAATCACGTGCCACTTCACAGGCATACTTTAGACACCCCCCAGGTACGATATTTAACCTCCTTGGAGGTATGATTCTGTCTGGAATTATGTACCAAAAGCGGTACAATTATTTTGCATGGAAATTTGGTGTTATGTATTGTAGGCCTGCAATTCTTAGTAATTACTTACTTAAACCTGACCAAACAAGAGTCTAGTAGACATCCTGGGTATGATAAAGTTAGAAACACAAAATCATAAATTATAATATAATAAATAACTATAAATAATTATTACAAATAGTAATGTAATTATAATAAAAATTATTCACTAATGTAATCAAATCAAAAACACTGAAATTTGCTCAGTTGCAGAATTGTCGCTGTCATTAGATTTAGTGTTTGATGATGAATTTCCCCACAAATCACTATCTCAATTCTGCGAGTGATTCTAATTTATTATCGCTGTTTTCTAGCTGGTCTAAAACCACTTTTGACATAAAGGGACACTTTTTGGTTGCTATGGACAATCTCCAGTTTCCAGGCAGAAAGAACAGTTTTTATAATATAAAACTACATGCAGGGCACTGGACAGACCACTAGGGACAAAGGGGATGTGAAATAAATTGATACAGTACTGTAATCTGTAAGATTACAGTATACTGTATGTATTGTGTGTTTTTCACTTTTTGAATTTGCCGCCAAACTCCGCCCCCATGCGCCGCTCGGGAACGGAGCTCGGCGGCACTGTGTGTGAATCGAGCTAGACACAGCTCGCACACACATAGCGGGATGACATCACAGGATCCAGGGGACAAGGTAAGTAACTTCCCCGTATCCTGCAATGCAATCCCGAGTCTGGCTCGGGGTTACCGCTAATGGTATGTAAAATCCACCCCGAGCCAGACTCGGGATTACCGCCAGGGAGGTTAAAGGAATATTTCACTTTTTTTTTTTCACTTTAAAATCACTGCTCTCCGAAAAAAGGGCTGTTTTTAAAACTTTTTTTTGCATTGATACATGTCCCCTGGAGCAGGACTCGGGCCCCCAAACCGTTTTTAGGACAATAACTTGCATATTAGCTGTTATAATTAGCACTTTTGATTTAGAACGTTCGAGTCCATTGATTTTAATAGGGTTCTAAACTTTGTGCGAACTTTAGGTCAGTTTGCAGGTTCTAGTGCGAACCGAACTGGGGGGTGTTCGGCTCATCCCTACTTGTAACCAATGAGATGACTTCCCAAATGTCCGGGGTGCCATGATCTGCAATCATATGGAGAGGGGCTGAAGGAGACACTGCTGTTTCCATGGCCTACATGGTAACGGGTTTTGTTGCTCACCTGTTCTATTCTAATCAACAAAGTCTTTCCACATAGAGGTATTTAGGGTACTCCCATCTTCCAATTCTCTTTATTGTGGGAAATCAGTAAAAGTTTAAAACAGGGGTGTTGCTAGGTCTGAAAAATATCTGGGGCTAGAGCCCATAGCAGTGGTCACCAACCTTTTTGCAGGCCCAGGGGTGGTAAGCAATTTTTTGCGGGCAGCGGCTGGTGTTGGCGCTTCAATCACCATGGCACCATTGTTGATATGGTGTCAGGGTGATTGAAGTGCATTATTTCTATTGTTACATTGTAATATATAATGAAGTGGTTCAACTCACCATAATGCAGAATCAGTGGGAGCATTGGGCGTGTCACTTGCCACATCTCCTGCCACTAGATGCAACTTGCCACTGTCTCCTGACACCAGATGTGGATTGTCACTTGCCCCCTTTACCTGCCACCAGATGTGGATTGCCACTTGCCACTGTCACCTGCCACCAGATTTGGATTGTCACTTGCCACTGTTGCCTGCCACCAGATGTGCATTGTCACTTGCCACCAGATGTGGATTGTGATTTTGGGGGACGTCTGTGACTCAGCTCAGAGCACCGATTAGCCATGAGGGTGGCAGATTGACAGATTGTACAGAGTGGGGAGCGAAGGCCGGCAAAGTAGCGGCAGAACAGATCTGTGTCTATACTGCTCCAGTTGGTGTTAAGCCGTAACTGTGACAGTCTGGCTGCTGTTTTGCTGAATAGGACCAGTGGTAATCAAAGAATGAGTATCCACCGTATGTTTGGCCTAGATCCACTACTGTGTGGAGGTACAGATCTAGTTCTACCCTCCTGTTGGGGTTGGCTGTGCATATTACATCTCTAAGCCTCCCAAAGGCTAACACGAACTTTGTCACTGAGAGTTTGCGAGTGAGCCTGGGGTCCTTGGCCTTTTAGGATGACTGAGACGTCCCCCCAGGAATATGACTTGTTCTCTGTTATGTCCTGTACGGAAATGAGTAAGGACGCTAGGTTCACGTCCTTGCCGCCCAGGATGTCCTTCCTGATGCCTGCTGGAACAAGGTGCGAAGAAAAGGGTGCAAGCATCGGGCGTACCTAAAAGAGGGGGTTCGGTAATGACGGTGGAGACTGGGGATGATGGGGGCACAGCTGGTCGTGTTTCCAGGGCCCCTACTCTAGCCTGGACATCGGGGACTGCAATTGCCAGTGTGGTCACCAAGGAGTGCAGCTGGGTAATCGAAGAGGATATCGACTGCAGTGGAGCTTGTGTGTCTGGTAGAGCTGCCGCTGGTGGTGGAAACAGCAGCCTAAACAGCTTGGCTTTCCTGGCTGTGGCAGGGTAGGGAATGCCCCTATGTCGTAGTTCAGCCGTAGCCTGGGGATGGTCCAAGCTCTGGGGGACTGTGTAGTGCCGTCCGCTGGACCCGCGAAGGGTGATGGTGGGGCGGAGGCGAAGACTTTGCGGTCGGCTCGCGACATGGCGTCGGCTAAAAGGAGGGGAATGCATATATTTAGAGCAAGTTTGCGAGGTTGGAGGGGATAGCAGAGTTTAGAAAACGGGGAGGAAGGAGGAAAGCAGTGTGGACAGGACAAGGAGCGATAGGCGTAGATGACAGCTAGTTTGCGTACGAGCGCTGTTGAGTGTAATTTGGAAAACTCAAAAGAATGCGTGGCAACCGAGGTGAGCCAGGAGGTGACTGGCTAGGTAACCGATAGCTCAGGTGCCGTCTGTGCTCGGCACAGACAAAAAGACCAGAGCCCACAGGGCGTACTGGGGCAGGTAGCTGAAGTCTGGTATTCTAAGTAGGAATGTTACGATCTGTAGTTTGTTGACGTGTGTTCGGTCTGCTAACACTTGAACTGCCAGCAAGGTGGACGTTAGGCAACCCTGTCTGTGTGGTGAAGGATCTCGGATCGCTCTTCGAAAACAGAGTGAAGTGCACAGAGGTATGTGACAGTTACTAACGCCTCATGAGCAAGTCGAATTGTGTATGTGAAGTACAATGTGTCGTGAAAGAGTGCGAGGAGAAAGCGAGGGGGAACCTTGAATTTACGCATCTGTCTTGTACCCTAGTAGTGACATCTTAGTTGGGGTCGAGAAGTGGGTCAACCGAGAACCTGTAGTAAAGTGACAGAGATATATGTTTTATTTTATTTAAATTTTTTTGGTAAGGGGATGCAGAGAGCTGTTTTGGAGCAGCAGCTGGCTCCCTGGTGAAGATGTGAGCCCTAAGATACTTCTTTTTTTTTTTTATATCCTGAGGGGAATATTGTCCAAACCTGGTGCAGGGTGGACCAACTGGAACTCAAACTGACCTGCATAGGGAAAGTGACAGAGAAAAAGGTGAGTAGCCGTGTTGCTACTGGAGATGATGAGTGGCTGATTTGAACCACTTGCAGAATGCTTGCAGCGATTGCGAGGAAGCAGCCTTACTAGGAAGGCGAAAAAAAGTTTGTAAATTGTGAGTATGTAGGAATGACCGTCCGTGATGAAGCTGGAATAGTTGGAGTAAGACGTGTATGTAATGCTTGATGATGATTTTTTATTTTTTGAACCGCGTGAGGTTTGAGGAATGGTTCATACGTAATCGTGACGTTGATGCGTCTGGTAACGAACCAGCACTTCGTATTGCCGATGATCTGAACCGTCTGAGCCGATGCTACGACTGGGTTCGGATCAGTTGGAGGGGTCTGTTTGTGCTGGGAAGCTGAGTCGTAGAGCCGGTGGTGCGACTAGACTCGGATCGATCGTGTTTGCAGAGAATCCGAATCTTTGAGCCGATGCTACGACTGGATTCGGATCGGTTAGAGAGGTTCGTTGCTAGAGATCCGAGTCATTTGAGACGGTGGTGCGGCTTGACTCGGATCGATTGTGTTTGCTAAGGATCCGAATCTTTAAGCCGATGCTACGACTGGATTTGGATCGGTTAGAGAGGTTGTTGCTAGAGATCCGAGTCATTTGAGCCGGTGGTGCGACTGGACTCGGATCGATCGTGTTTGCCAATAGTGATGAGCCGAACACCCCCGGGTTCGGTTCGCACCAGAACCCGCGAACGGACCGAAAGTTCGCACGAACTTTAGAACCCTATTAAATACAATGGATGCGAACGTTCGAAATCTAAAGTGCTAATTATAACGACTATTATGCATGTTATTGTCCTAAAAAGGGTTTGGGAACCCGGGTTCTGCACCAGGGGACATGTATCAATGCAAAAAGAAGTTTTAAAAACTGTCGTTTTTCGGGAACAGTCATTTTAATGATGCATAAAGTGAAAAAAATATTCCTTTAAATATCGTACCTGGGGGGTGTCTAAAGTATGCCTGTGAAGTGCCACGTGTTTCCCGTGTTCAGAACTGTCCCTGCACAAATTTACATTTCTAAAGGAAAAAAAGCCATTTAAAACTGCTTGCGGCTTTAATGTAATGTCTGGTCCCGGTAATATGGATGAAAATCTTTAAGAAAAATGGCATAGCTACCCCATCAAATCCCCCCCCCTACCCCAGCCTAAATTAATAGCGGTAAATTTGGCTTTCTGCCTCAAGATGAACGTCTGTTGAATTAAATGAGAATTTCAAAAGTCAGTTTCCACACTCACTCCAGAGCGGTTAGCTTCTGCATTTCTGTCTGAGAGTCCAGGAAAAACTAGTAAGCCAAGCACATAATCCAAGAAGTCAGTGAAGAGCTCCATGTCAGGATTAGTGATGAGCCGAACACCCCCGGGTTCGGTTCGCACCAGAACCCGCGAACGGACCGAAAGTTCGCACGAACTTTAGAACCCTATTAAATACAATGGATGCGAACGTTCGAATTCTAAAGTGCTAATTATAACGACTATTATGCATGTTATTGTCCTAAAAAGGGTTTGGGAACCCGGGTTCTGCACCAGGGGACATGTATCAATGCAAAAAGAAGTTTTAAAAACGGCCGTTTTTCTGGAGCAGTCATTTTAATGATGCATAAAGTGAAAAAAAAAAGTCAAATATTCCTTTAAATATCGTACCTGGGGGGTGTCTAAAGTATGCCTGTGAAGTGCCACATGTTTCCCGTGTTTAGAATGTCCCTGCACAAAATTACATTTCTAAAGGAAAAAAAGCCATTTAAAACTGCTTGCGGCTTTAATGTAATGTCTGGTCCCGGTAATATGGATGAAAATCTTTAAGAAAAATGGCATAGCTACCCCATCACACCCCCCCCCCCCTACCCCAGCCCATTACCAGCCCCTTTGGGTCTTGTATGGATATTAAGGGGAACCCCGCACACAAAATAAAAAAGGCCCTATATACTCTGAACAGCCGTATACAGGCGGTGCATACAAGACAGGGACTGTAGGTTTGTTCTTATGTAGAATCTGTTTGTAATTTTGAACAGGTACATTGTTTAAGTGTAGCTCCAGCCAAAAAATCTATTTTTAAGCTTTTTGGAAAACATAGGGAAGGGTTATCACCCTTGTAACATTTGTTTTGCTGTCTGTGCAGTGTGCACCTGTTCAGAACAGTTCACCTCACTTTCCGTCCTAATGACAAATGTTTTTTGAAAATTTGTTTTTTTTATTGAAACAAGAATTGGTGATAAAGCATCAGTGGAGAGGAGACACTTTTTTTCCCATATTAACTGTTACAGGAGATAATTTGCCTTCCTAGGGGTAGATTTCCTCTCACTTCCTGTTGTATCCTTCCGTTTGCAAGGAGGAGTCGTTTGTAAGTTGGATGTTTGAAAGTAGGGGCCTGCCGTATATACTCAGCTAAAATTAGCCCCTTACATGTTGGTGTTGCCACGACACTGTGAGCCCTCACAGTTACTCTTGGTGGGCGCATGAATGGGCCCTGCTGTGAATTATTAGATCAAGAATTGTAATTGCATGCCCCTGTTGAACAGGGGCTGAAAAATTGGGCCTTTGGTGGTGGTGGTGGTGGTGTTGACACAACACTGTAAGGCCTCACAGTTACTCTTGGTGGGCGCAGGAATGGGCCCTGCTGTGAATTATTAGATCAAGAATTGTAATTACATGCCCCTGTTAAACAGGGGCAGAAAAATTGGGCCTTAGGCACTGGTGCCACAACACTGCAACCCCTCACAGATACTGTACTTGGAGCACAGCAATGAGCCCTGTTGCAAAGTATTGCATCAAAAATTGTAATTACACGCCCCTGTTAAACAGGGGCTGAAGAATTGGGCCTTAGCCACTGGTGCTGGTGCCACAACACTGCAACCTCTCCCAGATACTCTAATTGGAGTGCAGGAATGAGCCCTGCTGCAAAGCATTGCATAAAAAATTGTAATTACATGCCCCTGTTAAACAGGGGCTGAAAAATTGGGCCTTAGCCACTGGTGGCGGCACCCAGAAACAAAAATGTTCTTCCAGGCTATCATCATCAATCGGATCATTGAGGAGGAGGAGGAGGATAGTCAGTCAACATAACAGGACAGTCTCTCAGCATCAGCATCAGTCTTGAAGGGATGTGACATTTGAAAATAAATTAGTCTGTTATATCAGCTTCAGGTGTTTGGTAGCTGTTGGTGATCCAAGACTGGTTCATCTTTATGAAGGTCAGTCGATCAACCGAGTAGGTGGACAGGTGCACCCTGTGATCCGTGACAAATCCTCCAGCAGCACTGAATGTGCGTTCTGAAAGAACGCTGGATGCAGGACAGGCCAGTAGCTCAATTGCATACTGTGCAAGCTCTGGCCAGTGATCCATCCTCAAGACCCAGTAAGCCAGAGGATTTTCAGTGGGGAAGGTGTCCATGTCTGACCTTACCCCTAGGTATTCCTGCACCATGTATATCAGACGCTGGCGATGGTTGCTGGAACCGATCATACCTTGGGGCTGCGGACTAAAGAATTGTCTGAACGCATCGGTCAGACGGCCACCTTCCCCACCGCTCCTTCTTTGACTGACCGAAGCCTCAGCAACTCGTTGTCCAGGACCAGGAGTTTGTAACCTCCCAGTCTCTGGGAACGCGTTGCACAGACCTTTCTGCAAGGCCTCCCGGAGTTGTCTCATCCTCTGCTCCCTCTGCGACGGTAAGATAAGGTCCGCAACCTTACCCTTGTACCGTGGATCAAGGAGAGTGGCCATCAGTAATGGTCCCTCTCCTTGATCCGAAGAATACGAGGATCCTTCTGCAGACTTTGCAGGATCAGGGAGGCCATGCAGCGTAGGTTAGCAGAGGCATTCGGTCCGGAGTCCTCTGGGTCACTAAGGACGACATGATCCGCAGCCACCTCCTCCCAGCCACGTACAAGTCCACTGGTTTCTTGGGACTGTAAATCATCCCTAAAAGACTGCTGCTGATGATGCTGAGTGCCAGGCTCCACCTTCATGCTGACACAATTCTCCTCCTCCTCCTCTTCCTGTGCGATGGGTGGGACAGAAGGAACACTGTCTGGGTAAAGGGGGCCTTGAGAGGCAAGGAAGTCCTCCTCTTCCTGCCTCTGTTCTGCCTCAAGTGCCCTGTCCATTATTCCACACAGCGTATGTTCCAACAGGTGGACAAGAGGTACAGTGTCACTGATGCATGCACTGTCACTGCTCACCATCCTCGTGGCCTCCTCAAATGGTGCCAGGACAGTTCATGCATCCCTGATCATGCCCCACTGGCGTGGTGAAAAAAACCTGAGCTCCCCTGACCCTGTCCTGGTGCCGTAGTCGCACAGGTACTCATTGATGGCCCTCTGCTGCGTGTGCAGCCGCTGCAGCATGGCCAACGTTGAGTTCCACCTGGTGGGCATGTCATATATAAGGCGGTTCTTGGGCAGGTTCAACTCCTTTTGCAGCTCAGCCAGGCGAGCACTGGCATTATAAGATCTGCGGAAATGCACACAGACTTTCCTGGCCTGCCTCAGGACATCCTGTAAGCCCGGGTACCTGCCCAAGAACCGCTGCACCACCAGGTTAAGGACGTGAGCCAAACAGGGCACATGGGTCAGTTGTCCCTGTCGGAGGGCGGAGAGGAGGTTGGCGCCATTGTCGCAAACCACCATTCCTGGCTTAAGCTGGCGTGGCGTCAACCACCTCTCGGCCTGCCCCTGCAGAGCTGACAGAACCTCTGCCCCAGTGTGGCTCCTGTCCCCCAAACACACCAGCGCAAGCACGGCATGGCATCTTTTGCCTGCGTAGTTGCGTAGCCCCTTGAACGCCTACGGAGCACCGCTGGTTCCGAGGACAAAGCACAGGAAGAGGCCATGGAGGAAGAAGAAGAGGAGGGGGCGGAGGAGAGAGGTGTGTCACAACCAGTAGTAGCATTTTGGAGGCGTGGTGGCGGAACAACCTCCAACACTACTGCACCTTGTCCTGCATCCTTCCCAGCTGCCAAAAGAGTGACCCAATGGGCCGGGAAAGAAAGGTAACGTCCCTGTCCATGCCTGCTGGACCATGAGTCAGCGGTAATATGCACCTTACCGCTGACCGCCCTGTCCAGCGAGGCCAAGACATTGCCTTCCACATGCCGGTAGAGAGCCGGAATCGCCTTCCATGACAAAAAGTGGCGTTTGGGAACCTGCCACTGAGGAACCGCACATTGCACAAACTCACGGAAGGGGGCCGAGTCTACCAACTGAAAAGGCAGCAGTTGAAGCGCTAGCAATTTAGCCAAGCTAGCATTCAACCGCTGGGCATGTGGATGGCTGGGAGTGAACTTCTTTCGACGGTCCAGCAGCTGGGGCAGGGAAATTTGCCTGCTAGAATTGGACGTCGGTGTACTGCTAGCAGAGTGCCCGCAAGTACTTGGCTGTGACACACCTAATTCTACACCATCATTCCACTCAGTGCAGGTTTCAGAGAGGACTGAAAGTATAGTAGGGTTGGAGATCCCAGCTGATGCGGTGCAAGGAGAGGTCCGCTTTGTTCTTTGGTGTGGGTCTTTAAGGTAGGCTTGCCAACGAGCTGCATGGCAGGTCAACATATGTCTGGTCAAGCATGTGGTGCCCAAGCGGGTGATGTTTTGGCCACACGATATACGCTTGAGACATATGTTGCAAACAGCAGCTGTGCGATCTGATGCACTCGACTCAAAAAAGGCCCACACCAAAGAACTTTTTGAATAACAGGCAGAGGCAGCGCCCTGCACAGGCGGAGCTCTGCGGTGTGATTCCGTCGGTGTGCTGCCCTTACGCTGGCCCCCCGAGGGCATCCTACCTCGTTGGAGATGTGCTTCCTCCTCATCCTCCTCCTCCTCCTCCTCTCTCCTATTAGGCACCCACGTGGAGTCAGTGACCTCATCATCCCCTCCCTCCTCATCACTGGAGCCAATCTGGCAGTATGCTGCAGCTGCTGGAACATGACTGCCAGATTGGTGTCCTTCTTGAGCATCCCCTCTCTCTGCTCTCACGCTACTACCTTCCTCTAGCTGGGTATCATCATCAGACCCTTCGAAACGCTGGGCATCCTCCTGGAGCATGTACCCAACACTGTGCTCAAACAGTTCGGGGGACTCCTCAGGAGGACATGGTTGGTCTAGGGAAGGAGTGACTGATGATGACATTGATACCAGGGAAGAGGACGCTTTGGCAGCTGCTTTGCCAGTACCCTGAGCCTGGGTGAGAGAGGATGAGGAGGATGAGGAGGGCTTGGTCATCCACTCTACCAAGTCTTCGGCATGATGCGGCTCAACACGTCCAGCTGCCGAAAAGAAGGACAAGCGTGTCCCATGGCCACGTGCTGATTGCGATGCACCGCGTCCACGACCAGCACTGTTGTCTCTAGACACAGAGCCTGCTTGCCCTCTTTTATTGGCTCCTGACTGTCTGCCTCTCCTTGTTTGCCTTCCAGACATTCTAATGGCCTGCAGGGAGATGGGAAAACCAGCAATAAGGCCTAGCTTCAGGAGTATATTTTGCAGGAATCACACTCCGCCCGCTATAAGTGCTGCAAATGCCTGTTGGTGTAACACACCAGGAAAACGCAGCAATACAGGCTAACTTCAGGTGTAATATGATCAGGAGGCACACTCCGCCCGCTGTAAGTGCTGCAAATGCCTGTTGGTGTAACACACCAGGAAAACACAGCAATACAGGCTAACTTCAGGTGTATAATGTGCAGGAGGCACACTCCGCACGCTGTAAGTGCTGCAAATGCCTGTTTGTGTAACACAACAGGAAAACACAGCAATACGGGCTAACTTCAGGTGTAATATGATCAGGAGGCACACTCCGCCCGCTATAAGTGCTGCAAATGCCTGTTGGTGTAACACACCAGGAAAACGCAGCAATACAGGCTAACTTCAGGTGTAATATGATCAGGAGGCACACTCCGCCCGCTGTAAGTGCTGCAAATGCCTGTTGGTGTAACACACCAGGAAAACGCAGCAATACAGGGTAACTTCAGGTGTAATATGATCAGGAGGCACACTCCGCCCGCTGTAAGTGCTGCAAATGCCTGTTGGTGTAACACACCAGGAAAACACAGCAATACAGGCTAACTTCAGGTGTATAATGTGCAGGAGGCACACTCCGCCCGCTGTAAGTGCTGCAAATGCCTGTTGGTGTAACACACCAGGAAAACACAGCAATACGGGCTAACTTCAGGTGTAATATGATCAGGAGGCACACTCCACCCGCTGTAAGTGCTGCAAATGCCTGTTGGTGTAACACACCAGGAAAACGCAGCAATACAGGCTAACTTCAGGTGTAATATGATCAGGAGGCACACTCCGCCCGCTGTAAGTGCTGCAAATGCCTGTTGGTGTAACACACCAGGAAAACACAGCAATACAGGCTAACTTCAGGTGTATCATGTGCAGGAGGCACACTCCGCACGCTGTAAGTGCTGCAAATGCCTGTTGGTGTAACACACCAGGAAAACACAGCAATACGGGCTAACTTCAGGTGTATAATGTGAAGGAGGCACACTCCGCCCGCTGTAAGTGCTGCAAATGCCTGTTGGTGTCACACACCAGGAAAAAGCAGCAATACAGGCTAAGTTAAGGTGTAATATGATCAGGAGGCACACTCCGCCCGCTGTAAGTGCCACAAAATCCTGTTGGTGTAACACACCAGGAAAACACAGCAATACGGGCTAACTTCAGGTGTATAATGTGCAGGAGGCTTAGCAACAATGACACTGACACTGTCCCCTGCCTATCCTTCTCTCTCCCTGCACACAAGGTTTATCAAAGAATATGACACTGACACTCTCCCTGCCTATCCTTCTCTCTCCCTGCACACAAGGTTTAGCAAAGAATATGACACTGACACTGTTCCCTGCCTATCCTTCTCACTCCCTGCACACAAGGTTTATCAAAGAATATGACACTGACACTCTCCCTGCCTATCCTTCTCTCTCCCTGCACACAAGGTTTAGCAAAGAATGTGACACTGACACTGTCCCCTGCCTATCCTTCTCTCTCCCTGCACACAAGGTTTAGCAAAGAATATGACACTGACACTCTCCCTGCCTATCCTTCTCTCTCCCTACACACAAGTTTGAGGTACAAATAGCACTGACACTGTCCCTGCCTATGTAACTCTTTCTCTGTGCCGGAACACACTACACAAGGCCACCGCGCTGGCGGCCTTTTATAGTGTGGGGCGTGTGCTAAACCGCCTTAGCTATAATTGGCCACAGGCAACCTGCCTGTGGCCAATTATGGCTCTCCTAGCTGCCGGCGCTGTGATTGGCCAAGCATGCGGGGTCACAGTGCATGCTTGGCCAATCACAGCGCCGGGATTGCACTGCAATGGCGCAGTGTATTGTGGGCCGTTCGCGTCACTCGAATTTGGCGAGAACGGCCCAAATCGTTCGATGTTCGCCGAACGGTCGAACAGCTGATGTTCGAGTCGAACTTATGTTCGACTCGAACACCGAGCTCATCCCTATTTGCCAAGAATCCGAATCTTTGCGTCGATGCTACAACTGGATTTGGATCGATTAGAGAGGTTTGTTGCTAGAGATCCAAGTCGTTTGAGCCGGTGATGCGACTGCACTCGGATCGATCGTGTTTGTCAAGAATCCAAATCTTTGAGCCGATGCTACGACTGGATTTGGATCGGTTAGAGAGGTTTGTTGCTAGAGATCCGAGTCGATTGAGCCGGTGGTGCGACTGGACTCGGATCGATTGTGTTTGCCAAGGATCCGAATCTTTGAGCCGATGCTATGACTGGATTCGGATCGGTTATGGCTGCGACGTGAGGAGGGGGTTTTGATGCGCCGGATCCGAATCGTAGCGCCGGAGATACGACTGGACTCGGATCGACTGAATGGTGTTTCGTAGTTGAAGGGGCTTGTGATTGCCGAGGGTCCGAACTGTAGTGCTGATGTACTGCGACTAGATTCGGACCGGCTGTTGGTGTGTGTTGTATGTAGTAAGAGGTGTGGGGCATCAGTTAGGTGAAGTGAGTGTACCGTAGGAGGTGTAGGGCGTCAGTAGATGGGATGGAGTTACGATGGGTGGGACGCCGGTTTGGCGACCATGCATCGTATGAACGACTTATATGACGTAGCTTGTGTGCTGTTCGTATGATTCGTAGAGCCTAGTGGGTAAGCTCTACGAGACGTTGTGTCGTGCCGCGGGCTGTTACAAATCGAACGTGGATGCGACTGGGTTCGAACGGTAACTGGTCTGGGCAGATAAATACAAATGCATGCAGAGAGAGACAAGTAAACCTGTGAGGCGTATGACCTGTAGAAGGAGAACGTAAACCGGAGCTATGATTCGTTTGAACGGTAACAACCAGTCCTACCTGCGACAACGAACGATGACACGATCGACCAACGACTACGAGGGATCTCGAAAGCACGAGCGCAACTTCACGGACGATGTGAGTTGAGTAGTGTCGGGGTGGTGACGTCGTATTACCGCGTGCTAGAGCCGACACAGACCATCGTGGATGGTCTGCTTAAGTACCCCTCGAACTCCTCCCATAATTTCAGGCCAGCATACTGGCCTTCCTATATATACATCTGTCAGAAATATATTAAATCATCAAAAAAAATCATAATACAATATCATGAAACAATGTCATAAATGCCCATATAGGGGTGGATGCACAAACACATGCACATCAAGGGTGTATTATATTGATGGACATGTGTCCCTAATGTTATAATGACATCAATGGTCAAAAAGTGTGTATAAAGGGATGGATAAAAAATCTCAGAGTAACATTGAATAGAAAACTCTTGAATATGTGCACGTATACACATGAAAGAGACTACTATATACACGTGCACATATACACATGTGAAAAAAACCTGCATGAAACTGGAAAGGTGACAGGAATGGTATAGACTAAAGGATAATGGGATGATCTACATGTCAATGTATGGTCAACAACACATACACACACATGTATATACAGCATATACCCAAGAATACATTAAATTATGGTGTTAATTTCTAATTCTTCATTTAACCCATTAGGCGAGAGAGTGTCTAACGAATAAATCCAGAAGGTTTCACGCTCACACAGTCTGGAAAATCTCTCAGCTTCAGATAAGTTTCTAGGTATGGATTCTATGATCCAAACCTGTAAACCCACTGTGGATTGGTCATGATATTCTAGGAAGTGGCGAGGGACACTATTTTGGTCACAACCCTTCTCCACAAAACGTTGGTGTTTCCCAAACCGTTGTCTCACTGGCCGAATGGTTCGACCAACATACAGAAGCTTTCAGGGACATGTCAGACAGTAAACAACATAGTCGGTAGAGCAAATATAGAATTGATTTAAATGGTAGGTTTTTTCATTATGCCGAAAACAATGTTGTCCATGTCTCACAAAGTCAGAAGAAGAACTCCGAAGTTGGAAGAAGACCCCCGAAGTTGGACGAAGACCCCCGGAGCTGCCTAATAAATTACTTTAAAAACCTGTCTAGTGTGGTTTTTTTTTATTGACACCTTTTCCTCCAGGTGAATGGGTAGGGGTACGATGTTCCCCATACTCATTCACATAGGGAGGGGGGCCAGGATCTGGGGGCCTCCTTATTAAAGGGGGCTCCCGGATTCCGATAAGCCCCCCGCCCGCAGACCCCGACAACCAACGGCCAGGGTTGTCGGGAAGAGGCCCTTGTCCTCATCAACATGGGGACAAGGTGCATTGGGGTGGGGGGCGCAGGGCCCCCTTTCCCCAAAGCACCTACCCCCCCATGTTTAGGCCACTGGTTTTGAATAGAGACAGGGAAACACCTAACAATAATTAGCGGCCGTTGATTCGTGTTTATGTGCGTTTGCCTTTTTTTGGCGTTTTTTCTTGCCGAAAAACGGCACTTTGAATGCAAAAATGAAAAAAAAACTCCACTGCTCATTAACGCTAAAAAACGACCATGTGTGCATTGACACATAGGCTAACATAGAGTGCAGTTTATGGGCTTTTTAAAAAAACGCCCAAACGCCAATAAACTGCAGTTTATCAGCTTCAGTGTGCATAGAGCCTTAGTGTACTGTGTCCTCTGCACAGTGTGCACCTAAAACTAACTGAAGAAAATTTCTGCTTTTCTCATACTAATACCACAGCAGGCAGTTGATTCTGCTAGCTGCAGTATAATCAGTATAGATATATATATATATATATATATATATATATACATCCCACCTTTGTGCAGCTACATCTCACTGCAGGCCATTAGTATGTCTGGAAAGCAAACAAGGAGAGGCAGACAGTCACGAGCCAATAAACAGTGCTGGTCGTGGACACGGTGAATCCTCATCAGCACGTGGCCATGGGACACGCTTGTCCTTCTTTCGGCAGCTGGCCATGTTAAGCCGCACCATGCCGAAAACTTGGTAGAGTGGATGACCAAGCCGTCCTCATCCTCCTCATCCTCTCTCACCCAGGCTCAGGGTACTTTGTCTGGCAAAGCAGCTGCCAAAGCGGCCTCTTCCCTCGGCTCAATGGCATCAGTCACTCCTTCCCTAGCTCCACCATGTCCTCCTGAGGAGTCCCCCGAACTGTTTGACCACAGTGTTGGGTACATGCTCCAGGAGGATGCCCAGCGTTTTGAAGGCTCCAATGATGGTACCCAGCTAGAGGAAGGCAGTAACATGAGCCCAGAGAGAGGGGGTGCCCAACAAGGACAGCAATCTGGCAGTCATGTTCCCCCAGCTACAGCATACTGCCAGATTTGCTCCAGTGATGAGGAGGGAGGGGATGATGAGGTCACTGACTCCACGTGGGTGCCTGATAGGAGAGAGGAGGAGGAGGAGGAGGAGGCACATCTCCAATGACAATGAGGCAGGATGCCCTCCAGGGGCTAGCTTAAGGGCAGCCAACCGACTGCATCACACCGCAGTGTTCCGCATGTTCAGGGCGCTGCTGTCTCTGCGCGTTATTCCAAAAGTTCTTTGGTGTGGGCCTTTTTTGAGACATGTGCAGCAGATCGCACCATTGCTATTTGCAACATATGTCTGAAGTGTATCTCGCATGGCCAAAACATGAGCCGCTTGGGCACCACGTGCTTGACCAGACAAATGTCGACCTGCCATGCAGTTCGTTGGCAAGCATACAAAAAAGACCAACACCAAAGAACAAAGCGGACCTCTCCTTGCTCCTCATCAGCTGGGATCTCCAACCCCACTATACCTTCAGTCCTCTCTGAAACCTGCACTGAGAGGAATGAAGGTGTAGAATTAGGTGTGTCACAGCCAAGTACTTGTGGGCAATCTACTATTGGTACACCGACGTCCGATTGTACCAGGCAAATTTCCCTGCCCCAGCTGCTGCACCGCAGAAAGAAGTTCGCTCCCAGCCATCCACATGCCCAGCGGTTGAATGCTAGCTTGGCTAAATTGCTAGCACTTCAAATGCTGCTTTTTCAGTTGGTAGACTCTGCACCCCTAACGTGAGTTTGTGGAATGTGCGGTTCCTCAGTGGCAGGTTCCCAAACGCCACTTCTCACGGAAGGCGATTTCGGCTCTCTACCGGCATGTGGAAGGCAATGTCTTGGCCTCGCTGGACAGGGCGGTCAGCGGTAAGGTGCATATTACCGCTGACTCATGGTCCAGCAGGCATGGACAGGGACGTTACCTATCTTTCACGGCGCATTGGGTGACTCTGCTGGCAGCTGGGAAGGATGCAGGACAAGGTGCAGTAGTGTTGGAGGTTATTCCACCACCACGCCTCCAAAATGCTACTACTGGTGATTCTGACACACCTCTCTCCCCCACCCCCTCCTCTTCTTCTTCCTCCATGGTCTCTTCCTGTGCTTTGGAACCAGCGGTGCTCCGTAGGCGTTCAAGGGGCTACGCAACTACGCAGGCAAAAAGATGCCATGCGGTGCTTGAGCTGGTGTGCTTGGGGGACAGGAGCCACACTGGGGCAGAGATTCTATCAACTCTGCAGGGGCAGGCTCAGAGGTGGTTGACGCCATGCCAGCTTAAGCCAGGAAAAGTGGTTTGCGACAATGGCACCAACCTCCTCTCCACCCTCCGACAGGGACAACTGACCCATGTGCCCTGTTTGGCTCACATCTTTAACTTGGTGGTGCAGCGGTTCTTGGGCAGGTACCCGGGCTTACAGGAGGTCCTGAAGCAGGCCAGGAAACTCTGTGGGCATTTCCACTGGTCATATAATGCCAGTGCTTGGCTGGCTGACCTGCAAAAGGAATAAAACCTACCCAAGAACCGCCTAATCTGTGACATGCCCACCAGGTGGAACTCTACTTTGGCCATGCTGCAGCGGCTTCACACGCAGCAGAGAGCGATCAATGAGTATCTGTTGCAATATGGCACCAGGACAGGGTCAGGGGAGCTTGGATTTTTTTCCCCACGCCAGTGGGCCATGATCAGGGATGCATGCACTGTCCTGGCACCATTTGAGGAGGCCACGAGGATGATGAGCAGTGACAGTGCATGCATCAGTGACACTGTCCCTATTGTCCAGCTGTTGGAGCACACGCTGCATGGAATAATGGACAGGGCACTTGAGGCAGAACAGAGGGAGGAAGAGGAGGACTTCCTTACGTTTCAAGGCCCCCTTTATCCAGACAGTGTTCCTGCTGGCCCGCCTATCACACAGGAAGAGGATGATGAGGAGGAGGATTGTGTCAGCATGGAGGTGGAGCCTAGCACTCCCAAGACACCCAAGTACTTGTACGTGGCTGGGAGGAGGTGGCTGCAGATCATGTCGTCCTGAGTGACCCAGAGGACTCCGGAACAAATGCCTCAGCAAGCCTACGCTGCATGGCCTCCCTGATCCTGCAAAGCCTGCGAAAGGATCCTCATATTCGTGCTATCAAGGAGAGGGATCATTACTGGCTGGCAACCCTCCTTGATCCACGTTACAAGGGTAAGGTTGCGGACCTAATCTTGCCGTTGCAGAGGGAGCAAAGGATGAAACATCTTCGGGAGGCCTTGCAGAAATGTCTGTGCAACGCGTTCCCAGAGACTGGGAGGTTACAAATTCCTGGTCCTGGACAACGTGTTGCTGAGGCTTCGGTCAGTCAAAGAAGGAGTGGTGGACAAGGTGGCCGCCTGCCCGATGCGTTCAGACAATTTTTTAGTCCGCAGCCCCAAGGTATGATCGGTTTCAGCAACAATCGCCGGTGTCTGGTTTACTTGGTGCACTGCAGGGATACCTAGGGGCAAGATCAGACTTGAACACATTTCCCACTGAAAATCCTCTGGGTTACTTGGTCTTGAGGATGGATCACTGGCCAGAGCTTGCACAGTATGCAATCGAGCTACTGGCCTGTCCTTCATCCAGCGTTCTTTCGGAACGCACATTCAGTGCTGCTGGAGGCTTTGTAACCGATCACAGGGTGCGCCTTTCCACAGACTCGGTCGATCGACTGACCTTCATAAAAATGAATCAGTCTTGGATCACCACCAGCTACCAAGCAGCTGATGCTGATGTAACAGAATAATTTTCTTTGAAATGTCAGATCTCTTCAAGACTGCCTATGCTGATGCAGAGTGACTATCCTGTTATGCTGAGTGACTTTCCTCTTCCTCCTCAATGATCATGCTGATAGCATGTAAGAACATTTTTGGTTCTGGGCACCGCCACCAGTTTCTAAGGCCCAATTTTTCAGCCCCTGTTTAACAGGGGCGTGTAATTAAAATTTTTGATGCAATACTTTGCAGCAGGGCTCATTCCTGCGCTCCAACTACAGTATCTGTGAGGGGTTGCAGTGTTGTGGCACCAGCACCAGTGCCTAATGCCCAATTTTTCTGCCCCTGTTTAACAGGGGCGTGTAAATACAATTTTTGATGCAATATTTTGCAGCAGGGCTCATTGCTGCGTTTCAACTACAGTGTCTGTGAGGGGTTGCAGTGTTGTGGCACCAGCACCAGTGCCTAAGGCCCAATTTTTCAGCCCCTGTTTAACAGGTACGTGAAAATACAATTATTGATGCAATACTTTGCAGCAGGGCTCATTCCTGCGCTCCAACTAGAGTATCTGTGAGGGGTTGCAGTGTTGTGGCACCAGTGCCTAAGGCACAATTTTTCAGCCCCTGTTCAACAGATGCATGTAATTACAATTATTGATCTAATATTTCACAGCTGGGCCCATTCCTGCGCCCACCAAGAGTAACTGTGAGGACTTACAGTGTTGTGGCACCAGCACCACCACCACCACCAAATTCCCAATTTTCCAACCACTGTTCAACAATGTCATGTAATTAAAATTCTTGATATAATAGTTCACAGCAGGGCGTTCCAGCACCCACCAAGAGTAACTGTGAGGGCTTACAGTGTGGTGGCAACACCAACACCTAAGGGCCAAATTTCTGCAGAGTATATACGGCAGGCCCCTACTTTCAAACATCCAACTTACAAACGACTCCTACTTGCAAACGGAAGACGACAACAGGAAGTGAGAGGAAATCTACCCCTAGGAAGGGAAATTATCTCCTGTAAGAGTTAATATGGGAAAAAGGTGTCTCCTCTCCACTGATGCTTTATCACCAATCCTTGTTTCACTAAAAACCCCAAATTTTCAAAAAACATTTGTCATTGGGACGGAAAGTGAGGTGAAATGTTCTGAAAAGGTGCACAGACAGCAAAACAAATGTTACAGGGGTGATAACCCTTCCCTATGTTTTCCAAAAAGCTTAAAAATGTATTTTTTGGCTGTAGCTACATTTAAAAAATGTACCTGTTCCAAATTACAAACAGATTCTACTTAAGAACAAACCTACAGTTCCTGTCTTGTGTGAACCATCTGTATACTGCTGTTAAGAGTATATAAGGCCTTTTTTTTATTTGGGTGCAGGGTTCCCATTAAAATCCATACAAGACCCAAAGGGGCTGGTAGTGGGGTGGGGGTGGGGGTGGGGGGGTACCCATGCCATTTTTCTCAAAGATTTTCATCCATATTGCCGGGACCAGATATTACATTAAAGCCGCAAGCAGTTTTAAATGACTTTTTTTCCTTTAGAAATTTTATTTTGTGCAGGGACAGTTCTAAACAGGGGAAACACATGCCACTTCACAGGCATACTTTAGACACCCCCCAGGTACGATATTTAAAGGAATATTTCACCTTTTTTTCCCACTTTAGGCATCATTAAAATCACTGCTCTCGAAAAAACTGCAGTTTTTAAAACTTCTTTTTGCATTGATACGTGTCCCCTGGGGCAGGACCTGGGTCCTCAAACCCTTGTTAGGACAATAACTTGCATATTAGCCATTATAATTAGCAATTTTGATTTTGAACGTTCGAGTCCATTGTATTTAATAGGGTTCTAAAGTTTGCTCAAACTTTCGGTCCGTTCGCAGGTTCTGGTGCGAACCGAACCGGGGGGTGTTCGGCTAATCCCTAATTCATAGTAGTAGTTGTATTAGAAGTGTTAAAGAGGTTATAAACTTCCCTGCAATACTTGTACCTATATGTAAGCTTTGACTAAGGCTTACCTATAAGTACTGTAAATATCTCCTAAACGTGCGCCGTTTAGAAGATATTTACTTTATACTGCGCCGATGATGTCATCGGTGCATGTGCTCTGAAGATACGCCCGCCCATGCTGTTTCTTCAGGAGCGAGTGCTGTGACTGGCGGCTCCCGCACGCATAAGCGGTAGTGACATCATGCGGCTCTGGCCAGTCACATAGCCGAAGTCCGCGGCACCAGAAGAAAGAGGGGCAAACATGGATGCGACCTGCAGCGGGGACGGAACAGGCTTCGTTTGCAGGTAAGTGTCGCATAATGTGCTAGTATGCAATGCATACTAGCACATTATGCCTTTACTTTGCAGGATTTACTTCCTCTTTAACTGTGAAAGCAATTGTTTAGAGCTAATTTGCTTCCTCCTATAATTGTACATACAAGATAAAGGACTAGACAAGTAATTTTTGACAACTCTGCAAAGCAATACTTTGAGGAAAAGTAATGCTGCTGTGCTATTATTTCTTTACTGTCTTTGTCATCAAACTCTAAAAACATATTACATAACCCACATGGGAAAAAGAAAAGAACAATACTGCGCTCTATTGCATATATTGGTCGTTTCTGTCAACAACTGCTGACTAAACTGTCTTTAGTCATTAATACTGAATACTGAATCTATTAGAAAACAAAACTGATAACATAGTAATTTCTATTTGGCTGTGTCACATTGCAGTTAATAGGTTAAGTTTTCAGTTATTCAAAATCTGTTGATGTGGTCTTTCCTTGAAGCATGCAAGCATGTGAGGTTTAAAATGATTACAAATAAAATTATGAATAATAGAAAAGTTTTAATATGCAAGTAAGGTAATAATGTACTTTTCCTATCACAGGGGTAAACGTTAGGCTGATACGTTCAAATTTAACCAAGCCTGTTTGTTGTTTTGAAAAAGGCCAAACAATAATTCATATTTGACCAGGTGCACAGCTGTTTGTACTGTGTAAACATCAGCTGGCGATTTGTTAATTTCCAGTGGTAGCATTACTGCTGGAAATGACAGATTCCTTGCTGGCTGGTGTTTAAAAACTAACCAGCTAGGAATCCTGGGTGATGTCACTGACCAAACATTGGGTGGTCAAGTCTAGTGTGCTTATCTCTATCAACCACCCTACCCAACTTACATTAGAGGAAATGTACTGCATAATACTGTATATTTTATGTGACAGTCTTGTGGTGTTTCTAGGTGCAAAGCTAAGTTTTCAACCTTTTTTACCACTTGTTTGTTCATTGACTTTTTCCTGTTTTCTTACAGCTCTGTTGTATTTTTTCTACGTCCTCAAACAATCCCAGGTCTGACAAAGGTGACACCATACTACCATTTAAGGACCTGCAGAGACCATTGCTACACTTTCATGCTGTTACCTTACAACCGTAAGGTAAGAGGCCACCCCCGCTAGAGGTGTCACTGCATGGAAAAAAGAGATACCCATCACACCTGCTTTATTCGCATGATATACTGTAGATTGGGGCAATCACGTTTTATTTTCATTGAATCCAGAGAACACCATTATTGCACTTTACATACCTTTCAAGACAACGTCAATCTGTGACGAAACATACGTCAGGAGGTTGACGCGCTGACGTCATCGCTAGTGGACGGGTGTCTGCATGCCGGTCGACTTTACAACATTTTATGGACGTTTTTATCCTTAGTTTTTGTAAGTGTATCTCTTTATTTTAATAACCTAATTGAATTACACTATTTGAGTGTACTTCCATTTTTGGGTATACGATTAATGGTTTCCTTGGTTGCCCGGTGTTGAGCCTATCCAGTCCGGTTCTCCGCTTACCCCTGCGAGTTGGAGTTTGATGCAGACCTGGAGTGAGATCACCATACAGGCTTCTTAAAGCTTGCCTTCCGGTAAGCAGGAAATTTATATGGTGGCGGTACACGTGTGTTGGTGGTGTCAATATTGAGGTTCACCCTTCTATCATTTAACAACCACATTGACAAGTGATGGCCCACACTGAGTCTCTTTTCTCATCTATATGGACTTTTTGATCACTTTCTAGAGATTATTTATATTTTCATTCAATAAGTGATGTATGCAAATATTTATCACTGTCACAGTTTTTTTATTTATTATTTTGAGTGCAGCTCCTCTTATTTACTATATTTACTTTTGATGTGCTATCTCACGTTTGAGCTGCTGCAGTGTTTTTTAATTTCAATTTTTTCTTTTGCACTATATTAGGTAGCACGGTATTTTTCCATTTTTTCATACCTTTCAAGCACTTTGTGATTTCATAGACTGTGTGGATATAGTCACTTCATATTTTGTGTATTTGCACTGGACGTTTTATTTCACTATTGCACTTTAAGAAGTTGTATACAGTGGTCATTGGATTTTCACTGTCATCTTGTGTTCATTTGAGTAATACACTGTTGCATTTCAGAAGCTATATGTAGTTGATACCAGTGTTTGTTTGCCAATTGGTGTTTTAATAGTATTTTTTGTTTTTTTATTACTTAATTTTAAACAGCGCAGCACCATTTATAGCATATCACAATCCTTTGCATTGTGTATAAAGGCTATTTGATCCTGTCTCTCTGATCCTCTTCTTCCACTGTCTCATAAAAATAACCTGATATTTACAGAGCAAGTGGACTGACTGCACATGCTCAGTTTGGTGTGCATGCTGGGCTCAGTCTTGGGAGGGTGCATGTGATCAGCACTGTCCATAAATGTCCACACAGAGGATCAGTATGAAAACTCCTCCTACCAGGGGCGGATCCAGAGTCTAGTCACTGGAGGGGCACTGCCAGAAAATAACGTATTTCTTACAGAACTGTATTTAACGTATCATACAGTCCTAACTGTGTTTTAAACAGTGACACTGTTTTAAAGTGTTACATGCATCCCCATGCCAGTATCCCATATATTTGTATTTTGACACATGACTGCACTGACACAGCCGCTATGTCCCAATATGACATGCTGGTGCCGGTCCCAGAACGCACCCTGCATGCATTCTGGGACTCACATGCATGACATATTGGGACACAGTGGCTGTGTGTTTCAGTAGAAATAATTGGGATGCCTGCACAGGGATATACAGGTATGCAACAGCCCCCAAGCCAGTAAAAGACAGCCCTGCATGTTAGATGCATGTCTGCAGCACGCCCTGTGTGAATGAGGCCTAAAGATGAATTTCACTGTCATTCTATATCATTATTATTATTATGATAATCACACAATACAGGTGCTGTGGCTCAACGCACCTGTATTGTGTGATTATCATGATGATAATGATGATGATTGGTAATTGTAATATGCAACATGGAGGGGATTATTATACTCACTGATGCATTAGTGACCAGTGGCAAATAATGAACCCCTTTGTGCTGCATTAGTGGCAGTGTTTATAAACCCCATTCATGCTGCAGCATTAAAGGGGTTCATTAACATTGATAGTGCCCCTGTCACTAATGCAGCACAAAGGGATTAAATAATTGCCACTGGTCACTAATACATCAGTGAGTACAATAGCCCCCTCCATGCTGCATATTACTATTACTATTGTAAATTGTTAATTAATTCCATCCCCAAAGCGTTAACCACTTCAGCCAGTTCACACAGCTGTACAGGTTTGTTTTTTATTTTCTAAATAGGTTCATTTAAGCTAGTGCATTGTTGGTTCACTTACCTTTTCTTTCGATTTCCCTTCCAAATGTTTTTTTTTCTTTGTCTGAATTTCTCACTTCCTGTAAGTGCCCCCATCATCCGAGCCATTCTGGCTGAGGGTTAGTCAGCTTGCTCGCCCTCTCCCTTCGGACTACATCCCTGCGGGGAGACGCTGTGAACGTTCACAGCGTCTCCCCGCAGGGATGTAGTCCCAAGGGAGGGGGTGAGCACGCTGACTAACCCCCAGCCAGAACGGCTGGGGGATGGGGGCAAGCTTACTGAGGAGGAACAGGAAGTGAGAAATTCAGACATAGAAAAAAAAAACATTTAGAAGGGAAATCAAAGGAAAAGGTAAGTGAATCAACAATGCACTAGTTTAAAGGAACCTATTTAGAAAATAACCCCTCTTCTGAGTTAACCCCTTTAAGGCAGTTAAGTGATCAAGTACTTGCATTGCACACTGCCTCTGGTTACATGTCGTATTGGCAGCATCTTGTGTTTAAACCCGCGCTGAATCGTTTCGTCATGTCCAACGAGACTAGGAAGCACCTGTCGGGTGGAGATCACTCCGGCTCACAGGGAAGTGACTGCTTAGAAAAGCAGGAGTACGCTGGGCAGCTCTGACAGTAATACTACGGTGTGTAGCAGTGGCCCCGGTATCACCTCGGTCAGCACCCCCATAGCGACACTCTAAATGAACTGATGGGGCCCAGGGAATATATTTTAGACCACCTGGGAGCCACGAGGAGCTGGGAGAAGCAGAAATAATGTCCCTGCAGCTGCATTTAGATGATGCCTCTCGAAACATCAATCTGGTGAGTTGGCGGAGGGAGAATTCTTGGAGTCAGTAAAATTTTCTGGGGGGGGGGGGGGATTGTCCTGGATCTGTCCCTGCCTCCTACAAATTTTATTAGGAACTGATAGAAGTCACAAGGCTGCTATATACTGCTGATGAGAAAAGGTATTTATCAGTTTATATTTACTAAAATAATTGTATTTCCATGTTCTGTTTACTGTGGGAGACCAGATATAGTGAATGCAGGTTCTGGGTTTAGTAACAATTTAATGAGAATTATGTGGGGGACTTCCTACTGCAAGGGTGGTGTTTTCTTGTGTTTGGAGTTGGACTAAAAAAAAAAAAAAAAAGAAAAAGATAACTAGCCCCAGCTGGTAACACAAGCAGCAGTAACACATATTATAATTCCAAAAGAAGGCACTAAAAACAGCAACCTGCTAAATTTAATTACGTGTTGCAATAGTTTACACTTTCTTTTATTATGCTACACATGTAACTACATTTTTAAAAGCTACTAAGCTTAAAATAATAAAGTAACAATTTATTATTGCCCTGTTATATAGAAAGAAAAAAAAAAACAGGTGCTGTTTATTTTGTTGTTAAAAAATTGCTTATCCTGTTATGCATGTGTTTATATTTTATTATCATAACTGTTGGGGCCATGTTAGATGCTTCCCAAGTGGCAACATTACCAAATTGCAAATTCTATCATCATCAGTATCTGAAATTGCTCCTTTGTTGCCTGAAATGCTACTGATCTCCTCCAGCATTATAGTGACATATCACATTTTAGCAACAGAAATGCTAAAATTCAACTACCATTATTATATACGGAATTGCATGTTTGCTGCACAAAGTGCCAGCAGAATTACTTACTGTGTCTGCCATTCACCTTTTTTTTGCAGTGACACAGAAATTCAAGTCATTTTCCAAGTAAATATGGTGAGGGATTTGCTTCAGATGATATAAGCAGCCCAACCAAATGTATGTTTAGGACCCATTAAGAGTTTGGGCTTTTAAACAAAGTTTGAATCTCCCATCAGCTCCTGAAAACAAAAGCAAAAGCTGCGCTATCTACACCAATAAAATGACAGCAGCACCTGTGATTATGTGATAACATAAAAAAGACAAAAAATATAAAGAAACAAATGCGCTACAATGTGAGTAATTAACCGATAATAAGGCCAGTTAAGTGCAATCCACAAACACACTAATGAATCAAAAAGTCCATAAAATGATGACAGGTGAACAAAGTGAAATGTGACGTGTGTCAGTGAATAAAAAGTTCCATCAGGGCCAAAGATGAAGAGAGACCGTGGGGGAATAGACAGTTATAAACTTGACGAATGGTGCATGCAACACCCGTGTCCACCACCAACGATATAAACTGCTTACCAGAAGTAAGAAACATATGAGCCCATCTGCAATCCCAGAAAATGGTCCAATGAAGTCCAATAGACGGCTTAAATCACAGCAGACATTCCCAAAAAGACGGAAGGAGCTCGATAATGCATTACCCAATATCAAATTTATTAAGAAAAGGGTTAAAAACACTTACAATTAGAATGTAGTAAATAGACAAATCGACCGGCCGGTCCGCCGTAACCTGTCCCGTAGTGATGACGTCAGTACGCACACCTCCCGATGTACGTTTCGGCATTACTTAGAGGTCCACGCCAAGAACCCCACTAATACCCCACTAATACCATATTTTTGGGGATAGACAAATATTCTCCAAGATGGAGAGGTGACTCAATGATTCGGAGCATATCCAGACTGGAGATGGCCTGGATCCACAAGTTGAAGAGTTACAGTATGCCCCGTTTGGGATGAACGTTGAGGTAGATCTCAACGCTTTTATCGACAATTCTTAGATTAGCGGGTTATATGTCCATGTACATTTTGTTAATTATTAATTACGGGTATTTTGTAGCCCTGGTGGCCTAGTTCATCATATACATGTGAACATGTCACAATAGTTTTGACCCACATTACATACAATCCCTCAGGTTATTTGATAAGTCATGTTATCTGGACCTGTTCCTTTCCTCCCCCCCCTTTCAATTTTTAAGTATATAAAGTTATTTTCTGTCTTTTTGGACCTATATTAATTCATTTATTAACCATATACTATACACTCAGAATCATCCTTCCTATCTTAAATTATTTTTTATGATTTTTATGTTTTTAATATATTATAATATTTTTTGTGTGGTGGTGGATTTACGGATGATATTCTTCAAAGTGAATGTTGATCCTATCCATCCATATGCTTAATGATCGCTTTTAACAGGCTTGGCTCTCTTGTTGCTATATCTTGTGATGCGTCAGCACGTCACCTGATCCCCATTGATGACGTGTAGGAACACGAAACGTACGTCGGGAGATGTGCGTGCTGACGTCATCACTACGGGACAGGTTACGGCGGACCGGCCGGTCGAAATGTCTATTTACTACATTCTAATTGTAAGTGTTTTTAACCCTTTTCTTAATAAATTTGATATTGGGTAATGCACTATCGTGCTCCTTCTGTCTTTTTTGGGAATGTCTGCTGTGATTTAAGCCATCTATTGGACTTCATTGGACCATTTTCTGGGATTGCAGATGGGCTCATATGTTTCTTACTTCTGGTAAGCAGTTTATATCGTTGGTGATGGACACGGGTGTTGCATGAACCATTCATCAAGTTTATAACTGCCTATTCCCCCACGGTCTCTCTTCATCTTTGGCCCTGATGGAACTTTTTATTCACTGACACACGTCACATTTCACTTTGTTCACCTGTCATCATATTATGGACTTTTTGATTCATTAGTGTGTTTGTGGATTTCACTTAACTGGCCTTATTATCAGTTAATTACTCACATTGTAGCGCATTTGTTTCTTTATATTTCCTGAAAACAACTTCATTCGCTGTACTCATCCTATCTCTATCTCTGGTGCTCTCCCCCACAGATTCACCGATCAAAGGATGTGGTGCTGTTCCTCTTCTGAGTTAAATACTAACCAAGCGTAGAGATGTCCCGAACTATTCGCCGGCGAATAGTTCCCGGCGAACATAACTTGTTCACGTTCGCCGCGGCGGGCGAAGATATGCGATGTTCGGTCCGCCCCCTATTCGTCATCATTGAGAAAACTTTGACCCTGTACTTTGAAGTCAGCAGACACATTCCAGCCAATCAGCAGCATACCCTCCTTCCCAGACCCTCCCACCTCCTGGACAGCATCTATTTTAGATTCATTCGGAAGCTGCAGTCTTAGTGAGAGGAGGGACAGTGTAGCTGCTGCTGATTTAATAGGGAAATCTATAGCTAGGCCAGTGTATTCAGTGTCCACTCCAGTCCTGAAAGACTCATCTGATCTCTGCTATAAGGACAGCGTCCTGACAGCACCCCAAAAAGCACTTTTTAGGGCTAGTACATCAGTCTGCTTTTTTTTTTCCTCTGTAATCTAATTGCAGTTGCCTGCCAGTGTGTGTGTATTCAGTGTGCACTCCAGTCCTGAAAGACTCATCTGTTCTCTGCTGTAAGGACAGCGTCCTGACAGCACCCCAAAAAGCCCTTTTTAGGGATAGTACATCAGTCTGCTTTTTTTTTTTTTCCTCTGTAATCTAATTGCAGTTGCCTGCCAGCGTGTGTGTATTCAGTGTCCACTCCAGTCCTGAAAGACTCATCTGATCTCTGCTGTAAGGACAGCGTCCTGACAGCACCCCAAAAAGCACTTTTTAGGGCTAGTACATCAGTCTGCTTTTTTTCCCTCTGTAATCCAATTGCAGTTGCCTGCCAGCGTGTGTGTATTCAGTGTCCACTCCAGTCCTGAAAGACTTATCTGATCTCTGCTGTAAGGACAGCGTCCTGACAGCACCCCAAAAAGCCCTTTTGGGGCTAGTACATCAGTCTGCTTTTTTTCCTCTGTAATCTAATTGCAGTTGCCTGCCAGCGTGTGTGTATTCAGTGTCCACTCCAGTCCTGAAAGACTCATCTGATCTCTGCTGTAAGGACAGCGTCCTGACAGCACCCCAAAAAGCACTTTTTAGGGCTAGTACATCAGTCTGCTTTTTTTTTCCTCTGTAATCTAATTGCAGTTGCCTGCCAGCGTGTGTGTATTCAGTGTCCACTCCAGTCCTGAAAGACTTATCTGATCTCTGCTGTAAGGACAGCATCCTGACAGCACCCCAAAAAGCCCTTTTTAGGGCTAGTACATCAGTCTGCTTTTTTTTTTCCTCTGTAATCTAATTGCAGTTGCCTGCCAGCGTGTGTGTATTCAGTGTCCACTCCAGTCCTGAAAGACTCATCTGATCTCTGCTGTATGGACAGCGTCCTGACAGCACCTCAAAAAGCCCTTTTTAGGGCTAGTACATCAGTCTGCTTTTTTTTTTTCTCTGTAATCTAATTGCAGTCGCCTGCCAGCGTGTGTGTATTCAGTGTCCACTCCAGTCCTGAAAGACTTATCTGATCTCTGCTGTAAGGACAGCGTCCTGACAGCACCCCAAAAAGCCCTTTTTAGGGATAGTACATCAGTCTGCTTTTTTTTTCCTCTGTAATCTAATTGCAGTCGCCTGCCAGCGTGTGTGTATTCAGTGTCCACTCCAGTCCTGAAAGACTTATCTGATCTCTGCTGTAAGGACAGCGTCCTGACAGCACCCCAAAAAGCCCTTTTTAGGGCTAGTACATCAGTCTGCTTTTTTTTTTCCTCTGTAATCTAATTGCAGTCGCCTGCCAGCGTGTGTGTATTCAGTGTCCACTCCAGTCCTGAAAGACTTATCTGATCTCTGCTGTAAGGACAGCGTCCTGACAGCACCCCAAAAAGCCCTTTTTAGGGCTAGTACATCAGTCTGCTTTTTTTTTTCCTCTGTAATCTAATTGCAGTTGCCTGCCAGCGTGTGTGTATTCAGTGTCCACTCCAGTCCTGAAAGACTCACCTGATCTCTGCTGTAAGGACAGCGTCCTGACAGCACCCCAAAAAGCACTTTTTAGGGCTAGTACATCAGTCTGCTTTTTTTTTTCCTCTGTAATCCAATTGCAGTTGCCTGCCAGTGTGTGTATATTCAGTGTCCACTCCAGTCTTGAAAGACTCATCTGATCTCTGCTGTAAGGACAGCGTCCTGACAGCACCCCAAAAAGCACTTTTTAGGGCTAGTACATCAGTCTGCTTTTTTTTTTCCTCTGTAATATAATTGCAGTTGTCTGCCAGTGTGTGTGTGTCAGGCTCACAGCGTATACTGTGCCCACTTGCCCAGTGCCACCACTCATATATCTTGTGTCACAGTAGATTACATTTAAAAAAAAAAAAACAATTTTGACTGCAATAGAATAGCAGTCAGTTGCCTGCCAGCGTGTGTGTCAGGCCTACAGCGTCTACTCTGCCAACTTCTGCCAGTGCACAGTGCCACTTATATCTGGTGTCACAGTAGCTTGCACGCATAGTACAACTAAACTAATCTAAAAAAAAAATGACAGGCAGAGGCAGGCCACCCCGCAGGGGCCGTCGTGGTCGTGGTGCTGTGATTCCTTTTGGCCCAAGAATAATGCCCAGTGTTCAGAGGCCACGTACCCTGAACTCGAAAAGTTCTGAGGACATAGTTGACTGGCTAACACAGGACACCCAATCTTCTACAACTTCCGCTCGGAACCTTGATGCACCATCCTCCTCCAGCTCAGCTTCGGGCACCTCTTAAGTTACCACTCGTCCGCCTGCCGCCACCACCAACACTAGCACCACAGCTGCTTCACTTGATCTGTCAGAGGAGTTATTTACACATGAGTTGGAAGAAATGACTGATGCGCAACCATTATTGCCAGAGGATGAAGATAAAAGGGATATGTCTCAGTCAGGCAGCATTACACACATGGACGTATGGTGTGATGATGATGATGTTGTACCCGCTGCTGCTTCCTTTGCTGAGTTGTCAGATACAAGTGAAGCGGTTGATGATGACGATGTGTCCGTGGATGTCACGTGGGTGCCCGCTTGAAGAGAAGAAGAACAGGGGGAAAGTTCAGATGGGGAGACAGAGAGGAGGAGGAGACGAGTTGGAAGCAGGGGGAGGTCGTTGCAAGGGGTAGTGGCACAGTCAGAAAGCATGTATCGGCACCTGGGGTCAGCCAGACAGCAAGCCAATCAACGCATGCTGTTGCCACCACCAGAATGCCGTCATTGCAAAGCTCAGCAGTGTGGAATTTTTTTGTGTGTCTGCCTCTGATAACAGCGATGCCATTTGCAACCTGTGCCAAAAGAAACTGAGTCTTGGGAAATCCAACACCCACCTAGGTACAACTGCTTTGCAAAGGCACATGATTGCACATCACAAACACCTATGGGATCAACACATGATGACGAGTACAAGCAGTACACAAGCTCAAAGCCACCATCCTCCTCCTGGTCCAGCATCTTCAGCCACGTCAACCACTGCTGTCCTCCTTGCCCCCTCTCAACCATCCGCCACTCCGTCTCTCGCCTTGAGCAGTTCCTGCTCATCTGCCCACAGTCAGGTGTCTGTCAAGGACATGTTTGAGCGTAAGAAGCCAATGTCACAGAGTCACCCCCTTGCCCGGCGTCTGACAGCTGGCTTGTCGGAACTCTTAGCCCGCCAGCTTTTACCATACAAGCTGGTGGAGTCTGAGGCCTTCAAAAAATTTGTAGCAATTGGGACACCGCAGTGGAAGGTACCCGGCTGAAATTTCTTTTCAAAAAAAGGCAATCCCCAACCTGTACTCTATTGTGCAAAAGGAAGTCATGGCATGTATGGCACACAGTGTTGGGGCAAGGGTCCATCTGACCACTGATACTTGGTCTGCAAAGCACGGTCAGGGCAGGTATATCACCTACACTGCGCATTGGGTAAACCTGCTGACGGCTGCCAAGCATGTAATGCGTGGCTCTGCAGAGGAGTTGGTGGTGACACTGCCACGACTTGCAGGCAGGCCTGCTGCCACCTCCTCTACTCCTCCTACTCCATCCTCTTTAATAACCTCCTCGGCTGAGTCCTCTTCTACTGCGTCTTGCTCCACATCAACTGCACCCCCCCCCCAGCTCCCCAGGGGCTATTCTACATCCCGGATACGACAGTGTCACGCCGTCTTGGGGTTGACTTGCCTAAAAACAGAGAGTCACACCAGAACAGCACTCCTGTCCGCCCTGAACGCAAAGGTGGATCAGTGGCTGACTCCGCACCAACTGGAGATCGGCAAAGTGGTGTGTGACAATGGAAGCAATTTGTTGGCGGCATTGAATTTGGGCAAGTTGACACATGTGCCGTGCATGGCACATGTGTTGAATCTGATTGTACAACGCTTTGTGCATAAGTACCCAGACTTACAGGACGTCCTCAAGCAGGCCAGGAAGGTGTGTGGCCATTTCAGGCGTTCCTACACGGCCATGGCGCACTTTTCAGATATCCAGCGGCGAAACAACATGCCAGTGAGGCGCTTGATTTGCGACAGCCCAACACGTTGGAATTCAACACTCCTAATGTTCGACCGCCTGCTCCAACAAGAAAAAGCCATCAAAGAGTATTTGTATGACCAGGGTGCTAGGACAGCCTCTGCGCAGCTGGGAATTTTTTGCCACGTTACTGGACGCTCATTCACAATGCCTGTAGGCTCATGCGTCCTTTTGAGGAGGTGAAAAACCTAGTCAGTCGCACTGAAGGCACCATCAGCGACATCATCCCATTTGTTTTCTTCCTGGAGCGTGCCCTGCGGAGAGTGCTGGATCAGGCCGTAGATGAGCGTGAAGAGGAAGAGGAAGAGTTGTGGTCACCATCACCACCAGAAACAGCCTTATCAGCATCGCTTGCTGGACCTGCGGCAACGCTGGAAGAGGAGTCTGAGGAAGAGGAGTCAGAGGAGGAATGTGGCTTTGAGGAGGAGGAGGAAGACCAACCACAGCAGGCATCCCAGGGTGCTCGTTGTCACCTATCTGGTACCCGTGGTGTTGTACGTGACTGGGGGGAAGAACAGACCTTCAGTGAGATCAGTGAGGACGAGGAACGGGACATGAGTAGCTTGGCATCCAACCTTGTGCAAATGGAGTCTTTCATGCTGTCGTGCCTGTTGAGGGACCCTCGTATAAAAAGGCTGAAGGAGAACGACCTGTACTGGGTGGCCACGCTACTAGACCCCCGGTATAAGCAGAAAGTGCCTGAAATGTTACCGAATTACCGGAAGTCGGAAAGGATGCAGCAGTTCCAAAATAAATTAAAAAATATGCTTTACACAGCGTATAAGGGTGATGTCACAGCACAACGGGAATCTAACAGGGGAAGAGGTGAAAGTAATCCTCCTCCTACCATGACCACGCCGGCAAGGACAGGACGCTTTACAGACGTGTTGTTGATGGAGGACATGCAGAGCTTTTTAAGTCCTACGCATCGCCACAGCCCTTCGGGGTCCACCCTCAGAGAACGACTCGACCAACAGGTAGCAGACTACCTCGCCTTAACTGCAGATATTGACACTCTGAGGAGCGATGAACCCCTTGACTACTGGGTGTGCAGGCTTGACCTGTGGCCTGAGCTATCCCAATTTGCGATAAAACTTCTGGCCTGCCCCGCTTCAAGTGTCCTTTCAGAAAGGACCTTCAGTGCAGCAGGAGGTATTGTCACTGAGAAGAGAAGTCGCCTAGGTCAAAAAAGTCTAGATTACCTCACCTTTATTAAGATGAATGAGGCATGGATCCCGAAGGGACTGACAGTGGGCGATACATTTGACTAAAAAAGGCCTGATGAGATGAGCTGCCTTGGGCTAAAAATGGTCCACACGCTGCTGTATTTTATCTCTGCATGCCGGATGACTTGCGTGACTTATCCGCCACCAACTAGGGTTCAAGCCTGTCAGGTCACCTGTGGCCAGATGACAGATGCACACACCGTAGGAGGACAGGAGTGCACCACAAGATAGTGAACCCTAAGGCTGACTGCTGCGGATAGGAAACTGGGTGGTTGTGGAAAGCGGGACCAGAGGAGCACAACCGGAATCCACAGGAAGCTAGAGCCGAGATTCCCCAGGGCGCAGAGTCTAAGACCCAGCAGGTCTTCACCAGAGCCTCTAGTGGTGAGGATGTTGCGCTGCAGCTACTGTAGGTCCAGGTCGCGGCCCCTAGAGTCTCCTAGCTCACGCCCCGTAGGGTAAGGGGGAAAGAGGGGAAGCAGCAGCACAGGATACAAGAATAGCAAAGGACAAGCCGAAGGTCAAGGGTCACAAGCAGACAGGGATAATTAGGAACAAGCCAATATCGTAACAGAGAGACAGACGTAGCACACGGCAGGCAGGAACCCAAATACACAATGCTTAACAAACACGTTGATCAGCAAAGTAGGCTTGCAGTGCACAGGTTAATATAGTGTTCTGTGATAGGGCCTGGGGTGGAGTCAGGCTGGGAGGAGATTATAAAGGAAGCCAGGTGAAGGGGTCTGGCCTCTAAGATGAACACATGAGGAGGAAAGGTAAGATGGCAGACAGACATTAGTGCATATCCATGACAAAGCCGCAATGTTTTAGGGCACTTTCTGCCTGGAAAACATCAATTTTTCTGGCCGCTGCTACAACAGCGGCTGCAACAATACCTAATTTTTCAGGCATGTGCACATGCCTAATTTTTCTGGCCTCTGGTACTGCACTGTGGCTGCAAAAACAAAACAAAAAAAAAGCACATACATGTGTCAATTCCCCTTCGTGATCATTACCTTGTTGTGGTGACTGGTGAAGGGGCTTGCGTATCACAATGAAGCGATCACCTCTATGAGTGTGTTGGCAATGGCAATGTTGGCACACCCCAGATTATAGGTCGTTGCTTCATTGTGAACAGACCAAAAGCGATCGGCTGGATAATTTTGCATAGAAAAAACATTAATTTTCTTTGTGATCATCTAAGGTGATCATTAAAGCCTTGCGGTTGTGCAAATGGACTGTTTGCGGTTGTTTGCGGTGTGTTAAATAGGGAGTTTGGTCTGTCAGAGTTTGGTCTGTCACTGTGAAGCGGGCGTAACCCTTACACTACCTGATCGATACAACATCATACCTGATGTTTTAAAGCACGTTATTCCATACAATTTAGGAATGTTAGGTGATTTATGCCCTTTATGGATTAAAACCTGACTCTGCGTCAACTACGTAATTTTCCATGGGAGTTTTGCCATGGATCCCCCTCTGGCATGCCACAGTCCAGGTGTTAGTCCCCTTGAAACAACTTTTCCATCACTATTGTGGCCAGAAAGAGTCCCTGTGGGTTTTAAAATTCGCCTGCCTATTGAAGTCTATGGCGGTTCGCCCGGTTCGCCCGTCCGCGAACATTTGCGGAAATTCGCGTTCCCCGTTCGTGAACGGAAAATTTTATGTTTGCGACATCACTAACCAAGCATCATTCAACACACTTTCTATGAGCCTAGTACACTGAGGCTCCCTTCCCACCCTGCAGGAAGCAGCACCATGTCATTAGGTGGCACTGCTCTCTGCATCGTTTAGAATCTGTCATGGGCTAGCACAAAGGGATTTAGTAATAAAGAGACATAGTACAATCAATAATTTTCACACATATTTATTTATTTTGGCAATTAAATGGCCATGGTGTCATCCAAGGGGTAACCTGATAATGACTCAAATTTAAATTAATATGAAGCCATCCTGGCTAAAATACATTAAACAAAATTACACGGTGTCCATCCAGACAATGCTTGACGACTAGAGTTGAGCGGACACCTGGATGTTCGGGTTCGGCCGAACTTCGGAAAAAAGTTCGGGTTCGGGACCGAACTTTAACCCGAACCCGGACCCGAACCCGAACCCCATTGAAGTCAATGGGGACCCGGACTTCTAAGGACTAAAAAGGCTCTAAAAAGTAATGGAAAGGGCTAGAGGGCTGCAAATGGCAGCAAAATGTTGTTAAGAGCATGGCAAGTGCTCTGCAAACAAATGTGGATAGGGAAATAACTTAAAATAACATAAAAAATAAATAAAAAAAATATGCTGGAGGCCCCCTTTTCAACAGAAGAGGTATGGGAAGTCATTAAGAACCTCAGAAACTCAACGGCACGATGCCACACATATGGTGGGAATGCCCCAGAATACGCCCTTTCTGGAATAAATTATTCAATTTAATGGATAAGCTACTGGGAAAATAAAATACTTTGAAATAAAAATGTAGCGGGTGCTAAATTTAAGGGAAGTGTTTGAGTGGTAAATAGGCTCAAACACCCTAATTCTGTAGGATTCATGGACCATTTTGTCCTCGGGGGACAGTATTGGTGTGCAGTTCCCTGCGGCCTACAGGTGGCGCTGCCATGGTAGGCTAGGGTTGAACCACCGATACAGTGCTGTGCCTTTTGTGTCCCCTCTTGGCAGTAGTACAGCGGGGCGGGGAACCTGCTGTGCATGCCGGGAGAGCATATAAAAGGGGCAGACCTTTGGCCTGGGGGCTGATGTCCAGTGGGGTCCACGCCCAGGTGCCTTCGGCCTGGGTGCATGTGTTCTTTTTCCATCTCGAGTACCTTTAGCCCGGGGTGAGGTACTATCCTGGAGTTCCTGCTGCCCTGGGTATGGAGGCCTAGGTGCGGGAGTAAAGCCTGGAGTCCAGAGCCTTCATCTGGAGTCCGCTAAGGGTCGAGGAGTCTTAGGGTGCCGCCTCGTGTAGGGGACCATGTTCCAGGGAAGGGAGGATCATTCTGATGGACCGATGCGGGAGTCACGGTGAAGGAAGGGTCTGTTGACTCCCTGGAGAGATGTCTTCCCCTTGATATGGGCTAGGTTCGTAGAAGGAGAAGCTCAAGGTCATCTTGACTGTATCAGAGGCCTTATTCACCCGGCCCGTGGCAGGGGCCTTATACACCCTGGTCTGTGGCAGAGACCAAAGTTCTCCAGGTCCGTGGCAGGGGCCTTGTACACCCGGTCTGTGGCAGAGACCAACCTCAAGGTCTGTTGCAGAGACCGTGCACCTAAAACTGTTTGAGAAACCTAAGCAGTGAAGTGAATGTGCTACGTTTGTGCCTGGACCTCCTCCACACCTTCAGCTGTCCTGTTTCTTTGCTCTAACCTTTTCTATCCGAGTAGAGTTTATTTTGCCATGAGAGAATAAGAGTTGTAATTTCAGCTGGTGTGGACATTGACTTTACTGGGAATTAAAGGACTTGCCTCTACCTACAGTAGAGGTGAGAATCATCCTCTGGAGGAGTTTTGACTCCGGCTGTGGACACGGCCCGTCAAGTACACCGCTCAACCTCTTTATATAGGAGGGTACGGGCTGGTAGTGCGGTGTGCCTTTCTCCCTGCTGCGAGGAGCCAACAACATAAAGGCAGGTAAGGGGTAAAGGATCTGTGCGCTACAAAAAAATAAAATAAAAATTATAATCTTGACCTAGGAGGACGAGGTCCATATGGAGTAGGAGGTTGAGGTGGCGGTGGATGTGGCTGTGTAGGTGGAAGCGGCGGTGGAGGAGGACGAGGTAGCCAACACTGGTTCAAAAATACAACAATGGCTGGGTAAGGCTGGTAATGTGTCGAATTCTGTCCCCCGTCAAATAGTGTCCACCCTGTACTGCGCTTGCTCAGTATGTAGGACAAGGGGATTTAGAAAATCTCCCAAGACGAACGGCGCCTGCGTGGTGAGTTCAGGTGAAGGCCACACCATCCGTGGTTCAAGCCGAGCCAAGTGAGGCCGTGCCCGTAGCGTGGCGATAGAACCGAGCCAGTGAGGGGCCCTGTTACTATGTGCTACCGTATGTCCATTTGGATGGTGGGGCTTGAACCTGCACTCACAGCGCAGGCGCCGTTCATCTTCGGAGATTTTGTGAATCTCCTTGTCCCCTGTACTGCGCAAGCGCTGCGCCTTCGCAGTATGGGCCGGACACAATCCGATGGCCGGACAGTTTTTTTCACAACACCGGTATACATGTCTATTCTGCACAAGGTACGGACAAGTCCTGTGGGATCCATGCCTGGTTCATTTTAACCACTTAACAACCACCTGCCGCCAAATAACGGCGGCAGGGTGGTTGCTTAACTCTGGGAGGACGTTATATAACGTCCTCCCAGAATCGCGCTCCCGCGCGCCCCCTGGGGCGCGCACACGGGAAACTCCGTGACCGCCGGGTACAGAGGACCCGGCGGATCACGAATCGCGGTAAATCGCCGCTGATAGCGGCCGTTTACCACGTGATCGCTCCGTCAAATGACGGAGCAATCACTTGTAAACAGACCGGCGTCATTTGATGACGCCGGTTCCTCCCTCCCCTCTCTGTACCGATCGGTACAGTGTGAGAGGGGAGGGGGAGGGAGCGGATGGCAGCAGCAGCACTGTGGGCTGGATCTGTGACAATTGCAGTCACAGATCCATCCATCCATCCCTGCTCAGCCATCCCTGTGCTATACCCTGCCAATACTCTGCAAAATACCCTGGTGCAATACTCTGCAATACTCTGCAATACCCTGGTGCAATACTCTGCAATACCCTGCTGCAATACTCTGCAATACCCTGGTGCAATACTCTGCAATACCCTGCTGCAATACTCTGCAATACCCTGCTGCAATACTCTGCAATACCCTGCTGCAATACTCTGCAATACCCTGCTGCAATACTCTGCAATACCCTGCGCGATACTCTGCAATACCCTGCACAATACTCTGCAATACCCTGCACAATACTCTGCAATACCCTGCACAATACTCTGCAATACCCTGCACAATACTCTGCAATACCCTGCACAATACTCTGCAATACCCTGCAAAATACTCTGCAATACCCTGCAAAATACTCTGCAATACCCTGCACAATACTCTGCAATACCCTGGTGCAATACTCTGCAATACCCTGCGCAATACTCTGCAATACCCTGCACAATACTCTGCAATACCCTGCACAATACTCTGCAATACCCTGCACAATACTCTGCAATACCCTGCGCAATACTCTGCAATACCCTGCACAATACTCTGCAATACCCTGCACAATACTCTGCAATACCCTGCACAATACTCTGCAATACCCTGCACAATACTCTGCAATACCCTGCACAATACTCTGCAATACCCTGCACAATACTCTGCAATACCCCGCACAATACTCTGCAATACCCTGCACAATACTCTGCAATACCCTCCACAATACTCTGCAATACCCTCCACAATACCCTGTGCAATACCCTCCACAATACCCTGTGCAATACCCTCCACAATACCCTGCCATACACCGCAATACCCTGCCATACACCGCAATACTCCGCAATGCCCGGCAATACTCCGCAATGCCCGGCAATACTCCGCAATGCCCGGCAATACTCCGCAATGCCCGGCAATACTCTGCAATAACCACTTCCCGCCCTCCGGCCGTCATATGACGTCCTTGACTTTGTGCGGGGATATCTGAATGATGGGAGCAGCTACAGGCATCATTCAGATATCGGCTTTTTCAGCCGGCGATTCCCTACACCATAAGAACAATCATAGCGGCTGTTCCGCCGCTTGATCATTCTTACGGGAGGCGAGAGGGGATGTGTCCCCCGCCGCCCTCCGGTGCTTCTACCGACTCACCGCTACGATCAAAGCCAGGATTGTTGTTTTTTTTTTTTGTATTTTTTTCAGGCTTCCCAGCCTAGAGGTGAGATGTGGGGTCTTATTGACACCCCCCCCCCCCCCATATCTCACTGTAAAGAGGACCTGTCATGCCATATTCCTATTACAAGGGATGTTTACGTTCCTTGTAATAGGTATAAAAGTGATCAAAAAAATGTTTAGGGCGGAAAAACATGTCAAACTAAAATAAATAAAGTAAAATGAAGAATAAAATATTTTTTTTTTTTTAAAGCGCCCCTGTCCCCGTGAGCTCGCATACAGAAGCGAACGCATACGTAAGTCCCGCCCACATATGAAAACGGTTTTCAAACCACACATGTGAGGTATCTCTGCGAACGTTAGAGCGAGAGCAATCATTTTGGCCCTAGACCTCCTCTGTAACTCAAAACATGTAACCAGTAAAAATATTTAAAGCGTCGCCTATGGGGATTTTTTAAGTAGCGAAGTTTGGCGCCATTCCACGAGTGTGTGCAATTTTTAAGGGCGACATGTTAGGTATCTATTTACTCGGCGTAACTTCATCTTTCACATTATGCAAAAACATTGGGCTAACTTTACTGTTTTTTTTTTTTTTTAAGCACAAAACATTTTTTTTCCGTAAAAAACGCGTTAAAAAAATTGCTGCGCAAATATCGTGCGAGATAAAAAGTTGCTACAACCACCATTATATTCTCTAAGGTCTTTGCTAAAAAAACATATATAATGTTTTGGGGTTCTATGTAATTTTCTAGCAAATAAATGATGATTTTTACATGTAGGAGAGAAATGTCAGAATTGGCCTTGGTGCTCCAGAACGCCTGAAGGTGCTCCCTGCATGTCGGGCCTCTGTATGTGGCCACGCTGTGTAAAAGTCTCACACATGTGGTATCGCCATACTCGGGAGTAATAGCAGAATGTGTTTTGGGGTGTAATTTGTGGAATGCATATGCTGTGTGTGAGAAATAACCTACTAATATGACAATTTTGTGAAAAAAAAAAAAGAGAAAAAAAAAATCTTGATTTTGCAAAGAATTGTGGGAAAAAATGACAACTTCAAAAAACTCACAATGCCTCTTTCTGAATACCTTGGAATGTCTTCTTTCCAAAAAGGGGTCATTTGGGGGGTATTTGTACTTTTCTGGCATGTTAGGGTCTCAAGAATTGAGATAGGCCGTCAGTACTTCAGGTGTGATCAATTTTCAGATATTGGCACCATAGCTTGTGGACTCTATAACTTTCACAAAGACCAAATAATATACACCAATTTGTACTTATTTTTACCAAAGATATGTAGCTGTATAAATTTTGGCCAAAATTTATGAAGAAAAAATAGTAATTTGCAAAATTTTATAACAGAAACGAAAAAAAAATCATTTTTTTACAAAATTTTCAGTCTTTTTTCTCTTATAGCGCAAAAAATAAAAAACCCAACAGTGATTAAATACCACCAAAAGAAAGCTCTATTTGTGTGAAAAAAAGGACAAAAATTTCATATGGGTACAGTGTTGTATGACTGAGTAATTGTCATTCAAAATGTGAGAGCACCGAAAGCTGAAAATTGGTCTGGTTATTAAGGGGGTTTAAGTGCCCAGTGGTCAAGTGGTTAATGAACGTGAGCTTGTCCACATTGGCCCTGGACAGGCGGCTGCGCTTGTCTGTGATAACGCCCCCTGCCGTGCTAAATACACGTTCAGATAATACACTGGCTGCAGGGCAGGCCAGCACCTCCAAGGCATAAAGGGCAAGCTCAGGCCATGTGCCCAATTTGGAGACCCAGAAGTTAAAGGGGGCAGACCCGTCATCCAGTACGTGTAGGCCTGTGGACACATACTGCTCAACCATGTTGGTGAAATGCTGCCTCCTGCTAAGACGTTCCATCTCAGCTGGTGGTGCTGGTTGTTGTGGCGTGCTGACAAAGCTTTTCCACATTTCAGCCATGCTAACCCTGCCTTCTGAGGTGCTGCCGGTGCCCCGGCTGCGTTGGCGACCTCTTCCTCCTCCTCTGCCTTCGCCTTGTGCTTCCACCGTACGCCCGCTGTCAGGTGGGAATGCCACCAGCAGCGCGTCTACCAGCGTGCGCTTGTACTCGCGCATCTTACGATCCCGCTCCAGTGAGGGAATTAAGGACGGCACGTTGTCCTTGTAACGGGGATCCAGCAGGGTGGCCACCCAGTAATCAGCACCAGTTAAAATGTGGGCAACTCGGCGGTCATTGCGGAAACACTGCAGCATGTAATCGCTCATGTGTGCCAGGCTGCCCAGAGGCAAAGAAAAGCTGTCCTCTGTGGGAGGTGTATCGTCTGTGTCCTCTGTATCCCCCCAGCCACGCACCAGTGATGGCCACGAGCTGGTCTGGGTGCCACCCTGCTGTGAAAATGGCTCCTCCTCCTCCTCCTCCATCTCCTCCTCCACCTCATCATCCTCCAGAACTGTGCCCTTTCTGCCGCACAATTGTGTACCTGGCGTTTGTTGGTGCAGGAACCCACCCTCGTAGCCACTTGTGAAAGACTGCCCTGAAAGCCTTTGAAATGATCCCGCTTCCTCCTCCTCCTCCTCATCCTCCTGTGCCACATCCTCTTCCATCATCGCCCGAAGCGTTTTTTCAAGGAGGCATAGAACTGGGATAGTAACGCTAAGAACGGCATCATTGGCACTGGACATGTTGGTGGAGTACTCGAAACAGCGCAACAAGGCACACAGGTCTCGCATGGAGGCCCAGTTATTGGTGGTGAAGTGGTGCTGTTCCGCAAAGCAACTCACGCGTGATTGCTGCAGCTGAAACTCCACTATCGCCTGCTGCTGCTCGCACAGTCTGGCCAGCATGTGCAAGGTGGAGTTCCACCTTGTGGGCACGTCACATATGAGGCGGTGAGTGGGAAGGCCGAAGTTACGCTGCAGCGCTGACAGGCGAGCAGCAGCAGGGTGAGAACGCCGAAAGTGCGCACACACAGCCCGCACTTTCTGCAGCAGCTCTGGCATATTGGGGTAATTTATAAGGAACCTCTGGACCACCAAGTTCAGCACATGCGCCAGGCAAGGGATGTGCGTCAAACCGGCTAGGCCCAGAGCTGCTACGAGATTTCGCCCATTATCGCACACCACCAGGCCGGGCTTGAGGCTCACTGACAGCAACCACTCATTGGTCTGTTGTTCCATGTCCCTCCACAACTCCTGCGCAGTGTGGGGTTTTTCCCCCAAACAGGAACGTTTTAAAACTGCCTGCTGTCGTTTACCCCTGGCTGTGCTGAAGTTGGTGGTGAAGGTGTTACGCTGACCGGATGAGGAGGCGGTAGAGGATGAGGAAGCGGAGTAGGAGGAGTTAGCAACAGGAGGCAAACTGAAGCGCCCTGCAATCCTCGGTGGTGGAAGGACATGCGCCAAACTGCTATCTGCCTCAGGCCCAGCCGCAACTGCATTTACCCAGTGTGCTGTTAGGGAGATATAACGTCCCTGACCGTGCTTACTGGTCCACGCATCCGTAGTTAGGTGGACCTTGCCACAGATGGCGTTGCGCAGTGCACACCTGATTTTGTCCCCCACTTGGTTGTGCAGGGAAGGGATGGCTCGCCTGGAAAAATAGTGGCGGCTGGGCACGACGTACTGTGGGACAGCCAATGCCATCAGGCTTTTAAAACTCTGCGTCTCCACCATACGGAATGACAGCATTTCAAAGGCCAGGAGTTTTGAAATGCTGGCATTCAGGGCCAGGGATCGCGGGTGGCTAGGGGGGTACTTCCTCTTCCGCTCCAATGTTTGGGAGATAGAGAGCTGAACGCTTCCATGGGACATTGTGGAGATGGTTGGTGACCCAGGTGGTAGTGTTGCTGGCAGATCCTCTGTTTGCGGGGTGGCAGGTGCCACTGTCACTACAGAGGTGGATGAAGAGGCCGAGACTGCAGCAGAAGAGGAAGCAGGAGGATCCAGAGACCTTTCTTGGTTTTTGAGGTGTCTACTCCACTGCAGCTCGTGCTTTGCACTTAGATGCCTGGTCATGCAGGTTGTGCTCAGGTTGAGAACGTTTATGCCTCGCTTCAGGCTCTGATTGCACAGCATGCAAACCACTCGTGTCTTGTCATCAGCACATTGTGTGAAGAACTGCCACGCTAGGGAACTCCTTGGACCTGGCTTTGGTGTGCTCGGTCCCTTGCTGTGTTGGGCAGTAGCAGACATACTGTCTAGGGGACAGACGCTCCGCTTTTGCACCCTGCTCCCTCTTCTGCTGTGCTGGTGGCTCTGTGCGACCACCGCCTCTTCCTCCAAACTACACTGGTCACCTGCATAACGTTGATTCCATGTGGGGTCGAGGACCTCATCGTCCTCCACATCATCTTCCACCCAGTCTTCACCCCTGCCCTCCTTGTCTGTCTGCACAATTGCGAAAGCAGCAGCAGTTGGCACCTGTGTTTCGTCATCATCCGAGACGTACTGCGATGGTCCTCCCATGTACTCATCATGAAACATAAGTGGTTGGGCATCGGTGCACTCAATCTCTTCCACTTCTGGGGCAGGGCTAGGTGGATGGCCCTGGGAAACCCTGCTAACAGAGTTATCGAAAAGCAGAAGAGACTGCTGCATGATTTGGGGCTCAGACTGCTTGGCTGATTTGCAAGGGGGTGAGGTGAAAGACTGATGGACATGGGTTTCAGGTGCCAACTCTGATCTTTCATCAGAAGAGTGGGTGGGAGACAATGTGAAGGAACCCGAGGCACTGTCAGCAACCCAATCTACTATCGCCTGTACTTGTCCTGGCCTAAACATTCGTACAGCCTCATTAGGCGCGACATAATACCACCGCAGGCTCGGTCGCCTACTCGCACCTGAGGAAGGTGTTTCACTTGTGTGTGTATCTGGCACAGATCCACCACGTCCTCTCCCTGCAACAGGAGCTCCACCAGCAGCACCACGACCTGGGCCACCACGTCCCTTTGACCTTCTCCTCATATTTTCCAAATTTAGGATGTTGCCCTAAATGGGTGTTTTTGGAAGAGCAGAACACACCCACAGTACGTAACCGCTGAATCGCACAGCTACAGAACTGCAGAAAATGCTATTAAAAAAAAATGTTGTTTTTTTAGTATAGCACAGTAGGAGAAAACTATATAGAAATTGTTTATTTCACACACCTCCAAATATGTATAACACACTGCAAACAATTTTTTGTGCCCCTAAACTGCGTTTTTTGGAAGAGCAGAACACACCCACAGTACGTAACCGCTGAATCGCACAGCTACAGAACTGCAGAAAATGCTATTCAAAAAAATGTTTTTTTTTTTAGTATAGCACAGTAGGAGAAAACTATATAGAAATTGTTTATTTCACACACCTCCAAATATGTATAACACACTGCAAACTTTTTTTTGTGCCCCTAAATGGCGTTTTTTGGAAGAGCAGAACACACCCACAGTACGTAACCGCTGAATCGCACAGCTACAGAACTGCAGAAAATGCTATTCAAAAAAATGTTTTTTTTTTTAGTATAGCACAGTAGGAGAAAACTATATAGAAATTGTTTATTTCACACACCTCCACATATGTATAACACACTGCAAACTATTTTTTGTGGCCCTGAATGGCTCTTTTTGCAAGCGTACATTAAAGTGCAATTTTTTTTTTTTTTTTGCCCTAAACGGGTCTTTTTTTGCCCTATGGGTCTTTTGGAAAAGAGCACAATAAAGTGACTTTTTTTTTTCCCCTAAATGGATCTTTTTCAAAGAGCAGAATACACCCACAGTATGGAAACGGTGTATCTCTCAACGTAATATGCAGGGCTGGTGCACTGAGCTTGCAGATAAAAGTTAGATTTTCTCTGACACTGGGCTCATGGCAGTGTAAAAAGACTGTGCACTGCAACACAAACAGGTAAACCTATGCAGATCGCTGATTTTAATCTCTGAATCTGGACTCCTATATAATATATCTCTCTCTCCCTGAAAGCACCAACAGGAACCTGGCCCTACACTACACTATCTCTCTACCTTTTCCCTCAGATTGCAGAATCAGGACTACCTCATGTATTTTACAATCTCTCCCTATTAGCAACAGCAGCAGCCAAGATCCTCTCCCTATCTATTCTGAAGCAGAGTGACGTGTGTGCTGTGTGCCTCTAGCTTATATAGAAGCTGGGTCACATGTTGCACTGACCAATCACAGCCATGCCATTAGTAGGCATGGCTATGATGGCCTCTAAGGGCACACCAGCTAATCAAAAGGTGATTGGCTGGCCCCTGAAGCATTTCTAAATGCGTAATTAGATTGCCGAACCCGAACCCGGACTTTTGCGCAAAGTCCGGGTTCGGGTTCGGGAAAAAGCTAAAGTTTGGTACGGACTCCCCACTGAACAACACCATGACTTCTCTGCTCCCTCCGCGCAGGCTTTACACCCGCCAATTGTAACCAATCCGCTGCTTAATATCACGACCAATCCCACGGCTGTTGCTGCCCAGGGATACCGCTGCAACCAATGGCAACCTGTGAATAAAAAACAGGACAAGAGATCTGCAGATCCCTTTGAGCTATCACATGATGGCCCAGCATATTGCTATGACCTTTCATTTAAAAAACAACAAGTAAAAATGATCACAAATCCCTGAGTAGGTTTTTGTCAGTTTACTATAGCAGCGCTTAGTAGTCAGCCCATAGATGTGACCACTCTTCCTTATATAAAGTTTATAAGAGTAAATACTGGAGCTGATAGGCAATGCCAGGAATCAAACAAATCCACAGGTGTCTCCAACATTCAAATGTGCAATCCACTTCTGATCCTTATCATGTACCCCTTTCGGGTTGGTACTCACCACAAAGTGGATTTTCACAGGCATCGACTGATTAGTTGAATCCCATCATCCGATCATCTCCATATGCAGGTCCTGCTCGATCCTTCAAATCACTTAGGTAATCTCCTGATGTCCCCAGGATTATTTGTAGGTGAAGAGAAAGGCACACAATAGTGTAATCCCGTAAACTTCTTTAATTAGCAGTTCATATAAATCTTCCAAACGTTTTTAAAAAAAACACACAGGTAGCAGTTGGTTTTAAAAGCCGCGCCGTTCCTAGCTCCAATAAGCGTTATGTGTCAGCTGCCAACGTTCACCGTTACAAGCCTTGCATTACTTCCTTGTTCTGGAGCGCACCTGGAACGCACAGCGTCACTTAATTCAGCTGCAAAGCCACGTGAACGTTGCCAGCTGACACATAACGCTTATTGGAGCTAGGAACGGCGCGGCTTTTAAAACCAATTGCTGCTGTATACTGCTGCTACCTGTGTGTTTTAAAAAAAAAAAAAACGTTTGGAAGATTTATATGAACTGCTAATTAAAGTGGAGCTCCACCCTATTTTTCAAGTTTGTTCCATCCTCTCTAGTAATGCCCCCTTAATAACATTTGGCATATTATATATATATTTTTAAAACTCACTGTTTAGTAGTCATCTATTTGTATCTCCCGCCGCGGCCGCAGCCTCACCACATCATCCACTGATCGCTAGGCCTCCTGGGAGATGTTTGTCATCAGCCCCTGGGCTGTAGAATTGCGTTATTTCAAAAACCGGAAATGAAGTGAAACCGGAAATGACGCCAGCGCCATTTTAAATGAGGGCAACCAGGCTATTGTTGCCAGTATTCACCTAGCGTCCCTAGCAGCGAGATCGTCGGCGGAGGATAGCAATGTGCTGTGCTGAGGGACATGTAATGTTAGCAATATGCTGTGCTGGTGGACATGTAATGTTTGCAATGTCCTGTGCTGGTAGACATGTAATGGTGGCAATGTGCTGTGCTGGTGGACATGTAATGGTGGCAATGTGCTGTGCTGGTGGACATGTAATGGTGGCAATGTGCTGTGCTGGTGGACATGTAATGGTGGCAATGTGCTGTGCTGGTGGACATGTAATGGTGGCAATGTGCTGTGCTGGTGGACATGTAATGGTGGCAATGTGCTGTGCTGGTGGACATGTAATGGTGGCAATGTGCTTTGCTGGGGGACATGTAATGTTGGCAATGTGCTGGAGATGGGCTGGGATGTGATGTGATGCAATTTACGGGGGGCGATGCGATTTGGCGGGGGGCAATGCAATGTGCTGGGGCGATGCAATGCAATTTGGCAGGGCGGCAATGCGTTGTGCTGGAGCGATGCAATTTTGTGGGGGACGATGCAATGTGCTGGTGCGATGCAATGCAATTTGGCGGGGGGGGGCAATACGATGTGCTGGGGCAATGCGATTTGGTGGCGGGGCGATGTACTGGTGCGATGCAATTTGGCGGGGGGCAATGCGATTTGTTGGCGGGGTGATGCGATGTGCTGGTGCAATGCAATTTGGCGGGGCGGCAATGCGATGTGCTGGGGCGATGCGATTTGGTGGCGCGATGCAATTTGGCGGGGGGGGTAATGCGATGTGCTTGGGCAATTCGATTTGTTGGCGGGGTGATGCAATGTGCTGATGCGATGCAATTTGGCGGGGGCGATGCGATGTGCTGATGCGATGCAATTTGGCAGGAGGGCAATGCGATGTGCTGTATCGATGCAATTTGGTGGCGGGGCGATGCGATGCGCTGGTGCAATGTGATGCAATTTGGCGGGGGGCCAATGCGATGTGCTGGGGCAATGCGATTTGGTGGCGGGGCGATGTGCTGGTGCGATGCGATGTGCTGGGGCAATGCGATTTGTTGGCGGGGTGATGCGATGTGCTGGTGCGATGCGATGTGCTGGGGCAATGTGATTTGTTGGTGGGGTGATGCGATGTGCTGGTGCGATGCGATGCGATGCAATTTGGCGGGGGGGGGGGCAATGCAATGTGCTGGGGCCATGCGATTTGCTCGTATGAGGACAGCAGGGCTCAACAGCTTTTGTGTTGCCGACTCAGTCTAGGAGCAAGGGAGACAGTGGGATTCCAGGAGAAGCAAGAGCTGAAGGACACCCACACCTCCAAGAGCCCTGCTGTCCTCATACGAGCAAAGACCGCGGCTGGGTCACAGCCGACCGTTTTCTGTGGGCTTGCCACTGGTAAGCTGCTATCTTATTATGGTGGAGGGCACCTTTGTCTGCTGATATCACTGGGTGTTGCATATTCATCTACTGATGTCATATTGCTATTTACTGGATTTCATATTTTTGCATGGGACTATCAATTCATCATTTAGTTTTATAATTTAGGTTATTGTGGTCAAAGTTTTTTTGGGTTCTTATTGCATCATTGGGTACTCATCTGGACTTTCATCATTATTTCCCATTATATTTTTTCAATCTATGGACATAATTTTTGGGATTTAGTGGCTGGTGCCTTTGCCGAGTGTGCACTGCTTTTTTTGCACATCAGCCCCTGCATGCTATAATAACATTTGTTTATTGGCGCAGTTTTTTTCTGTTTATTTTTATATTGTGTTTATTTCACCATAGCTGCAGCCTTTGTTTATTCATTTATTTAACCTACCCAATTTGCTATTAGCACAGCCTTTTTTCCATACTGTATCAGGAGGTGGTATTGCACTCCTCTTCCTCCTCTCTCCACTAACTACCCCCCGCCATACACTCCGCACTCCTCTCCTGTACATATTACCCCCCGCCATACACTCCACACTCCTATCCTGTACATATTACCCCCGCCATACATTCCGCACTCCTCTCCTGTACATATTACCCCCCGCCATACACTCCGCACTCCTCTCCTGTACATATTACCCCCTGCCATACACTCCGCACGCCTCTCCTGTACATATTACCCCCCCGCCATACACTCCGCACTCCTCTCCTGTACATATTACCCCCCCCCGCCATACACTCCGCACTCCTCTCCTGTACATATTACCCCCCCCCCCCCGCCATACACTCCGCACTCCTCTCCTGTACATATTACCCCCGCTATACACTCCGCACTCCTCTCCTGTACATATTCCCCCCCGCCATACACTCCGCACTCCTCTCATGCACATATTACCCCCCCCGCCATACACTCTGCACTCCTCTCCTGTACATATTACCCCCCCGCCATACATTCCGCACTCCTCTCCTGTACATATTACCCCCCCGCCATACACTCCTCACTCCTCTCCTGTACATATTACCCCCCCCGCCATACACTCTGCATTCCCACATTCTGCACTATATAAGTCATCTCAGACTCTCTTTAACAACACCCCCTTTAAGCCACGCCCAATATTTAGCGCAATTTAAGACATGTCCACAGTTCACCACGACGCGCTTTGCGTGCGCCATATTGTTGTTCTTCTTGATGCCTAGGGCCCACTTTTGATCTTGCACACATGTCCGCTGATTTCATACGCCCCTGTCCCAAAAATCGGCAAAAATGTCAAAAATCATCTTTTTTTGGGGGGGGGTCCCTGAATGGCAGTTTGGAGATGTGGTCACCCTACATGTGCTGTGTTGGGGGACATGTTTAGTGGGACATGTGCTGTGATGAGGGACATGTGCTCCTCCCCCCTCCAGTATGTACAAGCAATAATATTCTAGAAATACAGAAATCTGCTGCTAAAGGTAAGAGCTTTAAAAATATCCTAATTGTAAACTAAATCATTTTTGTTTCTGTGCAGATATATCTACATAATAAGATTTTATTTATATATTTATAAATATAAAATGTAGATATATCTGCACAGAAACAAATGATTTTGTTTACAATAAGGATATTTTTAAAGCTCTTACCTTTAGCAGCAGATTTCTGTATATCTAGAATAATATTGCTTGTACATACTGAAGGGAAGGAGGGGAGGAGATGTTTACATAAATAGGGGGCGGCAACTTGCTATGAAACTGGAGAGAAAAGGTAACATGAAACTGAAACCTATTACACTGCTTGTGCGAGATTTGCAAGCCTGATATCCAGATACAGTCTGGCTTCAGATGCCCAGACTTAAAATGGCCACAGTCTATTTTTAGTTTATAAACTATCTAAATGCTGTAATAACCTAACAAAACGGACCTTAGTTTACAGACTAACTTTACTAGAATACATTGAGCTTGTGTATTCTAGGGGTATTTTTATTTAAAAAGTATAATTTCGGCCGGAACACCACTTTAAAGAAGTTTACGGGACTACACTATTGTGTGCCTTTCTCTTCACCTACAAATAATCCTGGGGACATCAGGAGATTACCTAAGTGATTTGAAGGATCAAGCAGGACCTGTATATGGAGATGATCAGATGATGGGATTCAACTAATCAGTCGGTGCCTGTGAAAATCCACCGAAAGGGGTACATGATAAGGATCAGAAGTGGATTGCACATTTGAATGCTGGAGACACCTGTGGATTTGTTTGATTCCTGGAATTGCCTATCATGCTCCAGTATTTACTCTTATAAACTTTATATAAGGAAGAGTGGTCACATCTATGGGCTGACTACTAAGCGCTGCTATAGTAAACTGACAAAAACCTACCCAGGGATTTGTGATAATTTTTACTTGTTGTTTTTTATATGTACTGCAATCTTTTTTGCTTTTAAAGTGGCTGCTTATTTTACTTATGGGTTTTAATGATAATGGTAACATTATGTTTTAGTAGGTTATAAAGTTTTTTGTGACTATTAGAGTTGAGCGGACACCTGAATGTTCGGGTTCGACGGGTTCGACCGAACTTCGGAAAAAAGTTCGGGTTCGGGACCGAACTTTAACCCGAACCCGGACCCGAACCCGAACCCCATTGAAGTCAATGGGGACCCGGACTTCTAAGGACTAAAAAGGCTCTAAAAAGGTAATGGAAAGGGATAGAGGGCTGCAAATGGCAGCAAAATGTTGTTAAGAGCACGGCAAGTGCTCTGCAAACAAATGTGGATAGGGAAATAACTTAAAATAACATAAAAAATAAAAATAAAAATAATAATCTTTACCTAGGAGGACGAGGTCCATATGGAGTAGGAGGTTGAGGTGGCGGTGGATGTGGCTGTGTAGGTGGAAGCGGCGGTGGAGGAGGACGAGGTAGCCAACACTGGTTCAAAAATACAACAATGGCTGGGTAAGGCCGGTGATGTGTCGAATTCTGTCCCCCGTCAAATAGTGTCCACCCTGTACTGCGCTTGCTCAGTATGTAGGACAAGGGGATTTAGAAAATCTCCCAAGATGAACGGCGCCTGCGTGGTGAGTTCAGGTGAAGGCCACACCATCCGTGGTTCAAGCCGAGCCAAGTGAGGCTGTGCCCGAAGCGTGGCGATCGAACCGAGCCCGTGAGGGGCCCTGTTACTATGTGCTACTGTATGTCCACTTGGATGGTGGGGCTTGAACCTGCACTCACAGCGCAGGCGCTGTTCATCTTCGGAGATTTTGTGAATCTCCTTGTCCTTTGTACTGCGCAAGCGCTGCGCCTTCGCAGTATGGGCCGGACACAATCCGATGGCCGGACAGTTTTTGTCACAACACCGGTATACATGTCTATTCTGCACAAGGTACGGACAAGTCCTGTGGGATCCATGCCTGGTTCATTTTAATGAACGTGAGCTTGTAAACATTGGCTCTGGACAGGCGGCTGCGCTTGTCTGTGATAACGCCCCCTGCCGTGCTAAATACACGTTCAGATAATACACTGGCTGCAGGGCAGGCCAGCACCTCCAAGGCATAAAGGGCAAGCTCAGGTCATGTGCCCAATTTGGAGACCCAGAAGTTAAAGGGGGCAGACCCGTCATCCAGTACGTGTAGGCCTGTGGACACATACTGCTCAACCATGTTGGTGAAATGCTGCCTCCTGCTAAGACGTTCCATCTAGACATGTGCACTGCCAAAAAATTCGTTAGTTTTCGTTTTCGTTTCATTCGTTTTTGTTTTTTTTTCGTTTTTCGGGTCATTCGTTATGATCGCAATTCGTAAATTCGTAAATTTGTACATTCGTAAATTTATACATTCGTAAATTTGTACATTCGTAAATTTGTATATTCGTAAATTTATACATTCGTAAATTTATACATTCGTAATTTCGGAAATTTGGAAATTCGATATTTTCGAAAACCCGAAAATTTGAAAATCTGAAAAAATAACTATTCAATTATAGGTATTGTAATTTCCTTTCAAATTTGGCTGTTAGCGAACGTAACGAATACAAATTTATCTGAAGTTACGCATAACCTGAAATAACAAATGCCGCATCTAAACAAATGGAACGGAACAAATTAATAATAATAATAATAAAACGTTTTTATTATTATTATTGTTATTTATTATTATTATTAATTCATTACGTTCCATTCGTTTAGATACGGCATTCATTATGTCGGAAAACAATTCGTAACTTCGTTAAGTTCACTAACAGCCAAATTTGAAAGGAAATTACAATACCTATAATTGAATAGTTAGTAATAGTTAAGTTATTAGCTAATTATTATTTCAGACTTCCGAATTTACTAATTTACGATTGTACGAATGTACAAATTTACGAATGTACGAATATTCGTAAATTCGTAAATTCAAATGTATGAATTTCCGGATAGTTGTACATTCGTAAATTCGTGCATTGGTAAATTCGTATATTCGTAAATTCGTACATTCGTAAATTTGAATTTACGAATATTCGTTAAAATTCGTTAAATGAGTTTTCGTTAATTCGGATACTTCCGAATTAACGAACTTGTCGAAATTCGTTAAAAAACGAATTCGGAACGAAACGAATTGCACATGTCTAGTTCCATCTCAGCTGGTGGTGCTGGTTGTTGTGGCGTGCTGACAAAGCTTTTCCACATTTCAGCCATGCTAACTCTGCCTTCAGAGGTGCTGCCGGTGCCCCGGCTGCGTTGGCGACCTCTTCCTCCTCCTCTGCCTTCGCCTTGTGCTTCCACCGTACGCCCGCTGTCAGGTGGGAATGCCACCAGCAGCGCGTCTACCAGCGTGCGCTTGTACTCGCGCATCTTACGATCCCGCTCCAGTGAGGGAATTAAGGACGGTACGTTGTCCTTGTAACGGGGATCCAGCAGGGTGGCCACCCAGTAATCAGCACCAGTTAAAATGTGGGCAACTCGTGTGTGCCAGGCTGCCCAGAGGCAAAGAAAAGCTGTCCTCTGTGGGAGGTGTATCGTCTGTGTCCTCTGTATCCCCCCAGCCACGCACCAGTGATGGCCACAAGCTGGTCTGGGTGCCACCCTGCTGTGAAAATGGCTCCTCCTCCTCCTCCTCCTCCATCTCCTCCTCCACCTCGTCATCCTCCAGAACTGTGCCCTTTCTGCCGGACAATTGTGTACCTGGCGTTTGTTGGTGCAGGAACCCACCCTCGTAGCCACTTGTGAAAGACTGCCCTGAAAGCCTTTGAAATGATCCCGCTTCCTCCTCCTCCTCCTCATCCTCCTGTGCCACATCCTCTTCCATCATCGCCCGAAGCGTTTTTTTCAAGGAGGCATAGAACTGGGATAGTAACGCTAAGAACGGCGTCATTGGCACTGGACATGTTGGTGGAGTACTCGAAACAGCGCAACAAGGCACACAGGTCTCGCATGGAGGCCCAGTTATTGGTGGTGAAGTGGTGCTGTTCCGCAGAGCGACTCACGCGTGATTGCTGCAGCTGAAACTCCACTATCGCCTGCTGCTGCTCGCACAGTCTGGCCAGCATGTGCAAGGTGGAGTTCCAACTTGTGGGCACGTCACATATGAGGCGGTGAGCGGGAAGGCCGAAGTTACGCTGCAGCGCTGACAGGCGAGCAGCAGTAGGGTGAGAACGCCGAAAGTGCGCACACACAGCCCGCACTTTCTGCAGCAGCTCTGGCATATTGGGGTAATTTTTAAGGAACCTCTGGACCACCAAGTTCAGCACATGCGCCAGGCAAGGGATGTGCGTCAAACCGGCTAGGCCCAGAGCTGCTACGAGATTTCGCCCATTATCGCACACCACCAGGCCGGGCTTGAGGCTCACTGACAGCAACCACTCATTGGTCTGTTGTTCCATGTCCCTCCACAACTCCTGCGCGGTGTGGGGTTTTTCCCCCAAACAGGAAAGTTTTAAAACTGCCTGCTGTCGTTTACCCCTGGCTGTGCTGAAGTTGGTGGTGAAGGTGTTACGCTGACCGGATGAGGAGGCGGTAGTGGATGAGGAAGCGGAGTAGGAGGAGTTAGCAACAGGAGGCAAACCGAAGCGCCCTGCAATCCTCGGTGGTGGAAGGACATGCGCCAAACTGCTATCTGCCTCAGGCCCAGCCGCCACTGCATTTACCCAGTGTGCTGTTAGGGAGATATAACGTCCCTGACCGTGCTTACTGGTCCACGCATCCGTAGTTAGGTGGACCTTGCCACAGATGGCGTTGCGCAGTGCACACCTGATTTTGTCCCCCACTTGGTTGTGCAGGGAAGGGATGGCTCGCCTGGAAAAATAGTGGCGGCTGGGCACGACGTACTGTGGGACAGCCAATGCCATCAGGCTTTTAAAACTCTGCGTCTCCACCAGACGGAATGACAGCATTTCAAAGGCCAGGAGTTTTGAAATGCTGGCATTCAGGGCCAGGGATCACGGGTGGCTAGGGGGGTACTTCCTCTTCCGCTCCAATGTTTGGGAGATAGAGAGCTGAACGCTTCCATGGGACATTGTGGAGATGGTTGGTGACCCAGGTGGTAGTGTTGCTGGCAGATCCTCTGTTTGCAGGGTGGCAGGTGCCACTGTCACTACAGAGGTGGATGAAGAGGCCGAGACTGCAGCAGAAGAGGAAGCAGGAGGAGCCAGAGACCTTTCTTGGTTTTTGAGGTGTCTACTCCACTGCAGCTCGTGCTTTGCACTTAGATGCCTGGTCATGCAGGTTGTGCTCAGGTTGAGAATGTTTATGCCTCGCTTCAGGCTCTGATTGCACAGCGTGCAAACCACTCGTGTCTTGTCATCAGCACATTGTGTGAAGAACTGCCACGCTGGGGAACTCCTTGGACCTGGCTTTGGTGTGCTCGGTCCCTTGCTGCGTTGGGCAGTAGCAGACATACTGTCTAGCTGACAGACGCTCCGCTTTTGCACCCTGCTCCCTCTTCTGCTGTGCTGGTGGCTCTGTGCGACCACCGCCTCTTCCTCCAAACTACACTGGTCACCTGCATAACGTTGATTCCATGTGGGGTCGAGGACCTCATCGTCCTCCACATCATCTTCCACCCAGTCTTCACCCCTGCCCTCCTTGTCTGTCTGCACAATTGCGAAAGCAGCAGCAGTTGGCACCTGTGTTTCGTCATCATCCGAGACGTACTGCGATGGTCCTCCCATGTACTCATCATGAAACATATGTGGGTGGGCATCGGTGCACTCAATCTCTTCCACTTCTGGGGCAGGGCTAGGTGGATGGCCCTGGGAAACCCTGCTAACAGAGTCATCGAAAAGCAGAAGAGACTGCTGCATGATTTGGGGCTCAGACTGCTTGGCTGATTTGCAAGGGGGTGAGGTGAAAGACTGATGGACATGGGTTTCAGGTGCCAACTCTGTTCTTTCATCAGAAGAGTGGGTGGGAGAAAATGTGAAGGAACCCGAGGCACTGTCAGCAACCCAATCTACTATCGCCTGTACTTGTCCTGACCTAAACATTCGTACAGCCTCATTAGGCGCGACAAAATACCGCCGCAGGCTCGGTCGCCTACTCGCACCTGAGGAAGGTGTTTCACTTGTGCGTGTATCTGGCACAGATCCACCACGTCCTCTCCCTGCAACAGGAGCTCTACCAGCAGCACCACGACCGGGGCCACCACGTCCCTTTGACCTTCTCCTCATATTTTCAAAATTTAGGATCTTGCCCTAAATGGGTGTTTTTGGAAGAGCAGAACACAACCAAAGTACGTAACCGCTGAATCGCACAGCTACAGAACTGCAGAAAATGCTATTCAAAAAAAATGTTGTTTTTTTAGTATAGCACAGTAGGAGAAAACTATATAGAAATTGTTTATTTCACACACCTCAAAATATGTATAACGCACTGCAAACTTTTTTTTGTGCCCCTAAACGGCGTTTTTTGGAAGAGCAGAACACACCCACAGTACGTAACCGCTGAATCGCACAGCTACAGAACTGCAGAAAATGCTATTTTAAAAAAATGTTGTTTTTTCAGTATAGCACAGTAGGAGAAAACTATATAGGAATTGTTTATTTCACACACCTCAAAATATGTATAACACACTGAAAACTTTTTTTTGTGCCCCTAAACTGCGTTTTTTGGAAGAGCAGAACACACCCACAGTACGTAAGCGCTGAATCGCACAGCTACAGAACTGCAGAAAATGCTATTCAAAAAAAATGTTGTTTTTTTAGTATAGCACAGTAGGAGAAAACTACCGTATTTATCGGCGTATAACACGCACTTTTTTCCCCTGAAAATCAGGGGAAAATCGTGGGTGCGTGTTATACGCTGATACCCACATCCCTGAGCTGTCTCCACTGACTGTGAGCGGAGCGGAGCGAGATACACATAGCCGAATGTACTCGGCTATACTCGGCTTTTCTCGGCTCCGCTCACAGTCACGCCCAGTCCCGCCATTGGACCTGTGTTATGTCCATCATAGGGCGGGACTCGGCGTGACTGTGAGCGGAGCCGAGAAAAGCCGAGTATAGCCGAGTACACTCGGCTATGTGTATCTCGGTGGCGGCTCTGCCCAGTCCCTGCGTCCCTGCGTTCTCGGCGTTCTCGGCGGCGTCCACACAGTCTCGGCGCCAATTTTAAAACGCTCCACGGCGACACTTAGGCAAGGCTGCACGGCGACTCTGGGGCAAGGCTGCATGGCGACTCTGGGGCAAGGCTGCAATGGACACTGACAAGGCTGCACTGTGACAAGGCTGCAATGGACACTGACAAGGCTGCACTGTGACAAGGCTGCAATGGACACTGACAAGGCTGCACTGTGACAAGGCTGCAATGGACACTGACAAGGCTGCACTGTGACAAGGCTGCAATGGACACTGACAAGGCTGCACTGTGACAAGGCTGCAATGGACACTGACAAGGCTGCATTTAAATGTAAGTTATTTTTCCTTAAACTTCCCTCCTAAAAGTTTTTTTCCCTAAAATTTTTTTTTTAGTATAGCACAGTAGGAGAAAACTATATAGAAATTGTTTATTTCACACACCTCAAAATATGTATAACACACTGCAAACTTTTTTTTGTGCCCCTAAACGGCGTTTTTTGGAAGAGCAGAACACACCCACAGTACGTAAGCGCTGAATCGCACAGCTACAGAACTGCAGAAAATGCTATTCCAAAAAAATGTTGTTTTTTTAGTATAGCACAGTAGGAGAAAACTATATAGAAATTGTTTATTTCACACACCTCAAAATATGTATAACACACTGCAAACTTTTTTTTGTGCCCCTAAACGGCGTTTTTTGGAAGAGCAGAACACACCCACAGTACGTAACCGCTGAATCGCACAGCTACAGAACTGCAGAAAATGCTATTCAAAAAAAATTTGTTTTTTTAGTATAGCACAGTAGGAGAAAACTATATAGGAATTGTTTATTTCACACACCTCAAAATATGTATAACACACTGAAAACTTTTTTTTGTGCCCCTAAACGGCGTTTTTTGGAAGAGCAGAACACACCCACAGTACGTAACCGCTGAATCGCACAGCTACAGAACTGCAGAAAATGCTATTCAAAAAAAATGTTGTTTTTTTAGTATAGCACAGTAGGAGAAAACTATATAGAAATTGTTTATTTCACACACCTCAAAATATGTATAACACACTGCAAACATTTTTTTGTGCCCCTAAACGGCGTTTTTTGCAAGCGTACATTAAAGTGCAAATTTATTTTTTATTTTTTTTGCCCTAAATGGGTCTTTTTCTGCACGAGCAAAATAAAATGCTTTTTTTTTTTGCCCTATGGGTCTTTTGGAAAAGAGCACAATAAAGTGCCTTTTTTTTTCCCCCTAAAAGTTAGATTTTCTCTGACACTGGGCTCATGGCAGTGTAAAAAGACTGCACTGCAACACAAATAGGTAAACCTATGCAGATCGCTGATTTTAATCTCTGAATCTGGACTCCTATATAATATTCTCTCTCCCTGAAAGCACCAACACAGGAACCTGGCCCTTCACTACACTATCTCTCCATCTTTTCCCTCAGATTGTAGAATCAGGACTACCTCATCTATCTTTCTATCTCTCCCTAAAAGCAGCAGCAGCAGACTAGATCCTCTCCCTATCTATTCGGAAGCAGAGTGACATGTGTGCTGTGTGCCTCTAGCTTATATAGAAGCTGGGTCACATGTTGCACTGACCAATCACAGCCATGCCATTAGTAGGCATAGCTATGATGGCCTCTAAGGGCACACCAGCTAATCAAAAGGTGATTGGCTGGCCCCTGAAGCATTTCTAAATGCGTAATTAGATTGCCGAACCCGAACCCGGACTTTTGGGCAAAGTCCGGGTTCGGGAAAAAGCTAAAGTTCGGTACGGACCCGAACTTTACAGTTCGGGTTCGCTCAACACTAGTGACTATCATTGCGCTGAGATAGTGAAAGAAGGCCAAGGGAACTTCACTATATATCTATGACCTTTCATTAGCTGAAATAATAAGAGGATGAAGACCTGTCATCAGCCTTGTGGCAAACAGTTTCAAAGTGATTTTGGAATTTTCACTATTCTTGGTAAGAATACCCAGTTATTTTCAAGGAAAAAAAAAAACTGTATTTCTACTTGCACAACTTTATCTCATTCACTAAGCTAAGTGAAATTCTCTTTGCAAAGTGAATTTTCACTTAACTTATTGAATGCAGTGAAGTTATACTAACTTCAATCACTAAATCATATATGAGAATAAATATATATATTTTTTTAATTCTTTTTTTTAGTTTGTTTAAAACTTTGTAAAGTGAAACTTCAATGTGTTTTACCTCTAAAGCCTCGTACACACGGTCGGACTTCCATCGGACTTTTCCGTGGATTTTTGTCCGAACGGAGTTGGTTGGGAACACCCATAGCATACACACACTCGGACTTTTCTGAAAACTTTCTTAAAACTTCTTACAACATCACGTGTTTTTTCTGCTCTTTTCTGATCTTTACTGCCACCCTTTGGTCAACTTCTGCTATTGTTGGTTGATTTTAACATTAGTTGTTTTGTCCATCGGACTAAAGTCCGATGGTTATCTGTACACACGGTCGGACTTTGCTCCATCGGACTTTTGTTGGGCAAAAGTTTGTCCGTTTGCAGACCCAACTTTTGTCCGATGAAATCCAAAACCAAACGAAAAAAGTTTGTCCGATGGAGCGTACACACGGTCGGATTGTTGGTCCAACTTGCTTAAAACAAAGTTTGTTGGGCAAAAGTCCGACCGTGTGTACGGGGCTTAAGATAAGTGAAAGTTTGCTTTGAAAAGCATAAATTCACTTTGAAAACCAACATGCTCTGCTTCTCTGCTTCTTGCCAGTGTCATTGTGTTTGGTAAATAACTATCCTGCATCACAAGCAGGACTTTCAGTTTAGCAGAATACTGACAAAAGGGATTGGGGTGGACTTGTGCTTTACTGCAATTTCTGGATTACAGAACTAAAATATAGAGCAAATAGACATCTATACATAAACCTAAAATAACATGTACAGTGGAACCTTGGATTACGAGCATGTTGCCAGGGGTGAAGGGGGCGCCGGAGAGACTCGAAAATACTCGGAAACCCTCGGAAAGGCTCAAAAACACTTGGGAACTGAGTTTTTATGAGTGTTTCGGAGTATTTCAGAATGGCTCCGATCGTCTCCGGCACCCCCGCACCTCTGGCCAAATGCAGTACTGCACATCGCAGAGGCTTGAATCCTGCTTGTTTTGCGAGACAACACTTGCAAACCGAGTCAGGATTTTTTTTAAATAATTGCTCGTATTGCGAAATGCTCGTTAACCGCGTTACTCTGAATCCAAGGTTCCACTGTAATAGTTTCCTTCTTATATTAGTTTAAGTAGATATATTTTTTTAAGGAACTTTTATCTGACATAGCTAAGAAAATAGCTGTCCGATATCACTGAAAAATATCTGATTGCTTCTCGGATGGCAGTAATTTATGGCAAACATCATCAAGTTATAATGCACAAATTACTCATCTAAAATGAGACATGAAAAATGGACTGAAAAAAAGTTCTTCAGGAATATGATGTGATGATTACGCTGATACTGTCAAAACTATTATCTTTCTGAATGTCTCTACAAAATAAGGACATTGATTCAAGCTTGTACAAGGAAAAAATAAAATCGAAAAAATTATTATGTCTTTTTTTTTTTTTTTTTTGGCAAGGGTAGGTAAGATGCCAAGGAAGAATGTGTAAAAAAAAAAACTGAACAATATTCGTGTTTTTTCTTTTGTATATGTGGAAACTGTATTGTAAATAAATGAAGGTTATTTCGAGAGACAGCTAGTAAAATCGAATGTTTTAGTGGATAGATGCTTTAAAATCCAGATGCACCATTCCAATTGCTGTACAAATGCAGTACTGTATTTATCACCAGTCTAATTTCCTTAAAGTGCTGAAATCCAAAATGATTTTGTTGATAAAGTGATGAGAAAAAAAAACTTTTATCATATTTTTCTTGTTCAAACTTTTTATTGACAAAGCATTAGAACATACATATCAACGGTAACCAGTGTTGCCAACCTACCAGACTGAAATTTACTGACAAACCACCCAAAATTTACTGGCACAGCCAAGTTTTTACTGACATTTTCAAAACTTAAAAAATTGCCGTTTTAAAGTGGAGTTCCACACAGAATTTTATTTTTTCACAAAAAAATCCTAAAAAAAAAAAAATGTTAAAATTTGTTTTTTTTTATACTCACCCGAAATACCTGTCTCTTCCGTAACCGCGGTCTGTCTTCTTCCCCATCCTCTTCTAGTGAATAGGGGCACTTGTCTTCTTCCCCATCCTCTTCTAGTGACAAGGTTTACCTTAACCATTAACTGCTCAAAAAATAAAAAAAAGAAGAAAATTGGATTTAGATATACTTCAACCACTTCCCACCCAGCCACTGTACATAAACTGTACATATACCTGTACCTCCTGTCAGAACCTGTACCTTGCGTGGACTTGGGGCAAGTAAAGGCTGTGTAGCGTGAACACAGCACGTCACAGATTGGGACATGGAGGCTGTAATTGACCTTCCCAATCAGTGAGACCACAGTGCGGGGGTCGCTGCAGCCTGTCAGATATGTGTGTAGCCCATGATTTTACTGCTCAGCTACACACAGATCACAGTCAGTGCAGCCATCCCACACAGAACACAAAGCACCATCTGTCCCTGTCCAAGTGTCCCATCAACATCTGTATCAACTTTACATCAACTTCTGTACCAGTGCACAAAACATCTGTCACAGTGTACTAGTGTCCCATCAACATGTGTCATAGTGTACCAGTGTCACATCAATATCTGTCACAGTGTACCAGTGCACAAAAAATCTTCAATGATGTTACATTGCAACATCACTATTATATTCACTTATTTATTGGAGTTTATTATTAAGTATACATTTTGAGGTTTAGCGCACTATTATTTGTATATAAATATTTTATGTGGTGTCAGAATACAGTTTGAATATTTGCAGCTGCTCCCCATTTATATATATAATATTTTTAACATTTTGAGTTTAATCCGTATCAGCGCTTTAGCATTTTTATTGTTTCTATATACAATGCACAGCGCATACACTAGTCAAGGAGGTTGTTTAAATAAAGAGGTAGAAAATGTTCAATTAGTTTGAAAAACACAGATAAGCTATGTTCATTTTCATTTCCCAATCATGGGGAAAAAAAAAACAGACCTATGAACATTATAATTAGTTAAAATCAGCTAAATATATTTCAGATTCATCAAAACAAAACATGTTTAAGGACTTACAGCTTGTTTTCTATAGAGAGCAGCCACATCCTGAGTAGAAAAGCATGTCCCCTACCAGCATCTGCAGAGAAGGACCCTTTCTCTCTGTGTGAAAGCAATTGTCTTTCTACAGAGTTTCTACATATACACTGCTGAGCAGTGGCGGCTGGTGGTATATTTTTTTTGGGGTGGGGCGGCAATCCCTGCTCCAGCAACCCCCCTGGTGGTCGGTCGCATCTCCCGCACCCCCTGGTCGGTTGATCAGTCCCCACATTTACCCAAATTAGGTCGATGGCTTTCTCCGGGCGGCGGCTTCACACTGGATCTACTCCGCTGTTAGTGTTTGTGGCACATTAGAGGAGGTCTTTGGTGCCTGAGTGACTCGGGTGTTGACGCCTCCACCTCACTGTGCATGCTGGAGTGGAGTTTGGGAGTGAGTTGCATGTGAGTCCTTATAGGTCTCATTCGGGGTGGCCAATTCATCCTGTTGGTCTCCCTCTCCCCTCTTGGACAACACACCACTTTATTTTTATTTTTTTTTATTTTTATTTTATTTTATCAAAAAAATAATATAACATAAGTAAGATACAATACACCCTCTTACAAGCCTTGTATCCCACCCACCCAACCTCCACCTCTTAAACTTTGTAAATATATCTCTTTTTTTTATTTATTTACTCTCATTGTGGAAGGGTTTCCTCTGTCTAGAGTCTAAACACCTCTACATATCTACTTGTCTTTTAAAAAACTTTCCATCTCTCCCATTTATCTGTTGACTCTATGCTTTCTTCTTCTAAACTCTCCCTTCCATATTATATGTTTCCTCTACTGTAGTTAGCCACTCTCGAATTGAGAGGGCTTCCACTTCTTGCCACTTTTTAGGGATAAGTCTTTTCGCAGCGTTCAACATATCTGGTATTACTGAGTCTTTATATTGTTTTACTGGTCCTTCAGCCCCATGTAGCAGGACTATCCACGGGTCCTGTGGTATTTATTTTTTAGTAATTTATTTTATCAGCTCCAAGATCCCTCTCCAATACTTTTAGATTTTTGGGCAATCCTACCATAGATGAGCCATCGTTCCCAACACCTTACATCCTTGCTAGCACTCTGCGGATTTTCCCAGTTGGTACCCGCTGATTTTCTCGGGCGTTGCATACCACCTTGTTAAACATTTATAATTCATTTCGACCGTTCTGCCAAGCTGTGGGTTAAATTTAGGATTTTACTAATAGTGGCTTTATCTATATGTGACCCCAGTTCCCTTTCCCATTTAATTATGAATGGTTGGATCTCCGGCCGTTCCACAGCCAACAATATTTTATAGATTCGAGATATGTTACCTCCTGTGTTTTCTGCAATACAAAGCCGCCCTAGCGGCATTAAATCAGTCTCAGATCTTATTGGCTGGGGTAATTCTTCGACAAAATGCCTCAACTGGAGATACTGCCATTCATTTATCAATCTAAATTTTGGTTTGTGTTTCAACTCATGAAATGATAACATTTTTCCCCTGCTAGTTATGTCTCTTAGTTGTGTATTCTCGCTTATTATCCAATTTCCTCCTATTACTTTTTTACCAGGTGGAAAATAGTCATTATCTTTCAATGAAATTAAAGGTGAATTAAATCTCCCCTTACTTTTTTTGTGAATTGCGTCCAAAATTTTTAGTGCATTTAATGTCAGTGCATGTGTATTGTCGCCTAATTTTCTATATTGTGGGGGGTTCCAAACTACAGTATATTTCTTAAATGTGCCTCACTCTTTGTGTTCTCTAGTTTCACCCACCTTTTTTCACTTTGTCTCCTAGTCCATTCTACTACTCTGGATATCACCACAGCCTTATAATATTCTTTAATGTCTACCGCTAACCCGCCTTGTTTTTCCCTTGTTTGAGTACCGCTATTGAGATTCTTGGTTTCTTGTTTAGCCAAATAAATCTCCTTATAATGCTTGTTAGTGCGCTAAAATAGGATTGTGACAGTGCCATAGGTACCATTTGGAACTTGTATATAATCTTTGGTAACAATACCATCTTCACAGTACTAATCCTCCCTATTCATGATAGGGGTCTATACGTTACTCTCTTTATTTCATTTTTAATTTCATCCAGTAAGGGAATGTAATTGATTTTATATATTGTACTCACCGTATTCGCTAGTTTAATTCCTAAATATTTTAGCGCTTTTTTCCAAGGAAATGGGAATTCATTCTGTAAATCTCAGACTTGGTCAAGTTTATTTTAAAATTGGTCAAGTCGTCATATTGTTTTAATACTTTTAATAAGTTAGGCATTGTAATCCTCGGATTTGTGATATAGAACAACACATCGTCGGCGAACGCTGACAACTTATGTTCCTCCTCGCCTGCCCTGATACCTCTTATATCGGGATTATTTTGAATCGTTGCAAGGAGGGGTTCAAGCGACAGTACAAATAAAAGGGGGAGAGGGGGCACCCCTGTCTTGTCCCGTTTTTCATCTCAAAGGGGAAGGACAGCATGACATTGACTTTGATATTTGCCGTAGGGTGATGGTACAGTACTTTGATCCACTGAATCATTCTTGAGCCGACACCCATCGTTTCCAGCGTTTTTTACTTTCAATCATTTTTTATTGTTCGAAAAAGATAGACATGTTACAGCCAACAAAACGCTGACATGAAACAAAAAAGCATATAAACACGAGATACATATGACAGCAGGATATTTGTCGCCTAGTTTTGTAAATCACAACAGGTTAGATATTAATATACAGATCATTTATAAGAAATAAAGCATCTAGGTGTACACTTGTAAAGCTAGAGCTAAAAGAGAAGAGAAAAAGAAAAAAAAAATCCCCAAGAGGGAGCATAAAAATAATTTGTGAATCAAACAAAGGTCTCCTGGAAGACAACTTAGGGTATTAGTACCAACAATACGAGTGGGCCAGAGACATTACAGGGAGTATCACTCACCTACTCCCTATTATATAAGGAGAAGAGGGTGAACCGGAGCACCCCCCACCACCCCAAAAGGGCACTAGCTGTGGAAAGGGATACTCCCCCCACCCCCGAACGCCCAGTCGTCGGCCCTGAATACGATCGTGAAAGGTGCTGTTTAAAGACCCTATACTTAGCAATCTAAGAATATACAAAACCAATAAACAATAATAATACAGTCCCTTCAGTGTAGATTCAACAGTAAAAGGGTCATAGACTGCTAGAGCCTAGTAGGCATGGGGACCCTGAGCTCCAGCAATAAAAAAAATTAAAAAACCTCAATGAAGTTGCTCCTTCTGTTCAGGAGCAAGCTCCCAAACTATAGACAGAAGATCAGACATAAGAAAGAAAAGAGCAGGAGAGAGACCCAGGATCAGTCAGTATCTGTATGAAAAAGCTACAGACACAGGGAAGAGGGAAGTGAGAAGTACAAAAGAAGGGAGGGGGGAGGGAAGGGAAGAGAAGGAAGAGACATAGAGAGGAGGACTGGGAAGAGAAGTAAGGTCAACCAGAGGGGGTCCTGTAAGGAGGGATTAGAGACCCAGGATAAGGGATATATTTTGGAGTGTGGCCCAGGGTTCCCAGATACTCTCAAATATACAGGATTTATCCTGAATGAGACCCACAATTTTCTCTTGTGCCATTATCCAAGAGATTTTGCGTTTAACCGCAGAAAATGGAACCAAAGTTTTTTTCCAGTGAGCCGCTATGGTGATTTTTGTGCCTAGCACAACAGCCATATAAAGAAAATTAGCACCTGGGAAAATGTATCCACATTATCTACTTTAAGATTAAGTAGAGCTACCTCTGGAGATTGGGGTACCTGAACCGACGATAACTTGCGAATAGGAGCAAAAACCTTATTCCAGAGGCCCTTTATGCGTGGGCAAGACCACCAGATGTGAATCAGAGATCCCACGTGACCACAGCCACGAAAACACAGCAGAGACGCGTCAGGATAAATCTTGGCCAAGATAGCAGGAACACTGTACCAGCGGGTAAGAATTTTAAGGCTTGCTTCAACTAGGGAAACAGTTTCCAGCATTTTATCATGAGTCCCCAGTCTACCCTATCGAATGCTTTTTCAGCATCGACCGACAGGAATAGACCGGGAGACCCCTCTTTTTTCATTTGCTGGAGGAGGAGCAACGTTCTCACCCCGTTGTCCATCCCCTCTCTTCCTGGGATGAATCCTACCTGGTCCGAATGGACCAGTGTGGTCATCATACCTTTCATCCATCCTGCAAGGATTTTAGCATATAATTTGGTATCCGCATTAAGGAGCCATATCGGTCTGTAGCTTGAACATAGCGTGCCATCCTTCCCCTCCTTTGGGATTACTGTTATTGATGCCAGGAGGGCCTCCCTGCTCATATCATACTCTACCCCCAGTCCATTCATATACCAGGACATCCTTGGCGTAAAGATTTCTTTGTACCTTTTTAGGTAAAAAGTCGTGAACCCGTCGGGTCCAGCGCTTTTCCCCGGGGCCGATTCTTTTAACGCGTTATTAATTTCATCCTCCGTTATTGGTTTATCTAATATTTGCCTTTCGTTTTCGGATATTATAGGTAATCTGGCATTTTTTACAAATTTATTTATTTGTTCTATTTTGTCTTTTACCTGTTCTTCCTTCTGATTTACTGAATATAGCGCCTCATAAAAGGTTTTAAAACATTCTGCTATCTCTTTAGTCGTGTATGCCATTTCCCCATTCTTCTTGTAAATTTTTTCTACAAAATTTCTAGATTTTTTCTTTTGTAATATTCTAGCTAGATGTTTACTTACTTTATTCCCCCACTGGTATCTTTCTTTTGCTATTCTATTAAAAGTTATTTTCGTCTCTTGCTCCATTAAATCCTTTAATTCGTCTCTTTTAATTACCAAAGATTGATATAATTCCTGTTGTCCTCCCTTCCATTTTTTATGATCCTGTCCTATTCTATGTACCGTATATACTCGAGTATAAGCCGACCCGAGTATAAGCCGGGGCACCTACTTTTACCACAAAAAAACTGGGAAAACTTATTGACTCGAGTATAAGCCTGGGGGGGGGGGGGGGGGAATGTAGCCATTGCCACCTCACTGTGCCAATTGCCCAACCTTACTTTGCCAATTGCGCAACCTTACTGTGCCCATTGCCATCTCACTGTGCCCATTGCCACTTCACTATGCCCATTGCCACCTCACTGTGCTCATTGCCACCTTACTGTGTCCATTGCAGCCTCCCTGTGCCTGAGTCCGTCAGTGTACCTGAAAATCTTCTTATTCCGCAGCCGGCGTCCATTGTTTAAATCTCGCGGCTTTCTTCTGGTCCCTTCCGTGATAGGTGTTTCCAGCAAACACTGTGTTGAGTGTTGCGCCTATCACAGAGATCCTCTCATTCTCGGACTCCGTTTCCCAGCAGGCACTGTGTTCAGTGTTCCGTCAATCACGGACGTCGGACAAGAGAACGTCCATGATAGGCGCAACACTCAACACAATGTTTGCTGGAAACGCCTATCGTGGAAGGGACCAGAAGAAAGCCGAGAGATTTAAACAATGGACGCCGGCCACGGAATAAGAAGATTTTCAGGTACTGACTCGAGTATAAGCAGAGGGGTATACTTTCAGCCCTAAAAAAAGGGCTGAAAAATTCGGCTTATATTCGAGTATATACGGTATTTCATCTATTAGTGTTTGGATTTTGTACTTCCTCTCTTTTTCCTTGCCTGTCCCAATGGCGATTAATATGCCCCTGATATAGGCTTTATGAGCCTCCCAAAGAGTGGCCCCCGATATATCTTGAGCATCGTTTATTAAGAAAAACTTCTCCAATTCTTTCTTTACTATTTCTGCTACTTCATTGTCTTGGAGAAGTTCTTCATTTAGTCGCCATGTAAATGGTTGTCTTTGAAGTCAGGGTACAGTCATTTTCATTCTCACGGGGCTGTGGTCTGATAACGTAGAAGTTTCTATATTGGACTCAACAACATTATCCAGGGCCCTGTGGTCGACCAAAATATAGTCTATTCTTGAATACGTCCCATGCACAGGAGAGTAAAATGTGTAGTCTAGTACTTTGGGGTGCAAGACTCTCCATATGTCCAACATTATTTGTCTCCTGTGCACTGGAAGTACTGTCCACCCCCGGGTCCATACAGAAATTCATGTCGCCCATTATTATAACGTATCCTATCTTAAAGTCCATTAGTTTCGCTAAAACCTCATGTAAAAATTTAATTGGGTTCCCTATTGGGGGAATATATATTTACTAATGTGCATGTCATTTCACATAGGTTACCCTTCAGGAAGATATATCTGTCTTTCAGGGTCAGTCAACATATCCTCCAGTTTGAACCTCATAGCTTTAGCAAATCCGATTGCCACCCCCCTCACTCTCCTTGTTGTAGAATCAGCATAGTACCAAGTGGGAAAATCCACGGAGTACAATTTCACGTTTATGTCGTGTGTGAGGTGGGTCTCCTGCAGGGACACCACAACGGCGGCGTAGTGTTTAAGCTCTTTAAGGATCTTATGTTGCTTTGAGGGTGTGTTTAATCCCTGTACATTATACGTCATATAATTTATTGTTATCGTCTTACTTATTGTTGTCATCTATACTAGGTTGCCCTCCCGCATCAAATTTCCTATAAAGTATAAGAGGTACCTCGTCCCTCCCTCCCCTCCCGGCTCCCCCTCCCTCCCTTAACTCCCTCTCTCCCTCCCCTGAAATCTTGCTATAACGTCTCTTGGAACATCTCTGGCTATTCCAACAGGTTTTCTGATTTTGTGGATCCGTTCAAATTAAAAAAAAATTCTACAACTAATATTCCCAGCACATGGCCGAATATTTTGTCCATTTGATCTTGTAGGTCCTCATTTTCTCCTTGCTTCTCCGGTAATCCTCGGATCCTAATATTTTTCCTTCTGTTCCTGTTTTCTTGGTCTTCGATTTTATACATCATATGCCTTTGTTCTCTATACATCCCTTCCATTTGTTCCTTCAGTCCTTTTATTTCAGCTCCATAGTTATCCAGCCTGTCTTCTGTTTCCTCGACCCTTTTGAGCATATGTTTCATGTCTTGACGTAGGGTTGCAATTTCTCCCTTTATTGATGTTTCCAATCTTGTTTCCATCCTCGCCAACATTTCTACCATGTCTCCTTTTGTAAGTGATTGCTTTTTTTTGTTGTCGGGTTTCCATGCCCTCTTAATCTTCAATCTCTTCACTTATCGATGAAGGGGGGTCTATTTCCTCTTGTTGTTTTCTAAGTCCAATCTTTTGGGTGCCCTCAGTGACTTTACTTCTTGCTCCCATTTTTGTTCCCGGACTATCTTTTCCCCTCTCATATGACATGTATTTTTTTAATGGATCCTGGGCTAGCACTCATTCTTGGAAGGTTTACAGCTGCCCCTCTACCAGACCATCCTCTCATTTTCTTTTGTTCTTCCTTTATTCCTCCTTATTTCTACGTGTAGCGATGAGACAATTCAGGGATTATACTAGAGTATGAGGGATAGTTTTCTTACCTCCACTGTTGTCCCCTTTAGTCTCTTTCTTTGAGTGTAGCTGGGTGGTATTTTACTTCCCTTGCCCTTTAACACTCTTTCTCTCTCAATGTATTGGGAGAGGGAATGGGGGGGGTACAGTATATCCTCCTGGCCCAATATACGGTCCCCCGATATCTTCCGATATCTACCCCTTATTTTGATATTGGATATATTATAAACACTTCCATTGTCCTGTCCAATAGGGTTTCAAAAGGGAAACAGGGGAGTTTTCTCCTTCTTTTGTATATTTATCCTTCTAGTAATGATTTAATAGGGGTATGAAAGAAGTATACATCATGTCCATAGTTGTATTTATATTACACTTTTATCCCACAGTTCAATATTTATTTTATTTATTTATTTATTAATTTATTTTCAAACTTTTGCGATCTTGTGCAACTCTGGGGTTTTCGTTTTTATTGGCAGAAGTATTCTTCTGTCCTATATCTCCCTGGCAGTCCTCTTTTTCAAAATATCCCACCGACTCCAAATACTCCACTACTCCGGTGGGCAATGATCTTTAGCAACAGTCTTATATATACTTTTATAAGGGTAAAGAGTGAGGCTATGCTTCGTTATTTGTTCAAGCCATACACTATAGCTTCAATCAGCAGATCCTCTGTACACCATACCAGTTCATAGTCGATTTCTTAAGCTGTTTTTTTTTTTTTTTAACAGTTTGTAAGTGTAAAAATTCAGATTACCACTCAAAGTTACCAGAGAAAAAAAAAAGAGATATATTAATGCCCCAGTGTGAGGAGCTGAGACCGATCAATTGGGGAGGATTGTGCTTGGTTCAGTCTTTTACTGTTAGTGCTCTAATTATATTGCCCAGGCAGTGTTATGTTCATTTTAGTACCTTAGTACCTTGATGAATCAACGTTTATCTTTGTACTCTGTACCATGCATCAACTATGTCGCCTGGTTATTATAAATATACATCAATAAACACAGTCCAATGTGCACAGTATATTCACAGTTCACATTTGACACAGTTCATAGTTCATAGTTCAATTCCAAAAAGTTGGATGGTTTTTCCGACAGAATTCCTCTCAAGCCTGCCTTGCATACACACGGTCACACAAAAGTCCAGTGAACTCTTGACTGCCAAGAACGCGGTGACGTAAAAGACTACGACCAGCCGACAAAATGAAGTTCTATGCTTCCGAGCATGCGTCGATTTGTTTCCGAGCATGCGTTGGAATTTAGTGCACCGGGATTTTTACAGACGATCGGAAATTCAGAACAGTTTTTTTCCTGACGGGAAAAAAGAGAACCAGCTGTCTTTTTTTTCCAGCAGTTTTTCTGTTGGAAAAAGTCTGATGGAGCATACACACGGTCGGGACCCCCGACCAAATGCTCTCATCAGACTTTTTCCAACAGGAAAACCGATTGTGTGTACGGGACATAAAAGTGCAGGTGATAGGTTGACTATGCAGAAGAGCATTTAGGCAACAACAACAACAATTTGGCAACATCCAAGTTTGTTTTAAATAAAATATTGAAACATAGTGTCACCAGAAATTTTATAAAAGCAATGGCTAAAAAAAGCTAACAGCTTCTGGCTGACATTTTCAGTAGTGATGAGCTGAACAACCGTGGATTCAGTTTTAGCACGGTTCAGCAAATTTCAAAAAGGTTCATGCTGGGCCCGAACCCTGTTATAATTATTGGGAGTCAAACCTGTTAAATTTACAAAATGCCTGTTTTCTGGGCTAATAGGCAGGGGGGTGTCAAAAATAGCATGGGAATTGGGCACTACCCTGGGGAACATGTACCAATACATCATTTTTTTTTAAACTCAATACAGTGGGGATGCAGTGATTTTCAACACTGACATTTACAAAGGAAAAAAATAATTTTAAACTGTCTTCAAATTACATCCTTTTTTTTAAAGGAAGAAATGACAAAAAGACCACAAAGAACACCCAAAATTAATTGCAAAACCTTAAGGGTATTTTTTAACCACTTCCCTCTGGCCTATCGTAAAATGATGGCCGAGCTGGTGCATGATGCCTCTTACACACCATAGAAGCCACTCAGTGGCAAAATCTGCCATCAACTGTGTCCACTGGACACAGCGGAAGACAGATTATTGTACTGGGCTGGTCCCGTGCCATCTGATGGCTGTGACCAATCACAGCAAACATGTTAACAGTACACAATGCCTTTCATCCATTGCCATTAGTTGTGTGTACTATTGTGATCTCTGTGATTGGTTACAGTGATCCCATGCCACAGGGGCCAATCAGAACTGACATGTACCATGTGATAGCCAATCACAGCTATCACAATAGTACACAATGGCACATGCATGGATGCCATTCATACAAATTATTGCTTATCATCAGTGTAAAAAAGGAATCATAGTGAAAATCCTAAATACCTCCCCAGAGCAGTACAGTGTCACTATGGTCTGGTCACAGTATGTAAAAAACTATTACTTTTTTTTTTCAACATGCTGTCACCAGTCAGAGTCCCTGGTCCCCTCCACACCAGTTATATGATGATGCTGTACTGCTCTAGTGAGCATGTAAAACAATTGTGAATAAAAACATATTGTATTTAACTGCTTCCTGCTCAACCTATTGTAATATGACAGCAGAGCAGGAGCTCTGTTATCCTGGGAGAACATTCTATGGTGCCACAATCTGTCACCTGCCGTGTCCACTAGACACAGCTAATGACATATCACTGTACCAATCACAGCAGATCACATGGCAATAGTACACAATGAATGTCTTTGGTGCATGCCTTTCACTGTGTACTATTGTAAAGAGCTCTGTGATTGGTCACAGTGATCACATGGTACAGACAAGGCCAATCACAGCCCATCTGTACCATGTGATTAACTGTGGCAATCACAGCTAATAACAATAGTAAACACTGCATGAATAGTTTGCATGAAAAGGTTGCATATACAGTATCTCACAAAAGTAAGTACACCCATCACATTTTTGTAAATATTTTATTATATCTTTTCATGTGACAACACTGAAGAAATTACACTTTGCTACAATACAATGTAAACTAGTGAGTGTACAGCTTGTATAACATTGTAAATGTGCCTTCCCCTCAAAATAACTCAACACACAACTATTAAAGCGGAGTTCCACCCAAATTTGGAACTTCCGCTTAATCCACTCCTCACCCACTTACATGCCACATTTGGCATGTAATTTTTTTTGTAGGGAGTGGAGGCTTCAGTAGGAGTGGGACTTCCTGTCCCACTTCCTCCTTCCGCCCAGGGACCGCCTAGGCGACTCATCATATCGCCTAAGGTGGCCCCTCCCTGTTGGCGATCACCTGGGACACGTGACAGGTCCCAACCTGTCCACTCAGAGAGCGCTGCGCTGTTCGCGCATGCGCAGTGAGTGCCTGGCCGTGAAGTCGAAAGCTGTCACGGCCGGGTGCCCACACTATGAATGGAGGCGCCGGCGGAGATAGGGGGGGAGCGAAGCTCCGGGCGTTGCGTCGCTGGACAGTGGAACAGGTAAGTGTATGTTTATTAAAAGCCAGCAGCTACACTTTTTGTAGCTGCTGATTTTTAATAAACATGAAAAAGGCTGTAACTCCCCTTTAATGTCTAAACCGCTGGCAACCAAAGTGAGTACACCCCTATTTGAAAATTTCCAAATTGGGCCCAATTGGACATGTTTCCTCCCCGGTTTCATGTGACTTGTTAGTGTTACAAGGTCTCAGGTGTGAATAGGGAGCAGGTGTGTTAAATTTGGTGTTATCGCTCTCACCCTCTCATACTGGTCACTGGAAGTTCAACATGGCACCTCATGGCAAAGAACTCTCTGAGTATCGGAAAAAAATAATTGGTGCTCTACATATAGATGGCCTAGGCTATTAGAAGATTGCAAAGACCCCGACGCTGAGCTTCAGCATGGTGGCCAAGACCATACAGCGCTTAAACAGGACAGGTGCCACCCAGAACAGGCCTTGCCATGGTCAACCAAAGAAGTTGATTGCAGGTGCTCAGCGTCATATTCATAGGTTGTCTTTGGGAAATAGACATATGAGTGCTGCCAGTATTGCTGCAGAGGTTGAAGGGGTAGGGGTCAGCCTGTCAGTGCTCAGACCATACGCCGCATCACTGCATCGACTTGGTCTGCATGGCTGTCATCCCAGAAGGAAGCCTCTTCTAAAGATGATGCACAAGAAAGCCCTCAAACAGTTTGCTGAAGACAAGCAGACTAAGGACATGGATTACTGGAACCATGTCCTGTGGTCTGATGAGACCAAGATAAACTTATTTGGTACAGATGATGTCAAGCGTGTGTGGTGGCAACCAGTTGAGACAAACCAAAGACAAATCCACCAGCTCTGTGATGTCGTCATGGAGGAGTGGAAGAGGACTCCAGTGGCAATCTGTGAAGCTCTGGTAAACTCCATGCCCAAGAGGGTTAAGGCAGTGCTGGAAAATAATGGTGGCAACACAAAATATTGACACTTTGAGCCCAATTTAGACATTTTCACTTAGGGGTGTACTCTGGCTGTGTGTTGAAGTTTTTTGAGGGGACAGCAAATTTACACTGTTATATACAAGCTGTAAACTCACTACTTTAATTGTAGTAAAGTGTAATTTCTTCAGTGTTGTCATATGAAAAGATATAATAAAATATTTACAAAAATGTGAGGGGTATACTCACTTTTGTGAGATACTGTAACTGTAAAATTCACAGTTATAAGCAACCATAGTGTGTGAAATAAAAATCCTGATCACCTCCCCAGAGTAGTACAGTGTTACTATGATAACACTGTATTTCTCTGGCCACTATATTGTAGAAAAAAGAAAAACATTTAATAAAAAAAGAGAAATTTTATAAAAAAGAAAAAAATATATTATTATTATTATTATTATTATTATTTACATGCTGTCACCAGTCAGTGTCCCTGATCACCATCATACCAGTTTTATGATGATGCTGTACTGCACTGGTAACAGTATGTAAAAAAAAAAAAAAAATTGTAAAGAAAACCTTTTTTTGACTAATTAATAAAAACAGATGAATCGTAAAAGGTAGGCCTTGAAAACAAGGCCAACGAGAAAAGGGGAGATATCACCTCCCTACAACAACAATATATGTGTGTACCCTACACTTCAAACATAGACAAGAGAAAATGATGTGTGTACAAATCCTGAATACAGAAATATGGGTACTCTTGTCTGATAGATGGTTTCAGAAATAGCTTCTTCTGGACCGTTTGATTGTGGGGGTACAAACAAAATTGTCTTGAAATAAACAAACTTTGTACTAGAAATTACATAGGTCATGACACATAAGTTTACTTATATAGTAATAACATAACATAGGTGTATATGGCTTACATTTCAATGGCATTCTCTTAATCCTCAATAAAACAGTCTGGGGGCAGACACAGGGGCTCAAGTTGGCCTGCCCAAGGTGAACATATAGGAGTAGATATACTGTTTATTCTATTTTATCTAAATATAAAATATTTTAAAATCAATACAGATATCATAAAGCCAAAAATGTATTCTTTATCTGTATGGAGATAAACTTACTCCAAAAGCACTGGAGATCGATTTTAGGCTAGTCCATCACATATACTTATTGTAGTTCACTAAAAGTCCCCATGGTGCACTCCAGTCTCCAGGTATATAAGGATAATCAGGGCAAAGATAAATGTCCAGTGAGCTAAAATTGTTCTATAGAAAAGAGATAAAATGGCCATAAGCAAGTGTTGATATACTATGTCCCTATGCACATATACATATGCACACACGTATACATACATACATGTGCACCCATATACATTAATACAAATATCTTGCGTGTGATATTCCACGGTATGGGAGTATCCCCCATGCTGTCATCCAAATACACACCATTTAATACATGGAAGTACACTTATTATTATATAATAGTATTATTGTATATGTAGCAGTACCCCCGTAGGGGCTGCTAAGTGTTGTTGTCCGTCCGTCACCCTGCCCAGCCACGCACACAGTTCTCATTCACCCTCAGGCAGAAAACTAGTCCTTGAACTTTGTTTTTGTATTTTTATTGAGGGTATTTAACTTGGATGGGGATATAATATTCATGATATGCCCAATTGTTTCAGAAAAGGTATATGGAACCAAACTATATACAACCTCTTTACTTCCAGCTCCAACATAACTCTTGATCTCACTCTCCAGCACTTTACTTAACTCTTGATCTCACTCTTCAGGACCCGCTAGCACTGATAGATAGGCCTGATACTGGCTCAGCCAGACTCAACGCAGATTCCCTTTACAGGCAGGGACCACGGACCCCTATGGTGTAGCAAAAGGTAGGCAGTACCAGTGCTAGCTGTCCACGTGGCTACTGAGACCAGTACCACATCTTCAGGGCCTGCCAGCCCACCTAGCTGCAGCTGCCGCTCTCCACTACCCATGCCACCACAGTCCACTCCACTGGCTCTGCACTCATCCCAGACTGAAATCTCCCAGTCCTCTCAGGCGTGCCTCCCAGTCCTTCTCACTGTGTGTCACTCACCAGCCCTCTTGGCTGTGACCTGTTGTTCCTTGCTCCCATGCCTCTTGCCCAGGACACCTCCACATGTTCTCAGAGGGCCCTGCCTGCACCAGAGCCCAGGCCAAGGGTCACTCCCATAATGGGGAGCTCCCTCCAAGGCCATGACAGCCTAGCACTCCATCTTCAGCTTTCTTCACAAACAACTCCTTCCCAGCTGGGCTGACCCTTGGTATTTAAGAAGGCCTGCCCCTTGCCAATGCAAGTTGGGGATTGGTCAGGGCTCCTCAGAATACACCAGGCAGCTCCACCTCTCCTCTCCTTCCTCTTCAAAAGAGTCTAGAATATTCTGGAAAGAAGTTGAAGGTCTTGGTGATGCTGCCTGTGAGTCACCCAGCTCTGCCTGAGTCAGTCCCAACCCAGATCAAAACAAACAGGCCTGGCTGCAAGCCAGGCCTGGAATTTACCTACACTAACAAAAAACCTAACCACTACCACTTCTAGCACATTAAAGGGTGCTACATTTATGATGTTTTTTCTTATGTAAAAAGGTTTCTCCTTGGCTTCTCTTGGTCCCCAATGCATCTGTTGGGGAGGGAACATGTGTTCCACACACTCTGATTCCATATGGGAGTGTGTACCAGTGGTTGGCTCTTTCTTTTTTTCCACCTGTCCACATATGTTGCATCATTGTGTGAACTATTGCTTGTAAGCGGGATGCGCACACGCGCCCTGAGCTGGTGCAAACTAGAGAGGCCTTAGGACCAAGCCGCACCGCATGGCAGTGCACCTGTGCCATCTCTTGGAACACATACTGCGCCATTGCGTCCCTTGCTTTGGGGACGTCATCAGCCGGCGCCATTCATTGGCACGGTTGATAGGCACGGTGGGGGTATTTAGTGCCTGGCTTGGAGAGCAAATGGCTCTCCGCGTGCTAAGAGTTTACTCCCCAGGTAAATAGATTGAATAGGCGGGCGGTGTGGTTGGTGGTATGTTCTAAGTACACCATTGAATAGTAATGTTGTTTTACAGGAGGCTGTACCATCATGTCCCGGGTTCCTTAGCATGCTATACCAGATTACCTGTATACTCCAGCTTTTGAGGGGGGAGATGTTTATTCCATTTAGGTTATATATTATTGAGTGTTGATACATGGTGTTTTCCCTCATTTTCTATCTATATTTAGCCTCCTTCGCCCCCCCCCCCTCTTTTTGGAGAGAATCTCCCCTACGCTGAATACATTTTGGTGGAGACACAGACTAAAGGATACTTTACACCCTTGTAAGCCAGGTGGATTTCCTATATTAGTGCTGGGATTTACAATAACAACTTTTTATTGATGTATATGGGTGCACATGTATGTGCAGTATATGTGTGTGCATATGTATATGTGTGCATAGGGACATAGTATATCAATACTTGCTTATGGTAATTGTATCTCTTTTCTATAGAACTATTCTAGACCACTGGACATTTATCTTTGCCCTGATTATCCGTATATACCTGGAGTGCGTCAAGTGAACTTTTAGTGAACAACAATAATTGTATGTGATGGATTAGCCTAAAATCGATCTCCAATGCTTTTGTTTTTTTTTGTTTTTTCAAATCCTCTTTATTAAAAAGTTTTTTTTACAACATATATTACATACAATTATACATAAACATTAAGACATATATACCTAGTAAGACAATTTCTCGGTCTCAATTCATCCCCTACCTATATATACTATACTGGTACCATTCAGATTCGTTGTACTTTAAGAAAAATCTAGATATCCTATATTATATTTTACCCTATTTATTATCTACCCATTTTTTAAACACTTGTTAAAGTCACCCGTATAGGGAGGGAGAGGGCAGGGAGCGAGAGGGGGAAAGAGAGGGGGGAAAGGAGAGAAAAAAAAAAAAAAATTTATACTAACCCCCAATAGGAGGGGGGAATTTCACCCAATCTCTAGTGATATTCCGTCTGTGATCTCTAGTGATATTTTCATCAGTGCTAATAAGTATAATAAATTAAGACTAATTATTAAACCCCTTAAACAAGGGGGGAAAAAAAATAATTACATTTTAAAGATTGATTTTAAACCCCCTATCACCCGGGGGAAGGGGGGATTCCCCCAGTCTCTAGTGATATTTCCATCTGTGATCTCTAGTGATATTTTCATCAGTGCTTAATAACCTGTAATAAAATAAGAAAAATTGTTAAACCCCTTGAACAGGGGAAAGAGAAAAAAAATAAAATTAATAAATGACTAAATAAATAAATAGAGAAGAAAGAAACCTTCTACTCCGTCGCCCGGGGGTGGAGGGGAAAATCTCCTATGACATTTTTGTCGGTGCTAATAAAGTGTAAGAAAAAAAGATGTGTATTTTCCTCTTTTTTCCTAATCTCTAGACAAATTACATCAGTGCTAGTGAAATATGTATGTAAAAAATAATTTTATAGAAAGAAAAAAAAAAATTTGGAATAACTTTACCCACACTCCCAAAAAGGGGAAGTTTTCCCTAGTCTCTAGTGACAATTTCTTCTGTGCTAATAAATTATGAAAATTATAACTATTTATAGAAAATTCTTTACAAAAAAAAAGGGGAACAGCTTAACCCACACACCCGAAGAGGGGAAATTTTCCCTAATCTCTAGTGACAATTTCTTCTGTGCCAAAAAAAAAAAAAAAGGGGGGGGAAGAAAAATAAATAAATAATAAATAAATAAAAATATAAGAAAAATAAAGGGGAAGGCAGGAGAGGCGAGGGGGGTAGGCCGAAGGCTTATCTCTGATCCCCTATCCGCACCCCCGCCCCCTCCCCTTCCCTAAACTCTCTCCATCCTCTCCAAGTCCTGTCAAATTTTGGCCTACTTTCATTCTGAGTTGACATCAACTCTTCCATCAATCTAATTCTATCTACCTCCTTTATCCATTCTCCTAATGATGGAGCTTTTGTGCTCTTCCAATTCCTTGGAATTAATGCTTTCGCTCCATTTAGAAGATGTGGGACCATGGACCCTCTATATTTTTTCCTTGTTGTACCCGTGTTGTGAAACAGACAGTGCCAGGGATCTAGCTTAACCACCACCCCGCTGATCTTCTTTATCCTACTTAATATCTCCTTCCAATATTCCTGTATCAGGGGACATTGCCACCATATGTGGGCATGTGTTCCCTCCATCCCACACTCTCTCCAGCACATGGGTGATGTTTCTTTATTGATCCTATGTAGTTTCTCTGGGACATTTAGTAAGAAGTTTATAATTCATCTCTTTCATTTTTGCTTCTACTGATGTTGAATGGACATATTCTAACACTTGTCTTTTCTTTTCCTCTGGTATGGATTGCTTTAATTCTATCTCCCAGCTTTCCAGTGCTTTAAATGTCTCATATCCCCTTGAGGATCTTAGTATCCTATAAATATTTGATATTCCCTGTTTTCCTATACCTGTATGTTCTACTAGTTTTTCTCAGGCGTTCAGCTCATTGCTAGCTCGCAGGGGCTTTGGTGGGGTGCCTACGAAGTGTTGGGCCTGTCTATAGCGCCATGTATCCCCTTGAGAGGGTCCATATTTTTCTCTCAGTTCTATTAGTGGACATAGGGCATTTCCTTTCATTATATCTTTAAGTTTTAATGTATCTGAAGTTGCCCAACCCAGGAACGCACCCCCTCCCTTGCCCGGCAGGAAGAAATCCACACCTGTAAGGGGCAAAAGAGAGCTATTGTATTTCCACTCCTTTTCTTTGGATACTCTATCCTAGGCTTGTGCACAACGGAAAAATTCGTTCCGTTTCGGTTCGTTTCTTTCCGGTCCTGTTGATTCGTAATCATTCGTAATTTTGCTAGACGGGATTTTTCGTGTTCGGACTCATTCGTATTTTTGCAAGCGACATTTTTCGTTGAATTTTTTGTTGCTTTATAATTCGTACTTTCGGTAGAGTACGTTGTTTTTCGTTGATTCTGGACACAACTCCTACTTTCGCAACTTTTTTTGGGTTCGTTGATTCGTAATTTTCCGTGTCTCTCTCACAATGACGCTGCCTATTATGCCTAATGTGCTTCGAATGGATTTGTACTTTTCTAAATACATAGCGGTTATTTGTAACGATTCGAAATCTCGTATTTTACTTTCGTTTTTTACATGCGGCTATAGGCTCCGCCCCTGTACACCATTTTGAGAGGGTTCAGCACGGTGAGGGAGAAGCAGAGAGCAGAGCAGAGTGAGTGTTATTGTGCTTCGAATGGATTCGAAATCTCGTATTTTACTTTTGTTTTTTCATGCGGCTATAACCTCCGCCCCCTGTACACCATTTTGAGAGGGAGTTCAGCATGGTGAGGGAGAAGCAGAGAGCAGAGTGAGTGTTATTGTGCTTCGAATGGATTCGTACATTCGTAACTTTTTTCATAACGAATTATGCCGAAGACTTTCGGGCATTCGCTATTTTGCGGTATAATTTATTTCGGATTCGGTCTTATTCGTAATTGCTCTGTTCGGAAATTCGAATGCTTCCGAATGTCCGAAAGTTGCTAAATTCGGACGAATTTCGATTCGTTACGAAACGAATTGCACAAGCCTACTCTATCCCATATTCTCAAGGTTTCCTTTGTCATCGATGGTATCTCCTGTGAGAGGCCTCTGTATTGTTTTGGTATCCATGTTAATTTTCCCAGTCCCCTTTTACTTAGGCTCTCCTCTACTCCCACCCACGTCTTTTCCTCCTGTCTACCCACCTGCATCCAGTCCACTAATCTCTTTAAGACAGCTGCTTCATAATATCTTTTAAAGTCTGGTAAGTATAGTCCCCCCTCCTGCTTGGGTTTCATCAAGGTCTCCACTGAGATTCAAGGTTTCCTCTCCTTCCATATAAATCTCCTCAATATCTTCCCCAATATTTTAAAGTATGTTTCTGGGACTTTTATCGGGAGTGTTTGGAAGATATACAATGCCTTAGGCAGGATCATCATCTTAATCATATTTATTCTTCCCATCCAGGATACTCTTTCCATCGGGTATCCCTTTAGTTCTGATTTTATTTTATTTAAGAGGGGAATGTAGTTGTCTTCATACCAGTCCCTTTCTTTATTGGACAGCAATATTCCTAGATAATTCATCCCCCTCTGTTTCCAGGTAAATGGGTATAGGTCCACAAGATCCTCGCGTTCCTTAGGACTCAGGGATATACTCAATATCTCTGTTTTCTCTTTATTGATTTTCAAATTAGATAATTCTCCATATCTTTCATATTCTTCTAAGATCTTCGGTAATGTCTGTCTCGGCTTTGTAACATATAGCATCATGTCATCCGCAAATGCTGAGATCTTGTGGTCCCTCCCATCCACCTTGACACCCTCTATCTCCTGATTTATTCGTATAGTTGACAATAATGGCTCTAATGCAAGGACAAAAAGAAGGGGTGAAAGCGGGCAACCCTGGCGTGTACCATTGAAAAGTAGGAACCTATCCGATAAAGTTCCATTAACCCGCACCTGGGCCGAGGGTTTGGAATACAGAGCTCCAATCCATCTAAGTATATTAGGTCCTAGGCCCATATGTCTCAATGTTACCAGCATAAATTCCCAATCTAGTCTGTCGAAAGCCTTTTCGGCATCCAAAGACAGAAACAGCGCTGGGGTCTTATTTATTTTGGCTTTTTGTATCAGGAATAAAGTTCTTAATATATTGTCTCTCGTCTCTCTTCCAGGTGTAAACCCCGCTTGATCATTTTCTATCCATCCTGTCATAAAAGGTTTTAATCTATCGGCTAATATTTTTGCGTATATTTTTATGTCCAGGTTTATTAAAGATATAGGCCTATAGCTGGCACATAGGGAGGGATCTTTTTCCTCCTTTACTATCAGAGTAATATGTGCTCCTAGTGCTTCCTCACGTATTGCCATGCCTTCACCTATAGAGTTTATATATTTCTGGAAGAACGGGATCATAATTTCTACATATCTTTTATAATATACTGAGGTATACCCATCCAGGCCGGGGCTCTTTCCCATTTTAATATTTTTTATTGTTTGACATATTTCTGCCCTTGATATTTCTTTGTCTAATTTATTAATTTCTTCCTCTGCTATTACCGGGAACTTAACCCTCTCCAAATATTGTTCAATTTTCCTACTTTTACTTTGTTTTGCTAATAGACCTTGTTCTTTATTAACACTATACAGATCTTGATAGTATTCCTGGAATATTTTTGTGATTTCTTTCGTCGAATGTTTCATATCCCCGTTCTTATCTTTGATTTTTGAGATATAGTTCTGTGTATTTCTAGGTTTAATTGTTCTTGCAAGCAATTTCCCCGGTTTATTCCCCAAAACATAATTTTTTTTATTCACATTATTGAATACCCATTTGGTTTCCTGTTCTATTAAGTCTCTTAATTTTTCTCTTTTCCCAGTTAATATCTCTAAGATCTCCAATGCTTTTGGAGTAAGTTTATCTACATACAGATATAGAATACATTTTTGGCTTAAGGATATCTGTATTGATTGTAAAATATTTTATATTTAGATGCAATAGAATAAACAGTTCATCTACCCCTATATGTTTACCTTGGGCTGGCCAACTTGATCCCCTGTGTCCATCCCCCAGACTGTTTTATCGGGGATTAAGAGAATGCCGTTGAAATGTAAGCCATATACACCTATGTTATATTATAACTACCGTATATACTTGAGTATAAGCCGACCCGAATATAAGCCGAGGCACCTAATTTTACCACAAAAAAATGGGAAAACTTATTGACTCGAGTATAAGCCTAGGGTGTCCATCTGCATGCCACACTGTGCCTCACTTTGCCTCACTGTGTCCATGCCTCACTGTGTCCATGACTAGACTGACGTTTAACATGGAAGTCTATGGAAGGGATGCCCGTCTTTGAAAAATTGGTGCTCCTTAGCCGTAGGTCCCCTAGACAACAAACTTTGCACACTTGTAGAAGAGAAATGGCGCTACATGTGTACCATGTTTCAGGTCCAGGGGATCTACGACCAGCCGGTACCGGGTCCCCAAATCACCAGAGAAATTACCGCTTAACATGGGAGTCGATGGAAGGGGTGCCCGGATTTGAAAAATCGGTGCTCCCCGGCCGTAGGTCCCCCGGACAACAAACTGCACACTTGTAGAAAAAGAGTGGGGCTACATGTGTGCCAAGTTTGGGGTCCAGAGGATTTACGGCCGGCCGGTACTGGGTCCCCAAAGTCTGGGAGATCAGGCGCAAAAAGGTGACTCGAGTATAAGCCGAGGGGGCATTTTCAGGACAAAAAAAGTGCTGAAAACTCAGCTTATACTCAAGTATATACGGTATATAAGTAAACCTATGTATAATGATCCATGTAATTTCTAATACAAAGTTTGTTTATTTCAAGAAAATTTTGTTTGTACCCACACAATCAAACGGTCCTGAAGAAGCTATTTGCGAAATGCGTCCACCGTTTATTGGACAAGAAGAATTTATGTATTCAGCATTTGCACACACAAAAACACAAGGGAACAGAGCATTCACCTTTTGCAGCTGTACTGTCAATTAAACAAATAAAAGGTTAATAAAAAGAAAATGTAGCACCTTCTAGGTTGCTAGATGTGAGAATAGAATTTTTGTGTAGGATAGGTACATTGTGTGTGTTTTTCTTCTGGGTCAGGATTTAGCGACTCACAGGCAGCATCACTGAGACCTCCCACTTCTTTCCAGAACATGCTGTAATTTTCTGGAAAGGAAAAAGAGAGGAGAGGTGGAGCTGCCTGGAGTATTCTGAGGAGCCTTGACCAATCCCCAACCTGGATTGGCAGGGGGCAGGGCTCCCTAAATACTCTGGGTCAGCCAAGCTGGGGAGTAGTTGTTCAGGGTGGAAGCTAGAGATGGAGTGCTGGCTGACGTGGCTGGGAGGGAGCTCCCCAGTCGGGGGGTGGACCTTGGGCCTGGGGCTTGGGTGTGGACAGGGCCCTTCTCAAGACACACAGAGGTGTCCTGGACAGGTGGAACGAGAGCAAGGAGAGGACAGCAGGAGAGCACTGCCAGGCAAAGTCTCCATGGAGGCACGCCTGAAAGAACTGGGATGGGTGCAGAACCAGTGGAGTGGACTGTGGTGGCATGGGCAGTGGAGAGAGGCAGCTGCAGCCAGGGCTGACAGGGCCTGAAGAGGTGGAACTGGGAGCAGTAGCCACGTGGACAGCTAGCATTGGGACTACCTATATTTTTGCTACACTATAATGGCCTGAGGTCCCTGCCTGCAAAGGACATTCACTTTGGGCCTGACTGAGTCAGTGTCAGGCCTGCAAATCAGTGCTAGCTGGTCCTGGAGAGTGAGTTCAAGAGTCAAGTAAAGTGTTGGAGAGTGAGCTCAAGGATCAAGTAAAGTGCTTTTGAGTGAGATCAAGACTCAAGTTTGTGCTGGGGGAAGCTGTATATACAGGAGGTGTATATAGTTCCTCAATTACTAACATTTTCTGCAATTAACCTGGCATCTCATAACTACCCTATCCCCATCCAAGTTTAATGGCCTCAAGAAAAATACAAAAACAAAGTGCATGGACTGGAAAAAAAATGAAAACTAGGAATATGGACTTTATAGGCAAACGCATAGGATTTGTAATAATGTATTAGAGTTTTTAATTGGATAAAGTTAAAATCATTGTATAGAAACACATATTAAAACACATTATAATGTTGAGCAACCCCAAAGACTCTAATAACACCTCCATGATATGTAGTGTGAGGGGGTTAGCTCGGTAGCGGGTGTGTGTGACCCCCGGGATGGGCTCCCCACACAAAAACAGGCCCAGCAAACGGAGGTTGTGGTTTTCAAAATCAAAAAAAGGTGCGGTTTATTTTCTATTTACAGTGACAAAACACAGCAAAGCCAAAAGAAACATAAACAAAATAAATCCTGGTCAACTTGACCTCTGACTAAACATACAGGTTTCCTAACTAACAACTGGGATCAGCCTAGTGCTGTCCTAGTCCCTAAGTCCCTGGTTTTAAATGTCCAAGCAAATAGCCACACAGGCTTTGTCTCACCGCACAGGGGTTCACTCTCCCTAGACAGTCCACACAGGTCTGGTTCCAGGCATGAGCTAACATCTAATGAAGCTGGGAGTTCTTATAGAGGCCTAAATGAGCTGACAAGCTTCAGCTGGTCTCATCAACTCCCTGTCTGCACGACGCCCCACACTCTCCCTAGACATATGAGTCATCCATGAGCCCACTAGCCTTAGCTGGGCTTATACAACTCTCCACCTAGTTGTATAAGTCGGCGTAAAGCCTGAATCTGGGCGAAATATATCTACCCCCCTGGATGCAACCAGGTGACTTTACCTTCCTGCTGTCACATACCCCCCCTCTTGTTTTAACCTCGGGGTTGGAACACCAGCAATCAGGCATTCATGTACTCGAGACAAAGCATCCACATTCCCCATTTGAACGCCAGGGCGATGCTTTACTGTGAAGTTGAATTCCTGGAGGGCCAGGAACCACCTATTCACTCTTCTATTTGTTTCCTTGTTTTGAGCCATCCACTTTAACGGAGCGTGATCCGTAACCATGTCAAAGTGCCTACCTAGCAGGTAGTACCGAAGGGAATCTAGAGCCCACTTCACCGCTAAACACTCCTTTTCAACGGTGGCGTAATTTACCTCATGGGACTTCAACTTCCTGCTGAGGTAAATGACTGGGTGCTCTTCCCCGTTCCAGACCTGGGACAATACTGCTCCTAACCCCACATCTGACGCATCACTTTGTACGACAAAGTCTTTAGAGAAGTCGGGTGAGTACAACACTGGCTGGCTACATAAGGCTTGTTTCAAGAATTGGAATGCTGCCTCAGCCTCGGGGGTCCATTTAATCATGACCGACCCTTTCCCCTTCGTTAGGTTGGTTAGGGGCACAGCCTTAGAAGCAAAGTGGGGAATGAATCGCCGATAATACCCAGCGATTCCCAGAAAGGCTCGTACCTGCTTCTTGCTGTTGGGACGTGGCCAACTCTGGATGGCCTCGACTTTGTTGAGTTGGGGTTTTATTACTCCCCTCCCAATGGTGTACCCAAGATATTTGGCCTCCTCCTGCCCAATGGTACACTTCTTGGGGTTAGCCGTAAACCCCGCTTCCCGAACAGAGTCCAGGACTGCTTGCACTTTTGGCAGATGTGAGGCCCAATCTGTGCTATGGACAATTACGTCATCCAGGTAAGCCGCAGCATACTTCCGATGGGGCCTCAGCATCTGGTCCATTTTCCGCTGGAATGTGGCTGGCGCATTCTGTAACCCGAACGGCATTCTTTTATATTGGAACGCCCCGTCTGGGGTTACAAATGCGGTTTTCTCTTTGGCCAATTTGGCCAGGGGGATTTGCCAATACCCTTTTGTGAGGTCAAGAGTCGTCATGTATCGGGCTGTTCCCAGCCGGTCGATCAACTCATCTATACGTGGCATGGGGTAGGTGTCAAATTTTGTAACTTTGTTCAACTGACGAAAATCGTTACAAAATCGCCAGCTCCCATCCGGTTTAGGCACCAACACAATGGGACTAGACCAATCACTTTGGGACTCCTCTATCACCCCTAAGTTCAGCATTTTCTGTACTTCCTCCCGTATTGCCTCCCGTCGGGCCTCTGGGATCCGATAGGGTTTTAACTTCACCCTTTCACCGGGCGGGGTAATGATGTCATGCTCTACCCCAAATGTTTGTCCCGGCAGCTCAGAGAATACCTCCTTGTTGCGAAGCACAAACTCCTTAACCTCCTGTTGTTGGGGTTGTGACAAGGTGGCTGCTATTCCAACCTCAGGAATCACGCAACCAGTTTGAGCTGGTGACCAAGTGTCTGCGACTAGGGACTCTCTATCCCTCCAGGCTTTCAACAGATTAACGTGATAGATCTGTTCGGGCTTTCGCCTTCCTGGTTGTCTGACCTTGTAATTCACTTTGCTCACTTTTTCCATTATCTCGTAGGGGCCTTGCCAATTGGCAAGGAATTTACTTTCAACCGTAGGGACAAGTACCAGTATCCTATCCCCCGGGGAAAAGGTACGGGTCTTGGCTCCACGGTTGTACACTCTCTGCTGTGCTAACTGCGCTTGGGCCAAATGTTCCTTCACGATGGGCATTACCTGTGCAATTCGGTCTTGCATCAGGGCGACATGCTCAATCACACTCCTGTGGGGAGAACTCTCACTTTCCCAAGTTTCCTTGGCAATATCCAACAGCCCTCTTGGGTGTCTCCCATACAGTAACTCAAAGGGGGAGAATCCCGTAGAGGATTGGGGCACCTCCCTAATAGCAAACATCAGATAAGGAAGTAGACAGTCCCAATCCTTTCCATCTCTATCCACCACTTTCTTCAACATTTGTTTTAGGGTTTTGTTGAATCTTTCAACCAGCCCATCGGTTTGGGGGTGATACACAGATGTACGTAATTGCGTCACTTTGAACAATTTACACAGCTCCTTCATAACCCGGGACATAAAGGGTGTACCTTGGTCCGTAAGCAGTTCTTTACAAATACCCACCCGGCTAAACACAAGAGATAGCTCTTTGGCTATGGTTTTGGCCGAGGTATTTCGGAGAGGGATTGCTTCTGGATAACGGGTGGCATAGTCCATTATAACTAATATGTACTGGTGCCCCCTAGCGGACTTGATTATAGGACCTACCAAATCCATGGCGATCCTCTCAAACGGGACCTCAATGATGGGTAGAGGGACCAGCGGGCTACGGAAATGTGGCATCGGGGCCGACCTCTGACACACAGGGCAGGAGGAACAATAATTTTCTATGTCCTTCATCACCCCCGGCCAATAGAATCTCTGTAATACCCTCTCTCGGGTTTTCTCTGTCCCCAGATGACCTCCAAGAATGTGCCCATGGGCCAACTCCAACACCAACTTCCTGTAAGGTTTGGGCACCACAAGCTGCTCAACGGTTTCTTCTGCCCTTTTTGCCACCCGATACAGTAGGTCCTTCTCTACGCTGAAGTATGGGTAAGTGCAGGTATTATCTGGGTTCACTAACTCGCCATCTATTTTCACTACGTTTTCCCGTGCCTTTATTAGGGCGGGGTCTTTCAACTGTTCTGTGGCAAAGTTTTCCCTGTGAACCTCAAGATCAGAAAACTCCACAGACGGTAGGTTTTCGTCTGAGGAGGTGGGCTCCTCTCCAGTTTCTTGAGTCTCCCCTGCCAATACTGATAAGGGAAATTCCGGAGAGTCCTCACCACTCTCAGGGGAGTTCTGGCTATCACATTCCTGGTACATAGGGGCACCAGTGGGGGGCTCAGGATCATCCCACAGTTCCCAGAACTTCGGAAAATCCCTTCCCACAATGGCGTCATACGGTAACTGAGATACTAAGCCCACTGGATGAGAGAGGGTACCTTTGGGGGTCTCGAAACACACTGTAGTCACTGGATACTCTCGGGTGTCCCCATGCACACAAATAACAGCTACCTTGCTATTCCCAGAGACCTCTGTTTTAACTAACTCAGCCTTTATCAGGGTCACAAGGCTACCTGAATCCAGCAATACCACAACATTTCTACCATCAACACACATTTTGCATAAATGTTTCTCAGTTCCTCGAATGGCAGTGCATGCGACTGTCGCACACAGCGACTGACGTCTGCCCGTCAGAAAGTCACACTGCATGGGTTCCTCCACAACCGGGCAATTGGCTGCAATATGTCCCGCTTGCCGGCAGCGGTAGCAAACGATCCTTCTTGCCGCCTCTTGAGCCGCTGATTTCCCAGGCTGTTCTCGCCAAACTTGGGGTAGAGCTCCCACCCTCTCACTCTCTCCACCCTTACCCCTTGGAATCCTCTTATCCGCCCCTGGGGATGGTCTGGTCTTAGGGTGGAAAGTCCGAGTGTCTCTGGAAGAGGCCGTCAGGTTCTCTGTAGCCAAGTATTTCTCCACACGATCCACAAGACCATCGGCCGTCTCTGGGTCTCCATGGCTTACCCACTTTTGGATGGCAGTAGGAAGAGCTCTCAAAAACCGATCCATTACAACACGTTCCACAATCTTTGGTGCGGACAAAGTCTCTGGCTGTAGCCACTTTCTGCTCAGGTGAATGAGATCATACATTTGAGACCTGGGGGGTTTTCCAAGCTGGAAAGTCCAGTTATGCACACGCTGAGCCCGGACAGCCTGGGTGACACCCAGCCTTGCCAATATCTCAGCTTTTAGCATCACATAGTCTTTTGCTTGGTCAGGCTCTAGGTCATAGTAAGCCTTCTGCGATTCACCAGTTAACAGAGGAGCCACCAGTCCAGCCCACTGCTCCTCAGGCCACTTTTCTCTTTCAGCAGTCCTTTCAAATGTGGTCAAAAATACCTCTGGATCATCCTCTCCAGTCATTTTTGTCAATAAACGACTCACCCCAAAGGACGCGGTATTAGTGGGACGGCTTTCCTCACTGGTCTGCGGACGTTGCTGCATTACTGCTTGCATTTGTTGTAGTCTCTGCTCTTGCTTCTGTAACAGGTCTATGAAGCGGGCCTCAGATTGCTGCTGGGCTTGTTGCTGAGCTTCCAGACTCTGTTGGTGAGCTTGCTGCTGGGCTGCAAGGCTCTGTTGATGAGCTTGCTGCTGGGCTGCGAAGTTCTGTTGTTGAGCTGCAAGGCTCTGTTGATGAGCTGCAAGGCTCTTTTGCAAACCTGCATTTGTCTGCTGTTGATTGGCATTTGCTAGAGCCAGCTGCTTCAGTATCTCCTCCATGCTGGCTTAAAAAAAACTGCCCGCATTCTCCACCAACTGTGAGGGGGTTAGCTCGGCAGCGGGTGTGTGTGACCCCCGGGATGGGCTCCCCACACAAAAACAGGCCCAGCAAACGGAGGTTGTGGTTTTCAAAATCAAAAAAAGGTGCGGTTTATTTTCTATTTACAGTGACAAAACACAGCAAAGCCAAAAGAAACATAAACAAAATAAATCCTGGTCAACTTGACCTCTGACTAAACATACAGGTTTCCTAACTAACAACTGGGATCAGCCTAGTGCTGTCCTAGTCCCTAAGTCCCTGGTTTTAAATGTCCAAGCAAATAGCCACACAGGCTTTGTCTCACCGCACAGGGGTTCACTCTCCCTAGACAGTCCACACAGGTCTGGTTCCAGGCATGAGCTAACATCTAATGAAGCTGGGAGTTCTTATAGAGGCCTAAATGAGCTGACAAGCTTCAGCTGGTCTCATCAACTCCCTGTCTGCACGACGCCCCACACTCTCCCTAGACATATGAGTCATCCATGAGCCCACTAGCCTTAGCTGGGCTTATACAACTCTCCACCTAGTTGTATAAGTCGGCGTAAAGCCTGAATCTGGGCGAAATATATCTACCCCCCTGGATGCAACCAGGTGACTTTACCTTCCTGCTGTCACAGTAGATATATATTAAACCAAGTTGGTACAATAATAAGAGTAACCAGTGGCAGCATCCAATGGAAATAAAGTGCATGAGTCACAATATGAGGTCGCAACTCTACATGTTGCGCACATAGATGCGCTTCTTCAGGATCTTTCAAATCGAATAGATTGATAAAGTCCAGCGGAATACATAGCCCAAATCCTGTGACCACTAGGGGGCAGGAAGCAAAACCCTCCCATGGGGAAACATCTATATATATATATAAATAAACCTGATTTAACCTGATAAGTATTTATCTTTCCAGAACACAGTATGCAATATTTGAATGGTCATATACAGTCAGGTCCATAAATATTGGGACATCAAACACAATTCTAATCTTGTTGGCTCTATACAGCACCACAATGGATTTGAAATGAAACAAACAAGATGTGCTTTAACTGCAGACTTTCAGCTTTAATTTCAGAGTATTTACATCAAAATCAGGTGAACGGTGTAGGAATTACAACAGTTTGTATATGTGCCTCCCACTTTTTAAAGGACCAAAAGTAATGGGACAGATTAACAATCATAAATCAAACTTTCACTTTTTAATACTTGGTGGCAAATCCTTTGCAGTCAATTACAGCCTGAAGTCTGGAACGCATAGACATCACCATACGCTGGGTTTCATCCCTGGTGATGCTCTGCCAGGCCTCTACTGCAACTGTCTTCAGTTTCTGCTTGTTCCTGGGGCATTTTCCCTTCAGTTTTGCCTTCAGCAATCGGATTCAGGTCAGGTTATTGACTTGGCCATTGCATAACATTCCACTTCTTTCCCTTAACAAACTCTTTGGTTGCTTTCGCAGTATGCTTCGGGTCATTGTCCATTTGCACTGTGAAGCGCCGTCCAATGAGTTCTGAAGCATTTGGCTGAATATGAGCAGATAATATTGCCCGAAACAATTCAGAATTCATCCTGTTGCTTTTGTCACCAGTCACATCATCAATAAATACAGCAGAACCAGTTCCATTGGCAGCCATACATGCCCACGCCATGGCACTACCACCACCATGCTTCACTGATGAGGTGGTATTCTTTGGATCATGAGCAGTTCCTTTCCTTCTCCATACTCTTCTCTTCCCATCACTCTGGTACAAGTTGATCTTGGTCTCATCTGTCCATAGGATGTTGTTCCAGAACTGTGAAGGCTTTTTTAGATGTTGTTTGGCAAACTCTAATCTGGCCTTCCTGTTTTTGAGGCTCACCAATGGTTTGCATCTTGTGGTGAACCCTCTGTATTCAGTATGGTGAAGTCTTCTCTTGATTGTTGACTTTGACACACATACACCTACCTCCTGGAGAGTGTTCTTGATCTGGCCAACTGTTGTGAAGGGTGTTTTCTTCACCAGGGAAAGAATTCTTCGGTCATCCACCACAGTTGTTTTCCGTGGTCTTCCGTCTTTTGGTGTTGCTGAGCTCACCGGTGCGTTCTTTCTTTTTAAGGATGTTCCAAACAGTTGATTTGGCCACACCTAATGTTTTTGCTATCTCTCTGATGGGTTGGTTTTGTTTTTTTCAGCCTAATGATGGCTTGCTTCACTGATAGTGACAGCTCTTTGGATCTCATATTGAGAGTTGACAGCAACAGATTCCAAATGCAAATAGCACACTTGAAATGAACTCCGGACCTTTTATCTGCTCCTTGTAAATGGGATAATGAGGGAATAACACACACCTGGCCATGGAACAGCTGAGCAGCCAATTGTCCCATTACTTTTGGTCCCTTAAAATGTGGGAGGCACATATACAAACTGTTCTAATTCCTACACCGTTCACCTGATTTGGATGTAAATATCCTCAAATTAAAGCTGAAAGTCTGCAGTTAAAGCACATCTTGTTTGTTTCATTTCAAATCCATTTTGGTGGTGGATAGAGCCAAAAAGATTAGAATTGTGTCAATGTCCAAATATTTATGGACCTGACTGTATACATATTTTTTAGTTTATATCATTGTATGGATATATCAGGTTTCTTTATATATGTATATATAGATGTGTCCCCACGGGAGGGTTTTGCTTCCTGCCCCCTAGTGGTCACAGGATTTGGGCTATGTATTCCACTGGACTTTATCAAAACGATCATTTCATTGTTTATATCTGTTTCTGTTTTATTTTTTGGATATTATGGTATACTTATTTGATGTTTCTTTATACATCTATTAGATTTGCAAGCTCTCGAATAAGCGCATCTATGCGCGCAACATGTAGAGCAAATTTTCTCTGCGACCTCATATTGTGACTCAACTACTCCACGTTCTTTATTTTCATTGGATGCTGCCACTGGTTACTCTAATGCCGCGTACACAGGTTTGGAATTTCCGATGGAAAAAGTCAGGCGGAATTTTTTCATCGGTTATTCTGAATGTGTGTATGCCCATCAAACTTTTTCCTTCAGAAATTCAGACGGACTTAGAAAGAGAATTTCCATTCGTCTGGATGCAATTCCGACGGACTAAAAACCATGCATGCTCAAAATCAAGTCGACGCATGCTCGGAAGCATTGAACTTAATTTTTCTCGGCTCGTCGTAGTGTTGTACGTCACCGTGTTCTTGGCGGTCGGAATTTGATGTTTTTTTCCGACGGAAAATCTGACCGTGTGTACGAGGCATTATTATTGCACCAACTTGGTTCAGTATATGTCTACATATCTTGGAGGTGAAATAACAAAAATACCACTGTGAAAAATAATTAAAATGTGCAACAATCCAGTGCAGAAATCACCTGTGTAAAAAAATATATAAATGTAGTCCTGTGTATGAAAAAGACTATATACAATTGTGCAATACACAGTCTTTAGTGCAGAAAAAACAATTAAAAAAAAAAAAAAGTGGCGTGGACAGTCACGATACGCGTGAGGACAGAGAGCCGTGGTGACTTCACTTTCCGGGTGTGGCCGAACCCGGAAGTCTTCCTGCACACAGTACTGTCAGTATATGCTGAATTACCTCTGCTTAAAATGTGAGTGTTTTACCATTAAAAGTTTGTTTTTGTGTTAAATACTACACTATGGAGTACCCTCTTTTTCCTGCATGTGTCTGTCTGAGCATCTAACCAGGAGGTGTGACCATAGAGAGAAAGTAAGCAGGGATCGTTTTTTATGAGGAATACAACAGAAAGGCTTATTATTTAGCCTTATAAGGTGAGAGGCTGGGGGAAACGTTTGGCACATAGCACTGGATGAAAGCACCTGCACTTTATTGGATATCACTGCAATTAAGAGACAATTGTTTTTCATCTGCACTTTTTTTTTTTTTTTGCACATTGCTGTGGAGTGTGGCTTAGAGATTTTCCAGCACAAAGACTTGCATCATTTTGCATGTTTTTTTTGTTTGTTTTTTATTGTTTTTTCTGCACTAAAGACTGTTTATTGCACAATTTTATATAGTCTTTTCTAGTGTATGTATTTTTTTACACAGGATTACATTTATATATTTTTTTACACATGTGATTTCTGCACTTTTTAATTATTTTTCACAGTGGTATTTTTATTATTTCTCCTTTATGAAGAGTAATTTATGGATATGTTTTGCAATTATCAATAGTTGATGTTGTACGCACACTATTTTATATTGCTTAAAATAGTTTTATAGTAAGCGCCCCCTCACCCCCCCCCCCCCCTTTTTATTGTTATATCTTTCAGTGTGTGAACACTTTTTAGGTGGCTGCTACTTTTTTCGTTTTTAGTATATTTTATCCCTTATTGGTTTGAGCATTAGTTCCCCCATTTTTCATATCTTGGAGGTGTTATTAGAGTCTTTGGGGTCACTCAACATTATGGGGCTGATTTACTAATAACAGTGCGCTGCGCTGCTTCTAACCTTAATTGGTGCGCCTGATAACTCCTTCACTGGGCGCAGGAAGCAGCGGCGCACTGTTATAGTAAATAGAAATGTCAGCGGCGCTCTATTGAAAATGAATGGTTCCCTATGGGAGCCCATTGATTTGAATAGAGATCGCCCGGGAAGTCGGATCCGACTTGCGGGTGACTCGTGTGCCGGCTGACACAGGGACAGCGCGACATTGCGAGGCGATCTGGACACGACCTGAGCGTGCAGCAGCCGCTCAAGTCGTGTCCTAGAGGCGACTAGCCGGCCGAGAATGTGTCCAGCGCGATGTCATCGCGCTGGTCCTCGGCAGCCTCGCTGTCCCATGTTTTGGTATGAATCATGAAGGGGAACTCCAAGCCAAATTTTAATGAAAAAACCGGCATGGGTTCCCCTTCAGGAGCATACCAGGCCCTTAGGTCTGGTCTGGATTCTAAGGTGAACCCCCTAAGCCGAAGAACGGTGTGGGGGTCCCCCCAAAATCCAAACCAGACCCTTAGGTCTGGTCTGGATTTTAAGGTGAACCCCTCAAGCCGAAAAACGGCGTGGGGGTCCCCCCAAAATCCAAACCAGACCCTTATCCGAGCACGCAACCTGGCAGGCCGCAGGGGAAAAGGAGGGGAAGAGAGCGGCCCCCCTCCCTCCTGAACCGTACCAGGCCGCATGCCCTCAACATGGGCTGTTTGGTGCTTAGGGGCAGGGGGTGACCCGCGGCCCCCCCACCCCAAAGCACCCTGCCCCCATGTTGATGGGGACAAGGGCCTCTTCCCGACAACCCTGGCCGTTGGTTGTCGGGGTATGCGGGCGGGGGGCTTTTCGGAATCAGGGTGCCCCCTTTAAAAAGGGGGCCCCCAGATGCCGGCCCCCACCCTATGTGAATGAGTATGGGGTACATCGTACCCCTACCCATTCACCTGGTGGAAAAAAATTGCAATAAATAAACCACACAGCTTTTTAAAGTATTTTATTGCACCGCTCCGGGGGTCTTCTGACTTCGGGGGTCTCCGGTGTCGTCGCCGCCGCTCTCCGGTTTTCTTCTGCCGGGCCACCGCTAACTTCTTTAGCTCTTTTGCTAGCGGAGGCCCGGTCTTCTCCGTCGCCTTCTCCCCTCTTCTCCTCTCCGGTTCTTCCTTTCTTCTGCGGGGCCTCCGCTAACTTCTTTTAGCTTTTTTGCTAGCAGAGGCCCGGTCTTCTCCGTCGCCTTCTTCTTCTCCCGCTATCCGGTTCTTCTCCCGCTTCTTTCTTCCGCCGGCCCCTCCACTAACTTCTTTAGCTCTTTTGCTAGTGGAGGGCCCGGTCTTCTCCGTCGCCTTCTTCTTCTCCCGCTATCCGGTTCTTCTCCCGGTTCTTCTCCCGCTTCTTTCTTCCGCCGGCCCCTCCACTAACTTCTTTAGCTCTTTTGCTAGTGGAGGGGCCGGTCTTCTCCGTCACCGTCGTCGTCTTCTTCTCTCTTCTCCTCCTCGATGTTGACGCGTCGCTTCCTCCCGCTGTAATACTGGCTGTCCACTCCGCTCCGCAGTAATATAGGCTTTTCATGACGTCACAGTCACATGTTCCGGGGCACATGGCCCCGGAGCATGTGACTGTGACGTCATGGGAACATGTGACTGTGACATCATGAGAAGCCTATATTAATGCGGAGCGGACAGCCAGTATTACAGCGGGAGGAAGCGACGCGTCAACATCGAGAAGGAGAAGAGAGAAGAAGATGGCGAAGGCGATGGCGTCGGGAAGACCGGCCCCTCCACTAGCAAAAGAGCTAAAGAAGTTAGTGGAGGGGCCGGCAGAAGAAAGAACCGGGAGAAGAACCGGATAGCGGGAGAAGAAGGCGACGGAGAAGACCGGCCCCTCCACTAGCAAAAGAGCTAAAGAAGTTAGTGGAGGGGCCGGCAGAAGAAAGAAGCGGGAGAAGAACCGGGAGAAGAACCGGATAGCGGGAGAAGAAGAAGGCGACGGAGAAGACCGGCCCCTCCACTAGCAAAAGAGCTAAAGAAGTTAGTGGAGGGGCCGGCAGAAGAAAGAAGCGGGAGAAGAACCGGAGAGCGGGAGAAGAAGAAGGCGACGGAGAAGACTGGGCCTCTGCTAGCAAAAGAGCTAAAGAAGTTAGCGGAGGCCCGGCAGAAGAAAGAACCGGAGAGCGCGGCGACGACACCGGAGACCCCCGAAGTCGGAAGAAGTCCCCCGAGCTGTGCAATAAAATACTTTAAAAAGCTGTGTGGTTTTTTTATTGCAATTTTCTTCCTCCTGGTGAATGGGTAGGGGTACGATGTACCCCATACTCATTCACATAGGGTGGGGGGCCGGGATCCGGGGGCCCCTTTATTGAAGGGGGCTCCCCGATTCCGATAAGCCCCCCGCCCGCAGACCCTGACAACCAATGGCCAGGGTTGTCGGGAAGAGGCCATGTCCTCATCAACATGGGGGCAGGGTGCTCTGGGGTGGGGGGGCCGCAGGTCGCCCCCCTGCCCCAGAGCACCAAACCCCCCCATATTGAGGGCATGCGGCCTGGTACGGTTCAGGAGGGAGGGGGGGCCGCTCTCTCGTCCCCCCTCTTCCCCTGCGGCCTGCCAGGTTGTGTGCTCGGATAAGGGTCTGGTTTGGATTTTGGGGGGACCCCCACGCCGTTTTTTCGGCGTAGGGGTTCCCCTTCAAATCCAGACCAGACCCAAGGGCCTGGTATGATCCTGGAGGGGGAACCCATGCCGGTTTTTTCTTTAAAATTTGGCCTGTAGTTCCCCCTCAAGAGCAGCACAGCACAAGTCGCATGCCAAAGTCGGATCATGCAAGACTGCGGTCCGACTTTGATCCGACTTCAATGATAGTCAATGGGTTGAAGTCGGATCAAAGTCGGACCAAAATAGTACAGGGAGCATTCTCAAAGTCGGACCGACATGTGTCGGACCAGTTAAAACGGCTCCCATAGGGAAACATTGATTTTCACACGTCATGCGACATGAGCTCCCAATGTCGGAGCGTTTGTCGCCCCAGTGTGAACCAGGCCTCAATACAACTACACTGCTGCTCTCAGCTGCTCATATCACTCTGGTCTCACTAAATAGCTCAAATCGTAAATAATACTGTTTTTGGAGCTTAGGGCGGCTCCTTATCATATACATGCAAATGTGGTAAAACACGGCATGCAAACGCCACAAAGCGCGCCTTTCTAAACGCCACTTTCAACCTTAGTTCAGAACACTTTGCACCAGCGTTCCGTCTACATGGGGCCTAAAAACGCCTATGCCATTTACAGCTCCAAAACGCCATGGTGGCCATGAGGCCATAGACTAACATGGAGAGATGTTTTTAAGCTGCAAAAAACGCTCAAACAAGCGGCTTGAAAAACGTCCGTGTGCATGTAGCCTTATATTAACCACTTGCGCACTGCCCAGACCAAGTTTCACATTTCAGCGCTGATGCACTTTTAATGACAATTGCGCGCTCATACAACACTGTAACCCAATGAAAATGTTTTATTTGTTGGCACACAAATAGAGCTTGCTTTTGGTGCTATTTGATCACCTTTGTGTTTTAGTTTTATTTTATTTCTATAAATACAAAAGACCGAGTTGAAAAAAAAAAAAAGGATATTTTACCCACTTCAGCACTGGGCCTATTCTGGCACTTCTCTCCTTCATGTAAAAATCATAAATTTATGGCTATAAAATTACTTCAAAACACCAAACATTATATATTTTTTTGGAGCAGACACCCTAGGGAATAAGATGGCGGTCATTGCAAATTTTTATCTCGCTCGGTATTTGCGCAATAAATTTTCAAACGCCTTTTGTTTGCTAAAAATATTACAAAACAGTAAAGTTACGGCCAATTTTTTGGTATAATGTGAAAGATGTTGTTATGCTGAGTAAATAGATACCTAACACGTCACGCTTTAAAATTGCGCACACACATGGCATGACACCAAACTTCAGTAATTAAAAATCTCCCTAGGCGATGCTTTAAAATTTTTACACGCTACCATTTTGGCATTACAGAGGAGGTCTAGTGCTAGAATTGTTGCACTCGTTCTAACGCACGCAGCAATAACTCACATGTGTGGTTTGAACGGCGTTTACATATGTGGGCGGGACTTACGTGTGTGTTCGCTTCTGAGCGCGAGCTACCGGGGACATGGGCGTTTTTTCTTATTTTTGTTTTTGTTTTTTGACTTTTTTGTATTTCTTACTCTTTTTTTATTTTTTTTATTTTTTAGGATCTCTTTTATTCCTATTACAAGGAATGTAAACCTCCCTTGTAATAGGAATGTGTGTGACAGGTCCTCTTTATGGAGAGATGCAGGGTCAACAAGACCCCGCATCTCTCCTCCAGGCTGGAAAGCATGATATTGTTCCAAAAAAATCACCAATCTCATGCTGACAGCCGAGATCACGGCTTGGTTAACATACGGGAACACGGCATGATGTCATAACGTCGTGCCCGCGCCTCCGACGGTCATAGAGATGACTGATGACCATCTGGTCACCAGTCATCTCCAAATCGTTCTCCGAGCCCCAGATGGCACGGGAGAGCCCGGAGAAGCACCGGATGGCGGCAAGAGGGGGGGGGGGAACGTCCCCTCCCCCGCCTATAATAACGATCAAGCGGCGGAACTGCCACTATGATCGTTTTTATTGTGCACAAAATCGCCGGCTGAAAAGAATGATATCTGAATGATGCCTGCAACTGCACCCAATATTCAGATGTCACCGCACAAAGCCAAGGATGTCATTTGACGGTGGGCGGTAGGAAACTGGTTAATATTTTTAAAAAAGGTAATTTTTCTTCTTCATTGATGTACACTGATGAGACTGCACTGATGGGCACCGATAAGGTGGCAAGGGTGGGCACTGAGAGGTGGCATTGCTATTTGGCACTGGTGGGCAGTGAGAAGTGGCACTGCTAGGTGGCAATGATAGTTGGCAGTGATGGGCACTGATAGGTGCCACTGATTGGCACCAGTGGTGGGCATTGATAGGTGGCACTGGCAGGGGCTACTAATTGTCACAGATGATGCAGAATTGCCTCTTCCTCTTCGGCCCCCATGTCCCTTGCACATAAGCCGGTGATTTCCTTTTTTTATGCTCACGCTGTCAGCACAAGGAGAAAACAAAAACCATTACCCAGCTTTTGTTTACATCACGTGATCAGCTGTCATTTGCTGACAGCTGATCACATGGTAAAGGGCAGGGATCGGGCCCCTTACTCGGATCTGTCATCACCTGAGTCTCAGTGACTCTGTGACCACAGCAGGCGCAAAGGGGAGGACGTTTATTGACGGACTCCCGGCCATTGAGGACCATGCTGTGGCCGTCGATCAGTTATAGCGCTGATCTCAAGTGATTAAAGAGGGTCTAAATGGGCCATTGACATGCATCACAATTCAACTTAGGAATGAGTCTTTGAAAAGTTAAACTAAATAATTTGGCCACTTTATCCTTCCAAATAATTCACTTCCTGTCATAGCCACACAGGAAGTGAGGGAAAATCCCTAACAATGTCTTTCCTTGGGGACACACAGGTCACTCTAAATACTTTCCCCATTATGCACATTGCGGGGGTACACCACAAATTATTATTAGATAGTTTGGACTGTGGGGTTTATTTACTAAAGGCAAATCTACTTTGCTCTACAAGTGCACTTGCTGTATATCTGAGGGGGACATGCAAGCCAAAAAAAAAAACATCTTTGCTTTTACATGATTGTAACATCCAATCACCAGTACTTTCCCTCAGATTTTCAGCAGCTACACTTTTACTGCAGAGTGGATTTGTCTTTACTAAACCCCAAACTACCCAATGATTTGGGGTGTACACAAAGTGCTAGAGTGCAATTTGCTTAATGGGGACACTAGTTAGATTGATCTGTGTGTCCCCAAGAAAAGCCATTGGTAGGGTTTTACCTTCACTTCCTGTTTAGCTGTGTGACAGGAAGTGAAGCCAATGTTAAGAAAAGGAGACAAAGGCCAAACTACAAAAAAAAAAAAAAAACACACGCAGGGGTTCCAACACTTACTTCGTTTCCCTGAAAATGCCCACAATTAGAATTGTATGGCCTTGAGCTATTTTTAAGTGCAGTGCTCTAAATCAGTGCTTCTCAAGTACCCCCAACAGGCCATGTTTGCAGGTTTTCCTTCATCTTGCACATGTGCTTTAAATCACAGTCAATGGTTTTGATTTTTGGACAGCAATTCTCGATAAGATAAATTCACAAAATATGTCCTGTTGGGGGTACTTTAGGACTGAGGCTGAGAACCACTGCAGTAAAAAAGGAAAATTGAATATTTACCGCTCTGTATTTAATTTCCTGGTGACGCTCCATGGCAGCACACAATCCATGCATATACTACCATGAAGGCACCAGGGTAGACAAATCACACCTGTTTTGTTTTGACATGCCAATCAGCTGTCACATTTGTTGCAAAGAAAACACAAAACAAACATCAAAACTTTTCATCTAATTTTATTGTTCAACAAAACAAAAGGGAAGGCAAAATAAAAAAACATGGTCAATTTGAAACAGTTACAGACTCAACATCTTGAGCAATTTTTGGCCAAAAAAATGCAGCAGACAATTAAATCAAAGTGAACAAACAACACACATTAACAACATCAGGATTATTTCAGGGGAACATTTCCCCTACACAAAAAATATACAATCCACATAAGTTAACCAATCACTTGTTTTGCAAAGACATAACAAATAAAATACATGCGTTACAAACTCGATAAAGACACCAACATGTACATTTTGCCCCACACACACTCACTTGCCTCTTCTTAAGGCAATCGACCGAATGCTCTGTGAGCTTTATATAACATATATGTTTGTGTGCTAATGAGGCAATTGAAAACACATGCACAGTCCATGAAACACCCAGAATGCAAGTTCTCCCAATGTAGAGACTGAAATTCAAAGTGGGCACACCTGTTAAGATGTCCTTCAATTTCTTACCCATAAAAACACTCTATCAATGTCACCAATTTGGAAAACACCAACAAAAAAAAACAAGGAGAAGTGCCTTTAAATATGCCAAATTGCTTAAGGGCCATTTCACACCACATGCAGTCCATTGCGTTTTTTATGCATCCAAAATGCATGGAAAGTTGGTTATATGGTTCTAAATGGCAATGTTTGTTCCAGTGCGTTCCAGTTCCACCAAAAAAGTAGAACATGCTGCATTTTCCCCGCACTGGACTGTACTGGAACGCATCAAAACGCATCATAAATGCACTGGAACGCACAGGAACACACCTAAATGCACCAAAAACGCACTGGAACACACTTGTCCTTATCTATGGTTAATAAAAAAAGAGGGGTGAAAACAAAGCACTGGACTGCATCAAAAACTTACCAAAAATGCACCGGAACGCATGAAAAAAGTGCATGCAGAAAAGCACCTGGAACGCATCCGGATTGTGTTTCTATGGTGTGAACTGGCCCTAGTTCACACTATAGAAACGCAGTCTGGGTGCGTTCCAGGTGCTTTTCTGCATGCGCGTTTTTGACACATTCCAGTGCATTTTTGAGGCGTTTTTGATGCAGTCCAGTGTTTTTTTCCGCCTCTTTTCACTTAGGACAAGTGTGTTGCAGTGCGTCTTTGGTGCATTTAGGTGCGTTGCGGTGCATTCCAGTGCATTTTTGGTATGTTCCGTTGTGTTTTTGATGTGTTTTACTGGGGTCCAGTACAGTTTTGTACCTAAAAAATGCAGCATGACCAATTATTTTTTGGCTTTCTGAAATGCACTGGAACGGACTGCAGTGGTGTGAACTATGCCATTGGCATTAATGTGATCAACTTTCTTAGCGTTTTTAAGGCATCAAAAAAACGCACTGCACTGCATCCGGTGTGAACTGGCCCTAAATATCATCCCCGGGGGGGTGTCTATAGTATGCCTGTAAAGTAGCACATGTTTTCCATGTTTATAACAGTTGGAGAGCAAAATGACATTTCTAAAGTAAAATAATAGTCATTTAAATGTCCTTGCGGCTGTAATGAATTGCTGGTTCCTGTCAATACAGATAAAAGTAATTGAAAGTCTTTGCTAACCAAAAAAAAAATGCGTGGGGGTTCCCCCAAATTCCATAACCAGGCCCTTCAGGTCTGGAATGGATATTAAGGGGAACCCCGCTGCAAATTTAAAAAAAAATGACGTGGGGTTCCCCCCAAATATCCAAACCAGGCCCTTCAGATCTGGCATGGATTTTAAGGGGAACTCCACCCCAAATTTATAAAAAAAATGGCGTGGAGTCCCCTAAAAATCCACACCAGACCCTTTATCCGAGCACATAACCTGGCCGGCCGCAGGGGAAGAGGGGGGGACGAGAGCGGCCCCCCCTCCCTCCTGGACCGTACCAGGCCACATGCCCTCAACATAGGGAGGATGTCCCCATGTTGATGGGGACAAGGGCCTCATCCCCACAACCCTTGCCCGGTGGTTGTGGGGGTCTGCGGGCGGGGGGCTTATCGGAATCTGGAAGACCCCTTTAACAAAGGGGACCCCCAGATCCCGGCCCCCCCCTGTGTGAAATGGTAATGGGGTACAAATGTACCCCTACCATTTCACGAAGAAAGTGTCAAAAATGTAAAAAATGACAAGAGCCGGTTTTTGACAATTCCTTTATTAATGTCTTTTCTTTTCTTCCATCTTCTTCCTTCTTCTTCTTCCATATTCTTCTTCCATCTTCTTCTTTTCTCCATTCGGGTTTCTTCCTCCATCTTCATCTTCCTCTTCATCTTTATCTTTATCTTCATCTTCCTTCTTCCTTCGGTGTTCTCGTCCAGCATCTTGCTCCGGCGTCTTCCCTTCTTCTTTCTTCTCCGGCCGCTCCATTTGAATTGGAGGTTCCCGCTGTGCGACGCTTCAGTTCGCCTCTGGGTCCGCTTACACCCGTGACCCCGCCCCCCTCTGACGCACATGGATTTCACGGGGACTTTCCCCGTGGTGACAGAGGGGGGCGGAGCCACCGGGTGTAAGCGGACCAAGTGGAGAACTGAAGCGTCGCACAACGGGAACCTCCAATTCAAACGGAGCGTCCGGAGAAGAAAGAAGAAGGGAAGACGCCGGAGCAAGATGCTGGACGAGAAGACCGAAGGAAGAAGGAAGATGAAGAGGAAGAAGAAGATGAAGGAAGAAACCCGAATGGAGAAAAGAAGAAGATGGAAGAAGAAGAAGGAAGAAGATGGAAGAAAAGAGAAGACATTAATAAAGGAATTGTCAAAAACCGGCTCTTGTCATTTTTTACATTTTGACACTTTCCTTGTGAAATGGTAGGGGTACAATGTACCCCTTACCAATTCACATAGGGGGGGCCGGGATCTGGGGGTCCCCTTTGTTAAAGGGGTCTTCCAGATTCCGATAAGCCCCCCGCCCGCAGACCCCCACAACCACCGGGCAAGGGTTGTGGGGATGAGGCCCTTGTCCCCATCAACATGGGGACATCCTCCCCATGTTGAGGGCATGTGGCCTGGTACGGTCCAGGAGGGAGGGGGGCCGCTCTCGTCCCCCCCTCTTCCCCTGCGGCCGGCCAGGTTATGTGCTCGGATAAAGGGTCTGGTGTGGATTTTTAGGGGGACTCCACGCCATTTTTTTAGAAAATTTGGGGTGGAGTTCCCCTTAAAATCCATACCAGATCTAAAGGGCCTGGTTTGGATATTTGGGGGGAACCCGCACGTCATTTTTTTTTAAATTTGCAGCGGGGTTCCCCTTAATATACATTCCAGACCTGAAGGGCCTGGTTATGAAATTTGGGGGGACCCCCACGCTTTTTTTTTTGGTTAGCAAACACTTTCAAAGACTTTTCTCTATATTGCCAGGAGCCGACAATTCATTATAGCCGCGGCTGCTTTTAAATGTTTTTTTTTTCCTTTAGAAATGTCATTTTGCTGGCACACTGTGAAGTTCAGGGCTGCGCCTGTTCAACTTATGCAAATTGACTTAGGTGACCTGACATTTACTAAGATTTTGCCGGCGCAGTGTCTTGGCGCATTTAAACCATTGAAATTCCCACGCTGAGCTCAAAAAAACCTCCCGCAGCTCGAATCGGAATTGCCGGCGCAGCGGGCTGGTTCTGAAAAACTTACTTTCCCTCTCTATTTTGGCCATGTTTGTTATTTGGGCATGTGTCACTACACTTCCTTACATCACCCCACATCACCCCCAATATATTCTCACTTCCAGCTTCTTTATATTTAGATTTTAACATGCCGTGCGCCAGGTCCATAGTAGCGCACTGAGCGCCTCCTCCCGGGCGCAGAGAACACTAAAGTAAATGGGAAATAAGGCTGCGCTACAGGCGCTAATGTTTTGTAAATACCAAAACAGCCATTGCGCACGCAGATGCGCCAATACTCATGGCGCAAACGTTTGGTAAATCAGCCCCTATGTGTTTTGTTTAATTGTTTATTTATGTAAATTTTTCATGAGGCATTACAAGTATATATCACAATCAGCAAATATGAACATTGTACAATTTGCATGTGCAGACATAAAGTTATATAACAAGGGGAGAAAACAAGTCGTTCGAGTGAACCGTTAGACAGTGTAAGGGTCACGTAAAGGGGAGGTAGTGTGTTATTAATAGCATATCAAGGTATCATGTTAACACGAAGGTAATCAGTGATGGAAACTGGAGCTAAAATTTCCTGAACATACAGTGAGATACCCAGAAAGACCATTTCCTTATCTCGGTGTGAGGGTCTAGTATTCCGAATTATTATATTCCGATGTATCCCATTTTTCCCAAATGACCTCAAATTTTGGTAGTGCATCCTCTATGATTGCCGTGATATGTTCCATTTTACGAATATCAGTGACCGCAGAAAGGAATTGCGTAAAGGTAGGCGGAACAGTGGAACGCCAATGTTGCGGGATTACTCGTTTAGCTGCTAGTAAGATGAATGTCAGTAGTTTGTTAATAGTTTTGGTGGTATTCCGAAGAGGTAAGCCTAATAGCAGGTGTATGGGTTGGAAAGGGATCTGGATCTCCAATATCTTTTCCAGCAAGGCATGAACATTGGTCCAAAAGGGGACCAAAATAGGGCATTCCCAAAATATGTGAAAGTGCGAGCCCACAGAGGAGCCACACCTCCAACAGTGACTAAATGGAGCTAGTTTATGAGTTGCTAGAAATTCAGGGGTCCTGTACCAAAACATTAAGATTTTGTACGCCGTTTCCCTCTGGGCCACGCATCTGGAGACTTTAGAGGTAGCATCCCATATCGCCCCCCACTGAGCTATAGAGATAGGACTATGAAGGACCTGGGCCCATTTCCTCATATATGAGTGGGTCTGTTCAGAGATGGGATCAGTGCTCTGGAGGATCTTGTAGATGCAAGAAATTTGTTGAGGTTCATGTGGGCCATATGAGCATAGCTTTTCAAATTCTGTGGGAACAACCAGGGTCAATTGGGGTGATCTAGAAACAAAATAATGTTTTACCTGTAAGTAAGAAAAGAGTAGTGTGTTCGGTAAGTTATGTTTGGTTTGCAGGGGCGAAAAAGGGAGTAAAGTGCGTGTTACTGGATGCACCAGATGTCGCAGTTGAAATATGCCTGCCTGGGTCCATGGCATCATGGAGTCATAGGATAAGCTGTCGGGAATTTCTGGGTTAAATAAAATGTTTATCAGTGGGGGGCATTGGGAAGATAGAGCATATTTACTTGAGCAGCGTTTCCAGATTGAGAGTGTGAATATCATAGGGTTCAGGCAGATCTTCCATATTTGAGATGTAAATTTATCTGAAGAGGGCCAAAGTAGACTACATGGATGTGCAGGGGAAGTAATATTTATCTCGATTTCTGACCATCTGTTTGATGCATAGCGAGATGTCCACGAGGAAATGACTCTAAGGTGAGTAGCATAATAATATTTGATTACATCCAGTGCCCCCAGACCCCCACGTGAGCGGGGGGCCAGGAGAACCGAACTGGCAATCCTGTGGGACTTGTTATTCCATATAAAATTCAGAAAGTTCCTATGAAGTAATTTAAGTTGGGTCAATGGGATTGCTACAGGGAGTGTTTCGAAAATATACAGCAGCTTGGGGAGAATAGACATCTTCAAAACGTTGATTCTACCAATGAGAGAGACAGGGAGTGTTGTCCATTTTTTAAGTAGCTTGTTGATGTCTGAGAAAAGGGGGGGGAAATTTTCTTGGTAGAGAGTGGAGTACGATCGGGATAGGCGTACACCGAGATACTGAAGGGACTGCATGCACCATCTATACTTGAAGTTGGTTTGCAGGGTTAGAAGAAGGTCAGCCGGAATATTAATGGGTAAAGCTTCAGTTTTAGTCGGGTTAATTTTGAATCCGGAGATATGGCCAAAAGTTTGTAAGGTTGAATGGAGAGAGGGGAGAGAAATGTGTGGGTGGGTAATTGTCAGCAGCACATCATCTGCAAAAAGAGATGATTTGTATTCCAGACGCCTCAACGTCACTCCCCTAATGTCCGGATGGACGCGTATGGCTGCTGCCAAGGGCTCAAGGCTTAAAATAAAGAGCAGGGGCGATAGTGGGCAACCTTGCCTAGTACCGTTGTTAAGGGGGAATGACGCCGAGGCGTGGGAGGCCAGCTGTACCTGAGACGTAGGAGTAGAGTATAGTGCCTTTAATGCTTGTATAAATGGACCCGAGAAACCAAATCTTGAAAGTGTAGCGAACAAAAATGACCAATTCAGGCGGTCAAACGCTTTTTGTGCGTCTAAACTGAGAATTATAGCCGGTCGCTTGGTTTTGGTCAGGAGGTCTATTAAATCTATGGTTCGTCTAGTATTGTCCCCAGCATGTCTGGATGGCACAAAACCAACCTGGTCTCTGTGGATTAGTTTGGGGAGGAGCAGGGACAGTCTGTTGGCAAGTATTTTTGTAAAAATTTTATAGTCAGAATTTAGGAGAGCTATGGGGCGGTAGTTGTCAGGTAGGGATGGGTCTTTCCCTGGTTTGGGGATCACCGTGACGAAAGCATGTAGGAATTGAGCGTGGGGGATTTTTCCGTTCATTAAAGAGGCATAAAGTTTTTCCATGTAGGGTAAAATGGTGGGGAGGATTTTTTTATAGTAGGAGTAGGGAAGACCATCCGGCCCTGGGGTTTTATTAGTCGGTAGCTGTTTAATAACTGCAGTGATCTCTTCAACTGACACGTGTGCGTTTAGTCTTGAGCGATCGTCTGGGGACAGAGTGGGAAGCTTAAGAGTCCATAAAATTGTTAAACTTGTCTTGCGTGAATTGAGTGGTCGGGTCTGTGGATAGGCAGTTATATAGTTTCTTATAGAAGTCTCCGAATACATTAGCCATAATTCTAGGGCAATATGTGGGCTTACCGTCTTGTTGTGTTAAGAAGTCGGGTAAAGATGAATGGGGGCATGGTTTCAAAATTTGGACAAGCATCCTATGGGGTCTATTGGCGAATTCATAAAATTTTTGTTTTGCCCAGAGCATGGATTTAGTGATTCTTGCCGAATCTAGTGTTTTGATACGATTTCTTAGTGCTGTTACGGCTCTGAGACCCTCCATCGTGGGGCGTCTGAGAAGTTTTTGTTCAGCTTCTAATAACTGAGTCAGTAAAGTCGATCTCTGCAAAACACGGTCTTTTTTAAGGCGAGATCCAGTTGCGATGCATTCACCTCTGAAGAACGCCTTATGTGCCTCCCACAGAACGGAGATCTCCGACACCGAGTCTTTATTTATCTGAAAATATTCATTCAGTTTGTCTTGTAGTGGTAAATGGGTCTTAGGTGAGTTTAGGAGTGACTCGTTAAGGCGCCAATGACATTTCCTAGGCGTGGGTGAAGATAATAGGAGGTCAATAGTGATGGGGGCATGGTCAGACCATGTAATTGGGAGAATGTTGGCGTCAACCAGGTATGGCAATAGGGGTGCAGAGATGAAAAAATAGTCAATTCTCGTGTACAGCTTGTGGGGTGGAGAGAAGAAGGTGAACTGTTTGGTTGTCGGGTGTTTTACCCTCCAAGAATCAAACAGTCTATTTTTTCTAATTGTTTTGCGGAACGAGGAGGAAGATTTATGTGCCTGTAGTGGAGGTTTGTCTTGAAAAAGGGCGGCCCTATCCCTAATTGGAGACATGCACAAGTTAAAATCTCCCCCAATATTCTGAAAGGGTTGGGCATATTTGTGTAGTTTGTCAAAGAAAGTGTCAAGAAAACCAATTTGGCCTGTGTTGGGAACATATACATTCGCTAAAGTAAAAGAAGTATTTTGGTGACCACAGTCCAGGAGGATAAAGCGACCTTGGGGGTCCAAATATGAGGATTTCACCTTTATGGTGGATGAGCGTTTAAGGAGAATCGCCACTCCAGCTTTTCCAGAGGGAGAAGACGCCACAAAAGTTGTGGGGTAGTGCCTAGAAGCAAATTTGAAAGAGCCCCCCGCCCTAAAATGTGTCTCCTGGACCATGATCACCTCAGCATTAGATGCTTTGAACTCTTTAAGGGCAAGCCATCTCTTCCGGATGGAATTTAGACCTTTAACGTTACATGAGAAGACACTAACTGCCATAGGTGCAGAATGGGGAAAAATCTGACATTACATTAGTGTAAAATGCATTAAGCGTATACCATATTGTAGACAAAAGACTTCGTACAATTGTATGTTTAAACCCATATAGGAAGAACATGGGAATAAAAACATAGAATCATTTTCTGAGCAGTTCAAAAAATAGACCTCCGTGCAACCCTAATGATATGAAAACATGTAATATAACATACATTCGTGAATAGAAGATTCTAACGTAGGTAAATATGGGATCAAACAGGATCCCCAAAAAACATGGGAGAACAAAAAGAAAAAGAAAAAGTAAAACAAAAACGACATACCGTGTAGGTAGAGTGCCCGAGGAGAAACTCATCTCCAAGGGATTATGGTCAAAAAACACGACCATAGTGGGGGAAACACAGCAGCTCGCATGGCCGAGCTAACGGTCTCAACCTGATCCGAAAAATCAAATGTAGAAAAAGTTAAAGTTAAGGTGAAGTGGGAACCGTAGAACTGTAGTTGTCCCTGAGGGCAGTCGCCCATGGATGAACAAGTAGAAGGGGGAGAACACCGGTCTCTGAGCCCAGAGACTTTTCAAAGGGATTGCATAGGCCCAACATCAGGGCCTCTTCGACCTAAGTAGATCGGGGGAAAGGAGAAAAAGGATTACATACCAGACGTGAGGGTCCGTGGATATTTCAGGTGGGGCCTTTAGAAGATGTGTTCCTTTGTGGGGTGAACGTGGTTTTTCTGGGTCTGTGACGAACCGGGGTCCACATCTTCCCGGGTGTTGACAGAAGTCTAGAGGGTGGGAATTGGGCTTGCAGATCCTCCTCAGGAACAGGGGGGAGTCCCAGGCTCCTGAAAAAGGACTCACCTTCCTGGAGGTCCCTCATGGTGTGTTGCGCGCCATCCTTGGTCACCGTCAGACGAAAGGGGAAGCCCCATCTATAGGGTACGTGGTGGTGTTGTAAGTGGGCAGTAATAGGGCGAAGGTTGCGTCTTTTATTTAGCGTTATGGGCGATAGGTCGCTGAAGATTTGTATCTTTGCCCCCCTAAAGTCCACTCTAGGTTTGTTTCTTGTGGCGATTGTCAGGGCCTCTTTACTTTCGTAAAAATGAAAGCGGACTATGATGTCCCTGGGATTAGCACCCTGAGGGGGTTTAGGGGCCAGTGATCTATGTGCTCTGTCAAAGCGCAGATCAATGTCCGGGATATCGGGTGCCAGGGAGTTAAACAGGGCTAGCAAGTATGGCCTAATGTCCTTGTCAGCAACAGACTCAGGGACTCCTCGTATGCGGAGGTTTTGCCTACGTTCTCTGTTCTCGAGGTCTTCTTGCTGCACCTGCAGTTGCAGTACTGCATTCTTTAGGTTAGCATTCTCCTCTTCTAAGGCTTGTACATAATTCACCACCTCATCTAGTTTTGTTTCAAGGGTGTCTGTTCTTTCCCCTAGCTGGTCAATCTCCCCTCTCAGTTCGTGAGCTAGTTTATTTACCTCCTTTGCAACGTTGTGAGTGATACTCTGGAGCAATGTCTGCAGTTTCAGGTCCAGGACATCTACTGTTACCAGGGACGTCATTGGAGGTTGCTGCGAGGAGCTGTTGTGTGAGAAGGCAGGGGGGTTATCTATAAACAATGAGGGATCGACCAGCGGGAGTGCGTCTGGCTGATCTGCGGCTTCTGCCTTAGAAATTGAGGCCGGGGACTGCGGCCTAAGCAGGTATTTTTCCATGTGGCACGCGGGTTGCGATGCGGCCTGTGAGGATCGTGTCTGGTATATGCGCCTCTGGTCACCGATCTTACCCATACAACGTTCGGCAGGTAGCTGAGGGGTTCCCGGTTCAGTGGAGGTGGCTCCCGGAGCAAAAGTCTCTAGTGTAGCGGAGCGGGAGCTTCGGATGCAGGAGGTGAGGCCGGAGCTCTAGTCAAGTTTGTTCGCCATCCTACGAGCTGCGTATGCGCCCCCTTTACTATGTCTTTTAGTACATCCTGTCTCGTGTATCGTAGGTTAAAGACTCATTACAGGACTGCAATAATGATATGTACTTCCTGATGAGGGGGGTGCGGGACCATCAGAGTAAGAGTAAACCAATTAGGAACCCGGGAGAACAGGTTAATGGGGTGCAGCAAGATGGCCGCTCCTAGAAGTATAGTGATGCAGAATGCGGCGTCTTTTGAAGTAATAAGTAATGGGATCTAATGAAGGGGATTGAGCTTGGTAGACCAATCTGCTGGGTAGTTCAGGAGCCTCTGAAGTGTGACTTAAAAGAATACGTGGAGCCCCAGTTACACTGCTGTTGGGTGTAGCAAGATGGCCGATTTAGGTGTCTATGGGGACAGGGACTTGATGATCACTGGGGTTAGGCAAGTTCTCCCACCCTGCAGCTTGGGTCTCCCCCCTTGCGGCCCGGATGTTAATTTGGGGCTTGGTTGTAGATTATGGGGGATGGAGAGGCTACTAGTGTGCCCAGGGTGTAGCAAGATGGCCGCCGCTCACCTCTATGCTCAGCGCGCCGTCTACCACAGGATGCCTCTGCCGGCCTTCGGACCTCCTCAGGTCTGTCCCGCTAGTCCAGGGAGGTTTACTCGGGTGTATCCTGGGGTGTTCACCGCTCGCCTCGCGGTCGCGGTACTCGAGCGCTGGGGATTCGGAGTCCCCGCAGGCCTCAAGATGGCGGCGGAGCCCTCGTGGATGGGAGCAGTCCAGAAGGTTCCCAAAGGCTCCCTCAGCTGAAGACAGGGCCCAGGGTGGGGTCCGGGCGGGTGCCGAGTGGAGATCCCGGCCCTCAGAGTCGGATCGGGCCGGCCGCACTACGCGCTCACGGGGGTACAGCCGTAGGAGAGGCTGGGGATTCAAGGCCTCACTAGGCCGCGTGGAGTAACGGCCCCCACAGATGGTTCCGGGATTCGGCTCTGCCTCCAGGTAGTTTAAGGTAAGAGGATGGGTGGCGGGTGGGGACGGATGGTGGTCCCTTACCTCCAAGACTGCTGGGGTCTGGATCTTCCGGGAGGCTTTAGGCCGAGAAGATGGTGGTGACTGCAGACTCTGAAGGCGTCGGATCTCGGGCGTCCCCCGACCGATTCGCACCGGAACAACGGTCCAGGACACTGCAGTGGGGCAAGGTGAGCAGGCCGGTGAGTATTTAGGACCCGAATAGGGGTTTTAGCGGTCCGGATGGCGACGGATGAATTTCTGGAGACCTGGAGCTCCTCCAAAGCACGTCCGTCTCTGTTCGCGTCAGGCCACGCCCCCAGCCCCTATGTGTTTTAATATGTGTTTGTATACAATGATTTTAACTGTATCCAATTTTCCTTCTAAACATTATTGGGACGTTGGCACACTGTTAATTGTGTATCCACAGTGTCACCCTGTGAGGATACACTTTAAATTTGCAATTCTTAAAGTGCATGGACTGTTTTCTGTCTGAGGATGACTGAAGATTGTGTGCCTGGCTGGGCAGGGTGATAGACAGACTACAACTACCAGCAGCCCCTACAGGGGTACCGCTACACAAAGGATACAGCTAAAGAGTGTACAAAACAAATAATAAAAGCAGAAGCTGTATTTTCTATTCCACATATATTAGGTTAATAATAAGGAATGGATATAGATAATAAAATATGTTTTAATTAGTAAAAATAACCATCACAACCTATAAATACAGGTAGTCCAAAGTTATCAAACAAATAAGCAGGCACTTGTATAAGACATTCAATGAGCTGGGCTATACAATTGTTGATACCATGTGAACAAGTGATCCCAAACACCCATCGCTGAGCGACGGCGTCCCTCGCTAAAAGCTAGAAAATGTTCGTATGTACCATGATTGTGTACCAAAGTAATTACCTCTGCTCTGGCAAGAGTGTTAGAAGTTTGCCAATGATGAACTATAACTAGTCTAGCAGACAGAAAAATATGAATAATATGGCAATTGATAGGAGGGGGGACAGTATCAATACCAATATTTATTAAAACTAGTGATGAGCCGAACACCCCCGGGTTTGGTTCGCACCAGAACCCGCGAACGGACCGAAAGTTCGCACGAACTTTAGAACCCTATTAAATACAATGGATGCGAACGTTCGAAATCTAAAGTGCTAATTATAACGACTAATATGCATGTTATTGTCCTAAAAAGGGTTTGGGAACCCGGGTTCTGCACCAGGGGACATGTATCAATCCAAAAAAAAGTTTTAAAAACGGCAGTTTTTCGGGAGCAGTCATTTTAATGAGGCATAAAGTGAAAAAAAAAAAGTCAAATATTCCTTTAAATATCGTACCTGGGGGGTGTCTAAAGTATGCCTGTGAAGTGCCATGTGTTTCCCGTGTTTAGAACTGTCCCTGCACAAAATTACATTTCTAAAGGAAAAAAAGCCATTTAAAACTGCTTGCGGCTTTAATGTAATGTCTGGTCCCGGTAATATGGATGAAAATCTTTAAGAAAAATGGTATAGCTACCCCATCACAGCCCCCCCCCCCCTACCCCAGCCCATTACCAGCCCCTTTGGGTCTTGTATGGATATTAAGGGGAACCCCGCACACAAAATAAAAAAGGCCCTATATACTCTGAACAGCCGTATACAGGCGGTGCATACAAGACAGGGACTGTAGGTTTGTTCTTATGTAGAATCTGTTTGTAATTTTGAACAGGTACATTGTTTAAGTGTAGCTCCAGCCAAAAAATCTATTTTTAAGCTTTTTGGAAAACATAGGGAAGGGTTATCACCCCTGTAACATTTGTTTTGCTGTCTGTGCAGTGTGCACCTGTTCAGAACAGTTCACCTCACTTTCCGTCCTAATGACAAATGTTTTTTGAAAATTTGGGGTTTTTATTGAAACAAGAATTGGTGATAAAGCATCAGTGGAGAGGAGACACCTTTTTTCCCATATTAACTCTTACAGGAGAGAATTTGCCTTCCTAGGGGTAGATTTCCTCTCACTTCCTGTTGTATCCTTCCGTTTGCAAGGAGGAGTCGTTTGTAAGTTGGATGTTTGAAAGTAGGGGCCTGCCGTATATACTCAGCTGAAATTTGCCCCTTACATGTTGGTGTTGCCACAACACTGTGAGCCCTCACAGTTACTCTTGGTGGGCGCATGAATGGGCCCTGCTGTGAATTATTAGATCAAGAATTGTAATTGCATGCCCCTGTTGAACAGGGGCTGAAAAATTGGGCCTTTGGTGGTGGTGGTGGTGGTGTTGACACAACACTGTAAGGCCTCACAGTTACTCTTGGTGGGCGCAGGAATGGGCCCTGCTGTGAATTATTAGATCATGAATTGTAATTGCATGCCCCTGTTGAACAGGGGCTGAAAAATTGGGCCTTTGGTGGTGGTGGTGGTGGTGTTGACACAACACTGTAAGGCCTCACAGTTACTCTTGGTGGGTGCAGTAATGGGCCCTGCTGTGAATTATTAGATCAAGAATTATAATTACATGCCCCTGTTAAACAGGGGCAGAAAAATTGGGCCGTAGGCACTAGTGCCACAACACTGCAACCCCTCACAGATACTGTACTTGGAGCACAGCAATGAGCCCTGTTGCAAAGTATTGCATCAAAAATTGTAATTACACGCCCCTGTTAAACAGGGGCTGAAAAATTGGGCCTTAGCCACTGGTGCTGGTGCCACGACACTGCAACCTCTCCCAGATACTCTAGTTGGAGTGCAGGAATGAGCCCTGCTGCAAAGCATTGCATAACATTTTTTAATAACACGCCCCTGTTAAACAGGTGCTGAAAAATTGGGCCTTAGCCACTGGTGCTGGTTCCACGACACTGCAACCTTTCCCAGATACTCTAGTTGGAGTGCAGGAATGAGCCCTGCTGCAAAGCATTGCATAAAAAATTGTAATAACACGCCCCTGTTAAACAGGGGCTGAAAAATTGGGCCTTAGCCACTGGTGGCGGCACCCAGAAACAAAAATGTTCTTCCAAGCTATCATCATCAATCGGATCATTGAGGAGGAGGAGGAGGATAGTCAGTCAACATAACAGGACAGTCTCTCAGCATCAGCATCAGTCTTGAAGGGATGTGACATTTGAAAATAAATTAGTCTGTTATATCAGCTTCAGGTGTTTGGTAGCTGGTGGTGATCCAAGACTGGTTTATCTTTATGAAGGTCAGTCGATCAACAGAGTCGGTGGACAGGCGCACCCTGTGATCCGTGACAAATCCTCCAGCAGCACTGAATGTGCGTTCTGAAAGAACGCTGGATGCAGGACAGGCCAGTAGCTCAATTGCATACTGTGCAAGCTCTGGCCAGTGATCCATCCTCAAGACCCAGTAAGCCAGAGGATTTTCAGTGGGGAAGGTGTCCAAGTCTGACCTTGCCCCTAGGTATTCCTGCACCATGTATATCAGACGCTGGCGATGGTTGCTGGAACCGATCATACCTTGGGGCTGCGGACTAAAGAATTGTCTGAACGCATCGGTCAGACGGCCACCTTCCCCACCGCTCCTTCTTTGACTGACCGAAGCCTCAGCAACTCCTTGTCCAGGACCAGGAGTTTGTAACCTCCCAGTCTCTGGGAACGTGTTGCACAGACCTTTCTGCAAGGCCTCCCGGAGTTGTCTCATCCTCTGCTCCCTCTGCGACGGTAAGATAAGGTCCGCAACCTTACCCTTGTACCGTGGACCAAGGAGAGTGGCCAGCCAGTAATGGTCCCTCTCCTTGATCCGAAGAATACGAGGATCCTTCCGCAGACTTTGCAGGATCAGGGAGGCCATGCAGCGTAGGTTAGCTGAGGCATTCAGTCCGGAGTCCTCTGGGTCACTAAGGACGACATGATCCGCAGCCAACTCCTCCCAGCCACGTACAAGTCCACTGGTTTCTTGGGACTGTAAATCATCCCTAAAAGACTGCTGCTGATGATGCTGAGTGCCAGGCTCCACCTCCATGCTGACACAATCCTCCTCCTCCTCCTCCTCTTCTTCCTGTGCGATGGGTGGGACAGAAGGAACACTGTCTGGGTAAAGGGGGCCTTGAGAGGCAAGGAAGTCCTCCTCTTCCTGCCTTTGTTCTGCCTCAAGTGCCCTGTCCATTATTCCTCGCAGCGTATGTTCCAACAGGTGGACAAAAGGTACAGTGTCACTGATGCATGCACTGTCACTGCTCACCATCCTCGTGGCCTCCTCAAATGGTGCCAGGACAGTGCATGCATCCCTGATCATGCCCCACTGGCGTGGTGAAAAAAACCCGAGCTCCCCTGACCCTGTCCTGGTGCCGTAGTCGCACAGGTACTCATTGATGGCCCTCTGCTGCATGTGCAGCAGCTGCAGCATGGCCAACGTTGAGTTCCACCTGGTGGGCATGTCACATATAAGGCGGTTCTTGGGCAGGTTCAACTCCTTTTGCAGCTCAGCCAGGCGAGCACTGGCATTATAAGATCTGCGGAAATGCACACAGACTTTCTTGGCCTGCCTCAGGACATCCTGTAAGCCTGGGTACCTGCCCAAGAACCACTGCACCACCAGGTTAAGGATGTGAGCCACACAGGGCACATGGGTCAGTTGTCCCTGTCGGAGAGCGGAGAGGAGGTTGGTGCCATTGTCGCAAACTACCATTCCTGGCTTAAGCTGGCGTGGCGTCAACCACCTCTCGGCCTTCCCCTGCAGAGCAAACAGAACCTCTGCCCCAGTGTGGCTCCTGTCCCCCAAACACACCAGCGCAAGCACGGCATGGCATCTTTTTGCCTGCGTACTTGCGTAGCCCCTTGAACGCCTACGGAGCACCGCTGGTTCAGAGGACAAAGCACAGGAAGAGGCCATGGAGGAAGAAGAAGAGGAGGGGGTGGAGGAGAGAGGTGTGTCACAACCAGTAGTAGCATTAACACTACTGCACCTTGTCCTGCATCCTTCCCAGCTGCCAAAAGAGTGACCCAATGGGCCGTGAAAGAAAGGTAACGTCCCTGTCCATGCCTGCTGGACCATGAGTCAGCGGTAATATGCACCTTACCGCTGACCGCCCTGTCCAGCGAGGCCAAGACATTGCCTTCCACATGCCGGTAGAGAGCCGGAATCGCCTTCCGTGAGAAAAAGTGGCGTTTGGGAACCTGCCACTGAGGAACCGCACATTGCACAAACTCACGGAAGGGGGCGGAGTCTACCAACTGAAAAGGCAGCAGTTGAAGCGCTAGCAATTTAGCCAAGCTAGCATTCAACCGCTGGGCATGTGGATGGCTGGGAGTGAACTTCTTTCGACGGTCCAGCAGCTGGGGCAGGGAAATTTGCCTGCTAGAATCGGACGTCGGTGTACTGCTAGCAGAGTGCCCGCAAGTACTTGGCTGTGACACACCTAATTCTACACCTTCATTCCTCTCAGTGCAGGTTTCAGAGAGGACTAAAGGTATAGTGTGGTTGGAGATCCCAGCTGATGCGGTGCAAGGAGAGGTCCGCTTTGTTCTTTGGTGTGGGTCTTTAAGGTAGGCTTGCCAACGAGCTGCATGGCAGGTCAACATATGTCTGGTCAAGCATGTGGTGCCCAAGCGGGTGATGTTTTGGCCACGCGATATATGCTTGAGACTAGTGATGAGCCGAACACCCCCGGGTTCGGTTCGCACCAGAACCCGCGAACGGACCGAAAGTTCGTACGAACATTAGAACCCTATTAAATACAATGGATGCGAACGTTCGAATTCTAAAGTGCTAATTATAACAACTATTATGCATGTTATTGTCCTAAAAAGGGTTTGGGAACCCGGGTTGTGCACCAGGGGACATGTATCAATGCAAAAAGAAGTTTTAAAAAAGGGTCGTTTTTCGGGAGCAGTCATTTTAATGATGCATAAAGTGAAAAAAAAAAAGTCAAATATTCCTTTAAATATCGTACCTGGGGGGTGTCTAAAGTATGCCTGTGAAGTGCCACGTGTTTCCCGTGTTTAGAACTGTCCCTGCACAAAATGACACTTCTAAAGGAAAAAAAAGCCATTTAAAACTGCTTGCGGCTTTAATGTAATGTCTGGTCCCGGTAATATGGATGAAAATCTTTAAGAAAAATGGCATAGCTACCCCATGACCCCCCCCCCCTACCCCAGCCCATTACCAGCCCCTTTGGGTCTTGTATGGATATTAAGGGGAACACCGCACACAAAATAAAAAAGGCCCTATATACTCTGAACACAGCCGTATACAGGCGGTGCATACAAGACAGGGACTGTAGGTTTGTTCTTATGTAGAATGTGTTTGTAATTTTGAACAGGTACATTGTTTAAGTGTAGCTCCAGCCCAAAAATCTATTTTTAAACTTTTTGGAAAACATAGGTAAGGGTTATCACCCCTGTAACATTTGTTTTGCTGTCTGTGCCCCTGTTCAGAACATTTCACCTCACTTTCCGTCCCAATGACAACTGTTTTTGAAATGTGGTGTTTTTCTTGAAACAAGGATTGGTGATAAAGCATCAGTACAGAGGAGACACCTTTCTCCCATATTTATTCTTACAGGAGAGAATTTTCCTTCCTAGTGGTAGATTTCCTCTCACTTCCTGTTGTCTTCTTGCGTTTGCAAGTAGGAGTCGTTTGTAAGTTGGATGTTTGAAAGTAGGGACCTGCCGTATATACTCTGCAGAAATAGGCCCCTTAGTTGTTGGTGTTGGCACAACACTGTAAGCACTCACAGTTACTCTTGGTTGGTGCTGGAACGCCCTGCTGTCAACTATTATATCAGGAATTTTAATTACATATAATTGTTGAACAGTGGTAGTAAAAATTGGGCCTTTGATGGTGGTGCTGGTGCCACAACACTGTAAGTCCTGACAGTTACTCTTGGTGGGTGCAGCAATGGGCCCTGCTGTGAATTATTAGATCAAGAATTGTAATTGCATGCCCCTGTTGAACAGGGGCTGAAAAATTGGGCCTTTCGTGGTGGTGGTGGTGGTGGTGGTGTTGCCACAACACTGTAAGCCCTCAGAGTTACTCTTGGTGGGTGCAGCAATGGGCCCTGCTGTGAATTATTAGATCAAGAATTGTAATTACATGCCCCTTTTGAACAGGGGCTGAAAAATTGGGCCTTTCGTGGTGGTGGTGGTGGTGGCGTTGCCACAACACTGTAAGCCCTCAGAGTTACTCTTGGTGGGTGCAGCAATGGGCCCTGCTGTGAATTATTAGATCAAGAATTGTAATTACATGCCTCTTTTGAACAGGGGCAGAAAAATTGGGCCTTTCGTGGTGGTGGTGGTGGTGGCGTTGCCACAACACTGTAAGCCCTCAGAGTTACTCTTGGTGGGTGCAGCAATGGGCCCTGCTGTGAATTATTAGATCAAGAATTGTAATTGCATGCCCCTGTTGAACAGGGGCTGAAAAATTGGGCCTTAGGCACTGGTGGCACAACACTACAACCCCTCACAGATACTGTACTTGGAGCACAGCAATGAGCCCTGTTGCAAAGTATTGCTTCAAAAATTGTAATGACACGCCCCTGTTAAACAGGGGCTGAAAAATTGGGCCTTAGGCACTGGTGCCACAACACTCCAACCCCTCACAGATACTGTACTTGGAGCACAGCAATGAGCCCTATGGCAAATTATTGCTAAAAAAATTGTAATTACACGCCCCTGTAAAACAGGGGCTGAAAAATTGGGCCTTAGCCACTGGGGGCGGCACCCATAAACAAAAATGATCTTCCAAGCTATCATCATCAATCGTATTATTGAGGACTCGGAGGAGGAGGATAGCCAGTCAACATAACAGCACAGGCAATCAGCATCAGTCTTGAAGGGATGTGACATGTTAAAATCAATTAGTCTGTTATATCAGCATCAGGTGTGTGGTAGCTGGTGGTGATCCAAGACTGGTTCATCTTGATGAAAGTCAGTCGATCAACCGAGTCGGTGGACAGGCGCACCCTGTGATCCGTGACAAATCCTCCAGCAGCACTGAATGTGCGTTCCGAAAGAACGCTGGATGCAGGACAGGCCAGTAGCTCAATTGCATACTGTGCAAGCTCTGGCCAGTGATCCATCCTCAAGACCCAGTAAGCCAGAGGATTTTCGGTGGGGAAGGTGTCCAAGTCTGACCTTGCCCCTAGATATTCCTGCACCATGTTTATCAGACGCTGGCGATGGTTGCTGGAACCGATCATACTTTGGGGCTGCGGACTAAAGAATTGTCTGAACGCATCGGTCAGACGGCCACCTTCCCCACCGCTCCTTCTTTGACTGGCCGAAGCCTCAGCAACTCGTTGTCCAGGACCAGGAGTTTGTAACTTCCCAGTCTCTGGGAACGCGTTGCACAGACCTTTCTGCAAGGCCTCCCGGAGTTGTCTCATCCTCTGCTCCCTCTGCGACGGTAACATAAGGTCCGCAACCTTACCCTTGTACCGTGGATCAAGGAGAGTGGCCAGCCAGTAATGGTCCCTCTCCTTGATCCGAAGAATACGAGGATCCTTCCGCAGACTTTGCAGGATCAGGGAGGCCATGCAGCGTAGGTTTGCTGAGGCATTCGCTCCGGAGTCGTCTGGGTCACTAAGGACGACATGATCCGCAGCCACCTCCTCCCAGCCACGTACAAGTCCACTGGTTTCTTGGGACTGTAAATCATCCCTAAAAGACTGCTGCTGATGATGCTGAGTGCCAGCCTCCACCTCCATGCTGACACAATCCTCCTCCTCCTCCTCCTCCTCCTCCTCCTCTTCCTGTGCGATGGGTGGGACAGAAGGAACACTGTCTGGGTAAAGGGGGCCTTGAGAGGCAAGGAAGTCCTCCTCTTCCTGCCTCTGTTCTGCCTCAAGTGCCCTGTCCATTATTCCACGCAGCGTGTGCTCCAACAGGTGGACAAGAGGTACAGTGTCACTGATGCATGCACTGTCACTGCTCACCATCCTCGTGGCCTCCTCAAATGGTGCCAGGACAGTGCATGCATCCCTGATGATGCCCCACTGGCGTGGAGAAAAAAAACCAAGCTCCCCTGACCCTGTCCTGGTGCCGTAGTCGCACAGGTACTCATTGATGGCCCTCTGCTGCGTGTGCAGCCGCTGCAGCATGGCCAACGTTGAGTTCCACCTGGTGGGCATGTCACATATAAGGCGGTTCTTGGGCAGGTTCAACTCCTTTTGCAGCTCAGCCAGGCGAGCACTGGCATTATAAGATCTGCGGAAATGCACACAGACTTTCCTGGCCTGCCTCAGGACATCCTGTAAGCCCGGGTACCTGCCCAAGAACCGCTGCACCACCAGGTTAAGGACGTGAGCCACACAGGGCACATGGGTCAGTTGTCCCTGTCGGAGGGCGGAGAGGAGGTTGGTGCCATTGTCGCAAACCACCATTCCTGGCTTAAGCTGGCGTGGCGTCAACCACCTCTCGGCCTGGCCCTGCAGAGCAGACAGGACCTCTGCCCCAGTGTGGCTTCTGTCCCCCAAACACACCAGCGCAAGCACGGCATGGCATCTTTTTGCCTGCGTACTTGCGTAGCCCCTTGAACGCCTACGGAGCACCGCTGGTTCCGAGGACAAACCACAGGAAGAGGCCATGGAGGAAGAAGAAGAGGAGGGGGTGGAGGAGAGAGGTGTGTCACAACCAGTAGTAGCATTTTGGAGGCGTGGCGGTGGAACAACCTCCAACACTACTGCACCTTGTCCTGCATCCTTCCCAGCTGCCAAAAGAGTGACCCAATGGGCCGTGAAAGAAAGGTAACGTCCCTGTCCATGCCTGCTGGACCATGAGTCAGCGGTAATATGCACCTTACCGCTGACCGCCCTGTCCAGCGAGGCCAAGACATTGCCTTCCACATGCCGGTAGAGAGCCGGAATAGCCTTCCGTGAGAAAAAGTGGCGTTTGGGAACCTGCCACTGAGGAACCGCACATTGCACAAACTCACGGAAGGGGGCCGAGTCTACCAACTGAAAAGGCAGCAGTTGAAGCGCTAGCAATTTAGCCAAGCTAGCATTCAACCGCTGGGCATGTGGATGGCTGGGAGTGAACTTCTTTCGACGGTCCAGCAGCTGGGGCAGGGAAATTTGCCTGCTAGAATCGGACGTCGGTGTACTGCTAGCAGAGTGGCCGCAAGTACTTGGCTGTGACACACCTAATTCTACACCTTCATTCCTCTCAGTGCATGTTTCATAGAGGACTGAAGTTATAGTGGGGTTGGAGATCCCAGCTGATGCGGTGCAAGGAGAGGTCCGCTTTGTTCTTTGGTGTGGGTCTTTGAGGTAGGCTTGCCAACGAGCTGCATGGCAGGTCAACATATGTCTGGTCAGGCATGTGGTACCCAAGCGGCTGATGTTTTGGCCACGCGATATACGCTTGAGACATATGTTGCAAACAGCAGCTGTGCGATCTGATGCACTAGCCTCAAAAAAGGCCCACACCAAAGAACTTTTTGAATGACGGGCAGAGGCAGCGCCCTGCACAGGCGGAGCTCTGCGGTGTGATTCCGTCGGTGTACTGCCCTTACGCTGGCCACCAAAGGGCATCCTGCCTCGTTGGAGATGTGCCTCCTCCTCATCCTCCTCCTCCTCCTCTCTCCTATTAGGCACCCACGTGGAGTCAGTGACCTCATCATCATCTCCCTCCTCATCACTGGAGCCAATCTGGCAGTATGCTGCAGCTGCTGGAACATGACTGCCAGATTGGTGTCCTTCTTGAGCATCCCCTCTGTCTGCTCTCACGCTACTGCCTTCCTCTAGCTGGGTTTCATCATCAGACCCTTCGAAACGCTGGGCATCCTCCTGGAGCATGTACCCAACACTGTGCTCAAACAGTTCGGGGGACTCCTCAGGAGGAGGACATGGTGGGTCTAGGGAAGGAGTGACTGATGATGAGTCTGACATTGATACCAGGGAAGAGGATGCTTTGGCAGCTGCTTTTCCAGTACCCTGAGCCTGGGTGAGAGAGGATGAGGAGGAGGGCTTGGTCATCCACTCTACCAAGTCTTCGGCATGATGTGGCTCAACATGTCCAGCTGCCGAAAAGAAGGACAAGCGTGTCCCATGGCCATGTGCTGATGACAATGCACCGCGTCCACGACCAGCACTGTTGCCCCCAGACACAGAGCCTGCTTGCCCTCTTTTATTGCCTCCTGACTGTCTGCCTCTCCTTGTTTGCCTTCCAGACATTCTAATAGATGGCCTGCAGGGAGATGGGAAAAAAGCAATAAGGGCTACCTTCAGGTGTCCTTCTCTGTCCCTTTACTTAAGGATTTCTAAATATGGTTGAGGATGATTGCTTTTGCACAGAATAGCACAACGACAATTTCCCTGACTGTCCAAAAAAACAAGGATTTCAAAGATGGTTGATGAGGAATGCTTTAGCACACTATAGCACAAGGAGAATTCCCTCACTGTCCTTCCCTGTCCCTAGAAACAAGGATTCGCACAGTAAAAGACACTGACACTCTCCCTACCTATAGTTTTCTGTCCCTAGAAAAAATGTTTTTTTAAAGCACACTATAGCACAAGGAGAATTTCACTCACTTTCCTTCTTTGTCCCTAGAAACAAGGATTATCACAGTGAAAGAAACTGACACTCTTCCTTCCTATAGTTTTCTGTCCCTAGAAAAAATGTTTTTTTAAAGCACACTATAGCACAAGGAGAATTTCACTCACTTTCCTTCTTTGTCCCTAGAAACAAGGATTATCACAGTGAAAGAAACTGACACTCTTCCTTCCTATAGTTTTCTGTCCCTAGAAAAAATGTTTTTTTAAAGCACACTATAGCACAAGGAGAATTCCCTCACTGTCCTTCCCTGTCCCTAGAAACAAGGATTCGCACAGTAAAAGACACTGACACTCTCCCTACCTATAGTTTTCTGTCCCTAGAAAAAATGTTTTTTTAAAGCACACTATAGCACAAGGAGAATTCCCTCACTGTCCTTCCCTGTCCCTAGAAAAAAGTATTCGCACAGTAAAACACACTGACACTCTCCCTACCTATAGTTTTCTGTCCCTAGAAAAAATGTTTTTTTAAAGCACACTATAGCACAAGGAGAATTCCCTCACTGTCCTTCCCTGTCCCTAGAAACAAGGATTCGCACAGTAAAAGACACTGACACTCTCCCTACCTATAGTTTTCTGTCCCTAGAAAAAATGTTTTTTTAAAGCACACTATAGCACAAGGAGAATTTCACTCACTTTCCTTCTTTGTCCCTAGAAACAAGGATTATCACAGTGAAAGAAACTGACACTCTCCCTACCTATAGTTTTCTGTCCCTAGAAAAAATGTTTTTTTAAAGCACACTATAGCACAAGGAGAATTTCACTCACTTTCCTTCTTTGTCCCTAGAAACAAGGATTATCACAGTGAAAGAAACTGACACTCTTCCTTCCTATAGTTTTCTGTCCCTAGAAAAAAATGTTTTTTTAAAGCACACTATAGCACAAGGAGAATTTCACTCACTTTCCTTCTTTGTCCCTAGAAACAAGGATTATCACAGTGAAAGAAACTGACACTCTTCCTTCCTATAGTTTTCTGTCCCTAGAAAAAATGTTTTTTTAAAGCACACTATAGCACAAGGAGAATTCCCTCACTGTCCTTCCCTGTCCCTAGAAACAAGGATTTGCACAGTAAAAGACACTGACACTCTCCCTACCTATAGTTTTCTGTCCCTAGAAAAAATGTTTTTTTAAAGCACACTATAGCACAAGGAGAATTCCCTCACTGTCCTTCCCTGTCCCTAGAAACAAGGATTCGCACAGTAAAACACACTGACACTCTCCCTACCTATAGTTTTCTGTCCCTAGAAAAAATGTTTTTTTAAAGCACACTATAGCACAAGGAGAATTCCCTCACTGTCCTTCCCTGTCCCTAGAAACAAGGATTCGCACAGTAAAAGACACTGACACTCTCCCTACCTATAGTTTTCTGTCCCTAGAAAAAATGTTTTTTTAAAGCACACTATAGCACAAGGAGAATTTCACTCACTTTCCTTCTTTGTCCCTAGAAACAAGGATTATCACAGTGAAAGAAACTGACACTCTTCCTTCCTATAGTTTTCTGTCCCTAGAAAAAATGTTTTTTTAAAGCACACTATAGCACAAGGAGAATTCCCTCACTGTCCTTCCCTGTCCCTAGAAACAAGGATTCGCACAGTAAAAGACACTGACACTCTCCCTACCTATAGTTTTCTGTCCCTAGAAAAAATGTTTTTTTAAAGCACACTATAGCACAAGGAGAATTCCCTCACTGTCCTTCCCTGTCCCTAGAAACAAGGATTCGCACAGTAAAACACACTGACACTCTCCCTACCTATAGTTTTCTGTCCCTAGAAAAAATGTTTTTTTAAAGCACACTATAGCACAAGGAGAATTCCCTCACTGTCCTTCCCTGTCCCTAGAAACAAGGATTCGCACAGTAAAAGACACTGACACTCTCCCTACCTATAGTTTTCTGTCCCTAGAAAAAATGTTTTTTTAAAGCACACTATAGCACAAGGAGAATTTCACTCACTTTCCTTCTTTGTCCCTAGAAACAAGGATTATCACAGTGAAAGAAACTGACACTCTTCCTTCCTATAGTTTTCTGTCCCTAGAAAAAATGTTTTTTTAAAGCACACTATAGCACAAGGAGAATTCCCTCACTGTCCTTCCCTGTCCCTAGAAACAAGGATTCGCACAGTAAAAGACACTGACACTCTCCCTACCTATATTTTTCTGTCCCTAGAAAAAAAGTTTTTTTAAAGCACACTATAGCACAAGGAGAATTCCCTCACTGTCCTTCCCTGTCCCTAGAAACAAGGATTCGCACAGTAAAACACACTGACACTCTCCCTACCTATCCTTCTCTTTCCCTAAACTAAAGGAATCCAGGTTAAGCAAGAAAAAAATAAATGTCACTGTCCCTGCCTATGTTTCTCTTTCCCTGCTCCGGAACACACTACACTAGGCCGCCGTGCTGGCGGCCTTTTATAGTGTGGGGCGTGTACTAAACACCCTCAGCAATAATTGGCCACAGGCATCTTGCCTGTGGCCAATCATTGCTCTCCTCGCTGCCTCCGCTGTGATTGGCCAAGCATGCGGGGTCACAGTGCATGCTTGGCCAATCACAGCGCCTGGATGACACTGCGATGGCGTAGTGCATTGTGGGCCGTTCGCGTCACTCGAATTTGGCGCGAACGGCCCAAATCGTTCGATCTTCGTCGAACGATCGAACAGCCGATGTTCGAGTCGAACGTATGTTCGACTCGAACACCGAGCTCATCCCTACTTGAGACATATGTTGCAAACAGCAGCTGTGCGATCTGATGCACTCGACTCAAAAAAGGCCCACACCAAAGAACTTTTTGAATAACGGGCAGAGGCAGCGCCCTGCACAGGCGGAGCTCTGCGGTGTGATTCCGTCAGTGTGCTGCCCTTACGCTGGCCCCCCGAGGGCATCCTGCCTCGTTGGAGATGTGCCTCCTCCTCATCCTCCTCCTCTCTCCTATTAGGCACCCACGTGGAGTCAGTGACCTCATCATCCCCTCCCTCCTCATCACTGGAGCCAATCTGGCAGTATGCTGCAGCAGCTGGAACATGACTGCAAGATTGGTGTCCTTCTTGAGCATCCCCTCTCATTGCTCTCACGCTACTGCCTTCCTCTAGCTGGGTATCATTATCAGACCCTTCGAAACGCTGGGCATCCTCCTGGAGCATGTACCTAACACTGTGCTCAAACAGTTCGGGGGACTCCTCAGGAGGACATGGTTGGTATAGGGAAGGAGTGACTGATGATGACATTGATACCAGGGAAGAGGACACTTTGGCAGCTGCTTTGCCAGTACCCTGAGCCTGGGTGAGAGAGGATGAGGAGGATGAGGAGGGCTTGGTCATCCACTCTACCAAGTCTTCGGCATGATGCGGCTCAACACGTCCAGCTGCCGAAAAGAAGGACAAGCGTGTCCCATGGCCACGTGCTGATGGCGATGCACCGCATCCACGACCAGCACTGTTGTCTCTAGACACAGAGCCTGCTTGCCCTCTTTTATTGGCTCCTGACTGTCTGCCTCTCCTTGTTTGCCTTCCAGACATTCTAATGGCCTGCAGGGAAATGTGAAAAGCAGCAATACAGGCTAAGTTAAGGTGTAATATGGTCAGGAGGCACACTCGGCCCGCTGTAAGTGCCGCAAAATCCTGTTGGTGTAACACACCAGGAAAAAACAGCAATACAGGCTAAGTTAAGGTGTAATATGGTCAGGAGGTACACTCCGCCCGCTGTAAGTGCCGCAAAATCCTGTTGGTGTAACACACCAGGAAAAAGCAGCAATACAGGCTAACTTCAGGTGTAATATGATCAGGAGGCACACTCCGCCCGCTGTAAGTGCTGCAAATGCCTGTTGGTGTAACACACCAGGAAAAAGCAGCAATACAGGCTAATTTAAGGTGTAATATGATCAGGAGGCACACTCCGCCCGCTGTAAGTTCTGCAAATGCCTGTTGGTGTAACACACCAGGAAAAAGCAGCAATACAGGCTAACTTCAGGTGTAATATGATCAGGAGGCACACTCCGCCCGCTGTAAGTGCCGCAAATGCCTGTTGGTGTAACACACCAGGAAAAAGCAGCAATACAGGCTAAGTTAAGGTGTAATATGATCAGGAGGCACACTCCGCCCGCTGTAAGTGCCGCAAATGCCTGTTGGTGTAACACACCAGGGAAAAGCAGCAATACAGGCTAACTTCAGGTGTAATATGATCAGGAGGCACACTCCGCCCGCTGTAAGTGCCGCAAATGCCTGTTGGTGTAACACACCAGGAAAAAGCAGCAATACAGGCTAACTTCAGGTGTAATATGATCAGGAGGCACACTCCGCCCGCTGTAAGTGCTGCAAATGCCTGTTGGTGTAACACACCAGGAAAAAGCAGCAATACGGGCTAACTTCAGGTGTATAATGTGCAGGAGGCTTAGCAACAATGACACTGACACTGTCCCCTGCCTATCCTTCTCTCTCCCTGCACACAAGGTTTAGCAAAGAATATGACACTGACACTGTCCCCTGCCTATCCTTCTCTCTCCCTGCACACAAGGTTTATCAAAGTATGACACTGACACTGTCCCCTGCCTATCCTTCTCTCTCCCTGCACACAAGGTTTAGCAAAGAATGTGACACTGACACTGTCCCCTGCCTATCCTTCTCTCTCCCTGCACACACGGTTTAGCAAAGAATATGACACTGACACTGTCCCCTGCCTATCTTTCTCTCTTCCTGCACACAAGGTTTATCAAAGTATATGACACTGACACTCTCCCTGCCTATCCTTCTCTCTCCCTGCACACAAGGTTTAGCAAAGAATGTGACACTGACACTGTCCCCTGCCTATCCTTCTCTCTCCCTGCACACAAGGTTTAGCAAAGAATATGACACTGACACTCTCCCTGCCTATCCTTCTCTCTCACTACACACAAGTTTGAGGTACAAATAGCACTGACACTGTCCCTGCCTATGTAACTCTTTCCCTGCGCCGGAACACACTACACAAGGCCGCCGCACTGGCGGCCTTTTATAGTGTGGGGCGTGTGCTAAATCCCCTGAGCTACAATTGGCCACAGGCAACCTGCCTGGGGCCAATTATGGCTCTCCTAGCTGCCGGCGCTGTGATTGGCCAAGCATGCGGGGTCACAGTGCATGCTTGGCCAATCACAGCGCTGGGATTGCACTGCGATGGCGCAGTGTATTGTGGGCCGTTCACGTCACTCGAATTTGGCGCGAACGGCCCAAATCGTTCGATGTTCGCCGAACGGTCGAACAGCCGATGTTCGAGTCGAACTTATGTTCGACTCGAACACCAAGCTCATCCCTAATTAAAACCAGTTTAGGAAAAGGGGTTATAAGTACACACCCCCATAGAATATGGTAGAGGTTACCTATGAACCTACATTCCCTCCAACAAAGTGGAGAGATGGAGAAGTTCATTTTGTGCAGATTGCAACGTGTGGCATACCATCAAAGATACATTTTGTTGGATAATTCCCAGAGATTGACAGAACGAGTGGCCTTAACCACTTAAGCCCCGGACCATTTGGTAGCTAAAGGACCAGAGGTGAATTCAGAATTTTGCACTGCGCTGCTTTAACTGTAAATTGTGCGGACATGCAATGTTGTACTGAAACGAAATTTGCGTCCTTTTCTTCCCACAAATAGAGCTTTCTTTTAATGGTATTTGATTGCCTCTCTGATTTTTATTTTTTGCGAGATAAACGGAAAAAGACCGAAAATTTTGAAAAAAAATGATATTTTCTACTTTTTGTTATAAGAAAAATCGAATAAACTCAATTGTAGTCATACATTTAGGCCAAAATGTATTCAGCCACATGTCTTTAGTAAAAAAAATGTCAATAAGCGTATATTTATTGGTTTGCGCAAAAGTTATAGCGTCTACAAACTAGGGTACATTTTCTGGAATTTACACAGCTTTTAATTTATGACTGCCTATCTCATTTCTTGAGGTGCTAAAATGGCAGGGCAGTACAAACCCCCCCCCCCCAAATGACCCCATTTTGGAAAGTAGACACCCCAGGGAAATTGCTGAGAGGCATGTTGAGCCCATTGAATATTTTTTTTTGTCCCAAGTGATTGAATAATGACAAAAAAAATTACAAAAAGTTGTCACTAAATGATATATTGCTCACACATGCCACGGTTATATGTGGAATTGCACCCCAAAATACATTCTGCTGCTTCTCCTAAGTACGGGGATACCACATGTGTGGGACTTTTTAGGAGCCTAGCCACGTACGGGACCCCGGAAACCAAGCACCGCCTTCAGGATTTCTAAGGGCGCAAATTTTTGATTTCACTCCTCACTACCTATCACAGTTTCGAAGGCCATAAAATGCCAAAATAGCACAAAACCCCCCTAAATGACCCCATTTTGGAGAGTAGACACCCCAAGCTATTTACTGAGAGGCATGATTAGTCCATGGAATATTTTATATTTTGCCACAAGTTGCGGGAATATGACAAACTTTATTTTTTTTGCACAAAGTTGTCACTAAATGATATATTGCTCACACATGCCATGGGCATATGTGAAATTACACCCCAAAATACATTCTGCTGCTTCTCCTGAGTATGGGGATGCCACATGTGTGGGACTTTTTGGGAGCCTAGTCGCGTACTGGACCCCAAAAACCAAGCACCGCCTTCAAGGTTTCTAAGGGCATAAATTTTTGATTTCACTCCTCACTACCTATCACTACCTATCACAGTTTTGAAGGCCAAAAAATGCCAAGATGGCACAAAACCCCCCCAAATGACCCCATTTTGGAAAGTAGACACCCCAAGCTATTTGCTTAGAGGCATGTTGAGCCCATTGAATATTTTTTTTGTCCCAAATGATTGAATAATGACAAAAAGAAAAAAAAAAGAAAAAATGTACAAAAAGTTGTCACTAAATGATATATTGCTCACACATGCCATGGTTATATGTGGAATTGCACCCCAAAATACATTCTACTGCTTCTCCTGAGTATGGGGATACCACATGTGTGGGACTTTTTGGGAGCCTAGTCGCGTACGGGACCCCAAAAACCAAGCACAGCCTTCAAGGTTTCTAAGGGCATAAATTTTTGATTTCACTCCTCACTACCTATCACAGTTTTGAAGGCCATAAAATGCCAAGATAGCACAAAACCCCCCAAAATGACCCCATTTTGGAAAGTAGACACCCCAAGGAAATTGCTGAGAGGCATGTTGAGCCCATTGAATATTTTTTTTTTGTCCCAAGTGAGTATTTTACAGCTCTCATTTGTTTTTGAAAATGAAGAAAGACATATTTTTTTTTTTTTCTTTTTTCAATTTTTAAAACTTTGTGACAAAAAGCGAGATCTGCAAAATACTCAACATACCTCTCAGCAAATAGCTTGGGGTGTCTACTTTCCAAAATGGGGTCATTTGGGGGGGTTTTGTGCCATCTGGGCATTCCATGGCCTCCGAAACTGTGATAGGCAGTGAGGAGTAAAATCAAAAATTTACACCCATAGAAATCCTGAAGGCGGTGCTTGGTTTTCAGGGTCCTGTACGCGGCTAGGCTCCCAAAATGTCTCACACATGTGGTATCCCCGTACTCAGGAGAAGCAACAGAATGTATTTTGGGGTGCAATTCCACATATAACCATGGCATGTTTGAGCAATATATAATTTAGTGACAACTTTTTGTAATTTTTTATTTTTTTTTATTTTTGTCATTATTCAATCACTTGGGACAAAAAAAAAAATATTCAATGGGCTCAACATGCCTCTCAGCAAATAGCTTGAGGTGTCTACTTTCCAAAATGGGGTCATTTGGGGGGGGGGTTTGAACTGTCCTGGCATTATATGCACAACATTAGGAAGCTTATGTCACACATCATCCACTCTTCTAACCACTTGAAGACAAAGCCCTTTCTGAGACTTTTTGTTTACATGAAAACATTTTTTTTTTTGCAAGAAAATTATGTTGAACCCCCAAACATTATATATATTTTTAAAGCAAAGGCCCTACAGATTAAAATAGTGGGTGTTGCATTTTTTTTCCACACAGTATTTGCGCAGCGATTTTTCAAACGCATTTTTTGGGGGAAAAACACACTTTTTTTATTTTTAATGCACTAAAAAACACTATATTGCCCAAATGTTTGATGAAATAAAAAAGATGATCTTAGGCCGAGTACATGGATACCAAACACGACATGCTTTAAAATTGCGCACAAACGCGCAGTGGCGAGAAACTACATTCATTTTTAAAAGCATTTAAAAGCCTTTACAGGTTACCACGTTGGATTTGCAGAGGAGGTCTACTACAAAAATTACTGCCCTCGATCTGACCTTCGCGGTGATACCTCACATGCATGATGCAATTGCTATTTACATATGACGCTAGACTGACGCTTGCGTTCGCCTTTGCGCAAGAGCAGGGGGGGACAGCGGTGCTTTTTTTTTTTTTATTATTATTTATTTTGCTTTTTTATTTTATTTTTAAATTGTTCCTTCCATATTTTTTTTTTTTTTATCATTTTTATTGTTATCTCAGGGAATGTAAATATCCCCTATGATAGCAATAAGTAGTGACAGGTACTCTTTTTTTGAAAAAAAATGGGGGGTTAGACCCTAGATCTTTCCTCTGCACTCAAAGCATCTGACCACACCAAGATCGGTGTGATAAAATGCTTTCCCAATTTCCCAATGGCGCTGTTTATATCCGGGGGGGGGGGCATTCCCTCCCACTGCTTGTAAAAGCAGTCCAGAGGCTAATTAGCCACTAGGATTGCTTTTACATGAAAGCCGGCCGCTGGCTGAAAAGAATGATACCCGCAGGCATCAATCTGGTATAACCATTCAAAGTCCAGCAACATACCAGTACGTTGCTGGTCCTTGTTGGACATGTATTGTAATCTTTTTTTTCATGCAGCCTGTTGGCTGAACGAAAAAAAGAGATTGATCGGTGGGTATGCCCACCATTAGAATACCTCCCTTCATCCACCCACTTCTAATGATGGGCATATATGCCGAAGCATGGGGGCATCCTCCCGCAAAAAAGTTATGCCGCGTACACACGGTCGGACTTTTCCACGGGCAAGCCTTCGTCTGAATTTCGACCGTATGTACGCGGCATAAAAGGTTATGCCGCGTACACACGGTCAAACTTTTCCACGGGCAAGCCTCCGTCGGAATTTCGACCGTATATACGCGGCATTAGGAGCAAAATCGCTCCTCCGCCCCTGCTGCCCCCATGCTTCGGCATATATGCTCTTTTTTTAACTGTGGTGGTGAAATCACCTCCTACAGCGTTGGAGTCACGGCTTTATGTATCGTGGGAGCAAACGCTGTTGCAGTCAAGATAAATAAATCCGCGATGCAACTGAATGGCGTACCTGCTAAGCAAATGATGGTTAACATTAAAACAAAGTATCATTACAGTACAACAGTAAGACCTTACCATACCATACCTGCAAAGCAAATACCAAAACAAAACCTAGTAAAAAATAAAACATTTTTTTAACGCAACCTGTGCTTAAAATATATATATGCCGAAGCATGGGGGTATCCTCCCGCAAAAAAGTTATGCCGCGTACACATGGTCGGACTTTTCCACGGGCAAGCCTTTGTCGAAATTTCGACCGTATGTACGCGGCATAAAAGGTTATGCCGCGTACACACGGTCAAACTTTTCCACGGGCAAGCCTCCGTCAGAATTTCGACCGTATATACGCGTCATTAGGAGCAAAATCGCTCCTCCGCCCCTGCTGCCCCCATGCTTCGGCATATATGCTCTTTTTTTTTAACTGTGGTGGTGAAATCACCTCCTACAGCACTGGAGTCACGGCTTTATGTATCGTGGGAGCAAACTCTGTTGCTGTCAAGATAAATAATTCCGCGCTGCAGTTGAATGGCGCACCTGAAAACAAAAAATTACATACCTGAAAAGCAAGCATGATAAAACATTGTAGAATGGAATACAGTAAAAAAGAGCAGAACAATAGAGAGAAAATAGAGAGAGAGAGAGAACAATAAAACTACAACTATTTTTGGTTTTTTTATTTTATATTTTTTTTTGTGGTTTTGTTTTTTACGTTTTTTTTTCTTTTTTACACTTTTTTTTTAAACTTTAACAACTGTAATGGTTCGGGTCTCTCAAAATGTAATGGCATCTTGGGAGACCCTGTGTAAGTGTGTCCTAGTCTGTGAAATGCTGTACCCTACGCTAAAACTTCACTTTTGAGTGGTAGCGTTCAAAACATTCACCAAGGCAAAGACCAGGTTTGTCAGGACAGAGTGGACAATAATAACGGGTGTCACGCCTAAATCCGCGCTTGCTACAGACACAACATCTTTTTTGGGGGGTTTGTTGGGTAGGGGTACTCGGGAGGAGATGCGTATAATGCCTCTCATGCAGCCAGCTTACTGCATTTGGTAGGGGATGGTGAGGTGCAGAACCGCCTGGATACAGGAGTTCTGTGACTATCTCATTCTGGAATTTTAGAAGAGATAAAGTCCCGCCTGAAGCTCTGTATAGCTCATGAGCGTTCAGCAAAGCCAATTGGAATAAGGATAGAGACACTTTTTTGTACCAGCGTCTCGCCTTACGGGCAATGTGATACGGCGCCATCTTCTGGTCGTTGAGGTCCACCCCTCCCATATTTTTGTTATATTCGTGGACACAGAGGGGTTTCTCCACAACACCAGTCGCCGTACGAATTTGGACTGTCGTGTCTGCATGAAGGGAGGTAAGAAGGAAAACATTCTTATTGTCCCTCCACTTCATAGCGAGCAAGTTATTACACTTTACGCAGGCTCTCTCCCCCAGCCTAAGACGGGCATCTACAAGCCGCTGGGGAAAGCCCCGGCGATTAGGTTGCACGGTGCCACATGCTCCAATCTGATGAACAAACAAGTGACTAAACAGTGACACGCTCGTGTAATAATTGTCCACATACAAGTGGTACCCCTTTCCGAATAAGGGTGACACCAAGTTCCACACTATCTTGCCAGCGCTCCCTATGTAATCCGGGCAGTTGACCGGCTCAACCTGACTATCTTTTCCCTCATAAACCATAAAGCTCCATACATAGCCTGTTGCCCTGTCACAGCACTTATAGAGCTTGACCCCGTATCTGGCACGCTTGCTGGGAAGGTACTGCTTGAAAGCCAAGCGGCCAGAAAATTTAATCAGGGACTCATCAACGCAGACAGCTTGATCGGGAATAAACAAGGCTGCAAAACGTTCGTTGAAGTGTTTTATGAGGGGTCGAATTTTATAGAGCCGGTCGTATTCAGGGTCCCCACGTGGACGACAAAGTTCATTGTCGTTGAAGTGCATGAACTGCAAATCTGCTCGTATCGTTTCCTGGGCATGGAGGCAGAGAACACGGGCATGTGGTCAATTGGGTGCGTGGACCAATAAGCACGCAATGACGGGAATTTATGTGTGCCCATGTTGAGGGAAAGGCCCAGAAAGGTCTTAAATTCGGAAACCGTAATTGGTTTCCAATCTTTGGCAATGGAAGGCAACTGGGGATTAGCGGCGATGAATTGACCAGCATATAAATTACTCTGGTCCACAATAGATCTATAGAGATCTTCCGTGAAAAACAGCGAATAATAATCGATTGGCATAAAATCAGCTGTTTCCCCTGAATACTGGGTTGGGCAGTGAATGGGGGAAGTACGGGTTCTGCAGAAGTGGTGGGGACCCAATCAGGATAGGCGAATTCTGCAGGAAGCTTACTATGGGCACGACGGGCCTGCCTTTGTCTTCTTATTGGTGGCAGCGGGACACTACTTGTGCTTGCCACCTCACCAGCTTGAACTGCACTTATGGGACTCGCCACGTCACCACGTGATACTGCAGTGCTGGATGTACGCCCAGGCTGTACTAGGCCGCTGGTGCTTGCCAATTCACCAGAAGGAATAGCGGCGCTAGTACTCCTCTGCTCCATGATACGAGAGCCCTGCGGTTCTTGCTCCTCAACAACCTCAGAAGATCGGGATCGGGTACGCCTGACCTTAGCAGGGACCTCAACTTCGTCGTCAGAGCTATCTGACGTGGGGCCGCTGACGTCACTGTCTTCTACGGGAAGATATTCTGAGCCTGAATCTGACAGATACGTGACCTCCTCTTCACTATCTGTCATGCTCAGAATCTCGTAGGCCTCCTTACTAGTGTACCTTCGACTTGCCATTTTGGGCTCTAAATTTAGGGGTACACTAGTAAGATTCACAGGAAAAAAAGGCACCCGACTGTCGTCAGCAAATATATCAAACGCTACAAAAAAAACTGTTAGCGGTCGCAGGGATCAGGACTGTCTCTGCGAACGCTGCAGTTATGTGTTTTGTGTTTGGTAAGTGACAGTGATCGATCGATACTGCACTTGGGTGGGCTGGGCGGAGGGGCTAAACGCAGGTGCTAGCAGGTATCTGGGCTGATCCCGCTAACACTGTATTTTTGGGAACCCTAAACTGCTGGGGACGCTAGTATAGATCTGATCAGATACTATACCACTAAGGGAGGTGTATGCTTTGCGCGTGGGTGTTAGCGTTACTGGCACTAACCTAACGCTGCCTGGGGCGACGCAGACCCTCTCTGGCGCTAAAACCTAATTGATCTCACCCGCCGGGCGATCAGGGGGTTAAACCTTTATTGGGTTATATACGGCGGGTGCCCTGATGCTATAAAAGCAAACTAACCAACCAGCGTCACCCGTAACCTTTATATGGTGATCACTGGTGAAAGGGTTAACTAGGGGCAATCAGGGGGTTAAAACCTTTATTAGGTTGAATATGGGGGTAACCGACGCTATATAAAAACCTGACGGGTTACCTAAATAACTAAATAACTAACTGGGTAACCAGTGTCACCAGTGGCGCTTATACGGTGATCACTGGTGAAAGGGTTAACTCTAGGGGCAATCAGGGGGTTAAAATAATATATGGGGGTATCTGACGTTAATAAAAACCTGCGGCGAACCTAAAAATAATTAACTGGCTATCTAGGGCACCACCGGCACTAAATACAGCGATCGAAAATACGATCGATTAGTGACGCTGGCGTTAGGGGGTGAAAGGGTTACCTGGGGGGCGATCAAGGGGTTAAACCTTTATTAGGGGGGGTTAGGGGGCTACCCTGGACCTAAAGGGGCCTAATCCTAACTGCCCTGCAACTTTTTACTATCACAGATGACACTAAATGCAGTGATCAGTAAAATAAATGATCACTGCAATCAGTGACACTGTGATTGGGGGCTGGGGGGTGACCTGGGGGGTGATCTGGGGGTGACTGGGGGGTAAATTGTGTGCCTATGTGTACCTAAGTGTCAGTGGACTGTTGGTGCACTAACCTGCTTCTTCTCTCCTCGGCGCCGGAATCGAAAAGACAGCCGCGAGGGAGATGACATCACTTCCTCCTGCCTGTGTTTACATCACATGGCAGAGGAAGCATTTTCATTGGCCGGGAGCGATCGCGAGGGGGTGGCCGAAATCGAATGGTCACCCCCTCATCTCCGAACGCTCCCCCACGATTAACGGCCGCTCACTGTATAGGAGGGGGGTCCGATCGGACCCCCCAACTATACAAAGGCGATCACGTATGCTCTACGTGATTGTGCCTGTCGGTGCCATTCTGCCGACGTATATATACAGTGAGCGGTCGTTAAGTGGTTAAAGGTAGCCCCCAATGGTGCTGACCACTGGGAATCAGTGAAAGAGGAGCCAATATTTTTTTTTTCCATCTCAAGAAAAGAGACAATTTGGAAAATGAAGATTTGTCTTGTAATAAATTATAAAAAAAAGAGATATGCCTTTCAAAGGAAGATCTACGGATAGGAACCTCCATGCTTGCCTATGAATGGTATTGTGAAGGCATGGTTTATGGAGTAAACAAGCTAATGTAGGGGAAAACAGCTTGTCCTTAGCTTTGACCTTAGTGTCACTAATTAGCCAGTTATAAAGCTCTTTCCCCAGGACCTGTGTTGACTCAGTTTCTTTCCATAAACATAGCGGGCTGACGTAAACCAAGCTTTAAGTTGAGCCAACAAGGTAATAATACAGAAATCTTTATTTATTTATTTATTTTTTCAATATGTTTATTGAGTTTTTATAGGGAATAACAGGGATATACATCACAATAAACAAATTAAATAGAACATATGGCAAGGTACACAGTGCAAACATATGGCTCACGGATGACAGCTAGTAACAACAACACCGTTTTCCAAGAGTGGTAAGTATTTATAATACATGCAGTAATGTCTTCATTAAAGTTATCATACGGGGCGTGATAGTTGTTTGTTAACCTATATGCTCCATGAGTTTAAGAAATTGGCATATTTGAGGCCATTTATTGCTATGAGGCGTTCGAACTTGTAGTTGGCATTGACCATGGTCACTACGTCCTAAATATTAGAAGATAGAGTTGTTTTCCATTTTTTGAGGATAGTGAGTCTGGCTGCTACCAAAATGTGGGTGACCACAGGTTGGTATGAGGGAGGGTAAAGATCAATACCAATGTTAAGCAGGGCTAAGGCATGTTGTGGTTTAATTAGGATACCTGTACATGTGGCAAGTAGTTGGAAAACACCGGTCCAGAAGCTAGTGAGGCTTGGACATTTCCATAAAACATGTATGAGATTCCCCACTTGTCCACACTCTCGCCAGCACAGAGGGGATATGGAGGGAGAGAATTTAGCTAGCCTAAATGGCGTATAGTACCATCTATTAGTAGTTTTGATTGTCACTTCGTGGTGGCTGGTGCAGTGTGATGCTTGGCAATGGAACCGAAAGCAGCACACCACTGTGTTGGTGAGAATGATGTTTCTAGGTCCCGTTCTCACTTTAACATGGGGTTGGTTTTGCTAAAGGTACTTTTGCCCTGCAGTGTGTTATAGAGAAGGGAAATTCCTCTTATTTTGCATATAGGGTGGTTGTAGAAGTCCCAGGGGGCGCATCAGGAGTGTGGGTTTTGGGTATTTGGCGATGAATTGCGTAATAATACAGAAATCTTTGAGGTCAACAAAACTTGTGCCTACTATCGATCTAATTTGGCATGTGAACATCGCAATTTTTTTGTTCTGCCATACGTAGCAGGGCCCTAAAATATGACAGGGGTACTGGAATAGGTAATGACCAGAACAAATACAGTAGTTGAGGTAGCTTAAACATTTTAAATGCAGCCAACCTTCTCGACCAAGAAAGCATAAATTTGGTTAGTTGACTAAGATCCTTCTGTAAAGTTTGTAAAGAAAGCGTGTAATCAGCTTGAAATGAAGAAGACATTGACTTGGTTAGTTTCACTTCTAAATAAGTTATAATGTCCTGGGCCCAGGCATAAGGAAACCGCTCCTGATGAGATGCTTGGTAGAGAGCTGCATACCTATATCAAGTATAAAATATTTGGAGTCGTAATATGATACAGAGCTGAAAGCAAGCAAGATACATTGTGCCGCAGCCAGGGAAGATTCAGGATTGGTTAAAATGAGAATGATGTTGTCAGCAAATACATTTATTTTATGCTCTTGAACCTATAAGAAAACATGTGATATCTGTTTGTAATCTAATTCTCACTTCCAGTGGTTCCATTAGGAGATTGAAGATAAGAGGAGAGAGGAGCCAGCCCTGTCTAGTGCTATTTGTGATATTTTGGACAGCATTGCAGAACAAGAAACTTGAGCTGACGGACGAGAATGAAAAGCTATGATGGGTGAAAAAATATGACCTTGGAACCCACATTTCTGGACAGTCGGCAATAGATATATCCAGTGAACTCTGTCAAATGCCTTCTCTGCATCCAAGGATAGAAGTAAAGAAGTCATTATATGGTGCTCATTAGGCATGAGCCGAACACCCCCCGGTTGGGTTCGCACCAGACCATGCGAACAGGCAAAAAACGAACACGGTTAAAGTCTATGGGACACGAACAAGAAAAATCAAAAGTGCTAATTTTAAAGGTTAATATGCAAGTTATTGTTATAAAAATTGTTTGGGGACCCGGGTCCTGCCCCAAGGAACATGTATCAATGCAAAAAAAGTTTTAAAAATGTCCGGGAGCAGTGATTTTAATAATGCTTAAAGTGAAATAATAAAAGTGAAATATTCCTTTAAATTTCGTACCTGGGGGGTGTGTATAGTATGCCTGTAAAGTGGTGCGTGTTTCCCGTGTTTAGAACTGTCCCTACACAATATGTAATTTCTAAAGGAAAAAAAGTCATTTAAAACTATACTTGCGGCTATTAATGAATTGTCGGTCCCGGCAATACAGATCAAAGTCATTGAAAAAAACGTCCATTACAGTCCATTACCAGGCCCTTTGGGTCTGGTATGAATATTAAGGGGAACCCCTGCCGTTTTTTTCAATGACTTTTATTTGTATTGCCGGGACCGACAATTCATTAATAGCCGCAAGTATAGTTTTAAATGACTTTTTTTCCTTCAAAAATTACATTTTGCGCAGGGAACCAAAATTAAAAAAAAAAATTGTTGGAGTCCCCCCAAATTCAATTACCAGGCCCTTCAGGTCTGGTATGGATATTAAGGGGAACCCTGTGCCAAATTTTAAAAAAAATGGCGTGGGGGTTCCCCCCAAAAATCCACACCAGACCCTTATCCGAGCACGCAACCTGGCAGGCCGCAGGAAAAGAGGGGGGGACGAGAGAGCGCCCCCCTCCTGAACCGTACCAGGCCACATGCCCTCAATATGGGGCGGAGGTCCCCATGTTGATGGGGACAAGGGCCTCATCCCCACAACCCTTGCCCGGTGGTTGTAGGGGTCTGTGGGCGGGGAGCTTATCGGAATCTGGAAGACCCCTTTAACAAAGGGGACCCCCAGATCCCACCCCTCCTATGTGAATTGGTAAGGGGTACATTGTACCCCTACCATTTCACAAATAAAGTTTAAAAAATGGTAAAAAAACACACAGACACAGTTGGGATAAGTCCTTTATTAAAAAAAAAAAATATTGCAGCGGTGTAAATCCACTCTCGGTCTCCACTCCAGCGATGTTGGTATCCAGCGATGGATGATCTTCAGGCTCCAGCGATGATGTCCAGCGAGGAACAGCACACGATCCTGTCTCCACCGGAAACACCCCGGGAATGACGCAGCGTAAGCCTGACAGGTCTTATGTAGCCACCCGTCACTTGACTCTGTCCCCCTCTGACGCAAGGGGAAACCTGGGCTTTCCCAGTGACGTGATGGGTGACCCCGCCCCCTCTGATGCGTTGCAGTAGGAGTCGTTTGTAAGTTGGATGTTTGAAAGTAGGGGCCTGCCCTATATACTTTGCAGATATTTGGGCCTTAGGTGTTGGTGTTGCCACAACACTGTAAGCCCTCACAGTTACTCTTGGTGGGCACTGGAACGCCCTGCTGTGAACTATTATATCAAGAATTGTAATTACATGCCATTGTTGAACAGTGGTAGAAAAAGTGGGCCTTTGGTGGTGGTGGTGGTTTTGCCACAACACAGTAAGCCCTCACAGTTACTCTTGGTGGGCGCAGGAATGGGCCCTGCTGTGAAATATTAGATCAAGAATTGCAATTACATGTCCCTGTTGAACAGGGGCAGAAAAATTGGGCCTTAGGCACTGGTGCCACAACACTGCAAACCTCACAGATACTCTAGTTGGAGCACAGGAATGAGCCCTGCTGCAAAGTATTGCATCAAAAATTTTAATTACACGCCTCTGTTAAACAGGGTCAGAAAAATTGGGCCTTAGGCACTGGTGCTGGTCCCACAACACTGAAACCCCTCACAGATACTCTAGTTGGAGCGCAGGAATGAGCCCTGCTGCAAAGTATTGCATCAAAAATTGTAATTACAAGCCCCTGTTAAACAGGGGCTGAAAAATTGGGCCTTAGGCACTGGTGCCACAACACTGCAACCCCTCACAGATACTCTAGATGGAGTGCAGGAATGAGCCCTGCTGCAAAGTATTGCATCAAAAATTGTAATTACACGCCCCTGTTAAACAGGGGCTGAAAAATTGGGCCTTAGCCACTGGTGCCCAGAAGCAAAAATTTTCTTACAAGCTATCAGCATGAACATTGAGGAGAAAGAGGATAGTCACTCAGCATAACAGGATAGTCACTCAGCATCAGCATAAGCAGTCTTGTAGAGATCTCCCATTCCAAAAAAAAATTTCGGTTACATCAGCATCAGGTGCTTGGTAGCTGGTGATCCAAGACTGATTCATTTTTATGAAGGTCAGACCGATTTGGTGGACAGGCGCACCCTGTGATCGGTTACAAAGCCTCCAGCAGCACTGAATGTTCGTTCCAAAAGAACGCTGGATACAGGACAGGCCAGTAGCTCAATTGCATACTGTGCAAGCTCCGGCCAGTGATCCATCCTTAAGACCCAGTAACCCAGAGGATTTTCGGTGGGAAAGGTGGGAAAGGTGTCCATGTCTGATCTTGCCCCTAGGTATTCCTGCACCATGTAAAACAGATGCTGGCGATGGTTGCTGTAACAGATCAAACCTTGGGGCTGCAGACTCAAAAATTGTCTGAACGCATCGGTCAGACAGCCACCTTCTCCACCGCTCCTTCATTGACTGACCGAAGCCTCAGCAACACGTTGTCCAGGACCAGGATTTTGTAATCTCCCAGTCTCTGGGAACGCCTTGCACAGACCTTTCTGCAAGGCCTCCCGAAGA